>CM028131.1:915330000-916573750 GCA_016271365.2 Neoceratodus forsteri | reverse complement strand
TTTGGGGGACAGGTTACTATTCCCATTTTTCTAGTTTCAAAGACGACGCGAGACTTGAGGCCAATCCTAGACCGTAGCTCCCTGAATATGTTCGTGGAGTACAAACGCTTCAGAATGCTCTCCTTGCAGAACCTTGTACCTTTACTTTGGCTGGGACAGTGACTGTGCGCTCTGGATATGCAGGATGCTTACTTGCATATCCCCATGTACCCTTCCAACCGCAAATACCTCCATTTTTACTTTCAGGGGGACCACTACCAGTTAAAGGCCCTCCCATTTAGTCTTTCCTCGGCCACCTGAGTATGTATCAAATGCCTGTCAGTGGTAGCGGCCCACCTGCGTACTCAGGGTGTTCAGGTCTTCCCATACCTGGACGATTGGCTCCTGGCGGCCCCTTCCAGGGAAGAACTTCTGCACTCCCTTTCCCCTGCAGGTTTTTACCAGCCTGGGTATTACCATCAACCAGGCCAAGTCCCACTTGGTCCCTTGCCAAGGCCTTCAATTTATAAAGGCGATACTGGACATGACACTAGGCAAAGCCTTTTTGCCTCCGGACAGGGTCAAGACCCTTCAGAATCAGACTCGTCTCCTGTCCGATCGCAGATGGGTCAGAGCCAGGTCAGTCCTCCGCCTGCTCTGGCTTATGGCGGCCGCCATTCTGACAGTCCCATTCGTTCGGCTCCACATGAGGATCTCTCAGTGGACGCTTTGGTCGCAATGGGACCAAACCATGGACAGTCTAGACCAAGAGGTGCTAGTGTCTGATCCCATAAGCAGGGACTTGCAGTGGTGGATGGTTCAAGAGAACCTGTGTCTGGGAGTTCCATTCTGCATTGCTCCTCCTTCCCAGACTTTGACAACAGATGCGTCGGGATGGCTGGGGTGCCCACTTAGGGTCTCAAAGGACGCAGGGCACCTGGTCCCTTTTCAAGCAGAAATTGCACATAAATATGCTCAAATTGAGAGCAGTCCTATATGCCCTACGGGCTCTTCTTTCCGGTCATCTTCTGATCCAATCAGACGTGTGTAGTCTGGTACTCAACAAACAGGGAGGAAACGCATTTCTATCCCCTGTGCCTGGAGGTGATGAGAGTCTGATATTGGGCAGCTCAGCACAACCTTCACCTGACCACAGTTCACATTTCGGGAGTGGAAAACACCCTGGCAAACAAGCTCAGTCGATCCTCAGCCAGGGCTCACGAATAGGAGTTAGACCACCAAGTCATAAACACATTGTTCGGCAGTGGGGGGGGACACCTCGGGTAGATCTTATCACCACCCCCAAAAATGCAAAACTTCCCGCCTTTTGCTCGCTCGCTTCAGGGCGAGACGTTTTCTGGCGGGACGCCCTCTCTCTCTCTCTGTTAGAGGGACAGATTTGTTTATGCCTTCTCTCCCTTTCCCTTGATTCAGAGGGTCTTGAACAATCTCAGAACAGAAGGGGCTCGAATGATCCTCATTGCTCCCTTCTGGCCCAGGCAAGTTTGGTGTTCTCTTCTGCAACAGTTTTCCGAGGAACCTCCTCTTCTTCTGTCGTAGTACTTGTTGGCCCAGGATCAGGGGACCCTAGTTCACCCAGGCCTCAAATCTCTCCATATTCATGCATGGCTCCTTCAGACATAGCCAAGGCCCACTTAGGAGTCTCTCCTTTAATAGCAGACGTTTTGGTGGAGGCGAGAAAGCCTTCCACCAGGTCCAACTATGCTATGAAGTGGAAACAGTTTTCCATCTGGGCAAGCTCTAAAGACTTAGAGCCCTTCTCGTGCCCAGCTAACAAAGTCCTGGATTACATGCGTCGCCTCTTCGACCTGGGTCTCATCACCAGCATGCAGGATAAAGGCAATGCCCTTAGGTCGGTCCACACTATGTACCACCCTAAGTTTCAGGCCAAAAAGCCTTTTCAATGCTAAATGAAGCAGCAGTCGAAACAGTAACAGACGACCATATGTCAGGCTCTGTCAGCCACAGGGCCCCTCCTGCAAAGGCCCATATGGCCTCTGGTGCAGCTCTCCTAACCCCCATTGCTTGACTCGCAGTCCACCCTCCCTCCTCCATGTCCCTCAGGGGAGCCGGTGGGCGGAAGGTTCACCAGTCTTCTCCCATAGTGGCAGGCAGTAACCACTGACTTGTGGGTCGTTCATTTAGTAGGAAATGGCCACACCCTGGAGTTTCCGGAAAAACCTCCAGACAGGCCCCCAGTAGTGTCCCACTATCCAAAGGTGTACATCCCTCTGCTAAGAGACGAGATCAAGGCTGTGTTACAAAAGGAAGCAATAGATCCTGTTCCGTCTAGCCAGGTAGGAAAAGGGTATTACTCCCACTTCTTCCTGGTCCCCAAAAAGACAAGAGATGTGCATCCCATTTTGGACTAAAGTGCTCTAAACCTGTACAGTAGAGTACAAGAGGTTTCTATTGCGGATCCTTCCAGATCTGCTGCCCCTCCTGCACAATGGACAGTGGCTCTGCGCTCTGCATATGCAGGATGGCTACCTGCATTTTCCAGTCTTTCAGGCCCATTGCTGCTACCTCCGATTTGCCTTTCAGGGGGAACATTACCAATTTAAGGCCCTTCCCTTTTGCCTGTCCTCGGCACCTCAGGTTTTCACCAAGTGCCTGGCAGTAGTGGCATCCGAGCCACTGTGCGTTTCCCCTACCTCGATGACTGACTCCTGTCAGCCCCGTCGAGCGAGCAGCTAGATCTCCTCACTCTCTGCTACCCTGGATCTTTTTACACAGGTTGGGATCACTGTGAATCTCCCAAAATCCCAACTTGCCCCTTTCCAATGTCTCCAGTTTATTGGAGCTGTCATGGATATACAGTGCAGGGTATGGCTTTCCTCCCTCCGGACAGAGCGGACACTGTGCAGAGGCAAGCTCATTTGGTAGCTTCCAGCAGGATGTCTCGGTCAGGTCAATTCTTCGTCTGCTGGGCCTTACTGCTGCGGCCATCCCCACCATTCCTTTAGCCAGGCTCCACGTGCGAATCTCACAGTGTACCTTGGGGCACAGTGGGATCAGAGGCTGGACGACCTGGACCACGTGGTCATGGTCTCCTGTTTGATGCAGAGGGATCTCTTATGAAGGCAGGATCACACCAAAGAGGGTCCACTTCCAGTCCCATTCTCCCACCCAGACTCTGACCACAGATGTCAGGAATGGATTGAGGCACTCACCTGGGAACCACAAAACTTGGGGTCAGTGGTCCCAGTTAGAGCTCTACCTGCACATAAATGCGTTGATGAGAACGGTTCTGTACGCCTTCAAGCTTTCCAGCACCTGCTCCATCAGGGCACAGTTTTGGTTCACTCGGACAATATGTGTGTAGTCTGGTACCTCAACAAGCAAGGAGGCACTCACTCGTATCCCCTCTGCAGGGAGGCGATGTGGGTGTGAAACTGGGCAGTCCTGCATCGGATTCACCTCACAGCAGTTCACGTCCCAGGCATGCGAAACGTCCTAGCGGACAGCCTCAGCCCCACCAGAGTAAGAGTCCACGAGTGGGAGCTCAAGCAAGAGGTGGTTGATCACATTTTCGACCTGTAGGGTCGGCCGAACCTATATCTGTTTGCCTCCCCACACAACACAAAACTACCCAGGTTCTGCTCGCTCAGTTCTGGGCATGGTGTGTTTTTTGATGAGCCGCTTGATCTCTTTGCTGGACAGGGAGGTTTTGTACATCTTCCCTTCCTTTAAGGTCTTGCAGAGGGTGCTGCTTAAGCTCCAAGCGGAAGGGGCCCACATGGTTCTGATTGTCCTCTTTTGGCCTCGCCAAGTTTGGTTTCTGCTTCAGCAGCTAGCAGAGGAACCCCCGGTTCCTCTGCCCCTCTGTACGAGTTCCCGACTCAGGAGAGGGGCACGCTGGTCCATCCAGGGCTGAAATCCCTTCACCTTCACGTGTGGCATCTCAGGAAATAGCTGCTTCACAGGACTACCTATGCCATGAAGAGGAAGCGTTACTCCATTTGGGCTACCTCGAAGGGTTGGGACCCCTTTTCGTGTCCAGTTCCTCACAGCATGGAGTATCTCCAGCACCTCTATGACCTAGGCCTTAACTACTCGTCTCTGAAGGCACACCTGTCATCTGTTTCTGCCTACCACATTCTGGTGGAGGGCAAAACCAGTGGCTCAGTTGGAGGTTTAAAAAACCTTTCTCAGTGGAATCCTCCACCTAAAACTCAAGGCGCGCAGCCCCACGCCACCTTGGGACCTTCATTTTTGTTTTGGAAAAGTTGAGTCTGCCACCGTTTGGACCGGCTGGTTCCTGCGATATGCACTACTTGTCCTTGAAAGCGCAGCTCTTACCTCGAGTGGGAGCTCTTGCAGCAGGCTATAACAATAAGGACCATGCCGCTGGCACTAGGACCCTTCGGAAAACTCAGCCAGCAGTACCCAGCAGGGACTGCCCCCGACATCGGCTCCACCCCGTCAGCCATGGTACAAAAGGGAGCGGACCCAGCTCCACCCAGTTCTTTTCCGCCCGTCCAGCACATGAGTTCATCATTCTTGGCTTGCCAGTGCCAGCTAAAACTTCGAGTTTTCTGCCTTTTCACAATTTCTTCAACTTTTCAGTGGTTTTAGTCACAGGCGTATATCTTCTCCATCATCGGTCTTCTCGTCAGGGCTCTCCCGTCAATAAATGGGTTCGCGACTGAGATAACTTCAAGGATGGTCACAAGAAGTCGTCTTTTGCCTGGGGCCTAGCACAACACCGATTCCTGTTAGATCATGCCAGAAATTTACCAACCAGACCGGATCCACTGACTGAAGCGTGAGCCATTATTGAAAAGATGGATTTGCACACCTCAGGGAGAAGGCAAGCATAAAGATAAAACCAAGCGGTACCGCGACAAAGACCATAGTCAGTCCGGCACGGTCCAGGTCCGAACTCACTTCCGCTGTTCCCTCTCCCAAGAGGCCCTTGGTTACGGCTGCACGGTGGCGTCCAAATCAAAAGATCAGGCAAGGCTCGGCCTTCAGGGAGAGCCAGCCAAGCTCCCTAAGGTGACTCCGCTAAGGGTCATCAGCTAAGTCCTCGGGCATAAACCGGCCCGCCTTCAAGTCATGGCGCCACCCAGCAAGTCGCCCTCTGAGTCGAAAAAGGACTCCGGTAGCCCCGGCGGTACCCCGTCGTCAGTCCCATATCAGCGCCCGGGTGATGGGGTGGCGGATCTAAGGCGCGGCCAGCGTCTCCATCCCTAAAGTCCTCCTCACCCCAGGGCTCTATAGGGGTTCTCCTTCCAGGGCCAGCGTTCAGATATTCCCTTTCCAGGAGCGCGTCCTCAGTCTTCGAAGGGCAGAGCTCAGGATCTTTTTCTTCTGGTAGGGGCAGGTCCAGAAGCACCCCACCACCACCACCACCACCACCAAAGCCGAGCCCGTCACGGTTCCGGACCCTTGGGTGAACCACAGCTAGGGAGGTGCATCTTCGTAAAGCAAGACCCCCAAGGCGCCCACACTTCCTCCCAAGGCTCGTTCACGGTCTGAAGACCGACACCGGCACTCTACCAGATCTGGTAGCCGACGCCGGGTCAGGTCTCGCACCAGGAGCCGTTCCCGTTCTGTTAGGCGGGATCATTCCCGATGTCGGTCTCCGCTTCGCTGTCTGTCTTCGGACCGTCGTTGGTTGGTGAGTCACTGACGTTAAAGTGGGGCTAGTCACAGGGATAGGTCCGGCTGCTCAATACCCAGTAGCCCTTCCTCCTCCTCTCCTACCTTTTCCTTCTTGGGAATCGGGGGTTCCCCGGGAGAGAAGGACCAGCTCCGCTTGCCTCCTGATGATCGTACTTTCATGCACATCATGAGGCACATCCAGGACTCCAGTGAGTGGGATACGGAGGACTTGGATCTGGAACACCGGCTATTGGCTAAGTGCCTGAGGCAGAAGGAGCCTAAACCCTTGGTGGTGCCTCCTTTGGTGGACACATTCCAGGACCTCACCCAGATTACCTAGACGTGTCCGGCTTCGGTCCCGGCAGTTCCAAAGAAATCGGACAGGCTGTACAGAGCCCCGAGGGATGAACCATTTCTGGCCAAACACCCTCAGGCAGACTTTTCAGTGATTACGGCTGCTCATGATAAATCTAAGCAGCCCAAACACCTCAGCTCACAGCCTCCCGATCCAGAGTCTCGCTGTTTGGACCAGGTGGGCAAGAAGGTGTATTCTGCCTCCACCTGTTCATTAGATACCTGAACTTCCTAATGCATATGGTCCAGTACTAGAATGCGCTCTGGGAGCGGGGACAAGAGCTGGTAAATGCCTTGCCAGACTCCCAAGAAGAAGACAGAGATTCTGGACGTCCTAAAATCTATCTCGGACGAAGGCACACATGTTTTGCATGCCTCGTACGACACTTCGGATACGGCTGCGAGAGCAGCAGCGTCAGGTGTCTGCCTCAGGCGCCATGCCTGGTTGAGGGTCTCTGGCTTTCAACAGGATCTGCAGTCTGGCATCCGGGACTTTCTGTTCTAGGGTACCGTTTTGTTTGGGCAGGAGACTGAGTCCCTCATCTGTTGCCACCAAGAGTCAGGCAAATCCATCTGATCTGTCCGCCAAATATACTGAGGAGACCAGCGGAGACAGCGTAAGCGGCCCTCAGGTGGTCAAGCTCGTGGCAATCAACAGGGCCAGAGAGGTGGCTTTCGGAGGAGAGCCGGCAGCCAGCAGCCTCGAGGCGCTCCTCGTGGCCCCAAGTCCTCCCAGGCCCCTCTGCCCACACCTGGCTCTGCCCAATGACTCCCTGCCGACCCCTACCCTCCTCCGGCGGAGGTTCCCACAGAGGTGGGTAGGGGGTCGCTTCTCCCTTTACCTTCAGGGATGGAGCTCGATCACTGCAGAGAAATGGGTCCTAGACTTCATAAGGAGAGGACGCACTCTAGAGTTCATGGAGATTCCTCCAGACACGCCACCAGGGTCCTTCAGATATCCTCCTTCTCATATCCCCCTCGTAGAAGGAGAGATGCAGACCCTCTTGCAAAAAGGGGTGATAGAACCAGCCCCCCTGCGGCAGCGGGGAAAGGAGTATTATTATTCCCACTTCTTCCTGGTCCCAAAAAAGACTTGGGACCTTCATCCCATTCTGGACCTCAGATCTCTCAATCTTTATATAGAGTACAAAAGGTTCCGTATGGTGACCCTTCCCAGGACTTCTTCCTCTGCTGCACCAAGAGGATTGGCTCTGCTCCCTAGACATGCAAGATGCGTACATGCATATCGGGGTCTTTTCCCCCACACAGGAAGTTCCTGAGGTTCCACTTCCAGGGGGAACATTATCAGTTTCGAGTTCTTCTGTTTGGCCTCTCCTCTGCTGCTTGAGTCTTCACAAAATGCTTTGCAGTAGTGGCTGCGGCTCTAAGGCATCAAGGGCATTATGTCTTCCCTTACCTGGACGATTGGCTGCTCTCGGCCTCGTCAGGGTCACGCCTGCTTCAAGCTCTCGGAGACACCTATACCCTCTTCCGAGACCTGGGAATCACCCTGAACCTTCCAAAGTCTTCCCCAGAACCCAACCAAAGAATCTTCTTCATCGGAGCGGTCCTGGATTCGGTCCAGGGCATGGCTTTTCTTCCCCCAAAGAGGGGCGATCGCCTGCGGGAGATAGCCGGATCAGTCCTAATAACTCTTCGGGTCCCAGCAAAGACCTTCCTCAGACTTCTGGAGCACATGGCGGTGGACATTCCAGTCACTCATCTGGCCTGCCTCCACATGAGAATCCCACAGTGGATGCTTAGGCTGCAGTGGGATCAGTGCTCAGATGACCTAGACCACATGGTCAGAGTCACAGAGTCAGTAAGAATACTTCTTTGGTGGATGGCTCCACTCAATTTGAAAAAAGGGGTCTTCCGTCCGGGGCCCCCGAACCAGACCACTTACAGCGGGTGCCTCGGTTTGGGGTGGGAGCACTCTGAGGGCCCACCAAGCGCAGGGCATTTGGACCCCGAGGAGCGTGAACTCCACATCAATGTCCTGGAGATGCGAGCGGTCCTCAGTGCGCTACACGCCTTTCAGGTGGACCTTGTACCAGGCTCTCTTCTGGTTCAGACGGACAACATGGTGGTCGTCTTCTATATCAACAAGCAAGGGGACACTCATTCTTACCCCCCCCATGCAGGGTGGCGATGAGAGTTTGGTACTGGGCTCTGGAATGGCACATCACTCTCTACGCGGTGCACGTTCCAGGTGTCCTAGACGACTTGGCCAACAGTCTCAGCAGATCACAGTCCAAGGTGCACGAGTGGGAGTTACTGCAATCAGTAGCAGATCAGCTGTTCGACACATGGGGTCGTCCAGAGCTGGACCTGTTTGCATCACCATGCAACACCCAACTTCCAGTTCTAGGGATGTGGATATGTTGTTCAATCCACACTGTCTGGCAGGTTCTTTGCCGCATTAAATCTTGCCAGAAGATCTTCAAGCTGGGTTCTGCCACCCACCCGTGTGGTAAAACCCTTGGCTCCACCCCATGACGCCAGATATTCCTTACCGCTTGGAAGCTCAGGTTCCCTCCTTAGCGCTCTGCGTTTTAGGCCTGGATCCACACTCTTCGGAATTTCCGAAACTAATTTTAAAATTTACAAGACTTCGGTCTTCATCTTTCCTCGCGGCTGCGATGGACAAAGCGACTCCCAGCTTCCGTCGGTGCCGATGTGTGCAGAAGATGTCCCGGACCAATCCGCACTCCACTTGCATCTAATACCTGATGCCTGGCCACGATTCGCAGGCTTGCGGGTGGCCAGAAGAATCCCTTACCACAGGTCTTGGAGGACCGCGCTGCCAGGCGACTTCTTGGGAGCCCTGAAAGCGGTATCCGCCCGGTTAAGTCTAAGGAGGCCCATTGGGTATATCCGCGGCGGACTCTCCCAGGAACAATTGGAGCAATGGTCGCCCTCGAGGAGGAGGCACCCAGGTTGCCCTTCTTCCTCCTCGGCTCGGCATTTATCCTGCTCTCTTTGGGCTCCTCCTACACTGCTTCGTTTAAGGAGCTTTGTCAGTCCCTCTCCACCAAGGGAGAAGGATCATCAGGACATTCCAGTCAGTCCAAGAAGGAGGAGGAGTCTAAGGGTAAGTCCAGCGTTGGCGTTAGTGGGGCGGGGAAGATCCCCTTCACGGACCGTCGACTTTAGAACTCGGTCGAGGTTGCGGCTGCGGCGCTGGCTTCTGATATCCCGTCAGGTCAGCGGCGAGACTTCCGTCGGCGGTCGAGAATTTTCTTGACCCGTCAGGCGGTTTGTCGACTGGAGAAGCCGACAACCCTACTTCACCGGTTCCCCCGGTGGAAACTGAGGACTTGCCTGTGCCGAAGTCCCCAGTCAAGGTCCCTGTACCGAGGGAGGAGCGGGTTTTCCCTGTCCCTTCTCTGACCTACCCTCGGAATCCCGGAAGGTCTCTGTCCTCTTCCAGGTTCAGCCGGTCCTCCCGACGTTGGCGGTCTCTGTCTCGGCACCATGGAAAGCGGCGTCGCCACTCATCCTCGTCGTCCTCTTCGGAGGATAGGCTCTGGCGCAAGTTGTGTCGGCGCTACGAGGATTTAATGTGGCAGCAGCTCTTATTGACCGGTAACAAGCCTACTCCGTCGCCTTCCCCGGCCATTAAGTGGCTGTCACCGGAGTGGCGGAAACAACCCCTCGTAGTGATCGAGGAGCCGGCGCCGGCTGTTCAACTGAAACCGGCTGCTCCACCCATTGTGGTGGAACCTCCTCCTCTACAGCCGAAGACTGGGGCCCCGACTAAGGATTCTCTGTCGCGTCAGGGCTTGCCCCACAGGTTGTCAATCACCCTCACTCCCGAGCGACCTCGGTAGGTGGAGGGTGGCTCAGGCACTCTGCAGCTGTTCGCAGACTCCTCAGAGTCTGACGACGACTCCTCCCTGTTCCCCAGGCCGCTTGACCCGGAGTCTGCAGGGGGCCAGTCGGTGGACGAGAGCCCACCCTTGTTTTTGGTTTTGCTTCGGCTCATCTCAGAGTCCACTGGGATGCAGCTCAAACCTGTTTTGAAACAGGCCAAGTATCTCCTCATGGAGATAATGGACCGAGGGGATTCCCTTACGGCGACCTTTCCAGTGGCTGAAGCCATTGTTGGCCCAACCCTGGAGTTGTGGCAGCGGCCAGCATCTTGTCCCGCGCCTTCGACCAGGATGGCTCGCCAGTACGCGGTCCCTACTGGGTTACTCTCCAGTTTCTCTGAGCACCCCTCTGCGGAGGGGTTAGTGACCGACAGCGTTTTCCGGCGTTCCGGGAACGCTCGGGACGTGGACAAACCGCCCGATAAGGAATCCAAAAAGCTGGATAACCCGGGGCGGAAAGTTTACGCTGCTTCCTCCCTAGGCGTTCGACAGGCTAGCTCGGCTGTACTGATGGCACATTTTTCAGACGCCCTTATGGACTCCCTGGATGAGGTGATTCCTCATCTCCTGGCTGACCTTCAGACGACGGTCAAGCAGGTGCGGGATCAGGGAAGGGCGGTGGCAAGACAACAGCTCCAAACTTTGTTGGACATTGGTGACTATTGTGCTCGTTCAGTAGCGGCCGCAGTTACCATGCGCAGCAGAGCATGGCTGCTGATCTCCACCTTCACGGCGGACACCCAGCACAAGCTGGCAGACGTTCCCTTCCTGGGCACTGACTTGTTCGGGCCGAGAGTGGAAGGCCATCTCCAGAGGATAGAGAAGTCCAGTGCCACCTTGGACTCATGTCATGTCTGCTCAAAAGGACAAAGGACGCCAGCAGCAGTGTAAGCCCTTTCGCCCTTCTGCCCCTGCGGTACATCCTGCCCAGCAGCACCAGGGCCAGCAGGCACACACTTGGCGCCCCAAGGCCAAGTCAGACGCTTCCTCTAGTAGGAAGCCTGGAGGCAAGGGTCCAGGAGGTCCCTCAGCAGGCCCTTCCTCCAAGCCTGCCCAGTGACTGCTTGATGGGTGTCGCCCCCAACCTCGTCGCTCCTCCCCGGGTCTCTCCCCCCCCCCAATGGGGGAATGGCTGCGCCTTATTTTCCGCCTGGTCCGCTATCACCACGGACTGCTGGGTATTGCCGAAGTGGTGAGCGGGGTCTGCCTCTGGAATTCGGGAGTTCCTCCCTATCGAGCCATCGCCCCATGGGAGGCACGGGTTCCCATGGCGGCTCTGTCGGCTCGTCACGGTCGACATTGCCTTACTCCTTCAGAAGGAGGTGATCATAGGGGTGGACCCTCCTCCAGACCAGGGTTTGTGTCCAGGTACTTCCTGGTCCCAAAGCAGACGGGGCTGGTGCCCCATTCTCGACCTGCAGATCTGAACAAGTTCCTAAGGCCACGCACCTTCAGGATGGTCACTCTGGCTCAGATCATTCCATCCTTGGAACTAGGCATGTGGTTCTGTTCTCTGGACCTTCAGGATCGTTCTTTCCGTCCCAATCCGTCCGTCTCATCAGCGATTCCTCCGCTTCAGGGGCAGAGGGATCTCTTTCACAGTTCTAGGCCATGCCCTCGGCCTCTCCAGCTCCCAGGGTCTTCACCAAATGCATGGCAGTGGTGACAGCATTCCTGCAGCACCGAGGGTCCGGGTGTGCCCTTCATTGGGCGGACTGGCTGATTGCAGCCCCCTCCAGGTTGCAGGTGGAGGCGGTCAGGAATCTGGCCCTCCAGGTCTGCTCTCAGATTGGCCTCCTCAGCATCCAAGCAGGCCAGAGTCGGAACTAGTGCCATCGCAGGTGATTCAATTCATCGGGGCAGAGCTCAACTCTCTTCGAGCCAGAGCCCGGCTCCCGGCGGACAGGGCCGAGGTCCTTTCCTCCTTTGCCCAATCATTTCTGGTTAGGCAGTTGTGCCCTGCCTGGGACTTCCTGCGCCTTCTGAGCCTCATGGCGGCCTGCACCAGCGTGGTCCGTTGGGCCCGCTGGCATATGCGTCCCCTGCAGTGGGGACTGGCCCATCAATGGTCACAGCGCACCGGTCCTCTGGACCAGCCAGTGACGATGACCCAGGAGATGTGGGACAGCCTACAATGGTGGCTCGTCCCAGCTCATCTGCAGGAGAGTATCCCGTTTGTCCGCCCCAAGCCAACGGTCACTCTAACGACCGCCTCTCTGGGTTGAAGTGCCCATCTGGGGGAGCTAAGGGCCCACGGCCTCTGGTCCCCTCGGGAGTCTTGATGCCACATCAACCTGCTGGAGTTCTGAGCTGTGTCTAGCCCTCACCGCCTTCGCTCCATTTGTACGGGGTCAAGTGGTTCAGGTCCAGACAGACAGGGCGGGATGCACTCCTTGCCTCTGTGCAAGGAGGCTCTCCGCACTTGGTCTCTCGTGATCAGCCTGGAAGCGGATCTCCTAGCCATCCATGTGGCAGGAGCCTCCAGCAGTCTGGCCGATGTCCTCAGCTGGATAGGCACTTCATCTCACGAGTGGTCTCTCCTGCCGTAGGTAGTACAAGATCTGTTCTCCCATTGGGGCACCCCTCAGGTGGACCTGTTGCCCCCCAGGGAATCGAAGCTGAGGCTGTTTCATGCCCGCCCCCTCAGCAGGGCTCGCTGCAGGGGGATGCTTTCTCGAGGCCGTGGACCCCAGGCCTCTTTTACGCCTTCCCTCCATTTCCCTTGACCCACAAGGTGCTTCTCAAGGCGAAGAGGGACAAGGCGCAGGTGATTCTGGTAGCCCCAGACTGGCCCCGCTAGTTCTGGTATCCAGTTCTCCTCAGCCTCAGCTCCAGGCTCCGGCGGGCTTCCAGCCCGCCTGGACCTGATCTCAGTCAACAAGGGGAACGTCCTCCATCCAGCCCTTCAATCCCTGCACTTGACGGCCTGGTTCCTGAGCGGCTAGAGCTCTAGGCCTTGGGTCTTTCCGACGAGGTCCTCAACGTCGTTGAGGCGTCCCGTAAGGAGTCGACCAGAAAATGCTATGCATTTAAGTGGAAGAGATTCTCCATTTGGTGTCAGGACAAGGGGTTGGGCCCTTTTTCCTGTCCATTGTTTAGCATTTTGTACTGCCTGTGGTCCCTTTCTCAGCTAGGGCTTTGGTCGATGACCATTAAGGTGGACCTGGCAGCCATCTCTGCTTACCAGGCGCAGGCCGGCAAGCAGTTGGTGGTGTAGGAGAAGGTGGTATAGCGCTTTTTCAAAGGCCTTGATCACGTATCCTCTTTGGTTCGAGAACCTTTACCTCCGTGGGATCTACTGCTGGTATTGGCTAAGCTCATGAGCAAGCCATTCGAACCGATGCACAGGTGTCATATCTCCCACCTGTCACGGAAGACCGCCTTCTTGGTGGCTATAACGTCCGCCAGAAGGATGGGAGAGCTCCAGGTGCTTTCCATCAAGTCTCCTTATTTGGTCTTCCACAGGGACAAGGCTGTCCTCTGCCCTCACCCGAAATTCCTTCCGAAGGTGGTGTCGGAGTTTCACCTTAACCAGGTGTTAACTCTGCCGGTGTTCTACCCCAATCACACCTCGGAGGCTGAATATAGGCGCCATACTCTGGACCCTATAAGGAGCGAACGGCTAAAGTTCAGGGTGAGGTTCACCAGCTGTTTGTCACCTACACTGAAGCCGCACCTGGCAGACCTGCAGCCAAGCGGACGATAAGCAGGTGGGTCACCTCCTGCATAGATCTGTGCTATAGGTTGGCGGGCATGGAGCCTCCCAAAGAGATGAGAGCTTATTCTACCCACCATACTGCTGCTTTGGTGGCTGCTTCTAGGAGCGTCCCTATCCAGGAAATCTGCAGGGCTGCTACCTGGAAGTCAACACACACACCTTGATTTCCCATTACCACATTGACCTTGAGTCACGCAGGGATGCTGGTTTTGGGACCTCGGTTCTCCAGCCCTTATTCCCTAAGTAGGAGGTGTGTGCCTTGCCTCCCTCCTTCCGGAGAACTGCTGAGTCTGCCAGACAGTGTGGATTGAGCAACATATCCCGTCTAGAACAGGTTACTCAACTGTAACAGGAGTTCTGGGTGTGGTATATGATGTTCATCCACACAGCCTCGACCTCCCCGACTTCAGTTCATGCAACCTGGCTTCCAGCCAGGCTAGCTCTGGCGTCATGGGAGTGCGGAGCCGAGGGTTTACCACCTGGGTGGGTGGGAGGAGCCAGCTTGAAGACCTTCTGGCAAGATTTCAGCGGCAGGGAACCTGCAGACAGTGGGATGAACAACATATACCCTCCTAGAACTCCTGTTACAGATGAGTAACCTGTATTTTCTGCTCGTGAGGCTGGCATGGCCTAGCGTCGTCCCTTTGTTGGGCAGGGGCTTTCTTTACACCTTTCCTCTCGTCCAGAGAGTTCTGTTGAAGTTACAGACTGAGGGGGCTCGAATGATTCTTATCGCCCCGCTGTGGCCTCGACAGATTTGGTTCTCACTACTTCAGCAACTATCCACGGAACCTCCAATCCTGCTGCCAATATGCTCACAGTTGCTGTCCCAGGCTCAGGGCTCGCTGGTCCATCCTGATCTCCGATCCTTACACCTTCATGCTTGGCTCCTTCAGATGTAGCAAAATACAGGTATAGGGTATCCCCAGAGGTGGGGGATGTTCTTGTGTCGGCGAAAAAGCCCTCCACGCGCTCCACTTATGCTATGAAGTGGAAGTGGTTCTGCTTGTGGGCCTCGTCTCACCATCTGGATCCCATTACCTGTCCAGTGAACTCAGCTCTACAGTATCTCCTGTCTTTATACCGGCAAGGCTTGAGTTACTCCTCCATAAAGGTGCACATTTAGGCCATATCTGCTTATCATGCCCTTTCGGGAGCCAGGGGCTTAGCGCAGTTGGATGTGGCCCACACCTTTTTACGGGGGATTCTTCACATGAGACCTCCCATTCAGGATCCTATCCCACCCTGGGACCTCCTTTTTGTGTGTTAAAAGCTTACTCTTCCCCCGTTTGAACCTGCAGCAGACTGTGAGCTGCGATATCTTTGCTGGAAGGTTTGCTTTTTAGTTGCCATTACGTCAGCTCGAAGAGTTTCCAAGCTTCAGGCTCTAATGTGTAAAGAGCCATATTTAATTTTCCACAGAGAAAGGGTTTCCCTGAGGTCAAACCCTAAGTTTCTTCCAAAAGTGGTCTCGGAATTGACCCCCAACCAGTCGGTTGACCTTCCAATTTATTTCCTTTCTCCCTCTAACAGAGGGGAAGCTCTCCTTCACACTTTGGACGTCCACAGGACGCTAAGGTTTTACCTTAAGCGAACAGCTTCTCACTGTCAATCGGAGCAACTGTTTGTGGCATTCGCACTTGGGTAAACCGGTGTCCAAGCAAGACGATTTCTAAATGGATCGTCCACTGTTTGTTTCTGCTAAAAGAAGCACAACAAGCCCCTTCCAAGCCCTGTTAGGTGTCACTCCACCAGGGAGTGTCTTAGCTTCCTCCGCCCTTGATGTGGAATGTCGATTAGGGACATATCTCGCAGCCACTGCCTAGATTCAGTGCATGACTTTCGTAAAGCACTACAGCTTGGGCGTTGCCTCCAGCGCCGTGCGGCTTTGGTCTGGCAGTCCTTGAGGACTCCTGTCTTGAGCTTCTGTGTTCAGCTTCCTCTCTTCCACCTCCCAGGGTCGATTACCTCCTTGGTGAGGGACTGCTTGGGATTCAGTCCTTATTGTGATAGCCTGCTGCAAGAGCTCCCACTCAAAGTAAGATATTACAGTTACGTAAGAACTTACCGTAACAGTAGATCTTCAGAGGAGGTCTTCGCGGCGAATACTCCGCCCTCCATCCCCTTTTGAGGTGTGGAGCATCCTCTTTGAGCTTCGCCTCATTCTCCTGTCAGGGCTCATTCATTGGGCATGGCAGAGGAACTGGGAGTGGGCTAGAGTCCGCCTCTTTTGTACCAGGTCTAGCGTCGGGCGGGCCAACGTCGAAAGGTAGTCCCTGACAGGTACTGCTGGCTGAGAAGTTTTCCGGTGGGTCCTAGTGCCTGCGGCATAGTCCTTATTGTGATATCCTGCTGCAAGAGCTCCTCTCGAAGATCTACTTTTACTATAAGTTCTTACGTAACTGTACTTTTTTAGTGGCCGTCACTTCCGCTCAAAAGATTTCCGATATTCAGCCCCTGATTTGTTAGGACCTTTACTTAATTTTTCATAGAGACAAGGTGGCTCTTTGTAACAACCCTCAGATCTTCCCTTGTCAATCTTCACCATTCATTACTGCTGGGTGTAAGCCGGAAGCATGCACCCACTACGGTGTATTTTTTATTTTTATTTATTTATTTATTTTTGAGGGAGGAGTAGGCGCCCACGGCACCGCTCACGAGAATGACTCACTGCGTGGTGCGGCCGTTAGGTGCCGTAGACTCCTCCTCCATCCCAGTTCTGTTTCTCCCGCCATCGAGGCTACACCAGTTCAGAAGTTTGCTACGCCATTAGACCTTGTTTCAACTCAGAGTTTTTCGACACCACTCCTTCATCCCGACGCCATTTTCCCGGTAAGACCGTTCTTTTTTTATATTTTTGACGGCACCAGGATCTTTTGCTGTTTTTGTGAATTTGTTTGCCTCATGTCCGATTCGGGGACCAAAAGTAAATCCAAGGCGGGCCGTGCCCCTATGAGTCTGTGCCCCTGTGGCCGACAATTCTCCGTCACGGATCAACATGATGTTTTCTTCGGTGCCTGGGACCCAACCATGATATGGATCACTGCGACACCTGTAGTTCCATGGACCGCCATGTACTGTAAATCCGCGCATTTAAGATCGGCAGGACTCTGCCAACTTTTGGAGGACTTCGCCTGCGGGCCTTCCAGGCCAGATCTCTTGACCCTTCCTCCGGGTCCCTTCCCGGGTCTATGTGGCCTGGCGAGGAGGAAACCTGCTCCACTTCCAGACTTGCCGAGGAGGAGGTTTCTTCTTCAGCGCCGGAAGAACAGTGCAATTCCTCCTGGGGTCGCATCGCTGACGCCATTCCGGCAGTTGCCTCCACGGAGGTGCAGGCTCCCCAGTGTCGCAGCCCCCGGTTACGGGACCCCGCACTGGCAGACCCTCGATGCCCCAGAGCAGTGACTCTGTGTTCCGGCGCCATTCGTGGCGCCAGGGACTTAAGCAGCGCCACTTTGGGTGGCGGCGCCAGGGACTCTGGAGGTGCCACATTGGGTTCCGTCGCAGTCTGTAGGCCGAGTACTTGAGCAGCGACATTGCAGCCCATGTCAGCGCCATTCCCGGTGCAGTCGTTGACGATGTTTTGGGGGTTGCATCTCTGGAGGTCACTCTGCTCAACTCCTCTTTGGAGGAGGATGACTCAGAGGTGGACCCAGACTGGCAGCCTGGTTTTTCGGAATCGGAAATCTCTATAGGCTGGGGTGTCAGGCGGCCCAGTATTCCTCTTCCTGAGTCCCCAGAGCACGTTCCCCATGGGGGTCCCACTGCTAGGGGTGGTCTGGAATCCCCTAGGGGCGATAGCTCCGGGATGCGGGGGAGGATACCCTTTTCTGAGAGGGCCCAGGTAGCTGCCATTTCCGGTGCTGCTGGGGCCCCTTGGGAAGGGGCGGAGTACCCTGCTACTGTGACCTCCCTCCGGAGGCCCACAGAGCGGGGAGCTCCTACGCTGGTGTCGAGGAAGATGGTTGCCCCAGAGTCTGAGGGGTTGAGAGGTCGGGGGGGGGGCGGAGCGGTGGCGCATTCCCACTGCCCTACGGAGTGTGGAGAGTCACAGTGCTGAACTCCACCTTTCCTTCAAAGTCTTGAGAGCGCGCGCTAGTGGCGGCGCAGAGGGTTGCCCCTCTGGACACATGCAACAAGTCGCGTCACGGGAGATTCCCCTTCTGGGCTCTTCCGGAGTTTGCCTTCTCAAGTTACATCTTCTCAACCCGGTATGGTCTCAGGGCCCCCAATCACAGTGGCATCACTCCCTGGATCTCAGAGCCCCAGCAGAGGCCGGGCACATACTCTCAGGTGCCCTTCGCCCATCCCTCTGCAGCCACCCCCCTCTCTCCCAGGCCATGTGGGTCCTACGGGGCCCTTAACTTGGGAGACATTCAGAGCTACTGCGGCGGCCTTCCCTTCATATGTCGGGGCCATGGACGAACAGGTCTTCCACCGGTCTCTCTGCCCCCCCCCGCCACAGGAGTCTTCTGATCATTCGAGCTCCACTTACTCTTCTCAGGAAGAGGACCCACCTGTCCTCAGACGCTGAGTTCACAGCATATCAGCAGTTCCTTTTGAGGCCAGTTTCAGAGCTTCGTACTTCCTTCATTCAGAGGGACAGTACCGAGCGGCAGATGCGTGCATTCCTTAGTGAATTCAGTGTGTGCCACCTCGTGGTGCCTTCCTGGTCAGTCCCTTTCCAGGAGGTGTCTGTCCGCACCTGGCAGTCTTCAGCTGCCCCTTCTCCAGCCCAGCAGACTGCAGGAGACTGTATTGTTCCCCCCACAACTTTCTAGGTTCGTTACCTCACCCGCCCTCAGGTTTGACGTCCCTAGACACTCCTTCCGGGCCTCTGCGCCTGGCATATGATCGACCCCCGGATCCGGATTCTGCTGAATTTGACCAGTGGGGACGAAGAGTCTTCTCTTTGGCTCATGTTCTGATGTGAATAAGTTCACATCAGGCACACCACACTGCCTACAACAGGCATCTGTGGTAGATGCTGGCGCAGGTCCTAGCATCTATGCCTGATACGGAGCAGTCCAGACAAGCCATTTCCCTCTCTGCACAGGGTCAGGAGCTTGCAAGGCACCAGGCAAAGGCATCTTATGACACCAATGAAGTGGCTTCCAGAATAGCAGGGACAACGATCTGCATAAGGTGGACGGCATGGCTTCATTTGTCCAGACTGCCACCCGTGGCCTGGCGTAGGGTGACTTTCTCTGCTTTCAGGGGGATCCGTCTGTTTTCCCGAAGGGAGAGGAGGATTCTTGAGGGGCATCCTCCATCCCACCAGCCACAGGGACACCCTCGTCCTCAGTAACCTTAGACTGCCCCAGTGTATTTGGTTAGGGTCTCCCCCTCCTGCTTTCCACCAGTAGGAGGCTGAGGGATCTGTTCCATCGGGGCTGAACAGGGGGACTTTATACTCACCCAGCAGTAATGAATGGTGAAGACTGACAAGGAAAGATATGAAAATGGCGTACCTACCGTAATTCTTGATCTTCTCTTGTATCTTCACCATTCATTATTAATCCTGCCCACCTTCCCTCATGGGCCTCATTTACTTAGGTGTCTCCTCTCTCTCCCCGCTTCAAGGCCATGGGGGTGGAGCTAAATCCTCCGGGTCCTTGGGACCTTCTGTTCTTCTCTAAAGAAGCAGCAAAGGATTTGAGGTAGGAGGAGAGCGAGTGGAGCTCCTTTCCATCTGAGGGAATTCTTTCTGATATTCCTGGCAGGTGTCCCTTCGAGGACTTTCCTTCAGGCCAGATTAGTTTAATCTCCAGCCAGCAGGGTTAGTTTCTACGATGGTCCTGTAGCCCTCGATCTTCGGACCTAGCTGGTGTCCCTAGATTGTGCCATGTAGGTACCAGACCCGGGCTAGTTACCCCTCTAGCCCGATTCGACAAATTAACAACTCTTGAACGAGTGGTCTGGTATCATTGATCCCTACCTTCTCCAGGAAGTCAGGAGGAGTTTCCTTCTCTGTCTGACTTTCCAAAAGAGGTTGCTCTTCCTTGGGGCTTCCCCTCTCCCCTCTAGTACTGTCATACGGTCATGTACTGGTGGGACCTCTCTTCTTGTCACCTAGTTGGGGTCTCTCTTCTCCGGAACAGATTTGCCTTCGGCGTTCTTTGAGCTCTCAACCTTAGTGATGGGTAACAAGATAGCGGGATGTGTATAGAAAATCTGCCTCTCTCATAGAAAGCTGTGCGGAAGGTTCAGTTGAGCAATCTGAACAAGTTTTTGTCTAAAGGGATCCTTGCTCCGTTGCTTTAAACTCTGAGCTGATAAGCTTCAATCCAATTCCCCCTAAATTTGTGGAAGAATGTTTTCCCTCCTCCCTATATCCCTTTCTTCTTCTTACTTCTCTCTTCCTCTCCTTTTATCTGTTCCTCCTTCCGAGCCGCCCAAGGAGTGAAGTCCTGCGGTCCCTTAGGGTAGGGTTCTCCTCTTTTCGGCTCATTCCTTTTTCAGTTTGTCTCCTTTCCTTTATCTATCCCTTGGCTCTCTTGCCTCGCTCTTATTTTTCTAAAGTCTTATTTCTCCTCTCCAGCTTACAGAACTGGGATGGAGGAGGAGTCTGCGGCGCCTGATGGTCACCCCTCACACACCACACAGTGCGTCATTCTCATTGGCGGCGCCATGGGTGCCAACTCATCCCTCCAAACAAAAAAAAAAAATCCCGTGGTGGGAGCGCACTTCCAGCTTACGCCCAGCAGTAATGAATGGTGAAGATACAAAAAAGATCAAGAATTACGGTAGGTACGTAATTTTCATTTCTTGCCAAAAGTGGTTTCAGAATTTACGTTGAATCAGTCTGTTCAACTTCCGGTGTACTACCCCAAGCATTTTAATCGGAGGGAAGCGATTCTTCATACACTGGACGTTCATAGAATCCTGCTTTATTACACTAACAGGACAAAGTCTATCCGGAAGTCGGACCAACTTTTTGTTTCTTTTGCACCCAAAAGAGATGGTGCCACAGTTTCCAAACAGTGTTTATCCAAATGGTTGGCAAACTGTATTGTTTTCTGTTGCCAGAAATACGGTAAAACCCTCCCGGGGGAGGTTAAGGGGCATTCTACCAGAAGCATGGCTGCCTCTACTGCTTGTTTCAGGAATGTGTCGGCCGCTGACAGTTGGAGTTCTGTCCATGCTTTCACAAAGAATTACAGTCTGGACATTGCCTCTAGGCGCAGGGTAGGCTTTGGCCTAGCTGATCTTATCTGTGTCAGTCTTCACCATTCATCACATTTGGGTTCTTGGCCAGAGGTCATGACGGCGCGGGAGCTTTTTTTTTGGATGGGCCAGAGTTGATACCTGGGTCGATGCATCCTCGATGCTTGGCACCGTTGCTGCTGTCGGCTGTTAAGTGGCACTGATGTGGCTCTTGGCACCGTGGGAGGCTGTACGATGCTGTCTCTGACTGTTTCCCGCGCCGTTCGCACCACCATGGTTGAACACAGCGCCGTGTCCAGTTCTGTAGCCGTTCGTGGCTCCGGGCATGGGCACGGTGCTGTGGGGGTTTAGGAGGTTGTCGGGGCCGTCGTCGGCACCGTCTCTGTCCTTGGCACCGTTTGCGCCACCGTGGGGGTCTCCGGCCTCGGCGCCGAGAGTGTGATCAGAGCTGTCATCGGTGCCGTCTCGGCGCCGTGGATTGGGACTGCGCCGTGACAGACTCAGTCTCCGAGACTGCTACCCTTGTTGGAACCATGTCCTCTTCGGGCACCGTTCGCGGTGCAGAGGGGGGCACAGGCGTCGACCTGGGTGCAGTCTCTGGCTCTGTTGCCCTGTTCAGTAGGGATGGCAGCGGTCATCCGCGCACTGTTTAGCACAGGACTTCTATCTCCACTTCTTCGGAGGAGGAATCGGACTCTGGGTCGGACACGCAGTTTGGTTTCTTGGAGTTGGCTGCTGGCGTGGACACCCTGGTAGTGTCCTCGACAAGCCAGAGTCATCCCCCCTCTGTTGAGCGGACAGTGACTGCCGGGGCCAGGGTCAGGGGTTCTGACCAGCAGGCGGCGGTGCAGGCCACCATTGCCCTGCAGCCTGGCCTCTGAGGGTTCTCTGACCCCTCAGTGGTGGTACCCCCCTCAGGTTGTGTGCCTGGATCGCCCGACATTGGGGCCGATCGGAGCACCCACAGGTGGGGAGGGTGCTGCTCCCTGGATAGCTCCTTCGGGGGCCAACCGGGGCTGTCAGCTGCCTAGGCTGGCTCTCTTGAGGAAGACTGCACTCTCGGTTCTGAGGGGGTCGAGGGCATGGGGTCTGTGCATGCGGCCTTTTCCAGAGCCCACCCAGGCTCTGGGGCTGCCAGTCGGATCTCCGCCTTCCCTCCAGGTTTCCTTCGGAGGGGCCCGTTTTTGGAGGTGGGGACCGTCCTTTTGGACCTACCGCTGCCCAATGCGCCTCACAGGGGGGATTCTTCAGGGTGCAGCCTAGGCAGTTCCAGTGTGGTTGATCAGCTGTCAGCTGTGGAGTTTTCCGGAGCTTCTTCCCTCCCTAGGGCTCCTGGTGCGCTCCCTAGCCATACGGAGGTCAGCCGATTCCCATTGTTGGCTCTGCCCCTATTTCTCTGCCACATTCTCCTGCACTCCCAGGCATTCTTGGTCCTAGCGGGCCTCTATCCTGGGAGCAGTTCAGAGCCCAGGCTGCTCAATTTCCATCTTATGTTAGGGCTATGGAAGACCAGTTTCTAGGGACATGGATATGTTGTTCATCCACACTTATTGGCAGGTATCCTTGCCGCATTAAATCTTGCCGGAAGGTCTTCAAGCTGCCTCCTCCCACCCACCCGGGTGGTAAAACTCTCGGCTCCGCCCCATGACTCCAGATCTTCCTTACCGCTTGGAAGCTCAGGTTTCCTCCTTAATGCTCTGCATATAAGACTGGTTCCTAATTCTTCGGCTTACCCGAAATTACTTTTAAGGTTTTCAAGACTTCGGTCACTTACTTCCCTCGCGGCTCACGATGGACCAATCGACTTCGGTTTCGGAGGTGCCCATGCGGGCAGAAGATGTCTCGGGCGGACCCGCACTCCACGTCGTCTACTGCTGGGCCTTGCGCGACCCGCGAGCTTCGCGACCTGTGCTCTTCTTTTGACTCGTCCTGGAAGACCGTGCCGCCCGTTTACAACTGGGCGTCAGCGTTATCCTCGGTAAAGTCAAAGGGGCCCGGTTGGCGGTTTCCGTGGCGGCAGGCTCGGCGGAACAGCTTGAGCAGATGATCGCCCTCGAGGGAGGGTAGCGGGCGCATCTTAAATCTTCCTCAACCCGTGACATTTATCCGCCCTCCCTGGGATCTCCTATTCAGCTTCTTTTAAGGAGCTCTGTCTCTCCCTCTCCACTAAGGGAGAGGGACCAGCATCCTCAGGGCCTTCCTCTCGGTCCAAGAAGAAGGACCACAAAGGTAAGTCCCTCTGTCGACGCTCTTGGGAAGCGGGAGAGGTCCCTCGCCCAGTGAGTCGACCATCGACCCGGTCGATCCTTTGGCTCGACCACTGGCTTCGAGTGTCCCGTCAGGTCAGTTGACGAGACTCCCGTCGGCAATAGTCGAGATTTTTCTCGACCTGTTGGACGGGCTGTCAACCAGTGAAGCGAAAACCCTCACTCCCGGTTCCCCGGCGGTGGTTGAGGTGTCCGTGGACTTGCCCGTGCCTCCGGTTCCGGGTCCGCGGTTGAGCCCTCCGAGCCGAGGGGGAGGCGGGTTTCCCTGCCTTACCCCAGTACCCTCCTCGGGAAGAAGCGAGGTAGTTGAGTCTCGGACTTCTTCTCGGTCCAGCCGATCCCGCCCGCCACAGGCGGTCTCAAGCTTACCATGGCCGGCGCCACGCTCGTCCTCGTCATCCTCCTTGGGCCGAGTGGAGGCTTCGGCGCATAAGTTGCGTCGGCGATCCGAGGACCTCATGTGGCAGCGGCTTCTTCTGTCCGGGGAACAAGCCGGCGTGTCGTCGCCCCGGCTATCAAGTGGCTGTCACGGGCGGCGAAGCAACCCCTCGCCTTAGCGGGGCGCCAGCTTCAGGCCTGTTGCTCGGCGAGAGCCGGCTGCCCACCGATTCGGTGGAACCTCCGCCTCCACAGTCGTTTGGGGCTTCGACCAAGAATTCTCGGTCGGCCAAGGTCTCCCATAGGCTGTCTGTCACCCTCACTCCCGATCGCCCTCGGCAGGTGGAGGTGGCTCAAGGCGCAAGGCAGCTCTTTCGCAGTTCCTCCGGAGTCCGGCCGGCAGATTCCTCCCCTGTTCTCCAGGCGGGTCGACTTGGAGTCCTCCGGAGGTCAGTCACTGGGCGATAGCCCCACCGTCCTTCATGGGTTTGCTCAGGCTCATCTCAGAATCCACCGGGATGCAGCTCGAGCCCGTATCCAAGTGGGCCAAGTATCCCCTCACGGTGATATTGGACCGAGAGGATTCTCCTCACGGAGGCCTTTCCGGTGGCGAGGCCATTGTAGCCCGGCTTTGGAGCTCTGGCAGCATCCTGCTTCCTGCCCTGCACCTTGACCGGGATGGCAAGGAAATCGCAGCGAGGTCCCTACCGGTTCCCTGTCAGGCTGCGGAGACACCCCTCAGCCGGGGGTTAGTTACCGACAAGCGTCTTCCGGCGTGCGAGAAGCATGAGGGGCGTGGAACAAACCTCCTGACTATAGGTCCAAAAGTTGGACTATGCGGGCGAAAAGTCTCGCTCGTCCTCCCTTGGCCTCGTCAGGTCAGCTCGGCCGTGCTGATGGCACACCTCTCTCATGCCCTGTTGGGCTCCCTGGATGAGGTGAGTCCCTCATCTCCGGCTGACCTGCAGACCACGGTTAAGCAGGTGCGGGACCAGGGCAGGGCAGTGGCCAAGCAGCAACTTCAGACTGCTTTAGACATTGGTGACTCATGCGCCAGGTCAGTCGCGGCCGCAGTGGCTATGCGCCGTCGGGCATGGCTGAGGATATCCACCTTCTGGCGGATACCCAGAACAAGTTGGCGGATGTCCCTTCCTGGGGACTGACCTCTTCGGCCCTGGAGTGGAAGGCCACCTCCAGAGGATCGAAAAGTCCAATGCCACTTTGGACTCTGTCTCATCCGCCCAGAGGGACAAGGGCCGCAGACCGCAACCCAAGCCCTTTCGTCCGTCTGCGCCATGGCATGTCCGGCCCAGCAGCATCAGGGCCAGCAGGCTCGCGCTTGGCGTCCCAAACCCAAGCCGTGGCTTCCTCCTCCAGGAAGCAGGAGGTAAAGGCCCAGGAGGTCCCTCGGCGGTCCCTCCTCAAGCCTGCACAGTGGCGGGTTGAGGGGTCGCCCCAACCTCGTCACCTCACCCCAGGTTCCCCGTGGAGAGGCAGCTCCTTCACTTCCTTTCCGGCTGGTCTGCTGTAACCACAGACCAGTGGGTGTCTGGAAGTGGTAGAAAAGCCTGCCTCTGGGTTCGAGCAGGCCCGCCCTTCGAGCCGTCGCCCCAGGGTGGCCTCGAGGGTCCGCAGCCTCACTGTCGGCTCACCGAGCCGACGTCGCTCTGCTCCTCGAGAAGGAGGTGATCAGAGAGGTGGCGGACCCTCCCTCAGACCCGGGGTTTGTGTCCAGGTACTTCCTGGTCCCAAAACAGACGGGGGGCTGGCGCCCCATTCTCGACCTGCCACGACCTAAACAAGTTCCTAAGGTCTGGGACCTTGCAGGATGAGTCACTCTAGCTCAGATAATACCATCCCTTGGAATGCGGTGTGGTTCTGCTCTCTGGACCTGCAGGGCGCGTTTTCCGTCCCTATCCGTCCGTCTCATCAGAGATTCCTTCGCTTTCGGCGGAAGGATCCCTTCGAGTTCGAGCCATGCCCTTGACCTGTCTCTTGCCAGGGTCTTCACCAAATGCATGGCAGTGGTGACAGCATTCCCTCTTGGCGCCGAGTCCGGGTGTACCCTTACCTGGACTATTGGCTGATAGCAGCCCCTCCAGACAGGAGGTGGGCGGTCCAGAGATCTGGCCCTCCAGGTTTGCTCTCAGGTCAGCCTCATCCAGCGAGGCCAAGTCAGACTCGAACCGAGCAGGTGATTCTCTTCATCGGGGCAGGCTCGACTCTCTTCAGAGCCAGAGCCACGGCTCCTGGTGGACAGGGCCGGGGTTCTTACCTCCTTTGCCCAATCATTTCTGGTTGGGCAATTACTCCCTACCGGGACTTCCTGCGCCTCCTGGGTCTCAGGCGGCCTGCACCAGCGTGGTCCGTTGGGCCCGCTGGAACATGCACCCCCTTCAGTGGGGGCTGGCCAGCCAGTGGTCTCAACGCTGCGATCCATTGGACCAGCTAGTGACGGTGACCCAGGGGATGTGACACACTCTCCAGTGGTGGATCGTTCCAGCTCATCTGCAGGAGGACATCCCGTTTGCCCCGAGCCGACGGTCTCTCTATCGACCGTCGCCTCTCTGATGGGTTGGGGTGCCCATCTAGGGGAGCACAGAGTGCACGGCCTCTGGTCCCCGCGGGAGTCCCAATGCCATATCAACCTGCTGGAACTCTGAGCGGTCCGCCTAGCTCTCACCACCTTCGCTCTGTGTCTACAGGGTCAAGTGGTTCCGGTCCAGACGGACAATACCACGACCATGTACTACCTAAACCGCCAGGGTGGGACGTGCTCCATGCCTCTGTGCAAGGAAGCTCTCAGCATGTGGTCACTCGTGCGCAGCCTGGAGGCGGATCTCCTAGCCATTCATGTGGCAGGAGCCTCCAACACCCTGGCGATGCCCTAAGCCGGATAGGGGCTGTATCCACAGTGGTCTCTCCCTGCGGAGGTGTACAAGATCTGTTCTCCCATTGGGGCACACCTCAGGTGGATCTGTTTGCCTCCAGGAGAGCAGAAGCTAGGAGCTGTTCCATGCCCGCCCCCCTCAGCAGGGCTCGCTGCAGGGGGATGCCTTCTCGAGGCCGTGGACCCCGGGCCTCTTCTACGCCTTTCCCCCATTTCCCTTGATCCACAAGGTGCTTCTCAAGGTGAGGAGGGACAAGGCGCAGGTGATTCTGGTAGCCCCAGACTGGCCCCGCCAATGCTGGTATCCAGATCTCCTCAGCCTCAGCTCAGGCTCCCGAGGGCAGCTTCCAGCTCGCCCGGACCTGCTCAGCCAATCAGGGGAAGGTGTTCCATCGGACCTTCAATCCCTGCACCCTGGCGGCCTGGTTCCTGAAGCGGCTAGGTTCCAGGCCTTGGGTCTTTCGACGAGGTCCTCAATGTAGTTGGGGCATCCTGTAAGGAGTCGACCAGTAAATACTATGCCTTCAAATGGAAGAGGGTTTTCCATTTGAAGTGTCAGAACAGGGCCTGAACCCTTTCTCCTGTTCCTTGGCAAGCATCTTGGACTATTTATAGTTCCTTTCTCAGCAAGGGCTTAGGTCCAGCGACCTAAGGGTGCACACCTGGCAGCCATCTCTGCTTACAGTGAGCGGGCAGGAAACCCAGTGATAGCATGGGAGGAAGATGGTCTGGCTTTTTCAAAGGCCTTGATCACATTTCCCCTCGTCTGCAGAACCTCCACCTGCGTGGGATCTACTGCTGGTACTGGCAAACCTCATGGGCAAGCCATTGAACCAATGCACAGGTGTGATCTCTCACCTGTCATGGAAGACCGCCTTCTTGGTGGCTATTCGTCAGCCAGAAGGATGGGAGAGCTCAGGCGCTTTCCATAGAGTCTCCTTATCTGGCCTTCCACAGGGACAAGGTTGTCCTCGCCCCCACCCAAATTCCTTCCGAAGGTGGTGTCGGGTTCACCTTAACCAGGTGTTGACTCTGCGGTGTTCTACCCCAATCACACCTCGGAGGCCGAATATGGGCTCCATACTCTGGACCCTAGAGGGCTTGCTTACTATAAGGTATACGGCTGGGGAATTCAGGGAGAGGTTCGCCAGCTGTTTGTCACCTAAGCTGAAGCCGCACCTGTCAGACCTGCAGCCAAGCGGACGATAGGCAGGTGGGTCACCTCCTGCATAGATCTCTGCTATAGGTTGGCGGGCATGGAGCCTCCCAGAGGGATAAGAGCTCATTCTACCCGCCATACCGCTGCATCGGTGGCTGCTTCCAGGGACGTCCCTATCCAGGAAATCTGCAGGGCTGCTACCTGGAAGTCAGCACCTGCCTTTATCACCCACTACCACATCGACCTTGGGTCCGCCGGGATGCTGGTTTTGGGGACCTCGGTTCTCCAGTCTCTTTTCCCTAAGTAGGGGTGTGCGTCTTGTCTCCCTCCTCTCGGGAGAACTGCTAGGAGTCTACCAATAAGTGTGGATGAAACAACATATCCATGTCCCTAGAAATACAGGTTACTCTGTGTGGAGTTCTAGGAATGGTATATGTTGTTCATCCACTAGCTCCTCGACCTCCCGGCTTGACGCACAGCCTGAGCTTCCAGCCCGGGCCCAGATCTGGCGTCATGGGCGGGCGTGAGTTTTTACCACCGAGGGTGGGTGGGAGGAGCCAACTTGAGACCTTCCAGCAAGATTTAAACGCGCAAGGATACCTGCCAATAAGTGTGGGTGAACAACATATACCATTCCTAGAACTCCTGTTACAGGTGAGTAACCTGTAGTTTTCAACCTCCCCTGAGCAGCTATCCTGAACCATGAGGTCCTCTGACTTTTCATCCCCCTCTTCAGGGGAGGAAAGAAGTGGGAATAAAACCCTTCCCCGCTGATGCAAAGGACTACCTCTATTGCCTTTTTCTGCAAGAGAGTCTGAATTTCTCCTTCTATCAGTGGGATTTGAGGAGGAGGATATCAGGAGTACTTTGGTGGAGTATTTGGAGGAAACCCATGAACTCTAGCTGCAGTCCTCCTGATGATGTCCAGGACCCACTGGTCTGCAGTTATCGACTTCCACCCTTTGAGATGAAGGGAGAAGCGCCCCCTCCCCGACTGTCTCCCCTGAGTCTTCCTCTGGAAGGGGGGGGCGGAAGGCAGTCATTGGGCTGAGCCGGGTGTAGGCAGAGAGGCCTGGGAGGAACTGGGCCCATGGGTAGGAGCACCTCCAGGTTGCTGGTTACTGGCTCTCCTGCGATAGCCGCCTCTCTGACCCTGCTGATTACCACGGGCGTGTCCACCTTGACCACCTGAGGGCTTGCGAGATGGCAGTTTCCGTTGCCGTTGCTGGTCGCCGCGGTACATTTGGCAGACTGACCAGATGAACTTGCCCAACTCCTGTAGACGAGAAATCAAAGCTTCAGTCTCCTGCCCAAACAACACGGTACCTGGAATGGCAAATCCTTGATCCCTGACTGCAGATCGTGGTGGAAACCCGAAACTCTCAACCAGGCGTGGCGCCGAAGGCACACCCCGGAAGTGGCTGCACTGGCTGCCAGATCTGCAGTATCATAACAGGCCTCAGGACATGGGAACTCTACGCTGAGCCCTGATTTCATAATATCCAAGTTCAGACTTCTGATCGGAATCTGGCATGGCTTTCAGTAGCTGTTGTCCCCTCTCCCACAGAGTATTCTGGTACTGGACCATATGCATCAGGAAGTTAAGGGACCAGATGGAGCAGGTGGAGGCAGAGTAGACTTTCTTGCCCATCTGGTCCAAATACCGAGACTCCGGATCGGGAGGCTGCGAGCTAAGGTGCTTCGGCTGCTTGGACTTGTCATGGGCAGCCGTGATGACCGAACAGTCTGCCTGAGGGTTCTCTGCTATAACAGCTTCTGCCCTCGGGGCCTTATACAACCTATCCGATTTCTTGGGAACAGCCAGGATGGAAGCCGGACGCCTCCAGGTAGTCAGAGTCAGGTCCTGGAAAGTGTCCACTAAAGGAGGAACCACCAATGGCTTCAGCTCCTTCTGCCTCAGGTATTTTGCCAATCTTCAGCGTTCCGGATCCAGGTCCTCCATTTCCCACTCATTGGAGGCCTGGATGGGCCTCATGACGTCCACAAAGGTTGGATCGTCGGGAGGCGAGCGAGGCTGGTCCTTCTCTCTCGGGGGCCGCTTTAAGCTGAGAGAGGAAGATGAGGACGAAGAAGAGGGAGATCGACTACAAGATCTGGAATAGTCCGAAGCTCTCCTATGACCAGACCCCTCTGTCGCCACAGTAACTGGGGACCGACGCCGGTCGAAGACCAGCCCGTCCCGGGACCGGCGACGGAGGCTGAAGACTGGACGTCCGTCAGAGGACCGACGTCAGAGCACTCTCGTCTAGGAGAACGAGAAGGGCTGCGTGTACGAGACTTGGAACGGTGACTGTCTCGAGTCCTTGGAACGCTGGTGGTGGTCTTTGGACGGGCGCAGTAACGAGCCCTGGAAGGAGGTGTAGGCGATCGCTTTGGGGACTTTCTCGGGGAAGGCTCACCTCCCAGCTGTGGTTTGTCCGCTGGGTCTGGTACCGCTGTCTGGGCCAGAGACCGGGGGAAGGGGGGGTCCGCTTCTGGACCTGTCCCCACCAAAAGGAGAACAACTCCTGCAGCTCGTCCTTCGAGAAGAGTTCGGCAGCTCGGTCCGCAAAGGGAGTATCCGGGACGTCAGCCTACGATAGACAGCCCTCTTGAGAGCCCAGCGGGGAGGAGGACTTGGGAGACGGGGACGTCAGCTCTTCCATGGCCACTCCCTTACCCTTCGCCCCTTCAACCGGCGTCGGTGGTGGGACCGACGACGGGGTGCCGCCGGAGAGTCCTTCGGCTCCAGAGGCGCACCTTTAGCAGGCGGTGCCGGTGCCTTGAGAGGTGGGGCCACAGCTTTCACCTCCACGGGCTTGTTGATAACCCTTAGCGGGGTTACCTTCGGCATGGCTGGCTTCTCCTCCGATGGGCGGCCTTGGCCTGGGAAGACTTTGGGCGCTCTCCTGAGCCCGGGGAAATATGGGCCTTCTTGGGAGAGGGCCATGAACGAGAACGCGACTGGGACCGGTGCCGGGACCGACTATGGTCTTTCCCGTGGCGCTTAGTCTTCTCCTTACGCTTTCCCTCGGAGGAGTCCAGATCCATCTTCTTTTCTAACAGAAACGCCGTCAGGGCATTAAGACGTCGGATCCGGGTCCGGCTGGTGAATGCCTGGCAGGCTGAGCAGGTTACTGTATCGTGGTCCGGCCCGAGGTAAAAGACACAGCTCTTGTGCCCGTCTTTGGCAAGGATCTGCCTCCCACAGTCGCACTTGTTTTGGTGTGGCTCTGGAGATACCGACGACGGCGAAGACATCCGTCGACCAAACTAAAAAATCGTCGAAAACGGCACATCGATGACACTGGAAAAAAAAGTCGAAGACGGTACAAAAAACAGGGTGATAACACTAGAATTTTGCTGTTCCTGGCAAGCTGGAACTGAAGCCTTCTTCTCACATGCGGGACGCAGCGGAAAAAGAACTGAGGTGTGGCTGGGTCCGCCCCCTTTTGTACCAGGACTGATGTCGGGGCGGGGGCGGTCCCTGCTGTATACTGCTGGCTGAAAAGGTTTCCGGAGGGTCCTAGTGCCTGCGACATAGTCCTAATTGTTATAGCCTGCTGCAAGAGCTCCCACTTGAAGTAAGATCCTGAGTTTCCAAGCAGTAAAGAAGATCTGGCGTCATGGGGCGGAGCCGAGGGTTTTACCCAGGTAGGTGGGAGGAGCTAGCTTGAAAACCTTCCGGCAAGAAATGAAAATTACGTACCTACTGTAATTATGATCTTTCTGTGTATCTTCACCATTCATCATATGGGTATATGGCTGGACGTCATGACCCTGCGGGAGCTTTTTTTTTGGATGGGCGGAGTCGACACACCATCGGTGCCACCCTTGAGGCAGACGCACTGCGTGGCACTCACGGGTTGGTCGTTAGGTGCTGCCGGCTCCGCTCTCCTGCCAGTTTTGAGTCACCGGAGAGGTGAGGAAAAGGGTTGGGAGGTGGGACAAGAAAGTCCAAGGGACAGATAAAGGAAAAAATATATAACAAAGGAGAAATAACGACAGAGGACAGAATAATAAGGAAGTCTAAGGGGATAGGGTAGGGGCCCCAATCTCTGGAAATAGGAAAAGGGAGAGAGGAAAGAGGAAGAATTTAGGATAAGCGTGAGAGGGGGAGGAGAAAGGTGACAACCATACCCTGGACCATGACTTATCTCCAGATTGTATAGGAACTGCAGGGAGTAGCCAAAATGCTTCTTGTCAGAATTCAAGGCACAGAATTACTGGCAAAAACTCCAAAAGCAGAAAACGCCTATTCTGGAAGAAAGATAGGACACAGAGAATTCTCCCCCTCTCAGGGGAAAAGATTACTGGTGAAAGAAATTTTTTTTTTTTTTTTAAGATAATAAACGATATGTCCAACGGACAAAGAAATCTAAAGATGAACGGGAACAAGGAGGAGGAGAGAATGGAGGGCAACTGCCAACTCCCACCCCACAGGGGTTGAGCTACAGCACTGGAGAAGGAGTGCCCCCCATGCCGACCACTTTCCCCTTAGAAACAACATCCCCCCGTGTGTCCTTGTTTACCCCACTCCTGACAAAAGAAAGGAGGGGGGTGAGGCTGGACACACAGAGGGAGGGGGATCCAGAGACCGAGGTCCCAGGGGGATGGAGGGCGGGATTGTGATGAATGGTGAAGATACACAGAAATATAATTACGGTAGGTACGTAATTTTCATATCTTGTCTGTGTCAATCTTTACCATTCATCACATATGGGTGAGTGCCGAGCCCCCAAAAGGGGTTTTTCTTTTAACCCTAAGGGACAGGGTCCCTTAGCTCTCAGTGGGTGACACACTAAGAGGGAGAACCTTCCGGACTTAGAGAGGCCCAAGAGTGGGGAAAGTGAGACGGGGACCCCCCGGAGGGGGGAGGAAGTTGCCCCGACAAACGCCGTCTTGTTCTACGGGAGAAGAGACTGGTTCTCTGGTGAGTGGAGTTAATCACCCTACGCCGGGCCAGGGGTGACCACCGGGAAAGACGCAGCCATGCCGTCCGCCTAGTGCAGATCGCTGTCCCTACGACCCTGGTAGCTACCTCGTTGGCACTGTACTATGCCCTCGCTTGGTGCCTTGCTATCTCCAGGTCACGTGCAGAGAGTGCAATGGCTTGTCTGGTTTGCTCCAAGTCAGGCATTGAGGCTAGGAGCTGACCGAGCCTGGACCACAGGAACCTGTCAAAGGTTGCGTAGTGGGCCTGATGTGCTGCGATAGAGAGCAGCAACCATACCGAGTAGAAAGTCCTCCTACCCCAGAAGTCAAAATCCAAGGAGTCTTGATCTGGGGGCCGGTCACGGTGAAGGGCGCGAAGCCCATCGGAAGTGTCCATAGAAACACAGACTTTGACAGCAGATAAGGACCGCCTGTCCCACCTAGTCTGCCCATTTCCCTACCTAGAGGATAAGCTGCAGATCCTATTTAACCAACAGCCTATTTCTTCCTAGTTCCCACAAAAACTGCCTTATGTCTGTCCCATGCATTCTTGAATTCTCCACCAGTTTTAGACCCCACAACCTCCTCAGGAAGGCTGTTCCATGCGTCCAGTTGCGTCAATCCAGACTGAGGATGAGGCATGGAACCTGGAGACTGGGGGGCACAATACCACTTGCAGAGATCCCTGGGGGCAGGAACTCCGGAAAAGGGTCTCTTGCCAGGAATGCAACACCGCCTCCCGAAAGGGAGCAGGCCAGGGAGGCACCACAAGGGTGTCCTCACCGAAATCGCCTTAAAAGGCGTGCACCGAGTGTTTCAGATTGCTTTGAGTGACAGGGGTGATATACAGGTCCCCAACATCCTCACAAAAAATTGCTGATACTCAGAGATCAGCAGCTGGAGAAATGTGGACAGAAGGCTCCTTTCCCCCAGAAGAGGGGGATGAGGAGTCAGAGGACCAAGGCTGTTCGGAGCACGGCTGCTCATGGGCAGGTTGAAAAACCTGCCTGTCCATAGCCCTGATGTAAGCGGGGAACTGAGCAGCCACGGCTCTGAACTGCTCCCAGGTGAGAGGCCCGGAAGGACCAAGTATACCAGGGAGCGCAGGAGAATGTGGCAGATGGATGGGGACAGAGCCGAGAAGAGAAGTCGATTGACCTCCGCCTGGGCTAGGGAGCGGACCAAGAGCTCCAGAAGAAGAAGGAGCTCCGGAAGACTCCACAGCAGACAGCTGAACAACCATTTCTGAACTGCCTTGGCCGCGCTCGGAAGAATCCCCCGTGAGGTGACCGGGGCCGTGAAGACCCAGAAGGATGGTACCCTACCTCCAAAGAATGGGGCCCTCTCAAAGAAATCGAGAGGGAAGAGTGGAGCTCCATACTACGGCTCCTCCCAGAGCCCGGGTGGATTCCGGAAAAAGACCGCCGAACAGAACTCACACCCCTCGACCCCTCGGGATCCGAGAGTGTCCTCCTCGAAAGAGCCAGCCTAGGCAGCTGGCAACCCTGGTCAGCCCCCGAGGGAGCTATCCAAGGAGCACTGCCCTCCACTCCTGTGGGTGCTCTGATTGGCCCCAAAGTTTGGCGATCTAGGCACACCACTCGCAGGGGTACCACCACTGAGGGGTCCGCGAACCCTCTGAGGCCAGGCTGCAGAGCAATAGTGGCCTGCACCACAGCACCCCTGACCCCGGTAGCCGCTGTCCAGTCCTCAGAGGGGGGCTGACTGCGGCCTGTCGAGGATATTACTAGAGTGTCCACCTGGGCAACTGGCTCCAAGGAGCCAGACTGCCTGTCCGACCCAGAATCAGACTCCTCCTAGAAAGAAGTGGAAACCGAAATCCTGCGCCAGACATTAGGCGGGCGCTCCGCGCCATCTTGACCAAACGGGGAACCAGAAAAGGAGACTGCACCCGAGACGGTTCCAATGCCCCCCTCAGCACCGCGAAAGGTGGCAGGAGGAGGCATGGCTCCAATAAGGACAACAATCCTGGTGTCAGAACCTGACACGGTGCCGTCCGGCCCCACAGCGCCGTGAGCGGCTCCGGGGACAGAGATGGTGCCGACGTCTGTACCGACAGTCTCATCGGCGCCGAGAACAGTGCCGCCCGGCCCCACAGAGGGCAGAAGCGGTGCCGAAGACTGCGCAGACAGCGGTCTCGGCACAGCGAACTGTGTCGAGATCCGGAACCCCCAAGGCACCGTGATCTCGCTCGGAGCCACGAACGACTCCTGAGGAAGACACTGTGCCGTGCTCAACCTCGGCGCCGTCCAAGAGAAAGACGAAGACGGCGCCGACAGCAGTATCGGCGCCACGAACGGTGACAGCAGCCACGGCACCAAGCGACTAGCTGGTGCCGATGATGCACTGTCAGGGCCCACGGCACCGAGGCCCAAAATGGTGGCGACCGATGGCATCGAGGATGGCGCCGACCCAAGCCTTCCAAGCTACTGGTCCAACACCGGGGGAGCCTTCACTCCCGAAGGGGCGAGTGCCATAACGGTGCCTCCTGTCCGTCCCCTGGGGAGACAGACTGGGCCTCCTGCACCATGGAAGAAGCCTCGGCTAGGCTGGAAAAAGCCAAGGCTTCCTCCTCCTCAGTTCATATAGAATCGGGAGGGGACCCGGAGGAAAGGATGAGAGGACGTGGCTTGGCCAAACGAGTGCGAACCCGACCCCAGAAAGTCGGCAGAGCCCACCCCACTTTCCACGTGCGTTGTTCGATTACTCTCCGACCCATGGAGAAACAGGCGTCGCATGAATCTATGGCATGAAGCAGGCCAAGATACGTAAGGCAACGGTCGTGCTGGTCGGTGACTGAATATTTTTGGCCGCATGGGCACCATAGCATTGGGGGGAGGCTGACCCGTCCTGGAAGATTTCTTGCCCTCCAACTGAGACATGACCTATGGAGAAAAAAACCCCACCAAAAACAGACTAGAAGAATAATAATCAGCATTTATATAATGCTTTTCATACACAGTATCCCAAAGCGGTTTACAAGCAATGCTAGACTGGTAGTGAAGTGACTGAATGTGTGGTGGCGGCCATATCGTACATCATCACCCACACACAGCCTGGATAACTGCATGAACCGGTTTATGGGAAGGGGAATGTTGGCCAGGACACTGGGAATGTTCCCAGCTCTTTGCAAAGAGTGCCCTGGGTTCTTTTACTTCCACCTGGACAGCCACCAGGACAACGCCAGGATGGGCAGAAGGGACCTCGGTTTAACGTCTCATCTGAAAGACGGCACACCCCAGCAGTACAGCACCCCCAATACTGCACTCAGATGCCAGCGATTTTTAGGTGCAAGTCCAATCCCGGTGTGGGACGAGAACCCACAACCTTCTAGTCCAGAGGCGGATGCGCTACCAACTGAGCCACGCTGACGTTGCAGAAAATAGAATAACTGGAAAGGTCTTACCGGGCAACGTAGAGTGTGGCAAAACAGAACCGGCAGGAGGAACCGACGGACTTCGGCACCGAAGGTAAAGGAATGACGTAGTCGAGAAACTGCCAAACAGGCCTCAAAAATCTTTTTCCAGCATCCCACGAGGTGACCTCGATGGCAGGAGCCTAAGAACTGGTGGGAGGGTGGAGCCGACAACACCTAGCGGTCAACCTGCGAGCGACCGCGCGGTCGCCGCCCTCGAGGGAGGCTGCCGATGGTGCGTCGACTCCGCCCATCAAAAAAAAAAAGCGCTCCCGTGGGATCATGACCTCTGGACATATACCCATATGTAATGAATGGTGAAGACTGACAGATAAGATTTAAAGCAGCAAGGAACCTGCCAGACAGTGTGGATTTAACATATCCACGTCCCTACAATATTTGTTTAGAATTAATGCCTTGTCTTGATCTCCCTCTACAGTCTCTCCCTTGTCTCCTCTGAGTTTAGCGATTCCACCCCCCCCGCACTTCCTTCCCTCACTAATGTACCTTTAGAATGTCTTACGCCCTTCCTCACTAACTGAGCTAGTCTTTCCTCAGTTTGCGCCTCTGTGCTCCTTACAGCTTCTCCTGCCTCTCAGACAATTCTGGTACTCCTCTCTATCTTCATCCTTCTGCGTCCCCTTATATTTTCTGAAGGCCACCATTTTGACACTTATCTTTTCTGCTACAGCCTTGGAGAACCAAAGTGGCCTCTCCTCCTTCTCTTCCCTTTACTTTTTACTTTAACACATTGTTCTGTGACCCCTGTAATGGCTTTTTTAATACATACGCATTGCTCCTCAACCCCCCCCCCCCCGGGTTTTTCTGATCCAGTGTTTCATTAACCCGTTTCTGTATCTTACAGAAATCAGCCTTGCTGAAATCTAAGATCTTTTTTTTATTTATTTATTGAAATTTCGGATAACACCTTTGAGAACAAGCTCATTTCATAAGTTCCAAGATCTTTGTTTTTGTATAGCTAAACTGCATCTCTGCTGAATTTGAATTTTACCATGTGGTGGTCACTGGAACCCAGGTGCCCCTCCACTTGGAGATCTGTGAGTCTATCTCCACTGGTCAGCACCAGATCCAAGATTGCCTTCTCTCTTGGGGGGGTTCTGCCACTAGTTGTCTAAGGCCTGCCCCCTACAGTGAGTCCACAATGTCTCGAGTCTAGGTAGAGGCTCCTGCTGGGATGGACCAGTCCATGTCTGACATGTTAAAGTCTCCCATGAGCAGGACCTCACACCTTTTGCTGTCATAGTGTGTATATTATCCAGCAATATCCTGTCAATTTCCTCCTCAAGCTGGGGGTCTGTAGACCACCCCTGCCCGAATCGCTGTTCCCTTTCATGTCTCGAGGGTGACCCATAGTTTCTCTACCTCCTCCTGTTTGCCTCTACTGCGACTGTTTTGATGCTTTCCTTGACGTAAAGGGCCACCCCTCCCTCTTTTTGCCTATACTGTCCCTTTTGGAAAGAGCATACCCTGGTACATTAATCTCCCAACTGTGGTTGCCAATGAACCACGTTTCGGTTATGGCCACAATGTCCAAATCCTCCTCTGCTGTTACAGCCACCAGTTCTGGGACTTTTTTTTAACCAGACTGCGGGCATTTGTGTGCATGATCTTCCATGTACTGCTCGCCCCCATGTTTGTCCCTTGTCTCTTTTCTTCAGTTTTGGTGTCCTTGGATTTGATTACTCATCCCTCACGCGTCCATTCCCAACATATTAGCTGTCCCTGCTAAGTACATGATTTCCTGACCCTCTACACTATTCTCCCAATACCTGTGTGGTGGGCTACCCGCGTATCCCTGCATATTATAGGCCCCCCCCCCTTCCCGGCTAGTTTAAATGTTCTCTGAGGAAGCATTTAAAGTGCTCATTGAGGACTTTAGTGCCCTCACTCGATAGATGCAGGCCATTACATTTGTACAGTCGTGCACCAGTCCAGGTGGTTTCCCAGTCTCCAATGTAGCCAAAGCCGCTTTCCCTGCACCAGCCCTTCATCCAACTGTTGAAGCTCTTGATGAGTTTCTTGTCTCCCCCCTTCCACAGACTGGCAGGACCTCCAAAAATGTTAAGAGTCTGTCTGTGTCCAAGCTTACTCACTAGGTCATTTGTCCCTAGGTGGACAATGACACCTAGCCCACCCCCTCCTTGCCACTGCCCTATCAATTCTGTGGATGCGCCCCCCCCTCCCTCCGAGCTGTGCCTCCTGGGAGGCATTTTACCTCCCTTCACCATCCCCCTGTCCATGCCTAGATCCATGTGCCGAACAACTGAATCCCCCACAAAGATAAGTTTCCTCCTCCTTTGAGGTTCTCTGGGTTCTTCCCATGTGCCCTCTTCCCTTCTGATATATGAGGGTGCAACCCTGGCAGAAGTATCTGAGACATCATAGGTTGTGCAGAGCAAAAGCTTGCCCACATCAGCCCCAGCAGTAACAGCTTTTAAGGACTCCTGTTTTGGGGTACCCTCAAGCAAGGCTTATGCAGCTGCTTTGGCCTTCCTCCAGAGGATGTTCTGGTACTTCATCATGTGAGCCTGGTAGCTGGCAATATGAAGGTCCAATGATGCTGGGTCAAATATCACTTTACTCAAGACATCAAACCTACTGGACTGTTTATCAGGAGGAAGGATATCTTTTTATAGACAACTGGCAGGAATTTCAGAACAGTCTATTTGCAAGGGATGGGTTGCACCTTAATAAAATGGGAAAACGTTTATTAGCGCAACAATTGAAGAATACTGTACATCACCATTTAAACTCCACCACAAGGGGGATCTGGGGGATATAAAATCAAGGGACACACAAACAGAGCGGAATTTTATGCTCATCACTGCAAGGAGTCTTACAAATAAATCTGATGAGCTTCAAGTTACATTACACACTCATAACATTCATGTTTGTGCAATTGTGGAAACATGGTGGCAACCTGAGGATACCTGGGATAAGCATATCCAGAGGTACACAGTACATAATAAGGACAGGTCCCTTTCAAGAGGGGTGTGTGTGTGTGGGGGATGACTCTATATGGACAGTAGCAGATGGCATCTCTACGGAAAGTATCGATACATCTAGATGGTTAGAATTAGAAGCCACATGGGTTAAAGATTAGTCCACCCTGAGCAGCTAAGATTAACTTGGGAGTGATTTATAGGCCACCATCCACTAGAGCAATGGAGGATGAGGTTATATTAGATTTTGTCAACCGGTTTTCTCTAGCAGGGAATGCAATACTGGTTGGGGATTTTATCCTTCCTGGTATCGAACAGGATACATTAAAAGCAAGTACAGCTGTAGAATCTAAATATTTAGAGATGTTCAGTCTCACAGTGTTGGACCAGTATGTCATCCAACACAAGGGGCAATCATATCCTAGATTTAGTATTAAGTAATCTTGGGGATAATATTGTTAACTGCAGTTTAATTCCCCCATTGGGCTCTAGCGACCACTCTATAGTTGGCTTCCAGTACTCTGGGTGTTAAAAAAGGTATTACAGTACTCCATAGGTATAACTCAGCTAATTTCGAGCAAATGAGGTATGAACTAGCTGCATGGGATTGGGAATCAGATTTTGATAACCAGACAGTCACTCAAATGTGGGATAAGTTAACAGAAATCCTAAATGGCTTGATTCTCAGGCATGTACCAACCAGAAATAAATATAAGGAGGCTAAAAATTCCCCTCCACCATGGATGACCCAATTTGTTAAAGGATCAATTAAAAACAAAAATAAAGCATACCATCAAGCAAGACATAACACAGAAGCTGGCTGGGAGATATACAGAAAGAGCCTCAAACTTGCAAAAAGGGTATTGTTCGGGCCAAAAGAAATCATGAGCACACACTGGCTACTAAAGTCCAGGATAATTATAAGACCTTTTATGCATATATCAACAGCAAGAAGGGGAACAACAATACTGTTGGACCCCTAAAATCACAAAATGGGGATCTTATAGAAAATAGGGCATTAGCTGAGGAATATAATACATATTTTTCATCAGTATTTAATGTAGGCCCTCAAGTTATCCAGGACTGTGGTGAAACAATACAAATGGGAGAAAGCCTCAAGATAGAGCCAGCTGACGTCTTAAACAGACTAAAAAAGGTAAATCAGAATAAGGCACAGGGGCCAGATAGGATTCATCCCAGGGTAATTAAAGAAATGGCAACAGTATTAGTGGGTCCAATAACGTGCCTCTTTCAGAAAAGTATAGATACTAGTGAGGTTCCAGAGGCCTGGAGGCAAGCAGTGATTATACCCATCCACAAGAAAGGTTCAAGACAGGAGGTCTCGAATTATAGGCCTATTAGTCTGACCTCTGTGTCAGGAAAGATTCTGGAAGGTATAATTAAAGACTACACCACAGAATTCCTAGTAGCTTCTGGCAGGATAGATATGACTCAACATGGGTTTACTAGAGGGGAGGTCATGTCAAACCAACCTCTTGAAATTTTATAACAAGCTTAGTAAATTCATGGATATGGGAAACCCGGTTGATGTTATTTTCCTAGACTTTGCAAAGGCATTTGACAAGGTCCCCCATGAGGAGCTTGTGAAAGCACCATTTGAGTTAAGTCTCCCAGTTTGGGTACCACAATGGGTTAAGGCGTGGCTAAAAATAGAAGCCAGAAGGTCTGTATTAAAGGGGGATTCTCTGGCCAGGCTACAGTGACTATTGGTATCCCCCAGGGCTCGGTATTGGGACCATGTCTGTTTAATTTATACATATTCATGCAGGTCCACTCAGGGGTTTGGTTGTCTAAATTTGCAGATGACACTAGGATTGTATGTCCAGTAAATAATACAGAGGAACAGCTTATCTTACAAACAGCCTTAAATAACTTGGATATATGGGCCTCCCAGAAGCAATCTATCTTTAATATTGATAAGTGCACAGCTATGCACTTTGGCAAGAAAAATAATCTGTTTCAATATACCTTGGGGGTTCTGTGCTAAAGGCTGTAAGTGAAGAAAAAGATCTGGGGATTATTATTAACACTGTTCTCAGTTTTAGTATACAGTGTAACAGCTTTAAAAAAGGCTTGCCGTATAACACACTGTATACAGAGACGCATCAAATGTAGGGACAGGGAGGTTGTGATGCCCTTGTATACTGCACTGGTGCGTCCTCATGTGGAGTACTGTGTGCAGTTCTGGGCCCCATATAAAAGGGGTGATACTGGAATGATGGAGAGGGTGCAGAGGAGAGCCACCAAAAGGATTAAGGGGACAGAGGGACTGAACTACGAGCAGAGGCTGCAGTATTTGGAGATGTACTCACTGGAGAATCGTTAGAATGAGAGGAGATATGTGTTTGATTTATAGGGCCCTGACCGATACCAATCTGTGGGATCTCTTAGGTCTGACACAAAGGGACCAACGGCACAATACCAGAGCCCATCGTCACCAATTGATGAAGGAAAGATATAGAACAAATAAAAGGAAATACTGGTTAAATAATAGGGTAACAGAAATATGGAATATGATGCCTTGTGAGGTTGTGGAGAGCAAAACAATGTTGGAATTTAAAACAAATTATCTAGATAAATTTAAGTAGGAATATTAATGGGTATTCATAAATTATGATTGGCAAGCTCATGGACTAAATGTCTTTAATGCTCTGTAGTATCTATGTACTCTATGGAAGGGAGCCAAGGTGCTTAGGTGCCCTAGACTTATCATGGGCAGCATTAATCACCACTCAATCTGTCTCGGGTTGTGTGGCACAGAAAGGCTTACAAGAAGGTAGCGTTTATATTTTGTCTGCCTTCCTGGGGACAGCAAGAATGAGATTTGGTCTGTACTAAGCAGCAAAGGTGACATCCCCTAAAACAGGAAGCAGAGGTGGCACCACACTGGCAGGAAATTCAATTTCAAGGAACTCTATTATAAATTATTTTTAGTAGTGTCCTGTTCCTCCTGATCAAAAAGCATGGCAGCTTGCAACTGCTGCATCATGGTGAGGAAAGTGGGATTCTCTGGAGGGCACCGTGGTGTGTTTACCACAGAGTCCTCACTGCAGATAGACAGTGGAGCTGGTGCCACGGTCACAGTGGCTTTCAGCATACTTCTCAGTCACCTCCTCATGCATTTTTAAGTCAGGATAGTATTCTTACTCATCGACGAGTGGGTTGATGGGGAGAAGGGAGCATGTCAGCAGCATCCTGGAAGGAGGTTGTGGCAAAGATAGACCTTGATGCATCGATAGAGGGTTAGTGGCAGACCCTGTTGATGGACCCCCTGGAAGGTGGGTGGGGGAAGGAGAGCAGGCATCTAATCACATCTGAAAATGATGACAGGATCATCTGCGTGTCAACGCCCGTATAGTCGATGGGTACAACTGGAGAAGTCAATGGGGACGGCGGAGTCCCCAACGTAGACTGGCATACCAACTGTGCTAGGCCTGATGGTGCTTGTGCCAAGCCCCAACCTTGATGTCGTGTCAACAGCTGGGGTGGGGGGTCCGAAGTGGACGACGGCGCTGAGGAGGTCAACCTGCAGGGCGAAGGGGCCAGCTGGAACGCACTGGGGAGGTCTTTTTGTCCTTATACCGGTGCTTGTGACTCCTTGTTGCTTTGATTTGGGATCTGGACAACCTGGATTCGGTCCACAGGGCAGGTGACGCTGAACTCCAGCTCCTGCTCCATCCTGGCTTCTTCTTGATCGAGGAAATGCTTCTTGAGGGCCCCTTTATGGCATTGCCTAGTTGCAGAATTGAAACCCTGGCAAATTTTGCAGACTTTCACATTGTGGTCTGGGCCTAGGCAGCAGCAGACACATCACAGGAACCACCGGTGTAGATCTTGTCCCACACTCCCGATATCTGAATAATTTTGACAGTTCTTTTCACAACATACAGGTCAAAAATCAATATAAAAGTGATTACTTTTTATACAGGAAAATAAAAATGGCAGCTATTGCAGCTGCGTTTCTGTCAGTGTCTAGAGTCTGACTGATGGTGGGAAAAGATCTGAGGAGAGGAGGGGCCGACCATGTTTATGTATGAGCAGACGTCCAATTTAGTCGTGAGCGGCACCTGGCTGACTGCTTACATAAGTTTCCGTGTTTTCCTAGCGGCTGCAAGTTCCATAGGTATAGCCTGATGAAAGAGAAATCCTCAAACAAGATAATTTATTTTTTTGCACTGAAAGTGCAAATCAGGGGAAGCCCCCACACAAGTGTAGGTCTGCAATTGTGGATGTTCCAATTTCCCAGCCAGCAGAAATTGGAACCATTTCATTCTGCCACAGAAATTCAATAGAATGTAATTTTCCTATTTTCACTAGTACTAATTCCCACCCAGCTGCAGTGATGAGTGGTACTGGGCTCTCAGTAACCTTGCCCTGACCCTAGAACTGATAAAGTTCGTCTGGCAAGTTGGGGCATGCGTACACACACCCTCACAGCACTGAATGACATCACTCCATTGTGACAGGGTTGAATAAGGCCCTGTCTCATTTGTTATGCAGAAAGAGTTAAAACGCAAGGATCTGTTCTATACTCCTTTTCTGTCTCTTGTCTGTCTGGTTGCGCAACCAAATGTCCTTGTGAGACCTAGGAACTGATCACTCTGATGGTCTCGCGGTTCTCCGCCTCTTGCTATCTCTCTACTTTCATTTGCGGTTTCTGTCTTTTCTTCCCCTTGCATATCTGCGGTTATGAAAATGCATGTAAATATTTGTGTGAAACTGTGATACTGGGATCCCTTCACTTGAAATGTATATCGTTATATTGTTGAAAAGATTGCAAAAAGCTATTTGGAACTCAAGGGGTAAACTTGCCATGCAGCACAAACTTTGTAGAGCTGTCAGCAGGGGGCCAGCTTGGGACCCTGTTCTATTTGTTGCACCTGCAAGGAAACTGACAAGAAAATTTTGAGAAAACAGGATGTCTCTTAACGAGTTCCCAGGCAAAGACTTATAAAAAGAGCAGCAATGCTTTTGCTAGTGAGAGACTGAAATTTGGAATTGAAAAGAAACTATCAGAGGAAGGGTTTTGTTTTCTCTGTTTGTACTGCCTTTGTAAATGGTTATACTGAACAATTTTTATTTTTTATTTTGCTGTTATTGAGAATAATAAAACACCCATTGTGAATTTTACAGCTGCTCCTGGTCTTCCTATGCTTCCTGACCTGTGCCGCAACGACATCCACACACTCCCACCCAGCTGACAGACGGGATTAAAGTACAAGAAATTCTAAAATTAAAAAAATCTTAAAAATATAAAATTCCCACAAACACTAAAATATCAATAGTTATTCACATCACAAATACATCATAACATAAATGATTAAAAAGTACAAAAATAAGACAGGCTCACCAAAATTTCCTGGAGTTGTAAGACTTATTGGAGAGGTAGCTCCTGGCATGAGAGGTTTCCATAAAAGAACCTGAGTTGTAACTCCACAGGAACCAAAGTTCCTTCTGAAAAGAAACATGATAGAAAACTAAGGAAGTCTGCATATTATTACGCACAATATTAGCTAATAAAATAGAGAGTAATGGATGGACAGCCATACACAAAAGGCCTGCGACTGCATCCAGGGGTTTCTATGGCAACCAGGAACCTTGCAAGCAAAGCTCGAGTGGTTCTCTGGTTCCCATAGAAAACTTGAGACGAAAACACAGGCTTGTCTGTCTATGCATGTTCATGAGCACAGTCTTTTATGTTGTATGGGAATCCATGGCCATTTTAGACATTCCACCTCTTTTAGTGAACTGGCAGTTGGGGGTGGTGAGGAGGGGTTACTTGAGGGTTGGTGGTGGGGTGAATTTACTGATTCAACATGCGTCTCGAGACTGTAGCGGTTTCTAAAAGTTTAAATTAAAAAACAAAACAAAGCTTCCACCTCGACTGGCTAAAGGACAGCATCTGTGAGGCAGCTTTCTAAGTTGTTGAGCTGTAGTAGTGACACCACTATTGCAAGACAATAACATATTAATGTCACTACTGTAGCACAACAACCCTATTCAAGGCATGTATTTTCATGCAGGACAACATTCCACCACACACTATAGTACAATTATTTCGAGAAGAAGATAACATTATTTTGAGACTAACACATAACAGTGACAAAACAAAAATCAGTTAAAATATAGTTAGACAAAACCAATCTTTTTCATTCTCTGTGTATTTTTAGCACAAGTCTGATGTGACCAACATTCCTTTTTTTTTTTAAACTTTCATTTTTATTGAAGCACACAGAGGACAGGTGTACATGAATTTCAACTTCATAACATGCAGATAGGAACACTAATGGTAAAAGGCTATCTTACAATGATGACATCAACATTTCATCCATATACTTACAAGCAATAAGTCAGGCCATAGTGCATATTTAAAAGAAAAGTGTCCCTACTAACAGGGTCCAGACTCCTCCAGTCATGCAAAGAACCCACTTTCCCTTCCCTGCATCACCTGCAGGAGTCAATCACCCTCCACCCAACTCCCAGCCTGATCATTCACAGTGATCAAGGGACAAATAAATCATCTTTCTCTAAAATGTAGAACACCCCGTATCGCCACCTAATCTCGAATTGCGTACTTACACCTTGCTATGAGGCGTGCAAGGTCATACATTTCATTAATAAGCTGATGCGACTGATTATGCGGGTCGCACCTGAAAATAGGCACTTGGCTGTCTAGTGTGCTTACCCGGTTAACAAAAGCAAATAAATAATAAATATTCATTGGCACCCTGGGTTGTCTCCAAAGGAGAGTAAATCGCTTTTTTGGCTGTTAGCATATATATAGAAGCAAGTTCTTTGCTATGCGAAGATCCCTAGGCGGAATTGAAAGGAGAACTAGTTCCAGTGTTAACACGGCTTCTGCCCCAACCAGAGTGTACAGACTATCCATAAGCTGGTGCCAGAAGGGGGTCAACACAGGGCAACTCCAGAAAATATGGGCATACACGGCCAAAGTTTCGCCACATCGCCTCCAGCAATGCCAAAAATGTGCAGGAAGAAATTTTGTCAGTTTACATGGGGTACTGAAGTACCAATTACGGGACTTCCATGAAAATTTCCTCCAGTAAGGGGCTGAGAAAATCTTAATAGAGGGAAATGCATATTTGACCCAAGTTTCATATGGTATGGACGTAAAGTTCACTATTCCATACTTACAGGATTCCGTGTTGAGTAGCCCAGGTACTCCCCGAGGCCTCTATAAAGAAGCCCAACTAAATGCTGCCAATGTGTACCTTTTAAGGAGGTTATACACATATTTAATAGTAATGGTAGGGGCTCCTGTAAATGGTTTCTCTGTGGGCCTTTGTGCAGTAGGAAAGTTTGAATTTGTAAATACCTGAAGTATTCTCGGTCAGCTGATATGCAGTTTGGATTTGGTCAAAATGGGATGACGCTCCAGGCTGACTGCAACGTTCTTCAGCATAAAGTAATTTGAGAAACATCTATATTTCAGACACTATATAAAATATAATGTTATAACCCAATTTATAAATTTTTATTTTAATAAAGGCTAACAGGAACAGAAAGGAACACATGTCCCAGTCCAGGATGTCCATGAGAGGGCAGGCAGTCCTCTTCCGAACGGGCTCTAAGGGGACACCTGTGGATTCTGAAATGAGGTGCAGAAGCCCACCAAACACCACCAGCCCTTGGTCGGCGGAACACTCCTTGGCAGACTCCTCGTCCAAGTCAAGGGAAGACTCCTTGAAGACAGTTTTTGGATGTATGTCACCATGGACCTCCTGGGACTCTGCACCTGAGGTGATCCTCACCGACAACCGGCCTGGCGAGCCAGGGGACAAACAGCCGGCCTCCTTGAAGGGAGCGCCAGTTGGTGGCTGTCGGTGCTGGCTGCACCGCTGGGGTGTAGACCAGCAGGGGAACCACTGGCAGCTGCCAGGGAAGCATGGGACCTTGCGGTAGAGCCCCACCCTGCTGCACGATGGCCTAGTGCTGCCAGAGAACTCCCTAAAGCACTGGCGCATTTGTAGCAGTGCCTTTCTCCCGAGAAAGAGGAAGACAAGGAGCATCAGCAGAACCTCCCAGTTGAGCAGAATAGAGACCGTGATTGCTTCAACCGCGGTCTTGACAGCCAACCAATCAGTAGATGGTGAGAAGGGTCGTCCTGGGGCCGGATGTAAACCATATACCTACACATGTGCACCAACATAGGTGTCGAGGACCCAACCTCGTATGGAGGCTTGTCCCTAACTGGGTCGACTGGGGAGACTGCCGGTTGAGCCATGTCCCACAGTCTCAGAATCGGGGGCGCAGAAGTCTGCGGGGCTGAATCCACAACCTTGTTAGACGGCCAGGCTGAGAAATATCTCGGCTGGCTGGTTGGCAGGAGCTGAAGTCGACTGGCTTGTCGGCGACGCTGATCCGCCCAACCTGCCCCTCAACCAAGGGTCGCTCGAACTCAGCCCACATCTCTTCCCCGTCCCATGACCGGCGGCAGTGGTACAAAGATTTTTTCTTCGTCTTCGACGCAGAGCTGTGAAGGACAGGGCTCTCCCCAAAGGGCTGGAGGGATCAGCACAATTCATGGAATTGACCCATGAAGGTCCCTCTGACCTGCTGGTCCAAGCCGGGAGCAGTACCAAAGCCAGTGAGGTGCCTGTCGCTGCCTCTGCTTCCATGACGCATGATGGCAAGTTATGCTGTACACTGGCAGCTGCTGAGACCTTTTTGCCGCCCTTCCAGTGGTCTTCTGGTTCCTGTCTCAAAGGTCGGCCCTTAACAAGCCAGAGCTTCCTCACCTCAAGAGATTCTGGCAACATGGAGAGGCAAAGGCCGCATCCTGACATGTCGTATTGCCTGCTCACTTAGTAAACGCACGTGTTGAGCAGATTGATAAGAACAGGTTACTCACCTGTAACAGTTAGTTCTAGGAGTGGTATCTGTTGTTGATCCACACTTTTTGGCATGTCCCTTTCCCCTTTAAATCTTGCCGGAAAGTCTTCAAGCTGGCTCCTCCCACCCACCCAGGTGGTAAATACCTCGGCTCCACCCCATGATGCCAGATCTTAGCCCGCTGGAAGCAAGGTGATGCGCCTAAAGCTGGGGAGGTCGGGTGGGTGTGTGTGGATGAACATATACCACTCCTAGAACTATTGTTACAGGTGAGTAACCTGTTCTTCTAGGAGCGTGGATATGTTGTTCATCCACACTTCTTGGCAGACTCCAAGCAGTTCTCTGGGAGAAATGGGGCAAGGCACACACCCCCTACTTTATTTATTTATTTACAAGTTTTACCAGGAAAACATATTGAGCAACATGCTCGATTCCAGATGTGACCTGGGGGGCCAAGGCCCACATACAATTTGACATACATAGACTGTACAGACATGAGAATAGGTTTGTACAATTAGCAATTTAAGAGAAAAACAGAGTAAATTGCAGACATGGGTAGGAAAAATACATACAGTGTAATGACATTTAGATTGAGTACTTACATTAATAAGAGCATGACATTTGAGAAAACATACTTAGATTAAAATAATCCTAGTTAAAACAGGAACAGCTGGAGGTGAAGTGTGCTCTGAATAACTGGCTGCGGAGGGTGGGGTTTGGGGCGTGTCTAATGGGGGCAGGTAGGGTATTCCAGGTCTGGGGTATCCAGTACTTAAAAGCAGCCTGGCCTTTGGATGTGCGCATAAACGGGACAAGGAATAGTCTTTGGTCCATACTCTTAAGGGAGTACGCATGTGAAAGTTGTTGGGAGAGGACAGAGGTCAGGTAGGGGGGGAAGGGAGTGGGACCAATATTTGGCAGCGAACCTAGTACAGTTAGTTTGTCTGCGGTCATGTAGGGATGGCAGGGTTAATGAGCTGTAGAGGTTGCAATGGTGTGTGGTTTAGGGGCAGCCAAGGATGAAACGGCAGAAGGAGTGGAACAGGGTGTCTCGGCTGGCCAGTGCGGACCTGGGGGCCATAGAGTAAACTATATCGCCATAGTCGAGTACCGGAAGGATCATTTTTTTGAACAATGACGCGCCTTGTCTGTGTTGGGAGGCAGCTTTTGTTGTGGTGTAGTGAGCCAAGTTTGGGGAGCAGCCGCTTGTGTAAGGAGGTGATGTGAGTCGAGAAATCTAGGTGTTGATCTAGCCAGACGCCCAGATATTTGAAGCTCGTGCAGTTATCCAGGGGTGTTCCGTCCAAGGTTTTGTTTGGGGGGGCGCTTGGCGGGAGAGTCTTTGAGGTGAGCCAAAAGTTAGTGATACATTTTTTTTGAGGTTAAGATATAGCTGGTTTTACCTGAACCAGTTCTGGATGGCGTTGAAATCGTCCTGAAGGATAGTTGCTATACTGTGTGTTGTGGGACCAGAGGTGTAAAGGACAGTGTCATCTGCGTACATCTAAATGGAATAGCGGGAGCATGCAGTAGGGAGGTCATTTAGAAAGATGGAGAAGAGTAGGGGACCCAGGACAGAGCCTTGGGGGACGCCTGCAGGGACTAGCAGTGGGTGGGAGGTGTGAGAGGCAATTTTGACTACTTGTTTCCTGCCTACTAGGTAGTCACGGAACCATTTAGTGGCCTGTGCAGAGGGACCTGCGTCGGTGAGTTTGTCGATGAGTAGGGGGTGAGAGACGGTGTCAAAGGCCTTGGCTAGGTCTATGAAGATGGCAGAGGTGACATATCCTTTGTCCGTACTCGTGAGGATGTCATCTGTGACACGAAGCAGAGAAGTGATGGTTGAGTGGGATTTACGGAAGCCTGATTGGAAAGGTGTGAAAAAGGAGGAGGCATCAAGGTACGGAGTGAGTTGAGACAGGACCAGTCGTTCCTGTAATTTGGCCAGGGTAGGAAGTAGGGAGATGGGTCGGTAGTTTTCTGGGGAGGAGGGCTCACCTTCTTTTGGCAGGGGTATAACGGTGGCGAGCTTCCAGGCTGATGGTAGCTTGCCCAAGGAGAAAGACAGATTGAGAAGCTCGGCTATGGCAGGGGCGGAGAGGTAAAGCATCTTTGCGTCCATGGATGCAGGGCACTTACCTTTATTTGGGTTTAACGCTCGAAGGGAGTGGAAGACATCGGCTCGGGAGACTGGGCGGAAGGAGAACGGAATGGTTGTGGGGGTAGGCTGGGGGCACTTAAAGCGGTGGGGGGACCAGGGGAGAGAGTGAGGGAGGGAGGAGAGGAGCTCGCCAGTGCAGCTGGAGAAGAGGGTGTTAAAAGCTTCAGCCACGTAAATTGGGTTGGAGATTGGGGTGCCCTGTACAAGTAGTGTCGGGGTGCTGGTTGGGTGGGTGGGGGAGAGCAGGGTTTGAGAGACTTCCAGAAGTCACTTGGGTGGTTTAAGTTTTTGCTGAAAGCCGATAGAAAGTTTTTTTTCGCTTGGCGAATGCTATTTGTACACGCGTTCCGAAGGGATCTGTATGTAGAGAGGGAGGCCTGTGTGCCTAACTTCTTACAGTCCTTCCAGGCGAGGTCTCTGGTTTGGCATTTTCTAATTATGTCAGCCGAGATCCAGGGGAGATGCGCTCCTCTGACTCTTTTCATCTGTAATGGGGCATGTTTATCCCATATTTTAAGGAAGTTTGTTTTGAAAGCCTCAAAGGCAATGTCGGTGGGGGGCGCCACTGAGATGAAATTCCAGTTAATTTGCCTTAGGTCCGACAGGAGGGAAGCTAGGTTGAGGGAGTTATAGGACCTAGTGTTTATTGTCTTTGGGGGTTGGGCAGGGGGGCTGTGTACCTTCCGGACCATAAAAATCATATAATGATCGCTTATGGAATCAGGTAGGAGGCCTGCACTTAGAATCCTGTGGGGATGGGAGGTAAGAGCCCAGTCCAGTAAAGTGTGGTTAAGGGTTTTGCGGTTTAGTCTGGTCAGATCAGTGATAAGTTGAGATAGATTCTGGGCCTTAATTTTTGTCTTAAGGTGGGCTTTGTCAGGGCCGAGCCAATTTATATTGAAGTCGCCGATGACATGGAGTTCACCTCAGCCGCTAGAGACTGAAGGTTGCCCAAATGGGATAGGATGTCCCCGGGGGGAGTGCAGGGGGTGCAGTATGAACCAGCCACATAGATGGAGGCGGAACTAGGGAGAGAGATTTTTATGAGTAGAGAGTCTATGTTACCAGGGGATGGGGGATGTCCACTAAAGTGAACTGGCGACTGTTTGAGATGTATATAGCCGTGCCAGCACCCATCCTTTTACCAATGCGGTCATGCCTGATTATTGCATACCCCGGCAGTGATACTTCCGTATCAGTGTGGCGTGGTTTTAGCCAGGTTGCAGAGATGACTAGGATGTCTGGGCGGGGAAATAAAGATTGGAGAACCGAGGCCCCCAAACTAGCATCCCTGCGAGACTCAAGGTCGATGTGGTAGTGGGTAATGAAGGTGTTTGCCAACTTCCAGGTAGCAGCCCGACAGATTTCCTGGATAGGGATGTCCCTGGAAGCAGCCACCGATGCAGCAGTATGGAGGCTAGAATAAGCTCTTATCTCTCTGGGAGGCTCCTTGCCCACCAACTCATAGCACAGACCTATGCATGAAGTAATCCACCTTGCAATGGTCCATTTGGCTGCAGATCTGCCAGAAGCGGCTTCAGCGTAGGTGACAAACAGCTGGCGAACTTCTCCACGAATTTCCGCCGTTCTCTCCTTATAACAGGAGACAGCACGTCTCAGGTCCAGAGTATGGAGCCTGTACTCTGCGTCCGAGGTGTAGTTAGGGTAGTATACCGGAAGAGTCAACACCTGGTTAAGGTGAACTCTTGATACCACCTTTGGAAGGAATTTCGGGGGGGGTCGGAGGACAACTTTGTCCTGTGAAAGACCAGATAAGGGGAGTCCACCTAAAGCGCCTGGAGCTCCCCTGTCCTTCTGGCTGATGTGATAGCCACCAGGAAGGCAGTCTCCCATGACAAGTCTGAGGGTTCACACTTGTGCATGGGTTCGAATGGCTTGCCCATGAGCTTTGCCAAAACCAGCAACAGATCCCACGGAGGTGGAGGTTCACGCACAGGAGGGGATATGCGATCCAGGCCTTTGAAGAAGCGCCTGATCACTGTCTGCTGCGCCAATGTCGGCTGACCGTCCCGCACCCGGTAAGCAGAAATGGCTGCCAGGTGCACCCTAAGGGTCGATGACCGAAGACCCCCTTTAGAGAGACACCAAAAATAGTCCAGAATGTTAACCACGGAGCAGGATAAGGGCTCCAGACTCTTACCCTGGCACCAAATGGAAAACCTTTTCCATTTGAAGGCATAACATTTCCTGGTCGATTCCTTACGAGATGCCTCCACCACAGTGCAGACATCCTCGGAAAGACCCAGAGACTAGAACTCTAGCCGCTCAGGTACCAGGCTGTGTGGTGCAGGGATTGAAGGTCCGGATGGAATACCTTCCCTTGGTTCAATGATATCAGGTCCGGGTGAGTACAAAGCCGCTCCGGGGGTCTGCAGCTGAGGCTGAGGAGATCTGGGTACCAGAACTGGTGCGGCCAATCTGGGGCTACCAGGATCACCTTAACTTTATTCCTCCTCACCTTGAGCAACACCCTGATGATCAAGGGAAATGGAGGGAAGGTGTAGAGGAGGGCTGGGGTCCACGGCCTCGAGCAGGCATCCCCCTGCATGAGCCCTGCTGAGGGAGGCGGGCATGGTACAGCCTAACAGGTCCACCAACAGTTTGCCCCAATGGGAGAACAGACTGTAAGCTACCTCTGGATGGAGAGAGCACTCGTGGGATGTCTGGCCTATATGGCTGAGAGCATCCGCCAACTAGTTAGAGACTCCTGCCACATGAATGACTAGGAGATCTGCCTCCAACCGGCTTACAAGGGTCCGGATGCGGAGCGCCTCCTTGCACAGCAGACGGGAGTGCGTGCCGCCCTGTTTGTTGAGGTAGTACATGGTCATGGTATTGTCCATCTGTACTTGAACCACTTGACTCCGGAGCTGAGGAGAGAAAGCTGACAGTGTCAGTCTGACTGCTCTGAGTTCCAACAGGTTGATGTGGCATCAGGACTCCTCGGGGGTCCAGAACCTGTGGGCCCTGTTGTCCCCCATGTGGGCTCCTCAGCCCATGAGAGAAGAATCGGTCGTAAGAACGACCATCGGCTTGGGCGGACAAACAGGATCCCTTCCTGCAACCATTCTGGGGCGGTCCACCATTTGACAGCATCCGACATCTTCTGGGTTACAGTGATCAGCTGGTCGAAATGACCGTGGCGCGGAGTCCACTGGGCAGCCAGCTCCCATTGGAGGGGGGGCGCATGTGCCGCCTGGCCCAATGGACCACTGAGGTGCATACCACCATGTAACCCAGAAGGCGCAGAAAGTCCCGGGCAGGGCGCAAGTGCCCAACCAGAAATTATCGGGTAAAGGAGGAAAGAACCTCCGCCCTGACCGCCAGGAGCCAAGCTCTGGCTTGACAAGAGTCGAGCTCTGCCACGATGAAGCCCATCACCTGAGAGGGCACGTGTTCAGACTTGACCTCGCTGATCAGGAGGCCGAGTTGGGAGCAGGTTCGGAGTGCCAGATCCCTGGACCTCTCCACCTCCAGAAGGGAGGAACCTGCCAAGAGCCAGTCATCGAGATAAGGGTAGATTTGTACTCCTCGCCACTGTAGATGGGCTGCCACCACTGCAATGCACTTGATGAAGACCCGTGGGGCCGACGACAGGCCGAACGGCATGGCTCGGAACTCGTACAGGGTCCTCTTGACCCTGAAGCAGAGGAACCGCTGATGGGACGGACGGATTGGGACGTGAAAGAACACGTCCTGCAGATCCAGTGAACAGAACCACATGTTTTGCTCCAGGGATGGTATGATCTGGTTCAGAGTTACCATCCGGAAGGTGCGAGACTTGAGATATTGATTCAGGTAGTGGAAATCTAGGATGGGGCGCCAACCCCCGGTCCGTTTGGGCACCAGGAAGTACCTGGACACGAAGCCTGGGTCTGTAGGAGGATCCGGCACTGGAGCTACCGCCTCCTTGTGGAGGAGCTGAGCTATGCCGTCTCAGAGAGCTGACTGGGTGCAAGCTGAGATCCTTTCCTCCCGAAGGGCACGGGCTTGGCTGGGAGGGTACTGCTCGAACTCTAGAGGCAGTCAGTGACCAACCACTTCGAGAACCCACCTGTTCGAGGTGATGTCGGACTAGGCAGAAAGAAAGTGACAGAGCCAGCCCCCCATGGGAGGACCCAGAGCTGGCGTGAAGGGTGTAGGGGTGGCAACCCCCAACCCATCACTGAGCAGGCTTAGAGGAGGCGGCGGCTCCTGGACTTGCACCTCAGCCTCCTTTACGGGGCTGCTGTGGACCCTGCTTGGGCCCTGGGCGCCAAGCTTGACACAGCTGCTGCTGCTGGCCTCCTTGACAGGAGGGTTGCCTGACCGCAGGGGAAGAGTGCCGAAAAAGCTTCTTCTAATGCTTCTGCTGGTTCTTGCCCAAAGAACCCTTCGCAGAAGTAGCATCCAAGGTGGCACTGGACTGCTCTATGCACTGAAGGGGAACTGCCACTCCTGGTCCGAACAGGTCGGTGCCTAGGAAGGGCACGTCCACTAACTTGTGCTGAGTATCCGCCGGGAAGGAGGAAAGCCTCAGCCAAGCCCTGCGGCAAGTGGCCACTGCGGCTGCTAAACAGCAGGCACAAGAATCCCTGATGTCCAGGGCAATCTGAAGCTGCTGTTTTGCAACAGCACGGCTCTGATCACGGTCTTGCTTCTGTGTGGTCTTCATGTCCGCCAGGAGATGAGGGAGGACTTTGTCTAAAGACCCTAGGAGGGCATGAAAGAAGTGTGCCATTATAACAGCCGAGCTGGCCTGACGAAGGCCTATGGAAGATCCATATTTTTGGACTCCTTGTCCGGGGGGGGGGTCGGTCAGTGTCGGCTGAGCTACCAGTATGCCTTAACACAGAAGAAATCACCAGGCTCTCGTCCGAAGGATGTTCTGTGAACCCTGCCAGGGACCCCATGGGCACCACGTACTTGCGGACCATGCAGGCAGAAAGCTGCCGAAGCTCAAGGGCTGGCCACTGGAAAGGCCTTCGCGTCGGGGGTATCCCCCTTTTGATGGATTGACTCCAGGGGCATTCCAGTGGATTCGGAGATCAGGTGGAGAATACCCTGAAAAGAGGAAGGGCCCTCCTCCAACCCCATCACGGACAACTCATCATCCCCAGGATGGCAGTGCAATCCGGTGGCGTCAAAGAGTCCAAAGAGTCGGGATACAACAGCCTCCCGCCTAGGTCTCCCTCAATATGATAAGGGTGGTCGGGGACGACAGTTATCGACAGACGTTGGGGAAGCCCGGTGTCTGTTCGGTACTTTTTCGAGGGAGCCCCTCCCTGAGGCTGCTTAGGCGGTGGCTCCACCAAAATCAGTGAAGAGACCGAGGCAGGTCAAAACGGGATACGGGCCGGCCCCACGTGTGGGGGAACCAAAGACTTTCGGTTCCCTAGGGGTCAGCCTAGGAGGCAGAAGCCAAGTGATGGCCGGGGTGGCCGGCTTCTGCCCGAACAAAATCAGCAGCTGCCACATAAGACTTTCATAGCGTCGGAGTTTACGCAGAAACCTGTCCTTGTCCGAGGAGGATGAAGATCTGTGGCGACGCCTCTTTTTAGAGTGTTTATGACTCTTGGTTCTTCACTGAGATCGAGGGAGTCGACCCGTTTGGTCGGGAGGCACCAGTGTCGGTGAAAACCGAGGGTCCGGAACCGTTTCCTCGATGGGGACACCAGCGGGCTGGGTCTCCTCATCCGGGAAAACAAGGACCAGAGTCCTTTCCAAAGAGTCGTCGACTGGGGTCGGTGACAGAGCGTCAATTGGGTCGAGAGTAATAACAGCCTCATAAGCCATTTCCTCAGTCCCCTGGCCAGACAGAAGGTCCAAAAAGCAGGTGGCCGAGGATGTGATCTCGACTGAGGCCGAGACCACGTGTTCTTGGGACTCTGGCCTTTCTTGGGCCCAAGAACGTCTTCGCTTGGACGAAGACTTCAGGTCCTTATCCCTCTTGTGAGGGCGGAGGGAGTGCAAGCCCGAGGGCGCCTCACCCCGGTGGGGAGTAACTGGCACAACTCGTTGAAGGAGCCCATAAAGGTAGAGCCAAGGTTGAGCAGAACAAAAAAGCTTCGACTGGCCGAAGCTTGAGCTGCTTCCTCCTCAAATGCCTTCATTTACTCCAGCTGTTCGGCGGATCCAGTGGCCACGTAAACCGTCCACCTCGCCTCCTTCGATTTCACCAGCAGGTTCCTTTTCTCCGGTCTCCCCAGTTTTAAGCACACCTTGCGGTCGTCCAGGATGTTAGGATGGAAGGCCAGGCAGAAAGTGCAAGACAAGGTGTCATGTCCGACACCTAGGCAATAAACTCATGTTAGGTGGGGATCGGTGCGCAACATCTTCTGGCCGTAGGTACACTGGTGAAATCCGGGGGACGATTTATCCTTCATGTCCAATGCGCTACAATCGGAATCGCAAACTCGAACGAGTTTTAAGGTTAGTTTCGGTAAAAACAGATGCTTTGAATCCAGGGCCTACGAATTGCTGAGAGAGCACGAGGGAACCTGTATCTTCCGGCGGAAAGGAAGATTTGGCATCATGGGGCAGAGCCGAGGTATTTACCACCACGGGTGGGTTGGAGGAACAGCTTGATTTTTCCGCAAGATTTAAAGGAAAGGACATGTATGGTGGATGAACAACATATCCACGCCTTAGAAATACAGGTTACCACTGTAACAGGAGTTCTAGGAATGGTATATGTTGTTCATCCACACTTATTGGCAGGTTCCTTGCCGCTTAAATCTTGCCGAAGGTCTTCATGCTGGCTCCTCCCACCCACCCGGTGGTAAAACCTCGGCTCGCCCCCATGACGCCAGATCTGCGGCCATTGGAAGCTTGTAGTTCCAGCGCCGGGCCGGGGTCGTAGGGTCAGGTGGATGAACATATACCATTCCTAGAACCCTGTTACAGGTGAGTAACCTGTATTTCTAGGGACATGGATATGTTGTTCATCCACACTTGTTTGGCAGACTCCTAGCAGTTCTCTGGGAGGAGAGAGGCAAGCGCACACCCCCTACTTAGGGAATAAAGACTGAGAACCGAGGCCCCAAAACCAGCATCCCGTGACTCAAGGTCATGTGGTAATGGGTAATAAGGTGTGTGCTGACTTCCAGGTAGCAGCCCTGCAGATTTCCTGGATAGGACGTCCCTGGAAGCAGCCACCGATGCAGCAGTATGACGGGTAGAATGCGCCTTATCCTCTGAGAGGCTCCATGCCCGCCTAACTTATAGCAGCGATCTATGCAGAAGGTGACCCACCTGCCTATCGCCTGCTTGGCTGCAGGTCTGCCAGATGCGGCTTCAGCGTAGGTGACAAACAGCTGGCGAACCTCTCCCCGAATTTCAGCCGTGCGCTCCTTATAATAAGCGAGTGCCCTTCTAGGGTCCAGAGTATGGAGCCTATATTCGGCCTTCGAGGTGTGATTGGGGTAGAACACCGGCAGAGTCAGCACCTGGTTAAGGTGAAACTCCGACACCACCTTCGGAAGGAATTTCGGGTGGGGGCGCAGGACAACCTTGTCCCTGTAGAAGACCAGGTAAGGAGACTCGATGCAAGGCGCCTGGAGCTCTCCCATCCTTCTGGCTGACGTGATAGCCACCAAGAAGGCGGTCTTCCACGACAGGTGAGAGAGTTCACACCTGTGCATTGGTTTGAATGGCTTGCCCATGAGCTTTGCCAGTACCAACAGTAGATCCCACGGAGGTGGAGGTTCTCGCACTGGAGGGGAAATGTGATCAAGGCCTTTGAAAAAGCGCCCGACCACCTTTTCCTGCGCCACCGACTGCTTCCCGGCCCGCGCCCGGTAAGCAGAGATGGCTGCCAGGTGCACCTTTAGGGTCGTCGACCTAAGCCCTTGACTAGAAAGGGACCATAAATAGTCCAAAATGCTTGCCACAGAACAGCAGGAAGGGTCCAAGCCCTTGCCCTGACACCAAATGGAGAATCTCTTCCATTTGAAGGCGTAGCATTTTCTGGTCAACTCCTTACGGGACGCCTCAACCACACTGAGGACCTCGTCGGAAAGACCCAAGGCCTGGAACTCTAGCCGCTCAGGAACCAGGCCGTCAGGTGCAGGGATTGAAGGTCCGGATGGAACACCTTCCCTGATTGACTGAGAGCAGGTCCGGGCGAGCTGGAAGCTGCCTCGGGAGCCTGGAGCTGAGGCTGAGGAGATCTGGGTACCAGAACTGGCGGGCCAGTCTGGGGCTATCAGGATCACCTGCGCCTTGTCCCTTCTTGCTTTGAGAAGCACCTTGTGAATCAAGGGAAATGGGGGAAAGGTGTAGAAGAGGCCCGGGGCCCACAGCCTCGAGAAGGCATCCCCCTGCAGCGAGCCCTGCTGAGGGGGGTGGGCATGAAACAGCCTCAGCTTCGCATTCTCCCTGGAGGCAAACAGGTCCACCTGAGGTGTGCCCCAGTGGGAGAACAGATCTTGTACTACCTCCGGCAGGAGAGACCACTCGTGAGATGCAGCCCCTATCCGCTCAGGGCATCGGCCAGGGTGTTGGAGGCTCCTGCCACATGAATGGCTAGGAGATCCGCCTCCAGGCTGCGCATGAGTGACCAAATGCGAGAGCTTCCTTGCATAGAAGCATGGAGCGGCCCGCCCTGGCGGTTCAGGTAGTACATGGTCGTGGTATTGTCCGTCTGGACTGGACCACTTGACCCCGGAGAAACGGAGCAAAGGCGGTGAGAGCTAGGCGGACCGCCGGAGCTCCAGCAGGTTGATGTAGCATCGGGACTCCGCAGGACCAGAGGCAGGCAATCGGTGTTCCCCAGATGGGCACCCCAACCCATCAGAGAGGCATCGGTCGAAGAGAGACCGTCCGGCTCGGGCGGACAAACGGATGCCCTCCTGCAGATGGAATGGAACGGTCCACCACTGGACAGCTGCCACATCTCCTGGGTCACTATCACTAGCTGGTCCAAAGGATCGCAGCATTGTGACCACTGGCTGGCCAGTCCCCATGAAGGGGCGATGTGCCAGCGGGCCCAACGGACCACGCTGGTACAGGCCGCCATGAGACCCAGAAGGCGCAGGAAGTCCCGGCAGGCGCATTGCCCAACCAGAAATGATTGGGCAAAGGAGGTAAGAACCTCGGCCCTGTCCGCCGGAGCGTGCTCTGGCTCAAGAGAGTCGAGCTCTGCCCCGATGAACAGGATCACCTGCTTTGCTCGAGTTCACTTGGCCTCGTGATGAGAAGGCCAACTCGAGAGCAAACCTGGAGGGCCAGATCTCTGGACCACTCCACCTCCCGCCTGGAGGAGGCTGCTATCAGCCAATCGTCCAGGTAAGGGTACACCGACCCTCGGCACCAGAGGAATGCTGTCACCAATGCCATGCATTTGGTGAAGACCCTGGGAGCTGGAGATAAGTCAAGGGCATGGCTCGAACTGAAGAGGATCCCTCCGCCGAAAGCGGAGGAATCATGTGACGGACGGATAGGGACGGAAAGACGCCCCTGTAGGTCCAGAGAGCAGAACCACACGCCGTGTTCCAGAGATGGTATTATCTGCGCCAGAGTGACCATCCTGAAGGTTCGAGACCTTAGGAACTTGTTCAGGTCGTGTAGGTCGAGAATGGGCGCCAGCCCCGTCCGCTTCGAACCAGGAAATACCTGGACACGAACCCTGGTCTGAAGGGGGTCCTCCACTGCGATCACCTCCTTTGGAGGAGGAGAGATGTCGGCTCGGGCGAGCCGCCAGTGAGGCTGCGGACCCCGAGGCCCCGGAGGTGCGACGGCTCTGAAGGGTGGGGCCTGCTCGAATTCCAGAGGTAGGCCTTTTCCACCACCTTCCAGTACCCACCTGTCCGTGGTAACAGCGGACCAGGCGGAAAGGAAGTGTCTGAGTCGGCCCCATGGGGAACCAGGGTGAGGTGACAGGGATGGGGGCGACACCCTCAGCCCATCACTGGCAGGCTTGGAGGAGGGACCGCCGAGGGACCTCCTGGGCCTTTACCTCCCTGCTTCCTGTTGGAGGAAGCCGACGGTTTGGGCTTGGGATACCAAGGTCGAGCCTGCTGGCCCTGACGTTGTTGGCCGGTGCGCGGGCGCAGAAGGACGAAAGGGCTTAGGCTGTGGCTCGCGGCCTTTGTCCTTCTGAGCGGAAGAGACCGAGTCCAAGGTAGCATTGGACTTCTCGATCCTCTGCAGGTGACCTTCCACCCCAGGGCCGAAGAGGTCAGTCCCCAAAAAGGGAACATCCGCCAACTTGTGCTGGGTATCCAAAGTAAAGGTGGATATCCTCAGCCAAGCCCGACGACGCATGGCCACTGCGGCCGCCACAGACCTGGCACATGAGTCCCCGATGTCTAACGCAGTCTGGAGCTGCTGTTTAGCCACTGCCCTGCCCTGGTCCCGCACCTGCCTGACGGTAGTCTGCAGATCTGCGGGAAGATGAGGGACAACCTCATCCAGGGAGCCCAACAGGGCGTGAGAAAAATGTGCCATGAGGACGGCCGAACTGGCCTGACGAAGGCCGAGAGAGGACGCAGCATAGACTTTTCGCCCGGCATAATCCAATTTCTTGGATTCCTTGTCGGAGGTTTGTCTCATATCCCTGGCGTTCTCGCGCACGCCGGAAAACGCTGTCGGTAACCAACCCTCGCCAAGGGGTGTTCAAACCGGACAGGGAACCGGGGACCGCATACTTCCTGGCCATCCTGGCTGAAGGCGCAGGGCAGGAAGCAGGATGCTGCCAAAGTTCCAAGGCCGGACTCACTATGGCTTCGCCACCGGAGAGGCCTCCATAGAGAATCCTCGGTCCAGAATCTCGGTGAGGGGATACCTGGCCTGCTTAGAAACGGGTTCGAAGCTTCATCCCGTGGACTCGAGATGAGTCAAGCAACCCTAAGAAGGACGAAGGGCTATCGTCCACTGACTGCCCTCCCGAGGACTCCAAGTCCATGCGCTTGGAGAAGAGGGAGGAATCATCATCGGACTCGGAAGAGTCCTCAAAGAGCTGCCTCGGGCCTGAGCCACCCTCCACCTGCCGAGGTTTATCGGGAGTGAGGGTGACAGACAGCCTATGGGGCAAACCCAAGGCCGACCGAGAATTTTTGGTCGGAGCCCCAACTAATGGCTGTGGAGGCGGAGGTTCCACCAGAATCGGTGGGGCAGCTGGAATTGGCCGAACAACCGGCCTGGGAACAGGCTCCTCGGCTACAACGAGGGGTTGTTTCGGCCGCTCCGGTGACAGCCACTTAATGGCCGGGGAAGACGACTGAGTCGGCTTATTCCCGGTCAAAAGGAGCTGTTGCCTACATGAGTTCCTCGTGACTCCAACGCAACTGCCGAAGCCTCCTCTTCCGAGGAAGAAGGCGGGCGCCCGCCATCAGGTGCCGAGATCGAGACCGCCTATGGCGGCGGATTGTCCGACCACGAGGATGTCCGAGACCGAGTCTCGACTAGGCCGAGGAAGGCGAGGAGAAGTGTCGGAATCGACACCTTGGCTCGGACGATCCCACCAAGGCTCCGGAACCGGAGGCACAGACGAGCCGACGGGATCCTCAACTCTCACCGGGGAACCGGGAGAGGGATTTCAGCTTTCCAGCCGACAACCTGCCTAACGGGTCGAGAAAAATCTCAACATGCCGGAGTCTCGGCCAACTGACCTGACGGGACACTGTGAAGCCAGTGGCCGGCGCGAGGGGTCGACCGAGTCGACTCGTCGACAAGGGAGGGGATCTTTCCCGCCCCAAGAGCGCCGACGGAGAGACTTACTTTTGCTCTTTTGGACCTGGAAAAGGTCCCGAAGAAGTTGGACCTCACCTTCGTCGAGAGGGTCAGACAAAGCTCCTTAAAAGAAGCCAAGCACGAGGCACCGAGAGAGAGCGGACAAATGCCGCAGCCGAGGTAGAAGCGGCCCGCCGCCTCCTCTCTTCGAGGGCGATCATCTGCTCGAGCTGATCCGCCGAGCCCGCCGCCGCGACACCGCCAACGGGCCTTTAGATTTCACCGTGGAATTTCTCTCGGGCGCCCAGTTGTAATCGGCAGCACGGTCTCAAGGACGAGGTCAAAAAGAAGAGCACAAGTCGCAGGCCCGCGGGTCGTGCTCAAGGCCCAGGCAGTAGACGACGTGAGTGCGGATCCGCCCCAGACATCTTCTGCCCGCAAGGGCACCTCCGAAACCGGAGTCGATTTGTCCATCGCAGCCGCGAGGAGAAGAAGACCAAGTCTTTTAGCAAAAACTTTTATCGAACTTTCGAAGAATTAGGCACCAGTCTTAATCGCAGAGCGTTAAGGAGGGAACCTGAGCTTCCAAGCGGTAAGGAAGATCTGGCGTCATGGGGCAGAGCCGAGAGTTTTACCACCCGGGTGGGTGGGAGGAGCCAGCTTGAAGACCTTCTGGCAAGATTTAAAGAGGCAAGGAACCTGACAATAAGTGTGGATGAACAACACATCCATGTCCCTAGAACTGACATTTTCTGACGGCACCAAACACACACACACAACTTAAATCTGGGCTTCTTGCTATCCATCGTAGCACAAAAGGAGTTGAGGAATCTCATAATTTAGCTTTGAAAACTTTGAAAAACTGTTTGCCTATAGTGCACATAAAATTCCTAAGTGGAGTGCGAAGTAGGTGACCTGTTCCTCCAGGACAGAAAAGAAAAAATTACTCACCTTAGTAATTATGTTTCTTCTAATGGAGTGTTGCTGTATTCTGACAATTGCAGTTAGCTCCAGCGCTTGAACTATCCCGAAGAGCGAAGGGTTAAAATTCTACGCCAGGCATACAACGTTGGTCTCAAGCTCGGCTGAAAACTTTGTCTGTAATACTTAGAAACCAAATTGTCAGATTCTTACGAGCTAAAACTCACTGACTAGATAAGGTGGAAATTGTAAAATTCCTACTAGCCAACTGGCAACTAAGGCTTTAGATTCCTAAAAGACTCAACTCAGGAAACTCAAAGACCAAAAACCAAGCAATAAAGCATAAAAACTCTTACTAATCAAACACAAAACACCCAACACAACAGAAAGAGGGCTGAAAACACCCCTGGGGTGCAACACTGCACCTGCCCACCCACTTCCCAAAACAGGTTCTGAGAGGGGGAGGCAGGTCAGAGTACAGTAAGACTCCATTAGAAGAAACACTAAAGTGAGTAATTTTTTCTACAAACAACATGAAGTCTTGCTGTATTCTGACAATTGCAGACTACCAAGCAGTACCTCCAAGGAGGAGGGACAGAATCTACTTTGGGAATAGGCTCTGAAGTACTGCTGTGCCAAACCTAGCATTACTCCTAGCCTGGATATTCAGAGAGTAATGCTTGGTGAAGGTACGAACTGTTTTCCAGGTGGCTGCTTGGCAAATTTCTAACAAAGGAGTATCCCTGGCAGCAGCCCGAGATGCAGCTGTACCTCTAGTGGAATGAGCCTTCAGGCCTGAGGGTGAAATTTTTCCCAGTTTCTCATAGCAGAATTGCATACAGGACACAATCCACCTGGCAATGGTTCTCTTGGTGGCAGGTTTGCCCTTACCTAATTCCCCATAAGTGAGGAACTGGAGGGAGTCAAACCTGTGACCCCCTGTATGTTCTATGTAGTAACTAAGGGCCCTTTTAACATCTAAACTGTGTAGCCTCCGCTCTCCTGAGGAGGTATGATCAGTGAAGAACAAAGAAAGAGACAGATTGGTTTAAGTGGAAATCAGAAACCACTTTGGGTAAGAACCTTCTATTGGTTCTAAGGACCACCTTATCTTTATGGAATGAAATGAAGTAAGACTCAACTGACAGGGCTTGCAATTCACTGATATGTCTGGCAGAGGTAACAGCAACCAAAAACACAGTTTACTAAGTCAAGTACTTGAGCTCTGCTGAGGACATAGGCTCAAAGGGGGATTGCATAAGTTGAGCAATGCAGATATTCAAATCCCAGGCAGGAGCAGGATCCCTAAAAGGGGGATTGGTATGAAGCAATCCTTTGAAGAATTTACAGAATACAGGATGAGATAACAGAGAGGAAGGCTTCCTCACTGACAGGAAAGCGGAAACAGCTGACAAATTAACTTTGAGAGTAGCTGGTTTGAGGCCTAGGCCATTAAGGTGAACCATATAATCCAGGACTGTAAACAACTCAGCAATGTCTGGGAATATATGCTTCTTGGAACAAAAAATGCTTAACATTTTCTATTTGGAGTTATAAGTTTTTCTGGTGGCAGGCTTTCGAGAAGCTTTGAGAATATCCAGAACCCCTTGGGACAGATGCAAATCTGCATACTCTAACTCTTCAAGAGCCATGCCTTGAGACTGAGTGACCGAAGACTGGGGTACCAAATCCTCCAGAGAGGAGGTTAACAGGTTGTGATTCCTGGGAAGAGACAGGGGAAGATGGACTGCTAGGGACAGCAACAGGGGGTACCAAGGCTGCCTGGCCCAGTCTGGAGTAATCAGAATCACTTTGCAAGGTTGTGACCTTACCTTGACTGGAACCTTAACCTTGAACAGTAAAGGGAAGGCATAAAAGAAATTTCCCTTCCCAGTTCAGAATCAGAGCATTCAGAGGGACTGAGCCCAAGACTGGGGGTCTGCAACAAAACAGAGGAAGTTGGTGATTGTCTGTTGCTGCAAAGAGATCTATCTCTGGAGTGCCCCACCTTGAGAAAATCACTTTCAACACCAAAGGATCCAGAGACCATTCGTGATGGCCCTGGGAAATCCTGCTCAATGCATCTGCTAGCACATTGTCCTTTCCCGGGAGGTGGACTGCTACCAGAGAGGTCTGTAGGAAAAAGCCAAGGACTATATTTTCATGGCCTCCGTGCAAAAGGCCGTGGACTGAGTGCCTACCTGCTTGTTGATGTACCACATGGTGGTACTGTTGTCCGTCCTGACCTGAACCACCTTGTTCTGTACTGACTGAGAGAAAGCTTGTAGGGCAAGAAGTACTGCCCTGAGATCCAGAAGGTTGATATGAAGAAGGGATTCCTGAGGGGACCACAGTCCCTGGGCTGTGAGAGCCCCCAGATGGGCTCCCTCACCCCAAAAGGGAAGCATCTGTGGTAAGAACCACAGAGTGAATCTGAGTGACAAATGGAACACCTTGCCTCAGATTGTCCAGGTCCTGCCACCATTGCACGGCCTGAATTAAGGTCTCAGTAACAGGAACTAGTGTGGTACAAGGATCTTTCCTTTGGGACCAAAAGGTCCTCAGATGGAACTTAATGTCCCTCATCTGAAACCTGGCCCCTTGAACCACTGCCGTGGAAGCTGCCATGTGGCCCAAAAGCTGAAGAAAATGCCTAGCTGAGAGATAGCTTTTGCCCTTTCCAGAGGAAGGAAAGCTCTTGCCTTGAGCGTGTCCAGCTCTGCTCCAATAAAAGTGAGGAGCTGTACTGGCTCGAGAACTGACCTGGGAAGATTGAGAAGGAACCCCAGGGAAGTGAGAACTTGCTGGGTTAACTGCAGATCTGACTTGACTTGGTCTGGAGACTGGCCCACAAGGAGCCAATCGTCCAGGCACGGAAAGATAGAAATCCTTTTCCTTCTTAAAATGGCCACCACTACTGCTAGGCACTTTGTAAACACCCTTGGAGCTGAAGTTAGGTCAAAGGGCATTGCTCTGAACTGGTAACGGCCTGAGGGCAATTTGAACCTGAGGTACTTTCTGTGGGAGCACCTGATGGGAATGTGAAAATAGGCATCCTTGAGGTCCAGGGAGGCTAGCCAGTCTCCTGGCCTCAGAGAGGGAAGAATTGTTCCCAGAGTAACCATTTTGAATTTTGTCTTTAGTAGGTGCTTGTTTAGGTATCTCAGATCTATGGGTCGCCACTCCCAGTCTTTTCTGGGGTAAGGAAGTACCTGGAGTACAGACCTTTGCCCCTGTATGGGGTAGGAACTCTCTCCATGGCTCTTAAAGGCCAGTAGAGAGGCAACCTCTGCCTCCAGAGCAAGGGCTTCTAATGTATTTGCAGGTGGAAAGCGTCTGGGTCACAGTTTCGGAAAATTTTTGAAACTGAGAACCAGCCCCTGGCTTACAACCTCCAGGACCCACTCTGCCTGAGGTAACAGAGACATCCAGTCTCTGACGGGCAAAGCCATCCCGCCGCCTACTGGAAATGGGGGGGGAGTCAACCCAGGCTGACACGTACTGTGTGTCTGCTTGGCAGGAGCCTTAGGCTGAGGGGTGGATGCAGCCCTGCTCATCCCCCTTCTGCCTCTCCCTTTGAAGAACTCCCTCTGAGAAAAGGAAGAGGAGGCCTGCGCTTGGTACAAAGGCCTGTGAAAAGGCATGCCCCTAGCTTGCTGCCTTTGAGGAGTTGCCTGCCTCTCCTTGGCCTGAGCACTCCTGTAGGTGGTCCTGTACTCATCCATTTTCTTCATGTAATTCTCTGTCTGCTCCCCAAACAGAGAATTACCCACCATAGGGAAACCTGCGCCTCAGCATGGGTGTCCCTGCAAAGGCTAGTACATTTGAGCCAAGTCATTCTCCGAAGAGCCACAGATGTAGCCATGATTCTTGATGACGCATCACTGGAGTCCACAGCAGCATGAAATTGCACCTTTGATGCCTCGATCCCATCAGCAGCCACCCCCTCCAGCTCCCTGGCTAGCTGGGGGGAAGCCTGTTTAGCCAGTGCCAGTACAGTATCCCACCTGGACTTCTGGTACCCGGCTGTATAGGTCATATAATTAGCCTGGCTGAGTCCCAAAGATGATGCCAAGTATTGCTTTATGCCACGGCATCCATCTTCATGGAGTCTGTCTGGGGGGTGCAAAGCCAAGGGAATGTTTGCCTTGTCACAGGCTGCAGCCTGCACTACCCCAACATGGCTGCATTGCTGACAGAAAAACTCTGTATCTGAGCCTGACAAGGTGTACCTCCTGTCCATTCTCTTGTCAACAGGAGATACAGAGTTAAGAGACCTTAGAATTTTTTGTGTCCGTTTCCCAAAGGACTTATGGAGGGGAATAGGCAGTCTCAGACTCTGGGATGTCCATCAACAAAATCCGGCTCCTCCTGATCCTACACAGCCTTCTCTACAGGAAGCTAGAGGGTTTGAGCCACTTTTCTGTAAAACAGAAAGTGGGGAAGGGACTCGAAGCCTAGGAGGGGAACACCAGAAGGTATATGTCTGGGGAGATGTCCGGTTCCACAGGCACATCCAGACTTTCACCATCATAATCATCCTCTTCAAAATCCCCCTCCTCATCAAACTCCAGTTCTAAAAAATCTTCAGGGGAATAATTCTGAACCGGGGAAACAGACCGAACCTAACCCCTGCCAGAAGAAGCTGATCGGTCGGAGCCGGACGTGTTTGATTCAACAATCCGAATTTGTTTGGTTATCTCTTCGGGCGTCGGAACATGAAGGTCTGATCCAACGGTCGATTTATCTCATGCTTTCTTTTTAGTAGGAACCGATCCTCAGGATTGGTTTCTCCTTCTTACCCAAAGTATCGCCTGGTCAGAGGGCACTCCTTTTGGTTCTGAAGGAACCGAACCGGGCTGGCCTTTCGGGTCAGCGTATTTCTCGGCCTCCTTATCCCCAAGTCTACCTAACCTTTTATCCAAAGCAGACTTGGGGAAATTCTTGCAAATCTGGCAGTCTGAATCGAGGTGGTCAATCCCCAGACAGTAAAACACACGAGGTGTGGGGATTGGCCTTAGCAAAGACCTCCCCACACACACTGCAGTATTGAAACCCAGTGAGCCCGTTTTTTTTCCTTGGATTTCATAGGCATGGCCAACCTAAAGTACAGTTACGCAAGAACTTACTGTAACAGTAGATCTTTGAGAGAGGCTCTTGCAGTAGGTAATTACATATAGGACTGACGCCAGCAGGTGGCAGGACCCCAGGGAAAATTTCTAGCTAGCAGTTCCTGGCGAGGACCGCCCTCATGGTCAGGGTGACCCAAGCGCCAGGAGACGCCGTATAAAGGGGCGGGTCCCCGACGCCCACCTTCCAGTTCTTCCCGGCCAAAGGCCAAAAGGCAAGACTAGAGAGAAGCGGATATTCTCACTTGGAAAAGGAGCTGAAAAGCCTAGGGGATGGAGGACGGATAGATGATTTACTGCAAGAGCCTCTTGAAAATCTACTGTTACGGTAAGTTTTTTACATAACTGTACTATCTTACTCGAGAGGGCTCTTGCAGTAGGTTATACATATAGGACTGAATCCCAAAGCAGTCTGGAACAACGAGGCACTGCTAGAGGAGGAAACTACTCCAAAAGCAGTTCTAGTTGTGCAAGCCTCAAGATAAGAGGCCTTGCAGAACAGCCAGCCTGAAGCCTGCTCTACGGCGAGAGGCAACATCCAAACTGTAGTGTTTTGTAAAGGTATGGACGGAAGTCCAGGTGGCAGCAGCACAGATGTCTGCCGACGACACACTCTTGAAACAAGCCACTGAGGCAGCTACTCCTCTGGTAGAGTGGCTTCTTACTTGACCCGGGAGTCTTGTATTTGTCATAGCAGAAAGTGATGCAATGAGCCAACCATTTAGATAGGCATCGCTTGGAAACAGCATTGCCTTCCCTTTTATGAGCAAAAGAGACAAACAACTCATCAGTCTTTCTGAGATCCTTCGTCCTGTTGGTGTATATCTCAGAATCCGGTGAACATCCATAGTATGGAGTAAATACTCCCCTTGATTAGAGTACTGCGTGAAAAAGGCAGGTAACTCTATGGACTGATTTAGAGTAGACTTTGCTGCTACTTTAGGGAGAAACTTAGGATTCATAAGAAGAGCAACACGTTCCTTGTGAAAAATCAAGTATGGGAATTTGCACATCAGGGTCTGGAGCTCAGAAATTCTCCGAGCAGAAGCAATGGCCACCAGGAAGACAGTCTTCCATGAAAGGAACTTCAAATCTGCAGGTTCGAATGGAGGGACAGTAAGTTTCTCAAGGACAGAGTTCAAGTCCCAAGGGGGAGCAGGAGTACGGATGTGGGGCCACAAATGGAGGACCCCTCTTAGAAAGGTCTTAGAGATCCTCCAGTTGAGCAAAGCCTTTGTTCATGTGAAGAAGCATGGTAGGCTAAGATAGCCATGTGTACCCTTCAGAGAAGAATGACTGAGACCCAGGTCAAACAGATGATGTAGATACTCCAGTAGAAGTCCCCGCTGAACAGGAGAAGGGTTCCACATTCCTGGAAGCAGTCCAGATAGCTTAATCTTTTCTACTTCATGGCATATGTGGATCTGGTGGAGGGTTTCTGTCCTCCCACCAAAATCTCCGCCCACTTTGGGAGACACTCCAAAACAGGACTGACTCAAATGCGAGCCATACATGCAGTTGAAGGGATCTGAGGCCTGGATGGACCAGGGTCCCCTGATCCTGGGTCAGCAAACCCCGAGGAGAGGAAGAGGGAAGAGGAGGATCCTCTGAGTATTGTTGTAGAAGAGAACCAAACTTGCCTGGGGCAGAAAGGAGCGATCAGAATCATTCGTGTCCTTCTGAAGCAAGTTTCTGCAAGACTGTGGATAAGTGGAATTGGGGAAAAGGCATAGACGAATCTGTCCTTCCAGTCTAGAGACAGAGCATCGCTCCAGTGTGCCCGGCCTGGAACGAAGCGAAGCAGAAGACGGAAGTTTCATGCTATAGGGATGCTAACATGTCGATCTGTGGTGTTCCCCAAAGTCTGAAGATATTGTCTAGGAACCCTTGGTCCACTTCCCACCATGAGAAAGAGCAGGAATGAGCCGACTTTAGCTTGTCTGCCAGGGTGTTGTCACTTCTGAACGTGAACAGCCGCGGAGGTGAAGGTCGGGTTGTGTTGCCCAATCCCAAATCCTCATGCCTGCAAAGAGGGTGACAGAGTCCCTCCTGTTTGCTGACGACTAAAACCACGCATATGTTGTCCGGCCTGGACGGCTAGGTGACCGGAAAGGATGTATTGGTGAAGGGCTTGAGAGCGCATAACACTGCCCGAGCTCGAAAGCACACCGATGTGGAGAGCTTGTTCTAGCTGGACCAGGAGCCCTCTGGGTCCGATGAGGGCCTATATGGGCCCTCAACCCCGCCTCTAGGCGTGCCTGTGGTTAGAGTCTGGGAGGGGAGGACGAAAGAAAGGAACTCCCCGAAACTGGTTCTCTCGAACCATCCACCATTGCAAGTCTCGAAGCATCGGTGAGGAGACCAGAACTGGGTGATCTAGATCGTCCACTAGCTGATCCCATTGAGAGCATAGAGCCCACTGAAAAATTCTCATGTGGAGTCGAGCGCGAGGAACTGTCGGGATAGCAGCCGCCATGAGCCCGAGAAGGCAAGGACCAACTCCTCGGAGACCGCCCTAGTGCGAGAAAGCAGACCTATTTGGGTCTGTGGTGGACGCCCGTCCGGAGGCAGGAAGGCCCTGCCCGTGGTGAGTCGAGAATCGCCCCAATAAACTGTAGTCTCTGGGATGGGTCCAGATGAGACTTGGAATGGTTGATGGTAATACCCAGGCAGGCAAAAACCTGCTGGGTAAGAGAGAGGCAATGCAGGAGTTCCTCCCTGGACGAGGCCGCCAGGAGCCAATCGTCCAGGTACGGGAAAACCTGCACTCCCCTGGTACGCAGGTGGGCCGCCACCACTGCCAGGCATTTGGTAAACACCCAGAGGGCAGAGGACAAACCAAATGGGAGTGCCTTGAACTGGTAGTGGTCCCCCTGGAACACAAAACGAAGGTATCTGCAATGAGATGGGCAAATGGGAATGTGCAGATAAGCATCCTGCATATCCAGAGCACACAGCCATTGACCCGGCAGGAGGAGGGGCAGAAGGCTCTGTAAAGAGAGCATCCTGAACCTTTTGTATTCTACAAAAAGATTCGGGGAACTGAGATCTAAAATTGGTCTGAGATCTCCTGTCTTCTTTGGGACCAGGAAGAAATGGGAATAGTAACCCATCCCTCGCAGATGAAGGGGGACAGGTTCTATTGCTTGTTTCAGCAGGAGAGCCGAAATTTCCTCCTGGGTCAAGAGAAGATGTTCCCGTGAATATGACGAATTCAGAGGGGGGTGATGGGGTGGTTTCTGAAGAAACTCTATTGAGTGTCCTTCTGCTATGAGCTGGAGCACCCAAGAATCTGTGGTTATCCTCTCCCATCCCGGAAGGTGGAGGGAAAACCTCCCTCCTACCGGTTCCTCCGGGGAGTCAGGTGTGGGCAGCGCTGCTGAAGCCACCGCCGCTTTTTGGGCGGGGGCTAGCAGCTATGTGGGCCCGGCGCTTTGTGGCCCACCTTCCTGGGTTTTCCATTGGCCGTCATTCCGCTCATGAAGGGACGGCGCTTTGCTGATGGGGACGGCATGGAATCAACTGACTTCAGTACTGTCCCTTCACTTGCAATTGGTGATGATGTCCTGACATCACCCCTACAAGCAGAGACTCTGAAGGGTGCTTCCTGGATAGCAGATTGCACCTCTGGGACCAACCCTGACACACGGAACCAAGCATGACAGTCAGAGGCCTACAGCGAAAGCTGAGCTCGCTTTCAGCCGCCCACTGCATCGTGATGTCGCACGTGCATGTGGATCGCCAATGAGCAGAGTAGACAAGATCAGCCAACTCCTGCTTGACTTGGGAGTCAGGCAAGGAATCCAGTTTGGCTTCCACCTAAGTCAGAATGGCCTTCTGGTAGTCCCCCGTATGGCCGACATAGTTCAGGGCCCTGATCCCCAGCGTGGAGGAAGCGTAAATATTTCTCCCATACTGGTCCAGAAGGCGTGATTCCTTATCAGGTGGTGACGAGCTAAGATGTTTAGGGTTTGCCGACCGACTGTGAGCGGTGCTAATCATGACCGAGTTGGCACGAGGGTGAGAATCCAGGAAATCAACACCCTCTGGAGTCTGATATAGCCTGTTCAACTTCCTAGGAAGTGGGGCTAAAGCCGATGGCTGTTTCCATATTGTGGTAACGAGGTCGGCGTGAGGCTCTATCCAGGGTGGCACCAAGGTAGGAGCCGTCACGGGCAGATGCAGATGTTCAGTGAGTTTCAGATGCTGAGGATCTGGTTCCGCGAGTGCCACTGATGAACCTCCGGATTTTCCCAAGCAACCGCAGAAAGAAGGATCCTCCGGAGAAGACTCTTGGAGGAGTCCTGGCCTGGGCTTCGGTGGAGAGCGTGGCTCTGCCGCTCTCTCGGACAACCACGGAAGAATCCAAGGAGTCTGAGGGTGAAGAGGAGGATGAAGAGGAAAAAGACTTCCCTTCCTAACCCGGGAGGAACGGACCCTGAAAGTCCCTGGGGAAGGTCTCTGCCCTCTCCGGATCCAGATGGAAGAACCCTGAACTGGAGGTGGTGAGGGAGTGTGCTGCCTCGGACGACGGGAACCTGGGACGGCACCATCATCGGAAGGCGTCAGATCTTCTTTGCGAGCTGAGCCTTGGTCCTCAGCCTCACCAGGAGGCCAGAGTCTCCTGCAGGTCCACCGGCGCACACGAGGGCGGTGGTGGGAGGAGGAGGAGGTGGGGGATAAGGACAATGGCTATAACCGGGTGTGGAGCGATCCAAACCCGCTGGCCGCGGGTAGCCCGGGCGCTGGTACTGTACGTGACCTCCGCGGTCCCGGTACGCTAAGGCCGGATAGGGATGGAAGGTACCGGGGGCTGCCAGAGTAGACAGCCCGGCCAGTGGCCTCACGGGTGGGTCTACATTGGAAGGCCCGACGGGAGCGAGATGTCTCTTGGAGTCGGTAGGGCCGGCGTCTGAGGCCCTGGTGTCGGAGGTACCAACGTCGGAGAGGCTGGCGTCGGAGCCGGCGTCCGGGGAGCTGACTTCAGATCCGGTGCACCAGGTGGCGGAAGGACTGACTGAGGAGGAAGATCCCCAGCTTCGCCCGGGGATGGAGGGGAGAAATCCCTGGGGTCGTGTTGGGAGACTCTGGGTCCCCAGGCGGCGAAGGCTGGGAGGCAGGGAATCTGACGGATGTGGGAGGGTCCGTCGCGGTTCCTTTGTCCAGCTGGACGCCGGACGAGCCGACGCGGTGGCTTAATGGCGCAGCACTCGGGGCGGGCGCCTGGAGGAGCCAGTGTCCGACTTTATGATAGCCATCACCGGAGGCAGGTCGTAGCAGGCATCGCCTGGTCCGTGGGGTGGAGGCGACACCGCCCGGCGGTCGGGCATCTTACCGGCCCTCTCCGGGCAGACGTCGGAGGAGCAGACGCCAGACTTATTGGAGTAGCCCGCAGTGGTGGGCCACAAGCCTGCGGCCGAACCAGGGGCGGAGGCCTCCAATTGCCCGGAGGTGCCCGCAAGGCCCGAGCGTGAGCCAGATGGGCGAGCCGATGCCCCCTCGGAAACCTCCTAGGCGGCCGTCGAGGAGCAATCCCCTGAAAGGGATGTTACCTGTGTCCCAGCGACTCCCGAGGGAGACGCGGTAGAGGAGCCCTTATCCCGGTGCCTCTCCTCCTTCTTCCGATGGCCTTCGGGGGAAGTGGACGCCTGCCTCAGTTTTATGAGCTCCTTTTCCACTGAACTCATTTTCTTCTTCAGAATGTGGGCTTCCAGGGATTGCTGCCGCCTTTTCCGGGTAGCCGCGTGGAAGCTGAGGCAGTGCTGGCACTCCTCGACCGAGTGATCGGGCCTAAGCAGAACAGGCACAGGAATGGCCGCCCCAGCGGTAGTTGGCCGCATGAATCGTGACTTATTTTTGTGCTCGAGGGTGTAGAGGACTTACATACACAGACGATGGTACCTGACGTTAGCGAAAAAGGCAATTATTTGTAAAATGATGAAGATAGGGCTGACGAAGCACAAACTTTTCCGCGAGGCACTGCACGAGCTAACGGCCGGAAAGACCTGGAAGGCGGGCGTCAGGGACTGCCCCTTTATACCGACATCTCCTGACGCCAGTCACCTGACGTGGGGGCGGTCCCTCGCCAGGGACTGCTAGCTATAAATTTTTCCGTGGGGTCCTGCTGCCTGCTGGAGTCAGTCCTATATGTAATTACCTACTGCAAGAGCCCTCTCGAAGTAAGATCAAAACTTACCCTTTACACAGCAACCGCCAGGCATGACTCCCCTATCGGTTTCTCACCGTGTTACGGGTGTTGGAAAAAAACATTCCATTCAAGGCTTTTTTAAAATCGATACGGACCGGTAACCACACACTAAACATCTTCACTAAGATTTTTCTAAAGGATCGGTTCAGCCGAACCAACCGGAAAAGCTTTACAATTTCCACACAATAATTATCCTAAGTACTTACAGTACCACAGAGTCCCGAACTGACAAACGGAACTTATTGCGGACTAAAACAGTCAACTTTAACTGACTCTGAACCGAGCAGAAGGAGAAATCTCCGGAGCGACTGTTCAGTGAGGCGGAGTAAAGAATCTGATGGTTTGGTTTCAAAGTATTACAGAGTTTTTCAACCGAGCTCGAGCCCAACGTCCAATGCCTGGCATATAATTTTAACCTTCACTCTCCAGGGCAGTTCAAGTGCTGGAGCTAACTACAACTGTCAGAATACAGCAAGACTTCATGTTGTTTGAAAGACAGGTTACTCACCTGTAACAGTATTTCTTCGAGTGGTATACGGTGTACATCCACGCTTCTGGCAGTGCTCCTTTCCCCTATAATTCCTTCCAGAATGTCTCTAAGTTGGCACCTCCCACCCACCTGGGTGGTAACTCCCTCGGCACCACCCCAAGGCATCAGATCTTACCTGCTGGAAGCAAGACCAGTATGCCACTTACAAGGGGAGGTCGGGTGGGTCAGTGTGGATGTACATCATATACCACTCCTAGAAAGATCAGTTACGCAAAGACTTTTGCTGTAACAGGAGATCTAGGAATGTCTCTTGCAGTAAGTCATTACTTCTGGGAGATTCCCAAGCAGTTATATGGCAGTGAGGTGTCCAGATATGGCATTCTGCCATACATATAGTGTGGTCTTAGGACCGATAGGTGCTGGGAGCAAGTATATCAGCATATAAAGAGGATTTCTTTTTTTTTATTCTAGCCAAGTACTCCATTATAGTATTCGCTATAGGGTTATGGCTGAAAGACAAGCCATACTGGCTATTATTGGGCATCGTCAGATGGGTTAAGCAGATGTAAACCCGACCAGGGTGTGGCATATCAGATACTGTGACAAATCAGAAGAAATTCAGCCATATAATAGACTAATTGGTAGGTCTCAGTGGCATGCACTGGAAAAGACAGTATATGTCAAAGCCTATTGGGTTCTGAGTTTTGAACAGTAACCCAAATAATACAATTATTATTCTGTAGTGCTACAATGTAGCAAGTTAAGAGTTTTTTTTTGCCAGGTCTTAAGTCATTAGAGAAATGTATACATTTTGGCATAAATAGGCTACATAAGTAGCAAACAATGATGTTGTGAAATGAAACAATGTATTTCATAATGGAATCCAGTGGCTCTTTAGAGTCAGTAGTATTGTTGTCGTCAATATTGTACCCGTTTTAGGGTTAAGACATGTAATGCAACAGAGTGATGGGGTCCCAAGTATGCCAGGGCCTGCAGCCTTGTTAGGTATAAACCTGAAATGTTAGTATGTTTATAATATATATGTACTCACCATTGTTTCTGTGGCCTTTATGGCCAGGTGAAGACCACTTGCAGCAGTAGAAGTCTGGTAAGAATATATGATCCATGTTATAATAATATCAGGATATAGTGATCGTTTCTCAGCATGCGAGTAGTAGCAGGCTCTGTTCGTGGGACTGACAAGATGGTCCGGTGCACAACAGGCCGAGAGGCATGCCGATGGAATGACCGTAATGGTCTGCAACAGTGATACCTCAAAAAGTGGCTAGATGCCTAAAGCTTCATGGGAAAGGCCTCAGAATAATTTTGAATCGAAGCCCCCAGAAAAAGGTCTCAGAGGCCTAGAAGAGGAGACTGGGTGTAGTCTGAAGGTTTTTAATGAGAGGAAGAGGCACTCTGACTGTCTGAGGGCATCACGGGTCAGTTTAGTTGTGTTCCTTGTCATTCGTTCTTTGCCTCTAAAGTTTCTCATTGGTTATAGTAATTTCCAGTTTTGTATGAATAATTATACTGAGGCGTGGTTTGTGGTACATATATTGTATTGTTTTAGTTGTCTGCCTGAGGCTTGTAGGTTGTTCAGTATTGTTTGTGCCCCTGGGCCAAAGAAATGGTCTCTAGAAAAAGGCATTAGCCACTTTTGTTTGAATATCAGTGCTAGCCCAGAAGTCGGAACCATGCCTGACGGCGTATAAGAATACAGACTGCAGAGGCTCTAGCCGAAGCATCGGCAATGTCGTATCCTGATCTTAATAAATGTCGAGAGAGGGAAGCAAGTGTGTTTATTATTGATGTGAGTTCTTTTTCAGGGGATGTAGGTAGTTTACTTATGCCCCCAGCAGAGATGCCCACCGTACGCTGGCATTTCAGCGTATGTCCCATGTAATTAAGTATTCTAATATTTAATGTGTTTAGAGCAAACACTTTCTTCCCCATATAATCAAAACGTTTAGTCTCTTTGCATGTTTAGGTTTGCCAGTGCGGTTGTGAGCAGCTGCAATAACCACAGAATCCGCAGTGAGAATACTTGTTAAATACTGATAATCAAGGGGAGCCTGATAAAGCCTATGCGCTTTTTTAGGTAGCTCCTGTGCAGCAATGGGCTGACTCCATATTTCAGTACTTGCATTTCTGAACATTGGTATAAAAGGAGGAACTGGCTGGATAGGTTCTTCCGGGATATAGAAACATAGAATTTGACGGCAGATAAGGACCGCTTGGCCCACCCAGTCTGCCCATTTCCCTACCTACTGGATAAGCTGCAGATCCTATTAACCAGCAGCCTACTTCTTCCTATCCCCACCCCCCAGAACTGCCTTATGACTATCCCATGCATGCTTGAATTCCACCACTGATTTTGACTCCACAACCTCCTCCGGAAGGCCGTTCCATGCATCCACAACCCTCTCTGTAAAAAAATACTTCCTTAAATTACCTCTGAGCCGCCCCCTATTTTCAAACTGTGCCCTCTTGTTCTTGCACACCTCTTTTTTTGAAAGATGCTACCCTCTTGGACTTTGTTGATTCCCTTGAGGTACTTGAACGTTTCTATCATGTCCCCCCTCTCCCTTCTTTCCTCGAGGCTATACATATTAAGCTCCTTAAGTCTCTCTTCATATGTCTTCCGTGCAGACCCTGCACCATTTTAGTTGCCTTCCTCTTGACAGCTTCCATCCTGTCTATGTCTTTGCGGAGATTGGGTCTCCAGAACTGCACACAATACTCCAGATGGGGTCTCACCAGCTGTCTGTACAGAGGGATAATAACTTCCTGTTTTCTACTGGTGATGCCTCTCCTATGCATCCCAGTATCCCCCAGCCCTCCTTGCTGCCCTCTCACATTGCTTGCCCACCTTTAGGTCATCTGATATGACTACCCCCAGGTCCCTTTCCATTTTGTTGTTGTTAGTATCTCACCCCATTGTGTACTCTTCCCTGGGTTTTGTTTCCCAGGTGCATTACCTTGCACTTCTTAGCATTGAATCTAAGCTGCCACATTTGACCATTCCTCTAACCTTGCCAAGTCCCTTCTCATCCTTTCCACCCCACCTGTGCATCAACTCTGTTGCAGATCTTAGTGTCATCTGCAAAGAGACATACTTTCCTTCCAGTCCTTCTGCAATGTAACACTATAAAGACATTGAAGAGGCCAGTCCTAATACTGAACCCTCACGGTACCCCACTAGTAACCCTCCTTTCTTCTGAGTGGACTCCATTTACTATTACTCTCTGTGTCCTATTCTCCAGTCAATTCTTTACCCAGGCTGTCATCTTGGGACCCTCCCAGGCTGGCTAACTTGCATATTAATCTTTGTGTGGACTGTGTCAAATGCCTTGCTAAAAGTCTAGGTAGGCCATGTCCACTGCCCTCCCTGATCTACTACTTGTCACCCAGTCAAAGAAATCTATCAGATTCATCTGGCATGACCTTCCCGCTGTGAATCCATGCTGCCTAGGGTCCTGTGCCCCTCTGGCCTCTAGATACTCAATCAAAATATTGTCAATTGATATTGGGATGTCAAGATATTCAGCCATATCTTTACTTAATTTATCTTGTTCTGTTGTTGTAAACCCCATTGTTTTATTAGTAGCATGCATTTCTGGGAAGTAGGGGTCATCCGGTGGAGAAACTACCTTTAGGGGCTGTAATATTTCTTCGTCCCAGTATGATGGTACAGAATATGGGGACTTGGACCTTCTTGTAGTAGGGGAACCATCATAATTTGTGTCTTTGGAAGGTTCCGAAATTATATGAGAATCTGAAATATTCCTCAGAATATTCATGAGGCAGCAGAAATGGCGTGCATTCTAGCTCTGTGCATGCCTGTTTTGATGGAGACGGAGAGAGAGTCTGTGATTGAGGGTCTTTTACTGGAGTGGGTGTATAATCAAAACCCATAGAATTTAACACTATTTACAATTTCTTCTATGTTTGGCATTTAAGAGGATGGAACTGCCATGTAAGCGGGTTCTGAGCCCTGTGTGTTTGAAGTCAGGGGATCAATTTGTGCCTCCTGATAAAGTGATCCAGTAAGTCTTTGAAATTTTTGTTCACAGCAGACTGGTGTCTGAGCACCATGTATGAGTGCAAATGAGGATGGTTTTCCTCTGCGTTCCGTAGTATGTGATCCTCTATTTTGTGGTGATGCAGCCCCATAAGTATCTTCTGACATATTTTTATGAAAATTGTCATGGTTTTTCATGGTTACATTTTTATAAGGATCTTCCATGAATGAATTATATGCTGGTAAAGGTGCTGTTCTATGATGTAGGGGCTGCTCCGTCGACGGTGGGATCAGGCCCATCGACGGAAGAGGAATAAAAGCATGCCCCGTTGACGCTGTAATGTGTCTTATTGATGATGGATAAGTGAATGCATGCTCAGACGACAGTGGGATGCTCCTCGTCAACGACAGAACAGTAGGGACAAGCTCCGTCGACGATGGAAAGTGTGTTGTCGATGATGAGAAGGCAAATGCATGCTCCGTCGACGGTGGCATACTTCTCGCCAACAATGGAGGTTTAGGAGCATGTCCCATCGACGGGGAGGTAGCCCGTCGACGATGAAGCAAGTAGAGTGTGCTCCGTCAACGGAGGTGTTTTCGTCGATGAGGTCATCTTGTGGAGTCCTGTCATTAACGGGGGAGTGTGCCCCGTCGACTATGAATGCAGCAGGACCTCCTCATTGACGGTGCAAGTAGTTTCGTCGATAGGGGAGCTGAGGAATGATGTCCCACCGGCGATGAAATTGCAGTTACTTAAGAACTTACTGTAACAGTAGATCTTCGAGAGAGGTTCCTGCAGTAGGACTTCACATGTAGGACTGCACCCCCTGGCGTCAGGTTCCAACGGCAAACTTGTAGATAGCAATCATCAGCGGGTACTGACCCCGACGTCAGGCGTGATGTCAGCCCGGCTATAAAAGGGGAGGTCCCGCACCCACTCTCCAGTTCTTTTCCACCGGAGACCTAGAGAAAGGTAAACAGAAAAAGTAGGAGTGAAAAACTCCCAGGACCATGCTTCCTCTCTAGACCCAAGGGCTAAGCAGGATGAAAAGGAAGGAAACATTCCAGGAGTAGGGTGAAGGTGGGTGGGAAACTAGACCTACTGCAGGAACCTCTCTCGAAGATCTACTGTTACGGTAAGTTCTTACATAACTGCAATATCTTACTTTGAGAGGGTACCTGCAGTAGGTCTTCACATATTCTCATACAGGACTGAATACCAAGCAGTTCCCAAAGAAATACTATGGAGGTACATCCGGGAGGAGGAGAAGTCGCCAACAGGTAAATTACGACAGGAGACCTTGTATAACTGCAAGGCCAAAGCCAGTTCTGCACCTAAAGGCAATGCCAGACTGTAATGCTTAGTGAAGGTGTGAACAGACGACCACGTGGCCGCTGCACAGATTTCTGCAGTAGACACATTCCTGAAAGGCAGCAGAAGTTGCAACACTCCTAAAAGAGTGACCCTTAACTGCCCCCGGAAGGGACTTCCCATGTTTTTGGTAAGTGAAGTGGATGCAGTTAACCAACCATCTAGAAATAGTCCATTTGGAAATAGCCTTGACCTGGCACTGGGGAGCAAAGGCTACAAAGAGCTGATTGGATTTACGAACCTCTTTAGTCCGGTTTGTGTAGTATCTCAGAATCCTGTGCACATCCAGAGTGTGCAACAGGTATTCCCCCATTAGAATGCTGGGGATAGTAGACAGGCAGTTCTACAGTCTGATTAAGAGTGGTTTCTGAAACTACCTTGGGGAGAAATGAAGGGTTAGTCTGAAGGACTACTCTGTCCCTATGAAAAATTAAATAGGGTTCCTTACAGACGAACGCCTGAAGTTCGGAAACCCTTCAGGCGGAAGTAACTGTGACGAGAAACAAAGTCTTCCAGGAAAGGAAGCTGGTTCAAAAGGAGGTAAGGTCAGCTTTTCCAGCATAAAATTCAGGTCCCAGGGGGGACAGGTATTCCGGATCAGAGGTTTCAGGTGGAGGATGCCTATCAGAAAAGTTCTGGCAACCTCCAGTTGAGCCAAGGTTTTGCCCTCCACCGGGATGTGGTAGGCCGACACAGCAGAGAGATGAACCTTAATGGAAGAGTAACTAAGGCCGGTCTCTGATAAATGTGCGAGGTACTCCAACACCTGGGCCGCTGGCACGAAAGGGATCACAGGCCTTGCTATGGCCCAGATCTTTTCTACTTCATGGCGTAAGTGGATCTGGTAGGCTTTCTGGCTTCAGCCAAGATATGTGCAACCTGTGAAGATGCACCATAGTGGAAACTGCTATGTCCCACAGGTGCCATGCATGAAGGTGGAGAGACTTAAGGCTCGAGTGCAGCAGGGTGCCCTGCTCCTGAGTCAGAAGGTCGTGGGATAACGGTAATGGAACCAGAGGTTCCAGTGCCAGTTGTTGCAAGAGAGGATACCAAATCTGGCATGGCCAGAGAGGAGCAATTAGAATCAAACGTGCTCCTTCCTCCTGAAGTTTCACCAGAACCTTCTGAATGAGAGGAAACGGAGGAAAAGTGTAAAGAAACCTCCCTGTCCAAGAAAAAGAGAGCATCTTGCCAAAAGCACCATGCCCAGGAACGGCGATCAAAAGCTGGGTAGTTTTGCATTGAATGGGAGGCGAACAGATCCATCTCTGGCGACCCCATTGAAGAAAGAGGTCTTCGACCACCTCTAGCTTTAGCTCAAACTCATGAGCCCTGGCTACTGATTGGCTGAGACTGTCCACCAGAACGTTGCTTACACCTGGAACGTGGACTGCTGTCAAGAAAAGGCTGTGCTGGCTGGCCCAGTGGCACTGAGGGTTAGGCACTGGATGCCACACCTCGTGCCACGCCAGCGATCCAGGTTCGGGAGCGAGCTCACGTGCTGGGGGTCGGCAGGGGAAGGATGGGATTGAGCGCCCGCAGGGCTGCTCTCCTGTCCCGGGGGAGGGTGTTGGGGAGTTCGGCACTCTGGCAGCCCCTGGTGGAGACTGGGGGAGCCGTAGAGCGCTGGGCTACAAGTATACAGCGTGGCCTGACGCCGGCAGGGTGGCAATGCGCCGAAGAAGTCAGGGAACGTGCACCACGCACGGGAGGGGGGTGGAGGGCGTAACAAGACGGGGAAAAAGCCCTCCCCAGCCAGATAGGCGACGGCTTCTCCCAGCGCCACCGCCACACGCCCAATGCTGGTCTCCTCTCGATCCTCCTCCTTCGATCTCTCCGGGCTGTAGGGCCCGTGGTCCCCGGAGAGTCATAATATCTCTGAAGATGACGGAGGTAGAGCGGATCAGCCAATGGGCAAGCCTGAGAGTTCTGGTCAAGGGGAGATAAAGAAAGTTAAAAAAAAAAAAAAAAAAAAGGGCTGTGCTGAATTGCCAGTACCAGACCCTCACTGCTCCTCTGCAGAGAGGATACATGCGAAGTTTTCCCTGTTTGTTGATGTACCAGACAGTGCACATGTTGTCCGTCTGGACAAGAAGTGATCCCGTACCAGAAATGACTGGAACGCCTGAGGCACAGAACCGCCCAACGTTGATGTGGAGCAGAAGCTCCTGGTCAGACCAAGACCCTGTGTCTTGTGTATTCCCAGATGGGCACCCCAGCCCGAGTCTGAGGCGTCCGTGGTTGGGATTTGGCTGGGACAGGGGAGTGGAAAGGGGCACCCCTTGAAAGAATGGAGAGATCTTGCCACCAGCGAAGATCGCTCTGTAGGCTGTTGGAGATCATGACTTTCTGGTTCATGTTGTCCATCCTCAGATTCCATTGGACTTGGAGAAACCACTGGGTGACCCTCATGTGAAGTCTGTCCAGAGGCGCTGTGGAAATGGCTGCTGCCATCAGTCCCAAGAGACTAAGCACGGCATCTGCTGGGATCCACCGAGCCTGGGCCACGAGAGTGGCTTGAGCAACTAGAGACTCGGCTCGAACTGATGGCAGAAAAGCCTTGCTCTTACTGTGTCTAGTACTGCTCCAATAAATTGGAGCCGTTGAGAATGGTACTTAGCTGGGATTTGCAGACTGACCGTGACACCCAGAAGAGTAAACAAGCTCAGAGGAACGAGAGACTTTCAGGCTGTAAGGAGAGGGTGCTGCAAGGAGACAGTCGTCCAGGTAGGGGAAATAAATGCCCTGGCGGAGAAGAAAAGCCACAACCACCGCTAAAACACATCGTGAACGCCGAGGGGCTGAGGAAAGGCCAAGGGAGTGCTCAGAACTGAAATTGGTTCTCCAGAAAAGTAAAACGGAGAAAGCAGCAGTGGGCCGGAAGGATAGGGATGTGCAGGTAGGCATCTTACATATCCAGGGAGCACAGCCAAGAAATTGTCTGGAGTAGGGGAAGAAGCCCCTGAAGGGTCAACATGCGAAATCTCTTGCACTCAACAAAGGTTGAGCGTGCTGAGGTCCAGGATCGGTCTCAGATCGACAGTCATCTTTGAAATTAGGAAGAAGTGGGAGTAGAATCCCTTCCTAGCTGGTTTTGAGGGACGGGTTCTATGACCTCTTTAACACAAGGCCGGGATTTCTGGGAGACGATTGTGATCTGATCCTTAGGTAAAAAGACTGTCTCGGAGGATGAGGGGGATTCTCAGAAAACTATCCAGTGACCTCGCTGGACGAGTTGCAACACCCAAGATTCTGCGGTGATGAACCTCCACCCCTCCAGGTAGAGGCCGAACCTCCCTCCACGGTTCCTCCTTGGCTAGTGGAGGCAGCGGAAGCAGGGGAAAGGAGTCAGGACGCTGAGGGGAAGGGAGCTTTTGCCCCAGAGACCGGCTAGGGGAACTTGGCCTGGTGGGGTTTAGGCTACTGAACCAGGGGCTTGTCGTTTGCCCTGGTTTTTATTCCATTTCCTCTGTCAACGAAAAGGCTGCTTTTTCTGCCCTGTCCAGTACAATGAGCGTACATCCCAAAGGGAGAGTCTGCTCTCCTGCAGCCCGGTAATAATATCTTTGGCGTTGCCGCCAAAGAGGACGGAACCCCTAAAAGGGACATCAAAAAGGGAGGACTAGACGTCTTGTGCCAAACCTGCTATCCTGAGCCAAGAAAGGTGGCGGAGGCAGATCCCCATGGCAGCTGCTCTAGCCACTGAGTCATACGTTCCACGCAAAGCATGACGGCAAGAGGACTTACCCATTCTGACCTTGTCCAGTAGCTTTTTCCAGAGAGTCTCATCCTTGACCTCCTGAAGGTCCCTTTCCAGCTCGGAGAGAGATGCCTTCTGGAATGCAAAAATGTGCGACACATAATTGAGGGACCGTATGGCACAAGAGGAAGAGGAAAAATCTTTGGCCAAACTGGTCCAGCTGCTGAGAGTCCTTGTCAGGAGTCAAGGAGGTCAAATGTTTTGGTTGGGCTGACTGGTCATGAGCGGCAGTGATAAAGTACAGTACGTAAGAACTTACGTAACAGTAGATCTTCGAGAACAGCTCTTGCAGCAGGTTACACCATTAGGACACAAAGCCGCCAGGCGCCAGGACCTCAGGAAAAATTCTAGCTACTAACTACAGGCGGGGACCGCCCGACGCGGTTCCGCCTCCGGCGTCAGGCGGTGGTACAAAAGAGGGCGGTCCCGCCAGATTCCCCAGTTCTCCACCGGAGACTCTTGCCGCAGGCTGACATCAAAATGGGAGACCTAGGATTTGCGGCCAGAAGACAGAAAGATAACAATTCCTGCTCAGAAAGACTGAGCCATGCTTCCTCATGGGGGAAGGTGGGCTGGAGGTAGCTTGCTGCAAGAGCTGTTCTCGAAGATCTACTGTTACGGTAAGTTCTTCACGTAACTCTACTATCTTACTTCGAGACACAGCTCTTGCAGCAGGTTACACCAATGGACTGATTCCCAAGCTAGCAGCTGTCAGAAAATCCGGGAGGAGGAAATTAAAGGATAAAAACCAGGTCCTGAACCTAGGACAGGAGACCCTGAAGTACGGCCAAACCAAAACCAGCCCTTCGCCGAGAGGCGATGTCCAGGCTATAATGCCTGATAAAGGTATGCACAGAACTCCAAGTGGCTGCAGCGCATATAGCAGAAGTGGAAACATTTTTGAGCGCTGCAAAGGAAGTAGCCACCCCTCTAGTGGAATGACCCCGGACTGTACCCGGGAAGGGCTTTTGTTTGATACCATAACAGTGAGAAATACACTGGACAAGCCAGCGAGAAAGGGACTGTTTGGATACTGATTGGCCCATCATTCTCTCAGAGAAGGAAATGAAAAGCTGCTCAGAACTACGAAAGGACTGAGTTCTGTTGAGGTAAAACCTCAGGCTGCGTGAACATCCAGGGTATGGAGCAGAGCCTCTCCTCTATTAGAGTAGTTGGAAGTAGACCGGAAGGTCGATATCCTGGTTCAGAGTGAGTGAAGAAACCACCTTAGGCAAGAATTTAGGGTTCGTCCTCAGGGATACTCTGTCCCGGTGGAAAACTAAATAAGGCTCTTTGCACATGAGAGCGTGAAGTTCAGAAATTCTTCTTGCCGAGGTAACAGCAACTAAAAACAACGTTTTCCACGACAGAAAACGTAGCTCGCAATTCGCGGCAGGTTCAAAGGGGGGGAGCGTGAGCTGTTCCAGGACAAAGAGCAAATCCCATGGAGGCACAGGGTCTCTAATAGGAGGCCTGCTGCAACACCCCTCAAGAAATTCCCGAGAGGCGCCCACCTGAGCTATCACGATTTCCACGGGAGGTGGTACGTGAAATGGCACAAAGGTGCACTTTAATAGAGGAGTAGGCTAACCCGATGAAGAGGAGAGCAAATATTCTAATAATACTCCCACAGGACAACCTAAAGGGAAAGGTCGCGTGCTGCGACCACTATACTAAAACGGCGCCATTTCATGAAATGCGATACATCGTTATGACTTTCTGGCTGCAGAAAGGACTTCTGCAACCTCTTGCGAGACCCGTGACTAAAATGGCTATGTCTCTAGGAGCCAAGCATGCAGGTTCAAGGAGCGTGGGTCGGTGGACAAGTGAACCTTCTCCTGAGACAGTAAGAGTGGGAGCTGAGCGGCAACGGAGGCGGGGTTCCGAGATAGTTGAATCAACAAGGGAACCAAATCTGTCTGGGCCAAAATGGGGCCACTAGAATCAACTATTGCGTGCTCCTCGCGAGTTTGAGAAGAACTCTCTGGATCAACGGGAAGGAAGGAGGAGAGGAATCTGTTGGCCCAGGAGAGGATATGGCGTCTCGCAGTAACACCAGGCCCTGGATCTAGCGAACAAAATTGGGCAGTTTTGTGTTGGATGGGAGGCGAACAAGTCTAGATCTGGAGTTCCATCAAGAAACAGATCCTCTGCTACCTCTTGAAGGAGTTCCCATTGTGGACTCTGGCCTGAGACGACTCAGGCCGTCTGCAACCGATGTTGTCCACTCCGAGAGCGTGCACAGTGATCAGATTCGGCGCGTGTCTGATTACAAATCCCACTCTCAGGCCTCCCAAGGGGTAAGAGTGTCGCCTCCTTGTTTGTTGAGGTACATCACCGCCGTGTTGTCTGTCTGAAGTAGAAAGTACACGGTGGGATAACTGACTGAAAGGCCTGCAGGGCATGAAGACCGCTCTCATTTCCAGCACGTTGATGTGAAGGTGAGCTTCCATCTGGGTCCACGTACCCTGGGACTTTACCCGTCCAGGTGTGCCCCCACCCAAGACGGAAGCGTCTGTGGTGAGGTGACCTCCCGGGACGGCGCAATGAACGGGACGCCTGATGAGAGCGACCCTGGGGCTAGCCACCACTGCCAGTCTTGAATCACTGAATCGTGAGTCTGACCGGATGCTGCAAGTGGTCTTGCCTTTGGGTCCCATGCACTTTGAGCATCCACTGAGTAATGCGCATGTGGAGTCTTGCGAAAGGACAGTAGGAATGGCCGCAGCCTGTGTCCGAGCAAGCAAAGGACCGACCTGGCAGGTACAACCTTGCTTAGTGATAGGTCCTTATGAGGATCTGATCGCTCCGCTCTGTCGGCCGGAAGAAAGGCTCTTCCTGAACAGTGTCCAGAACTGCTCCTATGAACTGCAGTTTCTCTGACGGTACCAGGAGACTTCTCAATTTATGAGGATGCCCAGGGATGGGAACAGATCCTGGGTGCTCTTGATTGCAAGAAGCAACGCTCTCTGGAGGCGGCCATGAGAAAGCCAGTCGTCCAGGTGCAGGGAACACGTGATGGCCCTGTCTCCTCAGAGAGCTGCCACCGACTGCCATGCACTTGGTAAAGACCCTCGTGCGGAAGACAGTCCCGAAAGGAAGGCTCGGGAACTGAAGGTGGTGGTCGAGAAACTCGAGGCGCAGGAACCTCCTGTGCGCCTGAGTCATAGGGATGTGCAGGTAGGCATCCTGCATGTCTGAGGACGCTAAAAAGGCGCCCTGTTTGAGCATGGGGATAAAGACCGGAAGGGTCACCATCTGAGAATCTCTATAAGTGACCGACACATTGAGGTCGCTGAGAGTCCGAGATTGGGAGGTCCCCTGTTTTCTTGGGAACCAGGAAGAAGTGAGAATAATATCCTAGTCCTCTCTGGTTCTCTGGGACGTGCTATAAGCTCCCTTCTGTAGTAGCGCGGTACTTTTGCCAGATCAATGCTTTGTGCTGACCCTGATACGAGGAGAGCAAAGGAGGCCTCGGTGGTGGCTTCCTCGAATTCTATAAGTGGCCTCAGACTGACCAACTGAAGAACCCACCTGTCGGGTGGTAATGGCCTGCCATCCCGGCAGGAAGTTATCGCCGACCCCGAACTACAAACTCCCGTTGATCCTGAGGGGCGGGGGCCGGCAAGGGAGTCAGGCTGTGGCGGCAGATGGACACGCTGGCTGGGCCTGCCCTAGGAAAGCGCTGGCCTCGGCTGGCGGGTGTTTGCCCTGGGCTCACGAAACCAGACCCCTCTGAGGTGCAGCGGAGTGGGTCTGTTGCCTCTGCGTCCGCGCCACGGCGGCTTTGGTTCCTACGAAAGGAACCAAGCTTAAGTCGATACATAGCCTGAACCGACCTTACCGCCTTCCGACCTCTTGAGTTTAGTAAGGATCTTTTCTGTGAGATTACCAAACAATACTTCTCCCTCAAAAGGCGTCCAAGATGTTCTTTTGGACGTCGAGTACGAGCGCACAACCAAAATCTCGGAGGAATAAACTGCACCGGGGCCGATGAGTCAGGAGTCAGGGCTCTAACCCAGGTCCCCGTCTGCCCATCGGGCCAGAGCATCTCCTCCTTCACTCACCTTGGGCATCTTTTCAGCAGCTTCCAGACCCTGTTCCTAAGCGTTCTGGAACTGAACCATGTGGGTTAAATAGTTCAGGGATCTGATGGCAGGTAGCGAAAGCATACGCGCGCCTACAATCACGCTCCCAGTTGCTTGGACTCTGGGTCCAGTGGCAGGGTGCTCAAATAGTTGTGGCCTCTGTGACCCGGTCATGTGAGGCTGTGATGACCAGAGGAATCGGCCTGAGGATGCTGCGTCCAGTACTGGTGCGTCCTTAGGAGCCTTGGCCTAGCCGATCAGCTTTCTTCGGGTCTCGCCGGGAGGCGAGTGTGGACGCTTCCACGCAGCCTTGGTGACGCCCACGAAAGTGTCAACCAAGGGTGGTACGCACCTACAGCCTTTGGGATTACTTTGTCAAGATATTTGGCGGAGTCGCACTCTTTCGGGGTCTGAAGTCTTCAGCATCCCATCCCATGTTCTCTTGTATATCTCTCCAATATCACGAGGACGAGGATCATCGGGAGGAGATCTAGGCATCTACATGGGTCCGGAGAAGGGATGGAGAGTGGAGATGGGGATCTAGAGGTGGAGTAGTCTGATCCCGTGTCCTCCGTTGAAAGCGAGCGTCGGCTCTCCTGGATCTCTTGGGGCTGGGTGATCCAGCAGAGGATTTCGACGGAGGTCTCCGTTTATCAGGTCTCCCCTGGGAGGCTCTAGGCTCCCGGGAGGAGGAACACAGACCTGCCGACCCGATGGGGGGGGGCAGGAACGGGAGAGGGAGGAGGAGGAGGAGGAGGAGTAGGAGGAGGAGGGGAAACCATGTCTTTTTAATGGTGTATCCCACCAGTAGGTGAACAGATCTTTCACCTCCACTGAGAGAGGCCCGGCGACGGCCGGGTGCGGTGGGAGGTCGTCGAGGTCAGCGCCCGGCCCTACAGGGGCTCTGTGTGGCGAGGATCCCTGGGAGTACCTAGGGACGGGGTAGCCCGTCTGGTCCTCGAGCTGCTCTAGGTCCTCCTCCGATAGAGGCTCCTGACCGATGTCGGTCGGAGGCAACAGGGCCTTCTTCTTTCAGGAGGGCGGGCGTCGGTCCCCTACCGGCGTCCGCTGGGATGTAATGGCGGCGTCGGTCGTCGGCGGCTCAGGAGAGCGCCACGGCTGGCGGCTGTCGAGCGGGCGTCTGGGCTACAGGCCTTTACAAGCGTGAGCTCCAGCGTCTTGCGTGGAGGCACCGGCGAAGACCTGGCGTCGGGTACCGAGGCGGGAACCCGACTTGCGGTGGTGATGGTGTCGTTCCCGGACTTCGCCAAGGCCCTGGAAGGGAGGAAGGCCTGGCGGTTTCTCCTGAGATGAAGGTTTCTTGATTGCAACCGGGGAGATTTCGAGGGCGAGACTCACGGGACTCGAACCCCTAGAAGGGGACCTGGAAGAGGCCTTCTCCCTTCTCTTCTCCGCGTGCTTGTGGACCCTGGAGCTTTCCCCGTGGAGGACATGGTCTTCAGTTGTTCCTCAGAAGAAACGCCTGCAAAGCCCTCTGGCCCGGATCCGAGTACGGCTATTGAACCCTTGGCAAGAAGGACAGGCCGGGTATCGTGGTCTGGCCTAGGCACCGGACGCAGAGCCGTGTGGGGATCCTTGAGCGGGATCTGCTTTCCTGGCGCACTTGAAGGATGGCCCGAAGTTGGTGATGACATCAAGATCTTGCTTGAAAGAGTGAAGATTTTGAAAATTTTATCGAAAAAGAACTATTCAGCGTCGCAGCGAGACTGGTAACCTGAAGGGGTCAGGTAGCTAAGTCGGACGGAGGAAAAAGAACTGGGAATCTGGCGGACCGCCCCTTCTGTACCACGCCTGACGTCGGAAGCGGGACCGACGTCGGGGGCGGTCCCCGCTGTAGTTAGCTAGCTAGAATTTTTCCGTGGGGTCCTGGCGCTTGGCGGCTTCAGTCCTAATGGTGTAACCTGCTGCAAGAGCTGTGTCTCGAAGTAAGATCCACAGAGTCAGCCTCAGGATGAGTAGTGAGGTATTGAATCCCTTCCAGGGGATAGTAGGTACGACCCGCCTTTCTGGAGACCGCAAGGATAGATGACGGCTACTACCATACCGTGGTCACCAGATCCTCGTGAGGGCCCATCCAAGGGGGGATGGGGAGGGGATCTGTGGTGGCTAGAACAAGGTGTTCCACCAGTCTCTTACGCTGGGGATCCAGCTCTTTAGAAGGCCAGCCTCCTGCTGCCTGAATGGTGCGTAAGAGGGTCCCCAAAGGAAAGATCCTAAGGAGGAGATTTTGGGACTCATTGGGAGGTACCTCGACAGAGGATTGATGGGCGAAGGCTCGGAATCATAGTCCGTGTTGGAGGTTTCAGAACCGCGGGTGATGGAGGGGTAAACCCCAGATGATCCTACATTTAGAGCACTCAATGCCCGTCCGGAGGGAGGCGGTGGAGGGGGGGCCCTAGGCAGGGGAATGTCCCCCACGGACTGCCTAATCTCTGTGAGGAGCTGGGTTCTGGCATTCTGCCACCATGAAGGCGCAGACTCGCGGTCTGGAACTGGAGGTGGAGGAGGAGGAGGAGGAGGCTGGAAGCTCGGGTAGCTTGGGTACTGCGGGTATTGCCATACAGGGTACTGATAACCTGGCAATCCTAGAGAACAACAGTACCCAGAATATCCCAGTGTCGGGTATCCCGGTGTCAGAGGCACGGGGAGAGGTTCGCCAGCACCTATGCTGAAGCCACACCTGGCAGACTGGCAGCTAAATGGATGATTGTCAGGTGGACTGTTTCCTGCATCAACCTCTGCTATAGGTTGGTGGGTAAGGAGCCTCCCATAAGGTTAAGGGCTCATTCCACGCATCATACCGCTGCCTCGGTGGCTGCTTCCAGGGATGTCCCTATCCAGGAAATCTGCAGGGCTACTACCTGGAAGTCAGCACACATTCATTTTCCACTACCACATCAACCTTGAGTCACGCTGGGATGCTGGTTTTGGGGCCTCAGTATTCCAGTCTGTTTCCTAGATAGGAGGTGTGTGCTTTGCCTCCACCTCCTGGAGAACTGCTAGGAGTCTGCCAGAAGTGTGGATAGTACCTCATATCCCACGTCTCTAGAAACAGGTTACTCACCTGTAACAGTAGATCTTCCACGGAATGGTCTCTGGCAGCAAGTCATTACTTCTGGGAGTTCCGATAGGGACACTCTAACATGGCAGTTTCTTCTAGCAGTCTCACAGCAGGGACCACCCAAAGCAGCCTCACTTCCTGGGCTATGCCTATAAAAGTGGGTGGTCCTAGTAGTTTCCGTTCATTTTCCTGCCGGCTTCAGCTCTGACAGCATGCTTACTCTTCTGCCAGCAGTCTCGATGTAGACTGAACCCACAACCTGGGGTGCCTGGCCTATACATGGCACCATCCCTATGCTCGACTAAGAGCTGTACAGTGGATGTTTCTGTTACGGACTCTGGGTACTCGATCAAGGGCTCTAAAACCTCAGAGTCCTCTTCAAGAAGCAAAATAGGGAAGGAAATACCTTCACCTAAAGTCCTGCCTGATCGCTCACAACAGTTAGTCTCCTAAACACCAGGATCATCCAGGCCTTGTTCCTCCTGGCTCTGATCAGCACTTTGTGGATCAGACAAAATGGAGGAAGGCATACTGGAGGCCTGGGCTCCAGGGCCTTGAGAAGGCATCCCTCTGCAGCATTCCCTGCTGAGGGGGGCGGGCACAATACAGACTCAGCTTGGTGTTCTCCCTAGAGATGAACCAAACCGCTAGAGTTGTGCCTCACTGGGAAAACAAGCTGTGTACTACCTCCGAATGGAAAGACCTCTCATGAAATGCCTCACCCACACAGCTGAGAGCATCCGCCAGTTGGTTGGAGATACCGGGCACAGAGATGACCAGAAGATCGGCATCCAGGCTGAGCTAGAGGGTCCAAATATGGACAGATTCCCTGCAGAGAGGATGGGAGTGCGTCCCGCCCTGTTTGTTAAAGTAGTACATGGTCATGGTGTTATTGGTCTGGACGTGAACAACCTGATTTCAAAGGTGTGGAGCAAAGGCATCCAGTGTCAGGTGAACTGCCCAAGCTCCAGCAGGGTGATAGGACCTTGGGGTGCCAGAGTCCGTGGACTCTGTGCTCCCCCAAGTGGGCACGTCAGCCCATCAGGGAGACATTGGTTGTGATGGTAACCATCGGCTCTGGGAGGACAAAATGGATTCCTTCCTGCAGATGTTCAGGGACTAACCATTGGAGGGCGTCCCACATCAGCTGGGTCACAGTGACCACCTGGTTAAAGCAGCCCTGGCACCGAGACCATTGATGGGAGAGCTCCCATTGCAGAGGGCGCATTCTCCACCAGGCCCAATGGACCATGCTGGTGCATACCGTCATGTATCCCTGGAGGTGCAGGAAATCCCAAGCAGGGCACAACTGCCCAACCCGAAATGATCGGGCAAAGGAGAAGTGTGCCTCTGCCTGGTCCACTGAAAGCTGAGCCCTAGCTCTGCAAGAGTGACGCTCCGTCCCAATGAATTGTATCACCTGCGAAGGTATGAGCTCCAACTTGGCCTTGTTCACCAGAAGGACAAGGGACAAGCAGGTCTGGAGGGCAAGATCCCTGGACCGCTCCAACTCTGCCCTGGAGGGACCTGTTATAAGCCAGTCGTCCAGGTAGGAGTACATCTGGAGCCCTGGGCATCTCAAGTGGGCTTCCACCATTGCGATGTACTTAGTGAAGACCCTGGGAGCAAAGGAGAAGCCGAAGGGCATAGCCCGAAACTCTTAGAGAAGCCCCCTCTGCATAGAACCAGTGGTGAAATAGACTGATGGGGAAATGGAAGAATGCGTCCTGAAGATCCAGACAGCAAAATCACAAGTTCTACTCCAGAGATGAAATGATCTGACAGAATGACCACACATCCTGAAGGTGTGCGATCAAAGGAATTTCTTCAGGCTGTACAGATCTAAGATGGGGCACTGGACTCTCTCCCCCCCCCCACTTTGGGACCAGGAAGTACCTGGAGACAAACCCTGAGCTTACTGGAGGGTCCGAGATTTGAGCCACCACCTGCTTGAGGAGGAGCTGGGCAATGTCTTCCAGAAGGGCAGACAGCATGCCAGCAGACACCATGTCCTCCCATGGGACACAGGCTCGGCAAAGCAGATAAGCCTCAAACTCCAGAGGCAGACCCTGACCAACCAACTCAAGACCCACCCCATCTGTGGTGACGGTGGACCAGGCAGAAAGGAAGTAGTGGAGCCGACCCCCAATGGGAGGCAGGGCGGGCATGGAGAAACACCCCATCCGTCACTAGGCAAACGCAGGGCGGAGGAAGACCGGCTGAGGAAGCACTGGGACCTCGACCACCTGGTTTTTGGACTACCAAAGCAACAGACTTCAGTTGGGGATGCAAAGCCTGGGCCTGTAGCTCAGCTGGGGGCTAGGACGGCTTGGCCGCAGGGGCAGAGAGGGGCCAAAAGGGATTCTTCCTTTGAAGCTTGGAGCCCTTGGATCCCTCTGGGTGAAGGTGACAAGAGTCCAAGATGGCACTGGACTTCACAATGTGAGTAAGATGTCCCTCCATCCCCAGCCCGAACAGGTCAGTGTCCAAGAAGGGGACATCCGCCAACTTGTGTTGGGTATCTGCTGTAAAGGTACACATCTGCAGCCAAGCCCTGCGGTGCATGGCCACTGTGGCAGTCACAGACCAGGCGCAAGAGTTGCCAATGTCCAATGTCCATGGCTGTCTGGACCCTGGTCCCGGACTTGCTTGATCGTGAACTGAAAGTCAGCCTGGAGCTGGGGAAGCACCTCATCAAGAGTGCCAAGCAGGGCATGAGCGAAGTGGGCCATCAGAAGGGCTGAACTTGCCAAGAACCAACAAGAAAGCTCGAGAGCAGTACAGGAATCCTTAGGAGGGGACCATCTTTTTGGCTGCTTAAACGGTGGCTCCACCTGGATGAATGGAAAGGCTGGAACAGACAGAGAAAGAGTAGGCTTAGGCCTTGGTGGGAGCCACGGAAGAGCAGAGTAGGGTCAGAAGCCCAAGCCAGGAAAATGAGCTCATATCACATGAATTCTTGGTAGCGCTTGGCACATCTTGCAGCGGAGCCTCCTTATCCGGGAGGATGAGGAAGAAGCAGAATAGCAATAGTGCTGCTTGCCCGAATGCTGAGGGACCGGCTACCGTCAGGCATGGGCTGCTCGACTCCAGACTTCAGGTTCACGACCTTGACCGTTAGGGGAAGCAGACAGCGAGAATCGGTGGGAACCACCAAAAGCCGAGGATCCTCCTGAGTAATGGGATTCTGGGAGCTAGTGACGGATCGGGCATGCTACTCCGACCCACCCGACATGTGACTGGTAGGACTGGAGTCCTAGAAAGTTCTATAAAGTAATGTGTCCACATTGTCCTGCAGAGACCGCCCAACAGGCATCTCTCAACCTAACTGGAGGGTCCCAGTTCATCTGGTTGCCCAAAAGTTTCTGAGCATGCGGGTCTTCCAGAGTACTAGGATGCATGGTGCAACACAGGCCACACGCATGGGGATCATGATCGTGGCCCAGGCAGTGGACGCATGAGGTGTGCAGGTCGTTCCAGGACATCATCTGCCCGCACTCGCTTTTTTTGAAACCGCGTTTCCGACTTCAAGTAGTCCATGATAAGGAATTCAAACAGGTTCGCATTTTGCTTGCAGACGAGAATAGTTTTGTAAATCTGAAAGCAAAGGGCACTCAACATGGAGAGCCATAAGGAGTGAACTTTCTTCTTCTAATGGAAAGGAAGATCTGGAGTCATGAGGTGGTGCTGAGGGTCACCACCGGGTGGGAGCAGCCAGCCTGAAGACATTCTGGCAGGAATTAAAGGGAAAGGAACACTGTCAGAAGTGTGGATCGTACATCATATACACGCCCTAGAAAGATCTGACATCACAGGGGCGGAGTCAGGGGATATATCCGCCTGGGTGGTGGGAAGAGCTTAGCTTAAAGGCGTCCGGCAAATAACATTCTTTCAGTGGAACTGCCTGAGTGTGGATAGTGTACCATATTCATGGCCCTAGGAATAAAGTTTTTCAGGGTCCGCGAGTGTTCATTAGGTGGATGGCATTTGTATTTCAATGTCACTGAAATGATTAACAAAACAAAACCAAAAGGACAAAAACACTAGGGACCTTTGGCTGAAATGATGGTATGGTTTGAAGTCCCACCATATCCTGATGAATATAAAGCAAAAGCAGGGCACATCCTTCTCATCAGAACAAACAGCTACTAGAAAGTAGGTCTCGATAAACAGGTTACTCACCTGTAACAGTAGTTCTAGGAGTGGTACATGTTGTTCATCCACTTGTTAGCATTTCCTTTCCACTTTAAATCTCGAAGGAAGATCTTTAAGCTGGCTCCTCCCACCCACCCGGGAGGTATAACCCTCGGCTCCACAACATAATGCCAGATCTTAGCCCGCTGGAAGCCAGGTGTGCGCGTCACAGCCGGGGAGGTTGGGTGGGTCAGTGTGGATGAACATATACCACTCCTAGAACTACTGTTACAGGTGAGTAAATGCAGGTTACTCACCTGTAACAGGAGTTCTAGGAATGGTATATGTTGTTCATCCACACTGTCTGGCAGGTTCCTTGCCACTTTTAAAGGTCTTCAAGCTGACTCCTCCCACCCACCCGGTTGGTAAAACTATCGGCTCCGCCCCATGACGCCAGATCTAGCCCACTGGAAGCCAGGTTGTGCGTCGAAGCCGGGGAGGCCAGGTGGGTCGTGTGGATGAACAACATATACCATTCCTAGAACTCCTGTTACAGGTGAGTAACCTGTATTTCTAGGGACATGGATATGTTGTTCATCCACACTGTCAGGCAGACTCCTAGCAGTTCTCCGGGAGGAGGGAGGCAAGGCGCACACACCCTACTTAGGGAATAATGACTGGAGAACCGAGGCCCCAAAACCAGCATCCTGGCGTGACTCAAGGTCGATGTGGTAATGGGTAATGAAGGTGTGTGCTGACTTCCAGGTATCAGCCCTGCAGATTAGCCTGGATAGCGACGTCCCTGGAAGCAGCCACCGATGCAGCGGTATGGCGGGTAGAATGAGCTCTTATCCCTCTGGGAGGCTCCATGCCCGCCAACCTATAGCAGAGCTCTATGCAGGAGGTGACCCACCTGCCTATCGTCTGCTTGGCTGCAGGTCTGCCAGGTGCGGCTTCATCGTAGGTGAAAAAACAGCTGGCGAACCTCTCCCTGAACTTCAGCCTTCGCTCCCTTATAATAGCGAGTGCTCTTCTAGGGTCCAAAGTATGGAGCCTATATTCGGCCTCTGAGGTGTGACTTGGGTAGAACACCGGCAGAGTCAACACCTGGTCAAGGTGAAACTCAGACACCACCTTCGGAAGGAATTTCGGGTGGGGGCGCAGGACAACCTTATTCCCGTGGAAGACCAGATAAGGAGACTCTATGGAAAGCGCCTGGAGCTCTTCCATCCTTCTGGCTGACGTGATAGCCACCAAGAAGGCGGTCTTCCATGACAGGTGAGAGATGTCACACCTGTGCATCGGTTCAAATGGCTTGCCCATGAGCTTAGCCAATACCAGCAGCAGATCCCATGGAGGTGGAGGTTCTCGCACCGGAGGGGATATGTGATCAAGGCCTTTGAAAAAGCACCCGACCACCTTCTCCTGCACCAACGACTGCTTCCCGGCCCACGCCCGGTAAGCAGAGATAGCTGCCAGGGGCACCTTAAGGGTCGTCGACCGAAGCCCTTGCTGAGAAAGGGACCACAGGTAGTCCAGAATGCTTGCCAAGGAGCAGGAGGAAGGGTCCAGGCCCTTGCCCTGACACCAAATGGAGAATCTCTTCCATTTAAAGGCGTAGCATTTTCTGGTCGACTTCTTACAGAAAGCCTCAACAACGTTGAGGACCTCATCGGAAAGACCCAAGGCCTGGAACTCTAGCCGCTCAGGAACCAGGCCATCAGGTGCAGGGATTGAAGGTCCAGATGGAATACCTTCCCCTGACTGAGATCAGGCCCGGGTAGGCTGGGAGCCGCCTCAAGAGCCTGGAGCTGAGACTGAGGAGATCTGGATACCAGAACTGGCAGGGCCAGTATGGGGCTACCAGAATCACTGCACCTTGTCCCTCTTCGCCTTGAGAAGCACCTTGTGGATCAAGAGAAATATGGGAAAGTCGTAGAAGAGTCCCGGGGTCCACGGCCTCGAGAAGGCATCCCCCTGCAGCAAGCCCTGCTGAAGGAGGGGGGGCGGGCATGAAACAGTCTCAGCCGCATTCTCCCGAGGCAAACAGGTCCACCTGAGGCATGCCCCAGTGGGAGAACAGATCTTTACTACCTCCAGTAGGAGAGACAACTTGTGGGACGCAGCTCCTATCCGGCTTAGGGCACCAGCCAGAATGTTGGAGGCTCCTGCCACATGGATGGCAAGGAGATCCGCCTCCAAGCTGCGCACGAGGGACCAACTGCAGAGAGCTTACCTGCACAGAGGCATGGAGCGCATCCCGCCCTGGCAGTTTAGGTAGTACATGGTCGTGGTATTGTCCGTCTGGACCACTTGACCCTGTACAAACGGAGCGAAGGCAGTGAGGGCTAGACGAACCGCTCAAAGCTCCAGCAGGTTGATGCGGCATCGGGACTCCCGAGGGGACCAGAGGCCGTGCGCTCTGTGCTCCCCCAGATGGGCACCCCAACCCATCAGAGAGGCATTGGTCGATAGAGAGACCGCCGCTCGGGCGACAAACGGGATGGCCTCCTGCAGATGAGCTGGAACGATCCACCACTGGAGAGCTCCCACATCTCGGGTCACTGTCACTGGCTGATCAAAGGACCGGAGCGCGTGACCACTGGCTGGCCAGTCCCCATTGTAGGGGACGCATGTGCCAATGGGCCCATCGGACCACGCTGGTGCAGGCTGCCATGAGGTGCACGAAGTCCTGGGCAGGGCGCAACTGCCCAACCTGAAATGATTGGGCAAAGGAGGAAAGAACCTCGGCCCTGTCTGCTGGGAGCCGTGCTCTGGCTCGCAGAGAGTCGAGCTCTGCCCCGATGAATTGGATCGCCTGCTTTGGCACGAGTTCCAACTTGGCCTCATTGATAAGGAGGCCAACCTGAGAGCAAACCTGGAGGGCCAGATCCCTGGACCACTCCACCTCCATTCGGGAGGAGGCCGCAATCAGCCAGTCGTCCAGGCAGGGGTACACCCGGACCCTTTGGTGCCACAGGAATGCTGTCACCACTGCCATGCATTTGGTGAAGACCCTGGGAGCTAGAGAAAGGCCGAAGGACATGGCCCAGAACTCGTAGAGGGAACCCTCTGCTCTGAAGCGGAGGAATCGCTGGTGGGACGGACGGATTGGGACATGAAAGAACGTGTCCTGGAGGTCTAGAGAACAAAACCACACGCCTCGTTCCAGGGATGAAATGATCTCAGCCAGAGTTACCATCCTGAAGGTTCGAGACCTTTGGAAACTGTTCAGGTCATGCAGGTCTAGAATGGGCACCAACCCCCATCCATTTCGGGACCAGGAAGTACCGGACACAAACCCTGGGTCTGGTGGAGGATCCGCACCTTCCTGATCACCTCCTTTCGAGGAGCAGGGCAATGTCAGCTCACCGTGCCAGAGAGGCTGCGGACTCGTAGCCCTGTGGGGCAATGGCTTGGAAGGGCGGGGCTTGCTCTAGCTCCAGAGGCAGACCCTTTCCTACCACCTCCAACACTCAGCGGTCCATGGTGATAGCGGACCAGGCGGAAAGGAAGTGGTGGAGCCGTCCTCCAACGGGGGGGAACCCAGGGGGGAGCGACGAGGCTGGGGGCAACACCCCTCAACCCGTCACTGGCCAGGCTTGGAGAAAGGACCAGCTGAGGGACTTCCTGGGCCTTTTCCTCTCTGCTTCCTGTTGGAGGAAGCTGCAGGCTTGGCTTTGGGGTGCCAAGCGCGAGCCTTCTAGCCCTGATGCTGGTGTTGCTGGGCCGGACATGCAGCAGGGGCAGAAGGTTGAAAGGACTTATGTTGCTGACGACAGCCCTTGTCCTTCTGAGCAGACATGACCGAGTCCAAGGTGGCACTGGACTTTTCGATCCCCTGGAGGTGGCCTTCCACTCCAGGGCCGAACAGGTCGGTCCCCAAGAAGGGATGTCTGCCAATTTGTGCTGGGTATCTGCTGTAAGGTGATATCCTCAGCCAGGCTCTGCGCGCATGGCCACTGCAGCCGCTACTGACCGGGCACAGGAGTCTCCAATATCTAGAGCCGTTTGGAGCTGCTGTTTCGCCACTGCCCTTCCCTGATCCCGCACCTGCTTGACCGTAGTCTGCAGGTCAGCCGGGAGATGAGGGATCACCTCATCCAGGGAGCCCATTAGGCGTGGGAGAAGTGCGCCATCAGTACGGCCGAGCTGGCCTGACGGAGGCAGAGGCAGGACGCAGTGTATACCTTGCGCCCGGCACAGTCCAGCTTTTTGGACTCCTTTGTCTGGGATTTATCCACATCCCAGCCCCGGAGTGCCGGAAAACGATATCGGTGACCAACCCCTCCACAGAGGGGAGCTACGAAAAATGGACAAAGAGCCGGTAGAGACTGCATACTTCCTGGCCATCCTGGCTGAAGGCGCAGGACAGGAAGCTGGCCGCTGCCAAAGCTCCAAGGCTGGGCCAACAATGGCTTCAGCCACCGGAAAGGCCTCCGTGGGAGAATCCCCTCAGTCCAGTATCTCCGTGAGGGGATACTTGGCCCGCTTGGATACGGGCTCGAGATGTATCCCGGTTGACTCAGAGATGAGCCGAAGCAGACCCATGAACGATGATGGGCTCTCGTCTATCGACTGCCCCCCGGGAAGACTCCAGGTCAAGGGGCCTGGAAAACAGGGAGGAGTCGTCGTCAGACTCCGAGGAGTCTGCGAAGGGCTGCCTGGGGCCTGAGTCACTCTCCACCTGCCAAGGACAGTCGGGAGTGAGGGTGACTGACAACCGGTGGGGCGGACCCTGACCCGACCGAGAATCCTTGCTCGGAGTCCCTGATTTCAGTTGTGGAGGTGCAGGTTCCACCACAATCGGTGGGGCAGCTGGTTTCGGCCGAACAACCGGCCCAGGCTTGAGCACCTCGACCACCGCGAGGGGTTGTTTCCGCCTTCGGGTTACAGCCACTTAATGGCCGGAAGGCGCCGGCTTGTTCCCGGACAAAAGGAGCTGCTGCCACATTAAGTCCTCGTGAAGGCCAACGCAACTTGCGCTGAAGCCTCCTCTTCAGAGGACCCAGCGGCGCCGCTTTCCTCGTGCCGAGACCGAGACCACCGTGTGGGCGGATCGCTGGACTGAGACTAGGTCCCAGACCGAGAACCTCGGTGTTTCTGGGAGGAGCGGGGATACCCGCCTCCTCGCTCTGGAACCTTAACGGGACTCCGCACAGGAGGCAAGGCAAGTCCTCGGTTTCCACCGTGGGAACCGGTGATGAAGGGTTGTCGGCTTCACCAGTCGACAGGCCGTCCGACAGGTCGAGAAAAATCTCGACCGCTGCCGAGGAGTGTCCCGCCGGCTGACCTGACGGGACACCGTGACCAGCAGCCTTAGCGCAACCTCGACCGTGAAAGTGTCGACTGTCCGGGAAGGGACCTCTCCGCTCCCACGAACGCCGATGGTGGGACTTACCCTCGAGTCCTCCTTTGACCAAGAAGAGGTCTCGATGGCCCTCTCCTCTTCATGGAGGGGATTGGCAAAGCCCTTAAAGAAGCTGTGTAGGAGGATCCCAAAGAGAGTGGGATAAATGCCGAGACCGAGGAAGATGAGGATGCGGCCTGGGCCGCCTCCTCCTGGAGGGCGATCATCTGCTCGAGTTGCTCAGCCGAGGCAGCCGCGGACACCGCCCAATGGGCCTCCTTGACTTCACCGCGGATAACGCTCGGTCGCCCAAGTTGGAGCAGGGCAGTGGTCTTCAAGACGTTGGCCGAGAAAGACCTGCACAATCTCGCAGGGCTCATGGGCTTTGGTCAAGCCGACGCAGTAGACGACGTGAGTGCGGATCTGTCCTAGACATCTTCTGCCCGCATGGGCACCGCCAAAAACCGGAGTCGATTTGTCCATTGCAGCCGTGAAGGAAGAATTTGACCAAGTCTTGAAAACTTTAAAATTATTTTCGGTGAACCAAGAGTTAGGGATCCAGTCTATATGCAGAGTGTTAAGGAAGGAACCTGAGCTTCCAAGTGGTAAGGAAGATCTGGAGTCATGGGACGGAGCAGAGAGTTTTACCACCCGGTGTGGAGGAGCCAGCCTAAGACCTTCTGGCAAGATTTAAAGTGGCAAGGAACCTGCCAGACAGTGTGGATGAACAACATATCCATGTCCCTAGAACCTGTTTTTCTAGGGATGCGGATATTGTTCAATCCACACTTGTTGGCAGACACCTAGCAGTTCTCCGGGAGGAGGGAGGCAAGGTGCAAACCCCCTACTTTGGGAACAGAGACTGGAGAACTGAGGCCCCAAAACCAGCATCCCGCGTGACTCAAGGACGATCTGGTAATGGGTGATGAAGGTGTTTGCCATCTTCCAGGTAGCAGCCCGACAGATTTCCTGGATAGAGATGTCCCTGGAATCAGCCACCGATGCAGTGGTATGGTGGGTGGAATGAGCCCTTAGCTCTACGGGAGACTCCTTACCTGCCAACCTATAGCAGAGATCAATTCATGATGTAATCCATCTGCCAATCGTCCGCTTTGCTGCAGGCCTGCCAGGTGTGGCTTCAACGTAGATGACAAACAGCTGGCGAACCTCTCCCCGAACTTCCGCTGTCCTCTCCTTATAGCAGGAGAGAGCACGTCTCAGGTCCAGAGTATGGAGCCTGTACTTGGCATCCAAGATGTTCGGGCAGAACACAGGCAGATTAGACACCTGATTAAGGTGAAACTCTGACACCACCTTCGGGAGGAATTTTGGGTGGGGGCGCAGGATAACCTTGTCCCTGTGGAAGACCAGATAAGGAGACTCCACCAGGAGCGCCTAGAAGTCCCCTGTCCTTCTGATGGACATGAAAGCCACCAAGAAAGCCGTCTTCCACGACAAGTGTGACATTTCACACTTGTGCATTGGTTCGAATGGCTTGCCCATGAGCTTTGCCAAAACGAGCAATAAATCCCATGGAGGTGGAGGTTCACGCACCAGAGGGAATATGTGATTGAGGCCTTTGAGAAAGTGCCAGGCCACCTTCTCCTGTGATAGCATAACCGGTCTGCGCCTGTAAGCAGAGATGGCTACCAGGTGCAACTTTAAGGGTCGAAGACCCCCTTGGACAGAGACCAAAGGTAGTCAAAATGCTCGCCACAGGACAGGACGGAGGGTACAGGCCCTTGCCCTAGCACCAAATGGAAAACCTCTTCCATCTAAAGGCGTAGCACTTTCTTGTTGACTCCTTTCTGGATGCTTCCACTACTGTGAGTACATCCTCAGAGACGACAAGCCTGGAACTCTAGCTGCTTAGGTACCAGGCTGTCAGGTGCAGGGATTGAAGGTCCGGATGGGAAACCTTCCCCAACTGACAGATATCAGGTCCAGACGTGCTGGAAGACACCTCGGAGCCTGTTGTTGAGGCTGAGGAGATCTGATACCAGAACTGCAGGGCCAGTCTAGGGCTACCAGGATCAATCAGTGCTTTGTCCCTCCTCACCTTGAAAAGCACCCTGTGGATCAAGGGAAATGGAGGGAAGGTGCAGAAGAGGCCTTGGGTCGCCGCCCCCTGCAGTGATCCCTGCTGAGGGGGGCCGGCATGAAACAGCCTCAGCCTGGCGTCTTCCCTTGAGGCAAATAGGTCCACCATCGGTCTGCCCCAGTGGGAGAACAGGCTGTAAGCTAGCTCTGGATGTAGAGACCACTCATGGGATGTCTCGCTTATGCGGCTGAGGGCATCCGCCAGTTGATTTGAGGCTCCTGCCACATATATGGCCAGGAGATTCACCTCCAGTCTGCTCACAGGTGTCCAGGTGCGGAGCGCTTCCCTGCACAACAGCCAGGAGTGTGTGCCGCCCTGCTTGCTGAGGTAGTACATGATCGTGGTATTGGCCGTCTGGACTTGAACCACCTGACCCCGAAGCTGCTGAGTGAATGCTGACAACGCCAGTCTGACCGCCTCAGCTCCAACAGCTTGATATGGTATTGGGATTCCTCAGTGGTCCAGAACCCATGGGCCCTGTTGTACCCCATGTGGGCTCCCCGCCTGTGAGAGGCGACGGGTCATGAGGACGACCGTGGGCTCGGAAGAACAAACGGATCCCTTCCTGAAACCAGTCTAGATGGTCCACCACTGGAGACCGCCCCACATCTTCTGGGTCACAGTGATCAGCTGGTCGAAATGACATAGAGACTGAGTCCACTGGGCCGCCAGCTCCCACTGAAGGGGCGATATGCCACCTGGCCCAAAGGACCACGGTGGTACAGGCCGCCATGCAGCTCAGAACGCAGAAAGTCCCAGGCAGGACACTACTGCCCAACCAGAAATGATTGGGCAAAGGAGAGAACCTCCGCACACACAGGAGCCGAGCTCTGGCTCAGCAGGAGTCCAGCTCTGCCCCAATGAAGCACATCACCTGAGAAGGCACACTCCGACTTGGCATTGCTGATCAGGAGGACAAGTTGAGAGCAGGTCTGAGGGCCAGGTCCCTGGACCTCTCCACCTCTTGCTGGGTGGAACCTGCCAGAACCGATCATCGAGGTAGGGTTACACTCTGACCCCTCAACACCCGAGATGGGCTGCCACTACTGCAATGCATTTGAAGACCAGTCTATTCCATGAGTCTCGCACTCACCACCATGAAATTAAAGAGGCTCAGACTTGCTTATTCTTCAGAAAGTGCTGTAGTTTATTAAACTGCCATGTGCTTCGTGTTTCGGAAGTTCTTGCTTCCCTTCTCAATTGAAGACCCTTGGGGCCGATGACAGGCCGAATGGCATGGCTCGGAACTCGTATAGGGTTCCCTCTGCCCTGAAGTGGAGGAACTGCTGGTGTGAGGGACAGATTCGGACGTGAAAGAATGCGTCCTGGAAATCTAGTGAGCAGAACCACATGTTTTGCTCCAGGGATGGTGGCAGATCTGGGGACAGATTTACCATCCGGAAGGTGCATGGCCGGAGATACTGATTCAGGTCATGCAGATCTAGAAGGGGCACCAGCCCCGTCTGCTTCAGGACAAGGAAGTACCTCGAAACGAACCCTGGGTTGGCTAGAGGATCTGCCACTCAAACCACTGCCTCCTTCAGGAGCTGGGCTATGTCATCTCGAAGAGCTGACCAAGTGTAGGCTGATACTCTCTCCTCCCATGGGGCGTGGGCTCGACTGAGAGGGTACTGCTCGAATTCCAGAGGCAGACCCCGGCTGACCACTTCTAAGATCCACCTGTCCATCGTAATAGTCAACCAGGAGGAAAGAAAGTGGGAGCCGACCACCCACTGGAGGACCCAGAGCTAACCCCTATCCCGTCACTGGGCAGGCTTGAAGGAAGAGGGTCCAATGGTCGGAACCCCAACCTCCTGTCTGCGGGCCGAGAAGGCCCGGACTTGGGTCACGACACCAAGCCTGTGTTTGCTGTTGCTGCCCACCGTGAAAGGAGGGCAGCTGCCGCAGGAGCAGAGTGCTGAATTTTTTTCTTTTCTGCTGCTTCTTGGCACCACGCACTTTGAGCAGAAGTGGCAGAGTACAAGGTGGCACTGACCGCTCAATTTGCTGAAAGTGACTATCCACACCTGGGCCAAGAGATTGGTACCCAAGAAAGAATCATCAGTGAGTTTGTGCTGGGCATTCACGAGAAGGTGGAAAGCCCTCAGCCAAGCCCTGCAGCGTGAGGCAACCGCGGCTGCCACTGAACGGGTGCAACAGTACCCAAGGTCCACAGCCGCCTGAAGCTGCTGCCTGCAATGGCATCGCCCTGGTCCCGACCTGCTTGACCATAGTCTGAAGGTCCATGGGGAGACAAGGGGAGAACTTATTTAAGGAGCCCAACAGGGCAGTGGGAGAAGTGCACCATGACGACGCCAAGCTCGGCTTGATGGAGGCCCCGAGAGGAGGCTGTAGAGACCTTCCTGGCCATGTGGTCCAGTGTTTTGACCCTTGTCAGGTGGTCTATCAGTTTCAGCAGAGATACCTAGTGCCTGAACACTGGAGGCAGTCATTAACCCTTGGCCAAGGTGTGTTCTAGTGAACCCCTAGGGACCCATGGGCACCGAATATTTGAGGGCCATCCGGCAGATGGCGCTGGGCAAGATGCTACCAGAGCTGCAAGGCCAGGCCAACAATGGCTTTGGTCACGGGAGAGGCTTCCGTGGGAATATCCCCTGTTAAGAATATCTGTAAGAGGGTACTCTGCCCTTTTCTGGACAGGCTCCAAGGGTATCGCCGTGGATTCAGAGACGAGGCAGAGAATCCTCTGAAAAGACGAAGGGCCCTCCTCTGTCAGACTACCGACAGACTCATCGTCCCGCGGGTGAGAGTGTAAGTCAGTGTCTTCTGTAACCGAAGAATCCGGACAGATCGGTTGGCCACCAAGGTCCCCTTCAACACGCCTGGGGTGGACAGGCGTAACGGTGACAGACAACCTACGTGGGAGTCCAAGAACCGTCCGAGAATCCTTTGTAGGAGCCCTTCCCAAAGGCTGTTTAGGCAGCAGCTTCACCACGATTGGCGGAGAGATAGATTTTGGCCGAACCAGAGCGGGTTTGGCTGGCTCCATGGGTGGGGAACCGACATGACGGAGTTTCAGCCGAAGCCTCCCCTCATTCGAGGAGGATGAGGACGACCGATGGCAATGCCTCTTTTTAGAGTGCCTAGCGCCTTCCTTGGCCTGTCAGTCGAGGGGTCCCAGTTCTCACCGATCGGACTGGCTGATTCGGTCGCTTGGGAGACACCGGAGGAACCGTGATTTACCCAGATCAGGGACCGGTTCCTGATGGAATTCCCAGCAGGCTGGGTCTCTTCATCAGGAACAGGCAGGACCAGAGTCCCCGTCAAGGAGTCGGCGGCCTTGTTGGGCGACAACGGGTCGACGGGATCAAGAACGAGCTCAACCTCGTCGATCGAAACCTTGGGCCAAGAAGCCAGCGGGTGAGGAAGCAATTTCGACCAAAGTCTATACTGACGGCTCCTAGGACCGAGAAGTCAAGATCCCAAGAGTGCCTTCGCATCCTTTTCCCTTTTACAGGACCGAGAGGAATGCAAGCCAGCAGGTCCCTCGCCTTTAGTAGGGAGGGACTGACACAGCTCTCGGAAGGAACCCGAAATCCTGGAGCCCAGGTTGAGGGGAACAAAAATCGACCGCGAAGATGATTCGGTCACCCATGCTGCTTCTTCTAAGGTCTGCATCTGTTCCAGCTGCTTGGGGGACCATGCAGCCGCAGAGACTGCCCACCAGGCCTCTTTGGATTTCACTGAGGATTCCATTTTCGGGCCTGCCCAACTTAAGGCATGCAGACGATCATCAAGATGTTCAGGTGGAACGCTAGATACATTCGGTAAGTCTGCAAGCCGCGGCTTTACACCCAGGGCAGCAGACGCACGCGGTATGCAGATTGAGCGCAACATTTTTTGGCCTCATGGACACTGACAAAATCCGGGGGAAGATTTATCTTCCATGACTGAATAACAAAGATTACAGTCGCTAGCTTGACTGAGCCTAATTTTCAAAATAACCAAAGATTTAGAAGCCAGGGACTACAAAATGCAAACGTAAAGAGGAGGCAACCTGAATCTTCCAGTGGAAAGGAAGATCTGGCATCATGGGGGGAGCCGAGGGTTATGCCACCCAGGTGGGTGAAAGGAGCCAGCTTGAAGACCTCCCGTCAAGATTTAAAGGGGAAAGGGATATGCCAACAAGTGTGGATAAAAACATCATATCCACATCCCTAGAAATAAAGGTTATCTTCCAAAAGTCGAGTAACAGTTCAAGGGAGCTCAAAAATACGTAGAGAAAATTTATATCACAAGCAGATATACAGATCTGTCTGGACTTGCTGACTGCTCTAAAAATTCCATTTGCACCAGCAAAGGAGCTCACAGAGGAACTCCTGAAGTGTCCCAGCACTGCCCTCAGCACATGGACCTGAACTCATCACCTGCTGAATGAAAGGACCTTTGTGCACCCCCAATTTTTTTCCATCACTGAAGCCCTTGTGGGCTTGTCTGGCCAACCTGAAGGACATCCAGATCCAAGCATACATTTGGATGTAGACTGCTTCCTGGAAGACAGGAGAGTGTAAAATCATCTCCAAAGAGCCTAACATGAGAAGTGTCCTCAGCTCAGAAGCTTGATCAGTGGAACCCAGGTTCTTGGCTCACGAGATCCCAATGAAGTGAATGTCACTTCCACCAACTGCCAAGTTGACAAGACTGGAAAACCAAAGCCTTCTTGGACATTCTGAAACCATCAAAAAACTTTCCGTTAAATGTGCAGATTTCCAGAGGACTACCAGGATTAGAAGAGCATAACTGGTAAGCTTTTGGAAGTCCCAAAGTACACACAGTGTGGCCAGTACCTCTGTTACTGGAAAGTACAGTTACATAAGAACTTACTGTAACAGTAGATCTTTGAGAGAGGTTCTTGCTGTGGGTCTTCACAGAGAGGACTGCGCGGCAAACTTTTCCAGCAATGCCTGGCGGAGGACTGCCCGCCAGATGTCACGTAACGCACGTCAGTGAGACCCTATATAGTGGGCAGTTCCCATGCACACCCTCCAGTTCTCCCACCGGAGATCCAAGTAGGATGAGACAGGAGAAAGGATAAAATCCTGGAGCCCAGTTCAGAAAAAAAAAAAAAAAAAAGGCTGAAAGAAATGCAAAAACTGGGGGAAGGAAGGAGGGAAAATGTGACCTACTGCTGGAACCTCTCTCGGAAGATCTACTGTTACAGTAAGTTCATACGTAGCTGTACTCTTACTACGAGAGGGTTCCTGCAGTAGGTCATCACAGATAGGACTGAATCCCAAACAGTCACCAAAGAGACAGAGTCACGGAAGGAAGAGCAACTGAAAGAACAGAACAGGACCGCCATAGGACAACACGCCTGCAGAACGGTGAGGCCAAACTCTGCCCTATGCCTAGAGGCAATGTCCAGACTGTAATGCTTCGTGAAGGTATGGACTGAATTCAGGCAGCTGCTGCACAAATCTCCACTGCAGAAACGCTTTTCAAAAAGGCTGTGGACCGCCACTCTTAGTGAAATAAGTTCTGACCTCCTCCGCAGAGGTTTGTCACACTTCTGATAACAGAAGCAATTTAGCTAGAAACATTGATAACTACTGCTTAGACACCGTCATTGAACCCAAGGATTTGGGGGCAAAGGAAACGAAAGGCTGATCAGACTTTCTGGATCTTTCAGTCCTGTGGACGTAGCATCTCAGGACCCTGTGTACGTCCAGGGTATGAAGAGCCTCACCTTCGTTAGAATGGTTAGGGTAATACAGTGGAAGTTTGACAGTCTGAGGGTGAACTCTGAAACCACCTTGGGAAGAAACTTAGGATTTGTTCGTAAAATGGCCCAGTCCTTTTGAAAAATCAAATAAAGCCCCTTACACATCAGGGCCTGGAGCTCAGAAATTCTTCGAGCAGAAGTAAAGGCAACCAACATTAGCGCCTTCCACGAGAGGTATCGCATGTCACAGCTCATTGCTGGTTCAAAAGGAGAAGCATAAGCGCTCAATATCAAAATTTAAATCCCAAGGTGGTGGGGTTATGGATGGGGGTTTTCCCCTTCCAAATCATGACAGGCCGAAATGGCCGACAAGGTGGACCTTGAGGGAGGAGTAAGACAGACCTGAATCAGACAGGTGTAACAGATCCTCCATAATCTGTGGAGCAGAGCACGTAAGCGGTCCCAGCCCTTAGGCGCCGCACAAATGGAAAAACACTTCCATTTCGCTGCACAGGTCAATCTGGTAGAGGGTTTCCTAGACTCTACCAGGACCTGAGCGACCTTATGTGAGACCCTGCATCGAGACTTAATTATGTCTGTAGGAGCCACGCATGAAGATGCAGGATCCTGAGCTTGGGGTGCAGTAACCTACCTTGTTCCTGGGCCAACAGGTCGTGTCTGAGAAGAAGTGGAACTGGGGGTCCCACCGAGAGCTGCTGCATAAGCAGAAAGAACAGATTACTCACTTGTAACAGTAATTCTAGGAGTGGTATATGTTGTTCCTCCACTCTCTCTCTGGCATGTCCCGTTCCCCTTTAAAACTCGCCAGAAAGTCTTCAAGTTGGCTCCTCCCACCCACCTGGGTGGTAAATACCTCGGCTCCGCCCCATGACACCAGATCTTAGCCTGCTGGAAGCAAGGTGATGCGCCTAAAGCCAGGGAGGTCGGGTGGGTGCATGTGGATGAACAACATACACCACTCCTAGAACTACTGTTACAGGTGAGTAACCTGTTCTTCTAGGAGCGTGGATAAGTTGTTCATCCACACTCTCTGGCAGACTCCAAGCAGTTCTCCAGGAGGAGGGAGGCAAGGCACACACCCCCTATTTAGGAAAAGATTGGAGAACCGAGACCCCAAAACCAGCATCCCGGCATGACTCAAGGTCGATGTGGTAGTGGGTAATGAAGTGTTTGCCGACTTCCAGGTAGCAGCCCGGCAGATTTCCTGGATAGGGATGTCCCTGGAAGCAGCCACCGATGCAGTGGTATGGCAGGTAGAATGAGCTCTCATCCCTCTGGAAGGCTCCTTGCCTGCCAACTCATAGCACAGACCTATGCATGATGAAATCCATCTCGCAATGGTCCATTTAGCTGCAGGTCTGCCAGAAGCGGCTTCAGCGTAGGTGACAAACAGCTGGCGAACCTCTCCCCGAATTTCCACCTTCCTCTCCTTATGATAGAGAGAGCACGTCTCAGGTCCAGAGTATGGTACCTGTACTCTGCATCCGAGGTGTAGTTAGGGTAGTATACCGGCAGAGTCAACACTTGGTTCAGGTGAAACTCTGAAACCACCTTCGGAAAGAATTTCAGGTGGGGGCGCAGGACAACTTTGTCCCTGTGGAAGACCAGATAAGGGGAGTCCACAAAAAGCGCCTGGAGCTCCTCTGTCCTGGCTGACGTAATAGCCACCAGGAAGGCAGTCTTCAACAAGTGCGAGAGCTCACACTTGTGCATGGGTTCAAATGGCTTGCCCATAAGCTTTGCCAAAACCAGCAACAGATCCTACAGAGGAGGAGGTTCACGCACCAGAGGGGATATGTGATCCAGGCCTTTGAAAAAGCGCCCGACCACCGTCTCCTGTGCCAATGTTGGCTGACCGGCCCACACCCAGTAAGCAGAAATGGCTGCCAGGTGCACCCTGAGGGTCGATGACCGTAGACCTCCTTTGGAGAGACACCAAAGGCAGTCAAGAATGTTAGCCACAGAGCAGGATAAGGGGTCCACACTCTTACCCTGACACCAAATGGAAAACCTTTTCCATTTGAAGGCATAACACTTCCTGGTCGATTACTTATGGGATGCCTCCACCATGGTGTAGACATCCTCAGAAAGACCCAGAGCCTGGAACTGTAGCCACTCAGGCACCAGGCTGTGAGGTGCAGGGAGTGAAGGTACGGATGGAACACCTTCCCCTGGTTCGAGGATATCAGGTCCGGGCGTGTACAAAGCCGCTCCGGTGCCCTGCAGCTGAGGAGATCTGGATACCAGAACTGGCGGGCCAATCTGGGGCTACCAGGGTCACTCTTGCCTTGTCCCTCCTCACCTTGAGTAACACCTTGTGGATCAAGGGAATGGAGGGAAGACGTGAGAGGAGGCCTGAGGTCCACGGCCTCGAAAGGCCCAATAGTGTGGATGAACAACATATCCATGTCCTAAATACAGGTTACTCACTGTAACGAGTTCTAGGAATGAGCATATTGTTCATCCCTAGCTCTGTTCTCCCGGCCGGCCTTTAGCCTGAGCTTCAGCGGGCAGATCTGGCGTCGTAAGTGAACGTGGGTTTGGGCACCGGGTGGGTGGGAGGAGCCAACGAAGACCTTCGCGCAAGATTTAAAGCGGCAAGGATACCTGCCAATAGTGTGGTGAACAACATATACCATTCCTAGAACTCCTGTTACAGGTAGGTAACCTGTATTTTCAACCTCCCCTAGGCAAACTTCCTGAACCTTGGTCCTCTGACTTTTCATCCCCCTCTTCTGGGGAAGGCCATCTGTCCCACATCTCTCAGCTGTGAATATCGCTGAGTATCAGCGATTCTCGTCGAGGATATTGAGACCTGCAGCATCACCTCCACTCAGCATAATCCAAACTGCAGTGCATGCTTTTAAGCGACTTCAGTGAGGACTTGCCTCGTTGCCCCTGGCCTGTTCCTTTCATAGAAACATAGAGGTTGATGGCAGATAAAGTTGCAAGGCCCATCAGTCTGCCCATTTCTTTTTCTACCTTATAAATGTGCCATCGGCCTTTGCTCTGTCAGTGGCCTAACTATTCCTCTTTCGTCTGTATTAACTCCTTATGCCTATCCTACCTGTTTAAGCCCTGCACTGTATTCATAGCCACCACTTCCTGGGTAGGCCATTCCATGCATCCACCACTCTTTCTGTGAAAAGAACCTCCTCAATTCCCCTTAATCGGCCTCCCTCTAATCTCATGCTGTATCGGTCGTCCTGCTATTTTTCTTATATTTAAACATGTTAGACTCTTTCACCTTATTAATGCCCTTAGGTGTTTGAATACCTCAATCATAACCCTCTCTCCCTCCTTTGCTCAAGGGCATACATATTGAGCTCCGATTAATCTGTCCTCATATGTCTTCTGGTACAGTCCTGCACAATTTGGTTACCCCCTTCTCTGGACTGCTTCAGTTTGGTTAATGTCCTTGTGAAGGTGTGGCCTCTCCAGTACTGCATGCAGAACTCCAGATAGAACCTAACTGGTGTCTTGTAAAGGGATTATTACCTCCCTCTTACGACTTGTGATACCCCTACTAATACACCCTAACATCCCCCTAGCCTTACCTACTGCTTTAGAGGTCTGCTTGGATGATTTCAGGTCATCGGTGGCAATGATGCCCAAGTCTTTCTTCCTTTGTGACTGCCGACAACTCCCCTCCCAGCCTATAGGTGGCTTCAGGGTTTCTCTTCCCTATGTGCATGATCTTGCCTTACGTTGCATTAAATCCCAGTTGCCACTCTACGACCATTTTGCTAGTTTGTCAGATCTCTTCTCATTCTACCCACCCATCTGGATCATCTACTCTGTTGCAGATCTTGGTGTCATCTGCAAACAGACAAGACCTTACCCTCTAGTCCATCTAAAATGTCACTAATGAAGATGTTGGAGGAGCTGGCTTCAGTACTAATTCCTCACGGTACCCTTGTGACTTACATCTCTCTGACTGTACCATTTACCACCACTCTCTGTTTTCTGCTGCCTGTCAACCACCCAGATGACCAACTACTGACCCACCGAGCCTACTTAGCCCATTTTATCAATCTTCTGTGTGGAGCAGTGTGAAGCTTTGCTGAAGTCAAGGTAGGCGACATCAACTGCTCCCCTTGGTCCACCACTCTGGATTGCCAGTCAAAGAAATCTATAAGTTAGTTTGACAGGACCTTCCTTTGACAAACCCATGCTGTCTTGGATCCTATGCCTATTGATTCCAGGTGCTGCACTATCCTTTCCCTAAGGAGTGCCTCGAAATCTTGCCACTGCTGAGAGGTAAGACTGACTGATCTGTAGTTCCCTGCCTCCTCCTGCTGACACTCTTGTAGGTGGGATCACATGAGCCCTTCTCCAGTTTTCTGGGACTCTCCTGTGCTCAGAGACTCACTAAACAGTTCTGCTAATGGCTCTGCTAGTTCCACCCTTAGCTCCTTAGTGCCTGGGATGTATGCCATCAGGTCCATTACCTTGTCACCCTGAGCCTAAGCGAGGCTCTTGTAGGACCCTTTCTTTTGTGAAGGGTGTAATGCTCCACCTCCACCCCCGTGTCTATGGTGCTGAGCTGTGGGCCTGCCTACCTTCTCTTCAGTAAATACTGAGCAAAAGTATCTATGTTAGGATAGATACTTTACAGGTCCTCTCCTCATACACCCCTTATCCTTTGAGCTTAGCAGTACCACCTCTGGACTTTCTCCTTTCACTAATGTATCTATAGAAAGTCTTGTCACTTCTTTTACTGTTAGGATAGTGTTTCCTCAGTTTGGGACTTTGCCTGCCTTATTGCCTTCCCTGCTTCCCTTAGGGCAGTTGGTATACCCCTATCTTCATCCTGTGTTCCTTATATTTCCTGAAGGCCAGCCTTTAGCTCTGACCTTTTCTACCTGTTGAGAACCAAAGTGGTTCCTTCTTCTTTGCACTTCCTTTTCTGTCTAACACAATGGGATGTTGCTTCAAGTATTGCATCCTTAATGCTTGCCCACTTTGCCTGTACCCCTTCTACTTAGTGTTTCTTTTGTCAGACTAACCCAACTCTGTTAGCCATCTTATCAAAGTCAGCTCTTTGAAGTCCCATATTTTGCCTTGGAATGGGATGATTTAGATGTAGTAGCACATTAGAACCATACCATGTGATGGTCACTGCATTAGGTGACCTGCAAATCTGTGATCCCTTCCTGTTAGTCAGAACTAGATCTAGGATAGCCCTGTCTCTTGTGGGTTGTTGTACCAGTTGTTTGAAGCCATCCCCCTGCAGGGAATCCGCCATGTGTCTAGTCCTGGCAGATGTTCCTGCTGGTATTGACCAATCTGTATCCGGCATGTTGAAGTCTCCCATTATCAGAACCTCTCCTTTAGCTGTCATGTTTTGTTTATCTTCTACAGCAATGTGTCTCTGTCCTCACTCTGGTCTGGGGGCCTGTAGACAACCCCAGTTCTTATTGCTGTCCGAGTTCCACCATTTCAGGGTGACCCACAGTTCTTCTGGCTCATATGTGTATTCTGAATTTCTGTAGCTTTGATATTTTCTTTGACATAAGGCCCTCCACCCCACTTTTTGCACCTCGGCTCTCTTCTGAACAGTACATAGCCAGGTGACTGAAAGTCTCCCAAGTGGTTACTGGTAAACCACGTCTCACTATTGCTACTATGTCAGTTTAGCCTCTGACATTATTACCCAGGTCTGGGATCTTAGTTCCCAGGCTGTGAGCATTGTGTACATGATTTTCCATTGTGAATTTCAGTGTGTTAGTTATTGGGTGAGGTTTGGCATTTCCTGTGCGTCATATGGGGAGATGGACCTTTTTTCTTACCTGGTGATGCAAATGAACTGCAAACATGCTGAATCCCTGTTTGACCACTAGCTGAGGGGGGAGGGGTGATCTTCCTGGACATAAGTCTCCACCACTCATTCACACTAGTGGGATCTCGCCGGAGGCACTAGGACCCATCAGAACAAACTTTTGCTGGAGGGTCGGGGCGAGGTGGCGCCCGCGCAGCATAAGCGCCGCAGCCCAGTGGCTCATGTGATAATGACTATCTAGTGACGACCCTTCAACCGCCTCAGTTCCTTTTTTCCACCGAGTGAGCGTCAGTGGCGTCGGCTCGGCCTGCGAGGTCAAACCTAAACTAGCACATAGTTTTTCAGTTTATTTTTGTAATTTTATCTCGATAGTAGTATAACTTAATTTTATTCTATTTCTGTTATATTTTAAAATTTAACTTATAGAAAAAGTCTCGGCCTACTGGACGGTCGACCATGAGCAGGTCAGGTGGCGGTGGGGAGACTTGAAAACTGTTCAGTCAGTGGGGCTGGGTCCGGTCAGCCCCTTCCCCCTCAGCGGGGTTCGACAGCAGTCAGTCGATGCCGAGGATAGGCGGTCCCCACCGGCATAAAAATAACGGTACGCATTCTCCAGCACCATCGCCTCGACTCTTCTTGGCCCTGGGTCAAAAAAGGCATCACTCGAGTCGCCCTCGTCGTCTCGTCTGGCGTCGGCGGTCGGTTATGTACCCCTGGTGCGGTCTCCTCGCCGGGTCGCCAACTTCGGTTTCCGCCGTCTTCGACAGAGCCCCACCCGCCTATAGGTGAGCTCCAGATGAGCAATTTCATCAGTGGGCCGCCTTATGGGCGATGGGCTCGGAGGTTGGTTCTTCTGCCTGGCTTCGGTTGCCCGACGCCCGAACTCGTCGGTGATCAGCAAGCGGTTGGACCCTCCTAATCGCGGCGCCTCCCCGATGACAGCGACTCGTATAAGTGTTCCCCCCCTCACATGGCTACGACGCAGGGCCACGATGCCTATCTCCTGGTTTTCCCTTCTCTTTTTCCAGGTTCCAGGGTGTCCTCGGCTTCTGGGAGTCGCTGCTTGTCGGCGCCATTTTGTGGCCGCTAGATCTGAGCAAATCCGCAGTGCAGTAGCCTCGCGCCGCCAGAAGTGCTTATGTCTTGGCGCCTTGCGCCTTCGCTCCAGCCTTCGCTCTCGACTCCGTTAGCCTCCTAGCGCCAGGGCCTCGGGGACTCTCCTTTCTATCAGCTCTCTCCTCTCCTACTTTCACTCCTTTCCTGTCCAAGCAGTCCTTCCTGGACTATCAGGAGATGATGTTGAGCCTGACCCAGACCTTCGAGCTGGGTGATGAAGTGGAGGAAACAGATCCTTCACCGCTACAGAGCCTGTGGTCGAGGACCCTATCCTTTAAGTCTCTGTTGAGAAACCTGAGATCCCTCTTTCTCTCCAGACTACGGACATCGATCCTGGGAAAATATTAAGACTCCAGTATGTTCATGCTTCGGAGATCCCTACGGATTTGACTCCTCCGATTCAACCCTCCTTCGAGACACTGTCTCAAATGGTATGGAATAATCCTGCTCTTATTCCTTCAGTGGCTAACTCCATTGATAAGAAATATTCAGCTCCCAAGGATCGTCCCATTTTGGCATCCCAAGCCTTTGCGGACCCTATTGTAGTCCTGGCAGAGAATGACAAGGTCGTTCTTCCTCAAGCTACTACAGCTCGACCTATTAACAAAGAGTCTCGTAAAATTGATACATTAGGTAAGAGAGTCTTTGCTGCCTCCACTTTAAGTATGCGTATTGCCAGCTATCAAGGCTATTTTTCTCAGTATGAGTATATCCTGTGGCACTCTATGAAACGAATGGTTGAAGCTCTTCCAGATTCCGACTCCAGTCAGAGCTCCTTCTAACGCTACCAGAGGTATTGAGTCCAATAACCAACAGGCAAAGCTGCCATGGACGCTTTCGACACTGCTTCTCATGCAGCAGCCGCAGGTATTTGTACTCGACGCCATTCCTGGCTGCGTACTTCCGGCTTTACGAATGATGCTCAGCAGCAGGTAATGGCGTTGCCCTTTGATGGCTCCTATCTTTTGGGCCTCAGGTAGAGCAAGCCCTAGAGGCCACTCAGAAGACTAGGTCGGCCATTAAGTTGGCCAGACCCCTGCCTACCCCCTCTCGGGGGCATGTAGGTAAACGTCAGTTTCATAGTCGCCAGTCCTTTCGAGGCAGAGGCAGAGGAAGCTTCCATAAAAGCCAACCTGCCCAACCTCAAAAGAGGCGCGGCAAGAAAGCCAAAGGCCCAAAGCTAGCGCCACGTTATAGTCGGCCCCAGTTCCATCCACACTGCCCGAGATGGAACTTTCTCCGTGGAGGTCGCCTGATGTACTTCTACAATCAGTGGAAGTCCATAACCTCAGACAAATGGGTCCTTCGGATAATTGCAGGGTTATTCTCTCAATCTTTGGAAAACCCCAATTGCCCTCCCCAAGCGACAACCCAGGTTGTCGACCTCTCAATCAGACCTCCTCACGCCGAGATCCAGGGCCTTCTAAACAACAGGGCAATAGAACTGGTGCCCCGCATCAGCGAAACACAGGTTCTACTCCCATTACTTTCTGGTTCCAAAGAAATCTGGGGATACGCCCCATTCTAGACCTCAGAAAGTTAAACAAATTCCCCCAGGAGAAATTCAAAATGATTTCCCTAGGTACCCTGTTACCTTTGCTGCATCAACACGACTGGCTGGCCTCCTGGATATGCAGGACGCTTACCAGCATATCCCCATCCACCCGACCCATCGCAAATTCCTGAGGTTTGTAGCTCTGGGTCAGCATTATCAGTTCAGAGTCCTGCCTTTTGGGCTATCCTCGGCGCCGCGAGTTTTTACAAAGTGTTGTGCAGTTCTCGCAGCGCATCTCAGGAAGCTCGGACTCAGAGTGTTTCCCTACCTAGACGATTGGCTCCTAGCGAGTCCTTCCAGCCAAGGGACTCTGGAAGCCGTTCAAACGGCCTCTCGCCTTCTTACGTCCATGGGAGTTCTGCTAAATCTGAAGAAGTCACAACTGCAGCCCTCCCAGAGGCTCCTTTTCATAGGGACTCTTCTGGACACCTCTTCCGCGAAGGCTTTCCTTCCAGAGGACAGAAGACTCGACATCCTTCAGATGGCCCGTTACATCGGGGAGAACCGATCGGTCACAGCTCTCTCGATGCAACGTATGTTGGGTCTCATGGCATCCTCAGTGTTCACTGTACCCCTAGCTCGGTTACACATGAGGACCACCCAATGGATGCTCTCCGCTCAGTGGTCACCGACCTCTCACCCCCAGTCTTATCCCATCAAGGTTACGGAGCCCCTACGAAGGTCTCTCACCTGGTGGTCTCAAGAGAGCAATCTCCTGGAAGGATTCCCCTTTGCTCCTCTGGATCATCAGATCTCCATTACCACAGACGCATCGCTAATGGGATGGGGAGCTCACTGTCTCTCTCTCCACACTCAAGGTTTATGGACTCAGCTCGAAACTCAGCTCCACATAAATGTCCTGGAGATGACAGCGGTCCTCTATGCGATCCGAGCGTTGAAGGATGTTCTTTGTCACAAGAACATTCTCCTTCAAACGGACAACAAAGCTGTGATGTATTACATCAACAAGCAGCGGTGCTCACTCTTATCCCTTTGCAGGAAGCAATGAGAGTGTGGGAGTGGTGCTTGGGCACAAGTCTCTAATTCAAGCGGTATATCTGCCGGGTGTACAAAGCGACTTAGCAGATCACCTCAGCAGGGACGGAGGCAGACCCTCACAGTGGTCTCTCGACCCAGCCGTGGCTCGGTTACTGTTCGAAGAGTGGGGACTCCAGACCTGGACCTTTTGCATCCCCACTCAGCATAAAGCTGCCTCTCTTCTGCTCCAGAAATCCAGGGCCTGGCATTTTCTGTCAGGATGCGTTCAGGCTGCGGTGGACAAAACGCTTTCTTTACGCCTTTCCACCGCTTCCTTTAATTCAGAGAGTTCTCTTCAAGTTCGAGTCTCAGGGGACCAAGATGATTCTCATTGCTCCCTCCTGGCCTCGACAACTATGGTTTGCTCTACTCAACAGTATGTCGGTAGCCTCTCCGAGACCACTTCCCTTGCAAATCAATCTTTTGACTCAGGGTTCGTTGGTCCACCCCAACCTGAGGTCACTTCACCTTCATGCTTGGCTCCTGAAGAGGTAGAAGTGAACCGGTTTAACGTCTCTCATAGAGTCTCAGACGTCCTTCTGGCTGCTCGGAAGCCAGCTACCCGAAAAACTTACGCTTCTAAGTGGAAACGCTTTTCTCTCTGGTGCAAAAAGTCCTCTTGAATCCTTTTCCTGTCCTCCAGACAAGGTTCTGAGTACCTTTTGGACCTATCAAACTCAGGTCTCCAGTACTCCATGGTTAAAGTTCACCTTAGTGCCATTTGTTCCATGAGCGGTTTCTTCCTTGTTTCTGGCTCAGTTACCTATGGTGAAGAGATTTCTTAAGGAATTCTGCATACCAGTCCCCCTGTTAGATGTCGGGTGCAGCCTGGGACATTAACCTTGTGCTAGATATGCTCACTCGGAAGCCTTTCGAACCCCTAGCTACCTGTGAGCTAAAATTTCTTACCTGGAAGACAGCCTTCCTAGTGGCCATTACCTCAGCCCGCAGGGTCTCTGAGATACATGCCCTGGTTACGGATCCTCCGTATACTGTGTTCCATAAGGACAAAGTAGTTCTTCGTACTCATCCTAAATTTCTTCCCAAGGTTGTGTCAGAATTCCATCTAAACCAACCTCTGGTGCTTCCCTCTTACTTTGCCAACTTCCAAAATGAAGGAGAACGGTCTCTTCATTCCTTGGATGTTAAGAGAGCCTTGCGGTTCTACTTAGATAGAACCAAGAATTTTCGCAAGACTCAGCAATTGTTTGTTTCCTTCAGCGAGACCCGGCTGGGTCAGCCTGTCGCTATCAGATGCATCTCATCATGGTTAGTGGCATGTCTTCGACATTGCTATTCCATGGCACAGGTTAAATTGGAAGGTAGAGTGTACGCTCACTCTACTAGGGCAGTCGCGGCATCCCTAGCGGAAATTCGCAATGTTCCAATTGCAGATATCTGCAATGCCGCCACCTGGAGCTCAGTGCATACCTTCGTTAAGCATTATGCACTGGATGTTCATGCCAGCGTCATTCCGCCTTCGGCAGAACTATCCTTAATGGACTTCTGTCCTAGATGTGTGAGCTCTGGCTCCCCTGCCGCCCTTTTGGGGGATTATCAGCTTGGTACTCTCCCGCTAGTGTGAATGAGTGGTGGAGACTTATGTCCAGGAAGATATGAAAATTACGTACCTACCGTAATTCTTGATCTTCTTGGACGAGTCTCCACCACTCATTCACACGCCCACCCTCCATCCCCCGAGCTCACCGCTGTGTTGGTCTTCACTCCCTCAAATCTTTAGGCCGTGAAGACTTCTTTGCTGACCCTTCTTACACGGGTCGTGCGGACTATCTTATGTCCGTTTTTAAAGATTAGGTTTACTCTTTCGTTAGTGCTGCACCTCCTTGATAAAAAGGTACTGAGAGCTGTTGGAGGGTCGCCGAGATAGTCACACTGCTGGCGAGCCACCGCCGCCGCGCCCATCTCTCACGACCCTCCAGCAAAAAGTTTGCCTCGAAGGGTCCTAGTGCTCCGGCGCAGATCCCAGTAGTGTGAATGAGTGGTGGAGACGCGTCCAAGAAGATCAAGAATTACGGTAGGTACGTAATTTTCATTTCTTCCCATTCGACATGTGGGGTGCTGCACCCCTCTCCCAATTTGCTAGTTTAAATATTCTGCAAAGACGTCAAACTTCTGCCCCAATGCACTGACTCCCTCCTTAGTCAGATGCAGACCATCAAATTTAAAGAAATTTCGCTCCCAGAACTTTTGCCAGTTCCCTGCAAATCTGTGTCCTTTTTCCTGGCACCAGCCCTTGAGCCACATGTTTAGCTCCCCTTTTCTGACCTTCTCTCCATCTGCCCCCCTCTCCCAGACTGGCAGGATCTCAGAGAAGGAGATGTCAGACGAAATGGATGATAGTTTGTCACCCAGTCTGGTCAGGTGTTCCTTGGTCTCCACAACTGACCGGCTGGCAAGATCATTAGTCACTGTGTGTACCAGGATGGGGGGACGCGTCGTTGCATTTCTGGCAGAGACCCTTTTCCGGAGTCCCTGCCCTTAGGGATCTCTGCCAGTGATATTGTGGCCCCCCTTCCCCAGAGTCTCCAGGGTCCATGCCTCATCCTCAGTCAGGATTGATGCATCTGGACACTCCTGATGGGTTTCACGCCCTTCACTGTGACCGGCCCCTAGATCAAGACTGTTCAGATTTTGACTTATGGTGGAGGAGGACGTTCTACTCTGCACGGTTGCTGCTCTCTATTGCAGCACATCAGGCCCACTACGCACCTATGACAGGTTCCTGTGGTCTAGGCTGCGTCAGCTCCTAGTCTCCATGTCTGACACGGAGCAAACCAGACAAGCCATTGCACTCTCTGCACGTGGCCTGGAGCTAGCAAGGCACCAAGCAAGGGCATCCTATGATGCCAGTGAGGTAGCTACCAGGGTCATAGGGACAGCGATCTGCACTAGGCGGACGGCATGGCTGCGTCTTTCCCGGTTGTCAGCCTTGGCCCGGCGTTGGGTGATTAACTCTGCCCACCAGAGAACCTATCTCTTCTCCCGTAGAGTGAGGCGCCGTCTGTCAGGGCAACTTCCTTCCCCCTCCGGGGGGGCGTCTCACTCTCAGGCCTCTCCAGACCCATGAAGGTTCTCCATGTTTGTGTGTCACCCACTGAGAGCTAAGGGACTCAGCCCCTTAGGGTTAACCCCCCCCCCCCGCGTGGGGGCTCGGCACCTCACCCAGAGGTGATGAATGGTGAAGATTGACACAGATAAGATATGGAAATTACGTACCTACCGTAATTCTGATCTTTCTGTGTATCTTCACCATTCATCACAATCCCACCCTCCATCCCCTTGGGGCCTCAGTCTCTGGGTCCTCCTCGCTTGCCCCCCTCCTTTCTGTGAGTCAGGAGCGGGGTAAACTGGGGCAAATGGGGGATATTTTTCTTTAGGGGTAGAGTGGTCTGGAGTTGGTGCCCTCCTCAGTGCTTCGGCTCCATCCCTGTGGGGTGGGGGTTGGCAGTTGCCCCCTTTCCTTTCCTTCTCCCCTTCTCCCTGTCAGTCGTCGATTTCCTTGTCCTGTGGACATAACATCAATTAATTTAAGAAACTAGGTTTCTTGCACCAAAATCTTCTTTTGGGGGGGGGGAGATATCCCTGTTTTCCTGTCTTATCTTCCAGAATAGCCGATTCTGCTTATAGGAGTTTGCCAGTAATTCTGTGCCTGCAATTCTGGTAGTTGGCCTCTTGGCTACTCCTTCGCAGTTCCTATATAAACTGGAGACAGGTCAAGGTTACGGGGTATGTTTCTCCTGTCTCTCTCCCCCCCCCACCCCTTAAAAATTATCCTTAATTCTAAAACCTTAACCTCCTTCCTTCCTCCTTTCTACTTCCAGAGATTGGGGCCCCCACCAACTCTTAGTCTTCTCGAACTTCTTCTGTCCTCTGTCATTTATTTCTCCTTTAGTTTATCTTTTCCTTTGTCTGTCCCTTGGACTTTTGTCCCACCCTCCTAACCCTTTTCTAACCTCTACAGCGACTCAGACTCAGGCGGGAGAGATTAGAGCCCAGCACTAGCGGCCACGAGGGTGGCACCAATGATTCGTCGACTCTGCCCATCCAAAAACAAGCTCCCGTGGGGTCATGACCTCCGGCCAAGAACCCAAAGGTGATGAATGGTGAAGATACACAGAAATATAAAAATTACAGTAGGTACGTAATTTCCATTTCTCCAGGATCTCCTGTCCTGATTTGTCTGCCTTTCGCAGATCCATTCTTGCCTCTCATGTTTGTTTTTCTTCTGATTCACACTGCTTGGGACTACATCCTCAAGCTTATTACCTACTGCAAGAGCTCTCTCGAAGTAAGATAGTACAGTTACATAAGAACTTACCGTAAGAGTAGCAGTTCCAGAGATGCTCTTGCAGTACGTAACCTTTTTCCCTCCCTCCATCCCCCAAATTTATTTGTTGCTCTTTTTCTGTGAGCTCATACTGGGCTCCAGGAGCCTCTTTTCCATTCTCCTGTCGCTTCTACTTGGAGGTCTCCAGTGGGAGAACTGGAAGGCAGGCGTGGGGACCACCACTGTATAGGGTCACGCTGACGTCCGTCACGTGATGGGTGGGCGGTCCCCCGTCAGACACTGCTAGCTAAAGTTTCCGTGTAGTAACACCAGGGGGCACAGTCCTCAAGGTTATTATCTACTGCAGGAGCCTTTGTCAAAGATCTACTGTTATGGTAAGTTCTTACATAACTGTGCTTTATCACAGTACCTGTCAAATCTGATTCTAGTGCTCCATGTGTTTCTGGGAGTGCTTCTTTTGTGTCTGCTAGACATGCTTTGTTTTTCTGGATGCAAACAGTCCTCTGTGTGTGGAAGTTATATGTGTGTTATGCCTTGAAACAGTTTGTAACTTTATTCTGTTTTTGTAATACAGGGACCTTTGGAAAGCAGTGTGTAGTTACTAGAACACAAGGAGGAGAAGAGAAAAAAGCTTCTGGAGCAACAGGTGCAAGGGGATCAAAAAGTAAATCTGAAAGTTCAACAACCAGAAGAAGATCCACACGCAACAGCAGATCAGAGGACAGTCAATCGCAGAGTTCTTCACAACCCAGCCAGTCTGAGTCAGAAGCCCAAAGCAGTAACCCATCATCACAAGATGCTGCTTCTGCACCTGCACCATCAGAAAAGCAAGGTGCAAAGAGGAGATCAAAAAGAATTAGCAGTGAAGGTCCTTCAAGTAAGAAGAAAAAAAGTAAAAGCCCCCATAGGTCTTCAAAAAAGTCTTCTAGCGATCATTTTGAAAGTGAAAGTGAGAGTACTGATATTGAAGAGTCTGAGCTCTCTGCTGTCTCCCCTGCTTCAGCTATGGAACAAAATATAAATACAGAGAGTAGTGACTCCTACCATCTACCGACAAATGATGGTTCAGAATGGGACGTTGCCAGTATGGAGCTTGGTAACTTCAATGAAAATGTTGAACTTGAGGACCATGCAGAAAATAAGTCTAATGAAACTTTTGACAGTAGGAACGCTGGATCTCCAAGCAGAGTACTCCCTTCTTTATTTCCTCTGGAAAGAACTCAGAACCTTGAAACTGAAGCCATTAAAGATATTAAAGAATTGGAGGCAACAAATCAAAATGAAATTATTGCTGAAATACCAGAACAACCACTAGATAAGTTAAAGGAAATGTCATCTGATCACTCTGTCTCTATGGAAATGGAATGCTACTTCAGTGATAAAGCTACGAACCCAGACAATAAGACTGAAAGTAAGCATTTACATCAAGAGCAAAATCGTACCAGTTTTCTGAAAACTGAAAGCAGTCATCATTTAAGTCAATCACACAAAGATGATAGCAGTAATTTGAGAGCCAGTAATGAAAACTATTCGCATTCAAGTCTGACAGATCAATATGATACCAGTAATATGAAAACAAAGTATGATGATAGTGAGCACTCAAGTCAGACTGACCCGGATGGTCCAAATAATGAAAAAACTGAAGAGACAACTAACAGAGCTGTAAATGACTGCCTTGATAATTTATGTCAAACAGAGCAAGGTGATGATAATTTGAAACCTGATGACTCGAATAGTGCAAAGAATGAAAATAATAATCTTTTAGGCCAAGTAGGCCAAATTAATCCCAACTATCAGGAAGCTGAAAGGGAATCCAATAGAATTAAGAATGAAAATATTGAGTAGTTAAGTAAAGTAAGGCAAACTGATGCCTGTAATTTGGAAACTGAAGATAATTCCATTAGAACTAATAAAGAAAGCAGTCAGTCTTGTCCAGTAGACCAAGATGATGCCCATAATCCTGGAATTGAAGATGAACCTAATAGATCTCAAAATGACAGTGGGGATTTAATTCCTGTCGAGAAAGAGTATACCAGTAATCTGAAAACTGAAGAAGAGTCCAGTAAGTGCAGGGAGAATTTACGCCAAGTAAAAGATGATGCCCATACTTTAGAAAGCGAAATGGAACCTCTAATTGAAGGTAGTAGGCATTTAAGTCAGATAGAGCTCAATGATTCCAACAATCTGGAAACTAAAGAGAAATCCATCCGAACTCTGAATGAAGGCACTGAGCATTTAAGTCAAGTAGAGCAAGTCAGTAATCTGGAAACTGATGAAGGATACGATAAAACGCTGAATGAAAGCAGTGAGCATTTTTGTAGAGTAGAGCAGGATAATACCAGTAATATGGAAGGAAAAAAATCTGATACAACTGTAGATATAAACAGTGAGCACAGAGTAGAAAAAGATGATTGCAGTAATATGGAAACTGAAGAGAAATCCAGCATAAATCTGAATGAAAACATTGAGCTTTTAAGTAGAGTAGAGGAAGATAATTCCCGTAATATGGAAAGTGAAGAGAAATCTAACATTCTGAATGAAAGCATTGAGCATTTAAGCAGAGCAGAGACAGATGATTCCAGTAAAATGGAAACTGAAGAGAAATCCAGCATAAATCTGAATGAAAACATTGAGCTTTTAAGTAGAGTAGATGAAGATAATTCCCGTGATCTGGAAAGTGAAGAGAAATCTAATAACATTCTGAATGAAAGCATTGAACATTTAAGCAGAGTAGAGACAGATTATTCCAGTAAAATGGAAACAGAAGACAAATCTAGCAGAATTCTGGATGAAAGTACGGAGCGTCCTTGTAGAGTAGGAAAAGGTGATTTCAGTAATATGGAAACTAAAGAGAAATCCAGCATAACTTTGAATGAAAGCATTGGTCATGTAAGTAGAATAGAGAAACATGATTCCAGTAATATGGAAACTGAAGAGGAATCCAACAGAACTCTGAATGAAAACAGTTCACAAGTAAAGCAAGTTGATGCGGATTTGGAAACTGAAAAGAAGCCCAGCAACACTGTAAATAAAAGCGTTGAACATTTAAGTACAGAAAGGCAAGATGATACTAATATTCTAGAAATCAAAGAACATTCTGATGAAATTGTAAATTTAAACATTGAGCATTCTCAGCAGGTAAAACAAGAGGATAATAACCAAGAAAGTAATGCAGTATCTAATAGACCTTTAGAGGAAAGCAGTAAGCATGTAAGTATTGTAGAGCAAGATGATACCAATAGTCTAGAAACTGACAACGGATCATTTAGAATTCTGAATGAAAACAGCGAGCATTTAAGTCAAGTAAAGCAAGATGACAATGAGCTAAAAGCTGAAGATGAGTCCATTGTATCTGAAAGTAAATGCAGTGAGCCTATAAATAAAGTAGAACAAGATATCAATGTTTTAGAAACTGAAGAGACATCAAATAGACTAGAAAAATCTTTGGCAGGCAAGATAGAATCCATAAATAAGGAAGGCATAACAGCAAAGTTGCCTAAGGTAACTGATGATAAAAATGATGTGATTTCTGATGGTAAGATGGAGCTTATGGAATGCGACTTGTCTTGTGGTCAGACTAAATCTGAAGTTGAACAGCAGTTGGAAGGCATTTCAGAACCACTAAAGGAAGAATCTGTAAAGCTACAGACTGAAAATTTGACATCACAATCAGCTATTTGTGATAAATCAGAATCTGTGAAGCTACAATCTGAAAATCTGCCATCACAGCCAACTACTGGTGAAAGAAAGGAAGACCGAGAAATTGCATCAACGGTAACTCTACAGCAGAAAGAAGAAAAAAAAGTAAGTCGACCTAGAAGGTCTAGATTTCACTCTCCTGAAGTAGTTTGGTCTCCACAAGAGGATAATAATCAAGAAAGTAATACAGTATCTAATAGAACTTTAGATGAAAGCAGTAAGCATGTAAGTAATGTACAGCAAGATGATGCCAGTAGTCAGAAAACTGACGAGGGATCATTTAGAACTCTAAATGAAAACAGCAAGCTTTTAAGTCAAGTAGAGCAAGATGACATTGAGCTAAAACCTGAAGATGGATCCATTGCATCTAAAAGTAAATGCACTGAACCTGTCAAAGTAGAACAAGATATCAATATTTTAGAAATTGAGGAGACATCGAATAAACTAGAAGAATCTTCGGTGGGCAAGATAGAATCCGTAAATAAGGAAGGCATAACTGCAGAGTTGCCTAAGGTAACTGATGATAAAAATGATGCAGTGATTTCTGACGATAAGATAGAGCCTATGGAATGTGATTTGTCTTGTGGTCAGATTAAATCTGAAGTTGAACAGCAGTTGGAAGGCATTTCAAAACCACTTGAGGAAGAATCTGTAAAGCTACAGACTGAAAATGTGACATCACAGCCAGCTATTTGTGATAAATCGGAATCTGTTAAGCTACAATCTGAAAGTCTGCCATCACTGCCAAGTACTGGTGACAGAAAGGAAGACCAAGAAATTATGTCATCAGTGGTAACTCAACAGCAGAAAGAAGAAAAAAAAGTAAGTCGAGCTAGAAGGTCTAGATTTCATTCTCCTTCAGTAGTTTGGTCTCCTGTAACAGATGCAAAAAAAGACCGTAGGAGATCAAGATCCCGTAGTAATGACAGAGAGGAGAACAAGCAAGATTCTGAGAAAGAAAGAAGAAGCAGAGGACGTTCTAGATCCAGATCCAGAACAGAAGGCAAGGATTCTTCAACAGACCAGAATGATAAACACGGGTCTTCTCAACAGAGAGAGAGATCAACAAACGATGATTGGAAAGCTGCAAGAAGTAGTGATAGATATAAGAGAAATAACCAGGAGATACAAAATGAAGATGTGAGCATAGAAAAAGCTGAACCTTTAAACACAGATGCACGCGAATCCCATTTAGTTGACAAGACTAAGATTAAAACAGACAGGAATGAGAGGGGTGGATCTTCCCCTCAACCAAGAGAGAGATGGACAAATGATAACTGGAGAACTGAAAGGGGGAATGATAGATATAAGAGAAATAATCAGGAGAGACAAAATGAAGATGTGAGCAAAGAAAAAGCTGAACTTTCAACCACAGATGCATGTGAATCCCATTCGTCCGACAAGACCAAGAATAAACCAGACAAAAATGAGAAGGGTGGATCTTCTCCTCAACCGAGAGAGAGATGGACAAATGATAACTGGAGAACTGCAAAGGGGATTGATAGATTTAAGAGAAATACCCAGGAGAGACAAAACGAAGATGTGAGCAAAGAAAAAGCAGAACTTTTAACCACAGATGCATGTGAATCCCATTCGGCCAGCAAGACCAAGAATAAACCAGACAAAAATGAGAGGGGTGGATTTTCTCCGCAACCGAGAGAGAGATGGACGAATGATAACTGGAGAACTGCGAAGGGGAATGACAGATATAAGAGAAATAATCAGGAGAGACAGAACGAAGATATCAGCAGAGAAGTGGATGAACTAATGAACATAGATCCTTATGACCCCTATTCAGTTGACAGGACTAGGAATAGGTCGGGCAGGAATGAGAGAGGTAGATATTCCGAACAAAGAGAGAGATGGGAAAATGATAATTGGAGAAATGCAAGAGGAAATGGTAGATTTGGAAGAAATAGCCTGGAGATGCATTATGAAGATGTGAGACAAGAAATTGATCAGCAATGGAATGTGTATGACTATGACCCCTATTTAGCAGAAAGGAGTAGGATTACATCAGAGTGGGATGAGTGGGGTGGATTTCCACACCCAAGAGAGAGATGGACTGATGACAGTTGGAGACATGAAAGAGGGCATGACAGATTTAGAAGAAACCTGGAGATACAACATGAAGATATGAACCGAGAGATGTATGAACAGTTTAACCCTTACGCTTATGAACGATATCCACCTGACAGGAGTATAAATGAAATGCCAGACTGGATAATGGAAAGGACAAGATCTGAGTTTGACAACAGGAACCGAGTTTTTGACAACTTTAGTGACTCAGCCTGGGAAGAAAACAGAAATGATGCACCAGGAGATTCCTGGAATTGGAATTCTAGCCCAGGTTGGAAGCCATACCATGACCGCGAGCATGAACATGGTGCCTACAGTAGTAGGGACGTTGACTATGGACACCAAAATGAAGATCACTGGCAAAGCAGACGCTCTTTCTCAGGGACTGCAGACAGTTCAGGGGATGACGTTTCTAGATCTAATGATTATCGTCCTAATAGGCAGAAAACTGAAGACTCTTCTGAGAGTCCTGTGGACCGCTCTGGATGGTCTTCTGCCTCCAACTGGGCAGTAAGAAAAACCTTGCCAACAGATGTTCAAGATTACTATTCAAAAAGGGGGAAAAATTCCTCGGGACCAGAGTCTGGCTGGAAGAAACAAGAAGATGAAACGTCTGTTCAAGGTATGCATTCATGAACTGACTTGTATGTTATGAATCTAGTAAATGTGGGGTATCCCTTTCATGAAATTAAAGGGAAGTTGTATTATCCCATTACAGGGTTGTGTCCCTCCATCAGTACTTTTCAGTTATTTAGTTTCTGTTATTACATTATTTTCAAACTTGCCTGCTTACCTTCTATGGTTAGCATTCATTTTAAAGGGCTCCCGTTCTAAGATGCACAAATAATTGCCACATCATTGTCATTGCAGCTGAATAAAAGAGGCAGAAGGCTTATTTTTAACTAACCATTTCATAATTGTAACAAGTCACTTTGGGGTGTGCTATTACTGGTGCCAAAATATGGATCTGAAAATCAAGAACCATGAATACTGTAGCTCCTTGGTTATCTATTTTCCAGCTAAGTAGTAGCTACCCTGAAAAACCCAGGAGCCAAGGAAAGTGTGCAGCTGCTACTTGAGCAAGTCACTTTTGACCCCTTGCTTTTTCATCTGCTTTATTCTACAAGAAATGCTTTCACCTTGCTGAAACAGTTGCCATTTGAAATAGGGTTTAACTTTTGTCAATGGAGAGGAATTATGACACAGATTTTTAGGAACAAAACATTTTCCCTTCTAAATTTAACAACATATTGCATAGTCATTTGAAGGAATAGAAACACAGACTTTGACGGCAGATAAAGGACCGCTTGGCCCACCCAGTCTGCCCGTTTCCCTACCTATTGAATAAGCTGCAGATCCTAGTTAACCAACAGCCTACTTCCTCCTACCCGCCACTATAATTGCCTAATGTCTGTCTCATACATTCTTGAATTCCCCCGCTGTTTTTGACCCCACAACCTCCTGGGAGGCCGTTCCATGTGTCCACCACCCTCTCTGTGAAATAATACTTCCTCACGTCCCTGAGCCGTCCCCCCTCTATCTTCAGATTGTGCCCCCTTGTTCTTTCACATCACTTTTTCTGAAAGATGCTGCCCCTCTTGGACTTTGTTGATTCCCTTGGGGTACTTGAAAGTTTCTGTCATGTCACCCCTCTCCCTCCTTTCCTTGAGGGTATATATATTAAGCCTCTTTAGTCTCTCTTTGTATGGTTTCTGGTGCAGACCTTGCACCATTTTAGTTGTCCTCCTCTAGACTGTCTCCACCCTGTCTGTCTTTGCGGAGATGGGGTCTCCAGAAATGCAAGCAGTACTCCAGATGGGGTCTCACCCAACTGTCTGTACAGAGGGGATGACAACTTCTGTTTTCTACTGGTGATGCCTCTCCCTGTGCATCCCAGTATCCCCCCAGCCCTCCTTACTGCCTTCTCACATTGCTTGCTTACCTTTACGTCATCTGATATGACAACCCCCACGTCCCTTTCCAATTTTGTTATTGTTAGTACCCCCACAAATTGTGTACTCTTCCCTGGATTTTTGTTTCCCAGGTGCATTAATTTGCACTGAGTCTGGCTGCCATACTTCTTTGCAGCAGCAAAGTGTTGCAGCATCTATGCTTACTTCTGAACATAAATGGGCTTAAAGCAGCAGTACAACAAAGTGGGCACATATTTTGATGCTGTTTTTTTTTTTTTTTTTCATTATAAAATGTCAGGTATCTTCAGGTTTTAGTGGTAAAGGAAAGGACAAAATAGAAACTGCATGACACAGATAAAGTGAGACAGACGGGGGGGGGGAGAGCAGGAGAGACAGCACAGGACAAGCATGATTTGAACTATCCTGTTCTGTGCAGCGACAACTTGCTATGTGTCTGTCTCTATCTCTCTCTGTCACTTGCGTACCTTGGTACCAGCCCCACTACACTTACCAATTGGCTGCCTCTCTCTCTGTCTTGCTCAGGAACAACTGCGGTGTGCAGGGCAGAAAGGACACAACACAAAGCGCATGACAGAGAATGAGACACACAGAGCACAGCAGACCTTGAGTTGCACTTTCGTATTCTTCTGCAGCGACAGCTGTTTCTGTCTCTCTCTTTCTCGCACACCTTGCTGGGCTGGCAGAACAAAACTCGAGTACTGTGTGCTGTAAGCAGGGGACAGATGCGACACAGACCCACTGCACAGATACTTCAGACATCACCTGCAGTCACTGCTTGAATTCTGTCTTCTAGGATCGTGGATATGTTGTTCATCCACACTTATTGGCAGAGTCCCTTTCCTTTTAAATCAGCCGGAAAGTCTTCAAGCTGGCTCCTCCCACCCACCCGGGTGGTATAACCCTCGGCTCCGCACCATTCCGACAGATCTTCCTTTCCGCTGGAAGATTCAGGTTGCCTCCTTCGTGCTCTCACATTTTGTAGGCCCTGGCTTTAGAAACTTCGGTTATTCCAAAAATTCGCCTTGTTCGCGTTAGCGATTGCAATTACTTTTCTTCGATCATGGAAGACGAGTCTTCACCCAGATTTCACTGGTATTCGTGTGGACAGAAAATGTTGCGCACCGACCCGCATGCGTTTTATTGTTTGGGTGTCATCCATGACACCACGACGGGCAAGTTTTGCCTCGTGTTCCAACCCAGTGTCCTCGATGACCGACTCGCATGCCTTAAGCTGGGGAGGCACCACCGGTGAAATCCAAGGCAGCCCAGTGGGCGGTTTCTGCGGCCGCGGCATCCACCAAGCAATTAGAGCATATGCAAGCCTTCGAGGAGGAAGCGGCTCGTGCAGCGGACTCTTTCTTTCGAAGCTTATTCATTCCACTCAACCTGGACTCCACCTTCTCGGGTTCCTTCCGAGAGTTGTGCCACTCTCTACCAACTAAGGGTGAGTGTCCTGCGGGCACGTACTCCTCTTGGTCCCATAAGCGGGAGAAGGACCCGGGACCGTCTTCGTCTCGACGGAGACTCTCTTGTGATCAGGAGAGATCTTGGTCCCAGGAATCGGCCATTTCGACCTCAGTTGAAATTGCCTCTTTGGCCGCTGGCTTCTCGGCATTGCTGTCTGGCCAGTCGACCCGATCGACCCTTTGTCGCAGACTCCGGTCGACAGCTCTTTCTCGGGCTCCGGTCCTTGCTTTCAAACATAAAGTCTTGCTGTATTCTGACAATATGCAGTTAGCCCCAGCACTTGAACTGCTCCGGAGAGGAAAGAGTTAACTTCATGCCAAAGCGTAGAACGTTGAGCTCAAGCTCGGTTCAGACCTCTGTCTGCTGCACTTTGAAGTGTAACTGTCAGATTCTTTACTCCATCTAACTGTACAGTCGCTCGGGAGATCTCTCCTTCGCTATCAGTTCAGTCCAATAAAAACGTCTGTTTTAAACCATTTATGTCATTTATTTCTTCGGTTCAGATCCCTGTCTGCGGTACAGTAAGTACTTTAGGTAGTGAACTAATGCTGAATTTGTGGAAATTGTAAAAGTATATTCAATCGGTTCAGTTGAACCGGTTGTCTGTTATTTTATCTTGTATTTTTTCTTGAGTTTGAAATTAGTGTGAGGTACTGGTCCTTATCGGTTCTAAAAAAAAAAAAAAAGTGTTTTATCGTTTTTTTTTGTTTTTTTTTTCCAACACCCGTGACACGGTTAGGAACCAATAAGGGGGTCTTGCCTGGCTGTTGCCAAAAAAAAAAGGTAAGTTGTAAAGTTGTAGGATGGCTTTGTCTGAGAAACCCAAGAGAAAAACCGTGCCCACTGGGTTTCAACACTGCAGTGAGTGTGGGGAGGCCTTTGCTAAGGCTGATCCCCACACCACCTGTGTTTGTCTGGGCTTTGACCACCTGGATTCAGACTGCCAAATCTGTTTAAAAAAAAAAAAAAAAAAAAAATTTCCTAAGGCTACCTTGGATAAAAGATTGGGCAGGCTTAGGGAAAAGGAGGCTGAGAAGTCCGCTGACCCGGATGGCCAGCCTGGTTCGGTTCTGACCAAACCTGAGTGAGTGCCCACTGACCTGGGCAAGACTCCCTCGGGCAAACGGAGAGCCAATCCTGAGGGGTCGGTTCCAGCAAAAAGAAAGAAAAAGAAATCTGCCAGTTCGGATCCAGAACCTCATCATTCAGCCGCCGAAGAAATTGCCAGAGTGATTAGTATAGTTGAATTGCTCCGTTCGGTTCCGGCTGATCTGACACCTTCTGGTAGGCATTCAGTTCGGTCGGTTCCCCCGGTTCAGGGTTATTCCCCTGAAGACTTTTATGAACCGGATTTGGAGGGGGATGAAGATTATGATGATTGTGGTGTGGAAGGTCTGGATGAGCCCATAGAACCGGATAACTCCCCTGACAGACCTTCTGGTGTTTCCCCTCCTAAGCTTTCTGAGTCCCCTTCCCACTTTACGTTCTACAAAAAAGTGGCAGAAATCCTCCAGCTCTGGATGAACCTGTTGAGGAGCAAGAGGAGACTGACTATGTGGAGATGATGGACGTCCCGGAGTCTGAGGGTTGTCTATTCCCCTTCACAAATCCTTTGGGAAAGAGACACACAAGTTACTTAAGACTCCATATTCTTTACCTCCTGTGGATAGGCGAATGGACAAGAGATATGTTGTCAAGCCCAGGAGTGGAGTACTTGTACCAGCAATGCAGCCATGTTGGGGTTGTGCAGGCTGCAGCCTGTAATAAGGCTAACATACCCTTGGCTTCACACACCCCAGATAAAGACTCCAGGAAGTTGGATGCCATGGCTAAAAAACAGTACATGGCATCTTCCTTGGGACTCTGGCAGGCTAGCTATATGACCTATACAGCCAGATACCAGAAGTCCAGATGGGATACTGTTCTGGAACTGGCTAAACAGGCTCTCTTCCCCACCAGCTTGCCAAGGAGCTGGAGGAGGTGGCTGCTGATGGGATTGAGGCATCTAAGATCCAGTTTCGTGCTGCTGTGGACTCCAGTGGTGTGTCGTCACGAGTCATGGCTACATCTGTGGATCTTCGGAGATTGGCTTGGCTCAGATGTACTAGCCTCTCATAGGACACCTAGGCTAAGGCCATGGATTTTCCTGTGGTGGATAATTCTCTGTTTGGGGAGCAGACAGAGAATTATATGAAGAAAATGGACAAGTACAGGACCACCTACAGGAGTGCACAGGCCAAGGAAAGGCAGGCAGCTCCTCAGAAGCAGCAATCTAGGGGCAGGCTCTTTCACAGGCCTTTTTAACCAGGCACAGGCCTCCTCTCCTTTTCCTCAGAGGGGGTTCTTCAGAGGGAGAGGCAGAAGGGGGATGAGCATGGCTGCATCCTCCTCTCAGTCTAAGGCTCCTGCCAAGCAGACACCCTGATGTGTCAGCCCGGGTCGACTTCCCAATTCCTGTAGGAGGCAGACTAGCTTACTACTTCCAGAACTGGAAGTCTGTTACCTCAGACAAGTGGGTCCTGGAGGTAGTAAGCCAGGGACTGGCCTTCAGCTTCAAAAAATTTCCAAAACTGAGGGTTAGGTCCTTTCCACCTGCAAACATGTCCGAAACCATTGCCCTAGAGGCAGAGGTTTCATCTCTGCTGGCTCTGAGCCATAGAGAAAGTTCCTACACCTCGCAGGGGCAAAGGTCTGTATTCCAGATACTTCCTTACCCCGAAACAAACGGGAGTGGCGGCCCATCCTAGATTTAAGATACTTAAACAAGCACCTAGTAAAGCCAAAATTCAGAATGGTGACTTTGGGAATAATTCTTCCCTCTCTAAAGCCAGGGGACTGGCTAGCCTTCCTGGACCTAAAGGATGCCTATTTTCACATTCCCATCAGGTGCTCCCACAGAAAGTACCTCAGGTTTGAACTGCCTTCAGGCCATTATCAGTTCAAAGCAATGCCATTCGGCCTAACATCAGCTCCAAGGGTGTTTACAAAATGCATAGCAGTAATAGTTGCCTTTCTAAGGAGACAGAACATTTCCATATTCCCATACCTGGACGACTGGCTCATTGTGGGTCAGTCTCCAGACCAAGTCGAGTCAAATTTGCAAGTGACCCAACAAGTGCTCACTTCTCTAGGATTCCTCCTCAATCTTCCCAAATCAGTTCTCAAGCCAGTGCAACTCTTGACCTTCATAGGGGTAGAGTTGGATACTGTCAAAGCAAGAGCCTTTCTCCCTCTGGCAAGGGTAAAAGGCCATTATAGACCTGGCTGCTTCTTTCCACCTTCTGGTGTCTCGACCAGCAAGGCATTTCCTTCGACTCCTAGGCCACATGGCAGCTTCCACTGCAGTGGTCCAAGGGGCCAGATTTCAGATAAGAGATATCCAGTTTCGTTTGAGGGATTTATGGTCTCGGAAGAAAGATCCTCTAACTAAACTTATTCCAGTTACTCAGACTCTGATCCAGGCTCTCCAGTGGTGGTTGGATCACGACAACCTCAAGCAAGGGATTTCATTCATCACTCAGCTTCATTCTGTGGTTCTAACCACGGATGCTTCTCTTCTGGGGTGGGGAGCTCACCTGGGAGCCCTCACAGCTCAGGGAGTATGGTCCCCTCTGGAGTCGCTTCTCCACATCAGTCTTCTGGAGCTCAGGGCAGTGTACCTGGCTCTACAAGCCTTCTCAGACTCGGTAAAGAACAAGGTGGTTAAGGTCAGGATAGAACACCACCACCATGTGGTACATCAACAAGAAGGGAGGCACTCTTTCTACGGCCTTGTGCATGGAAGCCATGAAATTATGGTCCCTGGCTTATTGTCTGCAGACCTCTCTGGTAGCAGTCCACCTTCCAGGGAAGGACAATGTGCTAGCAGATGCATTGAGCAGGATTTCCCAGGGCCATCACGAATGGTCCCTGGATCCCCTAGTGTTAAAAGTGATTTTTTTCAAGGTGGGGCACTCTAGAGATAGATCTCTTTGCAGCCCCAGACAATCACCAACTTCCCTTCTTTTGTTGCAGACCCCCAGTCTTGGGTTCAGTCCCCCTGGATGCTCTAATCCTGGATTGGGAGGGGAAATTTCCGTATGCTTTTCCTCTACTGTTCAAAGTCCTGGTCAAGATGAGGTCACAATCTTGCAAAGTGATCCTGATTGCTTCAGACTGGGCCTGACAACCTTGGTACCCCCTGTTGCTGTCCCTATCAGTCCATCTTCCCCGATCTCTCCCCAGGAATCGCAACTTGTTAACCTCTTCTCAGGGGAGGATTTGGTACCCCAACCTTTGGTCTCTCAATCGCAAGGCATGGCTCTTGAAGAGCTAGAATATGCAAATTTGCATCTGTCTCAGGGGGTTCTGGATCTTCTCAAAGCCTCTCGAAAACCTGCCACCAGAAAAACGTATAACTCCAAATGGAAAAGATTCAGCATTTGGTGTTCCAGTAAGCACATATCCCGAGATACTGCCGATCTGTCTACAGTTCTGGATTACATGGTTCATCTTAATGGCTTAGGCCTCAGACCAGTTACCCTCAAAGTACACTTGTCAGGTGTTTCTGCATTTCTGTCCATGGGAAAGACCTCCTCACTGGCATCTCACCCTGTTTTCTGTAAATTCTTCGAAGGACTGCTTCATAGCAATCCCCCCTTTAGGGATCCTGTGCCTGCTTGGGAATCTTAATGTTTGCATTGCTCAGCTTGTGCAACCCCTTTTGAGCCCTTGTCCTCAGCATAACGCAAGTACTTGACTTGAAAAACACTGTTCCTGGTAGCTATTACCTCTGCCAGGTGTATCAGTGAATTGCAAGCTCTGTCAGTAGAGCCTGATTTTATCTCATTCCACGGAGATAAGGTGGTCCTTAGTGTGTCATCCCCACTCAGCAGGTCAGCCCTCTACTCCCAAAGTGCCAACCTGTGAGCGTAGAATTGTGAACAGTTAACAGAACAAGGTAACCCTCTTGTCTGTTTTGTGGGTTCGAGTCACCTTTGTCCCAAGTTCTGGAGGGATTCAAACTGATAACATCTTGTTAGCGTACCCAGTTGTCAGGCTCAGATAATTCTGTGTTCGGGGGCCTACGGGCACCTAACCAGGTATTACAAAATGAACCCTTAGAACTCTGTGCAAGACCCAGAGAACTTTTACCTGTTTCCCAGTTTGGTACCACAGTAAGCTCATGCACAGTGTCAACTATGACCATCTAAGCTTCACTTATTAAAAAAAAAGTTTCAAGGCACACCTGGCAGTTTCTGTTTTTAAAATGTATATCTTTACTTTAAAATAGGTAAAAATAGGAAAACAGTAAATACAGAACAAGATATCCCAACACATGCAGTCTTAAAAATAAAATAGATTTAAAAGTGCAAATTCCTACAACCCATACACTCAGACTGGTCTTATCTAATGTGTCCTTACTTTCTTAATCTTTCAGTGCTTTGATGTTTCTCTTTCTCAGTCAGAAAAATGAATGTCATTGTGTAAGGTCTGCGCAGTATACTTAAAAGCAGTCTTGAATCGGCCTTCTCTCTGAGGTCACCTAAGTCCACCTTGGTGTATTAAAATTTATATTTTATAACACAGTATGTCCTAATAAGATATTTTACAAAAATAGGTGACATCAGTGAATCTCCTGTCTTCATGTGACTTCCCCCAAACCAGTTTGTGATCTGCTTCACACAGACATCAAAGTCTCGTTGATGTAATTCACTGGATACCCCAAGCAAATGCATATTGGACTTCCCAATTTAGTCTTGGACCTGCTTCACACAGACATCAAAGTCTCTTTGATGTAATTAGCTGGCTTCCTTGGAAGACACCCCAAACACATGCATATGCCCCTTTCCTCATGACACCTAGTGCAAATCAAAGGATTTCCTGAGGGCATTATAAAATGGATATATTGATTCCTGGCTTCAAAGCAAATTGACAAGGTAATTGCATCTCAGATATCTGTAGTTTAAGCTACATCCTGTCCTTTGAACTTATACCTGGGGGTTGATGTGTCATTTTCAGCAAGATAGTAGTTTCTCCTGACACACTCCCCTACATATTTTATATTGCAGAAAATCTATCATATTGTAATCAGAACCAGCTGTCCACGTGCCACACTTAGAACCAACAGGAGGTTCTTAACCAGAGTGGTTTCAGATTTTCATCTGAACCAATCCATGTCTCTTCCTGTGTTCTTCACTGATCGTTCTTCTTCAGGAGAGAGAGAAGATTACACAGTTTGGATGTTAAAAGGGCTTTTAGCTACTACACTGAGCATACTAAGGCACTTAGGTTCAACTCCCTCCAGTTGTTCCTCACTTATGGTGAAGTGGGAAAGGGTAAACCTGCTACTAAGAAAACTATTGCCAGGTGGATTGTCTCTTGTATACAATTATGCTATGAAAAGCTAGGCAAAGTACGCCACTCAGGCCTGAGGGCTCATTCGACTAGAGGTACAGCTGCTTCTCTGGCTGCTGCCGGAGATATACCCTTATTAGAGATATGCAAAGCAGCCACCTGGAAAACAGTCCCTACGTTCACCAAGCAATACTCTCTGGATATCCAGGCTAGGAGTGATGCTAGGCTTGGTACAGCAGTACTGCAGCGCCTATTCCCAAAACAGGTTTGATTCCGTCCTCCATGGAGGTACTGCTTGGTAGTCTGCATATTGTCAGAATACAGCAAGACTTCATGTTATTTGAAGAAAAAAATTACTCACCTTAGTAATTGTGTTTCTTCTAATGGAGTCTTGCTGTATTCTGACCTCCCTTCCCTCTCAGAACCTGTTTTTTGGGAAGTGGTCTGGCAGGCGCAGTGTTGCACCTCAGGGGTGTACTTGGCACTCTCCCCTTTTTTATACAGGGGGAGTGGGTTATTTATATGTTTTGATAATTATATTTGTTCACTGCCTAGATTTTGTTTTGGATTTCTCGACTTGAGTCTTTTAGGGATCAAAAATACTTGGTTGCCTTTTTGGCTAGTACATTTTACAATTTCCACATAGTGGGGGTAGTTAGTGTTGGCTCGTAAGAATCTGACAGCTACACTTCACAGTGCAGCAGACAGAGGTTTGAACTGAGCTCGAGCTCAACGTTCTATGCTTTGGCATAGAGTTAACTCTTTCCTCTCCGTAGCAGTTCAAGTTCTGGGGCTAACTGCATATTGTCAGAATACAGCAAGATTCCATCAGAAGAAATACAATTACTAAGGTGAGTAATTTTTTCTTCCCCGACAAGGAGACCCAGCCTGCTTGGAATCCCGACGAGGAAGTGGTCCCTGACTCTGGGAAGGCACTGTCCCACTGGTGTCTCCCGAGCGGCCGAGTAGGCCTGTCTGATCTCAGCCAGTCTCTGATGCCCCCTCGACCGAAAGGCCAAGGAAGGCCATAGCTCTAAAGAGGTGACGCCATCGGTCGTCCTCATCCTCCTCAGATGAGGATAGGCTCCGACAGAAACTCCGTCTGCATTACGAGGACCTCTTGGCAACAGCTGATTTTGACCAGGCACAAGCCGAAGCAGACTCCTCTGGAGCCGATTGTTGGTTTCTCCACCCACGGAGCTGCGAAACCTCCGGTGCGGCCTAAACTGGTCTCTCCACCGATTTTGGTGGAACCGCCGCCCAAGCAGCCTGTGGGAGGGGCTCCTTCTAAGGAAGCTAGACCAGACACCGGGCTTCCCCGGCATCTCTTGGTCACTGTCACCCATGACCGCCCCAGCAGGTCGAGGGTGATGAGGGTGGTCAACTGCTGTATCCGGATTCCTCGGATTCGGATGAAACTGGCCTCCATTCTCATCCAGGGGATGATGAATCTGCTGGTGGGATAGAGACGGAGGAAGGTATTTCGTCCTTTCAGGGCATTCTTCGCCTCATCTGAGTCTACAGGGATGCCCCTGGAGCCTATCCAGAAAAAGGCAGAGTACCCGCTCACTGACATTCTCAAGAGAGGGGATACCCCAATGGAAGCCATTGTTGGCCCGGGCTTAGAACTTTGGCAGCACCCTTCCTCCTATCCAGCTCCATCTGCCCATATGGCCTGCAAGTATGCGGTGCCCATGGGGTCCCTTGCGGGGTTCATAGAGCACCCTTAGGTCGAGAGCCTTGTGACCGCCTCTGTGTTCAGGCATACTGGTAGATCTTAAGTCGAGTGGGAGCTCTTGCAGCAGGCTCTAACCATTAGGACTAACGCCGCAGGCCTTAGGACCCACCGGAAAAATCTCAGCTAGCAGTACCCAGCAGGGACTACACCCTGACGTCTGCTCCACCCCGGCGTCAGTCACGCTACGTAAGGGGGCAGACGCTGGCTCCACCTCAAGTTCTTTTCTTGCCTCAACCTGCTCATGTTGGGGGAATTTTTGCTATCCAACAGTTCCAGCTCAAAATTGTATTTTTTTTTTTTTCTTGGAAAATTGACTGTTTTTTCTCTTTCTCGACTTCAATCGGGCGTATGTCATCTCAGTCGTCGGTCTTCTCCTACGGGCCGAAGAGAAACAAGTGCGATTGTGGTGCCAGATACCATCGAAAGACTGCCACTCCCAAGAGCATCTTCTGCCTGGGTCAAGACCACGACAGCTCGGCCTGCAAGATTTGTAGAGGCTTTACCAGAAGGACAAGAATTTGACGCCTGAAGGCCCTAAAAGCCCATCTATCAGAACAGCAGATGTATGGCCTGCACACCTCGGGGGACAAGGGCAAACACCAGGACAAGCCCTGTAAGCACTCCCGGGACAAGGACCATCGCTGGTCCCATCATCGGTCCCGCTTCCCCTCTAGAAAAGCCTCTTCTTCCTCGGGCTCGGGGGAACACCGCAAAAAGAAACTGAGTCTTCCCGCCAAAAAAAGATGCTGGTCAAGGTAGGACCATCAGGGGAAAAGACAGCGAAACCTAAGGTTGCGCCGCTGCGTGCGACTCCCAAGGCCTCTTAGGCACAAGTCATGGCACCTGCCCAAGGAGGCCTTGACTTCGCCCGGTTCGGGCAAGCTGCCGAGTGACAAGGACACCCCAGCACCACCTCCTGTGAAACTGGCGCCGGTCTCAGTACCGACGCTGGTGGAGGTGCCTCCGGTGGAAGACACCCCCGCGGAAGGGCCAGCCACTAAGGTTCCGGCGACCCTCAGGTCTTCCACCCCGCAGGGCTCTTCTGGGGACTCCCCCCACTCATGCCCTACTGGACCTCCAGGTTCCTTTCTGGGAACAGCAGCTGCTGTCTTTAACAAAGAGGCGCTGCAAGAACTCTTCTCTTATTGGTGGAGTCTGGTGAAAAAGGAGGAGACTTCACCGGAGCCAGACCTAACACCGGTTCCCGACTGGCTGGACAACCGTGAGCCCGAGGGCCTACCGCTCCTTCTCCGAAAGACCCCGGCGGCTACGCTGCCCGCCCTCAAAGGCTCATTCCCGGTCTGAGGACTATCGTCCGTGCCCTTCTCGATCGGGCAGCCGTCGTCAGTCCCAGTCTCAGCCCAGGAGCCGATCCCGCTCTCCCAGGCAGGCCCGCTCCTGACGCCGGTCCTCGCTCTTGTCTGTCCCGTAGCCAGTGTCGGTCCACTGACGCTCAAGTCCTAGACACAGCTTAGGCTATTCTAGGCCCAGGAACAGGTTGTCTTCTCCTTCTGCTTCCTCCTCATCCCTGTCCGGGGTTGGGGGTTCCGGGTTCCCTGGGGGAGAAGGACCAATCTTGCTCGCCTCCTGACGATCCGACCTTTATGGATGTCATGAGGCATATCCATACCTCCAATGAATGGGAGATGGAGGACCTGGATCTGGAATGCCGTCAACTGGCCCGTTACCTGAGGCAGAAGGAACCCAAGCCTCTGGTGGTGCCTCCTTTAGTGGACACCTTCCAAGGCCTTACCGGGATAACTTGGAAGCATCCAGCATCAGTTCTAACCGTTACAAAGAAGTCAGACAAGCTGTATAGAGCCCCAAGGGATGAGCCTTTCCTGGCGGAACACCCTCAGGCGGACTCATCGGTTATTATGGCTGCTCACGACAAGTCTAAACAGCCTGAACACCTCAGCTCCCAGCCCCCTGACCCAGAATCCCTTTACTTGGACCATATGGGCAAGAAAGTCTACTCTGCCTCTACCTGCTCCATTAAATCCATTAAATCTCTCAATTTCCTTACGCATATGGTCCAGTACCAGAATGCGCTGTGGGAGAGAGGACAGGAGCTAGCCAATGCCTTGCCAGACACCACGCAAAAAATTGAGCTTCTAGACATATTGAAATCAAGATGATGCCTGCCCCACAGGCCTTGCACGACACTGTGGTGATATGGCAGCCAGAGCATCCGCTGCCAAGTGTCTGCCTCCGGCACCATGCTGGGTTGAGAGTCTCAGGTTTTCACCAGGATCTGCAGTCCGGAATCCGGGACCTCCTGTTCCAGGGTTCCGTCCTTTTTGGGCAGGAGACGGAGTTTCTTATCTCTTGTCTCCAGGAGTCGGGCAAATCTATCTGGTCCGTCTGGCAGATGTACAGAGTGGACCAGAAGCGCACGAAACATCAGCCTTTTCGTAAGCCCTCAGGCGCTTCAAGCCTGTGGAGACCAACAGGGCCAGAGAGGTGGCTTCAAAAGGAAAGCCGGGAACCAGCAACCTGGAGGGCTCTTTTTCGAGGCCCCAAGTCCTCCCAAGCGCCTCTGCCCACTCCCGCTCCGCCTAATGACTCCCTCCCGACTTCCCTCCGAGGAGGAAAGTACCAGCGGAGGCAGTAGTGGGTCACTTCTCCCTTCACCTGACGGGTTGGAGCTCCATTACTGCGGACCAGTGGGTCCTGGACATTATAAGGAGGGGACATTCGCTGGAGTTCACTGAAATCCCCCTAGACACTCCACCAAAGGTCCTCAAGATATCCTCCCACTTTTTCCTAGTTCCAAAAAAGACGCAAGATCTTGGGCCTATCCTGGACCTCAGCTGCCTAAACAACTTTATAGAGTACCGAAGATTCAGGATGGTGAGCCTTCCAGGTCTTATTCCTCTGCTGTACCAGGGGGACTGGCTCTGCTCCCTGAACATGCAAGATGCGTACGTGCACATCGGGGTCTTTCCTGCTCACAGGAAGTACCTGAGGTTCCACTTCCAGGGGGAGCATTGTCAGTTTTGGGTTCTTCCATTCGGCCTTTCCTCCGCTCCTCAAGTCTTCAACGAGTATCTGGCAGTGGTAGCTGTGGCTCTAAGGCGCCAGGGACATTATGTCTTCCCTTACCTCAACGATTGGCTGCTTGCAGCCCCGTCAAGGATGCACCTCCTTCAGGCTCTCTGAAACACCGATACTCTGTTCCCAGAGGTGGGGATCACCCTGAACCTTCCAAAGTCTTCCCCAGAGCTGAGCCAAAGACTCGTCTTTATAGGGGCGGTCCTGGATTCAGTCCAGGGCATGGCTTTTCTACCTCAACAAAGGGGAGATTGCCTGCAGGAGATAGCCAGATCGGTCCTAGTAACTCCTCTGGTCCAGGCCAGGACCTTCCTCAGACTTCTGGGGCACATGGCGGCGGCCATCCCTGTCACTTCTTTGGCCCGCCTCCACATGAGAATCCCACAATGGATGCTCAGGGTGCAGTGGGATCAATGCTCCAACAACCTAGACCACACGGTCAGAATCGCAGAGCCGGTCAAGAGGACCCTACTTTGGTGGCTGGACTCTCTGTCTAGAGAAAGAGGTCCCTTTCCGTCAGGAAGCCCCCAAATCAGACCCTAACAGTGGATGCATCCAATCTGGGATGGGGGCGTGCACCTAGGGGCCCGCCAAACGCAAGGGGTCTGGACACTAGAGGAGCGCGACCTCCACATCCATGTCCTGGAGATGCGAGTGGTCCTCAGTGCCCTGAATGTCTTCCAAGAGGACCTTGTCCCAGGCTCTCTCCTAGTTCAGACGGACAACGTGGCAGTCGTCTTTTACATCAACAAGCAAGGGGGAACACACTCCTGCCCCCTATGCAGGGGAGGCGATGAGAGTCTGGTACTGGGCACTGGAGCGTCACATCTCTCTCTACGCAGTGCACGTTCCAGGCGTCCAAAACAACTTGGCAGACAGCCTAAGCAGGTCTCAGACCAAGGCGCATGAGTGGGAGTTGCTACAATCAGCAGCAGACCAGCTGTTCGACACATGGGGTCGTCCGGAGCTGGACCTCTCTGCGTCCCCACGCAGTGCCAAACTGCCAACTTTCTTCTCGCCTACATGAAAGCTTATTATTGCTCCCTTTGTTGGGCAGGAGGTTTCTTAACACCTTCCTCTCATTTTCTTTACACCTTCCTCTCATTCAGAGTGTATTGTTGAAGATACAGGCCAAGGGGGCTCGGATGATTCTAATCGCACCATTGTGGCCTCGGCAGATTTGGTTCCCATTACTTCAGCGGTTAACCTCGGAACCTCCAGTTCTGCGGCCAATATGCTCACAGTTGCTGTCACAGGATTGGGGCACGCTGATCCATCCAGATGTCGGGTCTTTGCACCTTCATGCATGGCTCTTGCAGACATAGCTAAATCCAGGTATGGAGTCTTCCCAAGAGGTGGCGGACGTCCTCGTCTCAGCGAGGAAGTCCTCTTCTTGCTCCACTTATTTTATGAAGTGTAAGCATTTTTGCTTATGGGCATCGTCTCATCGACTTGGATCCCCTTGTGTGCCCGGTGAACTCAGCATTAGTTTCTCCTCTCCATATACCAACAAGGCTTGAGCTACTCTTCCATAAAGGTGCACATGTGGACCTTTCCTGCATATCGTGTCCTCTTGTGGATAGAACCTTGACCCAACTGGATGTGGCCCACACCTTCTTATGGGGTATTCTGCATATGAGACCTCCCATTAGGGATCCTATCCCTCCCTGGGACCTCCTGTTTGTGTTGGAGAAGCTCACTCTCTCCCCCTTTTTGAACCAGAGGCTGATTGTGAGCTGCGTTACGTTTCCTGGAAGGTTTGTTTCTTAGTTGGTGTTACCTCAGCTCAAACAGTTTCCAAACTCCAGGCTCTGATGTGTAAAGATCCTTATTTGGTTTTTCACAGGGAAAGGGTTTCCCTTAGAACAAATCCTAAGTTCCTTCCTAAAGTGGTTTCGGAGCTGACCCTGAACCAATCGGTTGACCTTCCAGTTATTTTTTTTCTCCTTCTAATAGGGGAGAAGCTCTCCTACACACACTGGACATTCACAGGGCGCTAAGGTACTACCTCAAGCGCACGGCTACACATCATAAATCGGAGCAACTGTGGCCCTTGCGCCACAACACTTGGGCAAACCGGTGTCTGAACAGATTATCTCTAAGTGGCTTGTCCACTGTATTGTGTTTTGTTATGAGAAGCACAACAAACCCCTTCCAGGCCCAATTAGGGGGCACTCCACCAGGGGAGTTTCAGCTTCCTTTGCCACCCTAAAGAATGTCTCCACAAGAGACGTCTGTGCGGCAGCCACCTGGAATTCTGTGCACACTTTTGTGAAGCACTACAGCCTGGACATTGCATCCAGACGCCATGCCTATTTCATCTTGGAAGGCCTTCAGGGACTCCTGTTCTGATTTGCTGTGTTGCCAGCATTATTCCATCCTTCCTCCTCCCGGGGTTAGGCACCTCCTTGGCGCATGACTGCTTGGGATTCAGTTCTAATGGTTATAGCCTGCTGCAAGAGCTCCCACTCGAAGAAAGTTAGTACAGTTATGTAAGAACTTATCGTAACAGTAGCTCTTTGAGAGGACCTCTTGCAGCAGGCGCTGCTTTCCTGCCCTCCATCCCCCGGGTGAGGTGTTCAGCACATCATCGTCAGGCTTCACTTCTTTTACTCGCTGGGATCCATTCGTGGGTCTTGGCGGCAGAACTGAGGTGGAGCCGGAGTCCGCCCCCCCTTATGTAGCATGACCGACGTCTGGGTGGAGCCAACATCAGGTGGCGGTCCCTGCTGGGTACTGCTAGCTAAAATTTTTCCGGTGGGTCCTAAGGCCTGCGGCATTGGTCCTAATGGTTATCACCTGCTGCAGGAGCTGCTCCTCGAAGATCTACTGTTACGGTAAGTTCTTGCGTAACTGTACTTTCTACTGATACCGACAGACCTCCTGAGAAGAAATCCAAATATTTGGATATCACTGCCTGGAAGGTCTGTGCGGCCTTGTCTTCAGGCCTCCGTCAGGCAAGCTTGGCCATCGTCATGGCACACTTCTTACATGTCTTCTTGGGGGCCTTGGACAAAGTCCTCCCACGGTCGAGTAGGTCCGGGACCAAGGCCGTGCTGTTACCAAACGGCTCTGGACATCGAGGACTTGTGCCCGTTCGTTGGCAGCCGCAGAGCTTGGCTGAGACACTGCTCCTTCCCAGTGGATACTCAGTACAAACTAGCTGATGTTCCTTTCCTGGTCACCGATCTCTTTGGCCCATGTGTGGCCAGTCACCTTTGGCGCACTGTGCAGTCCAGTTCCACCTTGGACGCCACTTCTGCTATGGGTTCTTCTGGTCCTAAGAAGCAGCAGCAGAAGCCTTTTTGGCACTCTTCCCCTGCAGCCCAGCAGTCCCCCCTTTCGGGGGGGGGGGCACAGCAGCAGCAGGCTCAAGCTTGGATCCCCCGGCCCAAGCCCGGAACCTCCCAGGCCCATAAGGGAGGCAGAGGTTCAGGCCCTGGATCCTCTGCCTCCAAGCCTGCCCAGTGATGGGGTGGGGGCTGCCACCCCTACTCCTGTCATGCCAGCTCTGGGTCCTCCTGTGAGGGGCCGGCTCCGCCACTTTCTTTCCACCTGGTTCGCTGTTACCATGGACAGGTGGGTCTTAGAAGTGGTCGGCCAGGGACTGCCTCTGGAATTCGAGTAGTACCTGCCAAGCCGAGCCCACGCCCCACGGGAGAAGAGGGTATCCACCCACACTCGGTCGGCTCTCCGCGACAACATTGCTCAGCTCCTCCTCAAGGAGGCAGTAGCTCGAGTGACAGATCCTCCACCAGACCCAGGGTTCATATCCAGGTACTTCCTGATTCCGAAGCAGATGGGGGCTGGCGCCTCATTCTAGATCTGCCCAATCTGAATCAGTATCTCAGGCCACGCACCTTCCGGATGATAACTCTGTCCCAGATCATACCATCCCTGGAGCAAAACGTGTGGTTCTGCTCACTGGATGTCCAGGACACGTGTTTTCACGTCCCAGTCCGTCCATCCCACCAGTGGTTCCTCCACTTCAGAGCTGAGGGAACCCTATAAGAGTTCCGAGCCATGCCATTCGTCCTGTCCTCGGCCCCATGGGTCTTCACCAAGTGCATTGCAGTGGTGGCAGCACACCTGGGGGGGTGTCAGAATTTACCCCTACATCGACGATTGGCTCTTAGCAGGTTCTACCAAGCAGGAGGTGGAGAGGTCCAGGGATCTGGCCCTCCAGACCTGCTCCCAACTTGGCCTCCTTATCAACGAGGCCAAGTCGGAGCTCATGCCTTCTCAGGTGATGTGCTTCATTGGGGCAGAGCAACTCTCGTCAAGCCAGAGCTTGGCTCCCAGTGGACAGGGCGAAGATTCTCTCCTCTTTTGCCCAATCATTTCTGGTTGGGCATTTGCGCCCTGCCCGGGTCTTTCGGCGCCTTCTGGGTTACATGGCGGCATGCACCTCCGTTGTCCATTGGGCCCGGTGGCACATGCACCTCTCCAGTGGGAGCTGGCTGCCCAGTGGACTCAGCATCACGGTCATTTCAAGCAGCTGATTACTGTGACCCAGAAGATGTGGGATGTTCTCCAGTGGTGGCCCATCCCAGGCCGGTTGCAGGAAGGTATCCCATTTGTCCGCCCGAGCCGACAGCTGTCCTTACGACCGATGCCTCTCTCGTGGGTTGGGGAGCCCACATGGGGGACAACAGGGCCCATGGGTTCTGGACCCCCGAGGAGTTCCGTTATCGCATCAACGTGTTGGAGCTCAGAGCCGTCAGACTGGCACTGTCAGCTTTCGCTCCTCAGCTCCAGGGTCAGGTGGTTGAAGTCCAGACCGACAATACCACGACCATGTACTACCTCAAAAAATGGGGCTGCACACATTCCCGTCTGCTGTTCAGGAAAGCGCTCCGCATCTTGATGCTCATGAGCCATCTGGAGGCAGATCTCCTAGCCATCCACATGTCAGGAGCCTCAAATTAACTAGCGGATGCTCTCAGCCACATAGGCGAGACATCCCACGAGTGGTCTCTCCATCCAGAGGTAGCGTGCAGTCTGTTCTCCCACTGGGGCAAACTGTTGGTGGACCTGTTTGCCTTCAGGGAAAACACGAAGCTGAGGCTGTTTCATGCCTGCCCCCCTCAGCAAGACTCGCTGCAGGGGGATGCCTTCTCGAGGCCGCGGACCCAAGGCCTCTTCTACACCTTCCCTCCATTTCCCTTGAATCCATAGGGTGCTCCTCAAGGTGAGGAGGGACAAGGCGCAGGTGATTCTGGTAGCCCCAGACTGGCCATGCCAGTTCTGGTACCCAGATCTCCTCAGCCTCAGCAACAGGCCCCTGGAGCGGCTTCCAGCACTCCCAGACCTGATCTCAGTCATGCAAGTGAAGGTATTCCATCTGGACCTTCAATCCCTGCACCTCACAGCCTGGTACCTGAGCGGCTAGAGTTCCAGGCTTTGGGTCTTTCCGAGGATGTCCTCACAGTGGTGGACGCATCCAGAAAGGAATCGACCAGGAAATGTTATGCCTTCAAATGGAAGAGGTTTTCCATTTGGTGTAAGGGCAAGGGCCTAGACCCTCTGTCCTGTCCAGTGGCTAACATTCTCGACTACCTTTGGTCTCTGTCCAAAGGGGATCTTCAGTCATCGACCCTTAGGGTGCACCTGGCAGCCATCTCTGCTCACCGGGCGCGGGCCGGTCAGCCAACGTTGGCACAGGAGACAGTGGTCAGGCGCTTTTTCAAAGGCCTGGATCACATATCCCCTTCGGTGCCTGAATCTCCACCTCTGTGTCTGTGGGATGTACTGCTGGTACTGGCAAAGCTCATGGGCAAGCCATTCGAACCAATGCACAAGTGTGAGTTGTCACACTTGTCGTGGAGGACAGCCTTCCTGTTGGTGTCACGTCTGCCAGAAGGACAGGGGAGCTCCAGGCGCTTTCTGTGGACTCCCTTTATCTGGCCTTCCACAGGGACAAGGTTGTCCTGCGCCCCCACCCGAAATTCCTTCCGAAGGTGGTTGTCAGAGTTTCACCTTAATCAGGTGTTGACTCTGCCGGTGTACTACCAGAGTTACACCTCTGAGGCCGAGTACAAGCTCCTTACTTTGGACCTGAGACAAGCTCTCTCCTATTATAAGGAGAGGATGGCGGAGATTCGGGGAGAGGTTCACCAGCTGTTTGTCACTTACGCTGAAGTCGCTTCTGGCAGACCTGCAGCAAAGCGGAAGATTGCTCGATGGATAACATTTTGCATTAGTCTGTGCTGTGAGTTGGCGGGCAAAGAGCCTCCCAGCGGGATGAGAGCTCATTCTGCCTGCCATACCGCTGCATCAGTGGCTGCTTCCAGGGACATCCCTATCCAGGAAATCTGTCGGGCTGCTACCTGGAAGACAGCAAACACCTTCATTACCCACTACCACATCGACCTTGAGTCACGCCGGGGTGCTGGTTTTGGGGCCTCAGTTCTCCAATCTCTGTTTCCCAAGTAGGGGGTGTGCACCTTGCCGCCCTCCTCCCGGAGAACTGCTAGGAGTCTGCCAGTAAGTGTGGATGAACAACATATCCATGATCCTAGAAAAACAGGTTACTCACCTGTAATAGTAGTACTAGGAATGGTATATGTTGTTCATCCATACGGATCCACCTGACCTCCCCAGCTGTGGACGCACAAACCTGGGTTCCCGTGGGCTAAAATCCGGCATCATGGGGCAGAGCTGAGGGTTTTACCACCCAGGTCGGTGGGAGGAGCCAGCTTGAAGACTTTCTGGCTGATTTAAGGGAAAGGGACTCTAATAAGTGTGGATGAACAACATATACCACTCCTAGAATTACTGTTACAGGTGAGTAACCTGTTCATTTCTCCCTTGCTCTCTCTCTCTCTCTCTCAACTCCAAGGAAACAATCCTTGCCACAAACATTTAGTGAATTATCCCAGGTGAGCAGTTACGGGGACTGAAATCTGGAGACTGCATCATGGGGGAGGGATACAACAGATACTACTGTACTCTGTCCCAATCTATCGCTGTCTATGAAGCCGGCAGGCCACCTTATTGTACCGCAATCGGCCACTTAGGATGGCGGGGGGGGACCTTCGGGAGGGCGCTCAGAACTGCTCCTTTGTTACATTGTGTCACTGTTACGATTCAGATCAGCACAGCATTTTTAAACAGCCATGGAGAGGTCATGAACCCCTGGTTCGGGCAAACGTTCATGATGCTGTCTGTCACTCTCACTCACTCGAAAGCAGGGAGAACAGTGACAGCACCTCACACTACAGGACAGATGTAGGGAATGCTTTGGGGGGCGACAACAGAACTGCCAGTCTAACACTTTTCTCTATTGTGATACAATACAGCAAAACATTTCTACATGGACAGGCTTTAAATGGCTGCCTTTCTAGTTTTTTTTTGGGGGGGGGGCTCTTTTTTTCTGCTCGCCTACCTGGTCTGCTCCCATCCAGGCAATCTCTGGGACTCTGGCCGCTGTCTGACTGCCACCTTGCTTCTAGGGATATTGCCATTATCCCCTGCGGCTTGCCCCCCGTAGCGGGGTGGTGGGGAGCCCCCAGCTCACCCACCTGTCCGGATCCAGATCAGCAACTCCCCCGAGCCAGTGCACTGTTGGACGGCCATCAAGCAACCCAACTAGGAAGCCATTTTTCTTTCTTCTCCCCTGAGCTGGCAGGCATGCAATGATGCCAGCGGAGGGGAGCGTGCACGCATCTGCATGCGCTCCCTCCTGGCATCCACCCCAACTCCTCGCCAGACTATAGTGTGCGTCTTGTCCCCCAGCCTCCGCCAGGTGTCGTGAATCCCCCACCACCGGAGAGGGAGAGCAGTCCATCGGATGCTCGATCCCTCTCCTCCCTTGCCAGCCCCCCGGAGACCTGTGCGAGGTGCGGCGACCAGCGCCTCAGCCCTCCGCACCACTGGGCCAGCACCTTTCTAGTTTTGATTTCGGCTCAGCACAACAAACTAGACCGGAGTGTACTTCACTGAGCCCACTTCGCGAAACCATGCATTAACAGGGCTACTTAATGCATGGCTATGCAGGGGCTCTCAACCAATGGGCTTCCACGTTCCTCCTAACCCATGTTATGTTAGTATTTAAAATGGACTGACAAGCAATATGTGTTTCTTTGCAATTCTGAATTCTAGGGCAGTACCAAAATATGACTAACATTAGTTTGTAACATATGGATCTTCATAATACAACTATCGTAAAGTATCTGTTTAAGTTTTGGTAACCGGGTATGTCCACTGAGACAATTACAGTCCCTTTTTCAGGGTCAACCCGGGGTCGAGAATCAACCACGGAGGTATAAGTGCAACAAGCAATGCAGTTCTCGTGTTACAGGGATGGCATTAGGCAGAGTACATGTCAAGACAAAATGTTGCAAGTATATAAACAATTGACAACAGATTTGACAAGCGATTCATGAAATTGAATGCCTGATGGGCTATATACAGGGCAGTTATAGTACAAAACTTCATAGTAAACATACTAGTAATATACATGGGAGTGGCTAGGACCAGAGAATTCTACATAGATTAGTCTCATATTATGCTAGGTGCATGGGTAGGCACCCTTTAGCAAAAGCAGGAGCAGGTAGTAGAAGACAGAAAGGCAGACAGATGGGACTGAAATTGTGAGAGGAAGGAGCAGGAGAGAAGGGAGGGAGAGAGTTCCAGTCAGTTAGAGCAGCCTATGAAAAGGAGCATCTGGATACAGCAAGACGTATTTTGGGGACAATGAGAAGGGGGAGAGAGGTAGAGCGAAGTGTGCATGGTGCCGGTTTGAGGCATATAAGTTCCCTGAGGCAGGGAGGGGTGAATTTGTGGACAAGCTTGAACATGAGGCTCAAGGTGGAGTACCTCAGTTTTGCCCCATAGGAGGGCCACCCCAGTGAGGCGAGAACATCACAATGGTGAGAATGGGTAGGTGCCCCCACGGCAAAATGACCAACCCTGTGGTATGCCTGAGAGAGGAGGGACATGGAGAAGGAATTAGTGAAAGGGGGGGGGGTGCAGCATAGGATAGTAGGGGAAGGAGGGATGCAGTAGCAATTTTTTGGCAAGAGGAGTCCAAATTTCTGTTTGAGATTTTTGATAGTGCTAGAGACATGGGAGTTGAACGATAGGGCAGGGTCCAGGGTCACACCCAGGTATTTGAAGGAGTGAACTACCTCCAACGGGTCACCCTTGTTAGTAGAAATACTAAGGGTAGGTAGGTTAAGCTTTTTTCCAGGCCAATGGGTGAAGACCATGCATTTTGTTTTCTTTGAGTTGAGAACAAGATGATTACATTGGAACCAGGCTTCCAGGGAGGCGAAGGTTCCGATTGATTTGATCAATATCTGGAGAGGAGTGTATAAATACACCCTATGATGATTTTTTTAACGTTTCCAAGCTTAAGGGTGACGTAAAGGGACTCTGTGAGAGGAGGTGAGGAGATGGGTGGGGAGGACAGTGATATTGAGGTCTGTCCTGTAGTAGATCGTTACCCCTCCACCCCTTTTTCCAGTCCTATCATGTCTAAAGATGCCATAGCCTTGAAGGGACACCTCATGCTGTTTGATAGCAGGCTTTAGCCAGGATTCAAATATGCATAGGATGTCAGGAGACATTCGTGTGGTCCAGGCTACCATTTCAGCCATTTTGGGGAGTAGGCTGCGGATGTTAATATGTACTATTTTCAGACCTTTCATAGTAGGTATAGATGCTGTAGATTGGGTAGGGGGAGAGTGAAGTGCAGGTCCAGGGTTGGTTTTAATGTCCCCAGCCTGGATCAGCAGGAAGAGAGTAGAGACAGTTACCCAGGGCAGGGTGTCTGAAGAGAAGATGCCATGGGCAGGGGTAGCATTGGGAGCAAGGAGTCGTTTATGCAGCCAGTGCCCTAGCAGATCAGTATCTTGTTTAGGCAGGCAGGGGAGGAAGAGAAATATAGTTGGGGATTCTGGTTCAATGTGGACTGGAGGGGGAGGCAAACTTTCACCCGCAGGGTGTTAGAGGGCCCCAGCTATCACCCAGTCCGTATACCAGCTTAAAGCAATAAGCCATGCCAGGGAGACTGACCAATATAGACTGCCTATTATGGCAGGTTGGGCAAACAGGCCGAGAACAGAGAGCAGGTTGTATGTTATTACGTTCTGTGATCCAGGCAGGGGCTAAATGCCTGGGGGGAACAGCAGTGAGAGAAGTTAGGATTACAGTTTGTGTAGAAGGGTGAATTAACTTGACAAATCCTGGTAGGCTAGGGGAGTTTATACAGTTCAGAAGCGATTGTCCTGCCTAATCTTGGAGCCCCTGATCCAAAGATGTTAGCAGGGAGAGAAGAGCCAATAGGGAGGGGATGTTCTGGGGGAAGGAGGGGCAGGAAGAGTATTTAAAAGGTGACCTAGGAGGGGGTGGGACAAAAGAACAGGCACAAGAGAGCTACGAGTGTTACAAAGCAGAGAAGCTGGCTAAAAAAGGCGCGCACCAATCGGGAGCGATGCTCCTCATGGCTGGCCCAATCAGGAGCGTTAGGGAAACGCAGTGACCAATGAGAAAGCTGCCCGAGCAACCTGGCTCCAAATTCAAACAGCGATGTACCTGCAGCTTTCTGTCCAGAAGTCGGGACCAGGCGGCCGGTCTAAAAAGTGATGTTGGGTCCAGGAATAGCAGCAGATGGCGAGACAGCCGTAGGAACCCCCTTTGCTGCAAGCGCCGGCCAAGGCCAAGCGATTCATGGAGGAAGAGAAGGCAAGAGAACTATGGTGCAAGAAGGACAGGAGTCACTAAGGGGTGGGGGTAGCGACAGACTGTCAGCAGGGGTGGGGTGATCGAGGGGAAGACAAAAGCAGAATACTTAATTGTTGGCGAGGGTGGGTTCCGAATGGAGCAAGAGAGGGGGAGGATAGGAGACAGGGTGTAGGCTTACTGCAGGAGTTGAGGGCAGGTTCAAGTTCGAGCAGAGGCAAGTGAAGTTCACAGGGCTTAGTGAGAAAACAGGTTGTGGGAGAGGTAGAGGAGTGGAGGGGCCAGGAAGTAAAGTCCCAAGAGTCGCACACGAGAGGAAAAAAGATGAGGGAGAGAATAAGAGTGCAGACAGGCGAGGCAGGGTTTCAGCAGGTGCAAAAAGTCATGCAGTATCTACAGTTCACATACATGCACTCAGGTACGTCTAGGCAGTGCACCAGAGTTTAACATTCAGCTAGATTACAAATTAGGAATTTTTCCAGATTCTATTCATTACATTTAGGCAACATTGCAGTTAAAAAGAACATTTAGGCAGCATTACAGTTCAAAGAACAGGCACTGAAAATTTCCTGTAATACCATTGTTTGAATCGCTCAATAGTATTACAAGATCTTACTTAAAGGGGGCTCTCGCAGCAGGCAATAGTTGTAAGGACTGAGCCGCCAGGTGCTAGGACCACATGGAAAACTTCTAGCTAGCAGTATACAGTGGGGGACCGCCACCAACATCAGCACGCTGACATCCGACCTGTGATATAAAGGGGTGGTCCCCCAGTCCTTCCTCAGTTCTTTTCCCGCCGTCGACCCATGCAGATCAGACTGCCACGGATTCCTGCTTCTAGTCAATCACCATTTCTTTCGTGTTTTGACCGTGATTTATTTTCACAAGTTTATCCTTTTTCTTAATTTTCTTCGAGTCTCTGCATGTCTTTTTCTCGAGTAACATGTTCTGATCAGCATACGAAGTGTGCCTGCAGCAAGCAGATCCCAGCTAAGGACGGCCACTTCTTGTGCCTGTCCTGTAGGCCCGAACCATGACACTGAGGCCTGGCAGCACTGCCAGGAGTTCAGTCGGGCCACACGGAGATGCTGCTTGAAGACACTTCAGGCTTTCCTTCTGCAGCAGAAGTTAGCGACAATGTAGAAGGAGCACCAGGGAAAAAGCTTTTCTTCCTCTGCGGCCTCTAGGATGTCGACTTCTTTCTCCCTCAAGGAGAAGTCAAGCAGGAAGCACAAGCACCGGGACAAGGATAGGGATCGGTCCTGATCTGCTTTCCACTCCAGGTCACCGCACAAGCCAGTGGCCATTTCCAGATCTTCCTCCCGTAGGAGGTCAGTCCCTCCTTCACCGGCAGCCCTCACTTCCTCTGGGCTGCGTGTCTCCACCTCCCACCCTCATCTCCATTTCGGGCGAAGGCTCTTCCTGGCTTCAGAATCCATCCCCAGCCCCAAAGCCACTGAAGCTCAGGCCCCTTCTCCCAGCGGGTTCTTCTGACAGGGTGGATCGCCTGCATTTCAACAGCGACACTGGCTGGAGAAGCCAGCCGTCCGCACCTCGCTCCCTACCCGCCACCAGTTCTCCTTCCAGGGAGCCCCTGACAGCATGTATCACCTGCTTTTCAACGGCGGCACAGGCTGGGGACGCCAGCCGGCCGCACCTCGCTCCCTACCCACCGCCAGCGCTCCTTCCAGGGAGCCTCTGACAGGGCGGATCGCCTGCTTTTCAACAGCGGCAGTGGCTGAAGAAGCCAGCCGGCCGCACCTCGCTCCCTACCTGCCGCCAGCACTCCTTCCAGGGTAAGCAGTCATCTTCAGCCCGGGAATACATAGTGGAGCTCTGACTGGACAGCTCACTTTGTGAGCGCCACTGATTGGTAGCTGTATTTTACCGCTCCTTCAGTGATTGGACTGTGGGATTTGCCTTGAATTCTTTGGCGCTTTTCTGTCTCCTACACAGCTTTTTATCAGAGGCTCAGCTACTAAATTGAAGAGCTGTAGTAGTGTAATTTTGTGGTCTAAATTCGCCCCCACCACCCACCCCAGGCCTCTATTAAATACACCCTAAGCCCCGCCCTTCTACTTCTCTGCTGGCTCCATTGGCTAACATTAGTTGGCAAACCTGCTTTCTGGACTTCAGATTTCTGACTCTCCTCTTCTAAATTTGATATCTTGGCATCTGGAGACTGCAGTATTCTCGTTTCTTGCCACGTCTGCAGGTTGTACTTATTTGTTCCCCAATTGCTGCATCACCTTTTTTTTGTTTGTTTTTTTTGTTTTGTTTTTTTCCTTTTCTACACAAAAGCAGTAGTTTCTTGCTAGGGCTGGATAAATCTACATTGCCCTACTACTGAGTGACGGTGCTACATTACAAGGGGCTATCATGTGGGGAAGTCTGGGGCTACTCTTTCTGTCCTTTCATCTGTGCCATTTGTCAGACACCAACCTCCTGAACCTTATCCATGCGGTGATTTTGACCCCACATCGATATGCCAACTGTCCTGCAACTATCCTCATATCTATTTATGTGCCCCTAAGTTCACAAAATTACAGCACGTATTTCAGCCTACTCCTTCTGGTGGGACTCTCACTGAACCACCCCTGCAACCTACTCCCCTGGCCTATCGCAGCTCTGATCCCCATCTGCAGTTTGCAGTCAGGGTGTTAATTTTCGCTGCTGTAGGACACCAGAAGTCTACATGTGGGGCCCCGCCTCAGATAGCTGCCTGCCGCATAAACGTGAGCAGGCGGGTGGATATGGAGCACCATTGCAGCTCTAAGGAAGCTGTTGCTTCTACTACTGCTATACACAGGGAATGTAGAACTTAACCCTGGTCCGCCAGAAACCATTGCTTCACCCTCGGACCTAGCTAGGCTCAAGGGTTTGAGCTTCCTGCATGTTAATGTATGTAGCCTGTTAAAAAAAAAAAAAAGTGGGTTAGTGTCAATATCACGCAACAATATCAGCGCAAGTCATTTAAGTGCATACAGATTAGCGCTTAACTAAAAAAGCGTGCGATCAGTATAGCGGTAGTCAGAACCGCGATTTCTTTACCCCACCTCTAAAAGTGTCTATCATTTCCTGTTAAGGTCTCCATTCCAATTTACTGAGTCCAAGTTAAAAAGGAGAACTGCGCCTTGGTCACTGTCATTCAGTATGGGGTCAAACATCATACTGCCAACTTGAAAAGTAAATCACCAGTGTGGATAGCTGTGTGAAGAATCTTCCTGCACTGTGTTAAAAAAAGGTTAAGATGGATGAATGCTGCCTTCATGTATAGTACCTAGAGAGGGGGGGGGGGGTTAAGCGTCGTAGTAGAGTTTGCTTTTCACACTGGTGCTCAAACTTTAGTGTTAGGGTCCTAATTGTAAGTGTTATTTTCGTGTGTGTGCACCTAACCTGTCCTTCCTAATCAAAATTACACTGCACCCCCGCCGCAGGTACTGTGATCCTGGGGATGCTAGGAACTGAGTGAGCCAAAAGAGTGGAATGGTTACAATGGTTACTCGCCTCATAAATAATGTGTGTAAAAATGTAGATGGCTTGCAGCTCTATTAGTGCTTAGCGCTGACACTGTACGCGCTATTTTACTCGCGCTATTACGGCCATGCGGTTTTGACCATATACCAAAAAAAGTTCACCATGATCCAGACATGGGTGAATCACACTGCACCAGATGTGCTAGTGGTCACTGAGACCTGGCTTAGACCAGCTACATCTAATATGGAAATTAATATCCCAAATTACTTGTTGTTTAGAACTGATAGGCAGACTAGAGGTGGAGGGGTTGCTATCTACATTAAGGATAAATTCAAAGTATCTAATATTGATTTAGCTACTGTTCTGAATGAATATGAATGCCTATCTCTTAAGGTTGCTATCTCGCATACTGTTACCCTCTGTTATAGGGTGTTACAGACCTCCGTCCTCAGGTCTTCAGTTACTGACACACCTTAGCAATGCTCTGGGATGAGGACTAACAGAAATAATTATCCTAGGGGACTTGAACTTAGATTGGCTTTCCAAGGCATTTATACCTCTTGTATCATTTAACGATGCACATGGGCTAACACAACTTATTGGTGAACCAACGCGACCAAATAAAAAGAACCCCAATAACAGCACCCTGTTGGATGTTATCCTAGTTAGTAAGCCACATCTTTTCTCCCATGCTGGAACATTCTTCACTGATGTCAGTGATCGCTATTTAATTGCTGGTGTAAGATCAATCCACAAACCGTTATCCTCAGAAAAATTCTCAGTTAAGAGATCTAGACTGAACTTCGACCTACTTGCCTATGTGGATGAGCTTAAATATTCCTTGTATTGGCAGGATCTTTACCTGGCGAATTCAGTACAAATGGCTTATAACATCTTCAATGAGATAATCTCAGGGGCTCTGAATAAACATGCCCCCTTAGTAAAAGTGCGTGTAAGAAATAGTTTGTCGCTGGTTCACACTGGAACTTAAATCAGCCTTGTCTGAGAGAGATAAGCTTTTGGAAAAAGCACGTAGAACCAAGACCTCCTTGGACTGGTGCCAGTTTCGGAGGGCTAGGAATGCATGCACCAAAAAGGTTAGAGATGCAAAAGTCGCTTTCTGTCGCTCTGAGTTGGACTCTGCCACAAAAAGATCATCAGATTTTTGGAAAACTATCAAAGATCTATCCGGCCATATAACTGAAAGCTCACTCCCAGCTAAGATTATCTCTGGAAGTGATACTGTCAGTGACAGGATGGAGATTTTGGACTCTCCTTCAACAAACACTTTGCGACTGCAGATTTAGCTTTCGACAACTCATCTGCAAACCTGTTACGCTCTCAGCTTGACACACAATTTGATGAACCCAGTACTGCTAGCTTGAAATTCTCACTACAACCTGCTTCATTGAAAGAAGTCAAAGACCTCCTACTACATATTGATATTAAGAAAAGCGCTGGTGCTGACTCACAAGACCCATATTTCCTAAAGACTGCCTACCACATTCTGGCTGTGCCTATAATGCATCTATTTAACCTATCTCTAGCCCAGGGGACCCTCCCAACCATATGGAAAACAACACACATTATACCCCTATTTAAATCAGGGAACCCTAGTCATCTTAACAATTACAGACCGATCTTCCTTCTTCTGTATTGGCAAAATTATTGGAAAAAAATTGTAAGCACGCAGCTGAGAACATACCTCGAAACCATGAATCTCCTAAACCCAGCTCAATCTGGCTTCAGAGCTAATCACAGTACTATTACAGCACTTGCCAAAGTGACCAATGATTGGCAGACAGAACTGGATAATAAAAATGTTATCTGTGCTGTGTTTTTTGGACCTAAGCAAGGTGTTCAACACTGTCGATCATATTCTGCTCCTCTCAGAACTATGGTCCATAGGCTTGGATACAGTCTCACTGCGGTGGTTTACAGACTACCTCTCCAACCGCCTGCAGCAGAATAAGGCTGGAGGTGACCTCTCACCTCTGTTAACTCTTCCAAGAGGTGTGCCACAGGGATCTATCCTTGGTCCCCTTTTATTTGCAATATATATAAATAACGTAGATAACAGTATAAACAAGGCCAACATTAATCTGTTTGCAGATGACACAGTGCTATATCTAAGCTGTCCAACAACAGAAGCTGTTTGCATTGACCTTCAAACTGAATTCAACCTGTTACAGAACCAGCTTCTTCAAACAAAGCTTCTACTCAACGCAAAAAAAAAAACAGCGATGCTATTTGCTCCTTTTAGCCACACAATAAACCCAGCCACCATTGGATCAGTCCCTCTGATCACTACAATTCTTGGAGAAAACTTGGAATTCGTCACGAAATTTAAGTATTTGAGAGTTTGGCTGGATACTAAACTCTCATTCACTGATCACATCGAGGACTTGCTAAAACAAATTTACGCCAGAGGCTAGGTCTGTTCTTCAGGATTAGTAACTTCATTACGAAAGAGGCAAAGCTGCGGTTGGTTCAAGCAACGTTCCTCTTGATGGTAGACTTTCTAGACTTCATTTATAGTCACTCCCCTACTGTGTATCTTACAAAACTGGACATGCTTTACCATAGAGCCTTGAGGCTCATAACTGAACTTCCTGCTACCATGCACCATTGCTCCTTGTATACAGCTATGGGGTGGACTTCCCTTCAGTTTAGGAGGAATAGAATTGCTGTTCTATGGACCTTCAGATCTGTCTCTTAAAAAAACTCCCGCAATATATTAATGACTGTCTTCCACTAAGCATAGCAGGCAACTATGCATTGAGAAGTCATTCATTTATATCATTAATTGTACCCAAAGTTAAATCACAATTTGGCAGCGCATCCATAGGCTTTGCACTGCCCTCTCTTTGGAACAAAACGCAAAAAACAATGAAACTGAGCACCCCTGTGAGCCTTACTACCTTCAAGAATCTATATTCCTGCTGTGTAAGGGAGCCGTGCAATTGTTTCCCAAATCCTTAGTTCAGGCTCAACGACCGTGGTTATACTGCAGATTGTCTGGCTTTAATTTCATTGCCTAGGTCTTCTGATGTCTTCTCACTCTCCTTACAATGCTGATCCTCTTTCCTTCTGTTTCTCCTTTCTCCTCTTTCTTTCCTCTTCTTCATTACTGATTATCTCTTGCATACCTACTGTCTACTCCCTGCTATCCACTTCTTTCATATGTCTAGGTATTTTTACCCCGACTCCCACTTCTTGTTGGAGGTCCTCCAAACCCACTGGTTGAGTCGTGCCCACTTCCCTTTTTCTCTCCCTATGTCTTACACTGCTCCCCCCTTTCCCCTTTACCTTATTCTCCCCCAATCTTTGGCCCCCCCCCCATCACCTTTTCTTCTTCCTGGCATACCCTCCCCATCCTGAATTGCCCTGCTATTATGATTTTTGTGCAAAGTACTGTATAAAACCCTGCCTGCTGTTAAGTTTTGTTCCGCTTCCCTTTTCACTCTTTTTATTCTTTATGTACACATGCATCTACATCCTTGCAAAGTTATGTACTGCATAATGATCACGTCTGTATTGCTACAGCATCTTGAAATTTATTTTATTTTTGTATTCCATTGTATTGACTGTATAGATGCATATCTATTGTTTCTATTATAATTATAACTTGTTCTAACCAGGTCCCTCTCGCAAATGAGCCTTGCTCAATGATGTTCGCCTGGATAAATAAAGATTTTGATTGATTGATTGAAGTGGCTCGACCGGCTCCTCTGGTAGTGGGTCTCGGCCTACTGCCCTTCCGGTCTTGCCACTGCCTACATCTGTCCCCAGTTCCGGGGCTGACAACTCCAAGTGACACCTCTGTCTCTGGCTGGATATTCCTCCCCTACGAAGGCTACATCTGCGTTGGATACGTCGCCTGACTGGCGGCCTCCTCAATCATCGCCGGCCTCCCCAGCAACGTCTTCACCACCGCCTAAGCCTCACCCGGCACCGGCCGCTCCTTCAGGGCAGCTGCAACCAATGCCTGCTGAACCAACACTAGGGCCCCTCGAGACAGACGCCAGCTAGCCCTTCACCACAAGGGCCATCCCCTGCTCACCCAGTCCCCCAGGGACCGACGCCAGAGTATGCACATCCTCAGGGACCGATGCCGCGGGATCCAGCTCTCCCCTGCCCTGCTCCACCTCCACTCCCACCTCCTTTGGATTATAACGCCTTATTCACAGCGTGGTGAGAGTTTATGCAGAACAAGGATCCCAAGAGGAGGCCCCCTACCCCTCCTCTGATAGTCATCCCCTTCACCGAATCGTGTTCATCCTAACACTTCCCGGTCCCTGGTGACAAACAGGACAGTCACAAGAAGGATTTACGCCGGTCCTAGACTCTCCGCCTCCTCTTTTTCGGAGGACTCCAAGGATTTCAAGTGGCCCTCAGAGCCGGAGGCACCTAAGGATACCCCCAGATCCCCTCCTGATTATCCAACTTTCCTGGATGTCATGAGGCATATTCAGTCCCTCATGGGCTGGGGCTCTGAGGAACTGGACCCAGAGTGCCGACGCCTGACCACCTTCCTCCGTAAGAAGGATACTCTGCCCACAGTTATCCCTCCACTTACTGACTCTTTTGAAGACGTCAATAGGGCCGCATGGAGTTGCCAGTCTTCCGCCCCTGGCCTTACCTAAAAAGGCAGACAAGTTATGCTCCCAAGGAGAAGCCCTTTTATGGGGAGCATCCAGTCGCTGACTCTGTGGTCAGGAATGCTGCCCACAACCATACTAAAAAGCCCAGACACTTTAGCTCACACCCTCCAGATAAGGAGTCTCAGCATGGTGGACTTCTTAGGAAAGAAGGTCTACCCCTCAGCCACTCTGGCCGTTTGGTCATTGAACTTCTTAGCCCACATGGTTCAATACCAGAATGCTGTGTGGGACAAAGCTCTGGAATTAGTGCAGACCTTTCAGGACGACACAACTAAGTCCTAGCTGACTCTGTTCCTGAAGTCTGGGTCAGATGTTGGCAGTCATGTTCTAAGGGTGTCCTACAATACTGCAGACATAGCCAAGCGACTGGCAGACACTGGTGTATGTATTCGCTGCCATTCCTGGCTTAGGGTTTCAGGCTTTGCCCTTGATGTGCAAACCAAAATCCTCGATGCTCTTTAGTGGGTCAGTTCTGTTTGGCGAGAACATTCCAAATATTATCTACTGCCTGCAGGAATCTGGCCAGGCTCTAAAGTCGCTACACGCTTTGTACCACTCTCAGCCTAAACCCCTCCAGCGTCAGCCCTTTCATAGGAACCAAAGTCAGCAGCCTCGAGGGCAGCAACCCAGGGGAGCCTTCAAACATAAGGCCACCTCCTAGGAGACAGGAGCCTCAGCCCCTAGAGCCCCTAGGCCACCTTGCCCATCCCTGGTTCTTCAGCATGACTCCTTTCCCAACCCCCTCCCCCAGCAGAATCTTTGGGGGAGGCAGTGGGAGGGTCACTTCTCACTTTACCTAGATGGATGGTGCAGAATCACCTTGGATCAATGGGTACTTCAACTTGTAGAAAGGGGGCGCACACTCAAATTTCAGAAGGTACCCCTGGACAACCCTCCCTTGCACTCCCATTATCCTCCGTACCACATTGTCCTTATCCAGGAGGAGATCCAGGCACTGCTGCCTAAAAAGGGCCATAGAACCTGCTCCATTAAATCAAGGGGGAAAGGGATTCTATTCCCACCACTTCCTGGTCCCAAAGAAGACCAGGAATTTGAGACCCATTGTATATCTCAGCCACCTGAATCTGTTCATAGAATACAAATGATTCAGGATGGTGACCCTTCAAGGTCTCCTCCTCCTGCTTCATCATGGAGACTGGCTTTACTCCCTGGATATGCAAGATGCCTGTCTCCACATCCAGGTTTTTCAACCCCACAGGGAGGTTCCTCCGCTTTTGCTTCCAGGGGAACCATTACCAGTTCAGGGCCCTGCCCTTAGGCCTTTCCTCAGACTCTCAAGTCTTTACCAAGTGTCTGGCAGTAGTGACTACGGCCCTCAGGAGGCAAGGTCTTTGTGTCTACCTTTATCTGGATGATTGGCTTCTCTCAGCCCCTTCCAGAGACCAGCTGCTCCAGACAGTGGAACTCACCTTCAGTTTCTTTCGGGGGTGCTAGGCATCACCCTGAACCTGCCCAAGTCCTCTCTCTGCCCAACTCAGAGATTGCAGTTCATCAGGGCAATCTTAGATTCGGCTCAGGGCAAGGCCTTCCTGCCTCAGGATAGAGCAGACCGCCTGAGGGCACAGGCCCAATTGGTATCTTCGTCACAGCAAGTTCCAGCCATGTCGTTCCTCAGGCTCTTGGGGCACATGGCAGTGGCCATAGTTACCATTCCTCTAGCCCGCCTGCACACGAGGGTGCCTCAGTGGATCCTCCGGGTTCAATGGGACCAGCGCACGGACAATTTGGAACAGGAAATCCTTGTTTCCAACCCGGTACAACAGATGTCCTGGTGGCTAAACCCCTACAACCTCCTCAGAGGAGATCCCTTTTGTGCGGAATACCCACATCAGATTCTCACGACAGGTGTGTCTGACCTGGGCTGGGGTGCCCACTTAACGGACCATCAGACCCGAGGTACCTGGTCTCAACAAGAACAGCATCTCCACATAAATGTGCTAGAGATGCGAGCAATCCTTCTTGCCCTTTGGGAGTTTCAGACCCATCTGCTGCCAGGCCCTCTCCTGATTCAGACAGACAATATGTCCGTAGTCTACTATCTCAGCAAGCATGGGGGGGGACTCATTCGTACCCCTTGTGCAGGGAGGCCATGAGAGTTTGGTATTGGGCCATCGAACTCGAACTGGTTCTCTCGGCAGTTCATGCCCCAGGCATCCAAAATGTACTTGCCGACAGCCTAAGCAGGTCCAGGTCGAAGACACACGAGTGGAAGTCTCTCTTCGACAGGTGGGGTCGTCCTGAGTTTTCCTTTTTGCATCCCCACTCAATGCAAAACTGCCCAATTGTTGCTTGCTAGATACAGGGCCTGGTGTTTTCTAGCGAGATGCTTTGTCCCTGTCTTGGACAGGAAGGTTTCTGTATGTCTTTCCTTCCTTTCTGCTTCTTCAGAGAGATCTTCTCAAGCTGCAGTCAGAGAGGGCGGACATGATTCCGATAGCTCCCTACTGGCCACATCAGATATGGTTCCCATTAGTGCAGCAGGTAGCAGTGGAACCTCCTCTTCCCCTGCCACTTTGCTCCGACCTGCTCTCCCAGGACCAGGGCACTCTGATTCACCCAGACCGTGGGTCTCTCTATCACCATGTGTGGCTCCTTCAGACTTAGCCATCGCATGCTTTGGGGTTTCCTCTAGGGTGGTGGATGTTCTGGTGGCTGCTAGAAAGCCTTCCACCAGAGCCATTTGCGCCATGAAGTGGAAGCGGTTCTCCATTTGAGCTACCGCCCAGCATCTGGATCCCTTCACTTGCCCAGTGAATCTCATCCTGAAGTACCTCCTAAACTCTGGTCTGGGTTACTCCACTATCAAGGTGCACCTTTCCTCCATCTCTACATACCATGCACCCATTGACGGCAAAAATATTGCCCAACTGGACCCATCTTGCACCTTCTTGCAGGGTCATTCTTCATTTGAAGCATCCCATTAGGGACCCAGTCCTGTCATGGGACCCGTTTGTTTTGGAAAAGCTCACCCTTCTTCCCTTTGAACCAGCTGCAAGCTACGCTTTCTGTCATGGAAAGCATTGTTTTTAGTTGCCATTACTTATGCTCTGAGGATTTCCGAGCGTCAGGCTCTGATGTGTAAAGAGCCTTAATTGGTTTTCCAGAAAGACAGGGTATCTTTGTGGACCAATCCTGTGTTCTTTCCTAAGGTGGTGTCTGAGTTTAATTTGAATCAATCCATCCACCTGCCTCTTTATTTTCCGGAGTATCCCAATCGGGGGAAGGCTTTACTCCATACTCTAGATGTTCATCAAATGCTCCGTTTCTATCTGGACCGCACCTGTCCTTTCAGAAAATCCAAACAGTTTGTTTTGTTTGCCCCCAGGAAAGAAGGGGTTCCTGTTTCAAAACAGTGTTTATCTAAATGGTTAGTTAACTGCATTGTTTATTGCTACCGCAAGTAAAACAAGCCTTTGCTAGGCCAGGTCAAAGGCATAGAGGTACAGGATATAAATGATTGATCTGATATCATGTTTCCGTATGCTAATGCAGTTCCCCGGTGGTGGCACTCTCTGTAAAAAGTTGTACTTATGCTCGTCTGCACATTTTAGAAATTACCCCTTTCTTGTTTTTTTTCTGAAAAAAAATGAACCCCTTTAATACAAAAACAAGGAGTCTGTTATAGCCTCCAACCCCACTTTTCGCTTCAAGTGAGGAACCAACCATGGGAACCAACGTGGTAATGGGTTTGCATCACATGTACACATAATGTTGTTAAACAATAATAACTGTATGTGAAAGCTTGTTTATATGGGCACCAGAGCCAGTAGGCTCACGGCAATGCCCTTCACGGTATGAAAGGAACAGGGAACGGGAACTGGGGAAAGGAAACATCATCGTGGGACATCACTGATACACCCGTACACCTGGATACATCACTAAACATGTTAAATAAATTATTGAACTAGAACAGCTACCCCAGACATTTGGAATTTTTATAATGGTTTTTACACAGTATCAGTCTTATCATGGTTGTCAAGTCGCAGTATAAGCAGCACAGAAGGCAGTGGCACTTGGGCCCTGACCTCTAACACCAGCACAGAGAGCACCAGATGATTCAAAAGAATGCGGCCCAAGCAGACTTCATCTCCTTTTTTGTAAATGACGAGAAAAAAAATACTGATTGTGCCTTCACATGCCACTTCTTTGATAATTACCAGTGGCCATTTTCTCATATCCTTGCTCAGGGACACTTGTCATTTGCTCACCCCCACCTGGCCAGCCCGCATTTATAATTTTTATAATAACTTATACACAGTATCAATCACATCATGAACACATCAGGTCACAGTGTGAGTAGCACACATATGTATCAACTGCTATGAATTTCGCATAGCGCTATCATTTTCACACTTAAATTTCCCCTTGCTCTGCAGGTTTTCTGATGTTCCTCATAATGTTAGACCCAATGTTAGAGCTATTTTTGGACACAAAAGCTATTAAATAATTGAACTATGTTGCTAGAAACATTCCTTATCACCAACCACATGGGGCCCACTATTTATAGACATATTATTGTTTAAAATAACAAAGCGCTACACCCAGGTGCTACACATTCTGGCCCTTTGCCATGATTTTTGATGGCCAGTGCTATGATTTTTAATGTTGAGAGGTATGGCACCCGGGTATGGCAGCACAGAGGGCAGTGGCACTTACTTTTACTTTTTTGCCAGGATTTTCATGTGATCTCTGCCTACCCCACACTTGTGAGCCCTATTCATAGTAACATACCCGGGTAACATGGCAGTCCAAACAGTGGGCCCCAGGGTGGGTCCTCTCTCAGTACTTACTCAGCAGCCCACTCAGCAGTTCACACACATTGGCCCTATTCTCCGTACTAACCCCGGGTACTAACATGGCACTCCACCCAGGTTCTGACGGCTTTCCTGAGAGTCCTGTCCCAGGCAAAAACCTCTGGATCAAGCCCTAATCAGGCCCCGATCTGGCCTCACATCACATCCCCGGATCACACCAGGGGATCACATCGGGCTGCTGCTACAAATGATATGGAGTTTTATTTTTATCAGTTTGCTTTATCACAGTTCTATGTGATAAGGGCGACTGCATAACGGCGACCCGTCTGAAGGGTGCCAAACCCCCAGGGCGATGATATTAAACAAAGTGTTGTAATGCGGGGGGTCTTCGTCCCACAGTCCCCTTACTTATGAATTCCTGCTCGGGGGGGGGACAACTCACAGAAAGGGACAAACCTGGGTTGCCCACATTGTCGGCGCCGTTGTTCAGTCTCCCTTCTGACACGTCACTGTTCTGCAGTCACCCTTTTGATGGGTTACCCTTTAGAACAATACATTGTATAACTTTTTGAACATAGCAACACACTATTTAAAAAATGCATTTTGATGGCAAAAATTTACCTAGTTATATTTCGGTAATATTAGAATTAATGTGGCTAGGCATTTTTATTCATGTGGGAGACAATTATTTAAAATCCACCCTAGCCAGGCTGGTCCCCAATTTCACACCTTCTGTCACTTCACTGTCCATACTCCATCTCTTAATCATCACTGCTGTCTATACCTCAGCCTCAAACACCCCTCCCTTGAGTCATGTTGCCTGTAACCTGGGCCTGTAACACTGCTCCTCTTATTATTCTCAGAAATTTTCTCACTTTCATCTATCTTTACTCATCCCTCACCCTTCTATCCCCTACTCCAGCCCTTTTACTTTCTTCATTCCTCTGCCATTTGTGAAACAACCTCCTCTACCTAACCCCCTTTCCTATTTCTTTCTCAAATAACTCCTTTGTTCCCATTTCCTACCCCGGTTTCCTACCTTCCTTTGCCAGCCTTTCCCCATCCTCCTTTCCTGCCTCATCCTCGGGCTCATCTTCCTCACATTACTTGACTCCCGGGGATCACATCACACCCACTTGTACTGCTCCCGGGTACTGCTGCAGCAATAGCTCCGTACCTACCTGCTATAATGGAGTTCTGTACCCGGAGTCCTGTTTCCTCCAGTTTTTCACGGCAGTTTCTTCAGCCTGGTTCTTCAGGGGCTCCTGCTCAGGGGACCGAGTTGGCAGGGGTCTGCAGTCAACCAGCAGAGACGAGGAGACCGGCCTGGAGACTGAGCATGATACCAGGCAAGGTGAAGGGCAAGGGGGGGATGGGGGCAAGGAAACGAAAAGAGAAACGACCGGGCAGCAGGAGCCGGAAGCGGGAGCAGCACCAGATGGGGGGCAGCAACAAGGCCGCGAGCAAGGTGGGGAGCAAGGCAGATGGCTCCGCAGACTGCTTTCCTCCTGCTCTTCTGATGACTGGGATGACGTGAGGCAAGAGTCAAGTGATGCGCCCCCCCAAGTTGTGCATGTGTGCAAGTACGGGCACAAGATGTAGCCACTGGGAAGCCCAAGTAGGTGCTAAAAAAGCTGTAAAGAAGGGGCTACAGTCACATTTGCCCACCCCCAGACCCGGGACACACCCCTAATCTCCACAATCGTAGAGAAACCTTCATCGGACACGTCTAAAAAAGTACATGGAGGCAAGCATCCGTGTCTGCATTTCAAAAAACACCCCTTTTCCGCTATTTTGCAGTGCAAAATAAAGTGCTACCACCAGGTGCAGTTCTCATGGACAATGAGATTTCAACAGCCATGAAATGGAGACACCCCCCCACCCTGGGCAATCAAAGGGGCTACCATGAGCAGTGAAAACAAACTAAGTCTAACACATGTAGCCCTAACAGCTACAGGAAAGGAGTTGTCTGTTGACATGGAAGCAGATGAAATTTAAATGATAATGAGGATGTAGTTTTACTTTAAGGAGGAAAAAAAATCAGAAAGTACCCTTTTTCTGAAATGGTAAAGAAAAATAAACATAACAATGGGCTAGAAATTTATAACAGAAGATTATTTCTTAGATACTCTGATACTTCAGGTAATTGGGACATCAGAGTCTGTTTCCCATGCAGATTTCGCCAGATATTTTGTAAAGAATCGCTAAACCTTCTGTTAGCTTCTTTAAAATAAATAGCTCGGAGTTCATGTGAAATTTTCTGCACCAGTTCAATACGTGATATATATCTTTTGCTGTAATGTGTTTAAACATGTAGAGTGCCAGATATACCATTTTATAGTTATAAGGACTAAATGTATCGTTGATTGATCCCATTTTGACCATTGGGCATCGAATTTTCCATATATTAAGGTATTATAGTTTATTGTTGCAAAACATAGAGATTGCCATAGTGTAGCTAGAAGGCCCCAAAACCGGAGATATCACTACAGGTAAAAAACAGATGTTCCATTGACTGTAGTTGGTGTATGCATCCAGGCCTAGAACAGTGTCGTTCTGTTTGTGTTTTTGATTGGCTTTTATGTTTAGCCGTTCATGACAACAAAGCCAGTTGACGTCTTTTGTTTTTTCTGGGATTCATTTTTTGATTAAGACAGTTTTCAAGGAAGGAAGTAAAGGAGCTGAGTATTTTGGAAAGATAACTCAGACCTGAAAATTGGAAGCTAGGACATGTTTATACAATAATTTTCTAGCAGTCGTAAGAGCCATCTGGCTGCTTATGTGCCATGGTTTTAATTTTACAAAAACTTCTCTAAGGTATGTAGGAGCCTCTTGTGAGCTGCACATTAATCTCATGGTGTTCCTGTCCACTGTAACAGCCAGGAATGGCAAACAGTATGTAGGACTGCAGTCCATACCCGTACATTGGGTGACAGTAGAGGTTTAACGTTGCAGTATAAATAAATGCAATAAAAAAAACATTAATGGGTTTGTCATGTTCAAGCCTCCCTGCTTTTTGGAGCGGTATAAAACGTTCCTCTTAATGGGATTTAATCTGCTCCCCCAGACAGCCTGAAAAAATAAGTTGTATAGGGGAGCTTCCAAAGTTTTGTGGGGAGGAAAAATGTGACTAATGGAAAGAAATACTGGAAAAAGAAAGTTTTTGTTAAATATATTCGTTTTTCTTTAGACATTTGCCATTTGTTCCATTGTTGCACTATTGAACGACCATTATTTATCTTAGCTTCCCAATTCAAAATGTCCAAAGGCCCGACCCCATATTTAATAACTAATATGGTAATGGGGGATGTTAGAATTTACATACCCTCTTGTTTATGTTTTATTTATTGAGATCTTGGATTAATACCTTTAAGAACAAGCTCATTACATAAGTTCCACGTCAGAGGTTATACAACAGGTGATACAGCGGGTTAACTGCGGACATCAATAATACACTAATACATTTAGGATTACAAAAAAATAAGTGGTGTTGGTAAATAATGATGAGGATTAGCAATTCATGCTCCTATTGCCAAAATATATTGTGTCTATGGAACACTCCTTGCTCTATAGTGAAAAAAATTAATAAACTTGAATTTCAAAAAAAAAAATGATGATGAGGCCTGGGACACATTGTAATATGCAGAAAGGTCACATGAGTCTTCTGCAACACAGTACAGACAGAAGAGACAGCAGGGGATGGACAGACAATACGGGGGGGGGGGCATTAACCAAAGGCATCATCGCACAAGCAGGTGGAAAGGAGGGGGTAGGCCCAAACAGACTATCCAAAGTGTGGTAAGGGAGGATAGAGTAGGATGGGTAAGGGGATCGAGGTGAGGGGTAGGAAGAGGGCAGGCTAAGTTAAGTGTGTACAAGAGTAAAGGTAAGTGCGCGCAGGAGGGATTTATGAGGCTGAGACAGTCGCGAGCTGAGAATTATGGAAAGCAGTCACAGCTAGATTCCCTCTATATTCGTAATAGTAGAGACGGGGTCCCCAAGATGCCTACCATGGCATTTTTGTATGTTTAAAGATGTCCTTGTACAGTTGCCATGATCCAAACAGTCTTATTTTCTGTCTTGCTGAGTCTTCATTTTGAACTAAAATGCACAAGTCATCTGCATATGCCATTGTGGTATATGGGACAGTATAGTCATAGTACTCTTAGGAGAGGGTCTGTGCAGAAGACATGTAGTATGGGATGAAGGGGGCACCCCTGCCTTACTCTTTCTGGTACTGGTAACATTGGTCCATTCCACTCATTCACTTGGGGTGTGACCACGGCTGATTTGTAAAGACTTTTTAGCCAAGAGATAGTCTAGTGCAATAGTTCTCAGTCTTTGCCATAGTGAGCCTCCCCCAAGTCGTGGAAAAGATCTTGAGCCTCCCCCAAATATTGAAATAATCTTGGGCCTCCCCATAGAAAAATAGCATACTTTACACAGTTCATCAGGAATAAAGTGAAACTTCTTTGAGTAGTTGGTTCTCACTTTTTCATCTTATTGACCCTCCCCCCGTAAACCTACTTGCTCTGCTATTTTGATTCTCAAACAGTTGTTACCCCTTGTTGCAATACCTTCATGGTCAGACTGCTTTCTCATTCTGTTTACCTTCTATCTGGAATAACCTTCCTACCCACCTCCATCCCCCCCCATTCTGCTCTTTAGCAACTCCTGCTCTTGTGCCTAGTACCTCTCTGCTAAAGCCTTGTATATGGGCTGTTATACTGGGCTGTTCTGCCACAATCCTAATTGGTCAAGTGTTGCCTCTCACTATTTGATTATGGTTCCTGCTGTTCTATTGTTCATTTTGTACTGCTTGAGTACTTTGCAGTTACCTTTGGAATTGTATTCACTCGCTACCCTTCCCCAGGTTCATCTGTAATAAGCCTTAGCTCAGTGTACCTTTCCTAATCACCAATATGTAAATAAATAAATAAATTGCCCTGTTATCCTCTTTCATTTTGCCTCATCCCTTCACACAAAATATCTTGAACTAAGAATTCAAATACTACTTTTTCAGACTTGCTTGAGCCTCCCCTTGAACGGGTTGGGGCCTCCCAGGAGGCTGGCCTCACCATTTGAGAAACCCTGGTCTAGTGGAATATTGCAATATTGCAGGACTTGCCATAGAAAATCATGTCTGATAGAGTCAAAGGCTTGCTTTTGGTCAAACGAGAGTATAAACCCTTTCATACCATATCTGTTATGTTCTTTTATTTTTCTTAATAGTATCAGTTAGTCAGTCATTTTCCTTTCAGCAGTGGAGAAAGATTGGGCATGGGAGATCAGGTATATGGCTGTTTTTCACTTATCCTGAATTTAGTATTTTTGCTAAGATTTTAAAATCTACGTTTAGAAGGCTTATGGGTCTCCCAATTGGAAATTTCATTTTTCACATTTTTTGTATATATAGATCAGAGAGCCCCTTGCCATTGCTAGGGGGATGGAGTTTGTTCGTAACATTGCTGAAAAAGCAGCAGCCAGTTCATCCGCTATTTGTGGTCCTGTTACTTTAAATAATTCTGGAGTAAGACAGTCTATGCCAAGGGCAGTTTTATTGGTTAGGGATTTAAGTCATTCCTACTACTTGTTGTGAAATATCTGCCGTCAGGTAGCTAAAATATGCCCTTGACAAGTGTTTTTTTTTGGGGGGGGGTGGAGGATGTTAAAATTATTTGTGGGTACATTTTCTGCTTGATTGGAAAACTCAGCTTCTGTTTGTTCAGGTGACAACGTTAAGTAAGTTGTCTGGATACTCTTTCATATCTGTATCAAAAAGACTACATTGTTTTGTGTTTTATTTTTCCTTCTTGAGGCAAGAAAGGGCAAATACTATTGGCATTTCCCTGTGTACCAAAGGACTGTTGTTTTTGTAGTCCATAAGATTTTTTTCAAATGGTAAATTAGCATCTCTTGTTTTATGTTTTGAATTTGTGTTGTGAAATTATGCTTAGTAGATCTGGCAAGGGACACTAACTTTTGTAATTGTTGCAGATTATGTAGGTAATTCAAATATTCTTTATCTCTGTTTTACCGGTTTGTTTTAATAAAACCTGAAGGTCCCATTTCGTATCCAGCCACCAGATGGCAGGGTCATCATACATCTTGAAGACCATTTTTCGGATAGCTGAAACATATTGGATATTTGGGGCAATTTGTGGAATATCTGATAAGAAGGAATTAAATATCCAGTTCCCTGGGCCATGTGAACACATTACGGAGTGACCAAGTTGTAGACCCAGTATTTTGTGGTCTAAAACTTCTACCTTTTGTACCTATGCTTTTCTAAGTACAGAGATTTGGTAACAAAAAAGTCTGTTCATGTTGCAGGGGAACCCTTCTGAAAGGTAGGGTCTGAACAATTATTTACCGCAAAGTAGGCATCATTAAGTATTGAAATTTGTATGATTTGATTCAGGGTAGACATACCACAACATATTTTTTGTGTTTTTGTCTGCTTCCCTCTGTCTTGTAAACCCAGACCACAATTAAAATCTCTTCCAAAAATGACCTTATGGGACGAAAAAAGATACGGCTGTACAGTGTGAAATAGGGTGATTCTGTCAGCTTTTGATTGTGGGGCATAAATATTTATTAGTCTGTAGTAAATATCATTACATTTAGTGTCCAGAATCAAAGTCCATCCTGGTATGTGATCAATCAGCTTAATTACCTGTATGGATGCCGAAGTTTTGATTAGAAACCCTACTCCAGAACAGATGTCTGTACCTAATGACCAGTAAGAAGGCACAGCATACCATTCTTTTGCAGCTGCAGATATCTCAAGAATGGTATGGAGCCTGGCGTCTAGTAGAAAAATATGTGCCTGGGCAGAATGCAAGTAGGTGAAGACTGCCTGTCGTTTTCTATGGTTCTTAATGCTGTTAGCATTAATTGTATAGATGGAAAGTGGAATATTCATTTAATTAGAGGTGCGGGGATGTACATAAATCTTTCCAACTTGGGGAGGCTTATTACTTTTTTCCCCTCCGGGATCTCATGGGATCTTTCTTAGCATCCAGGGAAACCTGGGGAATGTCTTGTGCTAGACCAAAGGTTTGAGAGTCCTGATCACTCACAGCCATCTCTAAAGGGGGCTCCAGCTGTGAGGAACTATAAGGTAGAGTCTTCTGAGTCGGGGGTGTTTTTAAGGCTTCATAGCTATTGGTTAAAGGGACTATTAAAGTTTTGGCATTTTTGAGACAGGTAGGTTCTAATGAGCAACTGTAGTCTGAGATCTGTTTCTTTTACCTTTAGCTGTAAGTGGAGGCAGGGGAGGCATTTCCGGATTATCTCAGCAGCACAAATAGGAGAGTCGTTTTTTTTGGGGGTTGTCCAAGTTCAGCTATGTCATACACTTCCTGTGAGGGTAGTTCTGTTTCTGTCTGTCTGAGGCTGGGAAGTGGGTTGGGGGGCTGGGTAACCTTTTCGATCTACGGACAGACTGGAAAGTGGCTCTCTGCACAATAGCAATTCTAAGTCTTTGTTCTTCTTCATCTGTGGGATCTGGTTGATTGTTGGCTGCCCATCTACAGTTTTGATAGGAGTGGCCTACGTCATCACAGCAGTTACATTTGTGCTCATTCATGCAATGCCCACTAGTGTGTCCTAGTTCTTGACAATAAATTACACTATACCTGATCACATACGAAATTGCCAGCAGAAACCGGCCTCACGGTCTGCTTGAGTGTGCAGCTAGCACCTCATCTCTCAGCTTCCCCTCCTGCCCTCTTCTTCCCAGTATCCCATACCCTTACCCTGTCCCAACCCCTCTTGAAACTGCCCACCGTCTTACGGAACACTTATCTCATCTGGTAAGGTGTTCCATTTGTCCACCAATCTTTCGGTGAAAAAATGTCTCCTCATCTCCTTCCTTTATCTTCTTCCCTCCAATCTTAGTCCATGCCCTCTCGTGTCCCTCCCCCTTCTCATCTGGAAAATCCCTTCTGTGTTGGTCTTGTTCATCCCCTTCAGATACTTAAAGGAAGTTTCCAATGTAGATAGCTACTCGCGTGGTGCAGTAGCTGTCTTCCATGGTAGTCATTTTTAGCCAAGTTAGACAAAATGTGTGCAGCTCATATTTCTGATATTTTCCTCGTAAAATTAGTTTTAGAATCGGTTGCCCGATGCATTCTAAGAGCCCCAGTTCAGCCGCCACACCCCCGCGCTCAAGCACATAATGACATGTGGCCAGGGAGAGCACGGGGGCACGCCACATTAAAATGAATGGGGCTAGATTTTTCATTCATTTTTAACATCAAGAATGGCCAGTAACAGATTAATGACAGGCACCACTTGACTAACAAGGATCATGTTAGTCAAACGGTGCCTTTCATTAATCTGTTACTCGTCTCAATCATATGCCCCATCCCTCTTCTACTCCAGCAAACACATATTCAACTCTCCCAGCCTGTCCTTAAAGGGCTTGCTCTCTGATCTCTGGATCATCCTTGTGGCTCTTCGTGCACCATCTCCAATAGTCTGATGTCCTTCAGGAATGGGTGCCAGTACTGCATGCAGTACTCCAAGTGGGGGCCTGAACAGTGACCTATACAGGGGCAGGATAACCTCCCTCCTCCTGGAGGAGATCCCTCTTGCAATACACACCAGCATTTTGTTAGCTTTTGCTGCCGCCTTCCTGCACTGAGCAGAGTTGTTCATGCTCCCCGTAATGATCACTCTTGGGTCCTTCTCCTCTGTGGAGCACCCCAACTGTACCCCATTCAGGTGATAATACCTTCCCTGGTTCCTGGCTCTGAAGTGCAGAATCAAACACTTCTTTGGCGTTGAACCCCAGCTGCTATGTTGCCCACTCCTGCAGTTTAGTCAGGTCCTCCTGTAACCTCTTCCACCCCTCCACATCATCAGCCACAGCTCCCATCTTGGTATTGTCTGTGAACAGACTGATACTTCTCCAGATCCCATGTGAGATATCTGCAGTAAAGATCCCAAACAGCACCAGTCCCAGTACCGATGCCTGTGGTACTGCTCTGTGACAAGAGGTCCGCCAGCCCCCACCAAAAACCACCACCCTTTGCTGCCTTCTGTTTAGGCAGTTTGTGATCCATTTCACCATTTTTGGTCCCGCCCCCACATATTCCAGTTTCCCCCCTCCCAAGCATGCCTTGCTGAAGTCTGAATACAGGACATCCACTGCATGGCCCTTGTCTAGTTCCCACGTCACCCAGTCGTAGTACTCTACAAGGTTTGTCAGGCAGTATCTGCCCGCTACAAACCCATGCTGTTGACCATCTTGGAGACCCTTTTCCTCCAAGAATCTCACTAGACTGTCTTTTAGGATGGTCTTCATGAGCTTTCCCACGATCGATGAGGCTCGCTGGCCTATAGTTTCCTGGTTCATCCTTGGAGCCACTTTTGTGGATGTGCACCACATGGGCCATTCTCCAGTCCTGTGGTATACATCCCTTGTCCAGGGAGGCATTGAACAGGTTGACCAGTGGCCCTACCAGGACCTTTGCCAGCTCCCTTAGTACCCTAGAGTGAATGCTATCAGGTCCAGGTGCTTTGTCCACCCTTAATGCCCTCAACCCATCTAATACCCTGCTTTCTCTAATCCCTACATCTGTTGTCTCCCCCCCTTGTCCAGGGAATCTGCGCCCCCCCTTTCTCCTGCATTAATACAGAGCAAAAGTATTTGTTCAGTGCCCTGCCTGGCCCGCCCTTACTCCACCCACCCCCATGCTTCTTAGTCCTCACCAGCAGATCCTTGCTCCTTCTTCTCTCTCCGATGTAGCGGAAAAAGTCTTTTTCTCAACTTTTGATTACCTGCGCCAGTCTCAGCTCCCTGGACGTCTTGGCCGCCTGACCAGTCTAGTAAACCTCCCTGGACTTATCCATGTACGTATCCTTATCTTCACCCCTTCCCGATTTCCTGATCTTTTGAAATGCTGCCCTCTTGGCCCTCACCCTTCCATAACCTCCTGTCAGCCAACTGGATTTCTTTGCCCTTCCCTTCTTGCCTTTCTTCCTAGTGCAAGACTCCGTAGTCTCCGCTAGCCCTATCTTTATGATGTCCCATTTCTGGTCTGCATCCTCGTGTGGTTGCATACCTGCCAGGTGCCTGCCCCAAATTTCCCCACTTTTCTTAAAATCTGCCCCCCTGAACTCAGTCACCCTTGTACCTGTGCACCCTGTTTCCCTCCCCATGTTGAGTGTGAACCACACCGAATAGTGGTCACTGCCAGCTAGTGGTTCTTCCACTTCCAGATTCTTTACAGCTTCCCTGTTATCCAGTTCAAGGTCCAGAGTCGTTTCTAACCAAGTCAACCCCTGGACCAGCTGTGTCCTGTTGGCCCACATTTATAGCATGCTTTAGGCTGACCTGCATAACACGATACTCCCCGATCCCGACCCAAGAAAAAACAATTAGCAAGATGTTCCAGTCCTGTAGCTGTGACTCGCAACATGACTTTAACTTTCCAGCCACCAGTCCAGATATGCTTAGAGTCAAAAATCAGCTCTGGTTGTTCAAGAACAGAGCATCTTGGCTTTAACCAGTAGGTAAGGTCAGTGACACTGACCCCTTCATTTCAGAACAACACAGTTACAGTTTTGTATGCAGGTTTTGTTAAGGGAATTTCATCAGATGGGGTCCATAAGGGGGTATGCTTAAGTTATTGGAATTTTGCCCCAAAATTTTGTAATCCAGAACTAACTTTAAAACTTACATCAAAGGTTGTTTTTCCCTGACACATGTATCATGGCGTGAATTTCGTTAGCAAAAAACTTCATGCAGTCTTTCAGATGTTTTCCAACAAATACTTGGTCAGGGAGTAAATCCATACCACCCTTGTACACCAGTCTAACTGCGTTATGTTGTTTTGCTGGGTAAATTGGAGTTTTAAATAGTGAAGCAAAAGATCTAGGTAGTACATTAAGAGTTTCTTAAGTGGTTGTAGGGATAGAAGGCAGGACATCCCTTGCTTCCCTTAACTGTAATATAGGATTCTGAGTTGGCGTTAGATCTACTGGCAAAGCCAGGAGTGAATTTTCTATGGCCTCTTGGCCAGAAGGAGTAGAGGAATTTGTACCTGTAGTTAGGTCCTTGCAGGCAGTTTCGGATTGAGACGAGTCCATTGTCATGGGTGTGTCCCATAATGGTGAAGTTCAAATTGGTGTGTGTCCCAACTCCCTCACTCCATTGTTCTCATTTCTAAACTATCCTGCCGCTTGTAATGCTGAGTCCACAAATCATTGTGGTTTCTCCACGGGTAGTGCAAGTGGTTCTGAGGAGCGTCTTGGGCCAGGTGTTTTAGCACCCGTATGTGCCATTCCTGACACATCCTCCGAAATCTGTGTAGTGTCTGTACCTGCCTCTGTAGCAGTATTAACAACTGGCAGCTGCTCATTTGTACCGCTGTCCGCGGTCCTCAGCGGCGCTGTCCCTTGCTTGCATCAAGGCAGGAAAGAATTTTTTACATCAGGCGACCAAGATTTATCTTTAGACAGCATAACTGGTGTTTGGTGCTGTTGCCATGTGGCATCAGAGGTACGTGGGTCTTTGGATTGCGTGGCAAGTTTGAGTTTTGTAGAGTTCGTCTTTTTTAGAGTAGTAAAAGAGAAGGCTGTGGTATTTGACTGATCAAACGCATTCTTTTGATAGACTATTGGCAGCGACTGCAATGTAATGCTTGGTGCACGCTGTCCTGTGTCCAGCTTTGTCGTCTGGGTAAACTACCAGAGAGTACTTGGTTGATATGAAGGCCCATAGTGATCCTTTCAGTTTCTGCAGAAGCAATATTGTCCAGTGCGGCAGCAACCTCTAGCTGCTGTGCTCGGAGTCATTCTTCTTCAGCCCTCAATAAGGCTTGCAGCTGAGATGGGTCTTGAACAGGTAATCCCTGTTGCTGTACAGTGTTTGTATCTTCCTGGACATAGTTTCCACCACTCATTCACACTAATGGGAGTATGCCGGAGGCACTAGGACCCAGCGGGAGCAAACTTTTTTCAGGCGGGCCGGCACCTGAGATGGAACCGCGAGGAAGCGGCATTTCGGCCCCGGCTCATGTGGTAATGACTGTCTCAAGTCGACCCTCCAACCGCCTCAGTTCTTTTTTCCCGCCATCGAAAGTGTGCTTCAGTGACGATGTCGCTCGCCCGCCAGGAGTTAAACTTCTCTAGCAGCAATAGTTGAGGTTATTGTTTTGAGATTATTTCGAATCAGTACCAATTATATTTATTAATTCTAACAGTTGTACAAGAGAAGACTTCAGCCCTCCATTGACTGAGTCGACCATGGCCGGGTCAGGTCCGGTCCGTCACCCTCCCCAGAGGGGGGTCTGACAACGGACGGCCCAGTGCTCGGGGATGAGCAGTCCCCGAAGTATATAAGGAAACGGTCCAATTCTTGGCACCGCTCAGCTCGAAGTTGTTCTTCACTCTATAGGTCAAAAGAAGAAGCGGCATCACACGAGGCTAGCCTCTGGTATGTCTGCACGTAGACGGTCGGTTATTAGGGCCAGGCGTCAGTGTCTACCTTTGTCGGAGTCACCGGTTTCTCTCTCTGGTGGCCAACCTCCTCGACACCGGAGCTCCTCCCCACAATTTGGAGGAGCTTCCGATGAGCAGTTTCACCAGTGGGCTGCTCTTATGGAGCAGTGGGCTCGGAGGTTGGTCCAGTTGCCCGAGCCGGGTAGTCTGACACTGGGACCTTCGGGTCATTCGGTTTTGGAGGGACAGGTAGGGCGATTGGGCCTTCCTAATTGTGCAGCGCCTTCTTTGGTGCAGTCGACTCCGCTTTTCGGTGTTTATCCCCTCACATGGCTGCAAGCGGGGTCCACTGATGTCTCTATCTCCTGCCATTTTTCTCTTTTATTTAAAATCGAGTTTTAGACTCCTGTGACTCTCGCGCCATGGGCACCATCTGTGGCACTGTGGGCTCTGTCGCGCTTGCTCTCGATAGCACCTCACTCCTTGTTCTTGGCGCTTGTTCTCCCGACAGCGCTGGGATTAGTGCAGCCATCCAGTCTTCAGGGTTCTCTACTCTCGATTCTTTCCTCTTCTATTTTCCTCCTGATTTCTACTGTTTTCCTGTCTATACAGTCCCCCCTGGACTGTCAGGAGATGATTTTGAGCCTAATCCAGATCTTCGCCTGGGTGATGATGTTGATGACACTGCCCTGGGAGCAGGGATCAGTCCTCCTGCAGAGCCTGTGGTTGAAGACCTTTCCTTTAAGTCTGTGATCAAAAATTTAAATTCTGCTCTTTCTCTCCAGACTACAGAAATTGATCTTGGGAAGCTTTTGCGACTCCAATATCTTCATGTCCCGGAGATCCCTATGGATTTAACCCATTCGGTACTGTCCTCTTTCGAGACCCTTTCACAGATGGTGTGGAAGAACCCGGCTCTTATTCCTTCCGTGGCCAAGTCCATAGATAGGAAGTATGCCCCTCCCAAGGATCACCCCATTTTGGCCTCACAAGCATTTGCTGATGCCATTGTAGTCCTGGCAGAGAATAAGGCTGTCCTTCCTCAGGGATCTACAGCCCGGCCTATAAACAAAGAATCTCGCAAGATAGACACCTTAGGTAAGAGAGTCTTTGCTTCCTTAACCCTGGGTATGAGCATTGCCAGCTACCAGGGCTATTTTTCTCAATATGAGTATGTCCTTTGGCATTCGCTCAAAGCAGTAGTAGAAGCTCTGCCCGAATCTGAGGTTAACTCAGAACTACTTCAAACCATAACTAGGGGGTATCGAGTCCAGTAACCAACAGGTTAAAGCTGCAATGGACGCCTTCAGTACTGCTTCCCGGGTGGCGGTTGGCATCTGTACCCGCCGCCACTCTTGGCTGCGTAATTCGGGCTTCACAAATGACACCCAGTAGCAGATCATGGCCTTACCTTTCAGCAGTATGTATCTGTTCGGACCTCAGGTGGAGCAAGTACTGGAGGCCACACAGAAGACTAGATATGCCATAAAGATAACCAAACCTGCACCCGCCCCCTTCCGAGGGGGTAGGAACAAGCGTCAGTTTCACAACCATCAGTCCTGTCAGGGCAGAGGAGGTTTTAACAAAAACCACAACCCTCAGCCACAAAAGAAAGCGCAGCAGAAGGCACAAGGGCCCAAAGCACCTAGTGCCACCTTCTGAGTTTCTGGCCCAGGTCCCACCTCAGTTGTCCGAGGGGGACACCTCAGCGCTGGGAGGACGTCTGACTCAGTTCTACAACCAGTGGAAATCTATAACATCAGACAAATTGGTCCTCCGGATAATCCGCTAGGGGGTACTCTCTCAATCTTTCGAAAACCCCTCTGGATCATCCTCCCAAACGACAGCACAGGCTGTTGGCAGTACAGTCAGACCTTCTTGTTTCCGAGGTACAAGGCCTTCTAAACAAACAGGGAAGTGGACGTAGTTCCGCTGTATCAACGAAACACAGGTTTCTACTCCCATTACTTTCTGGTCCCGAAGAAAACCGACGGCATGTGCCCCATTCTGGATCTCAGAAAGCTAAATAAGTTCCTTCACAAGGAGAAATTCAAGATGATATCACTAGCTACCCTGCTACTTTTGATTCATCGACACGATTGGCTAGCCTCCCTGGACATGCAAGATGCCTGCCAACGTATTCCCATACACTCAAAGCACCACAAATATCTAAGGTTCATGGCATTGGGTCAACACTATCAGTTCAGAGTCCTACCCTTTGGGCTATCCTCGGCGCCTCAAGTTTTTACAAAGTGTTGTGCAATTCTCGCGGCGCACCTCAGGAAAATCGGAATACAAGTGTTCCCATATCTGGACGACTGGCTCCTAGCAAGTCCCTCCATGCAGGAGAGACTGGAGACTGTGGCCACAGCCCCAGACTTCCTCACGTCCATGGGAGTCCTGCTGAATATCAGCAAGTCGCAGTTGCAGCTCTCCCAGAAGCTCCTCTTCATAGGAACTCTTCTGGACATCTCCTGTACAAAGGCTTTTCTTCCAGCGGACAGGAGTGATATCTTACAGATGGCCGGATACATCAGAGAACACAGCTTGGTTCGAGCTCTGTCAGTGCAGCGGATGCTGGGCCTCATGGCATCCTCGGTGTTCACTGTACCCTTGGCTCGTCTTCACAAGAGAACCTCTCAGTGGATGCTCAGTGGTCCCCAACCACTCACCCTCAGTCCTTTCCCATCAAGGTGACGGAACCTCTGCAGAGGTCACTCACCTGGTGGTCGCAGGAGGACAATCTTCTGGAAGGATATCCCTTTGCCCCTCTGGATCATCAGATCTCCATTACCACGGACGCGTCCCTGATAGGTTGGGGAGCCCACTGCCAAGATCTCCACACCCAGGGTATGTGGACTCAGGATGAGTTTCAACTGCACATAAACGTCCAGGAAATGAGAGCCGTCCTCTATGCAGTCCGAGCCTTGAAGGACATACTCTCTCACAAGAACATTCTCCTTCAAACGGACAAGAAGGCAGTGATGTACTACGTCAACAAACAGGGCAGCGCACACTCTTACCCTTTATGTAGAGAAGCATTGAGAGTGTGGGAGTAGTGCCTGGAACACAAGGCTCTGATTCAGGCGGTTTACCTGCCAGGAGTACAAAACGAGCTGGCAGACCGTCTCAGCAGAACGGAGGCGGATCCTCACGAGTGGTCTCTCGACTTAACCATCGTTCAGTCACTCTTCAAAGAATGTGGAACTCCAGACCTGAACCTTTTTTGCATCCTCACTCAACACAAAACTGCCTCTCTTCTGCTCCAGAAATCCAGTTTTCTGTCAGGATGCATTCAGGCTGCGGTGGACAAGATGCTTTCTATACACCTTTCCTCCTCTTCCCCTAATTCAGAGGGTACTTCTCAAATTGGAGTTTCAGGGGGGCAGAATCATTCTCGTTACCCCCTTCTGGCCTTGGCATATATGGTTTCTGCTACTCAGCAGACTGTCGTAACCCCCCTGAAAACACTTCCCCCTCAGACGAACCTTTTTTTTTTTTTTTTTCACCAATTATTTTACCAGGTGAGACACACTTGTTTGCAGGTGCAACCTGGGAGCACAAGAAGTTAAGTGACTTGCTCAGGGTCACACAGTATGCAAGTGGGGGCTGTGGGATTCAAACCCAGGTCTCCAGATTTGCAGCTCAGAGCCTTAAACCACTGCGCCATACTGCCTTCTGACCCAGGCTCCCGTGGTCCATCCCAACCTGAGGTTGCTTCACCTTCACTCTTGGCTCCTGAACAGAGAGGGGTGAATAGTTTCAATGTTTCTCGTAGAGTTTCAGATATTCTTTCAGCTGCACATAAGCCGGCCACTAGAACAACCTACACAGCCAAATGGAAGCGTTTTCTCTCTCTGGTGTGCAAAATCCTCTTGGGAACCCTTTTTCCCTGCCCACCGAATAAAGTCTTAGAGTATCTTTTAGACCCCTCAAATACAGGTCTGCAGTACTCCACAGTAAAAGGTAATCTTTGTGCCATTTCAGCATATCACGAGCCGGTACTTTCCATGTCACTGGCTCAGTTACCTGTAGTTAAGAGGTTTCTTAGGGGTATTCTACATGCTAGACCTCCTATCAGACGTCCAGTTGCAGCCTGGGACATTAAACGTATGCTAGACATGCTCACTCATAAACCTTTCGAGCCTCTAGCTACTTGCGACTTGAAGTTCCTCACTTGGAAAACTGCCTTCCTGGTGGCCATTACTTCTGCCCATAGAGTTTCTGAAATATATGCACTGGTCACAGAACCCCCTGTACACTGTTTTTCACAAGGACAAAGTAGTTCTTAGGACTCATCCTAAGTTTCTCCCTAAGGTTGTCTCAGAATTCCATCTAGACCAACCTTTTGTCCTTCCTACCTACTTTGTGAACTTCCAGAATGAAGGGGCACATACACTTCATTCACTGGATGTTAAGAGAGCGCTGCGGTTCTATCTGGATAGAACAAAAGAAATCCGCAAGGCTCAACAACTGTTTGTTTCCTTCAGCGAGACCCGGCTGGGTCAACCTGTCGCTATCAGATGCATTTCAGCGTGGCTGGTGGCATATCTTCGCCACTGCTATTCTATGGCACAGGTCTAGCTGGAAGGCAGAGTATACGCTCACTCTACCAGATCAGTCGCGGCATCTCTGGCGGAAATCCATAATGTGCCCATTGCAGATATTTGCAATGCGGCTGCCTGGAGCAGGACCATTCTTAATGGACTTCTGTCCTAAGCACGTGAGCTCTTTATCTCCTGCCACCCGTCTCCGGGGGGGGGATTATTAGCTCAGTACTCTTCCCATTAACATGAATGAGTGGTGGAGACTTTTATGTCCAGGAAGATATAGAAATTACGTACCTACCGTAATTTTTGATTATCTTGGATGAAGTCTCCACCACTCATTCACACGCCCTCCCACCATCCCCCAAGCTCACTTCTCTGTTTATGGTCTTCACTCCCTCAATGGCTGAGCTATGAAAACTTTATTGTTGACCCTTCTTACACGGGTCATTCAGACTATCTTATGTCAGATTCTTACGTTAGTCCTTCTAAGTTAGTTACACTGCACCTCCTCGGGGGGGGGGGACAAGGTACTGAGGTGGTTGGGGGGTCAACGCCGAGATGGTCATTACCGCACGAGCTGGGGCTTGTGGTGCCACTTCCTCGTGGCTTCATCTCAGGCCCGGCCCTCTTGGAAAAAATTTGCTTCCGCTGGGTCCTAGCTCCTCCAGCGTAATCCCATTAATGTGAATGAGTTATGGAGATTTCGTCCAAGATCAAGAATTACGGTAGGTACGTAATTTCCATTTTTTTCCACAAGACCTTTATCATTAGAATTTATAATGTCTGTTTGTATGTCACTAACCATTTTACTTTCTGTGGATCCTTAAGCGTAGTAAAATACTTTAGTCTGTGGCATTGACGAGACTTGCTCCCCAGCCTCCTGGACGTCCATCCGGTCCATCTCCTCACCAGGACTGGCTGTCATGCAGACGGCCTGCAGTTCCCCCTATTGACGAGTAGGGGAATTTCCCCCATTCACTAAAAAAACACCACCAACAGCATAATCTGATTCAATTTCAGTTGGTTACCATCTGTATATCTCCCCCCCGGTCACCCCTGAAAAGGGACTTCTATTCTAAGTGGGCCTACCTGGTCAGCAAAATTCAATAAATAAATATAAAAATTTCAATTCAGTTTCTTCACTCATTTTCAAAAAAAATAAGTCAGAAAAACAGAATGACAAGGTGGTACAACAAACAAAAATAAGTGTGTATGTAAGATACACAAGTTAAAAGGATTGCATTCAAAATATCTTTTAAAAAGTTGATGAATATACATTACATATAGTCAACTTGTGAACTATTCGTTCTATCCAGAAGGCTGCTCAGTGTTTGGGCATTGGAAAACACTGGAATAGTAAGATTCCTGTTTGAAACCTAGGTAAAAGAGGTTTATGTCTGGTTACCTACATTCTTCAAATTTAGATGGGTAGTCCTCAGTTTGATTAAGGCAGAATTAAAGTACATAAAACACCTAGAAGGCATGGAGCAGGCTTCATCTTAAATTTATGAAGTTCAGAAATCTCAGAGTTGTGTTTAAAACCTCTGTTTGTGAAATTTAACAGATGGGTCACAAGTCAAGGGAAGGTCCAATTTTCCTAATATATTAGAAAAATAAAATTTGTCTTACTTTGATACAGTGGACAAATCGAGAGTACGGGCTCGATATCAGTTTGCTTGGGTGCTAACGGGTCTTTGCCCACGTAAACTGGGGTTTGCGCTGAAGCCCCATGTTCAAAAGGGTAATTTGCGCTGGCAAAGAGGGTTAAGATTAGCACCTGTGCAAAACATGTGCGGGCAAGGGGAAGGGCATGGCCATGAATATGTGCACTAATCCATATTCAGTGGTTGAGCGTGCTCCTTCTACGCAGCGCAAAAACTGTCAAACAAATCCCCAACTTGCTCCGGGCAACCCTAGCGGCTGCCTGAGGTAATGCAGCCACCTAGCCGGTTGGCCACTGTGGGTGCACACCTACCCCGTGGTCCCTGGCGCACACACACCTCGTATGTTGATAGACGTCTCTCCCCCCCCCCCCGGATCCCAGCCTCTCTTTAAATACATTCATCCCTGGGGGCGGTAGAGAGCCCAAGCATGGCGGTAGTCTGAAATTACAGCTCTAAACTAAGTAAAAGATTACAAAAAAGCTAATTTTGGATGGTTCTGACCAATGAAAAATATAAAACGGAAAACCAGAAACTCTGGAGATTAACAATGGGGAACCCAAAGAAAGAAAAAGCATCACAAGATGGAAGTAGGAGCAGAAATACTCACGGACCCCCAGCCAAGAGGTGTGCACAAGACCGCAGTGTTGCGGAGGAAGATATAAATGGGGAAGAGACCTTGCAAACTTTGGGCCGTAAAATCAACCGACTTATTAGCTCAGTTGCTGGACTTTCAGAAAAAGTTGACTCCTTAACAACCAGGGTCAATGTAATTGAATCGGAGGTCAAGGTAGTAAAGACTGCAGTATCGGAGTCACAGAAGTAGCTAAGGGGACTCCGGCTACCCTGGTGAAAGAAAATACACGCTTGAGGAGCCGGCTTGAAATGCTTGAAAACCAAGCCAGGACCGCAAACCTCCATGTTATAGGGGTCCTGGAACGTAGCGAGGGAGGCCACTTAATTTTATTCCTTTCTGAAGGGCTGGAACAGCAGTTCAGGCAACCTTACACACCGACAGGCAAATAATCCAGAAGGCTTACCGGGTTGCCTCGAGGGCAAGAGAAGCAAACCTAGAAGCCCCCAGAGCAATAGTGGCGGTCCTTGATGGCATCAGATCCAGGGATCTAATTCTGACGCTGGCCAGACAGAAAACAGTCCTCCTTTGTGAAGGCGTTCAAGTACAGCTATATCCACACCTGAGTTTTGCCACCCAGCAAAAGAAGAAAAGATACGACGGGGTGAGGGCTCTCCTCCAGGAAGCACAAATCCCACATAATAAGCTCTTCCCTGCGCGTCTTCAAATCTTACATGAAGGAAAAGTTTTTATTTTTTCGGACCCTGGGGAAGCTCAGAAACACAAGCCACATCAGAGACACAGAGAATCCTTGGATCAGTCGGAGACAGAAGAAATCGAAGATGGGGAAACCTGATTGTGGTATCGACAGACTTAACAGTTTGATGTGAGAGACATTAATACTTGACAAAATGGTTAAGAGTTGAACAAGTTCTAAATCATGACTCTTAAATAGACTGCTAAGTGCGATTGATGATGTAGTGCTCTGTTGTGGAGACCGGGCTGTGCTTCTTTCTAAGTTTCTGGTTGAAAGTTTATTTTTAAATTGTTGGGAATCACCAGTTCTAGGCCTAAGTATCTTTACTAGGGCTTGTGTAGTAGTTTCAGACAAAGTAAACAATTTTTGAAGTCACCAGATAGGTGCCATTACATAATACATGCATGTACACTTATCTCCCTGGAAAAGGAGTTGTATTTTGTATCCCATCTTGAGAAAGAAACATAGACTTTGATGGCAGATAAGGACCGCTAGGCCCATCTAGTCTGCCCATTTCCCTACCTACAGGATAGGCCGCAGATCCTAGTTAACCAACAGCCTATTTCTTCCTACCCCCCACAAGAATTGCCTTATGTCTGTCCCATGCATTCTTGAATTCTCCCACAGTTTTAGACCCCACAGCCTCCTCAGGAAGGCTGTTCCATGCATCCACTACCCTCTCTGTGAAATAATACTTCCTCACATTGCCCCTGAACCGCCCTCCTTCTATCTTTAAATTGTGTCCCCTTGTTCTTGCAAGTCTCTCTTTCTGAAAGATGCTACCCTCTTGGACTTTGTTGATTCCACTGAGGTACTTAAAAGTTTCTATCATGTCCCCCCTCTCCCTTCTTTCCTCAAGGGTATACATATTAAGCTCCTTTAGTCTCTCCTCATCGGCTTCTCTTGCAGACCCTGCACCATTTTAGTTGCCCTCCTCTGACTACCTCTATCCTGTCTATGTCGTCTTGAGAGATGGGGTCTCCAGAACTGGACACAGTACTCCAGATAGGGTCTCACCAATTGTCTGTACAGAGGATAACAACTTCCTGTTTTCTGCTGATGATGCCTCTCCCTATACATCCCAGTATACCCCCAGCCCTCCCTACTGCCTTCTCACATTGCTTGCTAACCTTAAGGTCATCTGATATGATTACCCCCAGGTCCCTTTCCTTTTTTGTTGTTGTTACTACCTCCCCACCCATTGTGTATTCTTCCCCTGGGTTCTTGTTTCCCAGGTGCATTATTTGCACTTCTTTGCATTGAATCCTAGCTGCCATACTTCTGACCATTCCTCCAACCTTGCCAAGTCCCTTTTCATCCTTTCCACGCCTCCTTGTGTATCAACCCTGTTGCAGATCTTTGTGTCATCTGCAAAAAGGCATACTTTTCCTTCCAGTCCCTCTGCAATGTCACTGATGAAGATATTAAAGGACTGGACCAATACTGAACCTAAGTACCCCATTAATAACTCGTCTTTCTTCAGAGTGGACTCCATTTACAATTACCTTCTGTGTCCTGTTGTGCAGCCAATGTTTTACCCAGGCTACCACCCTGGGACCCTCCCAGGCTGGTTAATTTGACTATTAATCTTTTGTGGGACTGTGTCAAATGCCTTGCTAAAGAGTCTAGGTAGGCCATGTCCACAGCCCCTTCCTGGTCTACTACTTTGGTCACCCAGTCAAAGAAATCTATTAGATTCGTCTGACGTGGCCTTGGGTCCTGTGCTCCACTGGCCTCTAGGTACTCAACTATTCTTTCCTTCAGAAGTTCAGAAGAATTTAAATAACATGCAGCTCATGGGCTTATTAAATAGCAACATTTTGTTTATAGGATGGGTTGAAGTTTATACTGAATTAACCGCCCCGGATGTATCTTATAGACACAGTTTGACTTATTTAAAATGTATGTATTAAGAGGATTGGCACCCTCATGTGGAATTTATGTACGACTCCTCATGAACTGTATCAGGAAAAGGTTTTCTTAACCGTATGCTTATTGAAAGACCAATAAACATAAAGTACAAAAAAATATATATATTCATCTCTGCTGCTAGTGGTCCCCCACCACTGATCGCCAGCCTGTTCTTTTAATATATATTATCCCTGGTGCCAGTGGCAACCCCCGATCCTAGACCCTGCTTCATACCTGATGCCAGTGGCAACCTCCCATCTCTCAATCCCAGCCCCTGCTTCAGTACATTCATCCCTGGTGCCTCTGCCCTGCAGTCCCAGCTCGACATACACACAACCCTGCCTCCCCCAAACTCACCGTATCCACACTGGTGGTGCTCGCCCTGTCCTGTGAATAAGAGGCATGCTCCCTGACGTACATGCCAAGGAGGTGTGATTATATGCATCTTCTCTGCAGAAAACTTCTTTAATGGACCATTAGGGTTCCAGTGTCAGTAGTAGAGAAAGGACATCTTAGGGTTCCCAACCCAAAGACCTCACCCCCACCCTCGGTTTCCAAGCCTAACACCCCACCCATACCCTGCATGCAGGAATAGCTGTGGGGAGTGTGTCTTGGGGCTGCTAACCCTAATTCTCACCCCATTCCAAGAGTAAGTAAGCTAAGATAGGTAAAGAATAAGAGAATGGGGTGAACATCCGAGTTCGCAACCCCAAGGTACACCTCTCACACCTGTTCCTGCATGCAGGGGGGTGGGTTGTTAGGGTTGGAAACCATGGGGTGAGAGGGGTCTTTGAGTTGGGAACACCGATGTCATTTCCCCACCTTTGACACTGGAACCCTAATGGTCCATTAACTGAGTTTTAGCAGAGAATTTCCCTACTTCTTACCCCAAGAATACTCCAGTATTCCTAATGTAACCCCTCACCCCTGCCTTTTTGGCAGAACAACAGGTGGCATGCTGTTGAAGCTGACAGCAGTACCTGGTGGGGACTGGGTTCGGGGAGGATGAGGTTACTCTGCACAGGGGCACCCAAGTAAATCCGAATACAGGAAGCAATAACTGTAATGTCCAGAACCAGGAATGGGATTCTTCAGTGTGGCTTTTATTCACATACAAGCTGAACAAACAAAGCATAGACAGACCCCCATGGGGCTACATTTCCTGGTAATGCAGATTAGAGGCAACAGAACACTTTATCACTATTTCCAGCCCTCAGGCTCCAAACCCACCAGGCACACAGCCCGGACTTACATGCAGCTTTGGGTACACAGCCCGACTTGTACACTACTTGGGTTTTCCCCACTGGCCCGGCTTCTGGCTGGCCACTTGATCCAGGGTCCATTTGAGGAGTGAACCACTATCCTGTTGTGGCTCCCAAACCACACTAGAGCCTTCGACTCCTAGAGAGAATTTTCCTTACAATCCCACGTCTGGGTACTTCCCTCATCACTGGCCAAGTGCTTGAGGTAAAGTAGAAATCCACAGAAGAAATCCGTAGAGGTGGACCTGGTCACTAAAGATGGGGGGCCTCCTGCTCCCACAGCCCCTACCCAGCCATTTCTCTGGAAACTGAACAATTCCTTTACTGAAGACTTTCAAATGTAGATTCTGGGTAAGCGTCTGTCACATCTCCTCTACATATCATTTGCATCCCAGCAAGCTCTGGACTTGAACCTACTTTTAATTTGCTTAGCCCATTACTCTAGGCTTCCACTATTTTAGTAGTTCAGTCCCCACATTGTCACACAAGTCCCAGGGTGAAAAACATAGGCCCTTTTAGCAGGAGCAGACACTCACCCTCACGTTGCAGGTGCCCCACAGGCGACTCACAAATCTTCTTGTTCTCCCAAATAAACTCTGGAACACATAGGCAGCTTTTCCTTTACAAGCAGAACTAGGGGGTTGCCACAGGAATCTGCAGGGAACCCTTTCCTGCCCCCATCCCGGAGGGAGGGGGCACTGAGACCCGAAAACAGCGGTCTCCACCACTTCAGTCATCTTCTGTGTCTCTCTTTAAGGTGGAGACACACACCCTTTTACTTAAAAGTAGCCCTCTGTCAGGGCTGAGGCTCCTAGAGCCTTACTGAGCTGCTTTCTCAGCAAGCTCCCAACACCAACTGACCTTGAACTGACTGACTGTTTAAAACTTCCCAGCGTTCTATACCAACTCCCTTGCTGCAGATTCGAGTGTGGCTCATGCAGCTGCGAAAGTTCTATTGGTGATGTCATCCCTCAGTCTCAGCTGAGACAGAACAGAGTAAGACAGTGTGAAACCCATTTAACTGGAGTTTCACAAGCTGCCTTCCCTGCCTACCACTAGGTCTTACTGGGATTCTAGCAACCCCGGGTCACAAGGGGGTTACACTAACTCTGTGAAGTATGCATTCAAGTCAGATCTGCCTGTAGATGGAACATTCTGCCGGTGATGGAACACCATTGGCACGTACCATTTTTCAAACGCTACCCCATCAACTGCCTACAGTCTAACATTTCAGATTTCACACTCCACCTGTCAAGACTAGATGATCGGAGATCCTCTCAACATCTCGTTCTGACTTGAAAACTTATTACAAACATAAGTATTCCTTTATTTTTGTTTTCCTGCCTTTTATCTTTTGTTTTTAGCATAACTGCTAGTTTTAGTTAAATTGTTTATCTTCCCTTGTCAATCTTCACCATTCATTACTGCTTGGGTGTAAGCCGGGGGCGCACACCTGCAATGGGAGTTTTTTTACACCAGAGTAGTAGGTGCCGATGGCGCCGCCCCTGAGGGTGACACACCACGTGATGCGCAGCCATTAGGCGCCGCAGACTCCTACTCAATCCCAGTTATGTTTCTCCCGCCGTCGAGGCTGCACTTGATAGCATGTGTGTGAGTTTTCACTCTACGTCATAGGCCTACTTCGTCTGCGACTTCTTCATCCCGCTGTTTTTCCCGACACCGTTGACTGCCGGTAAGTCCGTTCCTTTTCTTTTCGATGGCGCCGGAAGCTTTACTGTGTTGTTTATTATTTTCGCATCATGTCTGGTTCGGGAGCTAAGCGAAAGTCGAAAGCGAGCCGTGCCCCTATGCGTCGGTGCTCCTGTGGCCGGGATTTTTCTGTGACAGACCGGCATGATGTTTGTCTTCGCTGCCTGGGACCTAACCATGATATGGATAGATGCGACACCTGTTTCTCGATGGACCGCTGTGATCTCGAAGTCCGCACGTTCAAAATCGGCAAGGCCCCACCAACTTTTGGAGGACGGCGTCACTCTCAGGCCTCCCAGGTAAGATCTTTAGACCCTTCCTCCGGGTCCCCTCCCAGGCCTATATGGTCTGGAGAGGAGGAGGCCTCCTGATCTTCAAGTCTTGCCGAGGAGTAGGCCTCTTTCGCAGTGTCGGGAGAACACCATGGTCCCTCCCGGAGCCACGGTGGGGACACCGCCTCGGCAGTCACCTCTTCGGAGGTGCAGGCTCCCCCAGTGTCGTGGCCCGCAGTTGCTGGGCCAAGCGTGGGTGGACCCTCGATGCTGTTTTCCGGCACCACCGGTGATCAGGGTGGTGCCGTGTTGGCTTTCGGCGCCGTTGGCAGTGTCGTGGGCCTGGTCAACTCCGCTAATGGCACCGTGTCTGGTCCTGGCACTGAGGGTGGTGCTGGGGACTCGGCCGCAGGCGTGTCATGACCGGGCTCCGGTGTTGTCTTTGGTGCACGGGTGCTGACCGGTGCCGTGAGTGGCACCGGCGCCGTTCACGGCGCATTTCTCAAGAGACTACTGGGGTGGCCAGTATTGAGGTCCTGCTGGTCGTCACTTCCTCGGAAGCGGGTGATTCAGACGTATACCCATCCTGGCTCCCCGATTCTTTGGGATCAGAGTCTTCTGTGGGACTTGGTGTCAGGTAGCCCAGCACACCCATTCCTCAGTCCCCACAGCAGTCGTCTTTTGAGGACTCCCAGGCTGGGGGTGGCCTGGAGTCACTGGGAGCGGAAGGCATGGGGGTTGGGGAGGGATCTGTTCGCCCGGAAGGGGCTGTAGCAGCTGTGCCCCCTCAGGATGGACTAGGGGCCTTGTCTTCTGGGCGCTCCCCCCAGAGATCCTAGGATTGACGGGCTCTGTCGCTGACGTCGAGGAGGAGGGCATCTTCTGAGTCTGAGGGGTTGAGGGGCCAGGGTGAGGCATATCGAGTTTCGCCCGCTGCCTCTCTGGGTGTAGGTAGGAGCCGTAGTGCCGAGCCTAGTCTCTCACTCTTAGGCTTGAGGGACCCCTCCGGTGGCGTTGTTGTGGGCTGCCTTTCTGGATTCTTGCCGCCCCAGGTACGTCACAGGGGAGGATCCCCTTCCAGGCTCTTATGAGGTTCGCATCCCCAAGGTTCTGTTCTGCAACCTGGTTTGTTATCTGGGACCCCGCCAGCTCAGGCTCCGTTCCCCAGATTCCAGAGCCTGAGCAGAGGGCAGTTGCCTCTTCGTAAGTACCCTACTCCCATTTCTCTGCAGCCACCACCCTCTCTCCCTGGCCATGTCGGTCCTACGGGTCCGTTATCCTGGGAGACGTTCAGAGGCACTGCGGCGGCCTTCCCCTCATATGTTAGATTGTATGCATGAGCGGGTGTTTCATCTATCCCCACCACCTCAGGAGTCCTCTGGGCATTCGAGCTTCCCATCCTCCTCATCTCCCTTCTCGGAGGGAGAGGAACCCTCTGCTCATCTCTCTTCCGACACTGATTTCACCGAATATCAGTGCTTCCTTTCGAGGATGGTTGGGGACCTCCGTATCTCCTTTGTGAAGCAAGACAATACTGAATGGGAGACGCATGAATTCCTCAGTGAATTCAGTGCCCAACATTTGGTTGTGCCATCCTGGCCTATTCCTTTCCAGGAGGTGTCTATCCGTTCCTGGCAGTCTCCAGCTGACCCTATCCCGGCCCCGGCAGACTGCAGGAGGAGGTACTGTGCCCCATCTGAGTCCCTAGGTTCTCTTCCCAACGTGCCTTTGGGATTGCTTTCCCTAGAGACTCCTGGGCGCTGCCACCTGGCGCAAGACCAACCACCAGACTCAGATTCTCTACAGTTTGACTGGTTGGGGTGAAGAGTGTTCTCTTCCTCTTGTGCGATGCTGTGTATCGCATCTTATCAGGCACACCATGCTGCTTACAACAGGCATCTATGGTCGATGGTATCTCAGCTTCTAGCATCACTGCCTGACACGGAGCAATCTAGACAGGCCATTGCCCTCTCTGCTATAGGCCTGGAGCTGGCAAGGCACCAAGCAAGGGCATCTTACGACGCCAGTGAGGTAGCTTCCAGGCTTGCAGGGACAGCGATCTGCATTAGGTGGACGGCATGGCTCCGTCTATCAAAATTGTCACCCCTGGCCTGGCATAGGGTGATTTGCTTCGCTTTCTGGGGGACCAGTCTTTTCTCCACCAGAGCTAGGAGGCTGCTGCAGGGGCTTCCTCCGTCCCCCCGTCTCCGGGGGACACCTCCTAGTTCTCCTCCACCTTAGGCTTCTCGTCTGATTAGCCCAGGGTCTCACCCTTCTGTTTGCCACCAGCAGGAGGCTGAGGGTCTTGTCCACTCAGGGATTTTCGTGGCCCTCCCGGGGGGGGGGAGCACTCACCCAAGCAATAATGAATGGTGAAGATTGACAAGGGAAGATACGAAAATTACATACCTACCATAATTCTTGATCTTCACCATTCATTACTGATACCCGCCCACCTTCCCCTCAGGGGCCTCCTACTTCGGCGTCTCCCCCTCCCTGCTCATTCCTCCCCCTTCCTTGTTGGCATTTAAGCCAAAAAAAAAAAAAAACTGTCTTGATTTTTCCGTTCTTTTCTGAACAGATCCTGTTTCCTCAAGGTAAAGGGGGAACCAGTAGAATTTATTCTATCCTGAGGGAACTCTTTCTGATTGCCCCAGGGTGACCTTTTGATTTTCTTAGCCATGTTGTTCAATTCACAGTTTAAGAACCGTCCCTCTAATGGCTCAGCTCCTTCTTGCCCTGGTCCCTCTGGCAGGTCTTAATCTTCTACTGTGTCAGTTTCTTCTGGTTGGTGCTGTCCTGGCACATCAATTACCTTGAGCTGATACTCTTGCCTTGCCTTCAGGAAGTCCGATTGCATTCTCACTCTATCCTTTCCATAAAGGGGTGCCCTCTGTAGAGCTCACCCCCTCCCGACACACATCCGTGTTAGCACTTAACAAGGTGCTAGTGGACCTCTTCCCCTTTCTAGTCGGGCGCTTTCTCCCAGAACAGAATTTCTGCCTCAGCAGTCTGTGAGCTCTCAGCTAGAGTTTAAGGGGTTGGGATGATGGGAGGTTAGAGAATCTGCCCTTTATGTCCAGTCTGTGCAAGCTGTTCGGTTGAACCTTCCCTTCACTCCTATCAAGGGGATCCTTGCTCCCTTGTTTTGGCTCCAAGCTTATAAGCCTTAACCTAATATATCAATGGGCAGTGTTCTCCCCTCCCAACATCCGTTGTTCTCTCCCTATCTTCTTCTTCCTTTTTCTCTCTTTCTTATCTGTTTCTCCCTTGGAGCCGCCCCAGAACTGAGGCCCTGCGGTCCCTTAGTGTAGGCATTTTCTTCTTTTTTCTGTCCTCTACTGGCTTATTCCTTTTTCAGTTTATATCCTTTCCTTTCAAACAACATGAAGTCTTGCTATATTACGACATATGCAGTGAGTCCCAACCTTCGAACTGCTCCGAAGGTGAAAGAGTTAACTTTCCATGCCAGGCATGGAACGCTGAGCTCGAGCGCGGTTGAAAACTCTGTCTGTTGTTCTTCAAACTCAGACTGTCAGATTCTTTACTCCGCCTCACTGAACAGTCGCTCCTGAGATTTCTCCTTCTGCTCGGTTCATTTTGTCGTTTAAAGTATTGTTTTTCTCGGTTTCCAGACGAATTTAAACCGCAACCGGTTGGTTCAAACTCTGTCTGTGGTATTGTGAGTACTAGATAGGTTTTACATTAATTTCTTTCTGTGTGGAACTTGTAAACGTTTTATCGGTTCGGTTTGAACCGATCAGGTTAGATAAAATATATTAATCTGTCATTTAGAGGTGTGGTTACGGTTCTTATCGGTTCTAAGAAAAGCAGTTTTATTACGGTTTTCCGACCCGTGACACAGTTGGGAACCGATAAGAGGTCTTACCTGGCGGATTGCCATAAGCGGGTAAGTTTGGTTAGGCTGGCATTATGTCTGAGAAACCCAAAAGAAAACCGGGCCCACTGGGTTTCAACACTGCAGTGTCTGTGGGAAGTCTTTGCTAAGGCCGACCCCCACACCACCTGTGTTTATTGTCTGGGGTTTGACCACCTCAATGCAGACTGCAAGATTTGCAAAAATGTTCCTGCAGCTACCCTGGAAAAGAGAGTTGGTAGGCTCAGGGAAAGGGAGGCCAAAAGGTCCGTTGAACCGGATGGCCAGCCCGGTTCGGTTCTAGCCGAACCGGAGGAAGGTCTGTTGAACCGGATGGCCAGCCCGGTTCGGTTCCAGCCGAACCGGAAGGAGTGCCCTCTGACCAGGGCGAGACTTCCTCGGGCACAAGGAGAGCCGACTCGGAGGAGTCGGTTCCAGCAAAAAGGACTAGGAAATCAGCTGGTGTGGATCCAAAACTTTCCTCTCCAACCGCTGAAGAAATAGCCAAAGCGATTAAAATTGTCCAGTCGCTTTCCCCGGTTCCGACCGAACCGGCACCATCAGGTAAGCGTACGGTTCGTCCGGTTCCACCTGTTCAAGAGTACGATTTAGAGGAATTTTATGAACCGGAGGAGGGGGAAGAGGAGTATGAGGAGAGTGAATGTGGATTTGAAAGTCTGGATGTGCTCATTGAATCGGACATCTCCCCAGACAGACCTTCAAGAGTGTTTCCTCCTAGGCTTTCTGAGTCCCCTTCTCATTTTATGTTTTATAAAAAAGTGGCTGAAACCCTCCAGCTCCCTATGGAGGAAGCTGTGGATGATCAAGAGGAGCCTGACTATGTGGAAATGATGGATATCCCAGAGTCTGGGAGACTGTCTGTTCCTTTGCATAAATCTTTTGGGAAACAGAGAGTAAAAATTCTAAAAACTCCTCACACTATACCTCCTGTGGGTAAAAGAATGGACAAGAGGTACACATTGTCAGGCTCTGATACAGAGTTCCTTACACAACAATGCAGTCATGTTGGGGTAGTGCAGGCTACAGCCTGACAAGGCAACTATTCCCTTGGCTTCACACCCCCCTGACAAGGACTCCAGGAGGATTGATGCCATGGCAAAGAAACAGTACATGGTAGCATCCTTGGGACTCAGACAGGCGAATTATATGGCTTATGTTGCTAGATACCAGAAATCCAGATGGGATACTGTTATGGCTCTAGCAAAACAGGTCCCTGGCCAGCTTGCCAAGGAGCTGGAGCAGGTGGCTGCTGATGGTATTGAGGCATCTAAGGTGCAATTCCATGCTGCAGTGGACTCTAATAATGTGTCATCAAGAGTCATGGCTATATCTGTGGCACTTTGAAGAATGGTTTGGCTCAGATGTACTAGCCTGTCACAGGATACCCAGACTAAGGCCATGGATTTTCCTGTTGTGGGTAATTCTCTTGTTGGGGAGCAGACAGAGAATTACATGAAGAAAATGGATGAGTATAGGACCACCTATAGGAGTGCACAGGCCAAGGAAAGGCAGGCCACTCCTCAAAGGCAGCCTTCCAGGGGCAGGGGCAGGCCTTTTCATAGGCCTTTTTACCAAGCCCAGGCCTCCTCTTCTGCTTACGCCCAGAGGGGGTTCTTTAGAGGGAGAGGCAGACGGGGTACAAGCAGGCCTGCTTCCACCCCTCAGCCTAAAGCCCCTGCCAAGCAGGCACCCTAATGGGGTTGCCAGGGCCGATTCTCAACTACCTGTAGGGGGCAGGCTGGCTTACTTTGTCCAGGACTGGAAGTCTCTGACATCAGACAAGTGGGTCCTGGAAGTAGTAAGCCAGGGACTGGTTCTCAGCTTCAGAAAATTTCCAAAGATGAGAACCAGATCCTTTCCACCTGCAAATCCATCAGAGGCACTTGCCGTAGAGGCAGAAGTCTCTTCCCTCCTGGCTCTCAGAGCCGTGGAAAGGGTTCCACCCCTACACCAGGGCAAAAGATTGTACTCCAGGTACTTCCTTACCCCAAAAAAGACAGGAGAATGGCGGCCCATCCTGCATCTCAGATACTTAAGCACCTTTTAAAACCAAAATTCAAAATGGTGACTCTGGTAATTATTCTACCCTCTCTAAGGCCAGGGGACTGGCTAGCATCCCTGGACCTCAAGGATGCCTACTTCCATATTCTCAGCAGAAGCTCCCATCGAAAGTATCTCGGGTTCGAGCTGCCCTCAGGCCATTTCCAGTTCAGAGCAATGCCCTTTGGCCTCACCTCTGCTCCAAGGGTATTCACAAAATGCCTGGCAGTAGCAGTTGCCTACCTAAGAAGGCAAAAAATTGCCATCTTCCCTTACCTGGACGACTGGCTCATAGTAGGCCAGTCTCCAGACCAAGTCAAGTTACATCTTCAGATAACTCAGCAACTGCTTACCTCTCTAGGTTTCCTTCTGAATCTTTCAAAGTCAGTTCTAGAGCCTGTCCAGCTCCTCACCTTCATAGGCGCAGAGCTGAACACAGAGGAAGCCAAAGCCTTCCTTCCTTTGGACAGGGCAAGGACCCTGGTCTCTCTGGCCTCCTCATTCACCCTGCAGGTCTCTCGACCAGCAAGGCATTTTCTACAGCTCCTGGGGCACATGGCTGCTTCTACAGCAGTAGTGCAAGGAGCAGGATTTCAGATGAGGGACATCCAGTTCCACCCTCTAACCAAGTTGATCCCAGTAACTCGAACCCTGATCCAAGCCCTACAGTGGTGGCAGGATCAGAGCAATCTGAGACAAGGGGTTCCCTTTGTCACTCAGTCTCACTCTTTAATCCTTACTACAGATGCATCCCTCTTGGGGTGGGGAGCTCACATGGGGCGACCTCACCTCACTACCCAGGGATTGTGGTCCCGTCAGGAATCTCTGCTCCACATCAACCTGTTGGAGCTCAGAGCAGTTTTTCTAGCACTTCAAGCTTTTTCCAAATCTGTTCAGAACAAAGTTGTACAGGTCAGAACAGACAACACCACCACAATGTGGTACAGCAAGCAAGGAGGCATTCGGTCTACGGCCTTGTGCACCGAAGCAATGGAGTTGTGGTCTCTGGCTTACTCCCTGAACACCTCTCTTACGGCAGTTCCCCTCCCAGGCAAGGACAATGTCCTGGCAGATGCTCTCAGCAGGATTTCCCAGGGCCATCACAAATGATCACTGGATCCCCTGGTCCTGGAGGTAGTATTTGCCGGATGGGGCACCCCACAGATAGATCTTTTAGCAGCCCCAGACAATCACCAACTTCCCCTTTTTTGCTACAGGCCCCCAGTGTTGGGCTCAGTCCCTCTGGATGCCTTAGTTCTCAATTGGGAAGGGAAGTTTCTCTATGCTTTTCCCCCCTTCCCTCTCCTGTTCAAAGTGTTAGTCAAAATCAGATCTCAATCCTGCAGAGTGATTCTGATTGCTCCAGATTGGGCCAGACAACCCTGGTATCCACTCCTACTGTCCTTAGCAGTCCATCTTCCCCTGTGTCTTCCCAGGAATCACAACCTGTTAACCTGTGCTCAGGGAAGGGTTTGGTACCCGAATCTCAAGGCCTGGCTTTTGAAGAGTTAGTTTGCTGATCTACACCTCTCCCAAGGTGTAATGGATATATTAAAGGCTTCTAGGAAACCTTCCACCAAGGCTACGTACAATTCCAAATGGAAGAGGTTTTCCATATGGTGCTCTGGGAAGCATATTTCCCCCAGAATCTGCTGATTTACCCACAGTCCTGGATTATATGGTCCATTTAAACACTTTGGGGCTGAGACCAGCTACCCTAAAGGTACATTTAGCAGCTGTGTCTGCTTTTATTTCAGCAGGTAAACCCTCTTCTCTTTCAGCTCATCCTGTATTCTCTAAGGGATTGCTTCACACCAACCCTGCCCCTGCCTGGGATCTTAATGTTTGCATTGCTCAGCTTATGCAACCTCCCTTTGAGCCCTTGTCTTCAGCAGAGCTTAAGTACTTGACTTGGAAGACTGTGTTTCTGGTAGCCATCACTTCTGCCAGGCGCATAAGTGAATTGCAAGCCTTGTCAGTGGAGCCTGATTTTATTTCCTTTCATAGAGATAAGGTGGTCCTCAGGACTAACAGGTAGTTCTTGCCTAAGGTGGTTTCAGATTTCCATCTTAATCAATCTATGTCTCTTCCAGTGTACTTCACTGACCATTCCTCCTCTGGCGAGAGGAGGCTGCACAGCTTAGATGTGAAGAGAGCCCTTAGTTACTACATAGAGCGTACCAAGGGTCACAGGTTTGACTCCCTCCAACTGTTCCTCACTTATGGTGAGGTTGGTAAAGAGAAACCTGCCACTAAAAGATCCATTGCCAGGTGGATTGTCTCTTGTATCCAATTCTGTTACGAAAAGCTCGGTAAGGTTCCTCCCTCAGGCCTGAGGGCTCACTCTACCAGAGGTACAGCTGCTTCCCTGGCTGCTGCCAGGGACATCCCTATTCTAGAGATATGTCAAGCAGCTACCTGGAAAACAGTTCACTCTTTTACCAAGCATTACTCCCTGGACATCCAGGCTAGGAGTGATGCTTTCGGTTTAACACAGCTGTGCTTCAGAGCCTATTTCTAAGTAGGTTCTGTCCCTCCTCCATGGAGGTACTGCTGTGTAGTCTGCATATGTCATAATATAGCAAGACTTCATGTTGTTTGAAGAAAAATTACTCACCTTAGTAATGTTGTTTCTTCTAATGGAGTCTTGCTATATTATGACCCCCCGCCTGCCCCTCTCAGAACCTCTGTTTTTGGGATGTGGGTGGGCAGTGCAGTGTTGGCATTGAGTCTTTGTTTTTGGGACCAAAAAATGTGTTCTTGTGTTTAGTAGCCAGTTGGCTAGTGTAGGTTTACAGCTTCCACACAGGACCTTAGTGAGTTTAGCTCGTAAAGATCTGACAGTTTGAGTTTGAAGAACAACAGACAGAGTTTTCAACCGAGCTCAGCGTTCCATGCCTGGCATGGAAAGTTAACTCTTTCACCTCATGGAGCAGTTCGAAGGTTGGGACTCACTGCATATGTCATAATATAGCAAGACTCCATTAGAAGAAACAACATTACTAAGGTGAGTAATTTTTTCTTTTCTATCCCTCGGCTCTCTTGCCTCGCTCTTTTTTCTTACCCTCTTTTTCGCCTCCGGCTAACAGAACTGGGATGGAGGAGGTCTGTGAAGCCTACTTGGCCGCCCTCACATCACATGGTCGTCACCCTCGGCGGGCGGCACCTTAGGTGCCGACTCCTCTGGGGGCAAAAAAAAATCGTGTGGCAGGTGCGCGCCTCCGGCTTACACCCAAGCAGTAATGAATGGTGAAGATGCAAGAGAAGATCAAGAATTACAGTAGGTACATAATTTTCGTTTCTCGGTTTCTCTCGGTTCGGGATAACCGGAGGGAAACCTGGAGCTTAGTTATGGAGTTTTGTGGCTAAAACTCCTTTATTTTAGTTTAATTTTGTTTTAAATAAACTTGTTTTTTTTAACCGCTTATACCAGTTACTGAACAGATAACCTTGGTTCTTTCGATCAGTTCCTGAACTGACCGCAACCGCAAACTAACTTTCAAAATTTAAATTCCTTCTGCGGTTTGTTTTTTCTGTGGGTTTTTGATGTCAGGAAAAAAAATGGTGAGCCCGGTTTCAAAAATTGTACTCAGTGTGGAGAGAGGTTTGCCAAGGCAGATAAGCACACTTCATGTGTGGCCTGCCTGGGTTATGAACACTTAAAAGCTGATTGTGAAATTTGCAAGACCTTTCCTGAGAAAACACTTGAAAAACATTTAGAAAGACTTAAAAAGAAGTTGCTTCCACCTAAGGGTCCCTCAGGCTCTGACCAGCCGACACCCTTGGTTCCTGTGGGTGAAACCACAGCAGCTACACCCTCTACCCCTGATGCAGGTACCCAGGTCCTTGGAAAAAGGCCTGCTGAACTGGCAGACTCCCTGGTTGCATTAAAGAAAACTAAGCACACAGAACCCACTGCTGGACAGCATTTGGGGACTTGTGGTGTTTCTGCAGCTATGCCTTCTCCACAGGAGATTGCACATGCCTTCAAAGTTATACAGGCCTTACAGGGGATGCTGCCTGCTGGACAGTAGGCATCGGTTCAGACCCAACCAGACAACCCTCTGCCCAGTCTTCCTTCCAAGAAGAAATGGAGGAATATGGGGAGTATGAAGAAGAGGGTGAAGGGGAGCCTGTCGAGCCTGAAGTCTCCCCTGAGCAGGAGTTTGGCTCACCCCCCCCGAGCTTCAGAGCATTACTCATCCCACTTCACTTTTGTTAGAAGGATGGTGGATGCCCTTGACATAACCACCACTGAAGCAATAGAGGATGAGGAGGAAGCAGAATATTTAGAGATGATTGATCTAACACCCACTGAAAAACTATTGCTCCTTATAAACAAATTCTTCAAAAAGGACGTGTTTAAAATCCTCCAAACTTCTAGTTCTGTCTCTCCCTTAGACGAGGTTGGAAAAGAAATACCAGCTGGACAGGGAGGGGTCTGAATTTTTGTTCTCCCACCCTGATCACCAGAGGGTGGTACAAGCTGCAGCCTATGACGGGGCAAAAGTACCTCAGGCATCTCATTCTCCCGGAGAAAGATTCCAGATAAATTGGCGGTATGGCCAAGAAAAGCTACCAGTCTCCCTCCTTGGCCATCAGGTAAGCAGATTCTCAGGCTTGTGCAGCCCAATATCAAAAATCTCTGTGGCAATCTGTCATGGCTATGGCAGATAAAGCCCCAGCTGGCCTCTCAGCTAATTTAGCTGAGACTGCTAAGTTTGCCTTGAAGGCAACCAAATACCAATTTCAGATGGCAGCAGGCACTAATGATAACTGCTGCCAGGTGGATGGCTAACACTGTCGCACAAAGGTTGTTTGCCTGGCTGAGAGCCACAAACCTCACTCAAGATACACAATCCAATGCTTTGGACTTTCCTGTTGAGGGTCATTCCCTCTTTGGAGATAAGACAGAGGCTTACATGAAAAGGATGGACGAATACAAAGCCACCTACAAAAACAACTCTGCTAAAGAAAAGGCCTTTCCCTCTAGTAGGTCCTATGAAGGGGAAGCGAGGGTACATTTTCCACATTAGGCCTTTTTACCAGGCAATGGCTGTACCCCGGTTTCAGCAGTGCCCACCGCAGGGGTACTTCAGGAGCAGGGGCAGAAAGGGTTCCAGGCGTGGTTGCCAGTTTTTAACCCTGCCATTCGGTCTCACTTCTGCTCCAAGAGTGTTCACAAAGTGCCGGGCAGTGGTTGTGGCACACTTTCGAAGGTTAGGTGTCATAGTTTTCCCATACCTAGACGACTGGTTGGTGGTGGAAGAATCACCACAACAAGTACGTGAACATTTGCAGCTCATTCAAGGACTCTTAGTCACTGGGGTTTCTGATAAATTTCAAAAAGTCGGTCCTTCTCCCTGCACAAGTATTGCTGTTCATTGGAACAGAACTGAATACCCAGGAGGGCAGGGCTTACTTGCCTCTGGACAGGGTAAGAAGTATTCTGCAGATGGCAAGCTCCTTCAGCCTGAACAGATCAAAAACTGCAAGACAGTTTCTACAGCTCCTGTGCCACATGACAGCAGCCACGGGCACAGTCCTGGGTTCCAGATGAGAGACATTCAGCTCCACCTCCAGGCACACTGATGTCAAAGGAGAGATCCTCTCTCAAAGCTTATTCCAGTAACAAAAACGTTACTTTAGGCCCTTTAGTTGTGGAAAGAGGAAACCAATCTAAGGGAAGGAGTTCCTTTTCAGCAAGAGTCCCATCAGTGGATCTTACTTCAGGAGGAAGCGTTTGCTGCATGTAACACATATAGGACTGTCGCCGGAAGATGGCAGGACCCCGAGGCAAACTTCTTTCCAGCAGTACCCAGCAGGGTCCGCCCCTCCCCAACGTCCTATGTGGTGTATGAGGCGGCGATCCCCAGTATGCTCCAGTTCTTTTCCCACCGTCGACGCGCAAATGTTGGCTCCACGGCCCAGCTCTCGCCAGTTCGACCGCTAGTCCTGTGTTTTCGACTCCAGATTACCTTTCGACAGTTCTTCCTTTCTTCAGCTTTCCTGCATGTCTACTCCCCTGAACAGGCACACAAACAAGTGCGCCTTTGTTAAACTAATTCCTTCCGAGGACGGCCACGCAGCCTGCTTGTTTAGTCTGGGCCCAGACCACGATACTCTGTCCTGCCTCCACGGCCAGGCCTTTAACAGTCAGACCTGCATCCGTCGACAGAAGTCTCTCTAGACCTTTCTTGCTCAGCAGCAGTTGACAGCAATGCAGAGGGGAGTCCTCAGACAAAACAGATTTGCCTTGTTGCTCTTGCAAATATTCCGGAAAATATCACTCTTCTAATCCTAAAGAGAATCGTAGAGAGCAGGAAAGAGAGAGGGAGAGGTCCCAGTCCAGATCACGATCCTCCTGGTCCCACACAGCCTCCAGGTCTGAGTCATCCGGCAACGACTCCCAACTGACTGTCGTGAAGCCCCCGGTCACCTCGGGAGGTTCTGGCACCAGAGAGAAGGCTCCTGGGCTGTCGGCCACGCTAAAGCCCTTGAAGATCAGGCCGCCTCCTGCTCCGTCTGGCCATTCATCGGACCCAGGTAAGACTCATTCTGCCCCCCAGTCGGCCTCTATATGCAGCACTGACTCCCAGGAGAATGCAAAATCCTTCCTCCCACCAAAACACACCTCAAAATCGGCAAAGTGCCAGACTCTGTCATTGGACAAGCGCCACTCTGAGAAGCACTCAACTCACGTCGGACTCCCACCGACACAAGTCTGCTGATGGTGCCTCCAAGTCCACCTTGCCTCCGCCGGGCTAAGTCTCCGTTGCCCTGGCATCCGCCCCCAGCATCCTCCCCCGGATCTGACGCGAGGGCGGACAACGTACCGACACCAGTAGAGCAGACACCAGCCCACGGGGTCCCCTCCAGACCCAGTGATGGTCCTGACACCCATGATGCTCCGCTGTCACTTCCAGTCTGGCCACCGACACCAGACTGGTGCCGGAGCGCCCGAAGCGTCACTGAACCCAGCTCCCCTAAGCTTAACCTGAGCCAGGTCAAGGATCTGTTCTCACACTGGTGGGAAACAGTCAAGCCGGATAGCTTTCCTGTGAACCCCACTCCAGCCACACTGGCAGAACTAGAGCAGACCCCGATCCCTGGGGAGGGGGTCACACCCCAGCCCAGAGAAGACGTGCCTCCACAACCCCACTTGGACGAAGGGGGGGGCAAGCATCTGTCTCCTGAAAGACTACGCAAAAGGGTGGAAAAAAGAAGGGGTCGCAGATCCCACTCCTGGAGCTCCAGTCCTTCCAGCTCCTCGGGCAGGCACTGCCACAAGCGTAGGAGACGCAGATCACCTTCACTTTCCTCCACGGACTCTTATCATCCTTCAGATTCCTCTTCCACTTCTTTCGAGGATCCTCCTTCGGGAGAGCCAGAGAATGCCCAAAAGTCACCTACGGATGACACATCGTTCATGGAGGTAATGCAGCATATACAGGCTAACATGGGATGGGACACTGAGGACCTGGGCCCTGAGCATATGAGGCTCGCCAAGTACCTCAGGCAAAAGGACCCCAAGCCTGTCGTCATCCCACCCCCCAACCCTGTGGTGGACACGTTTGAGGATGTCGCACAGGCCACTTGGTGCCCGCTCTCCTCCACAGCCATCCCAAAAAAAGGCAGACCGCTTATACCGGTCTCTCAAGGAACATCCCTTTTCAGATGAGCAACCTGCTGATGATTCGGTGGTTATCTCAGCAGCTCACAACCATTCGCAGAGGCCCAAACATCTGAGCACCCAGCCTCCGGACAGGGAGTCCAAACAGCTGGATTCTATGGGCAGGAAGGTGTACTCATCTGCAGCATCAGGAGTTTGAATTTCCTGACTGGGGTGTCACGATAATAAAATGTTGACAATACGATAACCGTGATGAAATTATTGTGATAACCCGGTTATCGCGATAATTTTGCCACTTGTGCAGCAATATTAGAAAAAGTATTTAAATTCAATTTTTTTTACATAATTTACATATTTGACTCTTTTTCTAGCAATGCCATGCATTTATGCATATTATTTTGAAGTCTTTGTTGTAAATAATGCAGAGTAAAATAGTTAAAAAATATTTTATTTTTTACATTAAAATCTCAACTTTATAAAATTGCTTGCATTTTTTACATAAAAATTCAAATACACAATACATGTGTTATACTCACAGAGTACAATACATTTTAAAATGTGAATGAGCAAATATTTTTACTTGTTTGTTTAAAGAGCACCTTTCCTGGATTTTTCTCCTTGCCTGCAAGATCATCAGGACTCCCTTACCTGACTGGGAGTTCCTCCATAGTCATTGAAAAATTTTCTCTTTAGTCCCCTAAGGAAGGGAAGGGATCGTATTTGCCCCCAAGGGGGTTATATGCCTGATCCCTTCCACTTCCTAATTGCCAACGCCATCCTTGCGCTTCCTTGTTTTGTGAGGTCATTATATGCCTAGTTTGGGGACGTGCTTCATGCAAGGCTATGGAGTGGCATTTTTAAAAACTTATTTTTACGATTTTAACCCGACTTGTAGTACAAATCTGAGTCAGTAATCAAGTAACACAATCCTTGTTACTTTTGTTAGATCAGGGTGGAGCCTTGGATATAGCCTGCCTAGATTTCGGTAAGGCCTGCTATACCATTCCACATAGGAGACTCATTAACAAGCTGGGCAGTCTGGGAATGGGTAGTAAACTGGATAAGAAATTGGTATGGGGATAGATGATAGAGAATGGTGGTAAACGGAGCTAACTCGGAGGAAGAGAGGATGACCAGCGAGGTGCCACAAGGATCAGTACTGGGTCTGGTCCTCTTTTTAATGTATTTTATTAGCAACATTGCAGAAGGGCTAGAAGGGAAGGTGTGCTTTTTGCAGATAACAGAGATCTGCAGTAGGGTAGATACTCCGGGGGAGGTGGAGGGGGGTGTGGGTGTGAAATGAGTAGAGATTGAAGAAAGCTTGAGAAGTGGTCAAAAGTGTGGCAACTAAGATTCTATGCTAAGAAGTGCAAAATCATGCACTTGGGGCAAGGAAACCCAGGGTGCAGTACAAGATTTGGGGGGGAGTGGTACTGATGACCACCAATCAGGAAGGTGACCTGGGGTAATCATATCTGACAACCTAAAGGTGGCCAAACAGTGTGACAAGGCGGTGGGGAGAGTTAGTAGGATACTAGGGTGCATAGGGAGGGGTATCACCAGCAGACAGAGGGAGGTGGTGATACCGCAGTATAAATCATTGGTGAGACCTCACCTAGAGTACTGTGTCCAGTTCTGAAGACCACATCTCCAGAAGGACATAGACAGAGTAGAGGCAGTCCGGAGGAGGGCAACTAAAATGGTGCAGGGCCTGCATCAAAAGCTCTATGAGGAGAGGCTAAAGGACCTCAATATGTACACCCTGGAGAAAAGGAGTGGGGGGTATGATAGACTTTCAAATACCTCATGCGTATAAATAGGGTACAAGAGGGAAGCATTTTTCAGAAAAAAAGATGCTCAAGAATCATGCTGTGATGCTGGAGGGGGTAGATTCAGGGGAAGTGAGGAAACACTTCTTCACAGAAAGTGGTGGATACCAGGAAAAGCTTCCCAGCGGAGGCAGTCAGGGCAAAAACTGTAATGGGATTCAGGATCAAATAGGATAGGCATAAGGGAACCCACCCTCTCCGATCCATCGATGAGGGATTGCTAGAGATTCCCAGGGTCTGTTTGAAGACATCTGGGGCCAGATCATTTAGTTTTATGGCCCCGACCCTGTGGAATTTTCTACCTCATCGGGTGCAAGATTGCCTGACCATCCAGAGTTTTAAATCAGCATTGAAAACTTACCTATTTAGCCTGGCTTACTCTGATTTTTAAGAATGTTTTAATTTTATGTACTTGGTCTATTTATTGTAAAAGCGCTTTTTAAAAATAAAGAATGATTGATTTATTGAATGATTATTGGTTAGAAAAGGGAGAGTAGAGCCGAAGACCAAGTAGGGACTGCAGTATTACAGTAGGTAGGGAAAATGGGCAGACTAGGTGGGCCATTCGGTCCTTATCTGCCATTAGTTTCTATGTAAGTAAGTTGACTGGTGCGCATACTTTTCTTCCCCCATTTCTTTTTCCCATCCCTCAGGCTGGCACACGTGTGATGGTGCAAGTGTGTGACGTAAAGATGTCACACATAGTCGTCCCCTGCACCCAGTCAGTCAGAAGGCTGTTACTGCATCATCCAGCCTCCGCTAGATGGTGATCAAGCAGCGGCTTGTGCTGTCCCCCCAAAGGAGAGCTGTCAGTTGATGCTCAGTTCTCCTTCATGCAGTCAGCCCTTGAGTGACCCAGGTCTATTCCTGAACCTGATTTACCAGCATGGTGACAGGTGAGGTGCCCAGGCCTTCAAAACTCCGGGCCACATGGCCGGCACTGCATTTCTTATTTTAAAAAAAATACTGAAAATCTGATAGGAGGATGGTGGGGAATCAGGAATTATGGTTGCACCTGGAAAGGGATGCATTGCTGGAAAAGCAAGCCGAGATGCTTTATCACTGTTTATCACAATATATCGTGCTGCACGATAATTGCAATGCTGTTTTTTTTTATGATAAATTATTGTCAGTGGTAATTATCATGATATATCGTCATATCGTGTTATCATGGCATCCCTATTCCTGACACACATGGTCGAGTTCCAGAATGCCCTTTGGAAACAAGGACTGGACATCTTGCAGGGTGTGCCCAACTTCCCCCAAAAGGCAGAACTCGCAAAACTTCTCCAAACTGGGTCAGACGTGGGCATGCATGTGCTGTGGTCTGCCTACAACTCTGCGGACACCTCAGCAAGGGTGGCGGCTATGGGCATCTGTTTAAGGTGCCATTCCTGAGTCCAAGTTTCGGGGTTCACATAAGATGTTCAATCCAACATCCTACACGCACCCTTCAAGGTCTCCGCCCTCTTCGGGGAAGAGGCGAAGCGGATCATCAGTAAACTACAGAACTCCGGTAAGGCCGTCCGTACTGTGCAGTCTATGTACTGCCCGAAGCAGACACAGTTTTGAAGGTCTCGCTTTCGTGAGCAAAGGGGGATAACAGCCTCAGCAACCCCATTTTCAGCAAACCCATGCTCAGCAGGGTGGCTTCGGTAGACGCGGTGGCTCCAGGGGATCCTTGGCCTCCACCTCTCGCCAGGCTAAACCCGCCCCCACTGCCTTCCAACAGCATGACTTTCAGACCAACCCACCCCTCCATGACACCTCATCGGGAGAGGAGGTGGGAGGTCACTTCTGTCTTTATCCAGAGACCTGGAGACAAGTGACCTCCAATGAGTGGGTTCATGAGCTCATAGAACACGGGGCACTCTGTAAAGTTCTTATGCATCCTTTCACCACGTGGGGCACGCTAGCCTCAGCCGTCAGGAGATCCAGGTGCTGCTGTCCAAAAATTTCATAGAGCCTGTTCCCCCACACCAGAGGGGCACTGGGTTCTATTCTCGCTTTTTCCTGGTTCTGAAGAAGTCTGGAGACTTGAGGCCCGTACTAGACCTCAACGACCTGAATCTGTCGGTCGCGTACAGGCGTTTCAGGATGGTCACCCTCTACCATCTAATTCTCATGGTGCATCAGGGAGACTGGCTAGCCTCCCTGGATATACAGGATGCATACCTCCACATCCTGATTGCCGAAGACCAGTGGAAATATCTCCGGTTCGCATTTCAGGGTGAGTCTTTTCAGTTCAGGCTCTACCCTTCGGCCTCTCTTCGGCTCCAAGGGTGTTTATGAATTGCCTGGCGGTGGTGGCTGCAGCGTTTCGTAAGATGGGACACTAGGTGTTGCCATACCTGGACAACTGGCTACTTCGAGCCCACTCCAGCGCACGCCTTCAGGCGACTATCGGGGATACCTGCGATCTGTTCCGGAGTCTGGGGATTACCATCAACCCAGCAAAGCCGTCCCTGAGCCACACACAACTTCTGCCGTTCTTCGGGGCGCTTCTAGACACTGTCCAGGTTATGGGCCTTCTTGCCTCAAGACAGGGCAGAGCGCATTCAGGCTCTAGCCAGACAGATTTATTTAGTCTCCTCCGTGCCAGCCAGGTTACTACTACGGCTGTTGGGTCACATGGCAGCGGCCATCGTTACCGTTCCCTTTGCAAGACTCCAGATGAGGACCATCCAGTGTACTCTTCTGATCCAGCTGGACCAAAGGTGGGACAACCTGGATATGCCTGTCTCCATAACTGGACCGGTTCACAAGGAACATCTCTGGTGGATGACATCTTCCGCCTTACGGGAGAGGATTCCTTTTCAGAAGGAAGCTCCCGGACAGGTCCTAACCACGGACGCTTCAAATTTGGGATGGGGGGGGGGCGCATCTTGGAGTACACAAGACTCTGGGATCTTGGTCTCCGACCAAGGAATCTCTCCACATAAATGTCCTGGAGATGATGAGAGCTGTTCTCTGTGCTCTCCAAGCCCTGGACACTGTGATCATGCCCGGTCGCCTTCTCATCCAAATGGACCACACGTCGGTGAACTTCTACCTCAACAAACAGGGAGGCACACACTCTTACCCCTGTGCAGGGAGGCTATGGGAGTGTGGTATTGGGCCATAGCCCGCCAACATCGCAGCGGTCCACGTTCCAGGGGTTCAGAATACACACTCAAATGCCCTCAGCAGGACAAGGTCTCGAGTATATGAATGGTCGCTTCTGCAATAAGTGATCGACCTTTTCGCCAGATGGGGGACACCAGAGTTGGATCTCTTCACGTCCTCCACCAGCGCAAAACTGCCCAGTTTTTACTCGCTAGATCCTGAGTCTAGTGCTTTCTGGCAAGACGCATTGTCCCTCTCCTGGAAGGGGAGATTTCTATACGCCTTTCCTCCTTTTCCGCTCATTCAGAGAGTCATCCTCAAGGTGCAATCAGAGGGGGCCTTCCTGATCCTCATAGCACCGCTGTGGCCTCACCAGATTGGGTTACCTTTGCCGCAGCAACTGGCAGCAGCTCTACCAGTTTCGCTTCCGCTTATGACTCACTTGCTCTCTCAGGACAACGTGACTCTCGTTCATCAAAACTTAATGGTCCCTTCACCTTCATGCTTGGCTCCTCAAGACTCAGCCAAGCTTCGATTTGGGGTGCCAGACAAGATAGCCGAAGTCCTGGTGGAAGCGAGGAAGCCCTCCACGAGAGCCACGTATGCCATGAAGTGGAAACGGTTTAGCCTCTGTGTCACAGTGCGTCGCATAGATCCTTTGGCCTGTCTAACACCTTGCTGGAATACCTGCTATCCCTCTCATAGTCAAGGTTGAGTTACTCCTCCATAAAAGTACACCTGGACGCTCTTTCTACGTATCACGCCGCTATCCAGGGCAGAACAATGGCTCAATTGGAGGTGACCCGGGCCTTTCTTAGAGGCATTCTTCACATAAAGCCCCCTTTTCAGGATCCGGTTCCCCTTGGGACCTTCCGTTAGTCCTGGAGAAGCTTACCCTGCCACCATTTTAACCCGCAGCAGATTGCAATCTGTTTCCTCTCATGGAAAACCTTACTTGTAGTTGCCATTACTTCTGCTCAATGGATTTCTGAGCTACAGGCCCTGATGTGTAAGGAGCCTCATTTGATTTTTCACAAGGATGGGATAGCTTTAGGCGCAAATCCTAAGTTTCTTCATAAAGTAGTGTCTGAAATGATGTTGAACCAGGATGTTCAACTCCCAGTCTACTACCCTGACTACTGCAGTCGAGGGGAGGTGCTTCTCCATACGTTGGACATTCATTGCACGTTGCGATTTTAGTTGTCTAGGACCAGGGGGACCAGAACATCTGATCAGTTGTTCATTTCCTTTGCCCCACATCCCTTGGGCAGCCTGGTTCCTAAGCAGACTCACTCTAGGTGGCTGGTGCACTGCATCACATTCTGCTACCAAAAGCACATCAGACCCCTATCTGGCCCAGTCAGGGGTCATTCTAACCAAGCAGTTGCAACCTCCTTTGCAGCTCTTAAGAGGGTATCAGCCTTGGACATCTGTGCAGCAGCCACATGGCCCACGGTCCACACTTTCATCAAACACTACAGTCCAGACATCGCCTCTAGATGCAGAAGTGGCTTTGGCCTAGCAGTTTTTCAGGGTCTGATCTCCTGAGGATTTACCTCTTTTCCTTCCTCTGTTCCTTTTCTACCTCCCCAGGCAGTTGTCTTCAGTTTATACTGCTTGGGACTTGGTCCTTTATGTGTTACCTGCTGCAAGAGCTTCCTCTCGAAATAAGATAGTACAGTTACGTAAGAACTTACCGTAACAGTAGATTTTCAAGAGAAGCTCCTGCAGCAGGTGTACTTACCTCCCACCTTCCCCCTGGAGGTCTCGCTCGGTATGCGCCTAGCACTTTCTGTCTGGCTACTGGATGAAAAATTGCCTTTTGCTGTTTACCTGTTTGGATCTTGGGTGTTTCGACTGCCGGTGCTTCCGGCGGTACAAGAACTGGAGCATGCTGGGGACCGCCACCTCTTATATACAACGTGGGACGTCGAGGGCGGGGCCGACGTCAGGGAGGGGCGGTCCTTGCTGGGTACTGCTGTAAAGAAGTTTGCCATGGGGTCCTGCTGCTTGCCGGCGACAGTCCTATATATGTTACCTGCTCCAAGAGCTTCTCTCGAAGATCTACTGTTTCGGTAAGTTCTTACGTAACTGTACTTTCTCACAACAGATGCATAATTTCTGAGGTGGGGTGCCCATCTAGGGGACCACACCACCCGTGGCACATGGTCCAGTGCAGAGTCACTCCAGCATATAAATCTGTTGGAGCTCAGAGCAGTGTTGTTGGCGATGAAGGCTTTCACACCACTAGTGCAGGGAAGGGTGGTACAGGTAAGAACAGACAATACCACCACAATGTATTACATAAACAAGCCGGGAGAGACCAGGTCAAACCCTCTCTGCACAGAAGGTATGAAAATATGGAGCCTGGCCTACTCTCTGGGAGTTGCCCTTCAAGCCATTCATCTGACAGGCAAGGACAGTACTCTAGCAGATGCTCTGAGTTGGATCAACCAGGCCCATCATGAATGGGCCGTGAACATACAGGTGGTGGGAGTGATTTTCAAACGTTGCGGTGCCCCAGAGATAGACCTCTTTGCATCCCACAAAACCACCACCTGCCATAACACTGTTGAAGACCTCCAGCTCGGGGAATAATTCCCCTGGATGCTCTGGCTCTGGATTGGTCAGGGAGGCACCTGTATGTTTCAAACACCATGAAGTCTTGCTATATTATGACTAATGCAGTTAGCCACTGCACTTGAACTGCCCCGGAGAGGAAAGAGTTAACTCCAGGGAGTCTGGAGTTCTACAGCGCGAGAGCGCTTATGCCAAAGCTCTATCTGGGCAGTTTCAAATGAAACTGTCAGATTCTTTACTCCGCTTCACTGAACAGTCGCTCCGGAGATCAGCTCCTTTAGCTCAGTTCATTTCTCGGTTCAAGCGAGTATTTTCGGTTCATTTGAACCGGCCAAAAGTATTTATTTTACCGCATTTCGGTTAAAAGCTCTATCTGGTAAACCGTAAGTACAAAAATTAAAGTCTGTGTGGAATTCAATTATCGGTTCGGTTTTGAACCGATCGGTTTGTTGAAATTAACGTTTAAAGTGTTGGTTGGGCTTTTAGAGTGCGGTTCCAGTTCTTCTCGGTTCTAAAAACACTTGCTTTAAAATTAGGTTTTTCAAATACCACGTGACACGGTTAGGAACCGATAAGGGTGTCTTCTGCTGCCATCAAAAGAGCAAGTTTTTGGTTAGGCTGGCATTATGTCTGAAAACCTAAAGAAAAACGGGCCACTGGGTTTCAACACTGTGATGTCTGTGGGAAGCCTTTGCCAAGGCTGACCCACACACCACTTGTGTTATTGTCTGGGGCTGACCACCTCCTGTCAGACTGCCAGGTGTGTAAAAATTTCCCTGCAGCCACCCTGGAAAAGAGATTGGGCCGGCTCAGGGAGCGAGAGGCCAAAAAGTCCGCTGACCCGGATGGCCAGCCCGGTCCAACACCCACTGGACCAGAGGGAATGCCCTCTGACCAGGGCGAGACTTCCTCGGGCAAAAGGAAGGCTGGTTCAGAGGAACCAGTCCCAGTGAAAAAGACAAAGAAATCAGTAGGTTTGGAGTCCAAAATTGTCTCTCCAACTGCTGCAGAAATAGCTAAAGCCATACAGATTGTCCAGTCACTGTCTCAGGGTCCTGTCGAACCACCAACAGTTGGTAAAGGGTTGGTTCGTTCAGTTCCAGTGGTTCAGGAGTATGATGTTGAGGAATTTTATGAACCACAGGAGGGGGAGGAGGAATTTGATCAATATATATGTGGCTGGGAGGGTCTGGACGTGCCCATTGAACCGGACATTTCTCCAGACAGACCTTTAGAATCTCCTCCTATTCTGTCTGAGTCCCCTTCTCATTTTATGTTTTACAAAAAGGTTGCAGAAACCCTCCAGCTTCCTTTAGAGGAGGCTGTGGATGAGCAAGAGGAGCCTGATTACGTAGAAATGATGGATATACCAGAGTCTAGGAGGTTGTCTATTCCTTTGCATAAGTCATTTAGGAAGCAAACAACAAAGATTTTAAAAAATCCTCATTCTGTCCCTCCTGTAGATAAAAAAATGGACAGAAGGTATACTTTGTCAGGCTCTGATACAGACTTCCTCACTGAGTAGTGTAGTCATGTAGGTGTGGTTCAAGCTGCAGCTTGTGACAAGGCTAATATTCCCCTGGCCTCCCATCCTCCTGATAAGGATTCCAGGAGGATTGATGCCATGGTGAAAAAACAGTATATGGCAGCTTCTTTGGGACTCAGGCAGGCAAATTATATGGCTTATGTAGCTAGATATCAGAAATCTAGATGGGACACAGTATGCAGTTAGCCAAGCAGGCACATGGCCAGCTGGCTAGTGAGTTGGAACAGGTGGCTGCTGATGGCATTGAAGCCTCTAAAGTTCAATTTCATACTGCTGTTGATGTTAATGATGTTTCCTCTAGGGTCATGGCCACTTCTGTAGCTTTCCGTGAGTTGGCATGGCTCAGATGCACTTATCTGTCCCAAGATACTCAGTCAAGGCTATGGATTTTCCTGTAGTGGGTAATTCTCTGTTTGGGGAACAAACAGAAAACTATATGAAAAAGATGGATGAATACAGAACTACCTACAAAAGTGCCCAGGCTAAGGAGAGGCATGCCACTCCACAGAGGCACGCTCCCAGAGGTAGGGCAGGCCCTTCCACAGGCCTTTTACAATCTCAGGCCTCCTCTGCGTTTGCACAGAGGGGTTTCTTCAGAGGCAGAGGTAGACGGGCACAAGTAAACCCGCCCTCCCTCAGCCTAAGCTACTGCCAAGCAGGCACCCTGATGGGGTGCCCAGGGACATTCTCCTGTACCAGTGGGGGCAGGTTGGTTTATTTCAGCCAGAACTGGGTGTCCCTAACTCGGACAGATGGGTTCTGGAGGTAATAAGCCAGGGTCTGGTTCTCAGCTTCAAACAGTTTCCAAAGATGAGAGCCAGACATTTTCCACCTGTAAATCCTACAGAAGCCCTTGCTTTGGAAGCAGAGGTTTCTTCTCTTCTGGACTGCAAAGCAGTAGAAAGGGTCCCTCCTTGCCATCAGGGCAAGGGCTGTACTCAAGATACTTTCTTACCCAAAAAGACAGGAGAATGGCGGCCCATCCTAGATTTAAGGTACCTGAACAAGCATCTTTTGAAACCAAAGTTCAAAATGTTAACTCTGGCAATGATTTTGCTCTCCTGAGGCAGGGGACTGGCTGGCTTCCCTGGACCTCAAGGATGCCTATTTTCATGTTCTGATCAGGCCTTCTCACCAAAAGTACCTCAGGTTCGAACTGCCATCAGGCCACTACCAGTTCAGGGCAATGCCCTTCGGCCTTACCTCTGCGCCAAGGGTATTCACAAAATGTCTAGCTGTGGTAGTGGCTCATTTAAGAAGGCAAGGGATTGCTGTGTTTCCCTACCTGGACGACTGGCTCATAGTGGGTCAGTCCCCAGATCAGGTAAAATCCCACTTGCAAGTCACCCAGCAGCTTCTCACTTCCCTGGGATTCCTGCTGAATTTACCAAAATCAGTTCTAGAACCAGTTCAGGTACTAACTTTCATAGGTGCAGAATTGAACACAAAGTTAGCCAGGGCATTTCTTCCCTCGGAAAGGGTAGACAGGCTCATTGCCCTGGCATCCTCCTTTACCCTGTGGGTTTCTCGACCAGCAAGGCATTTTCTGCAACTCCTAGGGCACATGGCTGCTTCCACAGCGGTAGTGCAAGGAGCAAGATTCCAGATGAGGGACATTCAGTTCCATTTGAGGGCCTATTGGTCTCAAAGGAGGGACCCCCTTTCCAAATTGGTTCCAGTGACCCAAACTCTGATCCTGGCTCTACACTGGGGGCAGGATCAAAGCAATCTAAAACAAGGGGTTCCTTTCATTCCCGTCTCCCACTCCCTCACCCTCACCACGGATGCCTCCCTGTTAGGGTGGGGAGCTCACTTGGGCGACCTGTCCACTCAGGGAGTATGGTCTCCTCAGGAATCTCTGCTCCACATCAACCTTTTGGAACTCAGAGCTGTCTTTCTAGCTCTTCAGGAGTTTTCAGCTTCTGTCCAGAACAAAGTAGTTCAAGTCAGGACAGACAACACCACAACAATGTGGTACATCAACAAGCAAGGGGGCACTCGGTCATCAGCCTTGTGCACCGAAGCAATGAAGTTGTGGTCTCTGGCTTACTCCCTGAACACCTCCCTGATAGCAGTTCACCTTCCAGGGAAGGACAATGTCCTGGCGGATGCCCTCAGCAGGATTTCTCAGGGCCATCACGAATGGGCTCTGAATCCTCAGGTACTGGGGTCGGTCTTTGCCAGATGGGGCACCCCTCAGATAGATCTTTTCGCAGCCCCAGACAAGCACCAACTTCCTCTGTTTTGTTGCAGGCCTCCAGTGCTGGGCTCAGTCCCCTGGGCGCCTTTTCAGTTGGATTGGAAGGGAAGTTCCTATATGCCTTCCCCGTTCCTCTTCTTTTCAGGGTATTAGTAAAATCAGATCTCAGCCCTGCAAAGTGATTCTGATTGCCCCAGATTGGGCCAGACAGCCCTGGTACCCACTGCTTCTGTCCTTGACAGTCCACCTGCCCTGAGCTTGCCCAGAGTCCACGACTTGCTGGCCTGTGCACAGGGAGAGTGTGGTATCCGGACCTCAAATCCCTCCATCTCAAGGCATGGCTCTTGAGGAGTTAGAATTGCTGACTTACACCTTTCTCAAGGTGTTCTGGATATTTTAAAGGCTTCAAGGAAACCTTCCACTAGGCCACTTACAATTCTAAGTGGAAGAGGTTTTCCATCTGGTGCTCTGAGAAGCAGATTATCCAGAATCTGCTGATCTGCCCATTTACTGGACTGTTTGGTCCATTTAAATTCCTTAGGCCTTAGGCCAGCTACCTTAAAGGTTCATCTGGCAGCTGTCTCTGTTTTTGTGTCAGCAGGGAAGCCTGCTTCCCTTTCTTCTCACCCTGTGTTTTCCAAGTTTTTTAAGGGGTTACTTCACACTAACCCTCCTTTTCGAGAACCAGCTCCGCCCTGGGACCTGAATGTTTGCATTTCTCAGTTAATGCAACCTCCCTTTGAGCCTCTGTCCTCAGCAGAGCTCAAGTTTCTAACTTGGAAACTGTTTTCCTAGTGGCTATCACTTCTGCCAGACGCATAAGTGAACTACAGGCCCTGTCAGTGGAAGAAGATTTTATCTCTTTCCACAGAGATAAGGTAGTCCTCAAGACTAACAGAAAGTTTTTGCCTAAAGTGGTTTCAGATTTCCACCTGAACCAATCCATATCTCTTCCAGTATTTTTCACTGAGCATTCTTCCTCAGGTGAGAGGAGACTGCACAGCTTGGACGCAAAGAGCCTTAAGCTACTATTTGGAGCGCACCAAGGGTCACAGGTTCGAATCCTCCAACTCTTCCTTACCTATGGCGAGGTTGGCAAGGGAAACCTGCCACTAAGAGGACAATTGCAAGGTGGATTGTCTCTTGTATCCAATTTTGTTATCAAAAACTAGGTAGAGAACCCCCCTCAGGACTGAGGGCTCACTCCACCAGGGGTACAGCTGCATCTCTAGCGGCTGCTAGAGATATTCCCATTCTAGAAATCTGTCAAGCTGCTACTTGGAAAACAGTTCACACTTTTAACAAGCATTATTCCCTGGATATTCACCAGAGAGATGCTCGTTTGGCACAGCTGTGCTTCAGAGCCTATTTCCTAAGTAGGTTCTGACCCTCCTCCATGGAGGTACTGCTGTGTAATCTGCATTAGTCATAATATAGCAAGACTTCATGGTGTTTGAAAAAAAATTACTCACCTTAGTAATTGCTTTTCTTCTCATGGAGTCTTGCTATATTATGACCACCCCCTCCTGCCCCTCTCAGAACTTCTACTTGGGTAGGGGTGGCAAATTAGTGCAAGCACTGTGTCATGCCATTGTAGTTTTTTTTCCCTTACCTTCTTTTATTTAGGGTTAGGGAACTAGGTTATTTTATTTACGTATATATTGGTCCCCTTCCTGGACTTGAGTCTTTGGGGGAAGGGGGTCCTAATGGTGCTTGTCAGGGGGGTAACTAATAATACTATTATTCATTGTTATTATTGTTATTGTTGTTTATATTGTTATTTTTACTAGTAGGTAGCCATTTGGCTAGTGTAGAGCTTTCCACACAGACTTGTTGCTTAGTATTAGCTTCATAAAGATCTGACAGTTTCATTTGAAACTGCCCAGATAGAGCTTTGGCATAAGCGCTCTCGCGCTGTAGAACTCCAGACTCCCTGGAGTTAACTCTTTCCTCTCCGGGGCAGTTCAAGTGCAGTGGCTAACTGCATTAGTCATAATATAGCAAGACTCCATGAGAAGAAAAGCAATTACTAAGGTGAGTAATTTTTTCTTCCCTTCCTTCCCTCTGGTGTACAGATTGCTGCCCAAGATCAGGTCCAAGCCAGCATCACTGATCTTGATAGCACTAGACTGGGCCAGGCAGCCGTGGTACTCTGCTGCTCTCCATGTCTGTGGTCGAATCAATACATCTTCCTCGGAGGCACAGTCTGTTAACCTCCAGTCAAGGGAGGGTCCTGTACCCAAACCTCAGATCCCTCAGGCTCAAGGCAAGGCTCTGGAGGACCTAGAGTATGCAGGCTTGCATCTCTCTGAAAGTGTTCTGGTTATTTTAAGAGGGTACAGGAAGCGCTCCACCAAGAAAAAATATGCCTCAGAATGGAAAAGGTTTTCCATTTGGTGTTCGACTAAGTATGTGGTGCCTGCACATGCAGGGGTTCCAGCTGTGCTGGACTACCTTTCACATTTGCACTCACTGGGCCTGCAGCCCACTACTTTAAAGGTCCATCTCGCTGCAGCATCTGCTTATATGTCAGCTGAACGGAATGTTTCTGTGGCATCGAACCCTATTTTCAAGAGGTTCTTTAAAGGTCTAGCCCACTTGCAACCCCCTCATAGGGAACCAGTGCCAGCTTGGGACCTAAAGGTGTGTATAGCCAAGCTCATGGGTTCCCCATTTCTTCAGCTTATCTGAAGTGTGTCACATGGAAAACATTAGAAAGATCAGTGAGCTCCAGGCTCTCTCTATTGAGCAGGACTACATTTCCTTCAACAAAGACAAAGTGATCCTGCGAACAAACAGGAAATATCTCCCTAAAGTGGTCTCTGATTTCCATTTGAACCAGTCCATTACGCTACCTTTCTTCTTCATTGAGCATTCTAGCTCAGGTGAACGTAGACTACACAGTCTTGATGTCAAGAGAGCTCTTGGCTTCTAAATGACTGTCACTAAGGCCCGTAGAAAGGACAGGCAACAGCTGTTCCCGACTTATGGGGATGTGGGAAAAGGAAGTCCAGCATCCAAGAGGTCCATCTCTCGCTGGATAGTTCAGTGCATTCAGTTTTGCTACTCATAAGCTGGAAAAGAGGCCCCAGCAGGGCTGAGGGCCTGTTCCACAAGGGGTATAGCTGCTACTATAGCAGCTGCCAGGATGTCCCTGATGGACATCTGTAAAGCAGCTACCTGGAGAACCGTAGACACCTTCACAAAACACTATAGCCTGGACACCCAGGCTAGAGGTGATGCCAGGTTTGGCACAGCTGTCCTGTAGAGTTTATTTCAAAAGGGGGGCACACATGACAGAAAGTGAACCTCGGCACCATGAACAATATCACATATGTGCCCACAGTTAACTCCAACAGATACATAAGCTAATCCTAAGCTAACCCTAGAACAAGTTCTATTTAAAGGGGCCCAAACACAACAGAATGTGTACCTCAGCACCCTGAACAATATCAGATATGTACCCCCCCCCCATTAACTCCCAACAGATGTATTGCCTAACCCTGTCCCAACACACGCAAACGAAAAAATTCCTATAAAATAACAGAACTTTCACAGGCCATAGCTCGCTCAATATTTGGAGTTAACTATAACACTATATATGAAATGAAAGATCACACGGAGTACTACAACATTAACTCATCATACCAAGGATAGTCATCACTGGTTACCCACAGCACCCCAATATTTCCACGAAAATTAAACATGGAGCCAAATGCAGAATTCAAGGTTGATCACCAAACTTCACATATGTGTAACTCCTCTTGGATTATAAGTTCACCAAGTGTCTGACAACTCCCTTGAAAATTGATGGAGTTATTCCCTAAAAATGCAAAACCAGATTTTTACCGATAATTCCTCAATTACTGGGTGTTAAGTGTAAACCTAAATGTGTTACTCTTTGGGCTGAGCTGCATAGACTGGATGGGTCAAAGCCGCCCTCCTAACCCTTCCTACATGTACACATTTCCCTTAACTATTGTATAACAGTAATCCTAGCCCTAATTCCTAAACTACCGGGAGTTAAATGTCAGTCAGCATTTATGTTACTCTGTGCGTCAAGCCACATAAAGTGGATGGAGTGTGTCCCCCTTTGCGGACTTGATTTCCGCTGTGGATCTGGCTTGCATAATGGAGACCTGGCTTGGAGACGATGCTGGCCCAGTTCTTGTGGCCACTATCCCCTCTGGGTACTCAGTAGTGCACTGCCCGAGGAAGGATTGCAGGGGAGGGGGTGTGGCCATTATTTTTAGAGCCAGCTTGGGCTTCACAGTGCACCCGTTTGGTGACACCCGATCGTTTGAGTGTGTTGCTGTGCATGGGAGCGCGGGTGCAGGTTGCAGGATTCTCCTAGTTTCAAACAACATGAAGTCTTGCTGTATTCTGACTATTGCAGTGATCTTCAACCCTTGAACTGCCCCGGAGAACAAAGAGTTAACTTTCCATGCAAGGCATGGAACGCTGAGCTCGGTTGAAGCCTCTATCTGCTGTTGTTTGAACCCCAACCATCAGATTCTTTACTCCGCCTCACTGAACAGTCGCTCCGGAGATTTCTCCTTCGCTCGGTTCAAAAAAGTCGGTTAAAATGTAGTTTTTTCGCTCTGTTTCAACCGAATTTCTGCATCTAACCTGTCGGTGGTACCGTGAGTACTAGATAGGTTTTCTATATTAGTTTTCTGTGTGGAACTTGTAAACATTGGATCGGTTCGGTTTAAAGCAATCAGGTTTGTGTCAAAAAACTTTTGTCTTTATTAGAGTGTGGTAACCAGTCCGTATCGGTTCTAAAAAAAAAAAAAAAATGGATTTCATTACGTTTTTTTCCAAGACCCGTAACACAGTCAGGAACCGATAGGGGTGTCTTGCCTGCAGGATTGCCAAAAAGGGTAAGTTTTGGTTAGGATTGGCCATGTCTGAGAAACCCAAGAAAACCGGGCCCACTGGGTTTCAACACTGTAGTGTGTGTGGGGAAGCCTTTGCTAAGGCTGACCCTCACACCACCTGTGTTTATTGTCTAGGGTTTGACCACCTCAATGCAGACTGCCAAATTTGTAAAAGTTTTCCCTAAGCTACCCTGGATAAGAGAGTAGGTAGACTGAGGAAAGGGAGGCCGAGAAGTCCGCTGACCCGGATGGCCAGCCGGTTCGGTTCCAACGAACCAGAAGGAGTGTCCTCTGACCGAGGCGAAACTCTTCGGGCAAAGAAGAACCGATTCTGAGGAGTTGGTTCCGGTTAAAAGAAAAAGAAGGGATAAATCATCCGTTCGGATCTACAAGTTCTTTCTCAGGCCGCTGATGAGATAGCCAAAGCGATAAGGATAGTTCAGTCGCTAACTTCAGTTCCGGCGAACTGGCACCATCAGTTAGGGCTCAGTTCAGTCTGTTCCCTGGTTCCGGATTATACTTTAGAAGAATTTTATGAACCGGAGGAGGAGGAGGAGGAGTATGAAGATAATGATGATGGTGATTATGAAAGTCTGGATGTGCTTATTGACCGGACATCTCCCCAGACAGACCTTCAGGTGTTTCTTCTCCTAGGCTTTCTGAGTCCCCTTCCGACTTTATGTTTTACAAAAAAGTGGCTGAAACCCTCCAGCTTCCTGTGGAAGAAGCAGTAGAGGATCAGGAGGAGCCCGATTTTGTTGAGATGATGGACATCCCAGAGTCCAGGAGACTCTGTGTTCCCTTCCATAAATCTTTTGGGAAACAGACATTTAAAATTTTAAAACTCTAATTCCATACCTCCTGTAGACAGAAGAATGGACAAGAGGTATACTTTTCAGGCTCAGACACGAGTTCCTTTCCAGCAATGCAGCCATTGGGTTAGGCAGGCTGCTGCCTGTGATAAGGCAAATATTCCCTTGGCTTCACACCCTCCAGACAAGGACTCCAGGAGGATTGATGCCATGGCAAAGAAACAGTACATGGCAGCATCTTTGGGACTCAGGCAGGCTAACTATATGGCCTACACAGCTAGATACCAGAAGTCCAGGTGGGACACTATGATGGCTCTAGCTAAACAGGCCCCTGACCAGCTTGCCAAGGAGCTGGAGCGGGTGGCTGTGGATGGGATTGAGGCATCCAAGGTGCAATTTCATGCTGCTGTGGACTCCAGTGATGTTTCATCTAGAGTCATGGCTACATCTGTGGCCCTTAGAGGATGGCTTGGCTTAGATGTACTAGCCTGTCACAGGATACCCAGGCTAAGGCCATGGATTTTCCTGTCATTGGTAATTCTCTGTTTGGGGAGCAGACAGAGAATTACATGAAGAAGATGGACGAGTACTGGACCACCTACAGGAGTGCTCAGGCCAAAGAAAAGCAAGCCACTCCTCAGAGGCAGCATTCCAGGGGCAGGGGCAGGCCTTTTCACAGGCCTTTTTACCAAGCTCAGGCCTCCTCTTCTGCTTTTGCTCAGAGGGGGTTCTTTAGAGGGAGAGGCAGACGGGGTATGAGCAGGCCTGCTTCCACCCCTCAGCCTAAGGCCCCTGCCAAGCACACACCCTGATGGGTCTGCCCGGGCCGATTCTCCACTACCTGTAGGGGGCAGGCTGGCTTACTTTGTCCAGGACTGGAAGTCTTTAACATCAGACAAGTGGGTCCTGGAAGTAGTAAGCCAGGGACTGGTTCTCAGCTTCAAAAATTTCCCAAGATGAGAACCAGATCCTTTCCACCTGCAAATCCTTCAGAGGCCCTTGCCCTAGAGGCAGAGGTTTCTTCCCTCTTGGCTCTCAGAGCCATAGAAAGGGTTCCTACCCTACACAGGGGCAAAGGATTGTACTCCAGGTACTTCCTGACCCCCAAAAAGACAGGAGAATGGCAGCCCATCCTGGATCTGAGATACCTAAACAAGCACCTTTTATAGCCAAAATTCAAAATGATGACTCTGGGAATAATTCTACCCTCTCTAAGGCCAGGGGACTGGCTAGCCTCCCTGGACCTCAAGGATGCCTACTTTCACATTCCCATCAGGTGCTCCCACAGAAAGTACCTCAGGTTCGAGTTGCCCTCAGGCCACTATCAATTCAGAGCAATGCCCTTTGGTCTAACATCAGCCCCAAGGGTGTTCACAAAGTGCCTGGCTGTAGTGGTTACTTTCCTGAGGAGAAAAAAGATCTCCATCTTTCCATACCTGGACGACTGGCTTATAGTAGGTCAGTCTCCAGACCAAGTCAAGTCAAGTCACATCTTCAGATAACTCAGCAACTGCTCACTTCCTTAGGGTTCCTCCTAAATCTTCCAAAGTCAGTTCTAGAGCCAGTGCAGCTCCTCACCTGTATAGGGGCGGAGCTGGATACAATAAGAGCAAAGGCCTTCCTTCCCCTGGACAGATCAAGGACACTAATAGAACTGGCCTCTTCTTTCACCCTTCAGATGTCTCGACTAGCAAGGCACTTCTTGCAGCTCCTGGGCCACATGGCAGCCTCTACAGCAGTGGTCCAGGATGCAAGATTTCAGATGAGGGACATTCAGTTCCACTTGAGAACCTTCTGGTCCCAGAGAAAGGATTCCCTGACCAGACTAGTCCCAGTGACTCGAACCCTGATCCAGGCTTTGCAGTGGTGGCAGGATCATGACAATTTAAGGCAAGGAGTTCCTTTTGTTACTCAGTCTCCTTCTCTAATCCTCACCACAGACGCCTCCCTCTTGGGCTGGGGAGCCCACTTGGGGGATCTTACCACCCAAGGGCTGTGGTCACCTCAAGAATCTCTGCTTCACATCAATCTCTTGGAACTCAGAGCAGTGTTTCTGGCACTGCAAGTTTTTTCCAAGTCTGTTCAGAACAAAGTAATCCAGATCAGAACAGACAGTACCACCACAATGTGGTACATCAACAAGCAAAGGGGCACTCAGTCTACGGCCTTGTGCACAGAAGCAATGAAGTTGTGGTCTCTGGCCTATTCCCTGCAAACTTCTCTCACAGCAGTTCACCTGCCAGGGAAGGACAATATTCTGGCAGATGCTGTCAGCAGGATGTCTCAGGGCCACCACGAATGGTCCCTGGATCCCCTAATTTTAAAGGTGATTTTCTCAAGATGGGGCACTCCACAGATAGATCTTTTTGCAGCCCCAGACAATCACCAACTTCCTCTTTTCTGCTGCAGACCCCCAGTGTTGGGCTCAGTCCCCCTGGATGCTCTGGTACTCAATTGGGAAGGGAGGTTCCTCTATGCTTTCTCCCCTTCCCTCTACTGTTCAAGGTACTAGTCAAGATCAGGTCTCAACCCTGCAAAGTGATTCTGATTGCTCCAGACTGGGCCAGACAGCCCTGGTACCCACTGTTGCTGTCCTTAGCAGTCCACCTTCCCATGTCTCTTCCCAGGAATTACAACCTGTTGACATCCTCTCAGGGGAGGGTTTGGTATCCAAATCTCAAATCTCTCAATCTCAAGGCCTGGCTCTTGAGGAGTTAGTTTGCTGATTTGCACACCTCTCAAGGTGTCCTGGATATTCTAAAGGCTTCTCGAAAGCCTTCCACCAGAAAGACTTACAACTCCAAATGGAAAAGGTTCACTATTTGGTGCTCTGATAAGCATATTTTGCCAGAATCTGCTGGGTTGCCTGCATTCCTGGACTATATGGTTCATCTCAATGGCTTGGGACTCAGACTAGCCACACTCAAAGTACATTTGGCAGCTGTTTCTGCTTTTTTGTCAGTAGGCAAGCCCCCTTCTCTTTCAGCCCATCCTGTATTTTGCAAATTCTTCAAGGGACTGTTGCACACCAATCCTCCCTTCAGGGACCCTGCTCCTGCTTGGGACCTTAATGTTTGCATTGCTCAGCTTATGCAACCCCGCTTTGAGCCTTTGTCCTCTGCAGAGCTTAAGTACTTGACTTGGAAAATTGTGTTTTTGGTAGCCATTACCTCTGCCAGGCGCATCGGTGAATTGCAAGCCCTGTCAGTGGAGCTTGATTTCATCTCTTTCCATAGAGATAAAGTGGTCCTAAGAACTAGCAGGAAGTTTCTGCCTAAGGTGGTTTCAGATTTCCACCTTAATCAGTCTGTCTTTTCCTGTTTTCTTCACTGACCATTCCTCCTCTGGAGAGAGGAGGCTGCACAGCCTGGACGTAAAAGGGCCCTTAGCTACTACATAGAGCGTACAAGGGTCAAGGTTTGACCCTCCAATTGTTCCTCACTTATGGGGAGGTTTGTGAAGGAAAACTGCCACTAAAAGATCTATTGCCAGGTGGATTGTCTCTTGTATACAATTCTGCACGGAAAATTGGGTAGAATCCCACCCTCCGGCCTGAGGGCTCACTCTACAACAGTTACAGCTGCTTCCTGGCTGCTGCCAGGGATATTCCTATCTTAGAGATTTGTCAAGCAGCCACCTGGAAACAGTCCATACTTTCACCAAGCATTACTCTCTGGATATCCAGGCTAGGAGTGATGCTCGGTTTAACACCAGTACTTCAGAGCCTATTCCCAAAGTAGGTTCTGTCCCTCCTCCATGGAGGTACTGCTTGGTAATCTGCAATAATCAGAATACAGCAAGACTTCATGTTGTTTGAAGAAAAAAATTACTCACCTTAATAATGTTGTTTCTTCTAATGGAGTCTTGCTGTATTCTGACCTCCCCTCTCAGAACCTGGTTTTTGGGATGTGGGTGGGCAGGAGCAGTGTTGACACCTAGAGGTGCCCCTGTTTTCTCACCCTCCTTTATTTTGGGTGTGTGTTGTGTTTTGGTTTTTGGGTTTCCTGACTTGAGTCTTTGCTTTGAAACCGAAAAAATTTTTATCAAATTTAGTTGCCAGTTGGCTAGTGTTGAGTTTACAGTTTCCACACAGAACTCCCAGTGAGTATAGCTCGAAAAGATCTGACGGTAGGGGTTCAAACAGCAGACAGAGGCTTCAACCGAGCTCGAGCTCAGCGTTCCATGCCTTGCATGGAAGGTCAACTGTTTGTTCTCCGGGGCAGTTCAAGGGTTGGAGATCACTGCAATAGTCAGAATACAGCAAGACTCCATTAGAAGAAACAACATTACTAAGGTGAGTAATTTTTTCTTACCGCCCTCCTGGGGCAGGGGGAGATTTCCTGCAGGAGGTGGCAGACTTTGTTGTCGATCATGTGCTGGAGTCCCCCAAGTGTTTAATCCTGGGGGACTTCAATGCCTGAATTGACGATGAATCAGTTACAACTGACGTTTCATTTACAACCTCCTCCAGTTGATATATTCACTGGGCCTGTCACATGCGGTTGCTTCTGTGACCCACCAGCACGGCCACACACTCGATCTGGTGTTACAACTGGGTCTTGAGGTTGATGACCTCAAGATTAATCGGGTCACTTGGTCTGATCACTGTACCATGGAGTTCACATTTGGGGTCTCCTCTGTGGAGATGGTCAGCTTCCGCCCTTTAAGGGACTGTTGGCACTAGCTGATCTATCATGGGTTGAGGCGGCATGTGTGATGGGTTCTGGAGATGTGGTGGCCACTTATAACAGGTTGGTCTCTGAGGCTCTGGATGCCCTTGCACCAGTTCGTATACGACCCAGGTCTTATCACTTGAGATCCCCCTGGTTTGACGGGGACCTCAAGGTGATGAAGATCCCTCCAGCGACCCGAGTCCACTTCCAAACCCAGGTCGCCGGCATCGCAAGCGGAAATCCTATCAGCATGCGCGATCGGCCTGCCCAATACCCTCAGAATTTCAGACCAAAACCCCAGGCTGTTTCTGCATGGTGGTACGACTAAAGAATTTGACACAAACGGAAATTTACACATTTTTTGACACCATATCTCCACACCCAACTGGCACAAAGCTTACCAGATACACAGATCATTGGTCCGTGATAGCACATGCCAAATTTCATCCAAATCGCTTCAACGGTTGCAAAGTTATTAAAGCACATAAGTTTCAGTTTAACATAGGAATGAATTTGATAAAAACTCTGATTTGCCCATTTTGGGACTCTATATCGCCACACCCGCACATTCAACTGAAATGAAACTTGCCATATCAAGAGATCATTGGTCCGTAATGAGGCATCCCAAATTTCATGTAAAGCGCATGAACAGTTGCTAAGTTATTAAAGCACAATATATTCAGTTTAACATAGAAGTGAAGAGAGATTTTGACAAAAAACTGATTTACACATTTTGGGAGTCTATATCTCCACGCCCTCACATCCAACTGAAACTAAACTTGCCACTTCACAAGATCGCTGTTTCATGATGAGTCATGCCAAATTTCATGCGTATCACCTGAATGGTTGCAAAGTTATTAAAGCACAAGTTTAACTTGAAGTGAAGATCTTTTCACGAAAGAGAAACTTTCGCATGGTACTTCTAATTTTTCCCATAAGAAATCATGGGAAACTTTGATATTTAATAACTTTTGAATGGTTTAATATTTTTTAATCAAACCTTCAAAAGGTACATATGTGACCCAAGACCTATATACCCTGAAAATAAGACCAAAACCCCTATCCATTTTTGCACAGCGGAGTGACAAAGAATTTGACAAAAATTGGCAATTTTCACATTTTTTGACATTGCATATCTCTGCACCCGCACAATCGACTAGAACAAAACTTGTCACATCGATATCTTTGGTACCTGAAAGTGCATGCACAATTTCATGCTAATCGGTCAAATGGTTTCAAAGTATCTATGTGTGTGTGTGTGTATAGCATATAAAATATAATAACTACACAGTAGTGCAGCTTTAGTTAGGGTTGCCCGGCCACTTCTACGTTAAACCCAAAATTTGCACTTTAATAACTTTGCAACCGTATGCAGATTTGCCTGACATTTTGCATGCGCGGTGGCACCACAGGTTTCTGGATTTGTCAAGCTGCGTTCAATCAATCAATCTTTATTTAACCAGTTGAGCATCATTGAGAAGAACTCATTTACAAGATGAGCCTGGGCATTCACATATATAAGTACAGGCAACAATATATACAATGTTACAACCACTGGGAGTCCAACAACACAGTAATTCAAAAAAAGAAAGGAAAGTAAATACACGATAGGTACAGGGCAGGGATATATACAGTGTTACAACAAATTAGTGTTCATACCATGCAGTAATGCTAGCTTAAACAAGGAGAAAATGCACATATCTTAGATGAAAGTAGCATACATATTATGGTACAAAAACCTATGTACATTAGCTGTGACAGCAGGAAAGGGTAAGGAGAAGGGGGGAGTAGAAAGAGGAAGGGGGCAAAGCCAGAGGGGGAGGGCATTACATAGTTTAGGGAATAGTTCAGGGTAAAGCTACAATGTGAAAAGGGGCAAGGCACGGAAAAGAAATAGGGGAGAGGAGCTTAGAATAGAGAGTAGGATAGGTGCAGTAAGGGTGCCATTAACGGAAGCAAGTACAGGTTTCTGAAAAAGAACATTGGTAAAGGGATTTGAAGAAGCTCAGTTTCACAGGGATTGACAACATTAGAGTTTTCTGTATTGTGTTACAAATGACAGGAAGAGCATGACTTATTGCAGATTTGCCATATCTGGTTCTTACCTTAGGGATGAGTAGTGAGATGTAAGAGAGGCTTCTCAAGTTGTAGTTTCCAGCACTATAGGTGGGCAGGCAACTCGCAATTTAATGCGGGAGCATATTAGTGATTGCTCTGTAGGTCCAGACCAGAGCACTGCGTTCTTTTGTCATCTGAATGTTTGTGAGCTCCACCCTACCTTGGTATAAAGCTCACAGTGGTGTGTGGCATAAGGGAGACCAGTTATGAATTGAATAGCTCGATGCTGAGAGTATATCCAGGTTAGAGAGGGAGAGCTTTGGGCCTTGGCCATACTGGAAATCGGCATAATCTAAAAGAGGCAAGAACGTTGTCTGGACCAACCTAGTTTTAGCTTCTGGTGTAAGTAGATTTCTAATACAGAAGAAGAGACCACGTCTCTGTTTCAGTTTTTTTGAGAGTTCATCGATATGATGGACAAAGGACAATTTGTGGTCTATCCAAAACCCAAGATACTTAAATTTCTCAACGAACTCAAGCGGCTCACACAGTAATATGTATATGAAGGGAGCAGAACCAGGGAGACAGTGTTCAGTTGCAAAGGTAGAGGGAGCAAATATCATAGCCTTGGTCTTTTGCATTTAGGAGGAGCTTTTATTGAAGTAGATTTTTCTGTAAATGATCAGTCTTGTTGGAGATTGCAGGCAAGATCCAGAGTAGGTCTGGCAATGTACAAGACAGTATCATCCGCAAACAGGTGGATGTTTGCTGCTAAGATACTAATATTAATCCAGTTAATATAGACAGCAAATAGTAGCGGGCCTAAAATGGACCCTTGAGGGACACCCCTTAACAGGGTTTTTTGAGGAGAGAGGCCCCCCTCAACCTTAACCAGCTGTTGACGTTCAGTAAGGTAGTTAGTAAACCAGTTCAAGGCTGGTTGGTCTGCTCCAGTATTACTTAGAACACACAGGAGTAAGTCATGGTCCACAGTATCAAAAGCTTTGCTCGGGTCAAGAAACAAAGCACACACATAATTTTTTGTGTCAAAGGCAGTCTGCCAATCATTCGTGACCTTGGCCAACGCAGATACAATGCTGTGGCGAAGTCTAAAGCCTGACTGAACTGGATTCAACAGGTTGTAGGCTCCAGATAGGAACCAAGTTGCTCATTGACCACCTTTTCTAATAATTTGGATAGGATGGGCAACAGTGATATCGGTCTGTAGTTATTTAGGTCACTGGGGTCCCCGGATTTAAACAGGGGAACTACATGAGATATCTTCCAGACTGGGGGGAGTGCTCCCTGTGCAAGGGACATATTAAAGAGGTGAGTAATAGGGGGTGACAGAATGTAATATCCTAGCTTTAGGTAATAAGGTTCAGTATTGTCAGCGCTTCCTGACTTTCTGGTGTCAAAGCTCAATAATAGATCCTCTACTTGTTTTAAGGTAATTGGAGTGAAGAAGAATACTCCTTCATGGGAAGGGATAGCTGAGGCATGGCACGCCAGGTCATGGCTGCCCAGCTGCAAACAAAGTTTAGATGCTGGAGTGGTGTCAAAACACCAGGCCAGCTGTCGCAAAATGGTTGTTGATAAGATCCAGGATCTCATTTTTGTCCGTGGTGGAAATACCACCAGATGTGATTTTTTTGGGGTAACGAGCTGGCTGGGCGAAATGCTTCAATGTCCCCCGAGTGTTTTCCAAAATTTGGTTGAGCAATTAGATGTGGATTAGAGTTCAGCATGGAAATAATTGGCTTTCTCAGTCCTGATTAGCTTAGTTCACGTGTTTCTTGCAGCTCTGAATGCCACCCAGTCCGCTGGTTGCTTAGATATTCTCGCCCTTTTCCATAGGTAATCCCTGTTTAACAATGTACTTTTTAGGCTAGCCATGAACCGTGGACAGGACTTCTTTTTGGTGCGTACTTTATGCAGAGGGGCATGTCTGTTTATAGCATCAGTGATTATGGATTGGAAAAACTCATATGCTTCGGATACTGTGCTAGCCAGATAGAAATTTTGCCAGTTAGTGTTGGAGTTCAGAAAGGAAGGCATAAGGATCAGAGTTTCTTTAATTTTCTTTTAAAGACGAACCTAGACATAGAGATCCCTTTCGAGGCAGGCATCACACAAGCAATGGCACAGTGATCGCTAAGGTCATTAAAAAGTGTGCCAGAATGAGAAATAATGTGAGGCTTGTTCACTAAGATTAGATCCAAAAGTGTACTGTTCTGAGGATTTTTCTGGTTTGGCCGGGTAGGTTCCTGAATAAGCTGAATGGGCCCAAACGTATCACAGACATCCTTCAGAGGCTTAAGAGGTAGCAGATAGCCAGTCCATGTTGAAGTTGCCCATGATGATTAATTCAGAGGCTGTTGTAGGTAAAGTCTCACTCAAGAAGTTCAGGATGTCTCTTCTCCCCCCTTCCGAAGGAGGCCTGATGTGAAGGGGGGTTGACTGGTGTAGTTGAACCTTTACAATAACACACTCGGATTCTTTAGACTGCGAGGTGGACTTGACTAGAGAAGATGTATATTTGACAGCAACATAGATAACTGCGCACCCTCCCTTAATTTGTGTCTCCACTCTGAATACGTTATAGGAAGGAATATTGAACTCATGATCCTGGTTCGTAGGTTTCAGCCATGATTCCGTAACCACCAGGATATCTGGTCGTGCATGACAGATCCGCGATTGTATAGCGTCAGAATGCTTTAGCAGGCTACGTGCATTAATATGTAAGAGGCCCATACCCTTTAAGTTAGCCAGTTCATTGGGGGCTGCAATGGGAAGAGTAGGGCCAGGGTTTAATTTCACGATCTTACTTCAAGATACAGCTCTTGCAGCAGGTAACACCATTAGGACTGAAGCCGGCAGGCGTCAGGACCCCACGGAATTCTTCTAGCTAGCTATCTTCAGGGGGGACCGCCCCCGACGTCGGTCCCGCCTCCGTCAGGCGTAGTACATAAGGAGGCGGTCCCGCCAGATTCTCCAGTTCTTTCCGCCTTCGACTTGCATGTCTCACCCTTCGATCGCTTTCTACGCTGACGCACGGTTAAGTTCTTCCTTCGGAAAACATTCATTTCTTCTTCGCTCAGTTGCTGTCTGATGTCCTTCCAACCTCCGTGAAGGCCATCCTCGGTGCGCCTGTGGAAGCAAATCCCGCTCAAGGATCCGTGATTCGGCCTCGCGCCCAGTGCCTAGGCCCAGACCACGACACCCAGTCCTGCAATTTCTGCCAGGGGTTCAACAGCCGACCGGATCCGTCGCCAGAAGGCTCTGCAGGCGTTCCTGCTCGAGGAGAAGATTAAGGCCATGGACACCTCAAGGGGATTCCAGAGATAAGGCCCGGAAACACTCTGAGAAGCACAGGGAGAGGGTTCCTTCCAGGTCCCCGTCTGGGGCCTCTGACTCCCGTAGTTCCGGCCCCCGGTCCGACCGTTCGCCCTCCCGGGCCCGTTCTCAGCCTCCCTCCGCTGCGGTGAAGAAACCTTCGGGCTCCTCTTCCTCCTCACAGGCCAAGACCTCCAGGCCCTCTTCGTCATCTTCCTCCAAAGCCCTGGTTAGGTCTGGGGACCGTCGTCATCATCACAAGTCGGGTTCCCACCATTCCGAACCCGACGTCAGGTCTGTCTCCTTGCCTCCTCCTCCCCAGCGAAAGACCAAGGAGCTCACCTCTCTTAAGAAGCGTCGGACCCGACGTCGGCCACTCATCACAGGTCCCAGGAGCCGTCGCCCGTCGCCGGTCAGGCCTTCGCCCTCTCGGTCGTCGGCAGGAGGGCCGACGTCCGTACCTGTACGTTTAGAGAAGAGGACCCCGACGCCTACTACCGACGGACAGGAGACTATCACAGAGGAGGAGTTGACGCAGCCAGAGGACCAGACGGGCGAACCCGGTCCTGTCACACCTCCCAGGGAACCCTCTCCACAACCTGAGGTCCCTGAGGAGCCGACGCCGGAACCCGACGACTGGCCACCGGCGCCCGAGTCCGTCGTCTGGCCTTTCCCTTTCCGAGGTGAAGGAGCTCTTTTCTCACTGGTGGGATACCATTAAAAGGGATATGGTTCCCACGCCGACGCCTCTTCCTCCGCCACTCTGACCCCTCCGGCTCCTGAGCCCCCTTCTCCATCCAGGGCTGCAGGCCGAGTACCTCTCCCCCAGGAGCCTACGGACCCTCCAAGGGGGAGACCTGATAAAAGGAGACCTCCGTCTAGATCTTCTTCAGGGTCACCCAGTCCTAAGAGACCCAGAAGACGCCGTCGTTTGCCTTCGACGGAGGTTACGGGATCGGAGATCTCGACAGGATCCAGATCCCCCTCTCCGGACCCACGTGAGCTTCCTCGATCTCCTCCGGATGACCCATCGTTCTCTGAGATCATGAGACACATCCAAGAGAACATGGGATGGAATGCGGAAGAATTAGACCCCGAGAGACTACGCCTTGCTAGGTATCTTCGGCAGAAGGATCCTAAGCCTGTGGTGGTACCACCCTTGCTGGACACTTTTGTGGACGTCACCAAGGCAGCGTGGAAGCATCCACACTTGCTCCCGGCGATGCCAAAGAAAGCTGACCACCTGTACAAGGCTCCTAAGGAGGACCAGTACTTGGCTCAACATCCTCTGGCCGACTCTCTGGTCATAACAGCCTCTCATGACCGGTCCCAGAGACCGCAACATTTGAGCACCCTGCCACCGGACCTGGAGTCCAAACAGCTGGACGCTATGGGCAGGCGCACGTATGCTTCCGCTACTTGCGCCATCAGGTCCCTGAACTACTTGACCCACGTGGTACAGTTCCAAAATGCCTTGTGGGAACAGGGACTGGATCTGGCAGAGAAATTGCCAGAAGGTGAGCTGGAGGAGTTGATGTTGCAGCTCCTCCGTACGGGTTCGGACGTGGGAACCCAGGTGCTGCGAGCCGCGTATGATTCCGCGGACTCCTTGGCCAGAGCGGCAGCTTCAGGCGTATGCCTCCAGAGACACTCATGGCTCCATGTCTCCGGATTTACCCCGATGTCCAGAAGAACATCATGGACGCCTCTTTTGAAGGAGAAGTTCTCTTTGGTGCACCCTCTGAGAAGGTTCTCACCAAGCTCCAAGAAGCCGGGAAAGCGTTGAGGTCGGTCCAGGCAATGTACCGACCGTGGCTTAGTTTCTTTCGTAGGAACCAAAGCCGTTTTCGTGGACGGACACAGAGACAACAGTCCCGCACCGGTCCACAGCAGAGGGGCTCCTGTTCCCGCAGAGCCCAGGGAAGACAGCCCGCAGGCCGAGGTCAGCATCCAGCTAAACTGGCTCAGCCCGCGGGCCCCTCCGCCGCCACAGCCTGACTCCTTCCCGGCCCCCGCCCCTCAGGATCAACGGGATATCAAGGTCGGGGGTCGTATTGCGAATTACCTGCCAGGATGGCAGTCCATAACCACCGACAGGTGGGTTCTTCAGTTGGTCGAAAAAGGCCACTTTATAGAATTCGCAGACAAGCCACCCTCGAGGCCTCCTCTGCTCTCCTGTTACTCGGGTCAGCACAGATTGCTTATCAGGCAAGAAATACTGGCGCTCCTGCAAAAGGAAGCGGTAGAGTATGTTCCAGAGAACCAGAGAGGGTACGGATACTATTCCCACTTCTTTCTGGTTCCGAAGAAAGCAGGGGACCTCGTCAATCCTGGACCTCAGCGACCTCAATCGTCGATGCGCCTACAAGCGATTTAGCATGGTGATCCTGCAGGGTCTTATTCCCATGCTAAAGAAGGGCCTTCTTAGCGTCCCTGGACATCTGGGGCACGCATACCTGCATATACCCATAGCTCAAGCGCACAGGAGGTTCCTGCGCTTCGAGTTCCTTAGCCACCACTTCCAGTTCGAGCTCCTCCTGCTCAGACTGTCATCGGCCCCCAGGGTCTTTACCAAATGCATGGCAGTCGTGGCAGCGTCTATAAGGAGACAGGGCCACTATGTGTTTCCGTAGTTGGACGATTGGCTTCTCATGGCCGCCTCCAGAGAGGCGTTGTTGATGGCTATCCAGAGCACCCAGACTCTGTTTCGGTCTCTGGGCATCATAATCAATTACGAGAAGTCTTTCCTTGTACCGTCGAAGAAGCTGCAGTTCATAGGTGCAGTTCTGGACACCGTTCAGGGAGAGCATTTCTTCCAGGCGACAGAGCGGAACGCATCAGATCCCTCATCAGGGATCTCTCGGCGAAGAAGACTGTCCCTGCCAGGCCGGTCCTTCGTCTGCTCGGACACATGGCTGCGGCCATTCCGACCGTCCCTTTGGCAAGCCTCCACATGCGGGTTACCCAGTGGATGCTCAAGGTGCAGTGGGACCAAAGGCAAGACCACATGCAGCATCCGGTCAGAATCACGGCCGCCGTGATTCGAGATTGGCAATGGTGGCTAGACCCAGGACACTTCTGCAGGTGTCCCGCTTACAGCGCCTGTTCCTGGAGGTAATCCTCTCCACAGACGCCTCAGGGCTGGGGTGGGGAGCACACCTGAACGGGGTGAGGTCCCAGGGAACGTGGACCCCTCAAGAAGCTCATCTCCACATCAACATTCTGGAGATGAAGGCGGTCCTTTACGCCCTGCAGGCCTTTCAGTCAGAGATCCCGTCAAATACTCTCTTGCTCCCAACAGACAATACGGCGGTGATGTATTACCTCAACAAACAAGGAGGCGCACACTCTTACCCCCTTTGCAGGGAAGCGATGAGAATGTGGGATTGGGTCATTCGACACGGCCCGAGCCTGGTTTCAGTTCACGTTCCCGGAGTGGACAATACAATCGCAGACGGCCTGAGTCGTTCCCAGGCCAGAGTCCAGGAGTGGGAACTTCTTCAAGGGGTAGCAGAGGATCTGTTTCTTCGATGGGGCACTCCAGAACTGGACCTATTCACTTCCCCATCCAATGCAAAACTGCCCAGTTTTTGCTCGCTAGATCCAGGGCCTGGTGTTTTCTGGTGAGACGCGTTGTCCCTCTCCTGGGCGGACAGATTCCTCTACGCTTTCCCTCCCTTCCCATTGATCCAGAGAGTTCTTCTCAAACTGCGCAGGGAGCAGGCAACAATGATCCTGGTAGCCCCATTCTGGCCCAGACAGATCTGGTTCCCCTTGCTAACGCAGCTGTCCCAGGAACCTCAATCCGTTGCCTTTCAGCTCCATCTCTTGTCTCAGGAGGAAGGTTCTCTAGTCCACCCGGACTTACGCTACTGAACCTGCATGCTTGGCTCCTAGAGACATAGCCATTTTGCGACACGGGTCTCACAAGAGGTGGTGGAAGTTCTTTCAGCGGCCAGAAAGCCGACAGCGCATCCGACGTATGCCATGAAATGGCACCGTTTTTGCTTGTGGTCGCAAACACGCGGCCTTTCCCCTCTAGGTTACCCGGTGAAAGCGGTGTTAGAATACCTGCTCTCCCTTTTCCATTCGGGTCTCGCCTACTGCTTTATTAAGGTGCACCTCTGCGCTATTTCTGCTTACCACTTCCCGGTGGGACAGCGCACAGTGGCGCAACTTGACGCCTCTCGAGACTTTCTGAGAGGGGTGTTACACCTTAGGCCACCCATTAAGGACCCTGTTCCTCCATGGGATTTACTCTTTGTCCTGGAACAACTCACACTCCCCCCTTTTGAACCTGCCGCGGATTGCGAGCTGCGTTTCCTGTCATGGAAGACGTTATTTTTAGTTGCTGTTACGTCAGCAAGGAGAATTTCCGAGCTTCACGCTCTCATGTGTAAGGAACCTTATTTGATTTTCCACCAGGACAGAGTGTCCCTGAGGACGAATCCTAAGTTCTTGCCTAAGGTGGTCTCTGCACTCACTCTCAATCAGGACATTGACCTGCCTGTATATTTCCCTAAATATTCTAATAGAGGAGAAGGGCTGCTCCACACCCTGGATGTTCACCACTGTCTAAGGTATTACCTGAACAGGACTAAACTGCTTCGCAAGTCGGAGCAACTCTTCGTTTCCTTCGCTGAGAGGATGATGGGCCAACCAGTATCGAAGCAGTCCCTTTCTCGCTGACTTGTCCAGTGTATATCTTACTGCTATGATACAAAGCAGAAACCCCTCCCGGGTACAGTCCGGGGCCATTCCACTAGGGGGGTGGCTACCTCCTTTGCAGCACTTCGTAACGTCTCCTCCTCTGCCATTTGTGCTGCAGCCACTTGGAGCTCTGTGCATACTTTTATCAAGCATTATAGCCTGGACATTGCTTCACGGCGAAGAGCCGGTTTCGGCCTGGCCGTGCTACAGGGTCTCCTGTCCTAGAGTCAGGACTTGGTATGATTTTCTTAGTTTCCTCCTCCCAGAATGCTTACAAGCGTTATTGCTTGGAAATCAGTCCTAATGGTGTTACCTGCTGCAAGAGCTGTATCTCGAAGTAAGATAGTACAGTTACGTAAGAACTTACCGTAACAGTAGATCTTCGAGAACAGCTCTTGCAGCAGGTACCTTCCCGCCCACCTTCCCCCTTGGAGGAGGCATGGCTTTCCGAGCCTTTGGCAGGGGTTTACGCCCTTTTGTCTTCTGATGGTGGATCCTCGGTCTCCCATTCTGATGTCGTCCTGCGACCGGAAGTCTCCGGCGGGAGAACTGGGGAATCTGGCGAGACAGCCCCCTTATGTACTACGCCTGACGTCGGAGGCGGGACCGACGTCGGGGGCGGTCCCCGCTGAAGATGGCTAGCTAGAAGAATTCCGTGGGGTCCTGACGCCTGCCGGCTTCAGTCCTAATGGTGTTACCTGCTGCAAGAGCTGTTCTCGAAGATCTACTGTTACGGTAAGTTCTTACGTAACTGTACTTTACCCATGCAGATGAGCAGCAGAAGAAGCTTTTTGATGGCATTTAGTAGTAGCTTTATGAGATGCATTCTTCCCCTTTTATAGGTACTGGCATGCTGTGGTGTCTGAGGAGTGCAAGGCCAATAAAGGTCCAGAGAAGCAGATAGCAACACCTTGATGGAGATACTGCAGTAGTGTAAAACGCAGCGAATAAGAATCACTTGTTCAGTGAACCTCCCATGGTGTAAAGATTGGGTGCTATGGGGCACATAGAGATAGGAGTTTCCATCGAGGGTAAACAATGCGGCAGATTCAACAATATCAGGACAGGGAGCATGTGCAATAGAATGTATAGAAGCTACTACTGCTTTTGGAGGAGCAGAACCAGGGTATAGCGTTACGGTCGGATGTGAGATTGCTGAGCTGCAGCGTGCAAAAACTGGGTTTTTACACATTTCTTTGCCCGGGGCTACAGCCCAAACAGTTTGTCCATCTGGTCTGAAATCTTCATGGAAGATGCAGTCTGGGTCACTGATGTGCCTTTTGAAGACTTGGTGAAAAAATATTAATCTGTTCAAAAATGATTCAAATTTCAAATCAAATGTGTTCTTTTTATTATCTGTATTGCACTTGTATGTTACCACTGTTGTATCTCACACTGTAACCATGTCTACCCTCCCTGCGACGAGGTGCCTTTGTAAATGAGTCCCTGACTCAGAGGTTGTAAATCCGACTTTCAAAATAAAAATAAAACTAGAATTTTCCAGTTATAGTCAATGAGAAGAAAATAGCTATGCCTCTCAAAAGCTGCCACCACTACATTTTACTGCCGCAAATGTCCTCTGTAGTGTTGTGTGGCCACCATCTTGTTTTCAGTTAGCGACGGACAAAACGGCTGCAGTTTGAATTTGGCTGCCCCTAGGTAAACACTAACAGTTGTGTTTAACTAATCGGGGCCTGAGGAACATAATGCAGCCATTTTGTTTTTGGGGGGATCCCAAGAAACACCTTTTCCATGATCGGACCCCACCCCCGGTAGTGTCACAAATCACGACAGAACAGATGCTGCACTGCGACACTGTCATGCCCGTTCTTTCGCATATTTTTGCGAAAGTGTCACAATTTAGACACTACTACAGCAAAAACACCATTTCTTTGCCACCCCACTGCACCTAAACGGTTGGGGCTTTGGGGCTGGAATTTGCAGAGTGGCAAGCCCTGGCCCCACAGATGTGCCTTTTGGTGTTTTGGTCAAAAAATATAAAACTGTTCCAAAGATACAATGCTTCAATGTTGAGAAATTTCCCATAGGATAACATTGCGGCACATTTCGGCACCTGTATCTCGAAAACTATTCGATATGGATTTATGCCCTGAGCAGCTTAGTCTGCCTTTAGGTGGACTAAGTCCACATGGAGGTTTTCAAGTCCTGATTAAAACTGCAGTGGAATTTTTTTCATAGATGCTACGCTTACTGAGATATTGCCAAATTAAGTGTTGCAAGGGTTCCTTTTCAGTACTATAGGACTGCTATATGTCTCCGTACTTGCGTGTAAGTGGGCGCCAAAGGCCCGTGGGCTCGCGCTCACACATACGCTTGCTATCGTGCTCACAAAATGGGCAGTGTGAAGGGACCGGAGGGCCCGCCCTCAAACAACCACATACCTGTTACATTACAGTTTCTCAAAAGGAAGGGAAATTCATTGCAAAAAAAACTGCGTCAGTTAGGGTTGATAGCACAGCAACAGAAGTTTGGAAATTTTGATGTTAGGGTTAGCACCCCTACCACCCCACCTCCACACACCAACAGGCATCAGGGCGTGCTGTGGGATTGTCAGGCCTAACTCTCACCCCATTCTCCTGTACTGTAGTGTGTTAGCTTGTTTACACATGAAATGGGGAGAGGCCTGACAACCTCTACTCGCACACCCCCATGTCTGATGTTGGGGGGTGGTGTGATAACCCTAACATTAAATTTCCAAACTTATGTTGCTGTGCTATCAACCCTAACTGATGCATTAACTGAGTTTTTTGCAATGAATATATAGGATACATGATGGTGCGTAGTGGAAATGGAATATTTTCACTTCCTGCCAGTGAGCCTGGATATTTTCACGAAAGTGCCGAAGGCACAAGTGAAATATACAGTGCTCACGAGGCAGGAGTGAAAATATTGTTCAGGGATTCTACAATGTGCACATCATGTGTCCTATTTATACAACGGGGCCTCACTGTTGCAAAATGCATAATTAGTGCGGCTTTGCACGACTGCGCGGGTTTAGCGTGGTTTTCGAGGGTGTGATAAGTCAGTTCTTATAGTTATCAAACGCATGTGAAAATAACATGATTTATCACACTCATTTGTCACTCACCCCCGTTTTGTGTGTATGTGTTTGTATATGTGTATATATATATATATAATAATTTTATTTATATAGCACCTTTCAACATGTCAAGGTGCTGAACAATTTAACAATTCAAACACTACATACACAAACATATACATAAAATCAGCATACCACAAGGTAAAATATATCATAATAAAATCCAGAGCATTAATAAATAATTAATTATCTAACAAAGCCATGCTCCACAAATAATTTTTCAGCTCTTTTTTAAAGAGTTCCACGGAGGTGCACTGCCGTAGCCGACATGGTAGAGAGTTCCAAAGAGTGGGTGCAGCAAATGAAAATGCTCTGCTGCCAGAAGATCTCAGACTCACTCTTGGGATCTCTAACAACCCCATGTCGGCCGAGCGGAGTGATCAGCCAGGGCAGTAAGGGACCAGGAGGTCTTTCAGGTAGGCTGGACCCTGGTCGTGAAGGGCTTTGAAAGTCAACAAAATGACTTTAAAGGTGATCCGCCACCTCACAGGCAGCCAGTGCAGTTCGCGCAGCACGGGAGTGATGTGACAAACGACTTGTCCCAGTCAAAACCCGGGCTGCAGCGTTCTGCACCAGCTGCAGGCGACGATTTCAACCCCAAAAAGCCCAAAGTACAGGGCGTTGCAATAGTCTAAGCGTGAAGATACAAAGGCATGAACCAAAGTAGGCAGGGAGTCAGACGGAACAAGATGCTTCACCCTGGCAATGTTCCTAAGATGATAAAAGGAAGTCTTGACAACAGCTGACACCTGAGCTTTAAGAGTCAGCTTATCGTCAAGAATAAATCCAAGGCTACGCACCTGTTCTGAGGACGGCAAAGATACTCCACCAAGAATAATTCCAGACGGAGCACCGATATCCGGCCTCACCACCCAACCACCAGGATCCACCACCAGCACCTCTGTTTTCTCCGAGTTCAACTTTAGCCAACTAGAATCCATCCAGTCTTGGATCTCCCTCAGACACCTGTTAAACACCGAGAGAGCTCCATCCTGGTCGTGTGCAAAGGACAGATAGAGCTGGGTGTCATCCGCATAGCAGTGAAACCTCAGCCCATATCGTTTAATGATACCTCGAGGGCAGCATACACAGCAAACAACATGGCTGACAGCACGGATCCCTGGGCACTCCACACAACAGAGGGTTGGGTCAGAGGAAAAATCCCGACACAACTCTCTGTGATCTCCGTAAGAAATGACGTGAACCATTGCAGAACGGTTCCAGACATTCCATAAATATGCCCCAGACGAGCTAATAGCACCATGTGGTCCACTGTGTCAAAGGCTGCAGAGAGATCAAGAAGAACAAGAATGGAGCGTCTCTTCTGATCCCTCGCCATCAGAAGATCATTTAACACCCGAACCAGCGCAGTCTCGGTGCTATGTCTTTTACGGAAGCCCGACTGGAAGGATTCTAGACATTATGAATGGTTAAATGGTCATCCAATTGAACACTTCGACCTTCTCGATAACCTTCCCAATAAAGGGGAGGTTAGAGATAGGTCGATAAGCTAGAATAAGAGTCCGGGCCCAAGGAAGCTTTTTTCAAGAGAAGAGTTACCACAGCCTCTTTCAAGGAACAGGGAAACTCACCCAATTCCAAGGAGCACCAGACTATTTGCGCCAGGACCGGACCAATGATATCCAAACAACCCAGAATAAGGGGATTCGGACTGGGATCCAAACCACAGCTTGTGGGGCGCATAGAATGGATGATGCTCATAATGTCCACGAACTCAGGTCGTCAAAAGGAACTCCAGGAGAAATGGGGCACTGTCATCTCATGCTGACCAAAGGCTTCACCCATAGAGCTTGCCGGACCCAGGTTCTTCCTGATGTCGGCCACTTTAGTTGAATGTAGCACGAGCTAGCCTCGTCGCACTCTACTTGCGAAAAGCTTTCCGAACATGCAGGCAGGCTGGGTTGCACAGTCTGTCTACAGTTCGAACAGCTGAGCGGTTGATTCTGAGCAACTGCAATCTCCTGGACAGGAATTCTGCCTTCTTATGGATGATTGCAGATTGATAGTTAACATACTGTTCCATCAATCTAGAGTGGTCGGCATCAAGGGCGGACCTGCGCCAGCGACGCTCTAACCTTCGCCCCTGTCTCCGCATCTCCCTTAGGGTCCCATCAAACCATGTGGCTCCAGGGCGAAGGGATCTGGGGCACTCACGAACAGGAGCAATGGAATCCAGTGCCGTCGTGACGGCCTTATTATAGGCAGGCACTAGTGCTTCTGGACCATTGCTCATCGAACCGAAGAATGAGAGGTCAAGGACCGCCGCTAGACCTTGTGGAGTAACATTCCGTAATAGGCGGTACCTGACCATCTCCACAGGGGCTGGTCTTCTCAAGGGGGTGCAAAAATTGAACCTCACGATGTGGTGATCAGACCAGGCGACTGGTTCCACCCCCATGTCGGATGCGTTGATCCCTAGAAGGAAGACTAGATCTAAAGAGTATCCAGATTTGTGCGTTGCAGTGGAAACCACCTGTGTAAGGCCCAGAGAAGACATCAATTGGAGGAAGTCATTACCCAAATTTGAGAGTTCATCGTCGACCCAGGCGTTGAAGTCACCCAGGACCATCAACCTGGGCGACTCAAACGACATGTCAGCGAGAAGTCTGCTACTTCCTGTAAGCGTCTCCCATCTCGGGTGGGCGGTAGATGAGGGGCGATTGACGCCTACACCTGCTACGACTGTACACTCAAAGACAGTCTCACCGACTACCATTAGTGAGACCCAATTCCGTCTTAAAACAGACTGCAACCCCCCCCTCGCGGTCCAATCTCGGCGGTGTATCACCGAGTACCCGGCCGGAATCATGGCCTCCAAGGTGGGGCCAGAGTTTTCATCCAGCCAGGTCTCGGTGATGCAAGCCAGGTCAGCCGAATCAACAAGATCGGCAATAATAGCGGTCTTATTCCTAACAGACCTGGCATTGCATAACACCACCCGAGTTGGACAAACTTCAGGGGTTGTCAAGCCTATCTGCCCACTAATTTCTGTGGGGCCCTTGGGTATGGCTACCAGACAGGAAGAACCTCAATCTGATTCCATTTCACCCAGGGCGCTCCTGGACCTGACTACCCGACACGATGAACTCCACTCATTCATCCACCCTGTTCGACAACCCCCCCACGGACAATACCCAGAGCCCTACAGCGCTGGTAGGCATCAAAAGTAGAGGAGGACAAAGGGGCGGAGGCGCAAGGAGGAGGATGAGTAGCGACCACCGTGGGAGCTAAAGGCCAACACATGTTAAAACTTAAATAAAACCAGAACCCACAACAAAAACTAATTAAAAACAGTTTAAACACCACCATAAGAATAAGCTTGAAAGAAAAGAAAATCTAAACCTAACCTGTTTACACCCGGATTGCTCTCACCACCGGGAGAGGAAAGGGACAAGGCACTCTCACTGCCTAGCCCTTATAGGGTATAACAGCAGAAGGCCAAGAACAGAACTCCACACAAGTTCTCTCACAACTAGGGGAAGATGAAATTTGTTCTAGCCTTACAAAAGAAAAATAAAACAAAACTAAAAAGGCTAAAGGACACAAAGACCTCTCACCCCCCGTGTCCAAAAGCCGTAATCAAAAACTCAGAGATAAAACAAATCAAACCAGTACAAAGTCCATAAAATTAGTATTTCCATATCAGGCAGGAACAAATGGGAATAAAGCAGGAAGAGTCCGAAGATTCACAAGAATAATCCGAGAGTCTGTAGAATTTTGGTCAGAAAAAAAATCTGTTTAACTCATGCCCATATTTCTCCCGAATAGGTAATCCCTAGAGGTCCAAAACTACCCTACCAAAGGGTCATGAAGAGTGCCACAAAAGTGGCAGTCCTCACGACTCAAGGGGGGTGGGGTACTCCAGCCAGCTCCCTAACTAAAAAATACCCCCCAAACCCTTGCAGGGTAGCAAAAGCTCCAGGTCAGAACACCTATCAGGAAATTAACTAACAGACAGAGTTACACAACCAGATTTGAAACCTTGCTCAGACAGGGCCATTCAGTACTCTGAAAACTAAGCTGATCACAAACTAGACCAAGTCAAATAGCGTCAAATTAATTATTAGTAGAAAGGAAGAGAGGGCAAACCCATCCTATGTAACTCCATTCCAATCCTCATCAAAATTCAGAACGACGTTGAAGTAGTGGGCTCTTCAGGCCCTAATTCCCAGCGAAATAAATCCGCTAAATTAATCGCGGAAAGCAACCAACATAGAAGTCCAAAGACATCTAACCCAGAACAAATCCGGAACTCCACGAGCCTTCCAGACGGTGTCCAGGGAGGATGACCAGACCAACAAACAGTCCCAGAAAATAAGATTAAGTGTTCTTTTGGGCGAGAGCTTCCACTCTCTTTCCCGAACTTCGTCCAGGAGCTGAAACCGAAAGGAGGGGGCGGAAGCAAGAAAACCCCTCCGACGTTCCTCCGCTAAAGTGAATCCTGTCGGGAGACCCAAAAAGTTACCGCAGGTTAGGGCAGAAACGAAAGAAATCCTCCAATGTAACTCTGCCGAAACAGTTCCTTGTCAAAACTCCAAAGACGCCACTGCAGGTCCGTAACAACGGAAAGCCCAAACCGCTAACCCCTCGATTGTCCTGCCAATCAATACAAGCCCAAGAGTTCACAAAGTCTAAAATGGACTAAAATAATAAATCAAAATAACGAAAAAACTAACACACAAACAGAAGTTAAAGCCCAAGTGACGACAACGCGCCCAGCCTGGTGGCCATCTTGTTAAAACTCTAGTTTTATATACATACACACACACACACACACACACACAACAAACACGAGGCCAATGACGACATGATATCTCACGAGTGGTGAAGCCACGAGTGAGAGATCTTGATGTCATTGGCCTCGAATGAGGATAAATATGCTCTCTTCTTCAGTCAGACCATGTCATGTTCTGTTTATACAACATACGTTTTGGGTTCACCAACACAATCCCCATATATCTGATTTACCAAGCAGATGCATGACCTGCAGCCCCTCCCCAATATGCAGCTCTGACATTTGGTTGATCCTTTAATAGTTGGTAAAGGAATAATTATAACCCCGGCTCCATCGGTTCTGACATGTGGCGATGCAAAATCTTAATCTGGTTGATCCTGCTGTATTTGCTAAAGATGTACTTGTTTAAAACAAACTTATCTTGTTCATCCTGCCTTTTCTGTCGGTATTAGGCAAGAAGCAGTTTCGCTGTTGGTGCTGTACATTTGTTGTTTTTTTTGTAATTATCTTTATTATCATTTTACATGTTAGTCAATTGAACTTCAGCGTTGCATACAGCATTTTTGGCAGGTTTAATTGGAAGGATCCCCACCAGGGCAAATCATTGCAGCAACAGCAGAATTGTCGCTCTGTCTTATCAATATCTGTCATTTTGGTATAGAGCGTTCTGTATTGTTTTCTGGCTACAGCAGTGTAAGTACATTATACTGTCTAGTTAGTTATGTAGTAAAATATTCCATTTAAGACAGATAAGCCAGTCATTCATTTGTCTTGGCAGGGTAGACAGTTGGGAGCCCCCCAGGACGGGGGGGGGATGGGGATGGAAGGGTGGGAGGGATCCCCAGTCTAGTAACGTTTCACCATAGCTGCCAGGAGGCTCAAGGGACAAAGGTTCTATCGTTTAGCATGTTATATAGAAGCTATCCTGTCCATCGGGAGTTGCCCCTTTCCTCGTTATCTTTAAGTTTTTGTTATTTTTTCCATTTGGTATATTTGCTTAGTGATAAGCCACCAGTCTTGTACAGTGGGAGTTTTGGGTGTATGCCATGCTTTGGTGGTGGCTTTCTTGCTGGCTGTTACGAGGATGTTTAGTAGGCATCTAGAGTTGGGGTCTCTTAATTCTCAGGGGAGCTACAGGAGGATGTACATCTGCTTAGTTAGTTGCAATGGTCTGCTAAACAGTCCCTGGAGTTTGGCTTGGAGGAATGGTTGTAGTTTGGGGCATGTGAACATAACGTGTGTGTGGTGGGCCTTTTCTTCACCACATTGGCGCCAGCAGGAGGCCAATCCATCAGCTGTTTAATGCCTGGTGATAAATGGTGTTCTGAAGTATCGAACTAAGTTTTTCCAGGCATATTCCCGCCACTGATGGGAACTGGTGGCCCTCGCTGAGTGTTGACATGCTAGCTGCCAATCTTATCTTATTTATTTATTGAAATGTTTCACCAGGAAGCCACACTGAACAACAAGTTGCTTGTCTCGGGTACTATTGGATGAAGAATTAGACATACAGTTTAACATTTAAGACGTGCAAGAAATTAAACATTTAATTGCATTTGTAACAAGACCGTTAAAAAAAAAATATATATAAATCATTCAGTCACATTTGTAACATAACATACAATTAAATATATCATACCTGTGAAAAATGCATTTAATTACAAGTGGCATATCTGAGGAACATAGTACATAATGGTAAAGGGGGAGGAAAGCGTGCTGAGGCGCAGGCTGGGGGCATGGAAGGTTTAATAGGTGATGTGAGTCATGGAGAGGAGCAGGGGCATAGGAGGACAGTTGAGGGTTAAAGCAGGCGCAGTTAGATGAGAGAAAGTTATGTAAGGCAGAGGCGAGAAGGAGGAGTGCCATATTTGGGGGGAGGGAGTTCCAGATTTGCGGGAAACGATGGGTAAAGCCTGACTGACCGATGAGAGTGGTACAACCTCAGTTATGGGCATTTCCAACTCCTCCTGCCACTGTAGGTGGATGTTTTCCATGAGGGCCTCTGGTGTGGACTTGATCGATTGATAAAAGGCTGAAATGAGATGTCTTTGATTTAGGGTGGTGATTAGGGACATTAGTCTAGCGATCAGTGCGGGATGTCGCTCCGGGTTGCTCACGCCCTCCATCAGGGCATCATAATAATGCCTCCACTGTAAGTATCTGTGGAAGTGGGTGTTGCGTAGTCCAGACCTATTTTGTGTTTCCCCATAAGACCAGAGCACCCCCGTGTGGTGATTTGTGATGGGTATCGCAGTCTGTATCTCTCCCATTGTTGGAAGACATGATCTATTCTGTTTGGAGGGAAGTCTACGAGATAGGCTATGGGGCATAACAGAGCCAGGAAGGGCATCAGGTGCAATTGCTTCTTGATAGTTAGCCAGATGTTTGTGATTTTGTGTGATGGGGTCTATTTCAGTACGATACAGGGCCTGGAAGTATTCGCTGTTTGAAATCTGGGATTGTTCGATCCCTGCCCAGTGTGGTTCGGGGAGTGAAGTCTGCCTAGAGGTAATGTGGGTCAGGTGGGTCGCCTGGTAGTAAAGTTGTAGGACTGGTAGGGCTAAGCCCCCCTGGGACTTTGGGAGAGAGGGGAGTTTTAGGCGTACCCTAGGCTTTTCTCTTGCCCATATAAATTTGCTGTAGTTGTGGGAGAACCGACCAGTCGCCCTGCTTGTGGGCCATTTGTATGAAATGTTGGGTATCCTCTAGCTTTGTTTTTTTTTTCCCATACAGATCCTGGTCTGGGTGGAGGTATATTTAATTATATGTCCCCGAAGTACTGTTTTGATGGTGTGCCCTAAATCAGTGGTGTCAAGTCTGTCAGGGGATTGTCATGTGTTCTATTTTTTCAGTGAGGAATTCTCTAAATTGTTGTGACTTGTAGCAGGGGTTCATCCTCCAGCGGGTTTGCTTACATTGCATCCCCATTTTCCAAGTGATGATCATGGGGGCGTGGTCTGAAAGTAGTGTCTACCAGACTGCCATCCTTCATGCTCTCCAGATGTTCTGTTTGTGTATAGCAGTGGTCTGTCTGAGAATAAGATTGGTGAACCACGGAGTAGTGGGAATAATTTTTGGTACGTTGCGTTGGTGACTCCAGGTGTCACTCCAACCCACCTCGTTTAGAAAGCTGTTAAAAAAAAAAAAAATTTTTTTGCAAGGATGTCCTTCAGGGGGTTTTGATGAATCCATAGCAGGGTTAGGGAAGTTATTAAAATCCCCAGCTAGTAGTAGGGCTCGTTTAGTCATCTGCACCATTTTATCCATCAGGGGGCGCATCTGTGGGATCGCTAGGCAGTGGGGGATAGGCATTAGCTAGCCTGACCTCCTGGCAATTAATAGTGTCTTGTAGTATTACCAGCCTCCCTTCTGGGTGTGTCCATTTAAGTCCGGGTTGAAATGGGGTTTTGGAGGGTATTAGGATAGCCACCTTCCGCCTCCTCCCATTTTGACTTGAGTAGTGCACCTCCCCCCTGCAAAGCTTCGCCAGTTTGGAGTGCTTCAGGTCATTTATGTGTGTTTCTTGCAAATAGATTAGGTCTGCCTTGCCTTTTTTGAGATAAGTGAGGACCCGTGACCTCTTAATTGGGGGAAGTAAACCCGTTGATATTTAATGACAACAATTTCAGTGGGGAGTCCGTCATTTTAAGAACAAAATGTTGAGTACTTTAAGGAAGTTTTGGGGCCTCTGCTCGGGGGAGCTCCCAGTCATCGCACAGTCTAGGATCCTCCAAATTGGTACAAGTGGGTTCAATCAACTGTTGTTATGTGAGGCCCTGTCTGAGTTAGTTACAAGGTGAATTGACAAACATAACATGAAATTAACTTTGGGGGGGGGCAAAACTGTAATCCTCTGCAAGGGTAAGGGGTTGGGGATTAGCTGCCAAGGGAATGAAAGCACAAATAGTGTGCCTAACAATATAGAACAGGTACGCCAACTGGGCAGTATACATACATAACAAGAACCTAGTACTTCCATATTTAGGGTTCATATATATGACCCTTAAGTAAGGCTAGCCTTACTGGGAGGTAACACTCTCAGCCGAGAGCCCTTCTAACATATAGTGTCAGTAGGTAAGTAGGAATAGGGATTGGTACGTCTAATTCCCACTGTGCTCCATGCTACCTGTAGATTTGCAGGGTGTAAGATGTGAGGGTGAACATTGGGTGAGCAGGTCGTGGGTGTTGACCCATTGTCATCGAGGCATGGGTCAGGAAGCATAGGAAAAATCCAGAGCAGTTGTAAAATTTGCAGCAAGAGTTTTATTATGAGTAACGACAAAATAAAAAAATAAAATTGTTCAGAATAACTATTTATAAGGGCAGAATAAAGAGATCATCTGAGTTTTCCTTCAATCTCTGTGTCTCTTGCAAGAAATTGCATCTCTGTTTTATAAGTCCTTGCAACCCCCCTCCTTAACAAGCATCCTGTTTTTTTCTAAAATGTTCTTGTAAATTTCCAGTGTTCTTGTAAGTGTCAGGCAGGTGCAGAAAGAACACAATGTCCCAGAACTGAGGCCCCCTTCTCCACAGCTTCTGCAAAAGGCTTAAGAATTGCATTTAAGGTTAACCCCTTGAGTTCCAAATAGCTTTGCAATCATCTCAAACTATAATTATATTTCAGTAGTAACACTATACAATTTCTAAACAAAGGGATCCCAATATCAGTTACATTTCCACATAATGATTTGCATATATTTTTATACCAGCAGATATGCAAGGGAGGAAAAGACAGAAACAGCAATGGAAGACAGACAGTGAGAGGCAAAGAATTGCAAGACTGTCGGGGTGATCAAATCCTAGGTCTCGCAGGAAAATTTGGTTGCACAACCAGACAGACAAGAGACAGGAAAGGAAAGAACAGAACAGATCCCTGCATTCAAACCCTGCATAACAACTGGGACAGGGTCCTATTCCACCCTGTCACATACATCCCCCCTCCTTAAGAGAGGACCTGTTTTATTAAACAGGTTTCCAAAACTTTGTTAATTCTATACCAGCATTAGCTTCTAACTTTCTGAACTTAAGCACATGTGCAGTATCTTTTTCTATAACAGTACAGCAAACAGTAAAGTTTAAACTCACACATTTGTTTTTCAGCCTTCAGAACCCTCAATCCCCGATCCATATCTTGATAGAAAATCAGCATTGACATTCTTTCCCAGATTTGTGTATCACCTTGAATTTAAATGGCTGTAGTGCCAGGTGGTAACACCTCACGATTCTGAAATTTTTATCTTTCATTCGGTTAAGCCAACAGAGAGGATTGTGATCTGTTATAAGTAAAAAGTCAGTTCCTAGCAAATAAAACTTAAGAGACTCCATGGCCCACTTTGCTGCTCAACATTCCTTTTCAATGGTGGAGTACCTTTTTCTCTCTGTCATGCAGTTTCCTGCTTATGTACTGAATAGGATGTTCCATCCCATCTGTATTTTGACCCAGGACTGCACCTAGGCGTACCTCTGATGCGTCTGTTTGCAACAAAAATGGTTTCTCAAAGTCTTGGCTTCTTAAAACAGGGGCTGCACATAATGCAGCCTTAATGGGCTGAAAAGTGCCATCGTACTCTGGGTTTCATTTCACATTATTTGAGTACCATTTTTTCGTGAGTTCAGTGAGGGGAGCAGCTAACTCAGCAAAGTTGGGAACAAATCTCCAATAATAACCGCCCAGCCCTAAAAATAACTTGACATGTTTCTTGGTTTTAGGTACAGGGCTGTTAAATACAGCTTCTAGCTTAGAAACTCTAGCTTGACTTCTCCATTTCCCAAAACATAGCCCAACTATCTTGTTTCCTGCATGCCCAGTGCACTCTTGGTCGGATTAATTGTCAGACCTGCCTTTTTGATCGATTGGATAACTAACTGCTTGTAGGTGTTACAGGTGGCTTTTTCAATCTGGACTGTAAACCACGACATCATCCAGGTACGCAGCACAATAACCAATGTGAGGTGATAAAATTACATCCATGTACTGCTGGAATGTAGCTGGCGCACCATTTAAACCAAATGGCAAGGTGGTGAACTGATAGCATCTAACAGGAGTGGCAAATGCAGTTTTGTCTCTGGATTCTTTAGCTAAAGGGATTTGCCAGTAACCCTTGGTGAGATCGAGGGTACTGATATACTTTGCACTCCCCAGTCTGTCCACCAAATCATCTATCCTGGGCATACGATAACTGTCAAATTCTGACACTTGATTGTTTCCTGAAATCAAGGCAGATTCTAACACCCCCTTCTTTTTTGTTTACAATTACCATTGAAGATGACTAAGCACTCCTCAACTCTTCTGATACCCAGTTCCTTCATTATTTTTTATTTCCTTAACCACGTCAGCTCTTAACTGCTCTGATAATCTGTATGCCTTTTATCTAATATGGCGAACATTCATTGGCACTATTACATGCTCGACCCCTTTTGCTCAGCCTGGTACTGTGGTAAAAGTACTGTTAAATGTCTTTAGCTCATTACGAATTTCTGCAGTTTGTTCTGAGGTTAAGGAAACATTCACGTTTACAGCATCAGCAGTTAGTTTGTTCCAGTCTATCATAAGCTACATCAGTATCTTCTTTATCAATTTCTGGTAAAACTAGCAAAGTAGCTTTTGACATTTTTGCAACCCATTTCTTGAGGAGGTTAGCATGGTATATCTTAGTAGGATTTTTCCTGTCCGGGGTCTCAGTCTCGTAGTTAACAGTGCCAGTACATCTAAGCACTCTATAAGGCCCTTGCCACTTCTTTAACAGTTTATTTTCTGTTGTGGGTAACAGTAAGAAAACCTTTTCACCTGGCTCAAAAACATTTTCTTTTACCCCATTGGTCATAATATACCTTCTGCTGGTTTTGGTCTCTTCCTGATTACTATGGTCCATTTCAACACATTATGCCAGCTTCTTTCTTAGGGCACACATATAAGGCATTATAGATTGTTTCTGAATGGGGTTATCTTCCCATATTTCTTTTATCACGTCCAGTGGCCCTCTCGCCTGCCTACCATACAGCATTTCAAATGGTGAAAACCCTGTTGATGCCTGTGGCACTTCTCTGTAAGCAAAAAGTAGGTAAGGCCAAGTATTGGTCCCAATCTTTCCCTTCCCCTTTTGCAAGTCTTTTTAACATGCGTTTTAGGGTTTGTTTAAAACGCTCAACAAGACTGACTGTCTGAGGGTGATAGGGGGAGGTTCATATGGCAGTGATACCTAGTAGTCTGTACAGCTCCTTAAGTAATGCAGCACCAAAATTACTACTCTGATCAGTAATAATTTCTTTAGGTATGCCCATTCTGCTGAAAATTTTTGCAAGCTCTCTTGTCACTTTTGAAGCTGTGACAGTGCGCATTGGAACTGCTTCTGGGTATCAGGTAGCATAGTCGCATATTACCAGGATAAATCTATTACCCTTTTTTACTTTTGTCTAAAAGACCAACCACATCCATTGCAATTCTCTCAAAAGGCACATTTATCAAGGGTAGGGGCACCTTGTCTTTTCTAGTGACTGGGGCTACTTTCTGACACTCAGCACAGGAATTACAGTAGGTAGCAACATCTTCATGAATTCCAGGCCAGTAAAATCTGTACAGCAATCTGGCAAGGGTGTGATCCCTCCCTTAGTGACCAGCCATAGGACTATCATGTGCTCTCTGTAACAACTTAGATCTATACTTTTGTGGTATAACCTATTGTTCTATCTGGTCCTGTGTCTGAGGTTTAACCCAGACTCTGTGCAGTAACCCATTACATTTTTTAAACATTGGTCCACCCTGTTTTGGTTTCACACCTAGCTGCTTAAAATAACCCTGGAGAGAAACATTGTTAGCTTGTTCTGAAAGAAAATCACAGTCAGTTATCAGCTTAGTTTCAGTATTTTCATATGTTAAACCGTTATGTCCATCAGTCATTTGTTGCCACAGTTTCTCCAGGCATCATCTTTTTTTCCTGGATTTCCGGATCTTGGAGCTGTGCTCAAACAAGTCTGAATCAAAATCAGCGAAAGGAAGAGTCCCCACCATCTGAAATTTTCTTTGCCTGAGCTCTTGTCACCACAGCTGCTGAAACATCAGGATTTGCTCCCTCTTTGATTAACTCGGTAAGTCCTGGAAAATCATTTCCAATAATCACAGGTACAGGTAACTTAGTTACTACCCCCACTTCTATTTGGTGCGACACACCCTTTATGGTTAGTCACTTGGGTGGTAGGATAGTATCGAGTGTCCCCATGGATGCAGATGACACCAATACCTGGTCCTTTTGCACGGTGTTTTCCCAGCACCTCAACATGCACTAGGGTCTGTCTGCTTCCCGAATTAGTGAGTCCCTTTACAGTCTTATTCCCCACCTTCACATCTGTTAAGTACTCGCCCCAATTTGCTAAGGAGAAATCTGCTCCAGTGTCACTGTTCTTATGGCAATTTCTTAAAATATGACCTGGCTTATTATGATTATAGCACATAACATCTTTGGGCACAGATTTGTTACCCCCACCAGAGTTCTTGTCAGACTTGAAGATTAAATGGGGAAAAAGTGTGTCTTACCGGTGCTTGGCTGTTACCTCGTTGCTGTGATGTCTGTCTGGCCATTTGGTAGTCCTCGGCCAAAGAAACAGCCTTTTCCCCACTTTCTGGTCGGTCTTCCTTTACATAAAGTTGCACATCTGTAGGCAGGATGTTGATGAATTGCTCCATTGCAAATGTGCCGATGATAACGTGCGACTGTTTTGCTCTCTGGTTGGAGCCATTTTATCAGGAGTTCTCAGAGTCGGGTGAAGGCTTCTCGAGGATTGTCGACTGAGTTGTACTTCAGAGATCGAAATTTCTGCCTGTAGGTCTCTCCTGAAATGTCATACCTTTTCAGCATTTCGCTTTTCACCAGGTCATAGTTTTCTGACTGTGCACTGTCCAAATTGCTGTAGGCAAATTGGGTTTTCCCTGTCAGGTAGGGTACCAGTCTGATTGTCCATTGCTGCTTTGGCCATTGGCAGGCTATGGCAACTGTTTAAAAAGTCGTCAGGTATGCCTCAGTATCATCCGAGGGACACAACTTTGTAAGTTTAATGGCTTAAGTTGCTTGTGTTTTGTTGCTTTTCTGGACTTGTGCTAGATCCTCTGCCTTTGATAGCTTGCAAGGCATCCATCCATCACTGCATCTCTTCTCCCCTCTGCTGCTCCTGTCAGTGCTCTATTATATGTGCTTCTGAACCTTGAATTTCTTTTTCTCTCTGCTTCTCAGTCTCTTTTTGTTGTATAGCCCACCATTTGAAAAAGTTCATCAGGCTTTCAGGTTCTGTCACTGCCTGTTCTTTTTCCATAACTTGTGCTGTCTGTACAAGCTCAGCTTGGACTTCTGTCTCTGCTAGTTTAGCTGCCATTCTCCTGGTAACCACTCCTGGACTTGCTGCTGCAGAATCCATACCTTTCTCTATGCTTCCCTGGTACTAGATCCAATACCCACACACACAACTTCTGGCTTAGAGTATGCATAGCGTAAATCCCATTTCAGCTGACACCATCTGTTGTCGAGGCACAGCTCAGGAAGCATAGGAAAAACCAGGAGCAGTTGTAAAATTCGCAACAAGAGTTTTATTATGAATAACAAAATAAAAAAATTAAAATGATTCAGATTAACTATTTACAAAGGCAGAATAAACAAAGATCCTTCTGAGTTTTCGTTCAATCTCTGTCTCTTACAAGAAATTGCAGCTCTGTTTTATAAGTCCTTGCAACCCCCCTCCTTAACAATCATCCCTTTTTTTTCTAAAATGTTCTTGTCAGGTAGGTGCAGCATTTCAACAGTAACACTATATAATTTCTAAACAAAGGGATCCCAATATCAGTTACATTTCCACATAATGATTTTCATATATTTTTATACCAGCAGATATGCAAGGGAGGAAAAGACAAACAGCAAGGGAAGACTGAGAACAGTGAGGGGCAAAAAATTGCAAGACTGTCGGGGTGATCAAATCCTAGGTCTCACAGGAAAATCTGTTGCGCAACCAGACAGACAAGCGACAGGAAAGGAAAGAACAGAACAGATCCCTGCATTCAAATTCTCCATAACAACTGGGACAGGATCCTATTCCACCCTGTCACACCCATCTATTCCATATTCCCTGTGTTCGCTGGTGTCAGTCAGCGGTATAGCCTACACACACGCACGCACCCGAGCCCCCCCACCCCAGCTAGTTGGGTGGGAATGGAGCAGGAGAGGGGAAGCCAAGTGGCCACTCCCAGTCCATGGAGGCACATTTTATAATCGTGAAGGAGTCTCCCGGGGAACAACCTACCAAATCTACATTATTGTTGTTTGCTCTGGGTCATCTGACCCCCGGACACAAGGTTCCATCATCCTCGACCCCCGAATCAGAACAAATGCAATCTGTACCTGTTTCCTGTGGTTACCATCTGCTCTCCAGCCCACAGTATGGCTCACCTCGGTGGTCCTCTTCGCGTCCAGGGTTGTCGTCACAGTAGGTCCTCGGCAGGAGGGGAGGGGCAACCACGCATGTCAACCAGGCCACTCAGAGAGTGCTGCTTACCGGAATAGGAAATTTTATTAGTACATCATACAGTATCAAGCTTTTTCCTTCTCTCCTCCCCACACAGTGATACTGGCCCATTAGACTTCGGGGGTCTGCATTGGCTAAAAATCCGGCATTGTGGTTTAGTTCATCCTTCTGGGTCCCAACCCTGAGCGCAGTTAGCTACGGGGGGTTGGGGGGTGAGCCCTGCTTGGACCAGCCTTCATGAATCCCATTTGTCTGCCCCGAGCCGACGTTCGTCCTCACGGGCTGGGGAGCCCACATGAGGAACAACAGGGCCCACAGGTTCTGGACCCCTGAGGAATCCAGATACCATATCAACCTGTTGGAGCTCAGAGCATTCAGACTGGCACTGTCAGCATTTGCTCAGCAGCTTCGGGGTCAAGTGGTTCAAGTCCAGACGGACAATACCACGATCATGTACTACCCCAACAAGCAGGGCAGCATGCACTGCCGGCTGTTGTGCAGGGAATCGCTCCACATCTTGACGCTCGTGAGCCGATTGGAGGTGGCTCTCCTAGCCATCCATGTGGCAGGAGCCTCAGATTAACTGGCGGATGCTCTCAGCCGCATAGGCGAGACATCCCACGAGTGGTCTCTCCATCCAGAGGTAGCTCACAGTCTGTTCTCCCACTGGAGCAGATCGATGGTGGACCTGTTTGCCTCCAGGGAAAACACCAAGCTGAGGCTGTTTCATGCCCGCCTCCTCAGCAGGCATCGCTGCAGGGGGATGCCTTCTCAAGGCTGTGGACCCCAGGCATCTTCTGTGCCTTCCCTCCATTTCCCCTTGATCCACAGGGTGCTCCTCAAGGTGAGAAGGGACAAGGCGCAGGTGATCCTGGTAGCCCCAGACTGGCCCCACCAGTTCTGGTATCCAGATCTCCTCAGTCTCAGCAACAGGCTCCCAAGGCGTCTTCCAGCACACCCGGACCTGATTTCAGTCAATCAGCAGAAGGTGTTCCATCCGGACCTTCAGTCCCTGCACCTGACAGCCTGGTTCCTGAGCGCCTAGAATTCCAGGCTTTGCGTCTCTCTGAGGATGTACTCATTGTAGTGGAAACATCCAGGAAGGAGTCGACCAGGCAGTGCTATGCCTTCAAATGGAAGAGATTTTCCATTTGGTGTCAGGGTAAGGGCTTGGACCCTCTGTCCTGTCCAGTGGCTAGCATCCTAGACTACCTTTGGTCTCTGTCCAAAGGGGGTCTTCGGTTTTCAACCCTTAAGATGCACCTGGCAGCCATCTCTGCTTACCGATCGCGGGCCGGTCAGCAGACGGTGACACAGGAGAAGGTGGTCTGGCGCTTTTTCCAAGGCCTCAATCACCTATCCCCTCCTGTGCGTGAATCTCCACCTCCGTGGGATTTACTGCTGGTCTTGGGAAAGCTCATGGGCAAGCCATTCGAACCAGTGCACAAGTGTGAGATGTCACATTTGTGGAAGATGGCCTTCCTAGTGGCTATCACATCCACCAGAAGGACTGGGGAGTTCCAGGTGCTCTCGGTGAAGTCTCCTTATCTGGTTTTCCACAGGGAGAAGGTTGTCCTGCATCCCCACCCGAAATTCCTCCCGAAGGTGGTGTCAGAATTCCACCTTAATCAGGTGTTGGCTTTGCCTGTGTTCTACCCGAACTACACCTCGGATGCTGAGTTCAGGCTCCATACTCTGGACCTGAGACGTGCTTTCTCCTACCGTAAGGAGAGGACAGCGGAAGTTCGGGGAGAGGTTCACCAGCTACTTGTCACCTACACTGAAGCCGCATCTGGCAGGCCTGCAGCAAAGCGAATGATTGGCAGATAGATTACATCATGCATTGATTTCTGCTATAGGTTGGCAGGCAAGAAGCCTCCCAGAGGGATAAGAGCTCATTCTATCCATTGTATTAATGGTCCCCCATCACCCGACCCCTCCTCCCCTAATATATGTCTGTTATCCTGATAGTCTAGTGGTTCCTCTAACCCTGTCATTGATCTCTCCTCTCTATATATATATATGTGTGTGTGTGTGTTTTTAATGCTACCCTGGCAGTCTGGTGGCCACCCCAACCCCCAGTTTCCTCTCTGTACATTTGTCATGTTACCCTGCAATCTAGTGGTCCCCCTGCCCCCGATGTTCCTGTTTGTAGAGCGGTTTCCTGGTGACCACACTAAGGACATGACACCCCACCCAATCACCCATTATAGACTAACGACTGACTCTGCCCTTCTCTCACTGCAGCGTTCAGGTGCAGTCTGACCTGTCAGAGTGCATGTGCCTGTAGAAAAGTCCCTTTCTGACCGCTGAGACTGCATCCAGCTGAGTTGAGAGGAGGGCTGTGTCAGTCGCTAATCTTCACTGATCAGTATGGTGACTGAGGTGGGGGATCCTCAGTGGGTGGGGTACAGTGAACAGTTGGAGTGGTGCCACTGGACACCAGGAAAAAAGTACGACTCCACTGAAGGGGAAAATTGGAAAGCGGGGACTGCTAAACTACTGGGTAACACTACAAACTGACAGAGAGAAGATCGGGGGCACTAACTAGATAGGCCACAACTGTCACATTGGAAATAAATAAATAAAAGAGATTGGGGGTTGGGTGACACCAGAAACGTGTAAAAGAAGAATCAGTTCGTAATACATAGACTTCAAGAGTCTTCTTTCAGTAGCATTGTGTTGCACTTCAGTTGAAGACCCCTGCGCAGAATGTATTCGCCATTGGTTGCTGGCTGCAGGATCCTCACCGGATCATTAGCAATGATCTGACATGACAAACGGAAGCAGTCTATGATGCTGCAGACAGTCACTCTGCAGTAGCTGGGTGTAAGGGCAGAACCACGCAGCAAACACTTGTGGACCACAAATCACTTCAGAGCCTTCTTACTGTAAAAAAAGTTATTACAGTAAAACCCCAGCTATCCAAACCTCACTTAACCAAAAACCTTGGTTATCCGAAACAGAGTTATGGCTCCCACAGACAGCTATGTTAATCACAGTGATTATCACCATTCATTCACGCATTCCCCAGCAGCTGCTTAGTGGGCAAATAGCACTGAAACCTTAAGTACATAGCAAGTACCAAAAATGAGCAGTTAATCATAGCCATTATCACCATTATCCACAGAGACCGTGCTCACTTTTTAAAGGGCCCCTCCCTATAGCCCAGAAACCTGAAGTAGAAATCAGCCCCGTAATTATCCAGTAGCTGAAATAGGGAGACCATGTGCATACATTTCAAGTACAGCAGGTCCCGTTTTGACCCCAAACTCCCTTGTTACGCTACTAGAATTGCTGGACTGAAGGTGGAGGGAGGGGAAGGTTTAGGGAAAATGTTAGGAATTATTACTTCACAGAGAGAGTGGTTGAGTCCTGGAACAGGCTGCCAGAGGAGGTGGCGAGTGCCAGTACAGTGGAGGGATTCAAGAGGGCCTGGAACAAACGATGTTGTCAAGGGAGGATATGGGGAATCTTGGGGGGACAGGTAGAGGAGGGAATGTGAGACTCAGTGGGCCAGGAAGGCCCTTTTCTGCCGTCACATGTTTATGAATCTATGAAGTGCCCTGTACCTGTGTTTAAGAAAACAACACCGCAGCAGACAGGTCAGTACCTTTGCATGGTTAAATAAGTGTGATCAGTGTGGTGGCTTTGCATATGACAAATCTGTATGCTTGGACCCTCCCCCATGTCCGGTCACTTTGCAGTGGATTTTAACTGAACTGCTGCATATAATAAAGCAGTGAACAGAACTGAACTGAAACTACAGGCGTTTAATACAGAAGTCTAAAATATAAAGCATTACAGAGCAACTATGGTGTTTTAGTACTGTAGATTTATATTTAATGCCTGGGTATGTGCGCTCTTCATATACAAATTCAATGACAGTGAAAACAAATGAAACCTCAGTTATCCGAAACCCCATTTATCCAAAGATTTTCCATGTCCCCCCAAGACATTCGGATAAACGGGGTTGTACTGTACTTATAACAGTTAACAGCCTTAACTGCCTCACTACTTCAAACTGAATGACGCTGGCCGATACAAGGGCTGAGCTTCTGTTAGCAGTGGTGCAGACACACCACCTTCTGCGTGTCCAGCAGGCAGTGAAATTGAGCGTACCTTTTTGAAGTACAGCACAGAAAACACACTTGTGCACGCTCTTTCCTGATGGTTGCTATTTGGATTGGCTGTCTTTCACTGCCTGTCATCTGCTGTACACCTCGGCACGAGAGGCACAAAATAACTGCCCTTGAACAGTATACCGTGTATGATTATCGCAGTTAGGAAATTCATGGACAGTATCAAAACCATCACTTGTTCAGACGACAATATACCTTCATACCATATTCAGACACCCCTAGTATGTAGTTAGTAATTTATTTCCGCCTAGGTAGGGTTGAAGGGGTTTCCCCTTCTTCCATGGCTTTTATGGTTTTCCAAAATTTAGGTGGATCATTCTTATTTTCATCCAGCATGGTCAGATAATTTGCTTTGGCCAAACAAATTAATTTGGTGCACTGATTTCTCTTCTGTTTGAAGGTAACCCAGTCCTGTACTGCCTTGGTAATTCTGAGTTTTATCCAGTGTAAGTTTCTCTCTCCTTTAAAGCTAGTTTTATTTCACTAGTAAGGTTTAAAACTTATAGTGCTTGCTGAGCGAAGATATCAGACACAGCATGTACTGAAGGTGTTAAATAGAAGTCCTACCAGTTTATGGCAGTCAGGTGGTAAAGGTATTCTTGTTCAGTGAAATGAGTGAACGAATGTTTGTAAATAAATGAGGGCTTACTATACAACTTTTTTATTGCATTTTATGAATTCAGTATTATATTTGTGTTTGTTTTATTGTTTTAAGTGATGTTTGCTGTTAAGGCGCCTTGGTTTTAGAAAGGCACGGTACAAATAAAGAATTATTATTATTTTATCCCTTTAGCGCAAACCACTACATTGTGATCACCGAAAACATGATCAAAGACAGCTATAACTGATCTTCAGAGGTCTTTTAGCAATAATGATGTCCAGGATAGAATAGAGCAGTTTGAAAGGGTTTAGGGTTGGGTCCAGTGGGCTCTGAGACTGGCGGTGTAAATGCAGGTTCATCACATAGTAACCTCAACTTTGAAGACAGTCGAAGTTTAAGTCTCCATAATAAGGAGTCGTCGTTCTCGCTAGCAATTTTAGATGGGTAGTTTAGGATTTCTGTAGAGACGTTTATATGACCTGATCTGCACCATTGTAGATCAAGCTTTGTAAATAGCCTGAGGAACATTGTAACTCGCTCCACCACAGTGAAGGACCATCCCTCGTTTTGTGAGTTTGTGTACCAGTGCAGGCGTTTTTAGCTAGTGTGTAAACATGCTGATGTGCCTACACCGGTGCAGCCCACAGTAGTAGGTGGATTTGGGGTTAGCAGAATACCTGTCATGTGTAGTAGGTCTGTCTAGCACGGGACCTACAGAACTAGTGTAATTCCTTTGGGCTGGTGATGCTGGTGCAGGAGTTAGGTTGGGATATCCGGTTCACAGAACTCTGATTGGACTCTCCAGCTCGGGAGAGACTGTGTTCCATGCCATGGGTAACCTATACGGTCTTGTTCATTATCTGGTCCCAGGGAGTCCGTTTACATTCTTGGAGCGCCTCCATCTCCAGTGGGAGAACCCAGGTCGGGATCTCCGGCTCTGTACCTACCTGCCGGCCCTTATGGAACTCAGTTGCTGTTAGTTACTCCGGCCTGTTGGAACACCAAAACATGCTGGACACCATAGGATTCCCAGCCCCTGGGGTCACTGGAGGTATTGTACACTGCAGGGCATCCTGCCTTGGAGTCTGTATAGATGCCTCCAGCCTCTGCTCCCACCCCCACCCGGGCTCATTACCTGACTGGTCCAGGTGAGCAGGGAACATGAACAGTGGACAGTTTGAACTGGTGTTGGGCATGGAAGTTCTGGACATTACAGGGTGGGATGGCGGCCCAGCGCATGAGGTAATAGTACTGATAGGTAGCCAAAAGGGCCCGCACCACTACCCCCGTCCAATATAAAGTTGCCCTCCCTCTTACTGCAGGTTCGGTTCCTGGGTGCCAGGTAAAAGGTCCAGCTCTGCTTGTTCCTGGTGGGCTTACCTGTCTCTGTGGGTCTGACACGGCAGGGTCCAGTCCAGTTGGGGGGGCTGGCAGTTTTCCGGTTCTGTCTCTTTCAAAAAGAAAAACAGCTCCTCTGCACTCTAGGAGTAAAAACACATATATACATTAGTCAGATACTTGCATGCAATATTTTTGAGGAATACTAATAAGGTACTAAATGTATGAGTTACAGACATGCAGAAGAACTTTTATATAATTTTAATACATTCCCTCTCTAGTATTTTGCCATCCAAGTCACGCCCCCAAAAAAAAGTCCTACCTTTACTTTTTGTATGGCACAGAATTTAAAATTGTCTTACCGTCATTCATTGTTTGTGTGCAGTGGCAAGCTAATGCATCCTTGCTATCCTCATTTACGATAGACCTGAAATGTTCCCCTGTTCTAACTTTAAATGCCCATGTGGTTTTCCTCACATGAAAGGCTCCACACTTGCAAATTGCCATATAGATTACATTTTCAAATGTGCAATTAAAGAACTCCCTAATATCAAACACAATTTTGGCATTGCAAAACGTAAAAGTGCTTGCCTTAAGTATGCTGGGGCAAAATTTACAGTTCCCACAGGGGACATTTCCCATAGGTAATGGTGGTAGCCAATTGCCAGGGACAGTTGCTCCTTTTTCCTCTGACTGGTAACTGTGAACCAGTTGGTCACGTAAATTTCTCCCCCTTCTATATACCATCATGGGTCTCTGTTGGGTTATCCCCGTTAGTAATGGTTCAGTTTTCAGTATGTGCCAATTGTCATTGATAATTTCCTGTACCTTGTTAGCATGCCTAGTGTAAGTTGTGACAATTAACTCGTGGGGGCTCCTTTTCCTGTTGTTTCACTGTAAGGAGGTCAGTCCTTGGAATCAGATTCCTGATAGGCTTGTTCAACTCGCTCATTATTATAACCCCTTTCCAAGAATCTTCTGCACAGATTTGAACCATTAACCACATTGTCCGAACAATTCCTACGTATTCGCATCATTTAGGCTTTGGGAATACCATTAATAATGTGTTTGGGATGGCAACTGGATGCTAATAGTAATGAGTTGGGATTTTTTTTCTTTTCTAAACAAATCAGTTTGCAGTGTACCATCTGCCATTTTAGTGATTTGTAGATAAAGAAATGAAACAGTGTGCACATCACTCTGTACCAAGAATCTAAGATTCCCATTACTTTGCTCCAAGTAAACCACACATTTATTAAGTTCCTCTGGTGTGCCCCACTGGACCATGAATATGTTGTCTATAAAACAACGCCAGATATCAGTCCTATGGAGAAAAGGAATGTTCTGGTTGTCGTAAACTGATCTTTTCTCCCACATACCCAAGTAGAGATTGTGGCTTAGTTGGGTGCGACGGTAGAACCTGTAGCCATTCCCTTTATGTGCAAATAGTGTTCTCCCTGTAAGTACATGCTCTGTACTCTCTAGTAAGAACTGCTTTAAATGGGGGTACATATCTGCATCCTTCGCAAGCCAGTATTCAAGTGCCATAATATCCTCGTCATGGGGAATATTCATATAGATGGAAGTGATGTCCACTGACCCCAAAAGCCCATCTTCTTCAATTTGCATGTCCCCAAGTATCTCCCTGGTGTATGAGGGTAAAGCAGTAACATATTTTTTAATGTTGAAATCCACATACTTGTATAGTGGCTCTGTAAGAGAGCCAATACCCGCCACAGTAGGGTGATCCAGGGGATCATGTAGGTGTCTATGGACTTTGGGCAGTATGTAAATACTGGCCCTTACTGGATTTAGGACCGTAAGAAGTGACATAATCTCAGAGGTTATCATACCTTCAAGCATAGCATCAAGCAGAAATTTATATTATTTTTGAGTAACATAGAGGGATCATTTCTCAATTTTTTTTTTTTTATAGAATTGTGTATCCTGCAACTGTCTTTTAACCTCTGCAATATACTTCCCTGTGGACATCACTACTATAGAGCCCCCCCCCCCGCAGTTCTGATGATCAGTTCCTGATTCTGTTCCAAACTTTTAAGTGCAGCAGCCTTATCAGTAGTGATGTTGACATACCTAGCCCTATTTTCTTGTTCAGTCATAGACCTGAAGGCATTTTCACACGCCCTCTCGAATACCTTAACTGTCTCTTTATAGGGTGGCATAAAGTCCGAATAGGGGAACATCTCTGGTCTAGGCAAGACAAGTTTTATTTATATAGTGCCCCTATCCAGGGGCTCAGAGCGTTTCACAATAAAAACCTCCCCAAGAGTTAAAAACAGATGTATTCAAATAAAACTAAAGGCTTTCTCAAATAAGAATGTTTTTAAGGCGGCATTAAAGGCCTCCACCGAGCTGGCTGAGTGAATGCAAAGAGGAAGAGAGTTCCACAAAGATGGTGCAGCTATACCAAACACTGTGTCACCAGATCGTGTCAAGCAAGAGGCAGGTATAACCAACAGGCTAGCATTTGCAGAGCATAGGGGGTGGATAGGTCAATACGGAGCCAGGAGCTCTTTGAGGTAGTCTGTTCCCAATCCACATAGGGCCTTGTATGTTAACAAACATATTTTGAAGGTGATGCGCAAACTCACAGGCTGCCAGTGTGGAGCGCGTAGAACCGGAGTGACATGATCTGTCATTGAGGCACCCGTCAACATCCTGGCTGCAGCATTCTGCACTGGCTGCCGTCGTCTCATTGGTCCTCCAGACAGCCTTAGATAAAGAGCATTGCAGTAATCTATCCTGCTGGTAATGAAGGCATGGATGACCGTAGCCAGAACAGCAAGTGTCAGAACCGTCCGGATCATGGCGATATTCCGGAGATAAAAAAACAGGATCTAACGACCAACAGCACCTGTTTTTCAAGAGTAAGTCGGTAGTCAAGAAAAATGCCAAGGTCCCTAAACGCACTGACCACTGACAGAGGACGCCCATCAACTACTGGGGCAAGCAGCCTTCCGTCAGTGGAAACACCTCCATTACCCAACTCGATCACCATAACCTCCGTCTTACCGGAGTTGAGACATGGCCAGTTTGCAGACATCCAATTGTTTAGACCTCAGCCAAACACCAGCTCTGCATACCTGAGGTGAATAGCTCACCTGGGGCACATGACAGGTACAGCTGATATCCGCATAGCAGTGAAACCCCAAATTCTACCGCCCAATGATCTCACCCAGCAGCAGCACATACATGGAGAACAGCAGGGGAGCCAAAATGGATCCATGAGGGACACCACTAGGCAGTACGAAAAATCCAGAGGAAAAATTCCCAAGGACTACACGCTGCAGTCTTCCAGTTAAATAGGAGCTAAACCAGGGCAAAACTGCGCCGGTAGCACCCACATAATTCTGCAGATGATCCAATAGTACCCCATGATATATTGAGTCAAACGCTGAAGATAGGTCCAAGAGCACCAAGATGGTAGCGTTCCCAGAGTCCCTCGCCTAGAAGAGATCATGTGCCACCCTGACCAAAGCTGTCTCAGTGCTGTTCTGGGGCTGAAAACCCAACTGGAGAGGTTCATAGATGGATAGATTCTCCAGGGGCTCAACCAGCTGGTCATCTACCATTTTCTCATTAACCTTCCCCAAAAAGTGAAGATTAGAGATAGGCCTATAGTTCGAGAGAACATTAGGGTCTAAGGTGAACTTTTTAAGGAGGGGTCTCCCCACAGCCTCTTTCAAGACCATAGGAAACACCCTCACTTAAAGACCCATTAATGATCTCCACAAACACTGGACCCAGGAAATCCAAGCAGCTAATAACAAGCCACATTGGACCCGGATCCAGGGCACAGCTGATGGAACGCATGCTGGAAAATACTTGGAGGACCTAAACTGCCAAAACTGACTGAAACTCACTCCCAACTCTGCAAAAGGTCATCACCAACAGACAGATCACCTCCAGCGCAAGCTGGACCAGAGGAGGCAATACTCGCCCTGATGGAGGACACCTTGTCGGCAAAGAAACTGCTTGCACTTTTCTGTGGAAAATGCTGTCCCAGACTGCAGACAGAAAGGATTTAGCCAACTGTCGACAGTACTAAACAGCGCAGTTTGGCAATTTCTTGCCTCAGCAATCGACCAAGACAAAAACTCTGTCTTCTTAAGATCGATTGCCCGCTGGTATTCCAAATAGTAGAGCCTCAGCTCCACCTTGTCCTCCTCAGAGCCAAACCTCCTCCAGGCTTGCTCTAACCTACGCCTCTTAGTCTTCAGCCAGCGCAGCTTAACACAGTACCACAGTGAGCGGCGTCGGGAGGTCGAGGGACAAACATGGAAAGGTGCAGTCTGGTCCAGGACCTCAGTCAAGGCTGTATTATAAGCCTCAGCACCCACCTCTGGACCCTAAGCACAGGGTAGCATCAAACTCAAGACATCCTATCATAAATGGAGATAGCAAGAATGCATTAGCCTGCCACTGCAAACAATGAATGATGGTAATAGACACAATTTTAAATTCTGTGCTATAGAAAAAGTGAAGTTAGGACCACATTTATTTTTGGGAGGGGGGAGGCTTGGATGGCAAAATGCTACAGAGGGAATCCTTTTGGATCTTCCCCTGGGGGCTTTATATCCCCCGGATTTAGATGATGAAATAGAACTGATGAAATGTATTAAAAGATTAAGTTGTTCTGTATGTCCGTAACACTTGTACATTTAGTACCTTATTAGTATTCCTATATGTGTTTTTATTCCCAGGGTACAGAGGATTGAAACTAGGTTTGAACCTCAAGCACTGAAGAAAGGAGATGTTACACAAAATATTAGTCTTAAGTGCATATGCAATTTCTAGCGATCTTTGAAATGTTTTTATTTTGGTGGTGGTTTATAGTATTGATTCCTGATTAAGTATATTTATTTATAGTATTGCGTTTTGAACACTCATGCACTTCATACGAATGAAATGTGTAGTGGAGGTTTAGGTAAACACATTCAAACCCCAGGAAATCTTACTGTATTCTGACATATGCAGTATGGTCTCACTATAGGACTGTCCTGGAGCCGAAATGGTTACTAGAACCTATGCTAATGATGGAATGCTAGGCTCAAGCTCGAGTTTTCAAACCACTGTCCCTGGAATACATCCTGCAACCGTCAGATTCGTTACTCCGGTTGCATAAGCAATACGCCTTAGAGAGCTCTCCTTCATCTTTCTTGAAGATTTTATTCTCTCTGCTTTTTAAAGTACCAATTATTTCTTTTCATTTTTAAAGCACGGTCCTTGGTATTATAGGTAGATTAGTCTAGATTTAGTGTTTCAGTAAGTTTTTCAATTCCTTGCCAGTTCTTCACAACTGTGAAGAAACCGAACTTTGGTTTATATTTTCTTAGGTAAATATCTTAAATCGACTTCTGGGCCGGTTTCTTTTTTACATTTAATTTGTGCTGGGAACTGGGGTAACTCTCGGTTCTCTCGGTCGCTGAGCCGACTGCAAAAAAAAAAAAAGAGAGAGAGAAGTCTTTGTTTACAAGTGTGTGTGTATTTGACTCAAGAGACCCAGTTCAAGTGGTTTCTTATGATCTTACTTTGAGAGGGTTCTTGCAGTAGGTCTTCACAAAGTAGGACTGCACCCCCTGGTGTCAGGACCACACGGCAAACTTCTAGCTAGCAATCTATAGTGGAGGACTACCCCCAGAACCACGTGACGGACGTCAGCATGACTGTATAAAGGGGGGCGGTCCCCACGCACGCATTCCAGTTCTTTCCTGCCGTCGACCTGAATCGTTGGACCTCGTGGTTGAACAGCTTCAGTCATCCACCATCTTTGTAGACTCAAGTATTAGTATTTTCTTATTTTTCCATATCCATCATTTGCATGTCTTCGCATAGACTAAAGAAAGTGTGGCATGCATATCCCGTTCAGGGATGACCACACCCGCTACGTTCTCTGCTTGGGCCAAAACATAAGGTAGCAAATTGCCAAATCTGCCTTTCCTTTAACTAGGCCATGCACTCCCGTTGCCAGAAGGCCCTCAATGCTCCCCCCACCCCGCCAAAAACAATGCTTTGCATCAATGGAAAAAGAGCTTCAGGAGTTGAGGCAACGCTCTTGTTTGCCCACGGAGAAAAAGGAGAAACACCAGGAGTGGGACCATTCTCCATCCACTCATTCACCACCAGACAGCCGACGTCACACTGATGAGTACCCCACTTCATAGGTCTCCATCCGCCTTGGTGGACTGGATGCCTTCTCCCCCTCCTGCCTTGGTTAGTGGGCAGTCAGTGGTCTCCTCTTCGGAAAACATTTCTTCAGGGCCTGTTGCAAACTCAGCCGATTAGTCTCCCTCTGGCCAGACTGCCGTCTGCCCGACCTCTCCCTGTAAGTCAGATGTCTGCTCCTCCGACATCCGCCAGGTTGACGCCGATAAGGTGGTCGTCGGCTCGCCCAACACCCACCCGGCAGTGGCTCTTCCGTCAGATTCCTGTGTGGTCTCCAACATCGCGCAGATCGAGCTCCCAGGCTCCCCTAGGTCCCGCGAGGGTTCTCCCTTCCTGGTCTCATTGACCCAGCGCGACGTCTCATTTTCCCCAATTCCCTGGGAAGCAAGCACTGCTGTCCAGGAGGCCTCCCCGGCAGTCCTGTCGACGGGAGTCTCTGTTCCCTTATCCCCCTTGCCTGTCTCTATTCTGACCGGTACCTTCAGACACCTGACACTGGGCCACTCGCCGGTTCACACTCCCTCAGATCTGGACATGGACCAGGGACTTTTTGCTCTGACACCAGAGCACCCTCCTGGCCCTTCAGGGGTCCCCACCCTGACACCAGGCCTGCCGACGGACCACACTACCCCCAGTAGTCCCTCGGCACCGCCTATACCTGGCCTTCTGCCCCTCCTCGGTCAGACCCCCATGGGCAACTATCCAGGCTACCCGTCACCTCAGTTCCGCTACTACCCGACATCTGGAGGGCCGTCGCCGGGGTACCTGACGCTGGGCCAAGGTTCTTTGTATCAGGGGTATAACCCTTACCACTACTGGTACCAGACACCTGGCATCCCCCCCCACAAAAACGCCACGGGTACCCGGACTACCAACCTCCTCCTCCGCCAGAACCACAAGAGACCATCCTGGCTTGGTGGAAGAATGCCAAGTCCCAACTCTTACAACAGTTGGGCCAACCCCTACTGGTCGTGGTGGCCACCCCAACCTGCAGGACAAGGAGTCAATCCCCTATGGACTGGACGTCAGACAGAGTTTTGGATAAGGCGTCGACGGGGGTCTCCTTAGGTACCAGGGTCACGGAGGAGGTACCAGATGTTACTCCATTGCCCAGCAGACCAGAGTCCTCTGGTTCGGACTCTGACTCTGACTCGGTGGGCCAGTCACAACCTCATTCCCCTAGAGCCTTAGTCCAAGGAGTCTCCAAAATCTCCAGAGGATCCCTCCTTTCCGGAACTCCTCCGGTCCATTCAACAGTCCTCTGGGTGGACATCCCAGGAGATGGACCCCAAGAGAAAAAGGTTGGCAGAACATCTGGACCTTGCCAGTGCGGATCCCCTCCCCATTCCCCCATGGACAGGACCACATGAGGACTTAATCACTACTATATGGCAACAGCCGTCCTCTATCCCTACAGTTTCTAAAAAAGCTGACGGGACCTCCCATCCCCGGAAATGGGCTTGCCATTTGACGACTCAACTGAAAGCTGACTCTTATCCCAGCAGCCCACAATAGATCAGCCCAGCCTAAACAACTGAGTGCCTGCCCACTGGACAAGGAGTCCAAACAAATGGGCCAGTATGGCCGCAAGGTCTATGCCTCTTCGACCTGCGCCATCCGTTCTTTGAATTATGTGGGCTACATGGTGTCCTTTCAGAAGTCGGCTCTTTCCAACTTAGAAAAAGAACTCCAGGCCATTCCAGACGAGGACCTCAGGAATCGGCTGCTAGACAAAGTAGACCAACTGGGGGGAGTGCAGCCAGCCCAGACAGAGAAGGAGAAGGATCTGGGGGTGCTCATTACAGGGTCAGTGAACAACTCTGCACAATGTAGGAAGGCAGCTGCAAAGGCCAACAAAATGCTGGGTTGTATTGCAAGGGGTATATCCTCGAGGAGGCGATTCTACCACTGTATAGGTCATTAGACCGCACCTGGAGTACTGCATGCAGTATAAGCGCCCGTATCTGAAGAGGGACATTAAGTTATTGGAGGGGGTGCAGCGCAGGGCGACAAGGATGATCAAGGGGCTGAGGGACTTACCATACGAGAGGAGGCTGAGGGAGTTGAGCATGTACTCTCTGGAGGAGGGGAGGGACAGGGGGGACATGATTGAAACCTTTAATTACATGAAAGGAATAAACAAGACTGGTACAGAGGGGCGGGACACCAGGGGCCATGATATGAGACTGAGGGAGGGAGGGAGGAAGGTTCAGGAGGGAGATGAGGAGACACTTTTTTACAGAGAGGGTGGTGGTTGGGTGGAATGCATTACCTGCAGAAGTGGTATCCAGTAGAACAGTGGACTGCTTCAGAACGGGATGGGACAGGACAAGGGGGAGGGTCAGTGAAGGGGAAGGGTGGAAGGGAGGGGCAGCTGCAGAATAAGAGGTGCTAGCTGCACATTCGAGCAGACTTGATAGACCTCTGGGCCTTTATCTGCTGGCAAATTTCGTGTGTTCGTAAAGTAAGACTCAAGTCTTCTTGCTGCCGTGCCTTATGGGCCACTTACAACTCCGTCGATTCTGTGGTTCGTTGCACTGCTACTGGAATTTGCCTGAGGTGCCTGGCCTGGCTCAGTCTTGCGGGACTGGCGCAAGACGTCCAGAGCACCCTGCTTGATGCCCCCTTCAGGGGTTCCGTCCTTTTTGGGGGCGACACCAAAGACATAATAACAGAGCTGCAAGAGAGGGGGAGGTCTCTTAAAGACATCCGCTCCATGTACCGCTCGGGCCAGAAACCCAAGCAGAATTTTCATCACCCCCAGAAGAGGTAGAATAGGCAGAACCAGGGCAAGCGTTGTGCCACTGGTCCCGGTACCCAGACTCCTCAGGCAAAGTCCCAAAAGGCCACCAGCAGTGGCAAAGCGTCTCTCCCCTTAGCATCCTGACTCGAGGAGGTTCCCTCCAGCTCCTCACGCATCTCTGGAAGAGCCAGTTGGGAAGGTTCACCCTCCACCTGGAAGGATGGAAGGCAGTAACCGCAGATGCTTGGGTGCTCCAGCTCGTTGCAAGAGGACACTCCATCAAGTTCCTGGAGAGGCCCCCAGGCAATCCACTGGGAAGGTCCCATTACCTATCAGACCATCTAAATCTGGGCCATCAAGAAATCCAAGCCCTAATGCTAAAGTAGTCCATAGGAAGGGGGATATTACTCCCACCTCTTCCTAGTGCCCAAAAAGACCGGAGATCTCAGACCTATTCTAGATCTCAGCCTGCTTAGCCTCTTTGTAGAATGCAAAAGGTTTCGCATGCTGACCCTCCAGGGACTCCTTCACCTGCTCTAACAAAACCATTGGCTGTGCTCACTGGACATGCAGGATGCTTATCTGCACATCCCCATCCTCCTGGCCCACCGCCATTTCCTGAGATTCTCCTTTCAGGAGAACCACTATCAGTTCAAGGTCTTTCCTTTTGGCCTCTCCTCGGCACCTCGGGTTTTCACCAAGTGCCTGGCGGTGGCTGCTGCCCTGCACTGCAAGGGGATTTGTGTGTTCCCTTACCTGGACGACTGGCTACTGTCAGCATCGTCTCAAGACAGTCTGATGGATTCTCTATCCACCACCGTGGACCTTTTCTCCAGATTTGGCATCTCTGTGAATTATCCCAAGTCTCAGCTGTCACCCTCCCAGCGCCTTCAGTTTATTGGAGCTGTGCTACAGTCCAGGGCAAGGCCTTCCTTCCTGCGGACAGAGCGGAAACCTTGATTCAACAAGCGGCGGCGCTGGTCTCCTTCTCTTGCAGGACCTCAGTGCTCTATTCTCCACCTGCTGGGTCTCATGGTGGCTGCCATACCCACAGTCCCTTTGGCCAGACTGCACATGAGGGTGACCCAGTGGTCCCTTCAGGCCCAATGGGATCAGCGCTTGGACGACATGGATCATGGGTCCTAGTCTCCAGCAGCTTGAAGAGGGATCTCCTCTGGTGGCAGAATCTATCCAACAACGGGGGGGGGGGTTCCGTCCGATCCACCCTCAGCGCCCCACCCACCCACCATGACCCTTATGAAAGATGCATCGGGCCATGGTTGGGGAGCCCACCAGACTCCTGGAACATGATCTCCTCTAGAGGAGCATCTGCATATCAACATCCTGGTGATGAGGGCAGTGCTCTATGCTCTCCAGGCCTTTCAATCCCTCTTACTTCCGGGAACACTTATGATCCAGACCGACAGCACGGCCACGGTCTGGTACATCAACAAAGAGGGAGACACCCGATCGTACCCCCTTCGGAGGGAGGCGATGCAGATGTGGTACTGGGCAGTCCAACACAGCCTGACATTGATAGTAGTCCATGTCCCAGGAATCCACAATGTCCTGGCAGACAGTCGCAGCCGCACTGTCACTTGGGCTCACGAGTGGGAGCTAAAGCAGGAAGTAGTGGAAGATCTCTTCCTTCAATGGGGTCGGCCGGAAATTGACCTGTTCGCCTCCCCATACAGTGCAAAACTACCCAGCTTTTGCTTGCTCGTTCACGGGCGTGGTGTTTTCTGGCGAGATGCGCTGTCTCTATCTCGGGACAGGGAGATTTCTGTACACTTTCCCTCCCTCACGTATTCTACAGAAGGTTCTGCTGAAGCTCCAGGCAGAGGGGGCCCACATAATTCTCATTGCCCCTCAGTGGCCTCGGCAGTTTGGTTTCCTCTGCTGCAGCAGCTGACGATGGAACACCCCCAGTACCTCTTTCTCATGACCTTCTGTCTCAGCAGCAGGGCAGCCCGCTGCATCCGAGCCTCAGGTCTCTCCATCTGCATGCCTGGCACCTTTGGACATAGCCGTCTCACGCTTCGGCTCATCTTCCAGAGTCGCTTAGGTCCTGGTAGAGGCCAGAAAGCCCTCCACGAGATCCACGTATGCTATGAAATGGAAGAGATTTTCTGTTTGGGCCACAGTCAAAGGTCTGGACCCTTTTTCTTGCTCTGCACCCCAGGTCCTCAAGTACCTCTTGCACCTGTCTGACTCTGGCCTCAGCTACTCTTCGCTGAAGGTGCGCCTTTCTGCGGTTTCAGCCTACCGGAGGGCAAAACCATCGCTTAGTTGAAGGTCTCAAAACCCTTTAGGGATCCTCCACCTCTGGTCTGGAATCCAGGGGCCCCAGTTTGAATTTTATGTTAGAAAAACTTACTTTGCCCCAAGCAAGTTGCAACATCGTTACTTATCTTTGCAAAATGCTCTTTTATTTGCCATTACCTCTGCTTGAAGAGTTTCAGAGCTTCAGGCCCTAGTTTGTAAGGAACCTTATTTGATCTTCCACAGAGACCGGGTGGTTCTGTGTACTAACCCTTCTTTTCTTCCGAAGGTAGTTTCAGAATTTACTTTGAATCAGAATGTTGAACTGCCGGTATACTACCCGGAGTGCTCCAACAGGGGGGAATACTTCTTGCACATCTCATATGTGCATAGGATTCTGAGATACTACATCTCTAGTACCAAAGAGGGCCGAAAGTCTAACCAGTTGTTTGCCGCCTTCGCTCCTAAATGTCAAGGCAAGTCCATTTCCAAACAGAGTTTGTCAAAATGGTTGGCTAACTGCATCTCGTACATCTACAAGAAGAACGAGAAGCCCCTTCTGGGGGATATGACAGGCCACTCGACCAGGGGCATGGCCACTTCGGCGGCCTTCCTGAGAAACGTGTCCACTGCTGATATTTGTGCAGCGGCCACTTGGTCTTCCATCCATACTTTCACCAAGCACTACAGTCTGGATATTGCCTCTAGGTACAGAGCCGGTTTCGGCCTCGCTGTCCTAAGTAGACCTCTAGTTGGCAGACACTTCCTCTGCCTGGAACCTAGTCTCAGATTCTTTTTTTTTTTCTTTGACTGCTTGGTATTCTGTCCTAACTTATGAAGACCTACTGCAGGAACCCTTTCGGAGTAAGATATAGCAGTTAGGCAAGAACTTACCATAACAGTAGATCTTCGAGAAAGGTTCTTGCAGTAGGTCTAGATTTCCCTCCCACCTTCCCCCAGCTCCTGTATATTTCCTCTTTTCCTTTCCCAGGAGTTTGTTTTTTAGCAGCTCAGGGCTTCAAGAGTTGTTACTCCTTTCTCCTGTTTCCTCTTCTGAGGTCTCCGGCCAGAGAACTGTAGGGTGGGCGTGGGGACTGCCCCCTTTATACAGTCACACTGATGTCCATTACTTGGCGCTGTGGGCGGTCCCCCGCAATAAATTGCTAGCTAAAAGTTTGCTATTTGGCCCTGACGCCAGGGGGCACAGTCCTACTTTGTGAAGACCTACTGTAGTAACCTCTTTCAAAGATCTACTGTTAACAGTAAGTTCTTACGTAACTGTTATTTCTAGGATCGTGGATATGTTCTATCCACACTGTTTGGCATAGTCCTTTCCCCTTTAAATCTTGCCGGAAGGTCTTGAAGCTGGCTCCTCCCACCCACCCAGGTGGTATAACCCTTGGCTCCACCCCATGACACCAGATCTTCCTTTCCTCTGGAAGATGCAGGGTTCCTTCCTTACTGCTGACGCTTTCAGTAGGCCCTGGCTTCAAAATCTTCATATTTGCTCAGAATTAAACTCGTTAGAGTAAACAATCGCTTCGCGATCTCGACCGCTATGGAAGATCAATCTTCTCCAGGTTTCTGCCGCTGCCCATGCGGGCAAAAGATGTCTCGCACAGACCTGCATGCCACGTTCGTGTATTGTCTGGGTGTCGGCCATGATACTCAGGTCTGCGAAATGTCACGCATTTCACCAGAACGTCTTAAGACGATTGACTCGCACGGCTAAAATTGGGCAGACCGGAGGAACAGAATCCTCCGGTCAAATCTAAGGAGGCCCGTTGGGCGGTCTCCGCGGATGCAGGGAACGCCGAGCAGCTTGAACAGATGAAGGTCTTTGAGGAAGAGGCAGCTCTGGCCACGGATCGTTCTGCTCAGTCCTTTTTCGTGACGCTCAGCTTGGACTCCACTTTCTCCAGATCGTTTCAGGAGATGTGCCAATTCCTTCCCACCAAGCGCGAGGGGCCTTCGGGCACACATGTCTTTCGGTCCTGTAAAAAGGACAAGGAACCGAGAGAATCCTCATCTCACCAACGACATTCCTGGGATTGTGAGAGATCTCAATCCCAGGAATCGCCTATCTCAGCTTCAGCCGAGGTTGCAGCCTTGGCCACTGGTTTCACGGTCCTACCGTCAGGCCAGCTGGCCCAGACACTGGACAGCGATCTGGTTGAGATCGTTCTCGACACGTTATCGCCAAACGAGGCCAGCAACTCTTTAATTAAGACCCTGGTCCTGGCTCTCCTCAACGAGGAGACCCAGCCCACTGGGAATCCCATCGGTGAACCAGTCCCTGGCCAGGAAGCACCGCCAGTCTCCTCGGTGTCTTCCAGTCGATCCCGTCGGTCTCCCCGACAATCGAGGTCGAGGTCTTGGGACCCCTTCGACTGAGAGGCCGAAGAAGGCGCACAAGTGCTCCAAAAAGAGACATCGCCGACATTCTTCTTTGTCCTCCTCGGATGAGGAGAGGCTTCGTTGGAAATTACGTTGACGCTACGAAGATCCAATGTGGCAACAGCTGATTTTGTACGGTCAAAAACTGGTTCCGGCTTCCACACCGGCCATTACTTGGCTTTCGCCTCCCAAGCCAAAGCCGACTCCTTCAGAGCTGACACGCACAGTTCCTCTTCCCGTGGAGCCGATCAAAACGATTCTGCCAAAATCAACATTTTCACCGATCTTGGTGGAGCCGCCACCCAAACAGCCCCCCGGTTGGGGTGCCTACCAAAGAGTCTCGGCCTGTTCTGGGACTCCCATGTAGGCTGTCTGTTACCCTCACTCCTGACCATCCTAGGCGGGTGGAGGGAGACACATGCGGTCCCCAGTCCGGACCCTCTTCCTCCAAGCCTGCCCAGTGACTGGATGGGGTGGCCACCCCCTATTCATGCCACACAAGCTCTGGGTCCTCCCGTGGGGGGCTGGCTCTGCCACTTCCTTTCCGCCTGGTCCGCTGTTACCACGGACAGGTGGGTTCTAGAAGTGGTCTGCCAGGGTCTGCCTCTAGAATTCGAGCAGTACCCTCCAAGCCGAGCCCACACCCCACGGGAGGAGATGGTGTCCGTACACACTCGGGCGACTCTCAGAGACATCGCCAAACTTCTCTGCAAGGAGGTAGTGGCCAGAGGCACGGACCCCCCCTGTCGACCCAGGGTTTGTTTCCAGGTACTTACTGGTTCCGAAGCAGGCGGGGGGCTAGATCTGCATGACCTGAACCAGTTCCTCAGGTCTCGCACCTTCAGAATGGTAACTCTGTCCCAGATCATAACCCTCTCTCGAGCAGAACATGCGATTCTGCTCTCTGGATCTACAGGACGTGTTTTTTTCACGTCCCAATCCATCTGTCTCACCAGAGGTTCCTTTGCTTCCGAGCAGCAGTCCTATTTGAGTTTCTAGTCATGCTGTTCGGTCTGTCATTGGCCCCATGGGTCTTCACCAAATGCATAGCAGTAGTGGCGGCCTACCTTCAGCGTCGAGGGATCAGAGACTACCCGTACCTCAGCGACTGGCTCTCTGTGGGTGCCACCCAACAAGAGGTGGAGAGGTCCAGGGACCTGGCCCTCCAGACCTGCACCAAACTTGGTCTCCTGGCCAAGTCTGAATTCTTATCTTCACAGGTGATATGTTTCATCGGAGCAGAGCTCGACTCCTGCCGAGCCAGAGTCTGGCTCCCGACGGACAGGGTGGAGGTTCACTCCTCCTTTGCCCAATCATTTCTGGTTGGCCACTTGCTCCCTGCCCGGGACTTTCTGTGCCTTCTGAATTACTTGGCGGCCTGCACCACCGTGGTCCGATGGGCCTGTTGGCATATACACCCTCTCTAGTGGGAGCTGGCCAGCCAGTGGACTCAGGGTATGGACTCAGGGTCATGGTCACTTCGACCAGCTGGTCAAGGTGACCCACAAGATGTGGGACGCTCTCCAGTGGTGGGCCATCCCGGAACACTTGCAGGAAGGGATCCCGTTTGTCCGTCCTGAGCTGACTGTCGTTCTTATGACTGATGCGCATCTCACAGGCTGGGGAGCCCACATGGAGAACCACAGGGCCCATGGGTTCTGAACCCCTCAGGAATCCCGATATATCAACCTGCTGGAGCTCAGAGCAGTCAGGCTGGCATTGTCAGCATTCGCTACACTCCTTTGGGGTCAGGGGGTGCAAGTCCAGACAGACAATGCCACGACCTTGTACTATCTCAACAAATGCGGCGGTATGCACTCCTGACTGCTGTGCAGAGAAGCGCTCCACATCTGGATCCTCGTGAGCCGACTGGAGGCAGATCTCCTAGCCATCCATGTGGCAGGAACCTCAAATCAACTGGCGGACGCTCTCAGCCGTGTGGGCAAGACATCCCACTAGTGGTCTCTCCATCCAGAGGTTGTACACAGCCTGTTCTCCCACTGGGGCAAACCTCATGTGGATCTCATTTGCCTCCAGGGAGAACATGAAGCTGAAGCTGTTTCATGCCCACCCCCCTCAGCAGAGCTTGCTGCAGTGGGATGCCTTCTCGAGGCCTTGGACCCAAGGCCTCTTCTGTGCCTTCCCTCCACTTCCCTTGGTTCACAAGGTGATCCTCAAAGTCAGGAGGGACAAAGTGCAGGTAATCCTGGTAGCCCCAGACTGGCCGTGCCAGTTCTGGTATCCAGATCTCCTCAGCTCCAGGCCTCCGCGACGTCTTACAGTATGCCCGGACCTGTTATCTGTCAATCAGGGGAAGATATTCCATCCGGACCTTCGATCCCTGCACCTGACAGCCTGGTTACTGAGCGGCTAGAGTTCCAGGCTTTGGGCCTCTCTGAGGATGTACTCACTGTAGTGGAAGCATCCAGGAAGGAGTCGTCCAGGTGGTGCTATGCCTTCGGATGGAAATGTGTCAGGGCAAGGGTCTGGACCCTCTGTCCTGTCCAGTGGCTTGCATCATAGATTACCTTTGGTCTCTGTCCAAAGGGGGGGGGTTTGGTCTACGACCCTTAAGGTGCACCTGGCAGCCATCTCTGCTTACAGGGCACAGGAGAAGGTGGTCTGGCATTTCTTTAAAGGCCTTGACCACATATCCCCTCCGGTGCGTAAAGTAAGTAAAAAGTAAAAATTTATTTTTAGACAGGATTTACTGCTAGTACTGGCAAAGCTCATGAGCAAGCCATTCAAACCGATGCACAAGTGTGAGATGTCACATTTGTCGTGGAAGGCCACTTTTCTGGTGGCTATCACGTCAGCCAGAAGGACTGGGGAGCTCCAGGCGCTCTTGGTGGAATCTTCTTACGTGGTCTTCTGCAGGGACAAGGTTGTCTTGCGCCCCCACCTGAAATTCCTCCTGAAGGTGGTGTCAGAGTTCCATCTTAACCGACTGTTCACTCTGCCTGTGTTCCACCCGAACTACACCTCGGAGGCAGAGTACAGGCTCTATACTCTGGACCTGAGACTAGCACTCTCTTATTATAAGGAGTGGATGGCAGAAGTTCGAGGAGAGGTTCACCAGCTGTTTGTCATCTATGCTGAAGCCGCACCTGGCAGGCCTGCAGCAAAGTGGACGATTGGCAGATGGATTACATCCTGCATTGATCTCTGCCATAGGTTGGCGGGCAAGGAGCTTCCCAGAAGGATAAGAGCTCATTCTACCAGCCATACGGCTGCGTTGGTGGCTGCTTCCAGGGACATCCCTATCCAAGAAATCTGCAGGGCTGCCACCTGGAAGACAGCAAACACCTTCATTACCTACTACCGCATCAACCTAGAGTCACGCCGGGATGCTGGTTTTGGGGCCTCAGTTTTCCAATCTCTGTACCCCAAGTAAGTATCATCTAGAGGGTGTGTGCGCCTTGCTTCCCCCCTTCCAGAGAACTGCTATGAGTATGCCAAACAGTGTGGATAAAACAACATATCCACGATCCTAGAAAAACAGGTTACTCATCTGTAACAGTAGATCTTACTTTGAGAGGGCTCTTGCAGTAGGTATTCACGTATATGCCAGGCATCAGGACCCCACAGAAACATTTCTAGCTAGCAGTCTCTGGCGGGGAACCGCCCCCACGTCAGGTAACCGGCGTTGGACCACGTCGGTATAAAGCGGCGGTCCCCCAAGCACCTTCCGGTCTTTCCGCTGAAAACTTGTGAAAGTTCCTCGTGGCAGAACAGCATCAGTCATCTGTCGGTTTTCAAACGTTTTTGACCTATTTCTGTATTTTTCGACTTTTCTTCAACAGTTGCTGTGTATGTCGTCCCAGACGCCCTCCGAATCGCATAAAAACAAGTGCGACTCGTGTGGTTCCCAGCTCCCACACAAGGACGGCCACTTCTTGTGCCTCTTCCGTCGGGGCCCTGACCACCCTGTGGAGAAGTACCAGCACTGCCAGAAGTTCAACTCCACTACCCGCAAGAGAAGGCAGCAGTCCCGAAGCCCATATCCTCCAGAGAAAATGGCCTCCATGGAAAAGAGTTTAAAAAAGCTTGAACTGGCGTTTACTTCCCGATGGTCATAAGAAAAGCATGACAAGGAGAAGCACAGGAGGCGGGAATCTGCTTCCACAGCATCCAGCGGCCGGCGGTCGCGACCCTCAAGGTAACATCCTCTGGAGGATCGCTCGCCACGGCTGTCTTGGTGGTTACCAAGCGTCGCCCTCCCATTGGGCTGGTGCTCTGTGCCCTTTGGGAGCCTCCGGGACAAAGGAGGCCTCCGCTCCCGTCAAGGCTGCTTCTCCCTCACGGCCTTCTGGTCAGAGTAGGTGCGGTAAGTCTGACGTCGGTTCCACCGACGCACACCTGGGCAAGGCTGCTTAGTCGCTCACCTCCTCAGGTGAGCCCCCAGCCAAAACCCTTCTGACAAGGCCACCTCTCCACAGACGACCGCCCGGCCAAGAAGCCTGCACCAGACCCTATTGACCAGTCTGACACCCCAGGTTCTCCGCAACGTTTCACCACGTTGCCTACTGAGGTCCCCACATCCCCTCGACTGACACCCGGGGATTTTAACCCTCCTTATCCGGTCGTCACAAAGGACCTCGAGACGCTGCCGTCAGGGCTCCTTCCTCCTGCGCCGGACCTCCTGATGCCGGTACCGACGGTATCCGGCGTCCCTTTGCCTGACAGAAGACCTCTTCCTCCGTTAGAACCGTTGTACCCACTCAACGGTATGCCCACGCCCGGCCTAACATCCGCGGGGCCAACGCTTCCACTGTCTGGCCTGCCAGCAGGGCCTCTGCCAGGTAACTCTGCTCCGTCAGAGCCCCTGGCACCTGGGTACCCAACACCACATTATTCTGTGCTGCAGTACCTGACGACTCAATACCAGATGTCGGGCTACCCGCCGTTGGGTTACGGATACTCTTTATATGGGTACCCTCAATACTCATATCCCCCACCTCCGCCGCCCATTCCTCAGTCGCCGGTGGAGTTGGAAACCTTGGCCTACTGGTGGGCTGAGGCCAAGGCTCAGCTTATCCGGGAGGTTGAGAGTAGTCTCCTGACGCCGGACCAGATATCGGATCCCCTGTGTCTGAGACGGGAGACCCCCTCCCCCCTGCCCAACATCAGAGACGAGACCTCCGGTGCCCAAGGTAGGGAGGATACACGCCCCCGGGAACTCCTCAGAGGGGTCGTCCCTCCTAGGGAGGAGTCTTCTTCCTCAGAAACTTCTGACGTTGACTCAGAGTCTGGCCACTCTAACCCCAAAGGCGAGCCCCAGACTCCGGAACACCCCTGGCCGAGGGATCCTCCGCAGTCTCCCCCGGTGGACCCTTCCTTTCTGGAGTTATTGAGGAAAATCCAGGAAGTACATCAGTGGCAATCAGTGGAGCCAGACCCACAGCGTAAAAAACTTGCGGCCCATCTGGATCTGCCAGAGACCGTGTTTACACTGATCCCATCCTGGATAGAGCCTCACGAGATCTTGTTTTCACCATCTGGAAACAACCTTCTGCATTAACCCCCCTTCCGAGGAAGGCGGGCAGGCTATACCAGGCTCCTGAGGGTGTAGACTTTCTTAGCCTTCACCCAAGGGCGGATTCGGTTGTGATCAGTGCCGGTCACGGCCGCTCCACCAATTCTAAACACCTCAGCTCGTGTCTGCCTGATGAGGAATTCCAGCTTCTGGACCAGTATGCAAAGATGATCTATTCCTCTTCTACCCTAGGCATCAGGGCCCTTAACTATGTTGCACATATGGAGGATTTCCAGAAGACCATCCTTAGCCAGGTGAAATCTAAATTGGACTCCCTTCCTGAGTCACAGACTAAGCAGGAAGTTGGTGACCTTGTCCGTTCCGCTCGCTCAGCCTGTCTGCACATGCTACGTGCCACTTACGATACGGATACCACTACCTCTGGAGGTCTCAGCGGAACTGGTAGGGAGGAGATTCTCCTCCCATATGCGGGGTTGGGAGAGGATAACATCAGATGCTTGGGTGCTCCAATTGATATCGGCAGGAAACTCAAAAGAGTTTCTGCAGAAACCGCCCCGAAGACCACCCCCTCAGTCATCCTACTCCCCACAACATCTTCCTCTGGTCCTAGAAGAAATCATCTCCCTTCTCTCGAAGGCGGCAGTAGAGCCAGTCCCCGCTCATCTTTGGGGGACAGGTTACTATTCCTATTTCTTCCTAGTTCCAAGGAAGAAGGGAGATCTGAGGCCCATCCTAGACCTCGGCTCTCTGAACATGTTCGTGGAGTACAAACACTTCAGAATGCTCTCTTTGCAGAGCCTTCTACCACTACTTCAGCCGGGACAGTGGCTATGCGCTCTGGACATGCAGGATGCCTACCTGCATATCCCCATATGCCCTTCCCACCGTAAATTCCTTAGTTTTTGTTTTCAGGGGGACCACTACCAATTCAAGGCCCTCCCATTTGGTCTTTCCTAGGCCCCACGAGTGTTTACCAAATGCTTGTCGGTGGTAGCGGCCTACCTGCATACCCAGGGAGTACAGGTATTCCCGTACTTGCATGATTGGCTCCTGGCGGCCTCGTCCATGGAGGAACTCCTGCACTCCCTTTCCCTGTAGGTTTTTACTAGCCTGGGTATCGCCATCAACCAGGCCAAGTCCCACTTCGTCCCTTGCCAACGCCCCCTCCAGTTTATAGGGGCGATTCTGGACACGACCACCAACAAAGCCTTCTTGCCTCCGGATAGGGTAGACACCCTTCAGAATCAGGCTTGTCTTCTGTCCAGCCGCAGGAGGGTCGGAGCCAGGTCAGTCCTCCACCTCCTCATACTAATGGCGGCTGCCATTCCAACAGTCCTGTTCTCTCGGCTCCATTTGAGGATCTCTCTGTGGACACTTCGGTCACAGTGGACCAGACCAGGGACAATCTAGACCAAGAGGTACTAGTATCAGATCCCATGATCAGGGACTTGCAATGGTGGATGGTTCAGGAGAACCTGTGCCTGGGAATTCACTTCTATATCAAACCCCAAGACATTGACAGATGCGTCAGGAGAAGGCTGGGGTGCCCATCTAGGGTCTCACAGGACTCGGGGCAGCTGTTCCGAGTTGAACTAACCTGCACATAAATGTGCTCGAACTGAGAGCAGTCCTTTATGCCATTCAGGCTCTACTCTCCATCATCCCCGGTCATCTCCTCATACAATCAGACGTGTGTAGTCTGGTACCTCAACAAATGGGGAGTAACACGTTCCTATTCTGTGTGCCGGGAAGCGATGAGAGTTTGGCATTGGGCAGCCCAGCATCACCTTTACTTGACCGCAGTTCATGTTCCAGGAGTGGAAAACACACTGGCAGATTAACTCAGTCGGTCCTCAGCCAGGTCACACGAATGGGAGTTAAATCAACAAGTCGTAAACAACATCTTTCAGCAATGGGGAACACCTGCGATAGACCTCTTAGCCTCTCCCCAAAACACAAAACTTCCCACCTTCTGCTCGCTCGCTCCAGGGCAAGACATTTTTTGGCGGGATGCTCTGTGTCTCGGTTGGAGGGACAGATTTGTTTATGCCTTCCCTTCCATTCCTTTAATTCCGAGGGTCCTTAACAAACTCAGATCGGAGGGAGTGCGAACGATTCTCATTGCTCCCTTCTGGCCCAGGTAAGTTTGGTTCTTTCTTCTGCAATAGTTTTCAGAGGAACCTCCATTTCCTCTTCTTCTGTCGCAGCAATTGTTGGCTCAGGATCAGGGGACCCTTGTTCATCCAGGTCTCAGATCCCTTCATCTCCATGCGTGGCTCCTGCAGACGTAGCTACAGCCCGGTTTGGAGTCTCTGCTCTAGTAGTGCACATTTCAGTGGAGGCCAGGAAACCTTCCACCAGGTCCACTTATGCCATGAAGTGGAAAAGTTTTTTTGTTTAGGCAAACTCAAAAGACTTTGAGCTTTTCTCACGTCCAGTCAAAGTCCTGGTCTCCATGCGTCACCTCTTCGATCTGGGTCTCAGCCATTCCTCATTGAAAGTCCACATGGCAGCTATCTCAGCCTACCATATTCCCTTTGGAGACAGGACTTCTGCTCAGTTAGAAGTCTCTAAGACTTTCCTCAGAGGGGTTCTCCATTTGAGACCCCCCCTCCATGAGACCTGAATTTCATCCTGGAAAAGCTTACACTGCCTCCCTTCACGCCAGCAGCATCAGCTGATTTGAAGTTCCTTTTCTTGGAAGACTTTCTTCCTAGTGGCCATCACTTCTGCTCTGCGCATTTCCGAGCTTCAGGCCTTGATGTGTAAAATCCCGTACTTGATTTTCCACAAGGAGCGTGTGGCTCTACTCACCAACCCTAAGTTTCTTCCTAAGGTGGTGGCTGAATCAATCTATTGAGCTACCCGTTTTCTTTACGCAACATTCCAATCAAGGGGAGTACCTCTTGTATACTTTGGATGTTCATAAAATCCTGAGATATTACACCAATCGGACTAAGGATCTCAGGAAGACTGATAAGCTTGTTGTCTCTCTTGCTCACAAAAGAGAAGGCAATGCTGTTTCTAAGCAATGCCTATCAAAATGGTTGGCACATTGTATCGCTTTCTGTTACAAGTACAAGACCCTTTAGGGTCAAGTCAGAGGTCACGCCACCAGAGGAGTAGCTGCCTCTGTGGCTTGTTTCAAGAATGTGTTAGCGGCAGACATCTATGCAGCTGCAACCTGGACTTCTGTCCATACCTTCACAAAACACTACAGTTTGGACATTGCCTCTCGCTGTAGAGCAGGCTTCGGGTTGGCTGTCCTACAAAGTCTCCTTTCATGAGACCTGTTCAGCCCTGAGGTTCCATGCTGTGGATGACAGTCTTCCTCCTGAGTGCTTTTCCTTGTTCCAGACTGCTTGGAATTCAGTCCTATATGTGAATACCTTCTGCAAGAGCCCTATCAAAGTAAGAGTACAATTACATAAGAACTTACCATAACAGTAGATCTTCGAGAGAGGCTCTTGCAGTAGGTATTGCCTTCACGCCTTCCATCCCCTTAAGTTTTATTTGCTTCATTTCCATGGGGGGGGGATTATCCTCTTCTCTCTCGTCTTGCCTCTTTTGGCCTTTGGCGGGAAAGAACTGGAAGGTGGACCAGAGACTGCTAGCTAGAAATTTTTCTGGGGGTCCTGATGCTTGGCGGTTTAGTCCTACATGTGAATACCTACTGCAAGAGCCTCTCTCGAAGATCTACTGTTGCGGTAAATTCTTACGTAACTGTACTGTCTTCTACGGAATGGTCCCTTGCAGTAGGTCATTACTTCTAGGAGGTTCCAGCAGAGGGCGCTGTCACACGGCAGTTTCTTCCAGCAGTCTTTCATCAGGGACCGCCCACACACGACGTCATCTCTCTGTGCCCTAGATAAATGTGTGTGATCTCTGATATCCTCAGTTCATTTTCCAGTCGTCTTCAGCTTGCACAGCAGCTAGCTAAAACTTCTGTGTAGCAGTCATTGACAAGAAATTGGATAAGACGAATGTCTTAAAAAACCTACTTCAAAGAAAGAAGCCCCATCTTGTCTTTCATAGGGACCGGGTTGTGCTGTGCACCAAGTCGTCCATTCTTCCTAAAGTAGTCTCAGAATAGACTCTCAGTCAGTCCTTGGAGTTACTGGTGTACTACCCCGACTACTCCAGTCTGGAAAGCATCCTACATTCTCTGGATGTTCACAGAATACTCCGCTATTACACTAACCAGACTAAGTCCATTAGGAAACATCTCAACTCTTCGTCACATTTGCCCCTGAGTGTGAGGGCCTTCCCATTGCCAAGCGCACCCTCTCCTGTTGGTTGGCACATTGCATTGCCTTTCATTACAAAAAATACAATAAGCCCCTGTCAGATCATGTTCAACCTCACTCCACTAGGGCAATGGCAGCAACTGCAGCTTGCTTTAAAAGGTGTCGCTATTACAGACATCTGCAATACAGCTACCTGGTCCACAGTCCATACCTTTACAAGGCATTACAACCTAGACATTACCTCACGGCGCAGGACTGGCTTTGGTTGTGCCGTCCTCCAAGGCATTCTAGCATAACTGCCCTCCCATATGGACATAACTGCTGGGGAATTTCCCAGAAGTGATGGCCCACTGCAAGAGACCATTCCGTAGAAGATAGTGCGGTTATGTAAGTACCTACCGTAACAGTAGATCTTCGAGGAATTTCTCCTGCAGTAGGTCCTATCCCGCCCTCTGTCCCCTTCCTTCTCTAACAGAGACAAACTCAGAATCCTTTGGTACTTCGGTCCTCACCTTTGCAAGCTGAATCCTGCGGGGAACTGAGGATACCAGGGACCACCCACATTTATATAGGGCACAAAGAGATGCCATGTGTGGGCGGTCCCTGATGAGACTGCTGGAAGAAGCTGCCGTGTGACAGCACCCTCTGCTGGAACCTCCCAGAAGTAATGACCTACTGCAAAAGACATTCCTCAAAGATCTACTGTTACAGTAAGTTCTTGCGTAGCTGCACTTTCTAGGAGTGGTATATGATGTTCATCCAGACTAACCCACCCGACCTCCCCAGCTTCGACGCACAACGGGCAAAAATCTGGCATCATGGGGCGGAGCTGAGGGTTATACCACCGGGTGGGTGGGAGGGAGAGCCAGCTTCAAGACCTTCCGGCAGGATTCAAAGGAAAAGACCATGCCAAACAGTGTGGATGAACAGCATATACCACTCCTAGAACTACTGTTACAGGTGAGTAATCTGTTTTCTAGGGACATGGATATGTTCAATCCACACTTCATAGCAGGTTCCTTGCTGCTTTAAATCTTACTGGAAGGTCTCAAGCAACTCCTCCCACCACCAATTAGTAAAACTCAGCTCCGCCCATGGCGTAGATCTTCCTTAAGCTTGACTCAGGTTCCCTTCTTAGCACTGTGTTTAGACTGGATCCAAACTCTTCAGTTAACCCGAAACTAATATTAAAGTTTACAAGACTTCGGTCTCTTTCTTCCTCACTGCAATGGATAAGTTGACTCCCGGTTTTCGGCGGTGCCCATGCGGGCAGATGATGTCTCGGACCGATGCGCACTCCCCGGGCGTTTATTGCCTCGGGATTGACCACGATCCGCCGGCCTGTGATTTGTGTATGTCCTTCTCGGCCAATGTCCTCAAAGACCATGCTGCCAGACTCCAACTTAGGCGCCCCGAGAGACATATTCCACCAGTGAAGTCAAAGGAGGCCCGTTGGGCGGTGTCCGGCGGCGGGCTCGGCTGAGCAACTTGAGCAGATGATCACCCTCGAGGAGGAGGCAGCCTAGGCCGCATCTTCGTCCTCGGTCGCGGCATTTATCCCGCTCTCCTTGGGCTCCTCCTACACGGCTTCTTTTAAGGAGTTTTGTCAATCCCTCTCCACGAAAGGTGAGGGTCCATCAGGACACTCCTCTCAGTCCAAGAAGGACTCGAAGGGCAAGTCCCACCGTCGGCGTTCATGGGAGCGGTCGAGGTTGCGGCTAAGGCCGCTGGCTTCACGGTGTCCCCGTCAGGTCAGCCAGCCGAGACACCCGTCGACTTGGTTGAGAGTTTTCTCGACCCGTCAGACGGCTGTCAACTGGAGAAGCCGACAACCCTTCTTCACCGGTTCCCCTGGTGGAAACCGAGGACTTGCCTGCGCCTCCTGTGCCGGAGTCCCTGGTTAAGGTTCCTGAGCTGAGGTAGGAACGGGTTTCCCCCGCTCCGTCCCAGACCCACCCTCGGAAACACAAACGGTCTCTGTCTCGGACTTCCTCTCGGTCCAGCCGATCCCGCCGACACCGGCGTTCTCAGTCTCTGCACCGATGAAAGCGGTGGCGCCGCTCGTCCTCGTCTTCCTCGGAGGAGGAAAGGCTTCGGCGCAAGTTGCGTCGATGCTACGAGGACTTAATGTGGCAGCAGCTCCTCCTGACGGGGAACAAGCTGACCCTGTCGCCTTCCCCAGCCATTAAGTGGCTGTCACATGAACGGCCGAAACAACCCCTCGTGGTTGTCGAGGAGCCTAAACCGGTGCCGGTTGTTCGGCCGAAACCAGCTGCCCCACCTATTGTGTTGGAACCCCCACCTTCACAACCTAAATCTGGGGCTCTGACCAAGGATTCTCGGTCGGGTCAGGGGTTGCCCCATCAGTTTGTCGGTCACCCTCACTCCCGACCATCCTCGGCAGGTGGAGGGTGGCTCAGGCCCTAGGCAGCTATTCGCAGACTCCTCGGAGTCTGATGACTCTTTCCTGTTCTCCAGGCCCCTTGACCTGGAGTCCTCTGGGGAACAGTCGGTGGACGAGAGCCCATCCTCGTTCATGGGTCTGCTTCGGCTCATCTCAGAGTCTACTGGGGTGCAGTTCAAACCCATATCCAAGCGGGCCAAGTATCCCCTCACGGAGATACTGGACCGAGGGGATTCTCCCACGGAGGACTTTCCGGTGGCTGAAGCCATTGTTGGCCCAGCCTTGGAGTTATGGCAGCGGCCGGCTTCTTGTCCTGCTCCTTCAGCCAGGATGGCCAGGAAGTACTCGGTCCCCACCAGTTCACTGTCCGGTTTTTCGGAGCACCCCTCTGAGGAGGGGCTTGTTACCGATAGTGTTTTCCAGCATTCTGGGAACACCAGGGATGTGGGCAAGCCTCCCGACAAAGAGTCCAAAAAGCTGGACTATGCCGGGCATAAGGTGTACGCTGTGTCCTCCCTAGGCCTCCGTTAGGCCAGTTCGGCCGTACTGATGGCGCACTTCTCCTACGCCCTTATGGGCTCCCTGGATGAGGTGATCCCTCATCTCCCGGCTGACCTCCAGATTACTGTCAAGCAGGTGCGGGATCAGGGAAGGGCGGTGGCAAAGCAGCAGCTCCAAACTGCTCTGGATATTGGAGACTCTTGTGCCCGGTCAGTAGCGGCCGCAGTGGCCATGCGCTGCAGAGCTTGGCTGCGGATCTCCACCTTCACGGCGGATACCCAGCACAAGCTGGCAGACGTCCCCTTCCTGGGTACCGACTTGTTTGGGCCCGGGGTGGAAGGCCATCTCCAGAGGATCAAGAAGTCCAGTGCCAATTTGGACTCTGTCACTTCTGCCCAGAAGGACAAAGGCCACCAGCAGCAGCTTAAGTCCTTTCACCCTTCTGCCCCTGCGGCACATCCGGCCCAGCAATACCAGCATCGAGGCCAGCAGGCTCGCACTTGGCACTCCAAAACCAAGCCTACAGCTTCCTCCAACAGGAAGCCAGGAGGAAAAGGCCCGGGAGGCCCCTCGGCTGGTCCCTCCTCCAAGCCTGCCCAGTGACGGGTTGAGGGGTGTCGCCCCCAGCCTCGTCGCTCCCCCCTGGGTTCCCTCCGTGGGGGGACTGCTCCGCCATTTTCTTTCCGCCTGGTCCGCTATCACCACGGACCACTGGGTGTTGGAAGTGGTAGGAAAGGGTCTGCCTCTGGAGTTCGAGCAGGCCCCACCCTTCCGAACCATCGCCCCACGGGGGACTCCGGGGTCCGCAGCCTCTCTGTCGGTCCGTTGAGCCAACATTGCCCTGTTCCTCCAGAAGGAGGTGATCAGGGAAGTTTCGGATCCTCCATCAGACCTAGGGTTTGTGTCCAGGTATTTCCTGGTCCCGAAATGGACGGGGGTCTGGCGCCCCATTCTAGACCTGCATGACCCGAACAGGTTCCTAAGGTCTCGAACCTTCAGGATGGTCACTCTGGCTCAGATCATTCCATCCTTGGAACGAAGCGTGTGGTTCTGTTCTGTGGACCTCCAGGACGCGTTCTTTCACATCCCAATCCGTCCGTCCCTGCAGCGATTCCTCCGCTTCAGAGCAGAGGGGTCCCTTTACGAGTTCCGAGCTATGCCCTTCGGCCTCTTTCCAGCTCCCAGGGTCTTCACCAAATGCATGGCAGTGGTGACAGCATTCCTGCGGCGCCGAAGGGTCTGGGTGTACCCTACCTGGACGACTGGCTGACTGCGGCCTCCTCCAGACCGGAGGTGGACGGTACAGGGATCTGGCCCTCAGGTTTGCTCTCAGGTTGGCCTCCTCATCATGAGGCCAAGTCGAACTCGTGCCAAAGCAGGTGATTCAATTCATCGGGGCGAGCTCAACTCTCTTGAGCCAGAGCATGGCTCCCGGCGGACAGGGCCGAGGTTCTTTCCTCCTTTGCCCAATCATTTCGGGTTGGGCAATTGCCCCCTGCCCAGGACTTCCTGCGCCTCCTGGGCCTCATGGCGGCCTGCACCAGAGTGGTCCATTGGGCCCATTGGCACATGCGTCCCCTACAATGGGGACTGGCCAGCCAATGGTCATAGCGCTCCGGTCCCTTGGACCAGCCGGTGGCAGTGACCCAGGAGATGTGGAATTCTCTCCAGTGGTGGATCATTCCAGCTCATCTGCAGGAGGGCATCCCATTTGTCCGCCCTGAGCGGACGGTCTCTCTATTGACCGCCTCTCCGGGTTGGGGTACCCATCTGGGGGAGCACAGAGTGCATGGCCTCTGGTACCCTCGGGAGTCTTGATGCCACATCAACCTGCTGGAGTTTCGAGTGGTCCATCTAGCCCTCACCGCCTTTGCTCCGTTTGTACAGGGTCAAGTGGTCCAGATCCAGACGGACAATACCACGACCATGTACTACCTAAACCACCAGGGCGGGACGCGCTCCATGCCCTTGTGCAAGGAAGCTCTCCGCACTTGGTCCCTCGTGCGCAACCAGGAGGCGGATCTCTAGCCATCCATGTGGCAGGGCCTCCAACACTCTGGCCGATGCCCTAAACCGGATAGGGGCTGCGTCTCACGAGTGGTCTCTCCTGCTGGAGGTAGTACAAGATCTGTTCTCCCACTGGGGCATGCCTCAGGTAGACCTGTTTGCCTCCGGGGAGAATGCGAAGCTGAGACTGTTTCATGCCCCCCCAGCAGGGCTTGCTGCAGGGGATGCCTTCTCGAGGCCGTGGACACCGAGCCTGTTCTACGCCTTCCCCCATTTCCCTTGATCCACAAGGTGCTTCTCAAGGCGAGGAGGGACAAGGCGCAGGTGATTCTGGTAGCCCCAGACTGGCCCCGCCAGTTCTGGTATCCAGATCTCCTCAGCCTCAGCTCCAGGCTCCCGAGGTGGCTCCCAGCCCGCCCGGACCTGATCTCAGTCAACCAGGAGAAGGTTCTCCACCCGGACCTTTAATCCCTTCACCTGATGGCCTGGTTCCTGAGCGGCTAGAGTTACAGGCTTTGGGTCTTTCCGACGAGGTCCTCAACATTGTTGAGGCATCCCGTAAGGAGTCGACCAGGAAATGCTATGCCTTCAAGTGGAAGAGATTCTCCATTTGGTGTCAGGGCAAGGGGTTGGACCCTTCCTCCTGTTCCTTGGCAAGCATTCTGGATTACTCGTCCCTTTCTCAGCTAGGGCTTCGGTCGACGACCCTTAAGGTGCACCTGGCAGCCATCTCTGCTTACCGGGCGCGGGCCAGGAAGCAATCAGCGCAGGAGAAGGTGGGGCGCTTTTTCAAAGGCCTTGATCACATATCCCCTCCGGTGCGAGAACCTCCACTTCCGTGGGATCTACTGCTGGTACTGGCTAAGCTCATGGGCAAGCCATTCGAACTGATGCACAGGTGTGACATCTCTCACCTGTCCTGGAAGATCGCCTTCTTGGTGGCTATCACGTCAGCCAGAAGGATGGGAGAGCTCCAGGCGCTTACCATCGAGTCTCCCTATCTGGTCTTCCACAGGGACAAGGTTGTCCTGCACCCCCAACCGAAATTCCTTCCGAAAGTGGTGTCGGAGTTTCACCTTAACTAGGTGTTGACTCTGCCAGTGTTCTACCCCAGTCACACCTCAGAGGCCGAATATAGGCTCCATACTTTGGACCCTAGAAGAGCGCTCTTATTATAAGGAGTGAACGGCTGAAGTTCAGGGAGAGGTTCGCCAGCTGTTTGTCACCTACGCTGAAGTCACACCTGGCAGACCTGCAGCCAAGCGGACAATAGGCAGGTGGATCACCTCCTGCATAGATCTCTGCTACAGGTTGGCGGGCATGGAGCCTCCCAAAGGGATAAGAGCTCATTCTACCCGCCATACCGCTGCTTCGGTGGCTGCTTCCAGGGATGTCCCTATCCAGGAAATCTGCAGGGCTGCTACCTGGAAGTCAGCACACACCTTTATTACCCATTACCACATCAACCTTGAGTCACGCTGGGATGCTGGTTTTGGGACCTCAGTTCTCCAGTCCTTATTCCCTAAGTAGCGGGTGTGCGCCTTGCCTCCCTCCTCCCTGATAACTGCTAGGAGTCTGCCATGAAGTGTGGATTGAGCAACATATCCATGTCCCTAGAAATACAGGTTACTCACCTGTAACAGGAGTTCTAGGAATGGTATATGTTGTTCATCCACACAACCCACCCGGCCTCCCTGGCTTCCAGCGGGCTAGATCTGGCGTCATGGGGCGGAGCCGAGAGTTTTACCACCCGGGTGGGTGGGAGGAGCCAGCTTGAAGACCTTCCGGCAAGATTTAAAGCGGCAAGGAACCTGCCATGAAGTGTGGATGAACAACATATACCATTCCTAGAACTCCTGTTACAAGTGAGTAACCTGTATTTATGTCACAACCCAAGAAAAGAACCGGCCCTGTGGGTTTTCAGCATTGCACATTGTGGTGAACCATTTGCTAAAGCTGATCCGCTCTTAATTTGTGTTTTCTGCCTAGGGCTTAACCACCTGAACGCAGATTGTAAAATTTGTGAAAACTTTCCCCAGTCGACGCTTGATAGACAGTTGAACCAAATGAGGGAAAAGATGTCCGATAAAGCTGCTGACCCAGCCTTGGATAAACTGAGTCCTTCTCACTCTAAAGAAGAACGCAAGGAACCAGACGAACATCCCTGTGACAAGGGTGAAGGTTCCCTGAGAAGAAAGCGAACCGCAGAGACTGCCACTGAACCGGCAACATCTGCTAAAAAGGAGGAAAAGCACTCTGGGAAGGAACTGCAACCGACAAATCCACCGGTTCCCATCACTGAGGAGATTGCTAATGCCATAAGGATAATCCAGTCGCTGCAAACTGGTACCTCAGTTCCTGGTTCTTTTGAACATTACCCTGATATTTATGGCGCTGATGATTTTGGGGAGCCCCCTGCACCGGATGTTTCCTCTGGTCCTCAACTCCCTGACAAGGGACCTGAGGATTTTACCTTACCTTTTGCTTCATGAAGCAGGTGGCACAGACTCTGGACCTCTTCACTCGGGAATCTACAGAGGAGGAGGAACCATGTACCAGCAACTAAAAGGTTGGAACTTGCTACTACCAATATGTATGTCCCTAAAGAGACAAGCCAGTAGAATTTTGCAACCCCCCCCCCCAAACTTCCATTCCCCCAAGTGGACAAGAAGATGGGATAGGAAATACTGGATGGTCAAGGCTGGAGCGGAGTTCCTTTTTGGGCATCCCAGTCATGAAGGGGTGGTGCAGGCTGCTGCATGAGACAAGGCAAGCATTCCTTTGGCATCACACCAACCTGATAAAGGTTCTCGGAAAATTGATTCTATGGCCAGCAAGCCTTACTTGAGTTCTTCTCTGGCCATTAGGCAGGCCACTTATATGGCTTATGTTTCCAGATACCAGAAAAGTCTCTGGAACATGGTTTTGGAGATTGCTAAGGCCTGCCCTGCTCCCATAGCATCTGACCTAGCTGAGGCTGTGAAAAGGGGCATAGTGGCTTCCAGGTACCAATTTCGGATGGCAGTGGATGCCAGTGACATTGCAGCCTGACTGATGGCAACTTCAGTGTCCCTACGGAGATTTGCTAAGGAAAAGGCAGCAACACCTCTGAAGTACAAGAGTAAAGGGGGTAGGGGTAGAACCCACTACAGACCTTTCTTCCAAACTCAGGCTCTCCCAGCCTATCAGCCACAGAGAGGGTACTTCAGGGGCAGAAGGGGAACAGCAGTCGAGCTGGCCCCAGTTCCCAGCCAAGTGCACAAGCAAAGCAGATCCCCTGAGGGGTCTGCCAGTGTCGTCTCCCCCATTCCCAGTAGGAAGCAGGTTGGCTCACTACCTCCAGGCTTGGAAATCCATCACCACAGACAAGTGGGTCCTGGAAGTAGTGAGCCAGGGTTTTGCTCTCAGCTTCAAGGTCTTACCTAGGCTGAGGGCAAGAGTTTTCAGACCTGCCACCGTATCAGAAGCAGTTCTGTTGGAGGCGGAAGTAGCAGAATTCCTTCAGAAGGCAGTGGAACCTGTTCCCTTGGCCCAAAAGGGAAAGGGACTCTACTCAAAATAGTGTCTCGCGCTAAAGAAAACGAGAGTGGTAACCCATACTGGATCTCAGACATTTAAACAGGCATTTGACAAATCCAGAGTTCAAAATGGTCACTCTGGCTACTATTCTCCCTACACTCAGGCATGGAGATTGACTGGCATCCCTGGACTTAGATGCTTACTTCCACATTCCTATCTGGTGATCCCACAGAAAATACCTCAGGGTCAGATTGCCATCAGGCCATTACCAGTTCAGAGCAATGCCTTTCGGCCTGACTTCTGCTCCAAGTATTTACAGAGTGCCTAGCAGTAGTGATAGCACATTTAAGGAGGCAGGGAGTTGGTCTTCCCATACTTGGACGACTATCTAGTAGTAGGCCAGTCTCCCCCCAAAACCAGGTCAAAGATGCACTGACCACCACGTAGGATACCCTGCAGTCCTTAGGCTTCCTGGTAAACCAAAAGAAGTCAGTGCTGAGACCAGATCAGCTCCTGGAATTTATAGGATCAGATATGGACACTCTGAGGAATGGTTTTCCTCCCTCGGGAAGGGTGGACAGCCTTGTACAGTTGGCCAACTCCTTCCAGCTGCATATTCCCAGACCAGCAAGGCACTTTCTCCAGCTGTTGGGACACATGGCTGTGTCAACAGCAGCAGTGCCATGTTCCAGGTTAGGAACATCCAGTTCCATCTTAGATCTCACTGGTCGCAGAGAAGGGATTGTCTGTCAAAGATGGTGCCAGTCACAGGAACTCTTCTTCAAGCACTCCAGTGGTGGCAGGAAAAGGACAACCTCTGAGAATGTGTACCTTTCCTTCAGCAACCACCAGCAGCAGTGCTAACAACGGATGCCTCCCTCCTAGGATGGGGTGCACACCTGGGGAGCACACAACACACGGTACTTGACTCCAGCAGGAGTGTCTGCTTCACATAAACCTGTTGGAACTCAGGGCAGTTTACCTAGGCATTCAGTCCTTGCCTCAGTGCTGCAGGGCAAGGTGGTTCAAGTCAGAACAGACAATACAACCACGATATACCACATCAACAAGCAAGGGGGCACAAAGTCATCCCTCTGTGTATAGAGGCCATGAAAGTATGGAGTTTGGCCTACTCCCTTGGGATCTCCCTGTCAGCAGTTCATCTCCCAGGGAAGGACAATGTCCTCGCAGTTGCCCTCAGTAGGATCAACCAGAATCACCATGAGTGGTCACTAAGAAGACAAATTCTGCAGATTGTGTTCAGAAGGTGGGTACTCCAGAGGTGGACCTCTTCGCAGCCCCAGACAGTCACCAACTATCACAGTTCTGTTGCAGGCCTCCTGTAGTGGGCACAGTGCCTCTGGATGCACTGCTGTTGGATTGGACAGGGAAGTTCCTGTATGCCTCCCCTCCATGTCCCCTGTTGCTGAGAGTACTGAACAAGTTCAGGGTTCAGACAGCGACAGTGATCCTCATAGCTCTAGACTGGGCCAGGCAGCCCTGGTATCCACTGCTCCTGACCCTGTCAGTATCCAGACCAATCTCCCTCCCCTGACGACCTCACAGTGCAGGATCCTTTACCCCAATCTCCAGTCCCTCAGTCTCAAGGCTTGGCTCTTGAGGACTCATGCTGACCTACAGCTCTCTGAAGGGGTTCTGGAGGTCCTCACAGTTTCTAGAAAACCCTCTGCTGGGAAAACTTAAACCTCCAAGAGGAAGAGGTTTTGTGTTTGGTGCCCGCAAAAACATGTAGACTAGCCAGGCTGGCTTGCTAGTTGTTTTGGATTATCTGGCACACCTTCAATCTCTCGGCCTCAGGCCATCTACCCTTAAGATACACCTGGCAGCTGTCTCTGCTTACCTCTCAGTGGGTAAGAGTTCATCTCTGGCTGCTAACCATTTATTCAGAAAGTTTTTTAAAGGTCTGTTACACTTGCATCCCTCATACAGGGAGCCAGCTCCTGCATGGGACAGGCAGACTGGATGTGCCTGGCAGTCCATGTCTGACAGAAGAATCTATGGGACCTCAATGTACGCATTGGCCAGCTAATGCTGCCACCCTTCGAGCCCATACCTTCAGCAGAGCTTAAGTATGTGACATGGAAGATGGTGTTCCTGGTAGCTATCACCTCAGCCAGGAGAATTAGTGAGCTCCATGCCCTGTCAACAGAGCCAAACTACATCTTAGTCCATAGGGACAAGGTAGTACTCAGGACTAACAAGAAGTTTCTCCCCAAGATGGTGTCGGACTTCCATCTGAATCAGTCCATCACTTTGTAGGTTTTTTCGTTGATCATTCCAGTTCAGGGGAACGTAGGCTGCATAACTTAGATGTCAAGAGGGCTATCAGTTACTACTTGGATCATACTAGCATGGTTCAAAATTGGTGCCCGCCCACCAAATGCAGGAGGATTTCACTTCGGGTGGGTGAAAGTGCACCAATTGAGCACCCACCAGGCGCCATGCCATTTTAAAAAGTATTGCTGCTGTTCCCCTGATTGCAACTAGTGGCCACTGCAGAGCGCCACCAGAGATTGTCAAAAGGCCGCTGAAGTGAGCTCCCGAGGATGAAACTACGTGAGAAGAGGAGCTTTTGCCCAGAAGTCATCAGCCCTTTGCAAGGGAACTCCATTTCTTGCCGGTGCCATCTGTACGAGTCGGGAGTTTGTCTGTGGTGTGGACTGCCGCGACCGTTCGATTCGCGATCTGTGTAGCTGCCTGCATCTCGAGAGTCCGGGAGTCGAGAGGGAGTGTCCAGTGTCAGTGATATGAGAGAAGCAGCAAGCCCAGAAAAACCCATTGTCTAAGACTGAAGGCCTGGTAGGTAAGTAGTGAGAGTGCCTGGGGGGAATGTGCTACTGCTGCTCACAAGTCAAGTGGCAGGCTCAGATCATCGGATCACCGATTGGGAGTGTCATTTCATCAGGTCCTGTTGCAGTTTGAGTTGTTTTCTAAAAAGCTGAGTGGTGCCACTAACTGCCGGGGGAATGGGGTCAGGTGGTGGGGGCAAGCACATATTGGGGGGGGGGGGGCAAGCACAGCAGTGAGAGCGTCGATCAGGAAAATTAATAAAAAGTTCAGATGATGTGCTGCCTTTACAGTTTTTCTACCTTCCTGAGTCTAACGTGTGGGAGAAGTGTACATCTCCTCTGGGACTCTTCCATGCTGCTGCTGTCCTGAGAGAGGGACTGTTACAGCAAAACATGAGGAAAATCAGGACAGCAGCAGCAGTCTTCAGTAATTTCTGAAGCAAGCTAGTGAGGGGAACAAGAAGACTGTCGTTACTCTGAGTGACTCAGTGACCAGTAAGCCAGATAGTGTTGCAACTCTACATAAAACTTGGTCATTCATTACAGCTATCAGATGATTGTGTGAGGATACCGAGAGGCATGACAGGGAACAGACAGCTCTGATGAGCAAGTGGCAGACCAGCAAGGCAAGGTATTATTTGCTGCTAACTTGGAGATGTTGCTAGCCTTGCTCGTCTGTCACTTGCCCATCAGACAGTGATTGATAAGACCAGCTTTGAGGGTGTGAGCCTGACAGGCGAGGACTGCAGCACCGCCTTTACAGCATCAAAGAAGAAACTGCTGGATGACTTGAAGTCAAGCCTTAACCGATTTTTGGATGTGTCTGATTGGAGTCCTCTGTACTACCAAGGTGGTGAATGTCAACTGTTGGCTGGACCCAGACAATATTTCAGGTAAATATGAGGCCGGGGGTCCTTAATTTTACTCAGAGATGTATACACTGGTGGAACACTTCCAACACATCCTAGTTTCTTCTGGAGTGGTAATTAAAATACCTGACCAGTGGACCATTTTGAACAAGATCTACCAAAAGCCCAAGTTCACTACAGAAAATCTACAAAAGCTTTCTAGGCCAGCAGTCAACAGGATGCACCGGGATCAGTGTGCCACAGTTCTAGACCTAATTGATCTTGTGCTGTCTTTGCCTGCCTCCACAGCAGAGTATGAACGTGGCTTCAATGTTGTGAAGCAAATAAAAAGTGACTGTGATGTGACACCCTCACTGACCTGCTGATTGTCCAGCTAGTTTCACCAGACATATGCGTTTGATCCCAATCCTGTGGTGGAGCTCTGGTATCCTAGCGGTATCAGAATAAGACCACCGGAATTTATGGATGTGGCTAGCACCAGTCCAGAAGAGGGATCCAGCACTTCATTTTGCCATCTGGAGTCTGCAGCCACCAGCCATCCTGTCCATCATGAAACAGAGGAGGAGGAAGAAGAAATTTTCATCTGCTGGCTTAGTGACAACAATGAAGAGGATGCGAGCAAAACTTAATCAAGGCTCTAGTCTGTTGGGACTAGAAACTGCTCAAAAATGTACTATGTTGTTCAGTTATTGTGTTCTTGGGGTTGATCTTCTTGGACATAGTCTCCACCACTCATTCACACGGATGGGATCTACGCCGGAGGCACTAGGACCCAGCGGGAGCAAACTTTTTTGCAAGAGGGTCGGCGCCAGAGATGGAGCGGCGCTGCACGCCTCGGCTCGTGCGGCAAAGACTTTCTTGGCATCGATCCTCCAACCGCCTCAGTTCCTTTTTTCCGTGCTGTGAAGTGCGCTACAATGATGACGACGCTTGCCCCCCGGGAGTGAAACTTCAAACTAGCAGCATAGTTTTCAGTTTATTATTTTGTAGTATTTCTCAAATGAGTACCGCTTACTGTAATTTATTCTTATTACAAGAAAGAAGTCTCAGCCTGCATTGACGGAGTCGACCATGAGCGGGTCAGGTGATGGTAGGGAGACTTCCTATGAAAGCTGTTCAGTCAGCTGGGCTAGGTCTGGTCCGCCGCCCTCTCCGGAGAGGGGGTCTGACAACAGACAATCCAGTGCCCGAGGGGAGGGGCGGTCCCCCCGGAAGCATAAAAGAAAACGGTTGCATTCTCGACAATGTTCGGCCTCGAGCTCTTCTTCGTCCCACAGGTCAAAAAAGAGAAGGCATCACTTGAGGTCGGTCATTGGAGTCATTTGCTGGTCTCCTCCTCCGGAGTCGCCGGTTTCTGTTTCCGGTCACCGACCTCTTTGACATCGGAGCCCTTCCCCGCCTTCTGATAGGGCTTCAGATGAGCAGTTTCATCAGTGGGCTGCTCTGATGGAGCATTGGGCTCGGAGGTTGGTCCAGCTGCCTGGCCCAGTCACTCAGAGGCCCTTGGACCCTTCGGGGGATTGGGTAGGGCGGTTGGGCCTCCCTAGTTGCGCGGCACCTTCTTCGGTGCCGTCGACTCTGCACTCAGGTGTTTTCACCCCTCACATGGCTGCAGCGCAGGGGGCCCCACCGATGCCTCTATCTCCTTGTATTCTTCCTTCTTTCTCCTCAAATCTTAGTTTTCGGAGCCCTGTGTTGGTTTCGGCACCGTCTGTGTCGATGGGTCGCTCAGCGCCGATGCGTCTGTCGGTGTCATCCTCATCGCCGTTGGGATTTTCGGCTGCATTTCAGCACCGCCCTCGGCGCTGTTGGGCTTGTCGGCACTGTACACTGCACTGGGTCAGGTGGTGCTGTGCTCTTCGGCACCGAGACTTGGTGTGAAGTCTTCCAGTCTTTAGGGCTTCTCAACTCCGAACCCTTTTCCTTCCTTTTTTCCTTCTGATTTTCACTCCTTTCCTGTCCATAACCGTCCCTCCTGGGCTGTCAGGAGATATTGAGCCTGACCCAGACCTTAGGCTGGGTGATGACGTGAAAGGAACAGGATCTAATCCTATTGCAGAGCCTGTGGTTGAACACCTGTCATTTAAGTCTCTGCTGAAAAAATTTTAATTCCACTCTTTCACTCCAGACTACGGATATCGATCCTGGGAAACTTTTAAGGCTCCAGTACCTTCATGTCCCAGACATCCCTATGGATTTAACTCCCCCGGTACAGCCTTCCTTTGAGACGCTTTCTCAAATGGTATGGAATAATCCCTCTCTCGTTCCTTTTGTGGCTAAGTCCATAGATAGAAAGTATGCTGCTCCCAAGGATCGACCCATTTTAGCCTCCCAAGCCTTTGCGGACCCTATTGTAGTCTTGGCAGAGAATGATGAGGTCGTCCTCCCTCAGGCTACTACAGCCCGACCTATAAACAGAGAATCTCGTAAGAGAGATACTTTAGGTAAGAGAGTATTTGCTGCATCCACCCTGGGTATGCGTATTACCAGCTACCAGGGCTATTTCTCTCAATATGAGTATATCCTTTGGCATTCACTCAAACAAATGGTAGAAGCTCTATTGGAGTCGGACCCTAATTCAGCGCTTCTTCAAACCATAACCAGGGGTATCAAGTCCAACAACCAGCAGGTTAAAGCAGCTATGGATGCTTTCGATAATGCCTCCCGAGTGGGGGAGGCGGGCAGACATTTGTACTTGCTGTCACTCCTGGCTCGCACTTCGGAAGCTACGAGGACGGTGCCCAGCAGCAGGTCATGGCATTAGCCTTCAGTGTGCATCTCTTCAGTCCTCAAGTAGAACAAGCTCTAGAGGCCACACAGAAGACTAGGTCTGCCATTAAATTGGCTCGACCTGCTCCCACCCCTTCTCGGGGGTATTAATAAGCACCAGTTTCACAACCGTCATTCCTTTCGAGGCAAAGGCAGGGGAGATTTTAATAAAAACCAAGCCCCCCAGCCTCAAAAGAAAACGCAACAGAAAGCACAAGGGCCCAAAGTGCCCAGTGCCGCCTTCTGAGTTTCTGGCCCAAGTCCCACCTCAGCTGCCTGAGGGGGACTCTTCCTCAGCGGTGGGAGATCGTCTGACTTATTTCTATAACCGGTGGGAGTCCATAACCTCGGACAAATGGGTCCTCTGGATAATCCGCATGGGGTATTCCCTTTATCTGTCAGATACCCCTCCGGATCATCCCCCCAAACGACAGCCCAGGCTGTCAGTACTTCAGTCAGAACTTCCCGCTTCCGAGATGCAAGGCCTTCTGAACAACAGGGCAGTAGAAATAGTTCCGCTGGATCAACGGAACACAGGGTTCTACACCCATTGCTTTCTAGTTCCAAAGAAAACCGGGGGCATGCTCCCCATTTTGGACCTCAGAAAATGAACAAATTTCTTCCCAAGGAGAAGTTCAAAATGATATCGCTAGGAACCCTGTTACCTTTGCTTCATCAGCACGACTGGCAAGCCTCCCTGGATATACAGGATGCTTGCCAACATATTCCTATTCACCCAAAGCATCACAAATACCTAAGGTGCATGGCTTTGGGCCAACATTATCAGTTCAGAGTCCTGCCCTTTGGGCTATCCACGGCGCCGCTAGTTTTTACAAAGTGCTGTGCAATTCTCGCAGCGCATCTTCCCATCCATATCTAGACGACTTGCTTCTAGCAAGTCCTTCTAGTCATGGAACTCTAGATCCCGTATCCATGGCCTCAGACTTTCTCACGTCCATGGGAGTTCTGCTAAATCTCAAGAAATCGCAGTTACAGCCCTCCCAGAAGCTCCTTTTTAGAAGAACTCTTCTGGACACCTCCTGTGCCAAAGCCTTTCTTCCAGAGGACAGAAGGAGCGATATTCTGCAGATGGCCCCATACATCAGAGAGAACAGCTCAGTTCGAGCTATCTCAATGCAATGGATGCTGGGTCTCATGGCATCCTCAGTGTTCACTGTACCCCTAGTTCGCCTCCACGTGAGAACCTCTTAATGGATGCTCAGTATTCAGTGGTCCCCAACCACGCACTGTCAGTCCTTTCTCATCAAGGTGACAGAACCTCTGAAGAGGTCGCTCACCTGGTGGTTGCAACAGGACAAACTTCTAGAAGGGTATCCCTTTGCTCCCCTGGATCACCAGATCTCCTTTACCACGGACACGCGTCCTTGATGGGGTGGGGAGCTCACTGTCAGAATCTCCATGCCCAAGGTACGTTGACTCAAGACGAATCCCAGCTTCATATAAATGTCCTAGAAATGAGAGCCGTCCTTTATGCAGTCCGGGCTTTGAAGGACATTCTCTGTCACAAGAACATTCTTCTTCAAACGGACAACAAAGCAGTGATGCATTACATCAACAAGCTGTGCGGTGCACACTCTTACACCTTATGTAGGGAAGCAATGAGAGTGTGGGAATGGTGCTTGGAGCACAAGGTTCCAATCCAGGCAGTCTGCCTGCTGGGAGTGCAGAACGAACTGGCAGACCATCTCAGCACAACGGAGATAGACCCTCACAAATGGTCTCTCAACTCAACCGTAGTTCAGTCACTATTCGCAGAGTAGGGAACTCCAGACCTGGACCTTTTTGCATCCCCACTCAACACAAAACTGCCTCTCTTCTGCTCCAGAAATCCAGGGCCTGGCATTTTCTGTCAGGATGCATTCAGGCTGCAGTGGACAAAATACTTTCTGTACGCCTTTCCTCCTCTTCCTCTAATTCAGAGGGTACTTCTCAAGTTCGAGTCCCAGGGGGGACAAAATGATCCTCATTACTCTGTTCTGGCCTCGACCGATATGGTTTCCGTTACTCAACAGTATGTTGGAAACCCCTCTGAAAGCGCTTCCTCTTCAGATGAACCTTCTGACTCAGGGGCCTGTGGTCCGTCCCAATCTGAGATTGCTTCACCTTCACGCTTGGCTCCTGAAGAGATAGAAGTGAACAGGTTCAATGTCTCTCGCAGAGTTTCAGATATTCTTTTGGCTGCGTGCAAGCCAGCCACTAGAAAAACGTACACAGCCAAATGGAAGCGTTTCTCCCTCTGGTGTGCAAAATCTTCTTTGAATCCTTTTTCCTGCCCACCAAATAAAGTTCTAGAGTACCTTTTAGACCTCTCAAATTCAGGTCTACAATACTCTACAAAGTTCACCTTTGTGCCATTTCAGCTTATCATGAGCCAGTACTTTCCTTGTCACTGGCTCAGTTACCTGTAGTTAAGAGGTTTCTTAAGGGAATTCTGCATACCAGACCTCCCATCAGACATTCAGTTGCAGTCTGGGATATTAATCTTATACTAGATATGCTCACTCGAAAGCCTTTCGAGCCTCTAGCTTCCTGTGAGCTGAAATTTCTCACTTGGAAAACGGCCTTCCTGGTGGCCATTACCTCGGCCCGCAGGGTCTCTGAAATACATGCCTTGGTCACAGACCCTCCATATACTGTATTTCATAAGGACAAAGTAGTTCTTAGAACCCATCCTAAGTTTCTCCATAAGGTTGTTTCAGAATTCCATCTAAACCAACCTTTAGTCCTTCCTACTTACTTTGTGAACTTCCAGAATGAAGGAGAGTATACCCTTCATTCTTTAGATGTTAAAAGAGCTCTGCATTTCTATTTAGATGGAACAAATCAAATTTGCAAAACTCAGCAACTGTTTGTTTCCTTCAGCCAGACCTGGCTGGGACAACCTGTCGCTCTCAGATGCATTTCAGCATAGCTGGTGGCATGCCTTCACCACTGCTATTCCATGGCGCAGGTTAAGCTGGAGGGCAGAGTGTACACTTACTCTACTAGAGCAGTCGCGGCATCCCTGGCGGAAATCCGCGTCCGTTGCAGACATTTGCAGTGTGGCTACCTGGAGCTCAGTGCATACTATCGTCAAGCACTATGCCCTGGATGTCCATGCCAGAGGACCTAATTCGTTCGGCAGGACCATCCTTAACGGACTTCTGTCCTAAATTGTGAGCTCTTGGTCTTTCCTGCCGCCCTCTCAGGGGATTATCATCTCGGTACTCTCCCATCAGTGTGAATGAGTGGTGAAGACTTTATGTCCAGGAAGATATGGAAATTATGTACCTACCGTAATTCTTGATCTTCTTGGACGAAGTCTCCACCACTCATTCACGCACCCACCCACCATCCCCCAAGCTCACCTCTGTTGTTGGTCTTCACTCCCTCAATCTTTAGGCTGTGAAGACTTATTTGTTGACCCTTCCTATACGGGTCATCTGGACCATCTTATGTCGGGTTTTTGGTAGGCTATCCTTCTAGGTTAGTTGCACTGCACCTCCTCAGAAAAAAGGTACTGAGGCGGTTGGAGGGTCGACGCTGAGATAGTCGTTGCCGCATGAGCTGAGGCCCACGGCACCGCTCCTTGCGGCTTCATCTCTGGCGCTGACCCTCTTGCAAAAAATGTTGCTGCCGCTGGGTCTTAGCGCCTCCAGCGTAGATCCCATCAGTGTGAATGATTGGAGTCTTCGTCCAAGATCATCAAGAATTAAGGTAGGTACATAATTTCCATTTTTTCCCCTGGCCAAAGTTACGTTTCTTCAGGAATATCCCTTGCCAGTGACAGTTAAAGGAAAAGAAGACAACACACGTCCTTTTTGCATTAAAGTTTAATAATTGTTTAAGTAATATTATACAATGGCAAGAACATTTGGTGGACGCCAATTGGTCAGTGTGTGCCTGCAACAGATATGTTATTACACAGTATCATCACTGTGTAAAGTCCAGGCACACACATGACCGCATCGCACTGTATGAAATTATGCCAGCGCTCTGGATTGCTGCTGTAAAGGACTACAGACCCCACCCCGGATGTACGCATAGAACCTCCCACTCACGACATCACAGACCATCCCCAAACACAGAACCTGCCTTTTTTTTTTTTTTCTTTCAACACTGTAGCCGAGCATGCAGTCCCTTTCTGATACCGTTCACTCGGTGCAAGCAGCCCTTTTCTGATACCACTCACTCAGATGTGTAAAACTGCTCCCAGGAACTTGTGTGTCTGAATGATGTGCACTCGTGCACGGTTGCCCGCTTCAGTTAAATAAACCACCGCATACCATTTTTTAATCATCCTGGCCCCACTCCCATTCCCCCAAACACAACAGTCTTTCAGTATAAAAAGACGTTATTTGAAATGGCATTTCAGTACCTCGGCTGTAGCTGAGCGAGCAGCTCTTAAGAGATGGCACGTGGCTGCCGTTTCGATCATTCCTTTAAATGTTTTATTCACTGTCACTGATGGTTTTGGTAAATAAAAAAAAATTAAAAGAGTAACCCTAAATCTTACCAGCAAAACAGTCGAAGGAGCGGAACTTTAAAAACACAGTACATTTTTCTTTCCATTACCGCTCCTGTTTAGTCACACTTCTATACAGTACTAGCGTGTGTAAACCACTTCAGCAGCTACTCACAACAGCCAGAAATGCAGAGGACAAACATGAAAAGGGAGAAAAATGTTTATCACAAAGAAAGTAGCAGAGAAAGTAACTGGTTTCTAATTGCGGTGGGGGGGGGCACATATATCGTTGCAGAGCAGTCCTCCACGGAGCGAGGGAGAAAGCAGCATGCAGTACTAGCACCACTCACAGACAGAAACAAAAACTGGGCTCTTTTTTTCAAAATGTAAACCTACACATAAAAAAATGAAGCAAAATGACTATTAAAATGTTTTTTCTGCATGTTTTGTTTCTCACATAAACGAGCCATTGTTTAATAGCAATAAGGCACTCCAGGGATATGTTATTATGTGATGACGTCGCTTCTCAGCTGTTGAACGCACAACCAGCAGAGTCATGACATTATTACGCAATAGCACACACCCTGTGGTGCCTTATTGTTTAAATGTTGTTGCACTGTAATAAAACATGTTTTTTTGAAAAAACTGAATTTCTCATCATTTCTTTGCTAGGCCAGTGTAAATCCTGTCGGGCCGATGGATTTTTCCAGTCACTAGCCCTGCTGACTAGTGGTCGAAAAAGTTAGTTTCAATCCCTGTACTTAGTCATAGGCAGGATAGTACTCAGCTCTTCCTGTCTTATGGATAGGTGAGCAAGGGCAAACCTGCCTTTAAGAGGTCCATTGCACGATGGAGTGTTGCCTGTATTCAATTCTGCTACAACAAAACTGGCAAAGAGCCTCCTGTGGGTCTTAGAGCCCACTCAACTAGGGGTACAGCTGCTTCTATAGCAGCTGCGAGAGATTCCTTTGTTGGAAATTTGTAAAGCAGCTACCTGGAAAACTGTTCACACATTTACCAAACACTATAGCCTGAATACCCAGGCCAGAAGTGATGCCAGATTTGGTACAGCAGTACTACAGATCCTGTTTTCTAAATAGGTTCTCTGCCCTCCTCCACAGGTACTGCTTGGGTAGTCTGCATATGTCAGAATACAGTAAGATTTCCTGTGGTTTAAAGAAAAAATTACTTACCATAGTAATCTTGTTTTTCCCAAGGGAATCTTACTGTATTCTGAGCTCCCAACGTACCTCCCCTACTAGAACCTATGGGCACTGCACTACAGCTGTCCATGCTGTTGAAAACTTGAATGTTTCTTGATTGGGGCATTTGTGACTTGAATTTTGGTGATGCCCACACTTTTAAAGGGGCACTGTCAGCTTTGGCCCTCGTTTTTTTCCATGATTTCAGCAGTGTGCCTCTAGGCACATATTTATCACCCATGTTCTCTCTAATGTCCCTATAGATCCCAAAATTGAGCATTCCTACCATTTTTCCAGATTTCAGCAGTTGTTTCCTTTCCAGCGGTCCGACTGTAAAAGTCCCATCCACCGGAAGCATATGGCTGCCGAGAACGCGCGTCTGACATGGAGCGCTGGCACGAAGTACAACTTTTTACATACACATAATGAAAAGCTGCTTGTAGTACGGGCTTTAGTTTGCTGCATTAGATTTGTCATTTTGGAATGAAATCCGAGCACTAATAGTGACACGAAATACATTTAAAAGTAAGTGCTGAAATCCCACTCATGCGCATTAGCGGTCAGAGCACAGATCCCGTACATGCGCAGGAGCATCCCCCTCTTGAGCATGCACGGGATTTCGGCACCTGCTTTTAAATGTATTTCATGTCACTATTAGCGCTCGGATTTAATTCAGAAATGCCAAATCTTATACAGCAAACTAAAGCCCATGCTACAAGTAGCTTTTCATTATGTGTATGTAAAAAGTTGTACTTCACGCCAGTGCTCCGTGTCAGACGTGCTTTCTTGGCATGCATATGCTTCCGGTGGACGAGACTTTTACGGTCGGACCGCTGGAAAGTAAATAACTGCTGAAATCTGGAAAAATAGTAAGAATGCTCAATTTTGGGATCTATAGGGACATTATAGAGAACATGGGTGATAACTATGTGCCTAGAGGCACACTACTGAAATAAAGGAAAAAAACGAGGGGCCAAGCTGACAGTGTCCCTTTAAATAAAAGGGGATTGTTTTTGGAGGGGTGCTAGTTATTTATTAGGATAGTTTAGATAGCTTATTACTATGCATGCTCCGTAAGAATCTGATGGTTGCAGGATGTATTCCAGGGACAGTGATGTGAAAACCGAGCTCAAGCCTAGCATTCCATCATTAGTATAGGTGTTATTAACCATTTCGGCTCCAGGACAGTCCTATGATGAGACCATACTGCAAAAGTCAATACAGCATGATCCCCTTGGAAGAAACAAGATTACTATGGTAAGTAATTTTTTCTTTTGGGTCTGTCACTTTAAATATTTCTGTACTTAAACGAAGAGCTTGAGCATTGGTTTAGCCTCCTGAAGACATACTTGTGTGCGAAACTGGTAGCGGTGTGAGTTTTCGACAGCCCATCTCTCTGCTACATAGGGTTGCTTACCGATTTTAGCGCATATTGGATGTTTGTTATTTGCTTTCTGGTCCTATGTCAGAAATTATGGATTTTTCTGAAAGAAGTTGTATTTTACCCTTAGACTTGTATGATACCCATTTTTCCTCATTTTGAGTCTGCTTTAGTACTTTTTTTCACATTTGAAATTAAAGAAGCACTCCTTTTAATGCGGCTTGGACTAGGTTTTCATCAGTATTCTCAGCTGTGTTTGTACAACCGTTGGTCAAATAAGGTGAGTCAGTTGTTTAAAATCACTTCTTTTGTGACAAAAATGAACTGTCATACAGCAGGCAGTGCTCCCTGGCCATATGGGACACTAGGTGTTGGAAAAACAGCTGATAATATTGTAAAAACCTGTCCCAAGCCATATTAAAAGGCGCGCTCCTTTTTTATTTCAAATGTGAAAAGAAGTACTAAAAGCAGACTCAAAATGAGGAAAGATGGGTATCATAAAGATAAGGAGATAAGGGGCAATCCAAAACAGAAAAAAGTATAGGTCAAAATTTTCACCGCTGTCTTGCGCTGCTAATTTAACATTAAACAAGATTACTATGGTAAGTAAATTTTTCTTTTGGTTCTGTCACTTTAAATATTTCTATACTTAAACAAAGAGCTCGAGCATTGGTTTAGCCTCCTGAAGACATACTTGTGTGCGAAACTGGTAGCGGTGTGAGTTTTCGACAGCCCGACTATCTGCTGTGTGACGGTTGCTTACCGATTTTAAATTGGACCTTCCTAGAGTATTGACTTCCAAAATGTGGGATCGGTGAAGTATGTTTGACTTCCAAAAAGTTGGAGTGACTTCCAGATTTTGACTCATGGAAGTTTCAGGCTTGCACTAAAAATAAATTAACTGAACCCTTGACAACTGCTGCTTCCATGTTATAGTAATTATCCTGTACAGAGTTTACCAGTGACGTGAACAGTTTGTTGTTTTTGCTTTTGTAATCAGGTGAAGGTCACTGGAACAAAGTCCATTTACAGTGGCGTCCATATCTCTTAACTGCTATGAATTTTGCATAGTGCTGTGAATTTTCACACTCAGATTTCCCCTTGCTTCGCGTAGGTTTACTGGTGTTCTTCATTTTGTTAGTTATTTATGAGCACACAAACTATTAAAACATTAAACCAACTTGATGGAAACATTCCTTAACATTAAATATACAGAGCTAACTATTCTTAGATATATTATTCTTTAAAATAAAAAAAACTTCTACACATTCTTGACATTTGCTAAGCGGTATGGTAGCAACCCGGAAACTGGACCAACAAAAAGGTACTGTTTGTACAGACATTTAAAAGGACCAGAGAGATTTTGCCTCCCTCAGGTAGGCCGTTAAAGTGCTCCAGAGTTTGGGGGTGACATAATCGAAGTACCCCTGACCTATTGGGTTGTGAACCAGGGAACTGTACTGTAAATCAGCTGAAGCTGATCAGAGTGCCTGAGGCTTTTCTGAGAAATGGAGCAGTTTAGGTGGACATGATGTTGGCACTAAGAGCAAGGATTTTGAAAATAGTTCTGCCCCACAAGTACAGTAGTTGAGCCTCACTTCGGAGGATATCCAGATTGCTGTTGATTATGATGCATCCTTTTATTTGCATCAAGCAACCTATACAGTTGTAGAAAGAATTGGAGCTAGACATTTCCCTGTTGGATAAGGAAGTAAAATGAATGGCTCCATAATCCAGGAGGGGAATAAGGCTGTGGTTTGCAGTGTCCGAACTGGCTTAGTAAGGCACTGCTTAACTCTGTAAAGGACCCAGTGATTTCTATTTAGTTGACTAGTAAGGTGTTCCAGGTGAAATTTGAAGGCTAGGTCTGGATTGAGGTGGCTCCCTAGATGTTAAAAACTGCTGACAGCCCACAGCACTTAACCATGTAATAATGTCTAAGTCAAAGGCACCAGTGAGGGTATTTACACGGGTTATGGATACAAAGTGCATGACTTGTTTTAAACCTCGGGAATCACTTACTATGCTTACTTACGTAATCATCCTGAAGGGTTGAGCTGAGGGTTGAGAGACTAAAGGAGCTTAATATGTATAGCCTCAAGGAAAGGAGGGAGAGGGGGCACATGATAGAAATTTTCAAGTACTTCAAGGGAATCAACAAAGTCCAAGAGGGTAGCATCTTTCAAAACAAGAGGGGTGCAAGAACAAGGGGGCACAATTTGAAGATGGGGGGCAGCTCAGAGGTAATGTAAGGAAGTATTTTTTCACAGAGAGGGTTGTGGATGCATGGAACAGCCTTCCGGAGGAGGTTGTGGAGTCAAAAACAGTGGTTGAATTCAAGCATGCATGGGACAGTCATAAGGCAGTTTTAGGGGGTGGGGGTAGAAAGAAGTAGGCTGCTGGTTAACTAAGATCTGCAGGTTATCCATTAGGTTGGGAAATGGGCAGAGTGGGTGGGCCAAGCAGTCCTTATCTGCTGTCAGATTCTGTGTTTCTATTGCACCGGAAAGAGTGTATGCTAATTATGGAACTCTGAACTCATTTTCAGATCTCTGCCTCGTAGTGATATTGCGTTCTCCTCTCCGTCTTTCGAAATTATGCAAGGTGCTGCAGCCTCTTGGCAAGGGCAGATTGCCACGAGTTGTGCTTAAGGCGCCTAGGTCCTGAACACTCCTTACCCAGTTGTGAGATTTGTACCAAGTTTTGCCCTAAAACTGTAAACAAAAGGACTAAAAAGTTAAAATTAATTATGGCTTCTCAGTCTGCCTCTACGTCACCATACTGACAGCCTTTCCTCCCACAGTAAGCAGAAGGAAAGGCCAGTCAGACACGTGCGAGTCCGGTGTTCCTGAAAAGGGGACATCAGAGCTAACCAAGCATGTGAGCTCCTCAGAGCAGGTTGCAGAGACTGTTCCTGATAAAAGAAAACAAAATGAGAGACATGTCACTGCCCCTTCTCCTAAAGAAGGAAGGAACCATCAGTGGACAGAACAAAAATGCCTTATATGGAGGACATGAACTATGGGCTCCCTATTGGGTATGCCAGTTCCTCCTCCAGTTTCTGCCCCCTCCCGGTTCCTGAAGACCAGGGAGCAGAATTTTATTATGTGGAGGAGGAGGAAGGGGACCCTCTTGACCCTGACTGTTCCCCCGAGCAAGTGTTCATTCTCCTCCCAGGGTCAAGACGCATTTTTTTTTTTTTTTTTTTTTTAACTTTTTGTTTATTATTTTAGATGAGACACTTACATCATTTCTCATTCAAGGAAATAATAAAAGAACAAATTACAAGAAAATATGATATTCATATTTGCCCCCTGTAGTCTTATACAATAGGATTGGGGGGGATCCAAGGAGAAAAAATAAGACAAGCTAATGTCCATTATTAAATCCAGAACTGCTAGCCATCTCAGCGGCTGTGGAGTGTCCATGTTTAGGTAGAACAAAAAGGAAAAGGCTCAGGCATTCATCAAGGAATGCTATTTATCCATGTATACATAAAATGAAAATGCAATGCATAACCTCTGCAATTTAAGTCATTTAAAGTTATTAAGAAGGACCTTTGATAGTCCCTTATCAGTATATCCAAAATTACCCGCATATAAGTTTTAAACAAACTGAGTTACATGTGCTCATCGATCCCCATTTAAGTTATCCCAAATTCAATTTCCCCCCTTCCCTTGGGTGCAGAGATATAGAATTGATCAGGCACAAAACATTAGAGTACCTGTTCACTGTGGTAGTGTACGAACTGCGAGCAGCTTGTTTCCCCAGAAAATCTTTAAACCAAACTCTGCACAATACGGAGAGAGAAGCTCTCTTTTATATTAACAACACATGTTTTTAGAAACCCGGTAAACTTATTAACTCAGAAATAGTAGAGGAACAAAATCAAGAAGCAGACCAGTCCTTCAATCCCCTTCGGATTCTTCCTCCTCAACTAATACAGAGTCCTTGGCGGCAAACTCCTTTTCTGTCTTCTCGAGCCATCTTCCCGCATCGGCTGGGTCGGTAAATTGCCACGATTTTCCCCCGTATACTATCCTGAGCCTCGCTGGTAACAGAAAGGAGTGAATCACACCCAGAGCTCTCAGCCGATGTTGAACTCCATCGAATCTTTTCCGTCGAGACCGGGTCTGGAAAGACAAATCCGGGAAAAGCTTCACATCCATTTCGTTAATCTCCAAAGGGTACACTGCTGTTGCATTAGCTATCAAGGTGTCACGGATATCCACTCCTGTTGTCTGTAGGAGGACTGTACGAGGTAAATTAGTATTAGAAGGCCGTACTCTGGGGTTAACTGTATACGCTTTTCTCAGGGAACTCCAGTCGAAGTCTTCTGGCACCGGAAATGAGGTTCTCATCCATTCTTTGAGAAACCCCACCAGGTTGGTCCCCTCCGCACCCTCTGGTACTCCAACCAAGCGGACATTCTTTGCTCGGGCTTCATTTTCTAGGGCCTCAATCCTACTGCGTAGTTGCCCATTCTCCTGAGTTAGAGTAGCGACTGCAGCCTGGGTGGTAATCGATGTTTTCTCACTGTCCGCGACAGTTATAGAAAGTTCATTAAGGGCTGCATCGTGCTTTTTGAGCCGGGTTAATGTCTTCTCTATCTTGGCGTCCATTGACTGCATTGTAGCCAGAATTTGGTGCCATGGGGGAGTAGTAGTTGCCTCACCCACGTTGTCTCGCTCTGAGCCCTGGGGCTCTGCAGCCTTGTTAGATTTCGTTGCTAAAGTTTTAGAAGGAGTTGCCGCCGAGATCTTCTGTTTCCCCATCACGATTTTTATACCGTCCGATAGGTGATGACTTCTCCTACAATAATTTCTGAATATTTTTAGCTGAGGATCAGTCCAAACTGTTATAATTAACGATTTTGTAGAGCTGAAATGCAGAGAGATTATGGATTGCTTCCTGCCAGGAGATCGGCTCTCTAGCACCCCCAAGAAAGACGATTTATTTTAATATTTTTTTTTTTTTTTTAATTACAGTCTAGGATTATACCTTTGAGTCAGGGACTCATTTACAGAGGTTCCACGTCATAACCGATAACAGAATTAAAAAGACAGTAGTACAACATTAAACAAATAGTTGAAAGTACAGGGAGTAGGACAAAATGTACGTGTCAGTGGAATCGGTGAACAGACAAGCTATCGTACAAAACTTGGTACAGAGATATGAAGCAGACATAACATATTTAAATAAGTTCTGTTGTCAAAGTACATGGCAGGTTAGGCCATACATATTTCACCTCAGGTAAGATAAAATGCTATGATGAAAACGGCTAAAGCTGGATGGATACAAGTTGCCGGGGGAACGGGGAGACCAGCAGGTTAAAGTAGGATGGTGTGGGGAAAAACTAGGAGGGGAGACGGACATAGGAGGAAGAAGAAGGGAGGTAAGTGTGAAAAGAATAGAAGAGAAGGAAGCAAAGTAGAGGGAGAAGAAAAAGGTGAACGGGACAGATGGAGCGCAGACATAAGGTCGATGAGAGAGAGGAGGTGAAAGGGTGGGTAGGGGCAGATGGAGCGCAGAAAGAGGACAAAGTGGGTAAGGGTGGAGGGTAGAGGTGAAAGAGAGAATATCAGCTAACACCAGCAGACATGCCAGTCACAAAAGGTTCTTTATCAGGCGGGGGGGCCTGGTGGTAAGTGTCAAGGATTTTGGGGGGGGTGGGGGCCATGGTATATAGGATGGGGAAGGATAGTGAAAAGTAAAACAAGGCAAAGAACGACTGGGTGAAACAGGAAATTGATTTGAGAGAGGAAGGAAGTTAGGAGCCACAAACACTAGCCAGAGTTAGTAGAGATCGAAGCTTTGTTTTAGAAAGGGCCAGGTTTGGCTTCTGCAAGTAGTTATTTGCTGAGAGAGTTGAGCCAGGTAGGTGCATTCCTCATGGTATGCCTTTGTAAGGCAAATGATAAACACCCTTGACCTCTTCACCCAGGAAACTGTGGAGGAGGAGGTTGAATTTTTTGGACATGATGGAGTTAACCCCAACCAAGAGGTTGCTTTTACCTGTCCATAAACTCCATTAAAAAAGCAACCTGGAAGTTATTGCAGACCCCTGCTTCTCCTCCCGGGATCGAAAAGAAAATCGAGAAGTACCACCAGCTGGATAGACGTGGTGCCGAGTACCTCTGCTCACACCCAGATCATAAAGGGGTAGTTCAGGCAGCTGCCTGTGACAAAGCTAAGGTTCCCTTCTCTACACAGCCTCTGGGCAAAGATTCCAGGAAGCTAGACACTATGGGGAAGAAAGTGTATACCTCTGTCTCCCTACATGGCATATACTGCACAGTACCATAAAGCCCTCTGGAACTCTGTTCTGGCCATGACTGAGAAGGCTTCTTGGACCTGGCACAAGATTTGGCAGATACAGCCAGATCTGCCCTTGACACTGCCAAATACCAGTTCCACGTGGCAGTGGACACCAGTGACACTGCTTCTAGGGTCATGACCCATGCCATATCTCTAAGGAGATTTGCCTGGCTCAAGACCACTAATCTGTCCCAGGACACCCAGGCAAAGGCCATGGATTTCCCATTCTCCTGTACTGCACCACCCCTGCAAGAACAACATCCTAGTTGGTGACAAGACAGAGGCATATATGAAAAAGGTGGAAGAGTACAGAGTCACCTGCAAGAGTAACACTGAATAGGAAAAGGCCTCCACTTCCTACAGACCTCGTGGAAGGGGATATAGGGTTAGGGGTTAGTTTCCTCGAGTCTTCGTGCCTTATGATTAGTCTCAGATGAGAGGTTTCTTTAGTGGCAGAGATGGAAGAGGTTCCAAACGGGCTGATCCAGCTCCAGCTTCTAAGGCTCAGCCCAAGCAGAACCCCCTGATGAGTTGTTCCAAGTCACCCATCCTTTGCAAGGAAGGCTGGCTCATTTCTTCCAGGAATGGAAAAACATCACAGACAAGTGGATCCTGGAAGTAGTGAGTCAGTGGCTCACATTGCAGTTAAAAAGATTTCCTGGCCCTGTGGCGCAGAGGGCTAAGGTGGTGGACACCTTATCTCACGCCACGCCAGCAGCCTGGGTGTGGAAACGAGCCAGGGTGTGGCGGTGGGGGGTGGGGGCAGGATTCAGCAGCTGTAACAGCAGCTTCTCCTCTCCTGGGAGGATCTCTGTGTGTGTCTCTTACACACCAGGCGTAAAATCAGCTGCCTCAGGTGCTGGAGGTCCAGTGAGCAGAGGTGACGAGTAGCGGGAGGGTACCTCAGAGCCGCGGCATGCCTCTACATACACACGTGCGCTTGACCACAGCATTGGGGGGGGGCAAACCGGAGCATAAAAAGATTTCCCAAGCTGCAGGTTCACAGAAACTTCAAACCTCCCACTCCAATAGAAAGGATTTTGCTGAAGCTGGAGGTTAAAAAGTTGCTGCAGTTAAAGGCAGCAGAAAGTGTTCCTCAAAAAAGGGCCTTTACTCAAGGTACTTTCTCACTCACAAGACAAGTGGGGAGTGGTGACACATTTTGCACCATAGGGTTCTGAACAAACACCTGAGAATGGACAGGTTCAAAATGATCACCCTGTCTTCAGTAATACCATTTCTGCAGTAGGGAGACTGGATTGGGATCCTTGGACCTTAAAGATGCGTATTTTCACATCCCAGTCCGGTACAGTCACAGAAAATACTTACGTTTCAGTCTGCCTTCTGGTCATTATCAGTTCACAGCCCTTCCCTTCTGTCTCTCATCTGCTCCTAGGGTGTTCACAAAGTGCATGGCCGTGGTGGCAGCACATCTCAGAAGGCAAGGTGTGCTGGTTGTTCCCTACCTGGACAACTGGCTGGTTACAGGAAAGTCACACCAGCAAGTCAAGGAGACTCTACAGCTAACTAAGAGCACCTTGGAGACGCTGTGATTTCTCACAAATACTCAAAAGTCCCAAACAGAACTGGTGCAGCTACTGAAGTTCATAGGAGCAGAGCTAGATGCCCTCCAGGGCAGGGCATTCCTGCCTCAAGAAAGGATGGAAAGCCTTATACATCTGGCAGACTCCTTCGTCCTGGGCCAGCCCAGACCAACAAGTCATTTCCTTCAGCTCCTGGGTCATACGGCCTCCACCACAGCTGTGGTGCCATGAGCCAGATTTCAGATCACAGACATCCAGTACCACTTAAGGGCCCATTGGTCCCAGAAGCATCACTCTCTTTCAAAGTTGATGCCAATGACAAAACCCTCTTGCAAGCTCTGGACTGGTGGAAAGGAAAGGACAGCCCTGAAGCAGGAATGCCCTTCCAGCAGCAGTTCCCCTCCATTCGTCTTGACAAGATGCCTCCCTTCTAGGCTGGCAAGCCCACCTGGGCAACCAAACAATAAGTGGAGTGTGGTCCCCTCAGGAATCCAGGGGGCATGTAAACCTTCTGGAACTAAGGGCTGTTTTTCTTTCCTTCAAGTCATTTGCTTCCCAGTTAGAGGGCCAGTCAGTGCAAAATCAAGACAGACAACATCACTTCCATGTATTGCACCAACAGGCAGGGAGGCACAAGATCCTCAAAGCTGTGCATAGAAGCTATGAAGATGTGGAACCTGGCTTACTCCCTGGAGGTGCAGCTTTCAGCAGTTCATCTTCCAGGGAAAGACAATGTCCTGTCTGATTCCCTCAGCAGGATCTGCCAGGGGCATCACGAATTGTCTCTGAACAGGCAGGTGCAGACCACAGTCTTAAGGAGATGGGGCATGCTAGAAATTGATCTGTTTGCTTCCAAAGTGAATTGCCAGCTCCCTCTTTTTGTTGCAGGCCTCCAGCGGTGGGCTCAGTCCCCATGGATGCCTTGACCCTGAACTGGTCGGGGAGGCTCATGCATGTTTTCCCTCCATTACTATGAGTTCTTCTGAAATTAAGGAGCCAGCCTGCAACCATGATATTAGTGGCCCCAGACTGGGCCAGACATCCATGGTATTCCTTGCTTCTGACCCTCTACACCAAGGAGCCCATTCATCTCCCACAGAGACCCAATCGACTGACTGTGTCTCAGGGTAGAATAACCATTCCAAACCACAAGTCACAGTGCTCCAAGGCCTGGTTCTTGAGCAGTTAGAGTACTCTGATTTTCATCTTTCCAATGCAGTCCTCAGGGTTTCCAGGAAGCCTGCCACCAGAAGGACATATGCTTCCAAATGGAAAAGGTTTTCTCTGTGGTGTGCTCCTAAGCAGTTCAATCCTTTACAGGCAGACCTGCTCATACTTTTAGACTACTTTGTTCACTTGCAGACAACCCTTAAAGTGCACCTGGCAGCCATTTCTGCCGATGTTTCAGCAGGTAATGATAAAATGGTGGTTTCACACCCCATTTTTAAGAAATTCTTTAAGGGTCTGCTATATCTGTATCCCCATTATGGAGCCAGTCTCTCCATGGGAATTGAACTTGTGTATAGTGAAGCTCATGGAACCTCCTTTGAGCATAAGACTACTGCAGATTTGAAGTACGTCACCTGAAAGTCAGTCTTCTTGGTGGCCATAACTTCTGCCAAGAGGGTGTGCGAGCTGCAGGCCCTCTGAACATTAGCTTCCACAGAGACTGGGTAGTCCATTGGACTAACAGGAAGTTCAAGGGATGTGGATATGCTGTACTATCCACATTTCTGGCAGTGTCCTTTCCCTTTTAAGGCTTGCCGGAAAGTCTTCAAGCTGGCTCCTCCCACCCACCCGGGTGGTAACTCCCTTGGCACAGCCCCATGATGTCAGTTCTTCCTTTCCACATGAAGAAGGTTCCCTCCTTACTGCTCTCTGCACTGAGTAGGCACTTTGCTTTCAAACTTTTGCTATTTTATTCGTCTTCAGGCGACCTCCTTCTCCTCTCCTTGATGGAGAAACTCGTAAGTCGGCATTGGGATTCAAAAAATGTTTGTGGGCTGAAGATGTCCCAGATGGACCTGCACACAACGTGCATCTACTGCCTAGGCCATGAACACAGTCCCCAGGTGTGTGGCCTTTTTTGCACTTTGCATCCTGCAGCTTTGGAAAACCTGCACGCTCGACTTTTGCTGGGGCGCCCTGATGAACGGGATCCCACCGTTAAATCAAAAGATGCCAGTCAGGCGGGCTCCGCGGCTGTGGGGTGCACCGAATAGCTTTTGGCGTTTGAAGAGGCTACAGCTCAGGCTCAAGAGCATGCCTCTTCGTCTTCCACCTTTCTCTGACTTCTTAGGGAGGGTGGACACAGCTAAAGGGATACAGGACCTACAGGAAGATCTGGAAAACCTGGGGAGGTGGTCCAGGATCTGCAGCTTGGCTTCAGTGCAAAGTTATGCATATTGGACCCGAGAATCCCAGTACAGAGTACTACCTGGGTGGAGTCAGAGTATCTGCATCAGAGGAGGAGAAGGACCTGGGAGTGATGATCACTAATGACCTGAAAGTACTCCATGTAGTACAAGAAAGCAGCAGCAAAGGCAAACAAGATGGCGGGATGCGTATTTAGGGGCAGGGGAACAGATAAGGGGGAGTATTTTACTCCATTTTGCCTGATTTACTACCACTTACTGATTTTAAGAATTTTTCTCCCACTCTACATATTTAAAGTATATTTATTAGAAATGCACTATATTGGCAGCACCATGTAATGCCACCACGCAGTACCAAGAATACAGCAGAAGAAGGCCATTTAGTAAATCCAGTATGCTCATATCACAGGATCTTCAGCTTATGCTACTGACCTGCTCTGTAAAAATCGGGAAATGGGGTCCTCCCCTTCTCTCCATGTGCTCCCCAAGCCCCATATTTTCCCACTATGCCTGTCCCAGCCTCTCTTGAAGCTGCTTACCAATTTCATCAAGACCCATAGGTGGCGAGGTCGGGGGGGGGGCGTCAGGCGACCCCTCACTTTTGTAACTGAAGGGTCAGACATTGAATTTTGACCCCTCACATTTCAATCAGTGGAGCAGAGTTAACATATATCTGTGGATTTCTCCAATAATAGCAGGGAGACTGCTTTTAAACCTTTTGGTACTCAACATAAATTGAAAATCCAGACAACCAAAAATATGGAATATTTTGTTTCTGTTGCATTACTTGCATTGTCCAGGTATTTTTGGCTTTTTTCCTTCTCTCAAACCTTTACAAAAGCTACAGTTGCTGACCCTGTCCTGTTTTGAATATCATGAATAACCCATGTATTTCTGTTAAATCATGGATTAGTCATCAAAATATGTGGGCTATTTAGAAGTATAAAAAGCTAGGTAAATTGACTAAAGTATATTTAAGAATGCAGTTGTTTTCCCAGTGCCCTAGGCTATAAGGTGTTCTATGCAATTCTGACCCTCCACTTTGTTACGCTCCTCTGCCACTGTCAAGACCCCCTTGTCTGGCAGCCCATTCCATCTGGCCACCACCCTCTCCGTGAAGAAGTGCTACCAACCTCCTCCTAACACTTCTTTAGACTATGTCCCCTCATAGTTCGGTTACCGGAGATTGAACTAAAAAAGTGGAAGCATATAGGTGGAGACAGAAAAGAGCATGAGTATCATTTGGTGCTGCAGTACGGGACACAGTGTCAGAAGTTGCTGACTGGCTGGCCAGAAGGATTGCTTGGGCACTAAATCCAAATCCTCAAAAAAAAGAGACTAAAAAGAAGTCTCGCTGTGGATCGTGGTATCGTGAGCACTTTCTGTCCTTGGATTCCTGTATTTCTATGGAGGTTTTGACTACAGTAGATCCTTCGGCCCTGGCCACTGGCTCCATGGTTCCCCCGTCAGGCCAGTTGATCAAGATGCCAGTCGACCAACCTGTAGAAATATTTCTCTTACTGGTAAACCCGTTTTCGCCAAATGAGGCTGATGCCTCCCTCTCTAAGACTCCGGTTCTGCCTATTATCTCCCGGGGAGCGTCGGACCAGCCTACTGATCAGGTCCCTAACCCTCAGGATGCGGTGAACCAGTAGGATTCTCTGCTTTCACCGGCTTCCTCCAAGACCCATTGGCGGCAGCCCTGATGGTCAAGGTCGTGGTCCCGAAGTTCCAAGTTGAGCAGTCCACATCAGCATCAGCGTTCCTGCTCTTGACATTCGGGCATGTGACGTCGCTGAACTACTCCTCCTTTTCCTCCTTGAACGAGGAGAGGCTCAGACACAAAATGCGTCGGAGCTACAAGGACCTCATGTGGCACCAGCTCATGTTCATCGGGGTTAAGCAGCTTCCAGCTCCTGCTCTTTCATGGCTACCACCACCACCACCACCCAAGCCTCAGCCTGTCCTGGCGGGTGGCCCCGTTGCCTAGCACTAGCTTGGCCGAAACAGAAAATGACTGGGGACAGGACAGTCGCTGTAATGGTCCATTTCTGTGTTTCGCCTTCCCAGTGTCCAGCCCCTTCCTGGACCAACTCCGACCTGGAGTTGGAATCCTAAAGTCTGGGTGCGGGGCACAGCCCCTCACAGAAAACACTGTGTTTGGAGGCACAATACCAAGCGCCGGTATTGTGCCGTCGCTGTGCCGGATGTCGACAGGCTTTCTGTCGACCTCACTTGGTGCTTCCTGTCCTGGCTAGGCTGACTTTGCCTCAGCCTGTTCCAGCCTCTCCACCTATTTAGGTGGAGCTGCCACACAAATAACTGCCTGTGGGTCCACCACCTAAGGATGCCCATACTGCTTCCAAGCTTCTTCAGCAGCTGTTGGTCACCGTGACTCCTGATGGACTCCGTATGGTCAACAGAGACTCTGGCGTTCGACCGCTTTTCGATGAATCCTCTGAGTTGGAGGGCTCCTCCCTACACTCCTGTCTGTTGGATGCCAGGTCAAGCGAGGATTTGTCTATGGAACATAATCCCACTTTGTTGACAGGCTTTCTCTGGCTTATCACTGAGTCAATGGATCTTTAGATGGAGCCTGTCCAGGAACGGGCTAAGTACTCAGTGACCGAGAATCGCGATCAGAGTGACTCCCCTTGGGAGGCCTTCCCAGTCACCGAGGCCATGTTCTGGAGCTTTGGCAACACTCTGCCTCTTGCCCTGTGGCATCGGCCTTGATGTCTTGCATGCACGTGGTCCCTACCAGTTCCCTGTTGTGTTTCACCTAACACCCCTCGGCCAAGGGTCTGGTGGCCATCTCGATCTTTCGGCATACAGGCAATGTCAGGGAGGGGGATTAACCTATAGACCAAGGAATCCAAGAAATTGGATCATGTGGCCAAGAAGGTCTACGTGGCCTCCTTCCTTGGCCTTCAGTAAGCGAGTTCGGCCCTTTTAATGGCCCACTTTGCTTACGCCCTCTTGGGCACCTTGATGTGGTGCTTCCTCATCTCCCTGCAGACTTGCGGACCACAGTCAAGCAGATCTGGGACCAGGGCCAAGCGGTGGCTAAGCGGCATCTCCAGACAGCCATGGACATTGACGACTTCTGCACCCAGTCTGTACCTGCTGCGGTGGCTATGTGATGCAGGGCTTGGCTGAGGATTTCAACCTTCACAGCAGATACCCAGCACAAGTTGGCAGATGTCCCATTCTTGGCGACAGACTTGTTTGGGTCAGGGCTCAAAGGGCAGCTTACTCATATTGAGAAGTCCAGTGCCATCCTGGACTCTCTGCCCCCAACCAGAGGGATCCCAGGGGCTCTAAGGCTCAAAAGAAGAAGCCCTTTCGGCCCCTCTCTGCTCCTGCGGCTAAGCTATCCCAGCCCCCAGCTGGTTAGCAGGACCAGGCCTGGGGGCCCTGGTCGAGGTCCCGCTAGTTCCTCAGTCGGTCCCTCTTCCACCTCCAAGCCTTCCTAGTGACTAGGTGGGGGGGGGGGGCTCCGCTACTTCATTTCTGCCTTGTCTGCTGTTATCACAGACAGGTGGGTCCTCGAGGTTGTCTGTCAGTGTCTGCCTCTGGAATTCGAGGCTCACCCGCCTTCCTGAACCCGTGCCCCATGGGAAGGCATGGTGTCCGCTGACATTCTGTCAGCCTTTGAGGAAGACATTGCCCAGCTCCTCCAGAAGGAGGTCATGGATCCTATCTTGGACCCTCCAGTAAGCCCAGGGTTTGTCGCCAGGTACTTCTGATGCAAAACAAGCAGGGGGGGGTGCACCACCCCATTTTAGATCTGCACGACCTGAACAAATTTCTTCAGCCATGCCGTTCAAGATGGTCACTCTTGTCTCAGATCATTGCCATCTCTGGAGCAGAGCATGTGGTTCTGCTCTCTGAATCTTCAGGATGCATTCTTCCATGTCCCAATCCGTCCCTCCCACTGCCGGTTCCTCCAGTTCTGTGCAGAGGGGATTCTCTACAAGTTCAAGGCCATCCCCTTTAGTTTCTTCTCTGCTCCTAGGGTCTTCACCAAATGCATTGCAGTGGTGGCAGCCTACCTGAGATGCCTGGATATACTCCTACCTGGACAACTAGCTCATAGCAGGTCCCTCCACATAGGACATGTAGCGGTCCATAGATCTGGCCCTCCAGATATGCATGTCCCTTAGTTTTCTAATCAGTGAGGCCCAGTCAGAACTTTTACCCTCACAGGTGATTTGATTTAATCAGAACAGAGCTAGACTTTTGCAGAGCTAGGGCACGGCTTACAGAAAACCGGGCATAAGTTCTCTCCTCCTTTTCCCGGTCATTTCGGGTTGTACAGTTGTACCCTGCTCGGGACTTCCTCTGCCTCCTGGGATACATGGCAGCATGTACCAACATGGTCCATTGGGCCCTGTGATTAATGCACAGTGGGAGCTTGCTTGCCAGTGGTCTCAGCACAAGGGCCACTTCAACCAGCTGGTCACTGTGACCCAGCTGATGTGGGACGCCCCGCAGTGGTGGCTAATCATGGAACGTCTGCCGGAAGGGATCCCATTTTGTCCTCCAAGAGCTGACAGTCATCCTGACAACCGATGCCTCCCTGATATGCTGGGGTGCACACCTGGGGACCACAGAGTCCACAGGCTCTGGACCTTCAGAGTCACAGTACCATATCAATCTGCTGGAGCTTCAGGAAGTTCTGCCGGCACTGACGGCCTTTGCTCCACACATCCGGGGTCAGGTCGTTCAGGTCCAGATGGACACCACCATGACCGTGCACTACCTCAACAATCAGGGTGGGACGCACTACCTCTGTGCGAGGAAGTGCTCTGCATGTGGACCCTCATGCTTAGCCTGGATGCCGATCTCATGGTCATCCATGTGGCCTGTGTCTCCAACCAGCTGCGGATGCCCTCAGCTGTATGGCCGAGGCTTCTCATGAGTGGTCCCTCCATCCTGTTGGGGCACCCCGGGAGTGGACCTGTTCACTTCCAGGGAGAATGCACTGCTGAGGCTGTATTGTACCTGCTCCCCTCATCAGTGAATGCTGCAGGGGGATGCCTTCTCGAGGCCCTGGACCCTGGGCCTTCTTGGTGCCTTTCCTCCAATTTCCTTGATCCACACGGTGTTGCTCAAGGCCAGGAGGGACAAGGCACAGATGATCTTGGTGGCTCCAGACTGGCCCACCCATTTTGGTACCCTGATCTCCTCAACCTCAGCTGAAGGCTCCCGAGGCGTCTCCCTCTATGCCCGGACCTGCTGTCTTGCAGTCAGGGGAAGGTACTCCATCCAGACCTTCAATCCCTGCACCTAACAGCCTGGTTCATAAGTGACTAGAGTTCCAGGCTTCGGGTCTCTCCAAAGATATCCTTACTGTGGTCACAGCTTCTCGGAAGGAGACTATCCGAAAATGCTATGACTTCAAATGGAAGAGGTTCTCCATTTGGTGCCAGTGCAAGGGGCTTGACCCCTTATCTTATCCAGTGGCTAGCATTTTCGACTACTTATGGGTCCCTCTCTGTCGGGCCTCCAGTTGACGACCCTCAAGGCGTATCTGGCTGCCATCTCTGCTTACCAGGCACAGGCTGGTATGCAGTCTGTGGCACAGGAGAAGGTGGTCTGGCACTTTTCCAAAGACCTTGATCACATTTCCCCTTCCAGTGTGTGAACCACCACCACCTTGGGATTTATTACTGGTATTGGCTAAGCTCATGAGCAAGCCGTTCAGTCCAATGCACAGGTGTGAGATGTCTCACCTGTCATGGAAGACCGGCTTCCTGGTGGCTATCACATCAGTCAGAAGAATCGTTGAACTCCAGGCGCTCTCTGTGGAGTCTCCTTACCTGGTCTTCCACAGGGACAAGGTTGTCCTTCATCCCAAAAACCCGAAGTTCCTTCCGAAGGTTGTGTTCGATTTCCACCTTAACCAGGTGATTAATCTCCCAGTGTACTTCATGTGTCACACCTTGGAGGGCGAGCACAGGTTCCATACGTTGGACCTGCGATGAGCACTTGAGATGGTAACTCTGGCTCAGATCATACCATCCCTGGAGCAAGGAGTGTGGTTCTGCTCCCTAGATCTTCGGGACGTGTTATTTCATGTCCTGTTTCGTCCGTCCCATCGACAGTTCCTCCACTTCAGAGCAGAAGGAATCCTCTTCGAGTTCCAGGCCATGCCCTTCAGACTGTCTTCAGCCACCAGGGTCTTCACCAAATGCATGGCAGTGGTGGCGGCTTACCAGAGGCGCCGAGGGGTCTGGGTGTACCCTTACCTGGATGACTGGCTGATATCAGGTCCCTCCAGGTTGGAGGTGGAGCGGTCCAGGGATCTGGCCCTCCAGACATGCGCAGAACTTGGCCGCCTGATCAACGAGGCCAAGTCGAAACTCGTACCTGTGCAGGTGATTCAGTTCATCGGGGCAGAGCTTGGCTTCCGGCGGACAGGGCGGAGCCTCTCTCACTTGCCTGATCATTTCTGGTTGGGCAAGTGCGCCTTGGCCGGGACTTCCTTCGTCTTCTGGGCTACATGGCGGCCTGCACCAGCGTGGTCCAGTGGGCCCGCTGGCATATACATTCCCTTCAGTGGGAACTGGCCAGCCAGTGGTCAGGTCATCTCGACCAGCTGGTCTCTGTGACCCAGAAAATGTGGGGCGTCCTCCAGTGGTGGCTCGTCCTATCCCACCTGCAAGAAGGGATCCCGTTTGGCCGCCCCAACCCGACTGTCACTCTGACGACCGACACGCCTCTGATGGGTTGGGATGCCCGTCTGGGGGAACACAGAGCTCACGGGCTCTGGTCCCCTTAGAAGTCTCGATGTCGCATCCACCTAGCTCTGACTGCATTCGCTCCGTTTGTTCGGGGTCAAGTGGTCCAAGTCCAGATGGACAACACTACGACTATGTACTCTCTCAACAGACAAGGTGGCACACGCTCCTCACCTCTGTGCAAGGAAGCTCTCTGCGTTTGGTCGCTCGTGCTCAGCCTGGAGGCAGATGATCTAGCCATTCATGTGGCAGGAGCCTCGAATCAGATGGCCGATGCCCTCAGCCGGATGGGCGGAGCATCTCACGAGTGGTCTCTCTTCTGAGAGGTAGTACACGATCTGTTCTCCTTCTGCGGAATCCTCCAGGTGGTCCTGTTTACCTCCAGGGAGAACGAGAAGCTGAGGCGGTTCCATGCCCGCCCCCCTCTTTAGGGTTCGCTGCAGGTTGATGCCTTCTCAAGGTCTTGGACCTCCGGCCTCTAATACACCTTCCCTCCACTCCCCTTGATTCACAAAGTGCTCATCAAGGTCAGGAGGGACAAGACGCTGGTGATCCTGGTAGCCGCAGACTGGCCGCGCCAGTTCTGGTATCCAGATCTCCATAGCCTCAGCTCCAGGCTCCCGAGGTAGTTTTCAGCATGCCTGGACCTGCTGTCAGTCAATATGGGGAAGGTATTCCATCCAGACCTTCAACCCCTGCACCCGACAGCCTGGTTCCTGAGCGGCTAGAGTTCCAGGCCCTGGGTCTTTCCGACAAGGTCCTCAATGTTATTGAGGCGTCCCGTAAGGAATCGACCAGAAAATGCTATGCCCTTTAAATGGAAGAGCTTCTCCATCTAGTGTCAGGGCAAAGAATTGGACCCCTTGTCCTGCACAGTGGCTAGCATTTTGGACTACCTGTGGTCCCTTTCCCAGCAGGGGCTGTGGTCAACGACCCTAAAGGTGCACCTGGCAGCCATTTCTGCTTACTGGGCATGGGCCAGTCAGCAGTCAGTGGCACAGGAGAAGCTGGTCTGGCGCTTTTTCAAAGGCCTAGATCACACATTCCCTCCAGTGCGTGAACCTCCACCTCCTTGGGATTTACTGCTGGTTTTGGTAAAGCTCATGGGCAAGCCATTCATACCTATGCACAAGTGTGAGATGTCACACTTGTCGTGGAAGACCGCCTTCTTTGTGGCTATCACGTCAGCCAGAAGGCCTGGGGAGTTACAGGCGCTTTCCATAGTCTCTCCTTACCTGGTCTTCCACAGGGACAAGGTTGTCCTGCGCCCCCACCCGAAATTCCTTCCGAAGGTGGTGTCGAGTTTCACCTTAACCAGGTGATTACTTTGCCGGTGTTCTGCCCCAGTCACACCTCGGAGACAGAGTACAGGTTATGTTCTTTGGACCTGAGACAAACGCTTGCCTATTACAAAGAGTGAACGGCGGAAGTTCGCGGAGAGGTTCGCCAGCTGTTTGTCACCTACACTGAAGCCGCACCTGGCAGACCTGCAGACAGCTAGATGGATTACATCTTGCATTGATCTCTGCTATAGGTTGGTGGGTAGGGAGCCTCCCGTTGGGCTGAGGGCTCATTCCACTCGCCATACCGCTGCGTCGGTGGCTGCTTCTAGGGATGTCCCTATCCAGGAAATCTGCAGGGCTGCTACCTGGAAGTCAGCACACATTTTCATTTCCCATTACCACATCGACCTTGAGTCACGCCAGAATGCTGGTTTTGGAACCAGTTTTCCAGTCCCTCTTCCCTAAGTAAGGGGTGTGCGTCTCGCCTCCCTCCTCCCAGAGAACTGCTAGGAGTCTGCCAACAAGTGAGGATAGAACAACATATCCACAGTCCTAGAAAAACAGGTTAATCACTTGTAACAGTAGTTCTAGAAGTAGTATATGTTCATCCACACTGACCCACCCGACCTCCCCGGCTTTGACGCATAAACCTGGCTTCCAGTGGGCTAAGATCTGGCGTCATGGGGCGGAGCCAAGGGTTATACCACCCGGGTGGGTGGGAGGAGCTAGCTTGAAGACTTCCTGTACATCTTAATGCGGCAAGGTGCCTGCCAACAAGTGTGGATGAACAACATATACCACTCATAGAACTACTTTTACAGGTGAGTAACCTGTTTTTCCTGCCCAGGTTAGTGTCCAGGTTTCATTTGAATCAACCCATCACTTTTCCAGTGTTCTTTATAGCAAAGTCCAGTTCTGGTGAGCAGAGGTGCCACAGCCTGGACATTAAGAGGCACTCTGTTACTGTCTGGACCACACTAAGGACCTCAGATCTTTCCACTCACAGCTGTTCCTCACATATGGTGAGATGGGCAAGGGCAGGCCAGCTTCTAAGAGGACCATTGCTTGCTGGATAGTCTCCTACATCCAGTTCTGTTACAGTAAAGCTGGCAAGCGGCCACTACAAGTCCTCCGGGCACTCGCCGCTTGAGGCACCGCTGCTTCTGTGGCAGCTGCAAGGGATATTCCCTTGTTAGAAATTTGTAAAGCAGCTACCTGAAAAATTGTACACATTTTTACAGTGCACTATTACCTGGATGTGTAGTCCAGAAGGAATACCAGGTTCTAGGATTGTGGATATGTTGTTAATCCACACTCTTTGGCATGTCCCTTTCCCCTTAAGGATCGCCGGAAGTCTTCAAGCTGGCTCCTCCCCCCCCACCCGGGTGGTACAAACCTTGGCTGTGCCCCATGACGCCAGATCTTCCTTTCCGCTGGAAGATTCCAGTTGCCTCCTTCATGCTCCCACATTTTGTAGGCCCTGTCTTCAAAACCTTCGGTTATTCCGCAACTTCGTCGCAACTTCTTACCTTCGATTATGGAAGACAAGTCTTCCCCCGGTGTTCATGCAGCCAGAAAATGTCGCTCCGATCGCCGCTCGCGTGTATCTTTGCCTGGGTGTCAACCATGACACCTTGAAGTGCGATTTTGTCTTGAATTTCACCTAACTTCCTCGGCGATCGTCTCACACTGCCTAAAGTTGGAGGCCGGAAAAACTGAACCTCTGGTGGAAATCAAGGGGAGCTCGTGGCGGTTGCCATGGGATTCACGAGCAATTGGAAAGCATGCAAGCCTTCAAGGAGGAAGCAGCTTGTGCCGGGAATCCTCCTCTTAGAGCTTCTTTATTCCGTCAACCTGGGCTCCACCTGCTCAGGTTCTTTCCAAGTTGTGCAGTCTCTCCGACTATAAGGGGTCCTGTAGGCACGCCTCCTCGGTCCCTAAGCGGGAAAGGAATCTGGATCGCTCTTCGCCTCTGCGTAAGACGCTCTTGGATCGGAGATTACAGTCCCAGGAAGCGCAGTCTCATCTTCGTTGAATTGCTTCTTCGCCACTGGCTTCTCAGCTTGACATTTGGCCAGTCAATCATGTCGATCGACGTGTGTTGAAATAATCATCGACTCCATTATTCAGAGACCTCGTCGACAATTCTCTGTCGGACTTTGGTCCTTTCTTTTCCTTTCCTGACGAGGAGACCAAGCCTGTTGGAAATCCCGACGAGAAAGTGGTCCCCTACCCTGGGAAATCACCGGTCCCACCGTTGTCTCCCGAGCGACTGAGCCGGCCTGTCCAATCTTGATCGAGGTCCAGGACCCCCTTGACCAAAGGGCCGAGGAAGAGCCACAAGCACTCTAAAAAGAGGTGATGCCATCTGTCATCCTCGTCATCCTCAAATGAGGAGAGGCTCCAGTGGAAACTCCGGTGCTACGAGGACCTCATGTGGCATCAGCTGATTTTGCCCGGGCACAAGCAGACTCTATCCCCTACCCCGGCCATTACTTGGCTTTCGCCTCCTAGGCCAAAGCAGACTCCCTCTGAATGATTAAGTCAGTTCCCCCACCCGCGGAGCCGGCGAAACCTCCAGTTCGGCCAAAACCAGTCTCTCCACCGATAGTGGTGGAACCACTGCCCAAGCAGCCTATGGGGAGGAGAGGCTCCTTCTAAGGAAGATAGACTGGACACCGGGCTTCCCTGGCGTCTTATCGGTCACTGTCACCCCGGACTGCCCTCGGCGGGTCGAAGATGACCTTGGTGGTCGACCGTTGTATCCGGATTCCTTGGATTTGTATGAGACCGGCCTACATTCTCATCCCGGGGATGATGAATCGGCTGGTAGGTTAGAGACGGAGGAAGATCCTTCGTCCTTTCAGGGCATTCTTCACTTCATCTCTGAGTGTACAGGGATACTGCTGGAACCCATCCAGAAAAAGGCTGAGTGTACTCTCATGGACAACCTCAAGAGAGGAGATACCCCGATGGAGGCCTTTCCTGTGGCCGAGGCCATAGTTGGCCCGGCCTTAGAACTTTGGCAATGCCCTGCCTCCTGTCCAGCTCAGATTGCCGCAAGTATGTGGTGCCTATGGGGTCCCTTTCGGGGTTCACAGAGCACCCTTTGGCCGAGAGCCTGGTGACCGCCTCTGTGTTCAGGCGTACTGGCAGTTCTGCCGACACTGACCGACCTCACGAAAAAGAATCCAAACTTATGGATCATTTGGCTCAAAAGGTCTGTGCTGCCTCATCTTTAGGCTTTACATAGACACATAGATACATAGACAGTGTCGGCAGATAAGGGCCTATGGCCCACCTAGTCTGCCCATTTGAGTTTGTAACTTCAGTTTGTTTTCCTAGAACTCTGTTGCCCCTTACTCCTGACCTCCAGAATTCCTTTATGTATGTCCCATGCATTCTTAAATCCCGTGATTGTTTCAGCCCACCACTTCCTCGGGCAGGGTGTTCCACTTGTCCACCACCCGTTCTGTGAAGAAATTCTTCCTCACATTTCCTCTGAATCGTCCTCCCTCCAACTTCATCCCATGCCCTCTAGTCCTGGAACATCTTTTTGCTTAAAATAGTGTATTCTTGCACCCTGTTCCTCCCTGTAAGATACTTGTTGTGTCTATCATGTCCCTCTCTCCTCCTCTCCTCCAGGGAGTACATATTCAATTCTTCAACCTGTCCTCATAGGACTTGTGATGCAATCCATGTACCATCTTTGTTGCCCTCCTCTGAACCTTCTCTACCCTGTCTATGTCCTTAAGTAGGTAAGGTCTCCAGAACTGTACACTGTACTCCAGGTGGGGCCTCACTAGTGTCTTGTATAGTGGAATCATGACCTCCCTTTTCCTGCTGGTGATGCCCCTGCCTATGCATCCCAGCATCCTATTTGTTTTATTTGCTGCTTTGTCGCACTGTTTCCCTACCTTGAGATCATCAGAGATGATAACCCCAAGATCCCTTTCCTGCTTGGTGCATGCTATATCCTCACCCCCCCAAACTGATATATTGTGCCAGGGTTTTTGTGCCCCATATGCATTATCTTGCTCTTCTTTGCATTGAATTTCAACTGCCAAACCCCTGACCATTCTTCAAGTTTCTGCAGGTCCCTTCTCATTCTGTCTACACCCTCTGGTGTGTCTACTCTGTTACAGAGCTTTTGTGTCATCAGCGAACAGTGAAATTCTGCTTCTAGGTCCTGCAGGTGTCACTGAAGATGTTGAATAGGACCAGTTCCAGCACTGATCCCTGTGGTACCCCACTGGTCACTCTTCCCTCTGTGGAGTGACAGCCATTTACCACCATCCTCTGTGTCCTGCTGCCCAGCCAGTTACCTACCCACCACACTGCTGTCCTGCCCACACCCATATTCCCTAGTTTGTGTAATAGTCTTCTATGTGGCATAGTGTCAGAGGCCTTGCTGAAGTCCAGATAGGCCATGTCCACTGCCCTCTCCTGATCCACCTCCCTAGTCACCCAGTCAAAAAATTCAGCGAGGTTGGTCTGACATGACCTCCCCCTGGTGAAACCATGGTGCCTTGGATCCTGCAGTCCATTGACAACCAGATGTTCCACCAATCTCTCCTTCAATAGCGCTTCCATGATCTTCCCCACTACCGAGGTGAGGCTGACTGGTCTGTAGTTCCCCACTTCCTGTTTGTTCCCACTTTTGTATAAGGGGACTACATCTGCTGTCCTCCAGTCTTTGGGTACCTCCCTTGTTTCCAGTGATCAGCTAAACAGGATAGCCAGAGGTTCAGCCACCACCTCTCTCAGTTCTTTAAGGACCCTGGGGTGCACCCCATCTGGCCCCATTGCTTTATCAACTCATTACTTCCAGTTCCTTCAGGACCCTTTCTCATGTAAAGGGACTTGTGTCCATTTCTGCACCATTCTCACCCCTTGTACTCCCTTCAGACCCATTACCCTCCTCTTCCTCAGTAAAGATTGAGCAGAATTACCTGTTCAGTATGTCAGCTTTACTGTTGCCATCCTCCACGCGGCCCCCATCCTCCCCCTTCAGTCTCACTATCCCTCCCTTTACCTTTCTTTTTTCTCTTATGTACCTGTAAAAGGTTTTGTCTCCTCTACCCACTGATTTTGCAGTGTGTTCTGTCTGAGCTTTGGCTTCCCTTACTGACCTCCCTGACTCCCTTTGCTTCTCTTGGTACTTCTCCCTATTCCCTTCTGCCTGTGTCTTTTGGTATTGCCTGAATAAAATATTTTTGGCTTTCACTTTCTTTGCTACCTCTTTGGAAAACCATAATGGCCTCCTCTTCCTTTTCCTCTTGGTAACCTGCTTAATGCATAATTCTGTTGCTCTTGTAATCCCCATTTTAAATACTTCCGCTGTTCCTCAACCCCTGATTCCTGCCCCATTCCCCTAATGCCTCTTTCAAGTATCTCCCCATTTTCCCAAAGTCTGCCCCCCTAAAATCCAGGATACGTGTTTTTGTGTGGTTTGGTTCTGCTCCTTCTGTGATTTCAAACCAAAATGACTGGTGGTCACTGTTCCCCGGGTGCTCCCCCACTGTTACCCCATCACACTGTCCCTGTTTGTGAGCACAAGGTCCAGCATTGCCTTCTGCCGAGTTGGTTCCATGACCAGTTGGTGAGGAAGGCACCCTGAAGGAGTCCAGGATAAATCTGCTCTAGTTGATGCTGCTGCTGGGATGCTCCAGTCCCGTCTGGAATATTGAGTCTCCAACCAGTACTACCTCACCTTGTCTGCCATCCTTTGGATGGCTAGCATCAACTCCTATCTGTTTCTTCCTCCTGGGCTGGTGGTCGATAGACCACACCTGTGCGGATGGCTGGCCCCATTTTCTTTTCCAGCTTAACCCACAGTATCTCTCCTCCATTTTGTTCCTCCTGGATCTCTGTGGCCCTTATGTCATTTTTCACCTACAGTGCCACTCCTCCTCCCTTCCTACCTGCTCGGTCTCTTCTGAATATGTTTTAGCCAGGAATGGCCATCTCCCAGTCATGGTTATCATTACACCAGGTTTCTGTGATGGCCACAGTGTCCAGGTCTGACTGCACCATGACAGCCTCCAGATCTTCCATCTTGTTGCTAAGACTCCTGGCATTGGCACACATGGTTTTCCACGATTTGACCTCCCTAGTCTGTTTAGCTGTTCTACTCCAGCCCCTTCCCTGGTTGTCCTTTATCCCTGGTTCTCCTTGCTGTCTGTCCTTCTGCTGATTTTTGCCCCTTTTCTGCCTATCCACCTCTTGGGCGCTAATCTCCATCTTTAGCTCACTGCTTTGTTGAGATATCCACTCCTCTGGTTCACTGGTTCCACTGCTAGCTGTGGGGGGTGAGCAAGTAGGTACCCTCCTTGCTGGCCTGCCACCCCCCCCTTGGCTAGTTTAAATGCTTGTCAATGTAGCATTTAAACTTATCATTGAGTGTTTGGATTCCCCTCCAGGATAGATGCAGGCCGTCAGGCTTGAACCAACCTCCATCCCTCCAGGTGGGTCCCCAGTCACCAATGAATCCAAACCCTTCCTCATAGCACCAGTTCTTCAACCATGAGTTAAAGTTCCTGGTGCATGCACCCATGCTCTCCATGCCTCCTCATGGGTAGTACTTCTGAGAAGGTGACAGAAGTAGCTACTTGCTTGAGACCCCTCCCAGTTTCCTAAACTCTTCCTGAACTTCCTTTGGCTCCCCATTTGCCAGGTCATTAGTACCTAGGTGGATAATGACATCCAGCTCACCCTCCTGTCTTGCCTTCCCAGCGAGCCCCAGGATCTTCCTTACATCCCTTCGTGCCGTGGCACCTGGTAGGCACCTCACCTCCCGGTCCTCCCCCTCCCCCTCCTGTGTTCCTAGCTGGATCCCTCTTATGATGGAGTCCCCCACCAGGATTCACTTCCTCCTCCTCTGGAGTCCACTGCTCTCCCCGCTGAGTTCACCTCCTTGGCTAACCTCCATATCCTTTTCTTCCACTTCTCTGGGTACCTCTGTTTGGTTGCCCCCATTTTCCAGTGTGGCATGAGTTCTTGAGTGGAATAGGATCTGGGATGTGCCTCTGCCTGACTGTCTTAACCCACCCTGAGCCCATTGTCATCCAAGTGCTCCTCGTTCTTGGCATTCTTTGAGGCAGCAGCATTGGACTAGGTGGTCTCTGGATAGGGGTGATGGTACTCCTGACCCAGCTTACTTCCGCTCTGAGTCTGGCTACCTCATCCCGCAGTCCAGAGAGATGCATGCAGATAGGGCAGCACCTCAGTGTCCAGAAGGTCTGCCTGAATATGGCTGCCCCACAGCTACTGCATTGCACCACTCCCCACATTATACTGCTATTCCACTACTTGTCTGTTACTGAAGCTCTCCTAGTTCCCTTTTTATTAATTTACTGTCCTAAAAATCCTGCCACTGATCCTCAGATACTTTTCTTTAAAAATAAATAAATAAATGAGTCAAAACACTTGTGCTGAGGGTGGGCTTCTTCCCCTTATGCCCCTCCTACTCCACACCCCCTACTTTCCCCTGTGTTTAGCTCCTGTCAGTCAGATTCAACAGGGCACATAATTAAGAGTTGGGGGCGAAAATTTACAGCAATTAAAGACAGCAAAGAAATACACCACCACAACGTTTTAAATTTTCAACAGCCCAAAAACAATTCTAAGTAAAGACAGCAGAGAAATTACAGTGTCACTAAAAGCCCACAATCTAAGTTTAATAACAAAAGTAGCAATTACCAGTTACTGTAAAGCACTGATATGAATGTTTTCTTCCCCTTCTGGCTTCTTCTGAGAAAACAAAAATCACTTGCTACCTCAACTCTGATTAAGCCCCACCTCCATTTATCACGTAGCTGAGGTCAGAGGCCAGACACTTAGCACCCCTCACCCAGACTACAGGGCAAGTCAGACAAGCCAAGACTAAATTTGCAGCAATTAAAGACAGCAAAGAAATACACCACCACTACGTTTTAGGCAAGTTCGGCCATCATCATGGCACACTTCTCCCATGCCCTCTTGTGGTCTTTGGATGAAGTCCTCCCCGCAGACGTGCAGACCGTGGTCAAGCAGGTCTGGGATCAGGGCCGGGCTGTTGCCAAACAGCAGCTTCAGACAGCCCTGGACATTGGGGATTCTTGTGCCTACTCTATGGCAGTTGCCTCTTGTCACAGGGCTTGGCTGAGACTCTCCTCTTTTCCGGCAGATACTCAGCACAGACTAGCTAATGTGCCTTTTCCGCCCAGGTGTGGCTTGTCACCTTCAGCTTATTGAGCAGTCCACTGCCATCTTGGATGCTACTTCTGCTAAAGGTTCTTCAGGCAAGAAACAGCAGAAGAATATGCCTTTTCAGTACGCTTCCCCTGCTGCACAGCAACCCTCCTTTCAAGGAGGGCAACAGCATTAGCAGGCTCAAGCTTGGCATCCCTGGCCCTCCCAGGCCCGTAAAGGAGGCCGAGGTTCAGGTCCTAGATCCTCCTCCTCCAAGCCTGCTCAGTGACGGGGCGGGAGCTGCCTCCACCTCTCCCGTCACGCCAGCTCTGGGTCCTCCCGTGGGGGGGCTGGCTCTGCCACTTCCTTTCTGCCTGGTCTGCTATCACTACGGACCGGTGGGTTCTTGAGGTGGTCGGTCAGGGACTGGTTCTGGAATTCGAGCAGTACCCTCCAAGCTGAGCCCTCACCCCTCTGGAGGAAAGAATATCTGTCCAGACTCAGTCAGCTCTCCAAGACGACATTGCTCAGCTCCTTCTTAAGGAGGCAGTAGCACCAGGGGCGGATTCTCCAGCAGAGCTAGACTTTGTTTCCAGGTACTTCCTGGTGCCCAAGCGGACAGGGAGCTGGCGCCCCATTCTAGATCTGCACGACCAATATCTCAGGTAACGCACCTTTCGGATGGTCACTCTGTCCCAGATCATACCATCTTTGGAGCAAAACAATGTGGTTCTGTTCACTGGATCTGCAGGACGCGTTCTTTCACATCCCAATCAGTCCGCCTCATCGGCGGTTCTTCCGCTTCAGAGCCGAAGGGACCCTATATGAGTTCCGAGCCAAGCCATTCGGCCTGTCATCAGCCCCACAGGTCTTCACCAAATGCATTGCTGTGGTGGCAGCCCATCTCAGGCATTTGGGGGATCAGGATTTACCCCTACCTCGACGATTGGCTCTTAACAGGTTCCACACAACAGGACGTAGAGAGGCACAGGGACCTGGCCCTCCAGACCTGCTGCCAACTCGGCCTAATCAACGAGGCCAAGTCGGAACTCGTGCCTTCTCAAGTGGTGGGCTTCATCAGGGCAGAACTCGACTCTTGTCAAGCCAGAGCTCGGCTCCTGGCGGACAGGGTGGAAGTGTTCTCCTCCTCCTTTGCCCAGTCATTTCTGGTTGGGCAAGTGCACCCTGCCCGGGACTTTCTGCGCCTTCTGGGTTACATGGCAGCATGCACCTCAGTGGTCCGTTGGGCCCGGTTGCACATGCACCGCCTCCAGTGGGAGCTGGCCGCCCAGTGGACTCAGTGCCACGGTTATTTCTACCAGCTGATCACTGTAACCCAGATGTGGGACGCTCCCAGTGGTGGTCCGCCCCGAGCCGACTGCCGTCCTCACCACTGATGCCTCTCTCATGGGATGGGGAGCCCACATGGGGGACAAAAGGGCCCATGGGTTCTGGACCCCCGAGGAGTCCCGTTTCCACAGCAACCTGTTGGAGCTCAGAGCAGTCAGACTAGCACTGTCAGCTTTCGCTTCTCAGCTCCGTGGTCAAGTGGTTCAAGTCCAGACGGACAATACCACGACCATGTACTGCCTCAACAAACAGGGCAGCATGCACTCCCATCTGCTTTGCAGAGAGGTGCTCCACATCTGGACTCTCGTCAGTCGTTTGGAGGCAGATCTCCTAGCCATCCATGTAGCAGGAGCCTCAAACCATCTGGCGGATGCTGTCGGCCACTTAGGCGAGACATCCCACGAGTGGGCCTCTCCATCCAGAGGTAGTCTACAGCCTGTTCTCTCACTGGGGCAAATCGATGGTAGACCTGTTTACCTCCAGAGAAAACACCAGGCTGAGTCTGTTTCATGCCCGCCCCCCTCACCAGGGCTTGCTGCAGGGGGATGACTGCCTTCTCGAGGTCATGGACCCCAGGCCTCCTCTACGCCTTCCCTCCATTTCCCTTGATCCACAAGGTGCTCCTCAAGGTGAGGAGGGACAAGGCGAAGGTGATCCTGGTAGCCCCAGATTGGCCGCGCCAGTTCAGGCACCAGATCTCCTCAGCTGCAGGCCCCCGGGGTGGCTTCCAGCACGCCCAGACCTAATATCTCTCAATCAGGGGAAGGTATACCATCCGGACCTTCAGTCCCTGCACCTCACAGCCTGGTACCTGAGCGACTAGAGTTCCAGGCTTTGGGTCTTTCCGAGGATGTCCTCACTGTGGTGGAGGCATCTAGAAAGGAATCAACCAGGAAATGTGCCTTCAAATGGAAAAGGTTTTCCATTTAGTGTCAGGGCAAAGCCCTGGACCCTCTGTCCTGTCCAGTGGTTAACATTCTCGACTACCTTTGGTCTCTGTCCAAAGGGGGTCTTTGGTCATCCACCCTTAGGGTGCACCTGTCAGCCATCTCTGCTTACCGGGCTGGACCAGTCAGCCGACTGCTCAGGAGACAGTGGTCAGGCGCTTTTTCAAAGGGCTGGATCTCATATCCCTTCTGATGCATGAACTTCCACCACCATGGGATCTACTGCTGGTACTGGCAAAGCTCATGGGCAAGCCTTTCGAACCAGTGCACAAGTGTACCTTGTCACTTGTGGAAGACTGCCTTCCTGGTGGCTATCGCGTCTGCCAGAAGGACAGGGGAGTTCCAGGCGCTTTCAGTGGGCTCCCCTTATCTGGTTTTCCACAGGCACAAGGTTGTCTTACGCCCCCACCCGAAATTCCATCTGAATATGGTGTCAGAGTATCCCCTTAACCATCTGCCGGTATACTACCCTAACTACTCCTCGGAGGCCGAGTACAGGCTCCATACTTTGGACCCGAGACGTGCGCTCTCCTATTACAAGGAGAGGACGGCGGAAATTCGGGGAGAGGTTCACCAGCTGTTTGTCACGCTGAAGCCGCTTCTGGCAGACCTGCAGCAAAACAGACAATTGCAAGGTGGATTACATCTTGCATCAGTCTGTGTTATAAGTTGGCGGACATGGAGCCTCCCAGAGGGATAAGAGCTCATTCTGCCCGCCATATCGCTGCATCGGTGGCTGCTTCCAGGGACATCCCTATCTAGGAAATCTGCCAGGCTACTACCTGGAAGTCAGCAAACACCTTCATTACCCATTACCACATCGACCTTGAGTCACGCTGGGATGCTGGTTTTGGGACCTCAGTTCTCCAATCTCTGTTTCCTAGGTAGAGGTGTGTGCTTTGCCTCCCTCCACCCGGAGAACTGCTAGGAGTCTGCCAAAGAGTGTAGATGAACAACATATCCACGATCCTAGAACAACAGGTTACTCACCTGTAACAGTAGTTCTAGGAGTGGTATATGTTGTTCATCCACACGGACCCACCCGACCTTCCCGGCTGCAGACGCACAACACTTGGCTTCCAGCGGGCTAAGATCTGGCATCATGGGGCGGAGCCGAGGGTTATACCGTGTAGGTGGGTGGGAGGAGCCAGCTTGAAGACTTCCAGTGATCCTTAAAGGGGAAAAGGACATACCAAACAGTGTGAATGAACAACATATGCCACTCCTAGAACTACTGTTACAGGTGAGTAACCTGTTCTTTGGCACTGCTATCTTGCAGAACCTTTTCCCTAAATAGGTTCTGTACCCAGCCTCCCAAGGTACTGCTGTGTGGTCTGCAACAGTAAGCATGGCAAGGGATTCCTGGGGGTTTGAAGAAAAAAATTACCATGGTGGTAATGTTTCTTCCAAAGGATCCCTCATGATGCTTAAATCCCCACTCTGTCTCTCCCCTTCCAGAACCTGGAAAAGATTCTACAAGAATCAGTGGTGTTTGGTATCCAGTTGCTTGAGCGTTACTTGTTCTTTGATCCTCAGTCAGTTTGGTATGGTTTTGCTTTAGTCTGCCATAGCTTGGCCTGAGAAGCCAATCTTTAATTGTTTTTTCCCCTTAGGTATAGGTATAGTTAGGGTTAGGTTAGTGATTCGAGGCTATTGTGTTGGCTGTGGAAATGAATCTTGACGGACAGCAGAAATTTGAAAGTGCGTTACGGGTTCCTTAATTACCATGCATTCCACTCTCTTCAGGGCAGCTCAACCCTTTAGACTGGATTGCACAAGTAAGCATAGTGAGGGATCCCTTGGAAGAAACAATATTACTATGATTTTCGTTGAGGATGAGCTTATTTTGAATAAACCAATTTTGTAATGTTGTAGAGTCCTTATTTAAACTAATAGTAATGTCAGCTAGATTATTTGAGCACCTGTAAATGACTATCTTCCACGCAGAGCAGAGTTTTAGAGTACCACAGCGGGGGTTGATTCTTCATTTATTCATACTGCTGGGTTTGAGCCAGAGGCGCTGGGATACTGCAGGAGCCAAAAATCTATAGAAGGACTGGCGCCGAGGTAGGACCGCACATGCGCAGCACTGCAAGGCTAGCTTGCGCCATATGGGTTATCTCTGTGTCGACCGTCCAACCACCTCAGTTCCTTTTTTCCCACTGCCTAGTGTGCTTCAGTGACGACGTTGTTCACCCACCAGGAGTCGTATCTTCACATCTACACAACAGCAGCATTCAGTTAATTTAGTCTAGTTTAATACTGTTCTTTTCTTATTTTCCTCAGTTAAAAAGTTATTCAGACTTCAGTTACTTCAGATCTACAGACCTACCGGATAATGGAGTCAACCATGGATGGTGACAGTAGGTAGTCTTTTTGGAGGGATGCTCTGGCAGCTGGACTGAGTCCTGTCCACTGCCCTCTTCTTGGGGGGGCTCTGACCACAGATAATCTGGTGTTCGGGGGGAGACAGTCCTCCCGTAAACACAGAAAGAAGCTGTCCCAATCCAACTTGGGGACCCGGCACCGCTCGACCTCAGCAGGTTCTTCCTCTTCTAATTCGGAAGGGGAAGAAACTGTGCTGCTTGAGGTCGCCCTCTGGTACATCTGCTTATCAGGTTTCTACTTCCATGAGCGGAAGGTTTTCACCAGCACTGTTGGTTTCCCCGATGGCTTCAGCTCACAGTCGTTCAAGATCTTGGGTGCGAAGTCCTTGCCTTTCCTCTTGTGGGGTCTTCAGTTGGCAGTTTCGTCACTGGGCAGCTCTAATGGAGCAGTGGGTACAGTGTCTGGTGCGTTTGCCTCTCCCTTCTGGCCTAGGTGCTTTGGGGTCTTTGGACCAGGTAGAGCGTGTGGCTCCACCAGCAGATCCTGATCCCTTGACAGTGATTGCTCCGCCCATGCCAGTTCCACGTGCCAACCTCCCTTACTCTCTCTTCACAGGGACCAGCACAGGTACCTTTTCTGGTCACTTTGGTGCCAGTTTCTCTTCTTTGGCCTGGTGTGGGTTCTCTGGCGGCGCTGGGTGCAGTGCCAGCCATGATGTTAGCACCTCTTCCAGTGACTGCTGTTTTGGAGCCAGCACTGCTTCTGGTGCCAAGTCCCACTCCAGTACCGGTATCGCCTTTCCTACCCGCTTCCTAGGCCCGGACTCGGACTTTCTTGGTCCACACCTCTTCCAGCTTCCCCTTCCGAGGCGGATCTGGAGGAGGGCGAATCTGACCCTGCTCTTCAGTTCCTGCTTCGGTTCCTCAGGAGGATCTCTCCTTTTAGTCTTTACTCAGAGACGTGCAGGCATCTCTTGCTCTCAAGACTTCTGCTCCTGATCCTGGTAAGCGGATGTGTCTTGAGTGGCCCCGTGTTCCTGACATTCCAGATCTTACTTCGAGAAGGTTCCTGCAGTAGGGCATAACATATAGGACTGTGCCCCCTGGCATCAGGACCACACAGAGAACTCCAGCTAGCAATGTGCATTGGCGAAAATCCGGTATCGTGGTTTAATTCATCCGTCTGGGTCCCAACCCTGAGTGCAATAAGCTACGGCAAGCCCAGGTGGGACCAGCCTTCATGAAGTGCGTGGCCTCCAGCTGAGCCACTGACCCCCCTCCTCGCAGGTGCTAGACAGCCCCCCCCCCCGCACAGTGGGTGTAATTAGTAATTGAGGTCCCAGGTGCCCCAGGACATTCTAAGTATTGCTTTGTGGTGTTTACTAGTGTGTGCCCCACTAGGCCAGCCTAGCGGTGGCTGGCGACGGTAGAACTAGGTTCTATCAGTTTCCCAGGCCGGCCCGGCAGGCAAGGGATCCCAAAGGTGTAGCTGTCTGCCCTGTCTGGGCTCGGTTGTTTTACTATGTTAAGGGCTGGCTAGCAGGGGCAGCCTGCCCTCGCTGCACCTTTCACTCAGCCTCCGACCCAAGAGGCAGAGTTGTGTAGCCTAAAGTCTCCTCACCCCTCCAAAAGAGAGAACACGGATGCAGTCTGTTTATCATTCTGTTCACCCCCCAAATCTACAATAAACATCAGATATAAATTGTTAACATGGATACACATGCAGGATAGGGGAGAGGAGGAGAGGTCTAGGGGAGGTGCGTGGGTCCCAGCGACATAGTAATGTGCAAGAGGATTCCTCACCCCGTATCACAAGGCATCAGTCTGTTTGGGGTAGTTAGTCTGAAGCTCGTTGAATCCTGAAAAGAAAGTGAGTGATTTCCCTCACTCGGAGGGAGACATTGTGTTAGCAAGGGTTATACTTCGATTGCCTGCTAAATTAGGGGTGAGTGATAGACGGGACAGTGCAGTTGCAGGAAGAACAGTAGTGAGAAGCTGAGAAATTTGACATAAACTGGGACTTCTCTGAATGGTTAGGTCATAAGTACATTGAGCTGCAGTTGTCTTAGTCCTGGAAGGCAGGTTCACGATTGTCTCTGTGCCCGGTAGTTGTTCTGACTAGTGGGCTTGTCTTTGTGAATTTCCCTCCCAAAGACTATGACATGCAGGCCCCTCCATGTGCACAGTCCGGCGTGTGGATGTGTGTCCTTCAGCACTCAAAATAGAGTAGTCCAGTGATGCTTCTCTGTGTCAGCGGTGTGTTTTCCCTGAAGTCTGGGCAGCCGGTGAAGATACTGAGCCCTGGCTACGCAAGGAATCTGCAATGCTCTGGATGGCCTCCACCTCTTGTTGGCTTGGCCCTTCCATCGGGCCCCAATCCCGGCTGTCCTCAGCCACGTTACCTGGCTTACCCGACGCCAGGATATTTGATGCCAGGGTACCAGATGTCATCTTACTTACCGGGCTGCCTGACTTCGGCCTATCGTTTTCCGGGTTACCCCACTCCGGGGTACCCCCTTAACTTACCAGACACCAGGATATCCGCTACCTCATTACCAGACACTCGGATATCTGTTCTACCAGCTCCCACCACCTCGTCAGCCTCCACCTCAACTTCAGGCTGACTTGCAAACAGCTTTCAAGTCCTGGTGGCAAGAGGCCAGGGCTCTGTTGGTCTCAGATTTGGCCCGTCTGCAGCCAGTGGCAGCCTCCACACCATCCCTCTCTCGGCCAATTCGTAGGTCCACGTCGCCTGTCAACTCTCACCTTTTCTTGGCAGGACAGACTCACCACGCTTCCACTGTCCACATCCATGTGAGGGATAAAGTCCAGGACATTCCCCTTCTCAGGACTCAGTCGCTTGACAAGGCCCTTTCTTCGGACTCTGAGTCAGACTTTTCCTCGCACTCTAGCTCTGGTTCTTATACCCCCTGGTGATGAACCTCAGCCAAAGGAGTCCCCTAGCTCTCCTCCTGAGGTCCCTCTTTCTCAGAGCTCCTCAAAATAATCCAGGTGGTCAATGACTAGACCACCAAGGAGCAGGACCCCAGGTGGAAAAGGCTGGCATAGCATCTGGACATGGTGGAATCTTCACCTATGCGTATTTCGCCCTGGACCACTCCTCATGAGGGCCTCACGTCCACTATTTGACAGCAGGCCTTTTCTGTCTCCTCGGTCTCCAAAAAGGCTGACAGATTGTACCACATCCCTGATAGGGTTCCTCATTTGGCCTCTCAAGACGAAGTGGACCCCAGTGTCATAGCGGCTGACCAGGACTGCTCGACACGGCCCAAACACATGATCTCTCTGGATAAAGAATCTAGGCAGTTGGATCAGTTTGGGCGCAAGATTTATTCTTCATCTGTTTGCGCCATCAGATCCCTTAATTATGTGGCACACATGGTTTCTTTCCAGAACTTCACTCTGGGCCAGCTCGAGTCCAAGCTTGAGGACATCCATGATCCCGAACTCTGGGCCCAGATCGCTAAGACAGTGAGTATGGCTAAAATCTCCTGTCGTCATGCCCTCTGGGCCACTTATGACTCAGTGGCTCGGTCTACAGCCACTGCTGTCTGTCTTCGGGAAACATTTGTAAAGAAAGTCGGTGTGTGTTCTGTGCTGGGAAGGGTACTGTATCAACTTACTTTGCTAAATCAGTAGGAGGAGAGAGCTTAATTGGGGGTATGGCTTAGACAATATAAAAACAGGTAACTCAAATTATAACTTCCTTTTGCTAGCCTTTTTTCTTACTAATTGCCCTCCATCCCACCCCTCCACCCACACACCCTAAGCCAGTTCTACTTTTATAGCCTCTGGATTTGACTGACAACGGGAACTTCCTGTTTGGCAGTAGGAAGGGAAGGATCATAGTGAAACATTGGTTTTGTCAGTCATACAGGAAAAAAGTAGCTCGCCCACCCCCAAGCTGCTGATGATCTGACATTGAGCAATGAAGAAGGAGGCTACTGAAGAATATAGGAAGTTGCTGTCCCAGAACAGGAAGGGTAAGAGTTGTAAGGAGAGGAGAGAGTAAGCACACAGAGAAACAGGAGAGGGGACACAAAATAAGACGTGATAGGAGTGGTGCAGTGCAATGGCTGTGGGGCGGCAGTGTTCCGGGAGACATTCTGGAGGCTGCGATGCTGCCCTATTTGCAGGCACCTCTCTGGTCTGAGGGAGGAGGTTGCCCGTCTCCAGGCTGACCTGGCTAGGATTCGTGAAACCTCCTCCCCCACCCAGGGACCACCAGGGCCAATGCCACTACCTCAGAGGTTGCCAAGAAAGAGGAGAGGCTGGACCAGGGTGGGCTGAGGGAGGGAGGAAGAGGGTGGTGGAACAGAGTTGCATCCCTCCAGCTGTACCTCTCCACAATTCATACACTCTTCTGATGGATAGTGGTTGCTCTATGGAGGCACCTGCAGTGGAGACCAAGGAGGATGCTGGGAACCTTCACTAAGGAGACCCACAGGAGGGTGGCATGGAACCCCACGGGAAGGAAACTCCTGGTGGGGGGACTCTATCATTAGGGGGGTAGAAATGGGGGACGAAGGGGAGAGGGAGGTAAGGTGCCTGCCTGGCGCCATGGCTTGAAAGGACAGGAAGCAAATCCTCAGGATCGTGGGAGCAGCTGCACGAGGGAGGGAGCTGGATGTCATTGTCCACCTAGGGACAAATGACCTGGCTAGGAATGGGATCAGAGCAGTGCAAGAGGAGTATGTAGAGTTGGGGAGGGGCCTTAGACAAGTAGTGCATACGGTAACCTTCTCGGAGGTGCTGCCTGTCTATGGCAAGGGTGATGCTAGGGTACTCCTCATCAGGGAATTCAATCAATAGTTGAAAAACTGGTGTGGCACTCAGGGTTTTGGCTTCATTGGGGACTGGGGAGCCACCTGGAGGGATGCAGACCTATACTGGCGTGATGGTCTGCATCTGTCCCAGGATCCTAGGTGAGAGGTTTAAATGCTTCATTGGCAAGCATTTAAATTAGCCAAGGGGGGAGGCACTGAAAAGGAGCAGGTGAAATCCCAGCCTCCCCCCACAAAACACGGTAATTAGTGAGGTAAACACCAAGGTAGAGAAGTCATTAAGGAGCAGGACAGAGGTAAATGTACAATAAGGTAAAGGCAGTAAGGACAGGAATGGGGCTAAAAGGGGTAAGGCCATCAAAAAGTGGAGGGTGATGAGTACCAATGCCCATAGTCTGTGTAACAAGCTCCCTGAACTAGTGGCCTCAATGGAAGAGGGTTGCCTGGATATTGTGGCAGTCACAGAAGCATAGTACACAGAGAACCATGACTAGGATGTCAACATACCAGGATACACAATCTACAGGAGGGACAGGGATGGTAAAAGAGGAGGAGTAGCTCTCTATGTAAAGGAAGGATCAAAGCAACAGAACTAAAGAGTAAACAGGGAGCAGATGAGGCACTCTGGGTCACCCTGGAGACAGGAAATGGTACCACAATCCGCATGGGGGGTTGTATACAGACCCCCATCTCAGGGGGAGGTAGTGGACAAGGAAATGATAGAAGGCATCCTTAGAATGGCAGAAAAAGGGGAGATATTGTTGATGGGGGACGTGAATATGCCAGATGTTAACTGGAGCACCTTTGCTGCAGGCACATCCAAGAGCAGGGTCATTCTTGATGCCCTACAAGGGGCATGCCTCAGACAGCTAGTATTGGAATCCAATCAGGAGGGAGCAATCTTAGATTTGGTACTCTCAAATGGGGATGGAGAAAGAATCTCTGATTTAGAAGTGGGTAGCCATCTGGGAACAAGCGACCACCAAACAGTGTGGTTCACGATAAACACAGCCATACAATCAAGCCATACAAAAGCAAGAGTATTGGACTTTAGGAGGGCTGACTTTGGGAAAATGAGAGAGTGCCTCAGAAAAGCACTAGCAAACAGGCAAGAAGGAGGGGTGGAGGAACAATGAGGAGTAATCAAAACAGCCATCACAGAGGCAACAAGCCTTTGTGGAAAGCAAATCAACAAAACACAACGAAGGAAAAAAACGCTATGGTTCTCAAAAGAGGTGGCAGTGAAGGTTAAGGAGAAAAGGACAGCATTCGGGAAATATAAGGAGAAACAGAAGGAGCAGGACAGAGAACTTTATCAGTTAAAGCAGAAAGAGGCTGGGAAGGCAGTCAGAATAGCAAAAGCCCAAACCGAGGACAGAATAGTCAACTCTGTTAAGAAGGGGATAAGACCTTTTATAGGTACATTAGGGAGCGAAGAAAGACCAAAGGAGGGATACTGAAGCTTAATAAAGGGGAGGGAATGTGGGTAGAGGGTGACAGTGAAAAAGCAGGGATACTGAACGAATATTTCTGCTCAGTATTCACAAAGAAAGAGATGGGGAGGTACCTAAACCAAACAAGAGAAACACTCTGAAGATGGGGGTCGATACCAGTCCATTTACAGAAGGAAGGGTTCTGAAAGAGCTAATAAAATTGAAGGTGGACAAAGCAGTGGGGCCTGATGGGATTCAGCCCAAGAATTCTAAAAGAACTAAGGGTAGAACTAGTGACACCGCTGACTATTCTCTTTAACAAATCATGGGAGGATGGGGTGGTACCTGAGGACTGGAGGAGGGCGGATGTAATTCCTCTTCACAAAAGTGGGAGCAGGACAGAGGCAGGAAACTACAGATCAGTTAGTTTGACCTCAGTGGTAGGGAAAATGATGGAATCACTTCTGAAGGAAAGAATTGTTGAGTACCTAGAGGCCAGTGGGCACATGACCCAAAGCAGCAGATTCACGATGGGAAGGTCATGTCAGACTAATCTAATAGATTTCTTTGACTGGGTGACCAAAGTAGTAGACCAGGGAGGGGCTGTGGACATGGCCTACCTAGATTTTAGCAAGGCATTTGATACGGTCCCACATAAAAGATTAATACACAAGCTAGCCAGCCTTGGGAGTGTGTCCCAAGGTGGTAACCTGGATAAAAAATTGGCTAGACAACAGGACGCAAAGGGTAGTAGTAAATGGAGTTCACAGTGAAGAAAGGAGGGTAACTAGCGGGGTACCGCAGGGTTCAGTACTGGGACCTGTCCTTTTTAATGTCTTGGGACCTGGGGGTAATTATGTCAGATGACCTTAAGGTGGTCAAGCAATGTGAGAAGGCAGTAAGGAAAGGGATACTGGGATGCATAGGGAGAGGCATCAATAGTACAAAACAGGAAGTTATCGCTCTGTACAGACAGTTAGTGAGACCCCATCTGGAGTACTGTGTGCAGTTCTGGAGACCCCATCTCTGCAAAGACATAGAGTGGAGGCTGTCCAGAGGAGGGCAACCAAAATGGTGCAGGGTCTGCACTAGAAGACATACGAAGAAAGACTAAAGGAGCTTAATATGTATACCCTTAAGGGAAGAAGGGAGAAAGGGGACATGATAGAAACTTTCAAGCACCTCAAGGGAGTCAAAGTCCAAGAGGGTAGCATCTTTCAGAAAGAGATGTGCAAGAACAAGGGGACACAATTTGAAGATAAAGGGGGGACGGCTCGGAGGTAATGCGAGGAAGTATTTTTTTCACGGAGAGGGTTGTGGATGCATGGAACAGCCTCCCTGAGGAGGTAGTGGAATCCAGAACAGTGGGGGAATTCAAGAATGCATGGCACAGACATAAGGCAGTCCTAGTGGGGGGTAAGAGGAAGTAAGCTGTTGGTTAACTAGGATCTGCAGCTTATCTGATGGGTAGGAAAACGGGCAGACTAGGTGGGCCAAGCAGTTATCTGCCGACAAATTCTGTTTCTTTTTGTGGCTAAGGCTTTCTGGCCTGGCACAGGACATCCAGTCTGCCATATAGGATGCCCCTTTCAGGGGATCTGTACTGTTTGGCGGAGATGCCAAGGACATCATTACGGAGCTCCAGGACAGTGGCGAGGTGTTGCGCTCTGTCCACTCTATGCATCATGTGTGCTTTAAGTCCAAATGGACTTGTCATCTGCAGCAGCGATGTCAAGACAAAGCAGGCTCCAGACCAAATGCCACATTCCAGCATCAGCAATCTCCACCCTCCCCACCGAGTCTTTGGGATCTTCTAGGGGAGCGCTGCCCTCCCATACCTCAGTCTCCTGACTAGCGAGGCTCCCGCCATGCCACTACCTGACATCCAGCAGAATCAGTGAGGGGAATGTTTTGCCCTCCACCTTCCATGGTGGCAGGACATAACCACGGACCCGTGGACCCCTCAGTTGATTGCAAGAGGTCACTCCCATCGAATTCCTGGGAAGGCCTCCAGACATTCCTCCAGGCATCTCCCTTTTCCTCAATGGCATTTCAAGGGTCACTAGCTCTGTGCAGTGGACATGCAGGATGCTTCCCTGCATATCCTTCTCTCCCCGGCCCATCGACACTTTCTCTGGTCTGTTTTTCAGGGAGAGCTTTTTCAGCTCAAGGCTCTTCCCTTGGCACCCCTGGTTTTTACTAAGTGCCTAGCGGTGGTGGTGGCAGCGGCCCTCCGCCAGGGTGGGATTTGTGTGTCTGCAGTCTTAGACAGTTGGTTTATCTCAGCTCTGTCGTGGGACAGCCTGGAGGACTCCCTCTACTTCACCCTGGACCTCTTGACCAGACTGGGTATTACAGGGAACTATCCCAAGTTGTACCGCCCTCCCTCCCAGCGCTTCCAGTTTATTGGTGCGGTTTGAATTCGGTGCAGGGCAGGGTCTTCCTCCCTAAGGACAGGGCAACAGCTTGGCTGGAGCGGACCAGTATGGTAGCCTCCTCACACTGGACCACAGCCCGGGCGATCCTTCGCATTCTGGGGCTGATGACGGCAGCAGTCTCTACCATCCCCTTGGCCAGGCTACATGAGGGTCATCCATTGGACCCTTTGAGTCCGGTGAGATCAGCGTCTGGAAGATGTGGTTCACAAGGTCCTTGTGTCCAGCTGCATGTGGAGGGGTCTCCTTTGGTGGCAAGGGCCCTCTGACTTCTCCAAGGGAGTTCCCTTTCATTCTTCTCCTCCATCCCTGACCGTAACTACAGAGGCTTCGGGAGCTCATTGGGGGACCACAAGACCCAAGGAACTTGATCGCCCCACTGTACAGGGAGGCAGTGCGAGTTTGGTACTGGGCAATCCAGCATAATTTATGCCTCCTAGCAGTCCATGTTCCATGCGTCTACAATGTCTTGGCAGACAGTCTGTCGCAGAACAGCCCAGGCTCACTAGTGGGAACTAAAGCAAGTAGTGTTCGAAGATATCTTCGGCCTGTAGGGTCATCCAGACGTAGTTCTGTTTGCCTCCCCATTCAGTGCAAAACTACCCTACTTTGTCTCGCTAGTTCCCAGGCATGGTGTTTCTGGCAAGACGCACTATCTCTCTGCTGGACAGTGAGGTTCTTGTATGCTTTCCCTCCTTTTCCAGTGCTTCAGCAGGTCCTTCTGAAGCTCCAGGTGAAAGAGTCTCACATGATTCTGATTGCCCCTTATTGGCCTCGGCAGATCTGGTTCCCCCTGCTCCAGCAGCTGTTGGTGGAACCACCAGTAACCCTGCCTCTCCGCTACGACTTTCTGACCCAGGAGCAAGGCAGACTGATTCATCTGGACCTTACATCCTTTAACCTGCGCTCACGGCACCTGTGGCCATAGTTGCCTTACGTCTTGGAGTTTCCACCCACGTGGCTCTGCTTCTGGTAGAGGCTCGTAAACCTCCCACCAGTTCAACCTACGTCATGAAATGGAAAGGTTTTCCATCTGGGCGGCCCCCAAGGGTTGGGATCCTTTTCATGCCCGTGGCTCAGGTGATGGAGTACCTCTTGCACCCTTCACATCTTCACCTTTTTTATTCTTCCCTGAAAGTCCATTTGTCCGCGGTTTCAGCCTGCCATGCGATGGTGGAGGGCGAAACCCTGGCTCGACAAGAGATCTCTCAAAATCTTTTTGAAAGGGATCCTCCATCTGTAACATTTATTTCTAGGGACGTGGATATGTTGTTCAATCCACACTTATTGGCAGGTTCCTTGCCACTTTAAATGTTGCCGGAAGGTCTTCAAGCTGGCTCCTCCCACCCACCCGGGTGGTAAAACCGGGAGTCGATTTGTCCATTGCAGCCGCGAGGGAAGATACAGACCGAAGTCTTGTAAATCTCAAAATAAGTTTCGGATTAACCAAAGCGTGTGAATCCAGCCTAAAACGCAGAGCGCTAAGGAGGGAACCTGAGCTTCCAAGCGGTAAGGAAGATCTGGCGTCATGGGGCGGAACCGAGAGATTTCGTCGGTGCCCCTGTGGGCAGAAGATGTCCCTGACCGATCCGCACGCCATGTGCGTTTATTGCCTTGGACTCGGCAATGACTCACAGGCTTGTGAGTTGTGCAAATCCTTTTTGGCTTCGGTCTTGGAGGCCACGCTGCCCGGTTACTGTTGGAGCGACCCGAGAAACGTTATCCTCCGGTGAAGTCTGTGGAGGCCCGTTGGGCGGTGTCCATGGCAGCTTGCTCGGCGGAACAGCTGGAGCAGATGATCGCCTTCAAGGAGGAGGCGGCACAGGCTGCATCATCCTCGGTCGCGGCATTTATCCCGCTCTCCTTGGAATCCTCCTACACAGCTTCTTTCAAAGAGCTTTGCCAGTCCCTCTCCACGAAGGGAGAAAGCCCTTCGGGACATTCCTCTCGGTCCAAAAAGAAGGACCCCAAGGGTAAGTCCCACCGTCAACGTTCGTGGGAGCGGGAGAGGTCCCCTTCCCCGGAGAGTCGACACTGTACTTCAGTCTAGGTTGCAGCTAAGGCTGCTGGCTTCACGGTGTCCCCATCAGGTCAGCCGGCCGGGACACCCGTCAACACGGTCAAGATTTTTCTCGACCCATCGGACGGTCTGTCGACTGGAGAAGCCGACAACCCTTCTTCACTGGTTCCCCCGGTGGAAACAGAGGCCTTGCCTGTGCCTCCTGTGCCGGAGTCCCCGGTTAAGGTCCCTGAACCAAGGGAGGAGCGGGTTTCCCCCGCCCCCTCTCAGACCCACCCTTGGAAACACCAAAGGTCTCTGTCTCGGACCTCTTCTCGGTCCAGCCGATCCCGCTGACATTGGCGGTCTCGGCGCCTCTCAGCCTCGTCTTCGTCCTCTTCAGAGGATAGGCTCTGACGCAAACTGCGTCGGCGCTTCGAGGAGTTAATGTGGCAGCAGCTCCTTTTGACTGGGAATAGCCTGACTTCGTCATCTTCTCCGGCCATTAAGCGGCCGTCACCGGAGCGGCCGATACAACCCCTCGCAGTGGTCAAGGAGCCGAAGCCAGCACCGGTTGTTCCGCCGAAACCGGCTGTGCCACCCATCGTGGTGGAACCCCCGCCTCCACAGTCAAAATTTGGGGCCCCGACCAAGGATTCTCGGTCGGGTCAGGGCTTGCCCCATTGGTTGTCGGTCACCCTCACTCCCGATCAACCTCGGCAGGTGGAGGGTGGCTCAGGCACTTGGCAGCTGTTCGCAGGCTCCTCGGAGTCTGATGATGACTCCTCCTTGTTCTCCAGGCCACTTGACTTGGGAGTCCACCGGGGGTCAGTCAGTGCACAAGTAGACAAGAGCCCATCCTCATTTTTGGGAATGCTTCGGCTCATCTCAGAGTCCACTGGGATGAAGCTCGAACCCATTTCAAAATGGGCCAAGTATCCCCTCACGGAGATACTGGACTGAGGGGAATCCTCCACAGAGGCCTTCCCGGTGGCCGAAGCCATTGTTGGCCCAGCCCTGGAGCTGTGGCAGTGGCCAGCTTCTTGTCCAGCACCTTCATCCAGGATGGCTCGGAAGTATGCTGTCCCCACCGGTTCACTCTCCGGTTTCTCAGAGCACCCCTCTGCGGAGGGGCTCGTGACCGATAGAGTTTTCCGGCGTTCCGGGAATGCTAGGGACGTGGATAAGCCTCCCGACAAGGACTCCAAGACCGGCTGACCTCTAAACTACGGTCAAGCAGGTGTGGGATCAAGGAAGGGCGGTGGCCAAACAGCAGCCTCAGACCTCTCTGGACATCGCTGATTCGTGTGCCCGGTCAGAAGTGGCCATGTGCTGCAGAGCTTGGCTGCGGATCTCCACTTTCATGGCAGATACCCAGCACAAGCTGGCAGATGTTCCCTTCCTGGGTACTGACTTGTTCAGTCCTGGGGGTGAGGGGCATCTTCAGCGGATCAAGAAGTCCAGTGCCACCTTGGACTCGGTCACGTCTGCCCAGTAGGACAAAGGCCGCCAGCAGCAGCGTAAGCCCTTTCGTCATTCAGCCTCTGCGGCATGTCGGCCCAGCATCAGGGCCCAGCAGGCTCGCTTGCCAGCACCCAAAGCCAGCCTTGCCGCCTCCAACAGGCAGGGAAAGGTCCAGGAGGCTCATCGGCCAATCCTTCCTCCAAGCCTGCCCAGTGATGGGTTGAGGGGTGTTGCCCCCAACCTCGTCACTCCTCCCCGGGTTCCCCCCGTGGGGGGACGGCTCCGCCACTTCATTTCCGCCTGGTCTGTTATCCCCACAGACCGCTGGGTGTTGGAAGTGGTAGGAAAGGGTCTGCCGCTGGAATTCGAGCAGTCCCCACCGTGTCGAGCCATCGCCCCACGGGGGCGCTTCGGGGTCCGCAGCCTCTCTGTCGGCCCGTTGAACCGACATTGCCCTGCTTCTCCAGAAGGAGGTGATCAGGGAGGTGGCGGATCCTCCACCAAACCCAGGGTTTGTGTCCAGGTACTTCCTGGTCCCAAATCGGACGGGGGTCTGGCGCCCCATTCTAGACCTCCACGACCTGAACAAGTTCCTAAGGTCTCGAACCTTCAGGATGGTCACTCTGGCTCAGACCATCCCATCCTTGGAACGAGGCATGTGGTTCTGTTCTGTGGACCTTCAAGATGCATTCTTTCACGTCCCAATCTGTCCATCCCACCAGCGATTCCTCCACTTCAGAGCGGAGGGATCCCTTTACGAGTTCCGGGCCATGCCCTTCGGCCTCTCTCCAGCTCCCAGGGTCTTCACCAAATGCATGGCAGTGGTGACAGCATTCCTGGGGCGCCGAAGGGTCCGGGTGTACCCTTACCTGGACGACTGGCTGATTGTAGCCTCCTCCAAGTCGGAGGTGGAGCGGTCCAGGGATCTGGCCCTCCAGGTCTGCTCTCAGATTAGCCTCCTCATCAACGAGGCCAAATCAGAACTCATGCCAACGCAGGTGATTCAATTAATCGGGGCAGAGCGCGACTGTCTTCGAGCCAGAGCACAGCTCCTGGCGGACAGGGCCGAGGTTCTTTCCTCCTTTGCCCAGTCATTTCTGGTTGGGCAACTGCGCCCTGCCCGGGACTTCCTGCACCTCCTGGGCCTCATAGCGGCCTGCACCAGTTTGGTCCATTGGGCCTGCTGGCACATGCATCTCCTTCAGTGGGGACTGGCCCGCCAATGGTCACAGCGCTCCAGTCCTCTGGACCAGCCAGTGACAGTGACCCAGGAGATGGGGAACGCTCTCCAGTGGTGGATCGTTCCCGCTCATCTGCAGGAGGGTATCCCGTTTGTCTGCCCAGAGCCGACAGTCACTCTAATGACTGACGCCTCTCTGATGGGTTGGGGTGCCCATCTGGGGGAGCTCAGAGCACACAGCCTCTGGTCTCCCCAGGAGTCTCGATTCCACCTCAACCTGCTGGAGCTTCAAGCGGTCCAACTAGCCCTCACCGCCTTTGCTCCATTTGTACGGGGTCAAGTGGTCCAGGTCCAGACGGACAACACCACGACCATGTACTACCTAAACCGCCAGGGCGGGATGCACTCCTTGCCTCTGTGCAAGGAAGCTCTCCGCACTTGGTCTCTCATGGGCAGACAGGAGGCGGATCTCCTAGCCATTCATGTGGCGGGAGCCTCCAACACTCTGGCCGATGCCCTAAGCCGGATAGGTGCTGCATCTCACGAGTGGTCTCTCCTGCCGGAGGTAGTACAAGATCCATTTTCCCACTGGGGCACACCTCAGGTGGACCCGTTTGCCTCTAGGGAGAATGCGAAGCTGAGTCTGTTTCATGCCTGCCCCCCAGCAGGGCTCACTGCAGGGAGCTGCCTTCTCCAGGCTGTGGACCCCGGGCCTCTTCTACGCCTTTCCCCCATTTCCCTTGATCCACAAGGTGCTTCTCAAGGCAAGGAAGGACAAGGCGCAGGTGATTCTGGTAGCCCCAGACTGGCCCTGTCAATTCTGGTGTCCAGATCTCCTCAGCCTCAGCTCCAGGCTCCCGAGACGGCTTCCAGCCCGCCCGGACCTGATCTCAGTCAAACAGGGGAAGGTATTCCAACCGGACCTTCAATCTCTGCACCTGACTTCCTGGTTCCTGAGTGGCTAGAGTTCCAGGCCTTGGTTCTTTCCGACGAGGTCCTCAAAGTTGTTGAGGCATCCCGTAAGGAGTCGACCAGAAAATGCTATGCCTTCAAATAGAAGAAATTCTCCATTTGGTGTCAGGATAAGGGGTTGGACCCTTCCTCTTGTTCCTTGGCCAGCATTCTGGACTACCTATGGTCCCTTTCTCAGCTAGGGCTTCGGTCGACGACCCTTAAGGTGCACTTAGCAGCCATCTCTGCTTACCGGGCGCGGGCCAGAAAGCAGTCGGTGGCGCAGGAGAAGGTGGTCGGGCACTTTTTTCAAAGGCCTTGATCACATATCCCCTCCGGTGCGAGAACCTCCACCTCCATGGGATCTACTGCTGGTATTGGCTAAGGTCTTGGGCAAGCCATTCGAACCGATGCACAGGTGTGACATCTCTCACCTGTCGTGGAAGACCACCTTCTTAGTGGCTATAACGTCAGCCAGAAGGATGGGAGAGCTCCAGGTGCTTTACATCGAGTCTCCTTATCTGGTCTTCCACAGGGACAAGGTTGTCCTGCGCCCCCACCTGAAATTCCTTCCGAAGGTGGTGTCGGAGTTTCGCCATAACCAGGTATTGACTCTGCCGGAGTTCTACCCCAATCACACCTCGGAGGCTGAATATAGGCTCCATACTTTGGACCTAAGAGCGCTCTCTTATTATAAGGAGCGGACGGCTGAAGTTCGGGGAGAGGTTCAGCCAGCTGTTTGTCACCTACACTGAAGCCACACCTGGCAGACCTGCAGCCAAGCGGACGATAGGCAGGTGGGTCACCTCCTGCATAAATCTCTGCATAGGTTGGCAGGCATGGAGCCTCCCAAAGGGATAAGAGCTCATTCTACCCGCCATACCGCTGCTTCCAGGAATGTCCCTATCCAGGAAATCTGAAGGGCTGCTACCTGGAAGTCAGCACACACCTTCATTACCCATTACCACATTGACCTTGAGTCATGCCGGGATGCTGGTTTTGGGACCTTGGTTCTCTAGTCCTTATTCCCTAAGTAGGGGGTGCGCGCCTTGCCTCCTTCCTCCCGGAGAACTGCTAGGAGTCTCCCAATAAGTGTGGATTGAACAACATATCCACATCCCTAGAAATACAGGTTACTTACCTATAACAGGAGTTCTAGGAATGGTATATGTTGTTCATCCACACAACCTACCTAACCTCCCCGGCTTCGACGTGCAACCTGGCTTCCAGCGGGCTAGCTCTGGCGTCATGGGGCAGAGCCGAGAGATTTACCACCCAGGTGGGTGGGAGGAGCCAGCTTGAAGACCTTCTTGCAAGATCTAAAGCGGCAAGGAACCTGCCAGTAAGTGTGGATGCACAACATATACAACTCATAGAACTCCTGTTACAGGTGAGTAACCTGTATTTCGTAACCCTGTCTCACCCACCCCCGTAGGATCGGATTTCTAGCTTGGAGGCATACCTCTCAACCTTTTGACCCCCAAATGTGGAACATTGCCTATCAAAATGTGGAACAAATGGGCAAAATGTGGAACACTTAAATCATTACCTAAGAAGCTTAAAACACTGTTAAAATGTTGCATTTATGTTCAGAAAGTCTGTTATTAATTGAATTATATATTTTTTGCATCATTTACTATAGATTTTTGCTTCAAAATGTTGACTTTGAATGTGGAACAAGTCCTTACAGTGTGGAACAGGGAGCTTTTGTGAAGTAAAATGAGGAACGTTCCTCGTAATGTGGTACAGTTGAGAGGTATGCTTGGAGGAACTTTCCTTGCCTCCTTTTGACCAGGCAGCAGGTTACTGTTTGCGCTACTTTTCTTAAAAAGTGCTGATTTTAGTTGCAGTTACTTCCACTCAAAGGTTTTCCGAGCTTTAGGCTTTGGTGCGTAAGGACCCTTATTTGATTTTCCACAGAGACCAGGGTGGATCTGCGTAAAAATCCAAATTTATTTATTCATTTATTTGTTTTACCCCAAATGGCTTTGAGTTTAAGTTGAAGCAGACCGTTCAACTGCCGGTGTATTACCCTGAGCATTCTCATTGGGGTAGGGGTTGCTCCTCTGCTTACACTGGTCATACACAGAACTTTGCGTTACTACGGTAAACGAACAGCGGTTATCCGTAAGTTGGATCTGCTGTTTGTTTCTTTTGTGCCCAAGTGACATGGAGCAGCTGTGTCCAAACAGTGTTTATCCAAATAGTTGGCAAAACTGTATTTTGTTCTGCTGCCAGAAGTGCAACAAACCACTCCCAGGGGAAGTTAAAGGGCACTCATTCAGTGGCATGGCTGCATTTTCTGCTTGTTCAGGAATGTGTCAGCCGCATAGATCTGTGCGGCAGCTCCTTGGAGTTCTGTCTATACTTTCACAGAGCATATTGGTCTGGACGTTGCTTCTACGCGCAGGGCTGGTTTTGGACTAGCTTCCCTTCAGGGCCTCCTGTCTTACTATTACTGCGTTTCTGCAGACCTTTCCTTTCTCCCATGATTCAGTCCTTGGCTGATCTTTGAACTGCTTGGGATTCAGTCCTATATGTTATGACCTACTGCAGGAACCCTCTCGAAGTAAGATTGTACAGTTACACAAGAACTTACCGTAACAGTATATCTTTGAGAGAGGTTCCTGCAGTAGATCACATTTTTCCCTCCCAGCTTCTGCATCTGCTTCTCTTGAGCCTTATTCTTTCTTTGCTCCAGGAGCCTTTTCCTTTCCCCTGTCGCACCTAGGGCGGGTATGGGGACTGCCCACTATATAGGATCACGTGACACCTGATGAGCGGTCCCCCGCCAGACATTGCTAGCTAGAGTTTTCCTTGTGGTCCTGACGCCAGGGGGCGTAGTCCTATATGTTATGACCTACTGCAGAAACCTCTCTTTAAGATCTACTGTTACAGTAAGTTCTTACGTAACTGTACTTTATCCTCATGCCTTCCATTCCCCCAGCCTTCTAAACCTTATCTGAGGCTGTGTGGGCCAGGCGTGCTTCTGTCCCTCACTATCCAAATCTGTGGACCGGAAATATGTTCCTACTAAAGAGAGACCTATTTTAGCCTCCCAGCATATTGCAGATGCTGTTGTTATCAGAGAGAATGACAAGGCTGTCCTTCCTCAGGAGGTCACAGCACGCCGTATGACTAAAAAAAAATCTCGTAAGATTGGCACCATGGGGAAGAGGGCTTTCGCAGCCACTGCTCTGGGCATGCGTGTATAACCAGTTGTTAGGAGCACTTAAGTACGAGTATGCCCTTTGGACTTCACTTAAGTCTCTCGCTAAGTCTTTGCCAGAATCTGATTCCATGCTCAAAATTCTCCAGACGGTTACACATGAACATAAATCTAACAATCATCAATTGAAGGCTATGGATGCTTATGATGCAGATTCCAGCAGTGGGAGCTCAGGAGGCAGTATCAGAAGGCAGGCATTCCTGGCTGCAGACTTCAGGATTTTCCTCAGACACCCAACAGCAGATGATGAATGTTCCTTTTGATGGTACCTACCTGTTCAGCCAATAGGTTGAGCAAGCCCTGGAAGCTTCTCAAAAAAAACAGAACAGCCATTAAATTAGCCAGGCCAGCTCCTTCACATCCGCAGAGGGGCCAAAAACGTCCGTTTTTTCATAACAAGCCATCCTTTCGCGGAAGAGGCAGAGGAGCCCCAAACAAGCAGCAGTCTCCTCAGCCACAAAAGAAAGTGCAGCAGAAGGCACAGGCCCTGAAAGCGCCCAGTGACACCCTCTGAAACTATGGCCCCAGCCTCACCTCAGCTGCCCGAGATGGACCTCTCCTTAGTTGTGGGGGGGGGGGGAGGCATCTGACTCTTTTCTACAGCCAGTTGAAGTCCATTACCTCAGACAAGTGGGTGTTAAGAATCATCCGGGAGAGGTACTCCTAGTTTTTCAGAGAGATCCCTCCCAGACTGTCTGCCCAAATGACACCATACTCTGTCAGCTGCTCAGTCAGACCTCCTCACTTCGGAGATAATGGCCCTCAGAAACAGGGCAGTGGAAATGGTCCCCTTTGCAGAATGCAACCCAGGCTTCTACTCCCATTACTTTCTGGTTCTGAAAAACAACAGGCCATGCGCCTCCTTCTCTATCGCAAGAAGTTCAGGATGGTTTCCCTAGGAACCCTCCTTCCACTTATCAAGTTGCGAGACTGGTTGGCATCCCTAGACATGCAAGATGCCTAGCAGCACATTTTGATGCACCCAAGCCACCACAAGTTCCTACACTTTGTGGCCCTGAGTCAGCACTATCATTTGAGTCCTGCCTTTTGGGCTCTCCCACAGCACGTCAAGTCTTTACAAAGTGCTTCGTGGTTATCGCAGCACACCTTCAAATGCTCTGGATTCGGGTCTTTCCCTCCCTAGACGACTAGCTTCTAGCAAGTCCATTAAGGCAGGGTGCAGAGGAGGCAGTGACCACAGTAACTCAGTTCCTGACCTCCGTAGGGGTACTGCAAATTCTGGAGAAGTCGCAGCTTCAACCTTCGTAGCAGCTTCTCTTCATAGGGGGCTCTCTTGTACACTACCAAAGCGAGGGCCTTTCTCCCAGAGGACAGAAGAACACCATCCTTCAAATGGCGCATTTCATCAAGGAGAACAACCCCATGCAGGCTCACTTCGTGCAATGGATGTTAGGACTCATGGCGTCCTCAGTTTTCACAGTACATCTGGCACAACTGCACATGAGGATCACTCGGTGGATACTCAGCACACAGTGTTCTCCAACAATGCACACACAGTCAGACCCTATCAAAGTGACAGAATCCCTTCATGAGTCACTTGCATGGTGGATGCAGGATGGCAACCTTATTCAAGGTCTCCCCCTTTGCTCCACCAGAATCTCAGGTAATCCTTACCACAGATGCATCTCTTCTCGGGTGGGGAGCGCACTGTCTGGTCCATCACACCCAAGGAGTCTGGACTCAAATGGAGTCCCATCTTCATATCTCAAAGCAGTTTTATCTACCGGGGGCTCAGAACAGTCTGGCAGACCAACTCGGCAGGACAGAAGTGGATCCTCATGAGTGGTAGTTGGCTCCAGACATCGTTCAGCCTCTTCGGCAAGTGGGCAACCCTAGACCTGAACCTTTTTGTGTCCATACTTAACGCAAAACTGCCTCAATTCTGCTCCAGGAATCTAGAAGATGGCATTTTCTGCCAGGATGCATTCAGGCTCTGGTGTACAAATCACTTTCTGTACGCATTTCCACCTCTTCTACTAGTTTTCAAGTTGGAAGCACACAGGGCCAAATGATTCTCACTGTACCATACTGGCCTCGACAGATTTGGTTTCCATTGCTCAACAAGTTGTCAGTGACCCCTCCAAGGCAGCTGCCTCTGCAGGCTGATCTTCTGACACAGGGATCCCTGGTCCATCCCAATCTGCACCCCTTCATCACCATACCTGGCTTCCGAGGACATAGAGGTGAGCAGGTTCAACATTTCTGAGAGGGTCTTGGAAATCTTCTAGGCTGCATGCAAGTCTTCCACTACGAAAACATAGAGAGTCAAATGGAAGCGCTTTTCTGAATGGTACATCAAGGCCTGAATGGACCTATTCTGCTGTCCGCCGGACAAGTTTCTCTAGTACCTGTTAGACTTTTCAGATGCTGGACTGCAGTATTCTTTGGTAAAGGTCCACCTCTGTGTAATTTCAGCCAGTCATGAGCCAGTACAGAAAATTACCCTGACTCGGCTGCCTCTCTTAGAGATTTCTCAAAGGCATTCTGCACACCAGACCCACTGGTCAGGAAACTGGTTGCCCCCTTGGAATATTAACCTTGTGATTGACATGCTCACTGGTAAACCCTTTGCGCCTCTGGTTACATGTGATTTCAAGTTCCTGACCTGGAAAACTGCTTTTCTGGTTACCATCACTTCTGCTCATAGGGTCTTTGAGATGCATGTTTTGGTCACAGATCCTCCATATACAGTCTTCCACAAAGACAAGGTGGTTCTCCGTATACACCCTAAGTTCCTACCCAAGGTGGTTTCAGAGTTCCATTTAAACCAGCCTTTGGTGTTGCCCACTTATTTTTCTAACTTCCAGAATGGTGAATGCACCCTTTACTCCCTGTATTTTAAGAGTCCTTGAGTTCTACATTGATAAAACCAAGGACATTCATCAAGCCAAGCAACTCTTAGTTTCTTTTACTGCTACCTGGCTGGATCAGCCAGTAAACCATTAAGTGCATTTCCACTTGGATAGTGACATACCTTTGCCGCTGCTACTCTGTGGCCCAAGTGAAATTAGAGGGCCAAGTTCATGCTCATTCTACCAGAGCAGTTGCTACATCCCTGGCAGAAATCTGCTCTGTCCCCATCGCTGAAATTTGCCAAGCGGCTACCTGTAGCTCACTGCATCCTTTCGTTAAGCACTATGCACTGGAAGTCCATGCCAGACAGCATGCTTCATTTGGCAGGACAGTCCTTAACAGAGACTTCTGTCCTGTGTGAGCTCCATCTCCTACCGCCCTGCATGGGGGATTTTTTTTTTGTATCAGCTTGGTACTGTAACTCAGCAGCATGAATAAATGGTGAAACCTTAAGTCCAGGAAGATATGAAAATTGCATACTCACCGTAATTCTTGATCTTCCTGGACAAGTCTTCATCATTTATTCATACGCCTCCACCATCCTCCAAACTCCAATTGTTTAACCAGGAGTAGCACACTAAGCTGAAAGCTTGTTTACAGGTGCGACCTGGGAGCACAGGGAAGTTAAGTGACTTGCTCAGGGTCACACAGTATGCAAGTTGGGGCTGTGGGATTCAAACCCAGGTCTCCAGATTTGCAGCTCAGAGCCTTAGACCACTGCGCTATACTGCCTCAAGCTCACACACTCTGTCTTGGTCTTCACCCCCTTTGTTTCGGTTTGGGCTGTGAAGACATGGTTGGTTAGCTGACCTTCTTTATGGTCAGAAAGGCTATCTTAAGCCCTTTTTAGCTTAGGTGTTCAGTTAGGTTATGCTGCACTTCCACGGTAAAAAAAAAAAAGGTACTGAGGCGATTAGAGGGTTGACGCTGAGATAGCCTGCATGGCACAAGCCAGCTTCGGAGTGTGGCGCATGCAGGGTCCCAGCTCCTCCAGCTTGTGAACCCTGCAGTATGAGTAAATGGTGAAGACTTGTGATTGAAGATCAAGAATTATGGCGAGTATGTAATTTTTATATGTCTCAAGGATGAGCCCTAAGGAACCCTAGAGACCGCCAGGAAACTGACTCTGGGTTACTTCCATCTTGCAGTGTGGACATATTGTGTCCATTGGTGTAATGAGATTGAAGCCCCCATTATATCTGTGATGAGTTGCTTCTCCGGAACTGCTCTTTAGGATGGCTTTGAGCCTCCTTCAGACTGCAGCTGAGTGTCCTCTAACCTCCCAGAGCACCCTCTGTAAGATGGCCAAGCCTCAGCTCCTACAGCTGACTAAACACACACCTGCCTGGGTGAGTATAGCATGTGTGGAATGGAAAATTAGTTCATACCTAACTCCAGCAGAGTTTACTGTCCCTTGTCTCAAGTCCAGACACTTAAAGAGCAGTTGACACCATCAGGAGAACTTTAACAAAACATAATATTTAGACTCAGTTTGGCTTGTATTTCACAATAGTTCTGTATTCCTCCTCCCCATTATTTATTACTGGTGTAATCTGCATAAAAACAGCACCTTTGCTCCTGAAGAGTTAATCTATTCCTGTTGTTTTTCTCCCTACCTGAGGTCATAATGTACTGCTTGTGACGTCACAGTTATTCCCGTGGCCAGGGCTCCAGATAAGGTGTGTACCGGAGTAGTTTACTCACCTCATTTTAGGAAATACTCTTCAGAAATTTTTTTACGGAGTACCAGTACTCACCCAACATTTGTAAATACTCCGCACGCTAAAGAATAATGCTTCATAACAACTGGTGATTCAAAGGAACAGTTTTTTGCCAGATTTACAGCACTTTTATGCATCCCAATTTTGTTTTACTCACTATGTTTTAAAACTGGTGAGTAAATTCTTACCTGCCAACATTGTTTGGAGCATTGTTGGCAGCTGAAATTCTTATCTAGGAAAAAACATTTTTTTTTTTTTAATAAATGTACTCCTCAGTCCACTCTAGCAAGACATTTGTACACATCTGAATTTCGTTTTACTCATCTCACTTTCAAAATGAGGAGTACAGGTACTTATCCCAAAAAATCTTGGCTAGAGCCCTGCCCATAGCAACAGATTGTGATGTCACAACACAGGATTCTGACTTGAAGTAGGGAGTAAGCCAAAGAGGCAGATGAACACCGAAGAATAAAGATCATGTATTTATGCAGAGTTCCTCAGTAATAAATAATGGGGAGGAGAAATGTATAGAATATATATATGGAATGCAAGCTGAATTCTACCTAAATATCATGTTTTTCAAAGTTTCCTTTGATGTGTCAGCAGCTCTTTAAAGTCATAGCACTAGGCAAGTGGCATGACTCACACCACACAACTTGCTTCCTCTCGTAACCAGCTTCCTTATATCTTTTAAAAAAATCATAGAAAGACACTTGGCATCCTAACACTCAGAAGATCTTAAATACTTGTAGTAGAGAATAATAAAACATTTATTATTTATTTATTGAATTTTGATAACCAGGTAGGCCCACTGGGCCCCGAAGGTGCCTTTCTCAGGGGCGACCCGGAGAGACATTAAATAATATTACATGTAATTACATGGTCTACATGGTGAAGAGACAGTACACAGGTATTAAACTGATATACAGGAACTATAATTACAGTTTTGACATTGATTATAACAGTAGAGGCATATAGACATTCAAATCCACAAATACAGATGGCAGTAGCTTATGCAGAGGAAGCAGCAACTGTCAAACATTTCGTGTCGCTCTGATGCTTTGTAAAAAGGTCTAACCACCACCACAAAATATCTATATTTTTTACAAGCTGTTTCTCATCATCCATGTTACCTGATGGTACCTCCTCCCCTGCCCATTCCCTTACCTTCTCATTGACCTTCCAGTTATTCTTTACTTTCCCATATCTAGGATGGTGAGTGATCTGCCATGTTGGTCATACATAGGCCTGCAAGAGCACCTAACAGAACATTTCCTAGTTTTCTCCCCAAGGCAGCTGGTGTGCATCCGGAAGCTGCTGCTACTCCCCATCTAGGAGTACCTGCTTTGCTGTGCCTGGCCTCCACAAGGTGACAGTTAACAGTATGTAGTGTCGCCCCCATCTCAGGGAGAACTATACTTGGGACCCTCGATCCTCCCACCCCTGTCCGGTCTCTGAGTGACTAGAGTCCAACAGTCCATTCCTGAACATGGCTCATGAGCAGCGGCACTACAGGGCCAGCACCACTGCAGGTTTTAGTGACTTCTACATGATGTGCTTCCCTGGTATACTTTCCAGGTACCTCCTAGCATAGGTTAATTCTCACCTACACTTTTCTAGCCCATTAACCAAACTCTTAGCCAGACATGTAATTGTGCTCTGCAAGCTGTGGTACTGCACAGAAATTTGCCTCCTTAAGTAATGGTATTTTTAACTGAATACAGAAATGTATAACAAAATGCTACTTGGCTATTAGTAGTTTAAACGGTGCTAGTTAGCCAGGCACACTCCCTCAGTAGTGAGAAGATCTCTGCAGGCATTGAAATGGCTGTCTCATTCCTGGCCAGCTCAGCTGATGGCTCCCTCAGATTTGCGTCTTGGGCAGACATGACAAATGTGATGGCTCACAGACACCTATGACTCAACAGTGGACCACCAGTTGAAGAAGTTGCTCCTAACTCACTAGCCCACCAGCACAATAGTGCTACTGTTTGTGGCATCAATGACCCGAGTTCAGGAATGAGTGTGAGTCGTCATCGGATCAGCTGGGGGAGTGGCATGATGCTTGGTCTTACACTGTCTCCTTGAAGTGCACCGAGCAGCAGATGAGTTGGACATGCGGCACATAACATGGGAGCATGCTTGGTGCCGCTGTTGACTTCATTGCACACCACTTCTCCAGGCCACAGAGGAGAGGAGTAAGGCACAGAAAAAGGGAGCTGGCACGGATGGCCACCATCCCTTGTAGGCCCTGCTCCCGATGACTTGGACACAGCCGCTGAATCCATGAGACAGCAGGTTGAGTGCTTCCCGCTGTGGAGGGTAAGTTGCAGTAGCGAAGGTCAGATAAGCCCTGGGGAGGGCTGGGGCGGTGGCATGATGGTAGAGTCAACCTGGAAGGAAAAACGCATTAATGAAAAAAAAGTTGTTACTCCTAACTCAGGCTCCTTTCTAAAGAGTCTTGCATTTTGGGAGGTAGTTCACAAGATGGTGAGAGTAAAGGATTGTGACATGAAGTAGGGGCAAGAGGATGAAGTCTTAAACATTAAGATCCAGATCTTCTTCAAGAATCTCTTTCATCAGGCCACAGCTATGGAACTACAAGGTGCCAGGCACTAGGACCACATGGAAACTTTCTGCAAGCAGTCCACCAGGGGCCACCCATGACTGTCAAATGTCAGCTCTCCCATTAAAATGTGAGAGGCCTCTTTCCTCTTCAGTTCTTTTCCTACCGTCTACCATTTTCATCGGACTGTGTACAGAAACGACTTTGTTATAATCACAGATTGTTTTCTGTTTCTAACTGTAGTCACACTATCACTTTCTCAAGGGATCTTCAACAGCGTGTATGTCGACTAAAGAGCCATCAGAGCTGTTCTGCTGTTGCGAGTGTGGTGAGAAAATATATTCCTCACACGACATCTGTGTGCTACCTAGACCCAGACCACAACATTCAGGTGTGCCAGATCTGCAAGGGATTCAACACAACTGCCCTGCAATTTGGTAAAGGCCCTCTAGAAAAGCACATGTTAAAGCAGCAGGTAGCCCAAATGAAGAAGGAGCTCCAGCAAGAGAGCTCCACAGTGTCACTGGCGCTAAGGATTCAAATCATTGAAATCACGAGGGGGGGGACAACTAGATCACACAAGCACCAGGAGAGAGGGAGAAAGACAGAGCCTCTCTGGTTCACTCTGTTGCCACACCATGTCATGCCAGCCATCGACTGCTTCGGCGATGACGCCAGCTGCCCAGACATAGACATAGCTTCCACATCAGGGTAGGCTTCAGGTGCTGCCAGGCCTAGGATGACTGTTGTGTCACCACAGATGCAGGGAACTTTGCCTTCCCCATTTACCTCCTCCGGCGCTGCTGTCGAATACTTGGACGCCGATGTACATCCCGTCTTGTCATCGTTTATGGACATCCTCAAACAGTATTTGCCTACACCTGGAGGTCTGTCAATGGGGTCCATCATTCAAACCCCCACACCAACGCCTACCAGGGTTATTCCCTCTCGAGCACCAATTGCTTTGCCAGTGCGCTGCCTTCGAGCCATCAGCCAGACACATGACAACATGGAATATAATCCTGACTTTATGGTACAAGATGAGGAAGCCAAAGATTATGTGGCAAAGACCTATATGAGAACTAGTTCCACAGTTTCCACCTGCAGCGAGGACCACGTGGAAACTTTTTTTGCTAGCAGTCTACTAGGGGCCACCCACGTTGACGTCCTACACTGTATAAACGTGTGCGGCCCTGCACCCCGTCGGTTCCTTTCCTGCCATCGACCATACTCAACAGACTCCATGGAGATGCCGTTGCTTAGTACACTATCATTTTATTTTTAAAGTGATTGCTGTCGTCGTGTATGTTGATGAAACATCTCACTTAACTCTTTTGTTACTGCGAGTGTGGTGGAATAATCTGCTTCAACGATGGCCACAATGTCTGCGTCCTCTGTCATGGAGAGGCCCACAACATTGAGGCTTGAGAGCACTGCCTGAAGTTTAACCAAGCTACCCAGTGACGCTGTCAGAAAGCCCTGCAGTCTTTCCTCCTTAAACAGAAGGTCACCAGAATGGAAGGAGAGCTGCAGGGAAGAAGCTCCTCTTCATTGCTGACCCCATCATCTCCCCCCCGGTATGCTGTTGGTCGGCGTTCTGCTTGGTGGCAACTGCTGCAGTGTTGTTGTCCACCTTAGCGGTGACTTCTCCTGCCACCCAAATCCTCGCTCCCACAGAGTCTGCTTTGGCAGTGAGTTTCTCCGGACCCCCTCCCTCCAGTGCCAGCGAAGGCCCATCAACATTGGGGCAGCTGACACCGCCGTCAGCAGTGCAGGGCACTCTGTCAACATTGAGGTTCCAACTTCCCCCTCGACTTTGCAGTCCCTGCCACTCAGACCTCTCCCTCAAGGTCAGCTGGCAGTGGCATCCACCGTACCTCTGACATCTGGGCTTCAGCTGCCCCTGTCAATGTTGCAGGCCACGCCATTGGGTTCCAGCCTCCCCCGTCGATGTTCCAAGGCACTCCAGCAATGCAGGCCACCGTCAGTGTGCAGACTGTGCTCTTCTTCTTTGTGGAGATTCTACAGCACTTTGCGCCTCCTCCAGGCAACACGATGACTGGGCCTACCAGACCAGCCCCCATGTCAACACCTCCCACATCAACACACCATGCATGCTCCAGGGCATTGACATGCTTGCTTCCTTCCTTACAACCTTCAGAGACCATCGATGAGGATCAGGAATACCACCCTGACCTCATCCCGCAGGAGGAGGAGGAAGATACGTAAGGGAGTCCTTCTGACAAGTCTGACTCCATCATTTCCTCCAGGAGTGAGGACTCAACTTTGTATACCCTGAGGTCCCCTCTTGAAGACCTCTCCTTCATCTCTGTAATGAAGCAACTGCAATGGGGTTTGGTGCTGAGGAGCAAGACATCACCAGGAGAAAACTGGTAGAGTTCTTAGAACTACCAGATTCCCCTCTTTCCTTCTCCATTGGCTGCACTAAAGGATGTCACCACGGCTGCCTGGCACAGGCCAAGCTTGATCCCTACCATGCCCAGAAAGGCAGACAAAGCTGTACCAGGTGCCCTCAGGGAAGCCTTTTTTTTTCACAAACTAATCTCAGGCTGATTTGTTTGTGATAAATGCAGACCATGATGGGTCTAAGGAGCTGAGCATCCCAGATAAGGAGTTGAGAAGACCAAACCTCGTAGGAAAGAGAACATCTGCCTAAGCCACATTGGGCCTTAGAATTCCTAACTATAAGGCCCATATTGTCAAATACCAGAATACCCTCTGGAAAAAGGCTAAACCAGCAGCCCAGTCCCTTCCAGAGGGTCCCCAGAAGCAGGAGATGCTCAAGCCCTCCAGACGGGGGCTGACATTAGTAAACCTCTTAACTGAGAAAATCTTATTGAAGAATTGTTTGAGAGACAGAGGAATCATACAAGACAGTGCAGTGCAACACAGTTACCCCGAACCCTACACACCCTAAAGGCATCAGGCTAGATCGCATCCTGGGTTATATGGCATTTTGTGAGAGGAGTCAGTCCCCCTCCAAATAATAAAAATGAAGAGCGCAAGACCTGCTTCCTCCAGGTACAGCATGCATCCACCCCGGTAGAGACATCGGAGTATGTAAAGTTTCCCTTCCCTCTCTGTAGGTATGAAATCAATTATTGACACTAGCTATCTGTTTTTCTCTATTTAATACCAACAAAATCTCATTGTGCAATTCAGCACAATTGGGTACACTCTCCTCTAGCCAGTGCTGCAAAATAACCATCCTGGCTGCCACTGCAGTTAAGGCTATGTGGCCTTTTTGAAGGTGAGAAACTCCTACCGTGGTAGTTGCCCACCAGACCCAGTTCAAGAGTAAAGGCATCACCTAAGCTCAGCAGAGGGTCCAGGAACTCTTTTATGCTTGCCCAAAAAGGGGTAACCTTTTCACACTCCCATAAGATAGGTCTAAGGTTTCCATCTGCCTTACCACAGCGCTTACAAATTGGGAAATTTAGATGGCCTATTTTAAATAATTGTGCAGGAGTAAAATATAGATTGTGTAATACTTTAAATTGCATGTAACAGTATCTTTCCTGTTTGACGTACTTGTATAAATCTGCCCAAATCTTCTTCCATTCCTCTAGGGCCCACTCTACTTGAAGGGCCTTTTGCCAGTAATGACATACCCCAGTTAAGATTTTTCTATCCAGGGACTGGATTTTCTTACATAAAGAAGATGGCATGTGGCTGGATGGCCTCACTAACCAGTGCCTCTACTACATTCCCTTCCTCGCCCTCCAAGGTGGCAGACACAAGTACACAGAGAACGCATGCATTATCTGGAGATGTTTAAAACCAGTGCCTCATGTCTGTCCGAATTTCACCTGGAATGTGCCTGTGTCTCTGGCGTGTCCATCTGAGGTGAGGTGTGTTATCATTGGAATATGTACCTGTGGCCAAAAATCTTCTGAGATAGTCCAGTGAGTTATTTTAAAATTGGCATTGTATTTTAGCGGTTGAATCAGATTGTGGGCCTGGTTAATATCCAAGTATGCACTAAGTTGTGCATGGGCCTTGTGGGACCAGGAGATCAAATCCCCGTAAAGGTGCCAGAAAGTTTGGAAGAAGGGAGAAAGAGCAGGCTTAGCATGACACTTACCTGTCTCAGTAGATCCATTTTTATTAGCAACCATTGATGCTCATAGTCTACTGGTTTCTCTTTTATTTATTAGCTTTTGGTGACTGGGTAAGTGCATTAGGCAATAACCCTGCCTATTTTCAAACACAACCCGGGAAAGTACAGGATACTGTCATACAAACAGAGTCAGGTAGGATACATACAGTTATTGATGAATTACAACCTATCCACGCAGGGATTGTCAGGGAATTATACATACAGCAGAGACCAGCCACGCAGGGATGAAAACAGACAGGCAAGACTAGCCAGGCGAATACACACGTAGTTCAGAACACCAGTATACATAGACATTAAAAACCAGGAACAGAGTGCTAGGTGCTGTTAGGTGCAGTCACAGGTATCTAGTGCATAGAAGTAAGAGAAAAGTGCAGTTTTGAGGGAGGAGTAAGATTGGGAGCACTTGAAACTAGGAGGGAAGGAGTTCCAGAATTTGGGGGCAAAATTAGAGAATGCTTGCTCCCCCATTTTTGTAGAGCAGTGCAGGACTGAAAGCAGAGGGGGGAGTCAGAGGACCGGAGTGAAGCACTGGGGTGAGCATAGCCCCAAGACAGTCAGGGTGGGGGTTTCTGGTCATGGAGTCTATAAAGCAACCCAGGGAGTAGGAGCGAAGGAATTTGAGAGACAGCCAGTGTAGGGAGGAGTATAGGAGGCAGTGGTGAGGGGCAGACAGGGCAAATCTACAAATGTTGCAAGTGGTATCCCATTTACGGAGAATATCAGCATTGGTGTGGAACAGGATAGGGAGGGCGTACTGTAGCCCGGGGAGCAAGACACCGCTAGCCACAGAAATCCTGGCAGCAGGGGTTAGGGAGTGACGCACGCAGTAGGCGGCACCTATCTTAATGTTAATGGATCTGCATACCTCAGTAATGTGCGAGGAGAAATCAAGTATGGGATCCGGCATCACTCCATGATCTTTGAAAGAGTCCGTGGCCAGGACTACTGAGCCATCGCAGCAGTGCACACAGAGCTTGGGGGACTCGGCATAGACTTTTCTAGAGGACCCAAAGAGCATAGCCTGAGTCTTTGGTAGACTTAAGATTAGGAGGTTAGAAGAGAGCCAGAATTGAATCTGTTGGAAAGCAGATGACAGATGAGCATTGATGTAAGGGACAAATGGAGAGGCAGCGTAGAGCACCAGGTAATCTGCATACATGATTGAGCGACAGTGGGGAAAGGTAGGACTATCGTTGGCAAAGATGGAGAAGAGCAGGGGGGCCCAAAATGGACCCTTGCAGGACACCACAGAAGAGAGAAGCCGGAGATGAAAGAACCTTACAGAAGGAAATGGGATTGTGAGCAGTTAGTAAGATAGCTAGTGAACCATGATAGGAAGGATCCAGAGGCCCCAAGTGACTACAGTTTGTTCAAGAGCAGAGGGTGATTGACCAGGTCAAAAGCTTTGGTGAGGTCAATGAACACAGCACCCGTAAGAAGGCCTTTATCCATGTTGGACTTGACCTCACTGGTAAATAGGGTGAGAGCAGTAGTGGTGCTATGACCAGCCTTGAATCTGTGTTGAGCAGGGAACTGAAGATTGAAATTTAGTAAGTGAGCAGAGATCTGGCGGTAAATGCGTTTCTCCAGTATCTTGTTAAAGATAGACATTAGTGTAATGGGACGATAGATAGGATTTTAGGGTCACCTTTTTTGAAGACGGGAATAATCCTGGCAGTCTTTCAGGCTGAAGGCACTGTGGAGGTGCTGATGGACAAGTTAAAAAGATGAGTAACGGAGGTAGCAAGAAGAGAGGCAGCAAGTCTTAAGATCATGTGTTTGAGACCATCTGGCCCGGCACTGCTCTGAGAGGAAATGGTTTTTAGTAGCCTCCGAACCTCCTGACATGTAATAGGGATAAGCACCAGGGAAGGAGGTACATCAAGGGGAGTTGGGGGAGGGGACTTGGGGCCACAAATGCAGGAGGGGGGTATCAGGAACCTTGGTGAAGAGGGTGTTGAAGGCATTGGCAGTACTGTGGTAGTTATTGCAAAGGGTATAATTAATTAGCATATCCTTGGGAGGCTGTGGCTTGGTATTCCTCAGGATCCCATTTATCTGAGCCTAGTATTTCTTTGAGTCGGGGCAGAGGAAGTGAAGGAGTTCACGGTAGTAGTTGCTCTTGGCAGCCCAAACTTCCTTCTTGCAGGTATTGCACAAGGCATGGTACTCATCAAAGTCGGCCTGAATAGAGGAGGATTTCCATTTAGGCCAAAGTTTGTGTCGCAGCTTGAGCAGTTGCAGGAGAGGCCGCTTCAGCCACTTGGTCACCTTCCCTCTGACCCTACGCTTGGAGATTGGAATATGCTTGCTCTGTAGGGATAGTAAAGTCTCATTGAAGTAGTCAGTAGCCAGGTTGATGTCATTTGTATGGAATAGGGGAGACCAATCGGCGTGCTTTAGATCATGTAGGAACATAGCCGGGTCAAGTTTGGAAAAGTTGGCAAAGGATAAAACTTTGAGGATATGAGGGAGGGGGAAGTGCCTCACACAGTAAACTGGGCAGTGATCACTGATTGAGTCGGGTAAGGCCCCTGCAGGAGAGTAACAGTACTTACAGTTTGTGAGGATCCAGTCTATCAGAGTACTGCTGGGACTGTTCTGCGAGATCCTAGCAGGGACGAGATGAGCCGAAAAAGGTTAGCATTGCTGACGGCAGAAGCAAGGGAAAGAGTAGTTAGGACCGAGCCAGTCGAGGTTAAAATCACCCGGACAGATCACCTTGTCATTCTTGGACAGTGCAGTAAGTTCCTCAAGACCAAGCTTGCTATTTCTGTGAGGTAGATGTACTCAGACGATGTGACGTTTCTTGGCACCACCCAGGTGCAGGAGTGAATGTAAGACCTCACTATTATTCAGAGGTGGTGGGATGGGCTGGAGAGAAATGTTCAGGTGGGACTTGTAGTATAATGCCAAGCCTCCACCTCTTTTGGAGGAAGGTCTGTCAGCCCGGAACATATTATAGCCTGGTAGAGCACAGTTAAGGTCCGAGACAGTGGGTTTCAAATAGTACAGGGGTATCAGGATTATTGACCTGAACCCAGGCTTCCAGTTCAGGGAGATTGGCAATAAGACTTTGGATATTTAGATGGGCAGAAGACAAGCCCGCGGCCTGGGGCAGTAGATGGTTAATGCCGGAATAGGTTCAGTTAGGATTGACCAAAGGGCCAGGGTTGGATTCAGTGTCCCCAGCTAGGGTAAGGGATAATGCGATAACTCATAAAGTAGCAAGCACAGAGGCATGTGAGACATTCGCAGGGGAGGTAATTTTGCTATGTACAATGTAGCTGAGTAGTAACCCTAACAGTTTGTAGCTAAGGTACACTGGCGGAATTGGTGTTGGGAAACTTTCGACCAGCATATTAGAGCAGGTAAAGTTACAGGGGTGTGCCTCAGAATGGAGTTTGGGTGTCCCAGTAGAGAGGGATAGGGCATTGAGTGGAAGCAGGGTACTAAATATAGACAGAAGATAGAGCGAAGCAAATCTAGCTATCCTAGCAGGAGAGTCAGAGCAGGGCTGGTAGAATAATTAAGGAGCAGGAGAAAGAGGTAGAATCTTTGGGGGGGGGGTGTCTGGGTTAGAAGGATTTGGACAGGGGTAGATCACCCAAAAGAGTAGGACTCTAAATCAGGGCAGGATGAGCAACCAGAGCACTTGATGAGGCAGAATCCTAGAAATAACCAGTTGGTTGAGAATCACAACAGTGTAATGTTGCAAAGTACAGCCAGGAATAATATGTGTTAAACAGGTATGAAAGAGGGCACCATCTGTCAGCGAACAGGAATAACCTGCAGATGAGAAACTAGGTAGATAGAAAACACACATAATAACCAGTGCCTATAAAAAAGCAAGTCAGCTAAGGGTGGGGGGGAGCAGCTGCAGGGAATCGAATAGGAGTCTGAAGAAAAGAGATTTAAACTGGGCACTGGCAAAGATTCCACTTAACGGATATTCCAATAAAGAATTGAGTTAAAAGATAAATTATATCACAGTCCCGAGTAATTCTGTTTAAAAGTTGGCTCAGGTAAGCTTTAAAATGAATCAGACAGGTTTTCATTTAAATCAGAGTGAGAGCAGCAATGAATAGCTCACACAGCACCCCCCCCCCATACAGCGCAGTTCTCTAGAACGTGCTCAAATTGCCCAGCAGCACGTAAATAGAAGTAAAGTTAACTTTGCCCAGCTGCACAGAAATAACAGTAAACGGCAGCAGACAGAAAAAGCAGTGGAAGTCTCAGCTGAAAGGACGAACAGAAATGGCACCAAATTCAAATGCAGGGTAGAAGCCAGGAGCTTTCTCAGTCAGTGCTTGTTCTGTACCTGTAACATGGCGGGTGGTCCCAAAGCAGTTCTGTGGGCAGGCTGCCTCGAGGATTTTCAGCAGAGCTGTAACACAGCAGGCGGGTTCCCAAGCAGCTCCGAAGATTTTTGGCAAAGCTGTAACACAGCAGGCAGTCCCCAAGCAGTTCCGTGGGCAGGCTGCCCCGAGGATTTTCAGCAGAGCTGTAACACGGCGGGCGGTCCCCAAGCAGTTCTGTGGGCAGGCTGCCCTGAGGATTTTCAGCAGAGCTGTAACACGGCAGGCGGTCCCCAGGCAGCTCCATGGGCAGGCTGCCCCCAGGATTTTCAGCAGAGCTGTAACACGTCAGGCGGTCCCCAAGCAGCTCTGTGGGTAGGCTGCTTTTCCCCATTGTAAGGATTTACTTCCATGTTGTGCTAGGTAATATAAGCATATATTTGGAAGCCCAAGTCCTCCATTACCTTTTGGGTTTGTGGGCTTAAAATAGAAGCACTTGGCTGTTTTATCTTGCCCTAGGTATTAAATTATGGATGTCTGAAGGTAGGAGAACCATGTTTTAGGAAGCCCAGTGTTTAACAGCCCCACAGGGTGCAGCAGCCTAGGAAGCAGATTCATTTTTACAACATTTACCTTGCCCCGGAGCAGTAGTCCAGATAATATTTTGTACTGGGAAGTATTTACTGCTAGCTTTTTCCACCTAGTAGTATTTTCACCTAAATGGTAGCAATACCATCCATTAACCTGTCTACCCCAAAAAAAAAAACCCTAAACCAAGTCTCCAACTCATTGGATGCCTGCAGTCATGGACTCTGTCTCATATACTCTGGTGTCTTAACATACTTCTCTGCTTACTGCCATATAATGCTGTGCCCCGATTTTTAATAATTTTTTTCCATGTTGCAGCTACCCTTCTGACCAGCCACTGGGCCACTCCTGAAATCATCTTCTGTACCGTATACAACTAATGCTGATGCTGTTAATTGTCGCCAACCTGTCAGTGTGTGGATGCATAGCTGGTAGCATTGCACGGTGTTGCTAGTTGTGAGCAAATGTACCAACATACTGTAAATGTGCACAGTAGGAAACAGTTTCCTAAAATCAGAAAGTGGGAGTAAATCATGTAAAAATAGTAAAATACTTCTTTGCTCCCCTTATCTGTTTCACAACCCCAGAGGCGCATTGGCAGAACCTTCCAGCATTGTAAATTGAAAGCCAGTGTGCAGATAAGTAGGTCCATATTGTTTTTCTTTAAAGCACTTGGATGACTGGTAACTCTGATTCTCAAGTATGTAAGCTTATGGGGTTCTCACTAGAGTCCCATATCTATCACCTCATGTTCAGCGACATGCTTGTTCAGTGGTAGAACCACAGTTTTCCCAATATTTAAATTTTTTGCCATATTGGTGTTCATCTTCCTTTGGCAGGTACGGGCAGCTGTTCTGCCCCATCAGCCGCAGCCATCCCAGTTCTCCTTTAGTGTCCAGGGCCATCCTCCCCCACCCAGAACACAAGTCCACACTGTCCCAGACCCAGAGAGAGATCAGGTGGAACAACAGCTTGATTGGCAGGGCTTCATGGAGTCCGTCCTTAATTTTCTTCCTGTTTTTCTCCCCTGATCCACTGGATGTGCAATGAGCAGATTACGTGAGCTCCGCCTCCGCAGAGACACCCCCGGTGCTCTCAGCATGGGCCCATCCCCATTTTGTGACTCAACGCACCACCACAGGGATTCCTCCAGGTGGCAGTCAATCGAGTCACAAAGTTCTACCTCTCCTAGCTAACCCCTAGCCGACCTGCATCCATCCCAAAACCCGAGTGGCCGGCATGGGAAAAGGTAAGGTGCCCAGGGGTGCCTCAGCCCTCTTCACCACTGGGCTGGCTTCAATATTTAATTTGTAGGCCCAAATGATACTGAACCTCTCTATTTCTTGTAGAGCAGCTGGAATGGAAGTTTCCAGGTTTTCTATATACAATAAAATGTCATCTGCATATGACGACAAAGTGCATCTATGGGATCCAACCTTGATACCTTCTATACGAGGATTATTCTGCAGCTGAATCACCAAGGGTTCTAAATAGAGATTAAATAGCAAGGGCGAGTGGGGACACTCCTGTCTCGTGCCCTGTTCCAGCCTGACCTGCTCTGACAACACCCCATTGCACATAATCCGTGCCTTTAGACAGTGATGCAAAATTTGCACCCATTTAATGTATTCTTCTGGTATATTGTAGTACTTAAGCACTTCAAAGAGATAAGACGAAGATACTTGATCAAATGCCTTCTCTGTGTCCAGGGAGACCAAAGCTGCAGGGACCCTGCTACCCTCAGACGCAGAGATGAGATGGTACAACCTACATTTGTGGTCACTTGACACCCGCCCCTTCATAAACTCCACCTGCTCTAGTCCAGTCAGTGTGCCCCATACCCTACCCAACCTAGTGGGAAGAATCTAGTCAGAATTTTAAAATCTGAATCAATCGAAATGCACATACAGCCACCTGCTGAATATACTCATCTTTACCAGGTTTAGGCAGGAGTATAATTCTGGCCTGCACTTGGGTGTAATCATGAAGACCTTCTCGGTACAAACAATTAAAGATCTTCATTAAGATAGGGCCTAGTTCTGCACTAAAAGACTTATCGACGGGAAGCAGTCTGGGCCGGGTGCTTTATCTGCCGCAGGCTGTTAAAAGGATACCAAAACCATCTTTTTTACAGATTTGTATTTTGTAAATTACTCCATAAACTTAAAAAGGGGAGGCTACTGTTTGCATTTATCCTGAAACTGCATTTATTAAAGTAGGATAAATGCAGTTTCATATCACTTGAAAATTGTAAACACGGACTCTTCTGATTCAAAAATCATGCTCTCAGAATTCTGAAATGGCTTCCATGATGATGTTACCCATGACAGAGATGACAGCTGTGTTCTAGCTCTAACTGTGTTCAAATGTGAGTAACTTTAAAATGAAAATTGATAAATGGTGCTGTGACCACAAAAGTTGTTCAGCACAAAAATATCTACAAAATGAGTGGTGTTTCATTTATAGATACCCTTTAGTGTTTTTTTGATTGTCAAAAAAAGTAGCAGAAAATGCAATTCACTTTTTCAACAAATAAGTGCAAATAACTTTAAAACAAAAAATAGCATGGTACTTTGAGCACATTTGTTCAGCAGAGAAATATCTACGAAATGAGTGGTGATTCATTTATATATATACCTTTTAGTTTATTTATAATTAGAAAAAGAACATCATTTTTTTTTTCACCTTTCACAACAAACAAATGCAAATAGCTTTAAAACAAAAATGACAGCATGGTACTTTGAGCACAAAGGTTGTTCAGTACAAAAATATCTACCAAATGAGTGGTGTTTCATTTATAGATACTTTTTAGATTTTTTATAATCGGCAAAAAAGGCAGCAAATTTAGGTTTTTTTTTTTTGTTTGTTTTTACTTTTACTTTTTTGGAGGTATGGCATAAAAGGATTATGCTACCTCCCTACTGGAAATATTGTTGATACTTTTTTTTTCTCATGCTGATTCATCTGATGACATCACTTGTGGTTTTGCTACTCGTGATGTCGTTTGGTCAATTGGCACACAAACAGAAAATATCAACAATATTTCCAGTAGGGGAGTAGCATATCCCTGATATATACATTGCAAAAAAACCTCCATTAATGCATCAGTTTGAGTTGCTGTTAAAGCGGCAATAGTATGGAAATGTGATGTTAGGGTTTTAAACACTAACTCCGCATCCCTCCTCCCAGAGCAACCAGAGGGGGAAAGGAAATGCAAACAACCACAGAACTCCATCATCAGGTAAGATAAACAAGCGCTTCTGTAGCTATGGATGCACATGAACAGTTGCACGCCACCTGGGAAGTGCAGTAAAAAAATTCCCTTAGGATCACAATGTAAATTATAAGCAAGGAATAACACATGCCAGGATGTTTTGCAGTGCTAAATTACCATATGCCCAAGGTGAGTTGCAAGGCATGAGGCACAGCCAAATGGCTTCAACCACCTGTGAAGTGTGGTAGATGAATCCCATAGGATCACACTGTAAATTGTAAGTAAGCACTAACATATGGCAGGATTTGCAACAGTACTAAACTGCTGTATGTTGAAAACCCTAGCATCAAATTTCCATACTACTGCTGCTTTAATAGCAACTCTAACTGATGCATTAACAGAGTTTTTTTTGCAAAGAATATATAAGGGATATGCTACCCTCCTACTGGAAATGTTGTTTTTTGTTCAAGTGCCTATTGACCCGACGACATCACAAGTGGAGAAACCACAAGTGATGTCATCAGGTCAATTAGCATGAGAACAAAAAGTATCAGTATTATTTCCAGTGTGGATGTAGCATAATCCATTTATTCCATACCTTAAAAAAGGTGAAATAAAATTGAATTTGCTGCCATTTTCTGCTGATTATAAAAAAAAATCTAAAAGGTACAGTATCTATAAATGAAACACCACTCATTTTGTAGATATTTTTGTGCTGAACAAATGTGCTCACAGTACCATGCTATCATTTTTTGTTTTAAAGTTACTTGCATTTGTTTGTTGAAAGTGATAAACTGAATTTTCTGCTGCTTTTTTTTGCTCATTAAAAAAAACTAAAAGTATTTATAAATGAAACACCATTCATTTTCCAGATATTTTTGTGCTGAACAACTTTAGAGCTCACAGTACCCAGTTATAATTTTTCATTTTAAAGTTACTTACATTTGAAAACAGAACAGCTAGAACACAGCTGTCAGCTCTGTTACGAGTGACATCATATGTGGAAGCCATTTTAGAATTCTGAGAGCAGGATTTTTGATTCAGAAGAGGCTTTGTTTACAGTTTTCAAATTCTATGAAACTCATTTATCCTAGTTTTAATAAGTGCAGTTTCAGTATAAATGTAAACAGCCTCTCCTTTACAAGCCTATGGAGTAATTTACAAAAACATAAAAACTGTAAAAACGATGGTTTAAGTATTCTACTGCAGTACATTCCTCTATAGCTATAACTCCTTTTAGAGACTCGCACTGCAGATCAGACAGCCAAGGAAGCTGAATGTTACGCAGGCAGTCCCTGACTCAGTCCCACATCTGTGTCTCATCCTGTTCATTGTGATAGTGTTTCAGAAAAGGATTGGAACACTGCCTCATTCGCTATCTGGGTTTGGTAACAGGGATGGGGGGTTATCATGCACCTTAAGGCCTGGAATCAGTCGTGCAGCCTCCTACTGTCTCAGCCTAAGAGTCAACAGTTTACCTACCCACTCACCTTGCTCAGTGTATCTGGCATGCATCTTAAAAATGGCTAACTTGGCTTTCTCATTTAATAAGGCCACATAATTAGCCCTGAGCGAGTTAAGATGTACTACATACCTCTGGTGTCGAGAGTTTTAGGTTTTTCTCTTAATTCCCTAATCTGTCTTAATAACTCTTCAGCCTTTTGAGACCTCTCCTTGGTTCTTCTAGAAGCTAGTCTAATGCACCCCCACACACACACACCCCGCACATTTAAGGGCGCCTCGGAACATGTCTAGTTGCTCTACACTCCTTTCATTAGTAGCAATAAAGTTGGCGAGGTGTTACTTCAGCTTTTCCTTGATTGTTTTTTCTTTCAAGAGTTGCATATTGAAATGCCAGACTCCATCTCTCCCCTCTCCCCACCCCCCATGATTGACTGTCAACAGCACTGGGGCATGGTCCATTAGCACCATTTCCTTGCTCTCACACGATTAGTCCTGGTATACTTTGATGATTAAGCATAAAAGAATCAGTAAGCGAAAGAGTTGTGTAGTATCGAGTGAAAGGTGTACTGTCTTTCAGTGGGGTGCAAGAGACTCCATGGCTTAGTAAGACCAAGTGAATCCAGCAGTTCTCTCAAGTGCCTCCGACCCGGAGAAAGCCTCCTCCTAGTATTGCCTGATTTGTCCAGATAGTGTTGGCACACTGCGTTCCAGACCCCAACAATCAGAATTGGCAAATGAGTGGAAGGGGCCATTTCAGTGGCCATCTTCATGAAGTAATGCAGAGAGTCCACATTAGGACCATATAATGTTCCCAAAAGGACTTCTTTGCATCCCAGTTTTCCATGAAGGAAAAGAAAGCTCCTCTACTTATCCCAAATTTCAGTCATGAGTTGAAAGGCTACAGCTCTCACTATTAAAATAACACCCTCCGTTTTTCATGTCTGTTTCTTGCCCCATACACCTGCCCTATCCATTCCCTGCGAAAGTGGGTATTTTCTCTCTTGAGATGGATCTGTTGCAAATGGTAAAAACCTGCAGTTTCTTTAGATGTTTCAGGATGGCATATCTTTTTTTTCGTATTGTCCTGAGCCCCTTTACGTTCTAGGGTACTGTATCGTAGGTACTCACTCCCTATGAATAATAACAATAACTATTATGACTGTCAGCTACCGACTACATCCTCTGTCTGTATGCCCTTCCAGCCCAATGCACTCGTCTGGTAACCCCACCCCCCATTCCTTGTATACATGCTTCTCCTTACCTACAAAATAGGGACATTTAACATAAAATTGCAGTATAACATGTAAACAGCAACGAACGTTAAACTTTACCAATTTCACAACTGCCAGTCCTAAAGGCTGCACTCTCACCTTGGTCCACGGTAGTCCTAACTCAGGTCCATACCATGGCTCCCCATCATCTGGGGGAATAAGACACCTGTGGTCACCTCTGTTAAGGAAGCCTTTTGTGAGGCCGGTCCTATTTAAAGCTGATCTACTGGGAAACATAGACTTTGACGGCAGGTAAGGACGACTTGCCCCTACCCCCACCCCGTCTGCCCATTTCCCTACCTATTGGATAAGCTGCAGATTCTAGTTAACCAACAGCCTACTTCCTCCTATCCCCCCCCAAACTATAATTGCCTTATGTCTGTCCCATGCATGTTTGAATTCCCTCACTGTTTTAGACCCCACAACTTCCCCAGGAAGGTGGTTTCATGCGTCCACCACTCTCTCCGTGAAAAGAAATTTCCTCACATTGCCCCTGAGCCATCTCCCTTCTATCTTTAAATTGTGCTCCCTTGTTGTTGCACATCTCTTTTCCTGAAAGATGCTACTTTCCTGGACTTTGTTGATTCCCTTGAGGTACTTGAAAGTTTCTATCATGTCCCCTCGCCCCTACTTTTGTCAAGGGTATACATATTAAGCTCTCTGTCTCTCTTCATATGGTTTCTGATGCAGACCCTGCACCATTTTAGTTGTCCTCCTCTGGACTGCCTCCATCCTGTCCATGTCCTTATGGAGATGGGATCTCCAAAACTGCACGCGGTACTCCAGATGGGGTCTCACCAACTGTCTGTACAGAGGGATAATCACTTCCCTTTTTCTACCTGTGATGCCTCTCCCTATGCATCCCAGTATCCCCCGGCTCTTCTTATTGACCTCTCACATTGCTTGCCCACCTTTAGGTCATCTGATATGACTACCCCCAGGTCCCTTTCCATTATTGTTGTTAATACCTCCCCTGCCATTGTGTACTCTTCTCCTGGGTTTTTTCTGTCCCAGGTGCATTACTTTGCACTGAATCTAAATTGCCATATGTCTGACCATTCCTCCAACCTTGCCAAGTCCCTTCTCATCCTTTCCACACACACACACCCTCGTGTATCAGCTCTGTTACAGATTTTTGTGTAATCTGCAAAGAGGCATACCTTTCCTTCCAGACCCTCTGCAATGTCACCTATAAAGACATTAAAGACAACTGGACCCAGTAATGAACCCTGAGGTACTCCACTAGTAACCCCCCTTTCTTCGTAGTAAGTTCCATTTACTATTACCTTCTGTGTCCTGTTGTGCAGCCAGTTTGTTACCCAGGCTATCACCCTGGGACCCACTCCCAGGCTGGCTAACTTGATTATTAATCTTTTGTGTGGGACTGTGTCAAATGCCTTGCTAAAGTCTAGGTAGGCCATTTCCACAGCCCCTCCCTGGTCTATTACTTTGGTCACGTCAAAGAAATCGATTAGCTCCGTCTGACATGACCTTCCTTCTGTGAATCCATGCTGCTTTGGGTCCTGTGCCCTGCTGGCCTCTAGGTACTCAACAATTCTTTCTTTCAGAAGTGATTCCATCATTTTCCCTACCACTGAAGTCAAACGAACAGGACTGTAGTTTGCTGTTTCTGCCTTTCTCCCACTTTTGTGAGGGGAATCACATCCGCCCTCCTCTGGTAGCACCCCATCCTCCTGTGATTTGTTAAAAAGGGTGGTCAGTGGTGTCACTTGGTCCCCCCCTTAGTTCTTTTAGGATTCTGGGGTGAATCCCGTCAGGCCCCATTACTTTGTCCACCTTGAGTTTTAGGAGTTATTTCAGGACTCTTTATTGTGTAAATGGACTAATGTCAACCCCCTGCCCAGAGTGATTCTGTTTGGTTTAGGTGACTCCTCCTCCTCTTCTTTTGTGAGTACTGAGCAAAAGTATTCATTCAGTATCTCTGCCTTTTCACTGTCTCCCTCTGCCCACCTCCCCTCTCCTTTATTAATCTTCACTATCCCTCCCTCTCTTAACATTTCTATGCTTCCTAATGTACCTACAAAGGGGTTTATCCCCCTTCTTAATGGAGTTGGCTATCTTTTCCTCGGTTTGGGCCTTTGCTATTGTGACTGCCTTCCCCACTTCTTTCTGCTTTAACTGATGCAGTTCCCTGTCGTGCTCCTTCTGTGATTCCTTATACTTTTTGAATGCTACCTTTTCTCCCTAACCTTCCCTGCCACCTCTTTTGAGAACCATAGTGTTTTGTTTTTTTTACTCTGCTTTGTTTTCTTTATTTGTTTCACACAAAGGCTTGTTGCCTTCATGATGGCAGTTTTGATTTTTCTCCATTGTTCTTCCACCCCTCCTTTCTGGCCATTTGCTAGTGCATTCCTTAGGTATTCACCCATTTTGCCAAAGTCGGCCCTTCTAAAGTCCAGTATCCTTGTTTTTGTATGGCTTGTCTCCATAGCTGTGCTTATTCTGACCCACACTCTGTGGTGGTCACTTGTTCCCAGATGGCTACTCACTTCTAAATCTGTGATCCTCTCTCCATTTGAGAGTACCAGGTCTAATATTGCTCCCTCCTGAGTGGGTTCCAACACTAGCTGTCTAAGGCATGCCCCCTGTAGGGCATTGAGAATGACCCTGCTCTTGGATGTGGCTCCAGTACATGTCCAGTTAACATCTGGCATAGTCGGGTCCCTCCGTCAACAATATCTCCCCTTTTTCAGCCATTCTGAGAATGTCTTCTATCATTTTCTTGTCCATTTCCTCCTCCTTGGGGGTCTGTATACAACCCCTGTGCAGATTGTGATGCCACTCCCTGTCTCCGTGGTGACCCACAGTGCCTCTTGTCCTCAGCCTTAACCTGTCAGTTCTGTAGCTTTGATCCCTTCCCTTATGCAGAGAGCTACTCCACCTCCTCTCTTACCCTCCCTGTCCCTTCTGTAGATTGTGTACCCTGGTATGTTGACATCCCAGTTATGGTTCTCCATGTACCATGTTTCCGTGACTGCTACAATATCCAAGTGTTACTCTTCCATCAGGGCTATTAGCTCAGGAAGCTTGTTTCCCAGACTACGAGCATTGGTACTCATTGCCCTCCATTTAATGTTGGCATTATCCTTTTTCTCCCCATCCCAGCCCTTATTGCCTTTGTCTATTTTTCCATTTTACCAAAATGCCCCAAAGCACTCCCTAAGCTTGGGGAGGGCCTCACACAGTGACTCCGAGATATGGTGTTAACAGCATGAAACGGCCATCACCCCTCCCCCTAGTATTCAGGAAACTGAAAGCAGAGATAATACTGCCCTCCACACCAGTTTCGTATGATAAAACCAGAAATCCAGTAATTATCATGCATTCATTTGGACAGGGTTACAGTCCATCACATCCCAAGAGTTGTACTCAGCACTCCCATCTTGTTGGAATAACGCCCTGCAGCAGTTATAGCCATGCTAGGACTTCAGTACGCTTTGTCTGACCTCCTCTGGGGGGACTCCTGCTACCACTAGGGACCACAGCTGCCCACAGGTCTGATCCATCTTCTTACACTTACGGATCAAGCAGCACATAAAATTTAAAAAAAGTAAAGAGATGATAGGATGTCACCCCGTGGAAAAAAAGAACAATTAACAGTGTAACATCTTAGTATTAACCAAAACAAACAGTGGAAAATTTGCCCAGCAGTATGCTCCACAGAGTGATCTGTTGGTCCATCTAGTCTGTGACTGAAGTGATCATGAAGTGTAGTACAGTCTGAGAGGAAGCAGATTCAGATTGACGGACGATTGTGAGAGCCCAGTCATCAATTCTGATCAGTAAGGCTTGCCCAACTTGCAACTTTCTGGGCCACCATCGCTCTGCTGCCATGTTCTGAGAAGGTCCTTGGCTGAAAGGTGTGGTGACCCCATCGCAAAAAACGTCCAGCCTGCTCCTTGCACATGTATTGCCACTGTCCACAGTACTCAGATACCTTTTGTGGTGCCCCAGTTACATCTCGGCACAAAGAAAATGTGAGCAGGCTGACACAAGGTTGCACTCCAGAGTGAAGACGCTTAGCATAGGACCTCATTGACTGTGACATCACTAGTAACTAAGAGTCACTCTCCAGCTGCTTGATTGGAAACTTGTGACACATGGTACTAGGCAGGCAGCAGGGCTTTTGATAGAACAAATGAGTGAAATCACGTGATGTGGGTAAAACAGAACTAGATACAGTTTGTCTGTTTCCAGGTAAAGCACTGCTTTTCATATCACACCGACTACAGTCAGTTAGATAAGCATCTCATGAGCATATAGATAAACTACAGAAATAAAAAGTAATAAGGTACTACTTTGAAAACTACTGCAATTATTTTTCCACTTGCTAGGTTTTGATGGTACTAGCTTTTTTAGGTCAAAAATAGAGCAGTAGGAAGAGAACTGGGTTTTGGCCTTCCCAGGTTTTGGGATCACTGATGTACTATTGTACTCCCCAAACTGATGGAAATCCCCCACCCCCCAAGAGGCGCTGTATGGATAGAATAATAAAGGGGTGACGGACTCCAGTTTTTCCAAAATTCACCAGTGTACCCATCCGGGCACAGAATGCCCTAAAACAGTGTAGTTTCTTCAGTGTAGGAGAAATGCTGTCTAAGTAGAGAGTGGCATACTAGTGGCAGTAGACTTGCAGGTATCATCCAACTTTATGGAAACATTCTCGGAGATGGGATCCCTAATTTGTTTAATTGTAGTTTTGGTGGCTGTTGGTCCACCTCATTGAATTTTAGACAAAGTTAACAGAGTGCCATTTCAGTTTTACAGTTAAAATTTCCTGTGCCTCTGCCTGCAGTTATGTTATCTCCTGTTTTAGAAGGATTCCTCCTGCTGGTTGAGCTTCTGCCAGCGATTGTAATATCCCCTGCAGCTTAGCCTCTCTGCCCTTCCTAGCTTGGATGGCATAAGCAGCCGTGACCCTGTAGGACCCTCCTTAAGAGGGTTCTGTTTATATGTGCTCCCTGACCAGATGCTGAAAATACATATTACTGGGAAGGGAAATAATAAAATGCAACCCAGATTTACCCTAACTAGCAGCATGACATGAGCTAACAGTGCAGTGGGATGGACATGTCGGTGCCACACCTTATAAAAATGTTCAAGGTGTGACAAAAATCCATTTGAGCACATGTCATGAGGAGGAGAATAGGGAGTACACCTTTGTGCTCTTGGGAGTAGCCCTCCAGATGTCTACCCTCTCACACAGTCATGTTAAAAAAATGTGCTGCCTTTTGTCAGGATGTATAGCAGCTGGTAGTATTCATGGAAGGGTTGAACACCAAATTGTAAGCTCCCCCAGAAGCAGCATACCTTTTAAAAATTTGAAAATTAGGATGAGAAGTAGAGAGAGAGAGAGAGCGCAAAGATATCCGCCTCAGGGGAATATACAGGTTATCTCAAATGGCATCTACTCCACACACATTTACACTCACCATTTCCAGTCTGCCTGACTTACTTACCTTTGAGTAATTTAAAAAAGGTCAACCTGGAGAACATAACCACCCTCTTCAGTTCCTTGAACCATGAGATGAGGCAACAGCTTCTGAGAAGCCATATCTCAGGAATTTCTGGTGCTCCATCTGGGCGAGAGGAGTATTCTGGGGTAATACTTGTTGGGTCTATGTTTTTGAGTCACACTGAGAATTGTATACCATTCAATGTGGATTATTTAACCCATAAATGTTCTAGGGGAGGTGCGATCCTGTGTCTTAGCCATTTGATCAGGGAGGGAAGGGGATCTCAGTACCCGACCCTCGCCTGCACTCCAGCGCCTCTGATCCAACCCCACCTGTGATTCCTACCACCAGCCAATACAGCTATTAGTAGCTCTTGTTTCTTATGAGGAATGTTACTGTAGTAGAGTTTAAAGTCCCAGCATTAAGCAAACTAACACCAAGAAAGCAGTACACCCTACCCATTGATGGATGTAAACAGGATACTGTCTTAAGGAAAAAACACACAACAGCCAAACCATTAACAGTTGAATTCCAATGGCCAGGTGGTATATTTGTGTCTTGCAGTACCTACGGGTGTACAGATACCCACTAGGAGAGAGGTGGTCCCCAAAACCAAGTAAGTTTTAGGCTCTGTTGGGGGGGGGGGAGGTGCCCACTAAACAGAAGGTGATATATTGGGCAGTGGGCCAAAACAATAAAAATTGCACACCAAGGGCCCCCCTCCCCCCAGGTGTATTAAGAAACTGCCTGAATAAGAAGCAGGGATGCCATCCCAGTTCAGTAATAGAAGTGATGACTGATAATATAAAGTTGGGATAGTAATGGGCTCTGTCTTTGTATTCATGCTTTTGGTAGAGGATACCGATTTCTTCAGACTGTGATATTATAAAGATTGTAAGTAGAGATTTTTTTTCATGTCTGTCTGATGTCTAAGAAACCCAAAAAAAGACTTCATTAAAAAAAAAAAAAAAAGTGATGACTGGTGGACCCATAATCAAACACTGTGCAGGGGCAGAATTATTCAGGCCTTTCTGATGTCATTACCAATGGCCCTGTGATCTTTAAAACTATAATCCACAGCCAGGGCTATAAAGCTTTTGTATGTATTGTGGGCAGAGCAGGCTTCATTCCTCCTGGACCATTGCACAGCACCCCTATGAATCTTTGTGACTGAGTGGGGGATGAGGTCAGTAGCGCTCTCCTGCCCAAAGAGGAGACAACCCCCCACATTAAACAGATGGTCGTGGGGGGCATATACTTATATTAGAGACCCATGGCAATGTCCCAAAGTAAAAACCATAAAATATGTGAATCCAGAGGTGGATACCCACAAGCGCAGTCTCTGTACTGAAGGAGGATAAGATCAGGCCTGTGTATAGAGGGTCTTAGAGGTCCCAGCCAACATATACACACCACCTCCCTCTAAACCAGCTGGTGCCCATTTTCTCATTTTTAAAGCATCAGTGTGGTCAGGTAGCAAAGGAAGCCTTATTCGTAGGCTACTTGGACCAACAGCTGTCCAGAAAATAATGTCCCTTGGGTAGCAAATTTCTAGAATGCATCTATATTTAAAAGCCAAAACCGTTTAGTTTGTATAGGGCAATGTCTGTCTTTTACACGCATGATATTGAGTTTTTTTTTGGGGGGTGGGGTGTCACAACTGCAAACTCCACCTCTGTCTGGTCTGAAACTACTATTGAGATGCTGAGAACCAATACTGTGAGACAGGTGCTAATGATCCAAAGACGTGAACTATCCAGTCAGTGGGCAGAAGACAACAATTGTTTATTTGGCTTCAGTTGCTGATTATTGCATAGAGCAGCATATAAGTGAAATTGTCAGCCTTGGGGCCTTACAAAGCCACTCAATACCCTCCCCACTGAAAACAAGAAAATATGAGTTGACCTCTGCCGCTAATTAAACCTTCAGTGATGTCCTGTCTCTACATGTAGTGTGACAACCCAGCTCCACTCCCTCGCTCCCGCATCCCTACTCAGTAGTGCCCCCAGACCAGACAGAGAGGCACCTGAGCCAGCACAAACAACCCCCTCACTACTCTCAGCACATCAGTACCTGTAGGTTGTACCCCAGGCAGTCAAAGTTGGCCTGCAGTTTTAGACCTTCATGGTTTGGTGGACTTGAGCATCTCCTGTGGCTGGGCAACAATTTCCCAAATCTTTGCTTCTGACTGCTGGCGCCTTTGACTGAATCTATCAATGTGTGCCATGCACACTCCATGGGGTTGCAGGGTGCCTCTCTGTGCTGAACATGGTAGCCTTGATTCATTTCAAATTCTGTAGGCCTCATCTGTGGAACAGTAGGTCTGTATACCTTTGAGAAGCTGAACATTAAGGAGAGCAGGGTACGGCATCAAAAACCCCAGCTGCCTGGATTTTTGGGCCTGTGGAATCTGGGCATACTGCCCATTCCACAGCCGGCAGGTAGTTCTTATCGGCGAAGATTCTACAGTCCTGGTATGTAATATTTGACTGAGTACTATAAAATCCTGATGATGCATCGTGGAGGAGCACGTGGGCCAGATTGTTTATGGCTCAGTGCTCAATGAAACCTCTAAATATTGATTTGATAATCGGCTGGTAAGTCCATGGCATTTTTAAAGTCCTCCAAAAACCGATTCATGTCCACCCCGCCATCTCCTCTGGAAAGCCATATAGGCGCAGGGTTTTTCGTCAAGCCCTGCTCTCCACATCTTCTGTTTTTCCTGTAAAAGTTTGTATAGGCCAGATCGAGTACTAGGCGCTCAATTTTGTGAAAGCGGGCATCCGAATGGATAAGCTGTTGTTCGTTATCACTCACACACGTCTCTAAAGCTATTTAAATCAGTCCGATATGCTCCGACCACTCCTTTATATGTGCTCTGAATTCTCTAAATTCCTTCACAATACTATCAAGTTTTTTTTCCCTTTTCAGAGGAGTTCACCGATTTCGAGGCGCTGTGTTCCTGGATCGGTGCCATGCTGGAAACGCGGGAGTTAGCAGAATCCGAATCTTCAGCGAGGAATCCACTAGCATCCTCTGACCTAGGTAGGTTTTTTGTCTTTTGGGGCTTACCAGTAAGTGATATATAAGTCCCCATTGCCATGCAATACCAATATTTTTCAGAAAAAAAGCAAGTTTGACTGGGTTTGTAGAGCCATGGGGTGAGGAGCTTACTAGCTAAAGTGCGTTAAAGTGCTGTGTACCTTTGTGACATCACCAGAAGTGCCGCATTAATTTTCTGGAAATGATGACTGTTCTTTTCGGCCTTCTGGCTTTCTCCCATCACATTTACGGCTGTCTTCTTCTAGTATGGATGGATGCATGTTGTCATGCATTACTTAAACAAGTAGGTATCCATTCGTCATCCTTTGCAGAGAAGCCATGCAGGTTTGGGAGTGGACTCTGGCACGTGACGTGTTCATAATGGTAGTCTTCCTTCCTGGATCTCCAAATGGTCCTGGCAGACTTGTCTAAGCCAGTCAGTGGCTCAGCCCCATTATTGGGAACTCAAGGACGCTGTAGTCGCAGACCTCGTTGCTGAAGTCTTCCTGAGTGGGACCTTTTGATGTCCCCAGTAATGCAGAATTGCTGCATTTCTGCTTGCTCTATCCAGGGCCTAGAGTTTTCTGGCGTGACATCACTTTCCTGGAACAGGAGGTTTCTGTATGCTTTTCCTCCAGTCCTTCTAAAGCAGCAGGTATTGGTCAATTTACTGGCAAGGGGTGCCACTGATGCGAGTGGCTGCCTTCTGTCACACAGATTTGGTTCCCACTGCCATAGCAATTATCGAGGGAACACCTGATCCTGCTTTCTCTACAGGTGTAACTCTTTTCACAGAAGCAGGGCTGTCTGTTGAGCTCGTACATTCAGTCTCTGCATCTTTCTGCCTGGCTCTTGAGAATGTAGAACTTGCCCACTTTGGGCTTTCTCTGGTTTTGAGTGTTCTATTTTTGGTTTCTAAGTAGTGCGCGAGGAACATGCACTCTGAAATGGAAGCGTTTCAGTATTTTGTGTGCTTCACACTTACTGGGTCCTTTCACGTGTCTTGTACATCAGGTCTTGGATTACCTCTTTCCCTTTCAGGCTCTGATCTCCTATACTAGGTCTTGGATTACCTCCCTTCCCTTTCAGACTCTTGATCTCCTATACTGTTCTGCAAAGATCCACATATCGGCCATATCAGCCAATCATGCTGTCATTAGGAGCAAGATGATGTCGGAGTTGTGTCCTGCAGGTTCCTTAGGGGACTCCCACATATGTGTCCCCTTTTTCATAAATCAGTTTGGTATGGGACCTTAACTTGGTTCCCTTTGAGCCATCTGCCACTTGTAACATGCATTTCCTGGCCTGGAAAACACTGATCCTTGTGGCCACCATTTCCTCAGTGAATGTCTGAGCTGCGGGCTTTGGTGCCTGATCCTCCATTAAGATTGAACAGATCGGGAGTCTTTACACACCAGTACATTGTTTCTTCATAATGTGGTCTCAGATTTCACTCTGAATCGGACAATATGATCCACATGGGCAGACTAGATGGTCCACATGGACCCTATCTGCCGGCACTTTCTATGTTTCTATGTATTCATCTTTCTGTGTTTGTTTTTTCCTTCTCCTCAGAATGATGCAGAAGGTCTGTATTCACTGGATGTCTTTATGGCTTTGTGCTCCAGTTTGGACAGTATGAAGGGTTGCTGAAAGTCCTCAGAACTTGTTCCTTCACAAGTGCACCCCATCCGAAATGGTGAGCGCCCATGTGTAGAAGCCTTGTCTTACCAAAAGGTTGACATCTTGCAGTTCCTTTTGTTACCAGAAGCACAGCAGGGAGCTTACTGGTCCTTTCTATGGCTGCACTAGGTGTGGCATGGCAGTCTCTGTGGCTCTTATAGATACACACCTATGACAGATAAAGGCCTCCAGGCCCATCCAGACTGCCCACCCGAGCTAACTACTGTGGCCCAAGTGGCTGTCCCCCCTCAGCTAAGCCCATATGCCCCTCCCACCCCACCCTCTTGAAACTGATCAAGCATTTGACCCTTACTACTTCTTCCAGTAGCTTGTTCCACATCTCAACCATTCTTTCCATGAAAGTGTTTACAGATATTGTATCTCCTCTTGCAAATTTGAGTGCATTTCCACTTGCCCCTATATTTGAGCTCAAGAAAAATAAGTTCTTGAAGTCAACCCGTTTATCCTTTGCAGGCCTAACACTTCTATCATGCCACTCCTTCTCTTCCCGAGGGTGGACATGTTTAAGGCGTGCAGGACTTTCTTGTATGTCATGCTTGCAACACCTTACACCATCTTGGTTGCCCTGCACTGTACTGCTTCCACCTTATCGCAGTCTTTCCTTGGGTGTGGACCTCCGACTTTTTAGCTGTTGATTCACCTAACAAGTGGGCATGTTGTAAGATAACTGCCTGACAGCTGCCCAAGAAAAAGCATGCTCACTGTGGCATATGCAATGGAGGACACCAAGCAGGCATGATGCATAGAACAAAGGACACAACAGCTGTTTGAAGTCGCAAGAAGTTTGCTAATAACGATAAAATGGTATGTTTAACCCTAAAAAAGTAGTATACAATGATTGAATAAATGCTGAGCAATAAATAAAATTGATATCTGTTCCATAAACTGAGCAATTCTAAATTTTAAAGCACAGAATCCTTAACAGTTTAGCCCTCAAGATTTACAATGTTAATGCCAGATACTGCCTCTGCTATTGTCTATCCTGGCGTATTTAATGAATGCACATGCTGTTAACTGCGTGCTGTGTCCAGAAATAGCATACTTTGATTTGTGAAGAGTGTTACAAGAGACACCAGGTGTTCAGTGTCCTCTGTTACATCCATCATGCATCACACTGTGCTGTTTTCACAGCTTGGTTGTAAAAAAGTGTGGGTCAAGAATAAGTTATACAAGCATAACAAGGTGTGGCAGTGTAATGTTCAAAACAGTTTGTCCAGACCACACAATTTCAAGTCCAAAGTAGCTCTGCAAAGCAATACTTAATTCCACCTTTGTTTCAGTTTTTCATGGAATGTTTGCAGTTCTTTAGGTGGAAGTTCAAAAGGTGAATTTCCAGACATGTTTATTGGCCTGTGAAATATTCACCTTCTTATTATATCATAAGTTATCATGTCATGGCCATGTGAAAACTTCATCCCACGCTGAATTGTTTTGACTTGTCATGCGTAAAAAGTCTTTGAATAATACACTTTGTAGAAGTGCTCAATGTTTATGTCAAATTATTTGCTGGCTTTCTGCGGTTCCAGACCAGAAGTGAAGTCTGCAGCAGAGGGCATAGTGTTTACAGCCATGGTGATGGGCTGCATGCAGGCAGTATCAGTTTCCAAAGCTGAAGGTATGTTTTCCAGAATGGTGTTGATTTGTGTGCTGGTAGGGATAGCATCTGCATCTAAAGTATTGTCTTCCAGCATGGTGCTGATATGAGTACCAGCAGGATCAAATATTGAGGGCATATTGTTGTCCAGCTAGTTCTGAAAAATGACATGAAAATAACCTGGGGAATCCTTGAGCTTTTTCACCATCCATGCATCCACATGGTTGGTATTTTCACGTAGGCCATCACCTTTCTGACAAGCTGTGCAAAAGCAGCTATAGCTTCTGGTTGCAACCACACCATCAGTGACAAACATTCTGCAGGTCCCTGGTATTGGCTTGAGAACAGGTTCTTCAAAACTTCTTGTTTCCTTGTCATCCACCCAAAAGAACATTCTCCTCAAGTGGCTGCATCCATCGGCAATAGGCCTCTTGTCATGTTCTCCTTGCAGTACTAAAAGAGGTCTTCAGTTAAGGCAATGACTGCTAGCCTGGATTGTACAGCCCTAGCTGTCATGAAGGTGGTAACGGCACCTTCACCATTAGAGGGTCCTTTTCTCTGGTGAGATCCAAAAAAGGCACATTCAGTTAGAAATAAATATTTGGTGGACCCACTGAGGTGTCATAGAAAGGCCCCTTGGATTTGTACTGGCTCCTATGGACATTTGTGAACTGCATCTCATTTGTAATGCCAGTTGAGTGGATGTTTTCAAGGTGACAAATGGGCTTTTTAACAGAATGCCACACAGCGTTGTTTATCACCTTGTTCTGTACTTCTGTTGTTGGCACAATGTATTTATATGCTATTATAGAACTCTGAGGTTGTTTGGGACATAAACTACATCACACGGTTCTAAAATGGTACTAAACTACCAGACTGTAAAATAGAAACTCCCATTGAGGTTATTAAAAGGCCTGTATAGCTGGAACACTAACCAAATGTTAACCAGTACTTAAAAAAAAAAAAAAAAAAAAAAAAACAGCTTCTGTAGGGAAAAAACGACTTACAGGTTCAGTGCAGTTCACCTTTAATCTGGTAAATTGGTGGTGCTGCCATGATGCCACTTGCTGGTGTCCTAGAAACCTGAAGTCTTTTTTTTTTTCCCCTAGTTCCACCAGCTGTTAGTGATGTCTTGATTTTAAACACGCTCCCCGATTTTCCTTGTGCATTGTTTACATTAATTTTTATGGCATCCCACTGCTGTCACCTTACTATTTCATTGCCATGCCCTTTCAGTACTTTGGCATTTTTCTCCTCAGTAGCATTAGTGCTACAAATTTTCATAAATTTCCTCGACGCAGTCATTGTGCAAGACTTTCTGGCAGGGTATCTTGCTGTACATGGTAAGGTCAACCACGATAATAAATATTAATTATTTTGCAGTCCAGTGCCTTATGTGTATCAAGCAGTCCAACACTGCATTGGCACAGTATTCTGATAGATATTGCTCCAGCTTCTGTTCCTGTGCAGGTTTGACATCCTGTGGCCATAGAGTTTTAAACATTATTCTCCCCAGTGATGCTTCAGGATTTTGCTTGCAAAACTCCACGAGGCGCACACTCGGGTTTGGCAAGGAATGTTTTTGTTTTTCCTGTTATTTGAGAATGCCTTCTTATAATACAGTGGCTTGGCTGTCTCTTCATGGAAGCTCTTCCCTCACTGGAGAGTTTCTGCTGGTAGTTCTGATTTGTGGTTCTTTGCTATGGTCATCATCCTTGTCCAGCATATTCCCAGTGTTTTGGTTGCAGTCTGTAGCAATTACGGATTCTCATCTCTAGTGTCTTCCCTCCTGTTTTAGGACTTTTAGAGTCTTCAGTTTGTTCTTTCATGGCTTCATCCAATTACTCTTGCAGGTTTGCTCGGCAGGTCAGGTTCGTAAATGCTGTTGTTTTGGTTGGTGAGGCAGAAGAGATAATTCATGCAGTTGTAGAAGCAAAGCATAATGGCTATAGAAGTAACCCTGCCCTTTGCACTGCTTTCCTGATGGTACTATTTGAATGAGGGTCATTTGTGATTTGGTTAGTACTGATCTGTGGTGCCATTGCTGGTGAGGCGGTAGTAGTGGTGGCAACTTCAGCCATTTTTGCTGCATGCTTCTCTTGGTTCTTTGTACATCATTTCTCACTGATACGTCTGTTTTTTCTGTGCAGACATTGATGCATGAAACTTTTGTCTTTTCTTTCCAATGTTCTCGTTCCACTTTTTTTTTTTTTTTGTCAGCCCTTGGTCGTTCTTCAATGCCTGTTTGTCCTTCTGCCTCTGTATACTGCTGCATTTGCAGTTTAGTTTTTTCATTAATAGCGTGCTTCTCCTCATCCATATTATGCCTGTAAGCGGACCTTCAGTTTAATTTTGTAGTCTTACAATGTTTGGTGTCATTCTGTATCTTTTTTTCTGTAAAAGCGAGATCGATCCTCGTTCCTTATCCAGCAGTGGGCAGGAAATCATCAACAAATCTTTAAGCACTGTGGATGCAGACACACATGGTCTTCTCCTCTGTTTCATTTTTTAAAGTTCAAGATGAGACTAAATTTGAGGATCTGAGGAAACAGCTGAACAAAATGCATTCCACTTCCCTTGACAACAGAAAAATACTTCTTAAGAAAGGAGGATGTCATCAGTATCGGTCAGATGGACTGAAGTAGAAATGATGCACATGATATGAAATATGAACTGAACGAGACAAGCTACACATGACACATACTGAAGGAGCTGCGCATACCACTGGATATGACGTACCTGGGAGGCTGCACATCCTGCAAAGTATGACGGACAGAGGTAGAGATGCTGCATGTGGTACAGAAAATGACAGACTGAAGTAGAGGCTGCACATGCACACGGTATGATATACTGAAGGAGTTGCGCAGTCTACTGGATATAGTGTACCTGGGAGGGCTATACTTCTGCACAGTACAACAGACTGAGTTAGAGATGCTGTACATGGTACATGATACAACACTATACGATGAAATGAAGTAGAGAGGCTGCACGTGGTACAGAAAATGACTAATCGAAGGAAAGTGGCTGCACATGATACAGGAAATGATGACTGAAGGAGGAGTGATGCTACACATCCAAACAGCATTTTGTCACCCCACCCCACCCCCACCACACACACACACACACACACACACACACACACACACACACACACACCAACAAAGAGAGCATGATGCTCAAAATGGCTGAACGTCTGTGGCCAAACACATCCGGAACAGAGAATGGCAGGGGGACAGATCCTCACTTTGCACACTGCACTGTCCAGATGTGTTTGGACAGCTACAGTCACATGTAGTGATTTCGGGTAACATTCTATAAACAACATTTCATCACAAAACCCCAACAGGACCACAGCAACACCACACACACACACCCCCAACAACAGAGAGAGCATGGTGCTCAAAATGGCTGAATGCTGGTGACCAAACACAACCTGAACAAAGAAAGGTAGGAACAGAATTTCACTTTGCACACTGCACTTTTAAGTAAATTTATCCAGGTGTGCCTTGCCAGCTACAGTTGGACACAGTGATACCGGGTAACATCCATAATACATGCATACGTATACACACAGAAAAAAAAAAACAGAGCATAGTGCTCAAAATGGCTGAATGTCCGTGACCAAACACACCTGAACAATGAATGGCAGGGACAGAATCTCACTTTGCACACTGCACTTTTAAAGGGGCATTGTCAGCCCCCCCTTAGGCCTCAGAATGCCCTGGTTTAAAAAAATGCATTTTATGATTGCTTACATTTTGTAAAGATTGCTGATGTAGCTGGTTGTATGATTCTCATTCCTTTCTTCTTTTTAAAAGTGAAAACAGACTGTCAACCATATTTGTATTACCACTCAAAAACATGTTTGCATTCTTTGATAAACTTCCACTGCATCTTTCCTGGACTTGGGGACCCCCGGACAGTCTAGCTACTCATGCAGTTGGAGATAGAGACTGTTGTATCATGGTGGCTGCTCTATTTGGGGGTGTACCTTATTTTCAGTATGTATGAAGTAAGAGTTGCTCAAGGATTTGAAACAAAACAAGGTTGGGTATATTTGCATCATTACCGTGCATTACAGTTCCTACTAAGAAAGGAAGCAGATAAAAACGACCAGCAACATCAGTGAATTTTAGAGAAAGTAAGCAATCATAAAATTTGGGTTTTCAGTTAGAAATTATATGATGCAAAAACGGTTGACAGTGTCCCATTAAATTAATTTGTCCAAATGTGCTTGGCCAGCCACAGTCAGAGTGATCCCAGGTAACAGTATTTCTAGGGGCATGGATAATGGTGCATTATCCCCACTAAGGCAGTCTTCCTTCCCCTTTAACTCCAGCTGGAACATCTTCAAGCTAAGCTCCTCCCACCCACCCAGGTGGTATCCTCCTCGGTTTCGCCCTGTGATGTCAGTTCTTCCATTCCACTGGAAGAGTCGGGTCTCCTCTGTCTCAGCTATCTACATGCAGTGTAGGTCCATGCCTTCTATTTTTGTCTTTAGGCATTTTTCTGCTTTTCGGTATTAAAAACTATCAGAAAATGGAGTGCGACAAACCCCAAACTGGCCCAGGGTTTAGGCAGTACATCGCATGAAACCAGAAGATGTGTACTGACCCTCACACCTCATAGGTGTACTGTCTAGGGGCAGAGCACAACCCACGGGCTTCTGTCGTGTGTAAGACCTTGCTCCCCTCCTCTCTCGAGGGTAGGTGTGCCTGCCTCCTTCTTGGCCGCCCATATGAACGGGATCCTTTGGTCCGGTCCAAGGAGGCCCACAAGGCAGTTTCTGTGGCTGTCGATTTGACCTCTCAGCTTACCACTCTTGAAGAGGTGGTGGCCCAGGCCGCGGCGGTCTCTAATTTGGCCCCGGCATTGCTCCTGGTAAGTGCTGGTGCGGGGGCTTCCTTTTCTGAATCATTCTGGGATGTCAGTCCCTACAGACCTTTGGAGAGGGCCCTTCTAGAGGGGACAAATCTATGAAGTTGAAAAAGAATTGTTGCAGGACCGGGAACTGGCAGGCTCTTACCGCTCTTGACTTCTTTGTCCACTCGACAGCTGTCGAGCTTTTGGCTTCGGTCGATCCTCCCAGAACCAAAGGCCAGGCCGCCAGCTCCTTCCTTGATGATCCCATCGGACTTGTTGGTAGAGACATGGACCAGCCAGCGAGCCGAGATTTTTCTCAACCCAGTTGACCCATTGTTGGTCGAGTTAGGATACAAGACTCTCTCTCAGATTCCTGTCCTTCAAACAACTTGTAGTCTTGCTGTATTCTGACAGCACTTACGCTGCCCCAGAGAGGAAAGAGTTAACTCTCTGCAGAAGCATGGAACGTTGAGCTCGAGCTCTGTTTTCAAACCTCTGTCGTGGGACTTCCCAGAGTAACCGTCAGATTCTTTACTCCGCCGAACAGTGAAGTCGCTCTGGGGATTTCCTCTGCTCGGTTCGGTAAAAGTAAAAGTGTTCGGTTTTAAACCATATATTTTTGTTATTTCGGATTTCCAGCCTCTGTCTACTGTACAGGTAGTGTGTAGATAGGTAGTGACTGTGTTTTATTTCTAAAAAAGTTTGGAAATTATTTTCCTCGGTTCTTTCCGGTCAGTCCGGTTTGGAACCGACCTTGTTACATCTTCTGTTTTTTATTTGTACTAATTTCTGGGATTAGAGTGGTGTTCTGGTACCGATCAGTTTCAAAAGAACCAGTGATTTTTGTGGTTCTTTTTCAAAACCCGTGACACGGTTTGTAACCGATCGGTGTTTCATTACCTGGCTTAAAAGCTGCTATAGGGTAATCTGGTAGGTTGGCCATGTCTGAGAAACCCAAGAAGAAAGGCCCACTGGGTTTCAACACTGTACTGAGTGTAGGGAGGCCTTTGCCAAGGCCGACCTCCACCTCATCTGTGTTCATTGTCTGGGGTTTGACCACCTCAAGTCAGACTGCCAAATCTGCAAAAGCTTTCCTCAGTCCACTCTAGAAAAAAAAAATCTGAGTAGGCTGAAGGAAAGGGAGGCCCAGAAGTCCGTTGATCCGGATGGCCAGCCCGGTTCGGTAGCGGACGAACCTGAGGAGGTGCCTACTGACCTAGGTGATAACCTCCTGAGGCAAAAGGAGAGCCGACCCTGAGGGACCGGTTCTGTCAAAAAGGAAACGCTTGTCTGCCGGTTCAGATCCAGTACCGCATTCTCCAACCGCGGACGAAATAGCCAAAGCGATTAGTATTGTTCAATCACTTCGCCCGGTTCCATCCGAACCAGTACCGCCGGTTAGGCGGTTGGTTCAGTGAGATCCGCCTCCTTCGGATTACGATCCAAATGCTTTCTTTGAGGAGTGGGAGGGGAGACGAAGACTATCCCAGCTGTGAAGATGACGATGACCAGCAGGGTCTGGATGTGCCCATCGAACCGGACAGCTCCTCAGACAGGCCCTCTAATGTCTCCCTTCCCAGGCTTTGAGTCCCCTTCACACTTCTTATTCTACAAGAAGGTGGCTGAAACCCTCCAGCTCCCCTTGGTTGAAGCTGTTGAGTAGGAAGGAAGAGCCTGATTTTGTGGAAATGGACGTCCCAGAGTCCAAAAGGTTGTCTATCCCTCTTCACAAGTCCTTGGGGAAACAGATAAAAAAACATTTTACAAACTCCTAATTCATTACCTCCTGTGGACAAAAGAATGGACAGGAGGTGTATGTTATCAGGCTCAGGTATGGAGTTCCTTTATAATCATAGCAGCCATGTTGGGGTAGTGCAGACTGCAGCCTGTGACAGGGCTAACATTCCTTTGGCTTAACACGCCCCGAACAAGGACTCCAGGGAAGTTGATGCCATGGCCAAAAAACAGTATTTGGCATTCTCTTTGGTACTCAGGCAGGCGAACTACATGGCCTATACAGCCAGGTACTAGAAGTCTAGATGGGATACTATTCTGGAACTGGCTAAACAGGCCTCCCCCCAGCTAGCCAAAGAGCTGGAGGAGGTAGCTGCAGATGGAATTGAGGCATCTAAAATACAATTTTACGCGGCTGTGGACTCCAGTGATGTGGCATCAAGAGTCATGGCTACATCTGTGTGTCTCAGAATGCATGCTTGGCTCATATGTACTAGCCTTTGTAACTCTCTGGGGAGCAGACAGAGGCTTGCGTGAAGAAAATGGATGAATACAGGACCACTTACAGTAGTGCACAGGCCAAGGAAAGGCAAGCCACTCCACAAAAGCAGCAGTTTAGGGGCAGGTCCTTTCACAGGCCTTTTTACCAAGCCCAGGCCTCCTCTCCCTTCCCACAGAGGGTTTTTTCCAGAGGGAAGGGGATGAGTAGGGCTGGTCCCTCCTCCCACTCTAAGGCTCCTGCCAAGCAGACACCCTGATGTGTCAGTCCGGGTCGATTCCCCAATACCAGTAGGAGGCAGGTTGGCTTACTACTTTCAAGCCTGGAAGTCTGTGACCTCAGACAAGTGGGTCCTTGAAGTAGTAAGCCAGGGACTAGCCCTCAGCTTCAAAAAGTTCCCAAAAAAGAGGGCCAAGTCTTATCCACCTGAATCAATCTCAGAAACCCTTGCCCTAGAGGCAGAGGTTTCCTCTCTTCTAGCTCTCAGAGCTGTGGAGAAGGTTCCTACTCAGCACAGGGGTTAAGGACAGTACTCCTGGTACTTCCTTACCCCAAAGAAAATAGGGGAGTGGCGACCCATCCTAGACCTAAGGTATTTGAACAAACACATTTCAAAACCCAAATTCAAAATGGTGACTCTGGGAATAATCCTTCCCTCTCTAAGGCCAGGAAATAGGCTAGCATCCCTGGACCTCAAGGATGCCTACTTCCATATACCCATCAGGTTCTCCCACAGAAAATACCTCAGGTTCGAGTTGTCTTCAGGCCATTACCAGTTCAGGGCCATGCCATTCGGCCTAACATCAGCTCCAAGAGTGTTCACAAAGTGCCTTGCAGTAGTGGTGGCTTACCTCAGAAGACAGGGTATCACCATTTTCCCATATCTGGACGACTGGCTGATTGTAGGTCAGTCATCACATCAGGTCATCTCTGCACACCACCCAGGACTTGCTCAGTTCCTGGGGTTTTTTCTCAATCTTCCAAAGTCTGTCCTCGAACCAGTACAACTTCTTACTTTCATAGGAATAGAACTGGACACTACCCAGAAAAGCTGTCCTTCCCCTGGCAAGGGTGAAGGCCCTAGTAGATCTGGCTTCATCTTTTTGACCTCGGGTCTCTCGTCCAGCAAGATAGTTCCTCCAACTCCTGGGCCACATGGCAGCTTCCACTGCAGTGGTACACGGAGCAAGATTTCAGATGAGGTACATTCAGTTCCACCTAAGGTCTTTTTGGTCACAGAAAAAGGATTCCCTTTCCAGACTGATTCCAGTGACTCAGACTCTGGTCCAAGCTCTCCAGTGCATGGCTGGACCAGGACAACCACAGACAAGGAGTCCCATTTCTTCCTCAAGCCCCCTCAGTAGTTCTAACTACGGATGTTTCCCTCCTAGGTTGGGGAGCCCACCTGGGAGCCCTGACAGCTCAAGGGGTCTGGTCTCCACAGGACTGTCCTTCATACCAACCTCTTAGAACTCAGGGCAGTGTTCCTAGCCCTTTCAGGGCTTCTCAGATTCAGTCAAGAGGAAGGTGGTTCAAGTCAGAACAGACAACACGACCACAATGTGGCACATCAACAAGCAGGGAGGCTCTCAGTCCACGACTTTGTGCACAAAAGCCATGAAACTGTGGTCTCTGGCTTATTCTCTTCAGACTTCCCTAGTAGCAGTTCACCTTCCAGGGAAGGACAATGTATTGACCGATGCTCTGAGCAGAATCTCCCAGGGACATCACAAATGGTCCCTGGGCCTCTCATCCTGCAGGTCATCTTCTCCAGGTGGGGCAGTCCAGAGATATATCTCTTTGCAGCCCCAGACAATCAACTCCCTCTGTTCTATTGCAGACATCCACTCTTGGAGACTGTGCCTCAGGATGCTCTTATCTTGGATTGGAAGGACAGGTTTCTGTATGCCTTCCCTCCCTTCCCTCTGCTGTTCAGAGTCTTGATCAAAATCAGAACTCAACCCTGCACAGTGATACTAGTGGCTCCAGATTAGGCCAGACAGCCTTGGTATCCTCTGCTGCTGTCCCTGACAGTGTCACGTCCCCTGTCTGTGTCCAGGAGATACAATCTTCTGTCCTCCTCCTCTCAGAGGAAGATCTGGTATCCCAATCTCCACTCTCTCAACCTCAAGGCCTGACTCTTAAAGAGCTAGAATACACAGGCCTACATCTTTCTCAGGGAGTTCTGGATATTTTTACGGTTTCTAGGGAACCTTCTACTAGAAAAACTTATAACTCCAAATGGAAGAAGTTTAGCATTTGGTATTCTCAGAAAGGCATTGTGCCTGATTCTGCAGGCATCTCCAAAGCCTTAGATTATCTGGTTCGCCTCAGTGGTCTAGGCCTCAGGCTTGCAACGCTGAAGGTTCACCTAGCAGCTGTTTGTGCATTTCTTTCATCAGGGAAGGGCTCTTCCTTGGCTTTCATCATGTTTTCAGTAAGTTTTTCAAAGGACTGGTTCATATTAACCCTCCCTTTAGAGAACAGACCCCTGCTTGTGATCGCACTGTCTGCATTGCACATCTTATGCAGCCCCCCCTTGAACCTATGGCTTCAGCCGAGTTGAAGTATGTGACCTGGAAAACTGTTCCTGGTAGCTATTACTTCTGCCAGGTGGATTAGTGAATTACAGGCCTTGTCAGTGCAACCTGACTTCATATTCTTCCATAGGAATAAAGCGGTCCTAAGACCCAATAGGAGGTTCTTTCCCAAAGTGGTATCAGATTTGCATCTGAACCAATCTGTGCGTCTCCCTGTGTTTTTCACTGACCATTCTTCAGAGGAAAGAAGGTTACACAGTTTGGATGTTAAAACAGCTCTTAGCTACTACAGAGAGTACACTAAGGCACACAGAAATTACGGTCTTCAATTGTTTCTCACTTACGGTGAGGTGGGGAAAGTTAAGCCTGCCACTAAAAGATCTATTGCCAGGTGGATTGTCTCTTGCATACAATTCTGCTGTGACAAATTTGGTAAAACACCCCCTGCGGGCCTGAGGGCTCACTCGACTAGGGGTACAGCTGCTACTCTGGCTGTGGCCAGAAATATACCCTTGTTAGAGAGCTGTAAAGCAGCCACCTGGAAAACAGTACATACATTCTCAAAGCATTACTCTCTGGATATCCAGGCTAGGATTGATGCTAGGTTTGGCACAGCAGTACTGCAGAGCCTGTTCCCAAAGTAGGTTCTGCATTCCCTCCTCCATAGGGAACTGCTTGGTAGTCTGCATTATGTCAGAATACAGTAAGACTTCATGTTGTTTGAAGAAAAAATTACTCACCATAGTAATGTTGTTTCTTCTAATGGAGTCTTGCTGTATTCTGACCTCGCCTCCCATCTCAGAACCTTGTTTTTGGGAAGTGGTTTGGCAGGTGCAGTGTTACACCTCTGGGGTGTACCTTGTACCCTCCCTCTTTAGGGTGGGTTAGCTGTTTTATGGGTTATTTTTTCTAGTGTTATACATATGTTTAGTATTGTCACTACCTTTTCTTCTTGGGTTCCCGACTTGAGTCTTTTGGGCCCAAATTGTTGCCTTCTGGCTTACATATCGAACAATTTCCATAGTTTTATACTCTGTTAGTTAGTTGCTCGTAAGAATCTGATGGTTACACTGGGAAGAACCACAGACAGAGGTTTGAAACCAAGGTCGAGCTCAACGTTCTATGCTTCTGCATAGAGTTAACACTTTCCTCTCCGGGGCAGTTCAAGTGCTGGGGCTAACTACATTATGTCAGAATACAGCAAGACTCCATTAGAAGAAACCACATTGCTATGGTGAGCAATTTTTTCTTCTGGCCCTGTCCCAAGAGGGACAGGAAAAGTGTGCCAACCAGGCTGTCTCCTCCCAGGAGATTTCCCCTTTCAAGGTTTCACGGCAGGACCTGGTCCGTGTGGTTTACTTGGCCCCTCCTCCCACGTCTCCTCGACGGAGTCATGTGTCGAGGTCCATGTTGAGGACCCAGCCTCAGGACACTGCACGTTCCCACTCTTGACCTTCCAGGAAATGCCTTTGATACTCCTCTTTTTCCTCATCCTCAGTTGAGAGGCTGTCGCAAGTTGCGGTGGCACAATGAGGAACTCATGTGGCAGCAGTGGGTCCTTGGGTAAGGTCACTCTCTCCTGCAGGCCCCCATGCTCCCGTAGTCCTACAGTGAGGCCAGTTACGATTCAGCCCCATCTGCTCGAGCCTGCCCTGGCCTCCCCACTGATCTTGGTGGAGCCTCCACGAAAGCAGCCCTTGCACGGAGCCCCATCCAAGACTGCTCGCCTGGCTTCCGGCCTTCCTGGCTGTCTTTCTGTCCAGATAACCCACTCTTATGAATCCATAGTGGTCCATGGGGGCTGAGGGCGGTGTTCGAGGAGTTGTCTGACACTGACTGCTCCCCCATGCATTCCTCTAGAACCTCAGGCTTCAATCGGGAGTCCTTTGTGAAGCTTGCTTCTGACCTTGGTCCCGTTTCTTTCGGGGCCTTGGTCCATCTTACTTAGGAGTCCATTGAGATTCCTCTGGATTCAGTTCAGAAGCAGGCCAAGTATCCCCTGACAGAGGTCCTAGACCGGGACAACTTGGGGGTGGTCATTCCAGTAGCAGAAGCTATCATGGCTCCTGCCTTGAAGTTGTGGCAGCATCCAGCTTCTTGTCCTGCGTCTTCAGCCCATATGGTCTGCAAGTAGGTGGTCCCGACCGGGTCTTTTCCCCGGTTTCTCAGAACACCCCTCAGCCAGAGGGTTAGTGGCAGATTCCATCTTCCATCAGATGGACAGTGTTGGGGATGTCAACAAGCCCCCCAACAAGGAGTTTAAAAAAGCTGGACCACACAGCAGAGAAAGTTTACGTTGCGTCCTCTTTGGGTCTTGTCTGGCCATCTTTGGCCATGCTCTTGTGGGGTGATCCTGGACCGTGTCATTCCTCACTAGACTAGATGGACCTTGCGGTCCTTATCTGCCGTCAGTTACTATGTTACCTTTCTGCGGATTGTACAAGACCAGCCCCATGCTCTTGCCAAGCACCAGCTCCAGACGGCCTTGGACACACACAGCTCTTGCGCCCGGTCTGTGGCGGCAGCGGTGGCTGTGCCGTAGAGCCCAGTTCAGGATCGCCACCTCTATGACTGATAACCAACATAAGCTGGTGCATGTCCGCTTCTTTGGCATTGCCGTCTTTGGGCCGGCGGTGGAGGAACACCTCACAAGAACTGAGAAGTCCAGTGCCACTCTGGACACCATCACATCGTTGCTAAAGGACCCCAAGGGTCAGGAGCCAAAACATAGATTTTGACAGCAGATAAGGAATGCCTGGGCCACCTAGTTTACCCATTTCCCTACCTATTTAACTCCTGATCCTAAATGATCAGCAGCTTACCCTCTCTTTCCTACCACTAGGGTTGCCCCATGCATTCTTGAACTCGCCAGTCATTTTAGCCTGTATGACCTCCGCTGGGAGGCTGTTCCATGCATCCACCACACTTTCTGTGAAAAAATACTTCCCCACATTTCCCCGGAGTCCACCCACCCAGTGTTGTGACTCCTTGGTCTTTTACATCTTTCTTTGAAAGATGCTGCCCTCCTGGACCTTGTTGATCCCCCTGAGGTAATTGACTGTCTCTATCATATCCCCCCTCTCCCTCCTTTCCTCCAGGATATACATATTGAGGTCTTTCGATCTTTCCTCATATGTTTTCTGATGCATTCCTTTCACCAGTTTTGTTGCTCTTGTGTGGACCACCTGTATTCTGTTAATGTCCTTCCATAGATGTGGTCTCCAGAACTGAATACAGTATTCCAGATGTGGCTTAACCAATTGTCTGTACAGTGACATTACCACCTGCTGTTTTCCACTGGTGATGCCCCTCCCTATGCACCCCAGCATCCCTCCAGCCCTCGCCTCCACATTTCTTGGCCACCTTCAGGTCATCTTATATTTGCCCCCAGGCCTCTTTCCAGTTTTGTTGTTAGTATCTCTCTTCCAGTCTCTCTTCTCTCTCCCCAACAAATATTTTTGTATTCCTCTCCAGGGTTTCTGTGGCCCAAGTGCATGATTAAGCATTTTTTGCATTGAATTTAAGCTGCCACTCTCTTAACCACTCCTTCCAGTTTCCTTAGGTCTCTTCTCATTTTTCCACCCCGTCTGGAGTGTCTACTCAGTTGCAGATCTTCTTGTCTTCCGCGCAGAGGCACACCTTCACTTCCAGCCCCTCCACAATCCAAGACTGTGCAACTTGTTTACTAGCCTCCTGTGTAGGACGGTGTCAAATGCCTTGCTAAAATCTAGGTAGGCCATGTCCACCACCCCTCTTTGATCCACCACCTTGGTTACCCAGTCAAAGAAATCTTATCAGATTTGTTTTACAATATCTCCCTGCTGTGAATCCATGTTGCCTTGGGTCTTGTGCCCCACTAGCCTCCACATATGCCACAATCCTTTCCTTTAACATGGATTCCATGATTTTCCCCAACACTGAGGTCAAGCTGACAGGCCTGTAACTTCCAGCCTCCACCTTGGTCCCACTTTTGTGTAGTATTACCCCATTGGTCCTCCTCCAGTGATTTGTTAAATAGGGCTGTCAGTGGTGCCCCAGTGCCTCCCTGAGTTCTTTCAGTATTCTGGGATGCATCCCATCTGGTCCCATTGCCTTGTCCGCTTTTAGTTTCGAGAGTTCCTTTAGGACGGTCTCCTCCATGGAGGGACTGGTATCCCACCTCCACCCCCCCCCCCGTGTGTTTCTACCCCCTAATTTTGGTCCCTTCCCTTCCTTTGTAAATACTAACATAGAAACATAGAATTTGATGGCAGATAAAGACCGCTTGGCCCACCCAGTCTGCCCATTTCCCTACCTAATGGATAAGCTGCAGATCCTAGTTAACCAGCAACCTACTTCTTTCTACCCCCAACCCCTAGAATTGCCTTATGACTGTCCCATGCATGCTTGAATTCAACCACTGTTTTTGACTCCACAACCTCCTCCGGAAGGCCGTTCCATGCATCCACAACCCTCTCTTTGAAACACATACTTCTTTACATTATCGCTGAGCCCCCCCAATCTTCAAATTGTGCCCCCTTGTTCTTGCACACCTTTTTTTTTGATAGGTGCTACGCTCTTGGACTTTGTTGATTCCCTTGAGGTACTTGTAAGTTTCTGTCATGTCCCCCCTCTCCCTCCTTTCCTCGATGCTATTCATATTAAGCTCCTTTAGTCTCTCTCTTCATATGTCTTCTGGTGCAGACCCTGCACCATTTTAGTTTCCCTCCTCTGGACAGCTTCCATCCTGTCTATGTCCTTGCGGAGATTGGGTCTCCAGAACTGCACGCAGTACTCCAGATGGGGTCTCACCAGCTGTCTGGACAGAGGGATAACAACTTCCTGTTTTCTACTGGTGATGCCTCTCCCTGTGCATCCCAGTATCCCCCCCGCCCAGCCCTCCTAACTGCCCTCTCACATTGCTTGCTCACCTTTAAATCATCTGATATGACTGCCCCCAGGTCCCTTTCCATTTTTTTTGTTGTTAGCATCTCACCCCCCATTGTTTACTCTTCCCCTGGGTTTTTGTTTCCCAGGTGCATTACCTTGCACTTCTTAGCATTGAATCTAAGCTGCCATACATTTCACCATTCCTCTAACCTTGCTCAAGTCCCTTCTCATCCTTTCCACCCCACCTTGTGCATCAACTCTGTTGCAGATCTTTGTGTCATCTGCAAAGAGACATACTTTTCCTTCCAGTCCCTCTGCAATGTCACTTATAAAGACATTGAAGAGGACCGGTCCTAATACTGAACCCTTCGGTACCCCACTAGTAACCCCCTTTCTTCAGAGTGGACTCCATTTACTATTACCCTTTGTGTCCTATTCTCCAGCCAATTCTTTACCCAGGCTATCATCTTGGGACCCACTCCCAGGCTGGCTAACTTGTATGTTAATCTTTTGTGTGGGACTGTGTCAAATGCCTTGCTAAAGTCTAGGTAGGCCATGTCCACAGCCCTCCCTGATCTACTACTTTGGTCACCCAGTCAAAGAAATCTATCAGATTCGTCTGGCATGACCTTCCCGCTGTGAATCCATGCTGCCTTGGGTCCTGTGCCCCTCTGGCCTCTAGGTACTCTACAATTCTTTCCTTCAGAAGTGATTCCATCATTTTCCCTATCACTGAGGTTAAACTAACAGGTCTGTAGATTCCTGCTTCTGCCCTGCTCCCACTTTTGTGAAGGGGAATCACATCTGCCCTCCTCCAGTCCTCAGGTACCACCCCATCCTCCCATGATTTGTTAAAGAGGGTAGTCAGCGGTGTCACTAGTTCTACCCTTAGTTCTTTTAGAATTCTGGGATGAATCCCATCAGGCCCCATTGCTTTGTCCAGCTTCAGTTTTAAGAGTTCTTTCAGAACCCTTTCTTCTGTAAATGGGGCTGGTATCAACTTCTGTATCCAGAGTGTTTCTATTGTTTGTTTTGGCTACCTCCTCCCTCTTCATTTGTAAATACTGAGCAAAAATATTTGTTTAGTATCTCTGCCTTTTCACCGTCACCCTCTGCCCACCCCACCCCCCTTATTAAGCCTCACTATCCTTCCCTTGGTCTTCCTTCGCTCCCTGATGTACCTAAAAAAGGTTTTATCCCCCTTCTTAACTGATTTGGCTGTCTTTTCCTCGGTTCGGGCCTTTGCTATTCTGACTGCCTTCCCAGCTTCCTTTTGCTTTAACTGATACAATTCTCTGTTCTGCCCCTTCTGTGATTCCTTGTACTTTCTGAATGTTTTCTTTTTCTCTTGAACCTTCACTGCCACCTCCTTTGAGAACCATAGTGGTTTCTTACATAGTTTTGTTTTATTTGCATCACACAAAGGCTGGTTACCTCTGTGGCAGTTTTTATTATTCCTCATTGTTCTTCCACCCCTCCTTCCTGCCCATTTGCTAGTGCATTCCTTAGGCACTCACCCATTTTGGCAAAGTCAGCCCTCCTGAAGTCCAGTACTTTTGCCTTTGTATGGCTTGACTCTATTGCTGTGTTTATTGTGAACCATATTGTTCGATGGTCATTAGTTCCCAGATGGCTACCCACTTCCACATCTGTGATCCTCTCTCCATCTCCATGTGAGAGAACCAGGTCTAAGATTGCTCCCTCTCGAGTGGGTTCCCATACTAGTTGTCTAAGGCATGCCCCCTGTAGGGCATCTAGAATAACCCCACTCTTAGAAGTGGCTGCTGCAACTGCACTTCAGTTAACATCTGGCATATTCAGATGACCCATCAGCAATATCTCCTTTTCTGCCATTCTAAGTATACTTTCTATCATTTCCTTGTCCATTTCCTCCCCCTGAGAGGGGGGTATGTATACAACCCCTGTGTGGATTGTGGTGCCATTGCCTGTCTCCAAATTGAACCACAGTGCTTCTTCTCCTCCCTGTTTACCATTTTGTTCTGTTGCTTTGATTCCTTCCCTTATGTAGAGAGCTACTACTCCTCCTCTTTTACCCTCCCTGTCCCTTCTGTAGATAGTGTATCCTGGTATGTTTACGTCCCAGTCTTGGTTCTGTGTGTACCATGTTTCTGTGACTGCCATGATATCCAGATGTTCCTCCTCCATCAAGGCCACTAATTCAGGAAGCTTGTTACCCAGACTACGGGCATTGGTACTCATTGCTGTCCATTTTTTGATGGCTTTACCTTCTGTAGCAGCATCCCCCACTGACCTTTCTACCTTGGTCTTTTTCTCATTTAGTACCCTGTTTTGTAGGAGGAGGCTGGGATTTTCCTGCTGCTTATCAGTGCCCCCCCTCCTCCGACTAGTTTAAAAGCTTGCCAATGAAGCATTTAAACTGATTGCCCAAAAGACTTGTTGCCTTCCTGGACAGATGCAGACCATCCTGCCAGTATAGGCTGGTGTCCCTCCAGGTGGAACCCCAGTCCCCAATGAAACCAAACCCCTGTGCTCCACACCATTTTTTTTTCAACCATTCGTTAAACTGTATGGTGCAAAGTACCCTCGCCTCACCCATGCCACTGACAGGCAGCACCTCTGAGAAGGATACTGTGTGTGCTACTTGTCTTAGGCACCTCCCCAACTCTACAAAGTCCTTCTGCACTGCTCTAATTTCATGATGAGCCAAGTCATTTGTCCCTAGGTGGACAGTGACGTCCAGCGCAGACTCCCGTGCAACTGTTCTCGTGATCCTGAGGATGCGCTTCCTGTCCTTCCAAGCCATGGCACCAGGCAGGCACCTTACTTCAGTTTTCCCTGCTCCCCTAGTTCTATCCCCCTAATAATTGAGTCCCCCACCAGGAGCTGCTTCCTTTCCCTGTGGTGTCCTCTGCCTCCTTCCTGAGGGCCTCCCTTGTGACAGTTGTCTGCAGCCTCCTTAGTCTCCTCTCCGGGTGCATCCATAGGGGAACTATGCTCCCCCAGAATGGTGTATGGATTGTGGAGTGGAACAGCTGACTGGGTGTGCCTCTGTTCCACCACCTTATCCTCCCTGAGCCCTCTGTGGTCCAACTGCTGCGCTTTCTTCGCAAACTCTGAGGTAGTGGTGGTGGCTCTGGTGCTCCCTGGATGGGGGAGGTTCCCTTACTACTGTCCAGTGTGGCCTGAAGACGGGCAACTTCCTACCTCAGGGCAGGGAGTTGTCTGCAAACAGAGCAGCATCTCAGCCTCTAGAACAACTCCCGGAAGACTGCTGCCCCACAGCCATTACATTGCACTACTCCCCACATGTCTGTCTACCCTGGTTTTTTTTTTTTTTTTCGGTTTTTGTTTTGTTTTTTGTGTGTGTGTGATTGGTTTGTTATATAGAAATATATATATTATACAATGTGTATGCTTATATTGTCAGTGCAGTGTGCTAGAGAGGATATGACAGTGATATGCACCTTGTCCTCTTGAGGAAATGATGTCAGAACCCCAGGTATAAAGGAACTATTTCTAGGGGTGGTGGGGTGAGGGGTGGAAGGGTTTGGCCTAAACTGTGCCCTCACGAAACAATCAGCTAAAAGCTTTGACCTACCGCTGCGATGAGTGCCTTTCTGTCAGCAAGATGCCCTACACGACAATTTGACAGAGAAAATACCCTGCTAATCAAACAGAGAAAAATTCTAACATCCAAGTCAGACACAGGTAAACCTCCCCAGCCCCAAAACAGCCTGGTGACTTGTGCTCTGAATGCAGTCTACCCCAAAACATGTCAGCTGTGCACAAGGACAGACACAATAAACAGTATTCAGTCCCTGTAGGTTTAAACTCTACCTGCACTGAAAATCTTAATTGTAACAAAAGTAAAGCAAGGTCCACCTCCCTCTGTTGATTGAAAGACTGCCTTTTCTGGTAATTCTAAGTTCCTTATTTTACCTTTCAGTTAGAAGTATCCTCCACCTGAAGGATATTAACTTTTCTAAGGAATCTGCTACAAACCAAAGACAATTGTAAATTGCAAGGTTTACCTCCCTCTGTTGTGAGCACAACTCGCTTTCTTGCAGATCCTAAGTCCAATGTTGCAGCTTCCAGCCAGAAGTAGCTTCACCTGAAGAATATTATGTTTTCTCTACTAAGCAGAAGTATTTGTTTAGAATTTCAGCTTTTCTAGGTCCCACTCTGAACACCCCCATTTAACCTCACAGTTCCTCTATTGGCCTTCTTTTCCCTGATATACCTGAAGGTGGTTTTGTCACCTTCTTTTACCGACTTTGCTGTCCTTCTCCATTTTGCGACTTTGTGCACCTGACTGCTTTCTCCACCTTATTCTGTTTTGCCTGGTACACTTCCCTGTCTCTCTCCCTCCCTTTGTGTTTCCTTGTACTTTCTGAATGCCTGTTTTTTCCCTGCTACCTCTTTTGAAAACCACAGTGTTTTTTTCTTTCTCTTTGCTTTATTAGCTTTACACAGAGGCATGTTGTCTGTGCTATGGCTCCTTTAAGTTTCTTCCACTGTTGCTCCACTCCTCCCCCTTTGCCAGGATGTTCCGGAGGTGGTCCCCCATTTTTGCATAGTCTGCCCTCTTGAAGTCCAAAAAAAGAAGCCCTTTTCGTTTCGGCCTTTCAGCCACAGCAGCCTAAGCAGTAACAGCCCCAGTCGGGCAGTCCCAGGTCTGGCGACATAAGTCTAAATCATTCAACCAGGACTTCAAGAAATCCGGAGGTAGCAGCAACAGTGCTTCAAGTGGCCGGAGTGGCGTCCTCCTCCAAGGCTGCCCAGTGGCAGTTTCGGGGTGTCCGCCTCCCGTGCTGTCATGTCCCTGCTTTAGTTTCCTGTCGGGGTCAGCTTCACCATTTCTGGCACCCCCTAGTCCACTGTTACTATGGACAAATGAGTGTTGGACATGGTGGGTCAAGGTTTGCCCCTCGACTTTGAGGCTTTCTTCTCCTGCTTGGCCAATGCCCCATGGGAATCCTCAGGGAGGATATTGCCCAGCTCCTTAAGAAGGATGTTGTGTCTTGTGTCCCGGATGCCATGGCATGCCAGGGTTTTGTTTCCAGGTATTTCAGGTTCCCAAATGGACAGGGATTGGCACCCCATACTGGATCTGCATGATCTGAACCAGTTTTTGAGGAAGTGCACGTTCCAGATGGTTGCTCTGAATCGGATAATTCCATCTCTAGATGGGGGCATCTGGTTCTGCTCTGTGGACCTCCAGGATGCCTTTGTTCACATCCCAGTCTGTCCATCCTAGTGGCGGTACCTTCGTTTCTGTGCGGAGGGGAGTTCTGTACGAGTTACTGGTCATGGCTTTGGCCTCTCTTTGGACCCCAGGGTCTTCACCAAGTGCATCGCAGTGGTGGCAGCATTCCTGAGGCACTGTGAGGTCTGGGTCTATCCATACGTGGACTACTGGCTGATTGCTGGTCCAACTCAGGATGGGGTGGAGCAATCTAGACTTGTTTGGATGTGGGTCTGCTCATCAACTTAGCTAAGTCTGAATTCATCATCGGGGCAGAGCTTGACTTCTTCCAGACCAAGGCCTGACTTTCTGCGAACCAGGTAGCGGACCTTCCCTCCTTTGCCCGATCATTTCAGATTGGGCATTCGCTCTCTGTCTGGGACTTTGTGCGGCTGCTGGAGTGCATGGTATCCTGCACCACTGTGCTCCGGCTGGTGATTTTACTCCCTGCAGTGTTATCTGGCCCCTCAATGGTCTCTGAGCAGTCGGCCGTTGTGATGTAGCTGATGTGGGATTCCATCGAGTGGTGGCTGGCCCCGGAACATCTGCAGGAAGGAGTCCTGTTCGTCTGCCCAGAGCCAACGGTCTTTCTGACGACCGTTGTCTATTGGGTTGGGGAGCTCACTTGGGGAACCACACGGCCCATGGGCTCTGGATCCCCAAGGAATCCTGATGCCACATCAGCCTGCTGAAGCTCCATGCAATGTGTCTGACTCTGACGGCATTTACTCTATTGGTTCAGGTCGTGCAGGTCCAAACAGACAATACCACGACCATGTACTACCTCAACAGACAAGGCAGAATGCATCCCCTCTGGCTGTGTCAGGAAGCCGTCAGCACCTGGACCCTCGTGCGCAGCCTGGATGCTGATCTTCTGGCATTTCATGCGGCCGGAGCCTCCAACAAGCTGGCAGATGCCCTCAGCAGGGTGGGCAATGAGTCTCACGAGTGGTTCCTTCATCAGGGGGTGGTGAACGACATGTTCTCACAGTTCACTCCCCTAGTCAACCTGATCGCCCTGTGCCCACCCCCTTCAGTGCATGACACTAATGGGGGATGCCTTCACAAGGCTGTAGAACCCTGGCCTTTTTTACACCTTGTCGTCAAGGCACAGGTCAGGAAGCATAGGAAAAACCAGGAGCAGTTGTAAAATTCACAAGAGTTTTATTTGTACTAGTAGTTACATAAAAAAAAAATATTCAGTATAACTATTTACAAAGGCCAAATAAACAGAAAAGTTCCATCTGAGTTTTTCTTCAATCTCTGTGTCTATCTAACATGCAATTGCAGCTCAGCTCTCTAAGTCCTTCCAACCCCCATTTTTAACAAGCATCCTGTTTCTTCCAAACGTTCTTGTATGTTTCAGGCAGGTGCTGGCAGTAACAGTGTTCCAGAGTTGAGGCTCCTTTTCCACAGTTCTTCTGCAAAAGGCTTAAACATTGCACTCAAGTAACCTCTTGAGTTTCCAATAGCTTTTTTCAGTCATCTCAAACTATAATTATATACATTAAAAAAAATGAATACTGTATCATTTCTAAACAAAGGGATCCCAGTATCAGTTACATTTCCACATAATGATTTGCATATATTTGTATACTAGTAGATATGTAAGGGAGAAAGACAGACAGCAAGGGAAGATTGAGAGACCATGAGAGGCAAATAATTGCGAGACTATCGAGATGATCAAATCCTAGGTCTCACAGGAAAATTTGGTTGCGCAACCAGGCAGACGAGACAGAAAGGGAATGAACAGATCCTTGCATTTAAACACTTTCCATAACAACTGGGACAGGGTCCTATTCCACCCTGTCACATACACCCCCCCTCTTTAAGCAGGAACCTGTTTTATCAAACAGGTTTCCAAAACTTTAATTCTCTACTAACCTTTGCTTCTAACTTTCAGAAATTAAACACATGTGCAGTATCTGTTTTTTCTAAAACAGTACAGCAAACAGTAAAGTTTAAACTCATAGATTTGTTTTTCAGCTTTCAGAACCCTCAATTCCTGATCCATATCTTGACAGAAAATCAGCATTGCTATTCTCTTTACCAGATTTGTGTGTCACCTTGAATTTAATGGCTAAAGTGCCAGGTACCACCTTGTGATTCTGGAATTTTTATCTTTGTTAAGCCAACACAGAGGATTGTGGTCTGTTTTTTAAGTACAAAGTCAGTTACTAGCAAATAACACTTAAGGGATTCCATAGCCCACTTTGCTGCTAAACATTCCCTTTCAATGGTGAAGTGAAGACTGAGAGACAGTAAGAGGCAAATAATTGCGAGACTGTTGGGGTGATCAAATCCTAGGTCTCACAGGAAAACTTGTTTGTGCCGCCAGACAGACGAGACTGGAAAGGAATGAACAAATCCTTGCATTTAAACACTTTCCATAACAACTGGGACAGGATCCTATTCCACCCTGTCACACACCTTCCCTTCCTTTTCCCTGATCCACCTAATGCTGGTCAGTGTGCGGAGGGACAAGGCACAGGTGAGCCTGGTAGCCCCAGACTGGCTGTGCCTGTTCTGCTACCCAGATCTCCTCCGCCTCAGCAGCAGGCTTCTGTGGTACTTGCCTCTATGCCCGGACCTGCTCTCTTGTTACGGGGGAAGGTCTTACACCCGTACCTTCAGTCCCTGCACCAGACAGCCTGGTTCCTGAGCAGCTAGAGTTCCAAGCTTTGAGTCTGTCTGAGGAAGTTCTCCAGGTTGCGGAAGCCTCCCAGAAAGGGTGTGGACTCGGCTGTACAATGCCTTCAAGTGGAAGCACTTTAACATTTGGTGCCAGGGAAGGGAGCTAGCCCCCTGTCCTGCCCCTTGACTATCATTCTGGCCTGCCTGCGGCCCCTCTGCCAGTCGGGCCTGAGGTTGATGACCCTCAAGGTGCTCCTGGAAGCAATCTCAGCATGCCGGTTGTGGACTGATATGCCAGTGGTGGCGCAGGAAAAAGTGGTTGGGCACTTCTTTAAGGGCCTTGACCACCTGTCCCCCGCCAGTGCATGAACCACCATCACGGGACTTGTTGCTGGTATTGGCAGTGCTCATGGGCAAGACATTCAGACCTGTGCGCAGGTTTGACATCTCTCGCCTGTCGTGGAAAACAGTCTTCTTGGTGGCCATCACCTCCACCAGAAGGCTGAATGAGCTCCTGGTGCTCTCGGTGGAGTCTACGTACTTAGTGTTCCACAGGGACAAGGTTGTCCTCCCCATTCCGAAGTTCGTCCCGAAAGTTGTTTCGGAGTTTCATCTTAACCAGATGATCAGTCTCCCAGTGTACTTCACCAGTACAACTTCGGAGGCCAAGCACAGGCTCCACATGTTGGATCTGAGGCGAGCACTCACTCATTACACAAAGGGCACGGCTGGAGTTTGGGGAGAGGTTCACCTGCTCTTTGTCATCTACCCAGAAGCCACACCTGGTAGACCATCAGCTAAGTGGACAGTTAGCAGGTGGATTTTCTCCTGCATTGACCTCTGCTATAGGTTGGCTGGTAAGGAGCCTCCTATAGGGCTTTTGGGCTCATTCCACCAGACATACTGCTACCTTGGTGGCTGCTTCCACGGATATCCTTATCCAGGAGAGCTGCAGGGCTACTTCCTGGAAGTCAGTACACATCTTCCTTTACCACTACCACAGCAACCTTGAGTCACGCCAGGATGCTGTTTATGGGACCTCTGTTCTCCAGTCCCTTTTTTCCAAGTAGGGGTATGTGCCCTGCCTCCTCCTTCAAGAGAACTGCTAGAAGTCTGACAAAGTGTGAATAGTGCACCATATCCGTGCCCCTAGAAATGAGGGATCTTCTTCAGTGATATCTCCTTCATCAAGCCACACCTATAGAACTATAGCCACCAGGCACTAGAACCACACAGAAACATTTTGCAGTCTGCTAGAGGCCGCCCATGATGACGTCCTACGTCGGCACTTTCCATGTAAACATGGGCAGCCCCTTCCCTCCTCAGTTCTTTTCCCGCTGGACCTTTCACAGAGACGCTGCCTCTACAGTCAATTGTTCATTGGTATTTTTCGGAATTTCTCTTTCTAGCTCGCTGTCACTTTTTAAAAGTGATCATCGTCATCATGTATGCCTAAAGTACCCGCTAAACTCTTTAGATACTGCCAGTGTGGTTAGATTTACACAGGTAACTGGCATGACGTCTGCGTGTGGTGCCTCGGCGCAGCCCATAATATTAAAGTATGCCAGCTTTTCCTTAAGTTTAATACAGTTGCCCGGGGACGCGGGAAGAATGCCCTGGAAACTGACCTTCTAAAACAGCAGGTAACCAGGATGAAAAAAAAGCCCCAGGAAAACATCTCCACCGTGTTGCCGGCCAGCTCTTCAGGCTCCCACTCATCGAAGTCCTGGGAAAACACCACTGGGCAACATCACACAATAGCTGGAAGAGAGAAAGGAGCAAAGAGAAATCCTCCCCAGTATGTTCTCAGTCACCTCTCCAGTCCAACACATCCGCCACAGTGCCGTCAACCACCTCAATCGATACCACCAGCCGCCCCGACCTCTGAACCTTCCAGGTCAGGACAGGCTATGACTACTGCCAGGTCTAGCACAACTGGCAAAGAACCATCGACTGGGGTGGCGCTTTCCTTGTCAACATCTGAGTACGCTTATAGTACAGGCAAGCGCCAACATGCAGGCAGTGCCTTTGTCCCTCACGGACATGCTGCAACGCCTGCTACATCCTCCTGCCACAACAGTGGCATCAGTGCCTGGTCAGTCGACGCACCCCCTGCCTTCCAGGGTGTCACAAACGTCTTCTGTTTGTTCCTTGAGGCCTACAGAAGCCGTCGACAAGGATCAGGAATATGACCCTGACCTCATAATGCAAAAGGAAGCAGAGGAGGAAGAACACATGGAGAGCTATTATGAGAGATCTAGCTCCACTATCTCCATAGGGAGTGAGGACTGACAGTACGCCCAAGGCGCACTCCCCACCCCCACCCCACCCCCACCCCCGGAAGATCCTTCAGTCATCTCCTTGATGCAGCTACTCCAGTCTGCCACGGGGTTCGAATCTGAGCAGCAAGACATCACCAAAAGGAACAATAGAACTTTTAGAGCAAACTGATTCCCCACCTGTTGCGATTCCTCCTCTGTTGCCTACCCTAGAGGATGCCACCCCGGCACAGGCCTAATTCCTGCCATTCATCAGGGCCCCTCAGGGAAGCCGTTCTTTGCAGGCCAATCTGAGGCTGGCCCAGTTATGATAAATGTAGCCCATGATAGGTCTGATGTGCCTAACCATCTCTGTTCTCTCCCTCCTGACAGGGAGTCCAGGAGACCAGCTGTCCTGGGGAAGAGGACCTTTGCTCCTGCCACTTTGGGCCTGAGGATTGCAAACTGTCAGCTATTAAACTATTACCCACATGGTAAAATACCAGAATACCCTCTGGAGGAAGGCCAAAGCAGCGGCCCAAGCCCTGCCATAGGGTACTCCAAAGCAGGAGCTGCTAAAGGCCCTCCAGGCAGGGGCAGATACAGGAAAACATCTGTTGAGGTCTACTTATGACATCTCAGATGCCTCTGCTAGAGCAGCAGTTACTGCTGGCTGATTGAGAAGGCACTCTTGGTTGAGGGTGGCAGGATTTGACAGTGTTGTGCAGCAGTTCATCCTAAATGCTCCATATAGAAGATACAGACTGTTCAGAGCCAGACGTTCAGGATATCCACAGGCTTCAGGAAAGACTTGATGCTTCGTCTACCATATGCAATCATGAAGTAGGCAGAGGGTGCCCTTTCATCTGGCCAGCAACAGACAGCATTCAGGAGCCAGACACCAAGGTAAAAGCAGAGGATGATCAGCTCTGCCTGCCACAGGACCCATCCAGATGCCCATTCAAAAGCCCCAAGAGGTGGAAGTCTCGCTGCAGCGGCAGAATCTGCATGACTTATTACTAGACCTCCATTCACCAGCACCTTTGGAGGTGGTAGTAGGGGGGGGTGTTCCTTTCCCTCCACCTGGACCAGTGGAGAAAGGCCACATCAGATGCTTGGGTCCAGCTGATGATGGAACCGGGCCATGCTCTAGAGCTTCTGGAGTTACTTCCAGACTATCCACCAACCCCTTTGTCCTATCTTCCAGAACACATACCAGTGCTGCTAGAGGAAGTGCACACCTTAATGCAGACTAGGGCAATAGAACCAGACCCTTGGGAACAAAGAAACGGGGTTCTATTCTTGCTACTTCCTAGTCACCAAATGCACAGGGGACCTATAGCCCATTCAGGACTTAAAAAATCTGAACCTCTTTATTCAGTACAAGAAGTTCAGAAAGGTCACTCGACAAGGCCTGTTGCCACAATTGCAAGTAGGGGACTGGATCTGTTCCCCTAGACATGCAGGATGTTTACCTGCATATCAAGATGTGGCCCCCTCACAGGAAGTAACTCTGGTTCCTCTTCCATGGGGAAAATTATCAGTTCAGGGTATTGCCATTTGGTGTATCATCTGCGCTGTTGGTATTTACCAAATGCTTAGCTGTAGTGGCAGCAGCCCTCTGGAGAGAGGGGACCATATGTATTCCCCTTCCTGGATGACTGGCTGCTCAAGGCTTGTTCAAAGGAGCAGCTTTACCAGATTCTAGCACGCACCAGTCAGTTGTTCGATGCTCTAGGAATCGCGGTCAGTGTCCCAAAATCAGTCCTGACCCCTTGTCAGCGCCTGCAGTACATAGGAGCAGTCCTGGACACAGCACAAGACCTAGCCTTCCTGCGCTAGGAGAGGGCTGAATGCCTGATTGCACAGGCCCAGATGCTATACAACAACGGGGCATATCACAGCCCGGATATTCTTGAGACTGTTGGGCCTAATGGCACCAGCCATTGTTATGGTACCACTGACCAGACTGCATATGAGGATTCCCCAGTGGACATTGCGAGTCCAGTGGGACCTGCGCACTGACTATCTAGAACAGAAGTTTTACTAACATCTGCCCGAACAGTGCTTCAGTGGTGGATGGACCCTGACCATTTACTAAAGGGGTTTCCTTCCTGATCTCCCACCCCCCCTTTTAGGATCCTTACGACAGATGCCCCTGGGATGGTTGGGGTGGGCATATCTGGGGCCCCATCAGACTCTGGAAACATGGACGACAGTCGAAAACATCCTCCACAGAAACGTTTAGAAATGCAAACTGTTTTGTATGGTCTACAGGCCTTCCATGGTCAACTCTCTCCAGGTCCTTTGTTAGTACAGACAGACAGCATCACTGTGATGCATTACACCAACATAGAAACAAGACTTTGATGGCAGAAAAGGACTCTTTGGCCCATCCAGTCTGCCCATTTCTCCCTAGCTACACCATTACATCAGACCGTGCCTCATCTACACCTTTTTTTCTCCCTCCACCTTCCTTTCCACTATGATTCCTTTGTGCTTATCCTGTGTATTCTTGAACCCCATCACTGATTTTGCCCACACCACCTCTACTGGAAGGTTGTTCCAGGAATCCACCACTCTTTCTGTGAATAAGTACTTCCTCACAACTCTCTCCTGAAACTGTCCCCCTCCAGCTTCTTTGCATGTCCTCTCATTCTTGAGCACCTTTTCTTCTAAAATACTCCCCTCCTGTACCTTATTTACCCTGTGAGGTATTTAAAGGTCTCTGTCATGTTTCCCCTTCCCCCCGTTCCAGGGTGTACATATTGAGGTCCTTTAGTCTCTCATAGGGCTTTTGATGCAGACCCTGCACCATTTTAGTTGTCGTCCTCTGGACCGCCTCCACTCTGTGTGTTTCTGGAGATGTGTTCTCCAGAACTGGACGCAGTACTCTTGGTGAGGTCTTACCAGCAATCCTTATAGCTGCAACACCATCTTCCTTTTCTGCTGGCTGATGCCTCCCTTTGCACCCCAGCATCCCACTCACCCTACCTACTGCCTGGCCACCTTTAGGCCATCCAGTATGATTACACCCATGTCTCTTTCCTACTTGGTGGTCATCAGTACCACTCCACCCATTTTGTACTCCTCCCCTTGATTTCTGTGCCCTAAGTGCATTATTCTGAACTTTTTCGCACTGAAACCCAGCTGCCATACCCTTGACTGCTCCTCTAGTTTTCTCAAATCTCTGCTCATCCTTTGCAGCCTCCCAGGAGTGTCCACCCTATTGCAGATTTTGGTGTCATCTGCACGCAGAGAGGCAGACATTCCCTTCCAGCTCCTCTGTGGTGGCACTTATAAAGATATTAAAGAGGACCAGTCCCAGCATTGATCCGTGAGGCACCCCCACTGGTCACCCGTCCTTCTTTGGAGTGAACTCTTTCCCACCATCCTCAGTGACCTATCCCCTAACCCATTTCTTAACCAATTTACCACGTTTGGACCCCCTTCTAAGCTACCTAGCTTGCTAACTAGTTTCCTGTGTGGAACGGTGTTGAGTGACTTACTGAAATCTAGGTAGGCCACGTCACAAGCGATCTACATCCTTGGTCACCCAGTCAAAGAAATCTTCAGATTCGTTTGACATGACCTCTGTCTTTTGAAATTATGCTGCATTTGGTCTTGTAACCCATGGATTCAAGATATTACACAGTCTTTTCTTTCAGCAGTGATTCCATTAACTTTCCCACCACCAAGGTCTTGCTGACTGACCTATAATTGCCAGCCTCCTCCCTGCTGCTACTTTTGAGTAGTAGGACTACATCCCCTTCTCCGAAGGAAACCACTCCTTTTCCCAGTGAGCTGTTAAATAGAACTGTCCGAGGTGCAGCCAGTATTTCCCTGAGCTCCCTAAATAGCCTTGGATGCACCCCATTGCTTTGTCCACCTTCAGATCAGCAAGTCCCTTCAGGACACTCTCCTACAAATACAGACTAGTGTCCACTTACCTCCCTTTCTCCAAAGCTTTTGTTACTTTTTTGTGGCCCCTCCCCTTCTCCTTCCTCTGTGAACACTGAACAAAAGTTATTTGTTCAGGATGTATGCCTTTTCCTGGTCTCCTCTGCGCAGTTCTCCCTCTTCCCCCCACTTCCCTTTTTAACCTTAAAATCCTACCCCTGGTCGTCGTCTTTTCACTTATGTATCTGAAAAATGTCTTGTCCCCTTTTGTTACCTCCTGGGTTATTCTCTTTTGTTTGTGCCTTTGCAGTCCTTACTGCTTTCCCTGCTCCCCTCTGTTTGCCCCAGTACACCTCCCTATCCTTCCCCCTCTGATTCTTCTTATACTTTCTGAATGCTACCCTTTTAGCTTCTTTTCAGCCACCTCGTTCGAGAACCGTAGTGGTCTCTCTCCTCTTGCTTTTGCTCACTTGTTTGATGTAGAGGTTTGTTGCCTTTATTATGCCTCTTTTTATCTTTGCCACACTGTTCCTCCACCCAGCTCAGGCTATGCACTGTTGCTAGGTCATCCCTGAGGCATTCACCTATCTTTTTAAAATTTGCCCTCCTAATCTTCAGGACCTTCAGCCTTGTGTGGTTCCATTCTGCAGCCGTTCTTGTATTGAGCCACACCGTACGATGATCATTGGTCCCCAAGTGGCCTCCCACCTTGACATCTGCAACACTGTCCCTGTTAGTACGTGGTCCAGTATTGCCCCATCACAAGTGTGTTCACTGACTATTTGCCTGAGGAATTTCCCCTGCAGTGTGTCCAGGATGTCCCTGCTTCTGGCTGAAGCCGTTGCTGGGAGGCTTCAGTCCACATCTAGCAGGTTTAAGTCCCCCCATCAGCAGCACCTCTCCCCTTATTTCATTTCTCCCTCTGCACTGGAGGTCTGTAGATCAGTCCAGTGCGAATAGTGGCTCAATTTCCTGTGTCTAGGCAGGGTATTCATTTATTGCCCCGGACAGGGGGCAACAGGATTTGCACACCCCTGTCTCCAGGGAGACCCACAGTACCTCTGCTTCCCCCTGTATTCGCTGCATCTCCGTGGCTTTTATGCTTTCCCCACACTTAAAGCATCACAATCAGGCATTTGCAGTGTTATTCCAAATAAATTGAAAAACACAACACAGTATAACATACAGCAGACCATTTTATTGCAAGGGCACATTTAACAAAGCGCTATTACAAGCTTTTTGTGTTGTGTCCCCGTCACATTTCAGCAGTTCAAAATTGCAGCATGAGGTGGTCAGTAAAATAAAAGTTTTGTGCTATTGGTGTAAATTTATCTCTTTTATCCCTAAGTGGGATCAGCTCCAAAACAGAGTAAAAATGATTGGGCAGATGCTAACATGCCGTATACATTTTTTTACTCCATTAGTACCTTATTGTCATGACCATATCCATGTGCATCCCAACATCCTCTTTACCATACCCACGGCTCTGCTACAGTGTGTTGTAAATTTTCAGTGTTCTGTTATGACTCCCAGATCTTTTTATTTGTGCATTCCAGTATCACAAACACCACCACCACCCATTTTGGACTGCAGCTTTGGGTTCCTTTTCCCAATGTGCATTCCTTCAAGTTTTTAAGCATTGAAACAGGTCATGGCCCTGTCTGCCATCAGGGGTCCTGTCAGGTTGCATTCTCGAAGATCTCATTCGGATGTGGTCTGCTTTCTGAAGGTCTGACACAAGCCACGTACTAGAAACATACACATTCCTTCTCGATGGAGACTTGGCTTGGTCCTCAAGACCCTCTTGAACCGTTCATTTGAACCTTGCCTTGAAGTGTCTATGTGACTGCTGTCCTTTAAGGTCAATTTCCTCATGGCACTTTGCTCAGCCAGAAAGATTAGTGCTATCCCAAGCGTTCTCTGGGTCTGAAAGACTGGATTTTTGTGGGTTCTAACCCCATACCAAGCACTTGGGGTAATAACCTTAACTGACACAGTAGTGCAGTACGACGAGGGTGCTACACTAGTGAGGTGCCTTCCTTCAGATGAGACATTAAACCAAGGTTCCTTCTGCCCACCTCTGGTCCCTATCCAGCTGGAAATAAAAGATCCTGTGGCACTTATCGAAGATGAGTAGGGGAGTTCCCTGGAGTCTTGTCCAACATTCCCCTCTTAGTAAAACAGATCCACGATATCCACCTCCCTCGGACACACCTGGAAACAAGCTGTATCAGCTTAATGTACCTTTCATGGTCAAAAATTGCAAAAGCATAAATAATATCCCATAAGGAGAATTACTTTGTTTTTCACAAGGAGCCTTTAAATGATCTCCTACATTCTTCCCAAGGTAGTGTCTGATTTCCACAGAAACCAGGAAGTAGTGTTGTCCTTCCTTTGCCCGAACCCTGAGAATGACAAAAAAAGGCTTCATTTCCTTCATACGCAGAGAGCCCTCAGAATTTACATTTGGTGCAGGCCGTCCTGCAACATGGACTCGGACTTCATTCTTCTTGATCCGGAAAAGAAAGGGTCTGTTCTAGCCAAATGTACATTAGCTAAATGGCTATGTGCCACTATGCAGACAGGCTTTCTCTTCCCCATGCCTCTTGGTGCCTTCCCAGGTCAGAGCGCATTTCATGAGGGCTATGACTGCCTGTTATGCATAGCACACTTGGGCATGTCTGGGTGACATTTGTAGGACAGCTACGTGGGTCTACGTTCACACATTTACTATACAGTACTGTCTTGGATGTGCTCAGCTCTGTTGATGCTGCATTTGGGGCAAGCCGGTGAACAGCACTGATCCTCCCAGTTAGGGACTTCTTCTTGGAGACGGTACTGCTACTGACTGCCTAGAGGAGCTGACACATGAAGGGGAGTCATTCCTTCACTGGAAATTCCAGTTGTTTGGGCTTCATCCATAGGCAGTCATGCCTTCCCAGTCTTCAGTGCTGTATGTGTTAACCAGTGTATTTTCTGTCTTACATTGCTTATAGTACTTGTTTTACAAGATTATTATAGGTCGCTTAATTTGTTTTTTTCTTAGTGTTGGATATACTATAGACTTGGGCAGAAGGTTGGACTGGGGGAGTCTAGGAAGGGATATGTTCTAAGACGTCTCTCAGAATGTTTCATCCTGTCCCACTTACTAGTGGAGGTCAGTCCTGTATTCTTGATCTTCCTCAATGACCTCCCTCTCTGCCTGTGCCTATTTGCATGTATGCAGATGACACAGTCCTCTACACCTCACGTCCCTCTTCTGTGGAAGTCTCACTCCAGCATGACTTTCACAATGTTCTGTGCTGGCTCCAAACCAACCTGCTGTGGGTCAGCACAGGAAAACTGTGTCTGTGACCTTTGGTGCCAGCTAGAAATTGGCCTGACTCGCCTTCCTCCCCATTTTCTCCACACTAGATAGCTCCCTGTTTGAGGTTGTCTTAACCTTCAAGTACCTTGATGTATGGTTAGAAAGAAGGCTTGACTTCTTATCTCACATCTATGCCATCCGTGCCAATCTGTGCCCCAAACTCAGTGCCCTGTACTGCAGTAATGAATTCCTCTTCCTGCTGGTCTGTCAGGAGTTAGTCACCAAAATAGTGTTTCCATGCTTCGACTACACGGATGTGGTCTATGGCACCACCCTGTTCACTCCACACTAGACACCCTCTGCAATGCCTTCTGGCACTTTGCTACAGTCTCACCTTCTGACACCCACCACTGTTCCTTTTATTCCTCCCTATCCATCCATCACACACACACACACATTGCCAGTTCCACAGTACTTCCCTCATCTCTAAATATTGCTTTGGGTCCCTCCTGTCATACATATCCTATCTCTTCTCCCCCATCTCCTGCTCCTTGCACTCCAGGGACCCACACACTTTTCTGCCTCCTCCATCTTCACTCCTGAAAAATCTGCTTTCTCACACCATCTCCCCCCTCTCTGTAATCAATTTCTTTCCTCCCTCTGTCTCTCTCCCTCAGATGACAACTAAAACTTCTCCCTTCTCACCCCAGAAATTCTTCAGCGTGTATTGACGGGTACAGTATGCCAGCTGGGTTAAGCTGCCCTGGAGAAAAGTTGATCTAAATGAGAGACATTGGCCAATCAGAAGAGAGAGGGGGGAGAGGCTGCCTGCAGTCAGCCTGAAGGATCTCAGAACTTTTTCCTCTGCTTAACTGGCAACATTGCCACGGCGCTTTGTCTTCAGAGATACTTCTTAATTTTGAGTGCTGCCTTTGAAGTATTTTGAGGTATTTACCTTATTTTTACCATTTTTAACATGGCTGCATTCGTTGCCATGCGCCACAGGGCTTGGTTGCGGGTTTCCACGTTTACGGTGGACATCCAGCATAAGCTGACTGACGTGCCTTTCCTGGGTACCAACCTGTTTGGCCCAGGTGTGGACGGTCACCTCCAACGCATCGAACAGTCCAGTTGGACTCTGTTACTTCTGCTCAGAAGGAATCCCAGGGTTCCAAAAAGCAGAAGAAGCCTTTTCAACATCCTGCCCCTGTGGCCAAGCAACCCCATTTCCAATCGAGGCAGCATCAGCAGCAGGCTCAACCTTGGCACCCTCGGCCCAAGTCCGGGCCCCCTGAGGCCTATAAACCCAGAGGACGGGGTTCAGGTGGTCCCCAAACTGGACCCTCCTCCTCCAAGCCTGCCCAGTGACAGGATGGAGGTGGCCACCCCCATACCTGTCACACCAGCTCTCTGTCCTCCCGTGGGGGGCCTGCTCCACTTCCTTTCCAGCTAGTCCACTGTTACAATGGACAGGTGGGTTTTAGAAGTGGTTGGCTAGGGACTGTTTCTGGAATTCGAGCAATACCCACCAAGCTGAGCCCGCGCCCCATGAGAGGAAGTGGTGTCTGTACACACTCAGTCGGCTCTCCGAGACGACATTGCCCCACTCCTCTGCAAGGAGGTGGTGGGTCGCGGATCCCCCATCAACCAGGGTTTCTTTCCCGGTACTTCCTGGTCCCGAAACGGACAGGGGGCTGGTGCCCCGTTCTAGATATGCATGACCTGAACCAATTTCTCAGGTTCGGCACATGCAGGATGGTAGCTCTCTCAGATCATACCATCTCTTGAGCAGAACATGTGGTACTGCTCTCTGGATCTTCCGGACATGTTCTTTCACATCCCGATCTGTCCGCCTCACCAGAGGTTCCTCCACTTTCAAGCGGAGGGAGCCCTTTTCAAGTTCCGAGCCACGCCGTTCGGCCTGTCATTGGCCCCCCCAGGTCTTCACCAAATACATTGCAGTGGTGGCAGCCCATCTTCAGCTTTGAGGGGCCAGAGAATACCTTTATCTCAACGACTGGCTCATAGCAGGTTCCTCTAGACAGGAGGTGAAGTCCAGGGATCTGGCCCTCCAAACCTGCATCGATCTTGGTCTCCTGGTCAGTGAGACAAAGTTGGAACTTGTACCCTTGCAGGTGATCTGCTTCATCGGGGCAGAGCTCAACTTTTGCTAAGCCAGAGCCAGGCTCCTGACAGACAGGGCGGAGGTTCTCTCCTCCTTTGCCCAGTCATTTCTGGTTGGGCACTTGCGCACTGTCCAGGACTTCCTGCGACTTCTGGGGTACATGGCAGCCTGCACCACCATGGTCCAATGGGCCTGGTGGCATATGTGCCCCCTTCAGTGGTAGCTGGCCAGCCAGTGGACTCTGCGCCATGGTCATTTCGATCAGCTGGTCACGGTGACCCAGAAGATGTGGTACGGTCTCCAGTGGTGGACTGTCCTATCACATTTGCAGGAAGGGATCCCATTTGTCCGTCCCGAGCCGACAGTCATCCTTACAACCGTTGCCTCTCTCACGGGTTGGGGTGCCCACATGGGGAATCACAGGGTCCACGGGCTCTGGACCCCCAAGAAATCCGATGTCATATCAACCTGCTGAAGCTTAGAGCAGTCAGACTGGCACAGTCTGCATTCGCTCTGCTCCTTTTGGGTCAAGTGGTGCAAGTCCAGATGGACAATACCACAACCATGTTCTATCTCAACAAGCAGGCAACACGCACTCCCGGCCTCTGCTGGGAAGCGCTCCACATCTGGACCCTCTTGTGCTGACTAGAGGCAGATCTCCTAGCCATCCATGTGGCAGGAGCCTCGAACCAACTGGCGGACGCTCTCAGTCGTGTGGGCGAGACGTCCCATGAGTGGTCTCTCCATCCAAAGGTAGTACACAACCTGTTCTCCCTCTGGGGTAGACCTCAGGTGGATCTGTTCGCCTCCAGGGAGAACATGAAGCTGAGGATGTTTCATGCCCACCCCCCTCAGCAGGGCTCGCTGCAGGGGGATGACTTCTCAAGGCCAAGGACCCCAGGCCTCTTCTGTGCCTTCCCTTGGTCCACAAGGTGCTCCTCAAGGTCAGGAGGGACAAGGCAAGGATGATCCTGGTAGCCTCAGACTGGCTCAGCCAGTTCCAATATCCAGATCTGCTCAGCCTTAGCACCAGGCTCCCGAGGCGTCTTCCAGCATGCCCAGACCTGATATCAGTCAGTCAGGGGAACGTATTCCATCCGGACCTTCAATCCCTGCACCTAACAGCCTGGTTCCTGGTTCGGCTAGAGTTCCAGGCTTTAGGTCTCTCTGAGGATGTACTCAGTCGTGGAAGCATCCAGAAAGAAGTCGACCAGGAGGTGCTATGCCTTCAAGTGGAAGAGGGTTTCAATTTGGTGTCAGGGCAAGGGTTTGGGCCCTTTGTCCTGTCCGTTGGCTAGTATCCTCGACTACCTTTGGTCTCTGTCCAAAGGGGGTCTTCGGTCCATGACCTTTAAAATGCACCTGGCAGCCATCTCTGCTTACCGGGTGCGGGCTGGTCAGCAGACGGTGGCACAGGAGAATGTGGTCTGGCACTTCTTTAAAGGCCTCGACCATATTTCCTCTCCGGTATATGAACCACCACCATCATCATGGGATCTACTGCTGGTAGTGGCAAAGCTCATGGGCAAGCCATTCGAACCAGTGCACAGCTGTGAGATGTCACATCTGTCATGGAAGGGCCACCTTCTTGGTGGCTGTCACATCAGCCAGAAGGACTGGGGAGTTACAGGTGCTCTGAGTCTCCTTAGCTGGTTTTCCACCGGGACAAGGTTGTCCTGCGCCCCCACCCGAAATTCCTTCCGAAGGTGGTGTCGGAGTTTCACCTTAACCAGGTGTTTACTCTGCCAGTGTACTTACCCCAATTACGCCTTGGAGGCAGAGTACAGGCTCCATACCTTGGACTTGCGACAGGTGCTCTCTTATAAGGAGCGGACGGTGGAAGTTCAGGGAGAGGTTTGCCAGCTGTTTGTCACCTATGCTGAAGCTGCACCTGGCAGACCTGCAACCAAGCGGACGATTGGCAGATGGATTACATCATGCATTGATCTCTGCTATTGGTTGGCGGGCAAGGAGCCTCCCATAGGGATAAGAGCTTTACCTGTCATACTGCTGCGTCGGTGGCCGCTTCTAGGGACGTCCCTATCCAGGAAATCTGTAGGGCTGCTACCTGGAAGTCGGCAAACACCTTCATCACCCATTACCACTTCGACCTAGAGTCACGGGATGCTGGTTTTGAGGCCTCAGTTCTCCAATCTCTGTTTCCAATAAGTATTTGGGGTGCACTTGCCTCCTCCTCCGGAGAACTGCTAGGAGTCTGCCAAACAGTGTGGATAGAACAACATATCTATTATCTTAGAACAGGTTACACACATTCTGAATAGTTCTAGGAGTGGCATAGTTGTTCGGTCCACGAGCCCACCCGACCTCCCCGTCTTGACAGCCTAAGCTTCCAGCAGGCAACATCTGGCCTCAAGGGGGCGGAGCCAAGGCATATACCACCCAGGTGGGTGGGAGGAGCCAGCTTTTAGACCTTCCAGCAAGAATCTTAAAGGGAAAGGACATGCCAAACAGTGTTGATGAACAACATATACCACTCCTAGAACTACTGTTACAAGTGAGTAACCTGTTCATTTTGCCCATACATAATACATTGAAGAAAGCAATTTTTTCAATTCTGGAAACCTCTTTATCTGCCTCCAGGGTGGACAGAAAGATTGAGAGGAAATACCACCTCGGTAAGTGTACTGCTGATTTTCTCTGTACATATCCAGACCATAAAGGGGTGGTGCAGGAGGCGGCATGTGACAAAGCCAAAGTGCCACTGTCTGATCACCCTCCAGAGAAAGACTAAAAAAACTGGATTCTATGGGCAAAAAAATCATATACTACTACTTTGCTGTTACGCTTGTCTACTTACATGACACATACAGCTAGATATCAGAGGTATATTGAAATTTATACTTGCCATAGTGCACCCTTTGTGATATCTCTTAACACTGTGCTCAGGGCTGTCATTGAAACTGTGAAGCTGGCCATAGAAGCTACTAAGTATCAGTTTCACATGGCCATAGATAACAGCCTCGAGGGTCATGGCACAGGCCGTTTCTCTCAAGCGGTTTGCTTGATTAAGAACTACCAGTCTCGTGATATCCAATCGCAAGCTATGGATTTTCCTTGTGAGAACAGCTCCCTTTTCGGGGACCAAACTGAGGCATACATGAAAAGAATGGATGAGTTCAAAACTACTTACAAGAGCAACTCAGCTAAAGAAAAGCCCTCTTCCTCGCAGAAGTCTCAGAGCGGGGTGGGGGGGGCAGGGGTTATTTTACTAGGGCATTCTTACCTATGCCTATGGATTTTTCCCATGAGTTTTTTTTTCATAGGTAGGAGAGGTCAGAGGAGAGCCATTCCTACTCCTGTTTACCTCTACTCGGTCCAGACAGCAGTCATCCTGACTCCTTTTTGGTCACTTCCCCTCTCCCTGTAGGGGGCAGGCTCTCCCACTACCTCCATCATTGGTGTCAGAACACCTCAGACAGGTGGGTGTTGGAGGTAGTGGAACTGGTCCTCTCCCTTCAGTTCATAAAATTTCCCTTCCTCCACGGTCCCAAACTCTCAAAACCTCTCACCCCAATGGAAAAACAGCTGTTGGAGATAGAGGTCAGGAATCTCTTGGGAGGCCAAAGCCTTAGCGAGAGTACCTCTTCCCCAGTGGGGAAAGGGTCTCTATTCCAGGTATTTCCTAACCCTGAAGAAAAACAGGGAGTTGTGACCTATTCTGGACCTAGGGTACATGAACAAGCACCTGCGGAAACCAAAGTTCAAGATGGTAATCTTTACTCAGGTCATTCATCTAAAGCAAGGGGACTGACTAGTCTCCCTGGATCTAAAGGACGCCTGCTTTCATGTTCCAGTAAGGCAATCCCACAGAAAATTCCTCAGATTCAGGCTGCCCTCAGGCCATTACCAGTTTACAGCCATGCCTTTCGGGCTGACATGTGCTCCCAGGGTGTTCAAGCGCCTGGCAGTGGTTGCAGCTCATCTCAGAAGGCAAGGAATCTCAGTTTTTTCCTACCTGGATGATTGGCTGATCATGGCCAGTTCTCCTCAGGCACTTTTAGAAGCCCTAAGCCAGACAAAAGAGACTCTACAGTCTCTGGACTTCATTATCAACAAAGAAAAATCTCAGTTTCAGCCTGCCCAAATCCTGCAGTTCATAGGGACGGAGCACAACACACTGCAGGGGAGGGCCTTCCATCCCGCAGACATAATTCAGAATTTTCTTACTCTGCTAAACTCGTTCAGTCTAGGCCAACTGAGACCAGCCAGACACTTCTCGGACTACTTGGCCACATGGCCTCAATGACCACAGTAGTCCCAGGCGCCAGATTCTAGATGAGGGACATTCAGTACCACCTCAGATCTCATTGTTCCCAGCAAAAGGAGACTCTTGGAAAGCTGGTACCAGTCACAAAAACCTTTCTACGGGCTCTGGACTGGTGGAAGGAAACAGAAAATCTCAGGGTAGGGGTTCCTTTTCAGATACAGCAACCCTCTCGGATCCTGACTACGGACGCTTCCCTTCTAGGTTCAGGCACCCACCTAGGGGACCTGTCCATAAGTGGCACCTGGACGCCCAAAGAGTCCACACTCCACATCAGAGTTTTGGAACTCAGCAGTGTTCCTGGCCATCAAGGCTTTCGTCCCAAAGCTGAGAGGATAGTCAGTCTAGATAAGTATGGTCAGTACGACTGCCATGTTCTGCATCAACAAACGGGGGGCACAAGGTCAACCAAACTGCACAGAGGCAATGAGGATTTGGTCCCTGGCCTACTCCCTGGACATGTCCCTGTCTGCTAACCATCTTCCAGGCAAGGACAGCACTCTGGCAGATACGCTAAGCTGCTTCAGTCAGGGCCACCACGAGTCGACCATCAACAGACAGGTCCTTGCCAATGTTTCAGATTGTGGGGGATTCCAAATCTGGACTTATTCGCATCCAGCCTCAACCACAGATTACCTCAGTACTGCTGCAGGCCCTCAGCATTGGGGGCCATCCCAGTGGACGCTCTGACCCTGGACTGGACGGGGAGGTTCCTCTGTGCTTTTCCTCCCTTTCCTCTGATTTACAGTGTCCTTCTCAAGCTCAGGGCTCAGCCAGTCACCATGATCCTGGTGGCTCTAGATTGGGCAAGACAACCTTGGTACTCCCTGCTCCTCGCCTTGTCAGTCAGGAAGCCCATCAGACTGCCCCCATCCCACAGACTCCTGACTCTTCTTCAAACAGGACTGTTGTTCCCCAGTATCCGGTCTCTTCACCTCAAAGTCTGGTTCTTGAGGAGCTAGAGTTTCCTGAATCCCAAGTACTCTGAGCAAGTCCTAAAAATTCTGCAAATGGCTAGAAAAACCTAGCACTAGGAAAACTTGTGTTTCCAAGTGGAAGAGGTTCTCACTGTGGTGCAAGGATAAGGGCATAGAGCCCTTGCAGGCTTCTCCTCCTATCTTGCTGGATTACCTAGTACACCTTCATGCGGAAGGCCTGAAAGTTTCATCCTTAAGAGTACACCTAGCAGCCATTTCGGCCCATCTTTCCACTGAAAAAGAGAAATCTGTCGCGTGTCAGCCTATTTTCAAAACGTTTTTCAAAAAGCTGCTGCACCTCCAGCCCCCTCTGAGGGAATCTGTTCTCCCTTGGGACTTGAACTCTGTATAGCCAAGCTCACGGAGCCTCCTTTCGAGCCCATGGCTACCACTGATCTCAAGTTTGTAACCTGGAAGACTGTTTTTCTAGTGGCCATTATTACCTCCACCAGACGGATTTCGGACTTGCAGGTCCTTTGTGCAGATCCTCATTACTTCATTCCCCTCTAGGACAAAGTAGTCCTTAGGACAAATAGGAAATTTCTGCCCAAGGTGGTCTCTAACTTCCACCTTAACCAGTCTTGTTTTCTTGCCAGTTCTTTTCACAGACAAGTCCACTCCAGGCGAACGCAAGCTGCATAGCCTGGATGTCAAGAGAGCCCTGTCTTATTACTTAGACTGTACTAAGCAGTTCAGAGACTCACACACTCAGCTTTTTCTCACCTATGGTGAAGTGCGCAGTGGGAAACCGGCGACCAAGAGATCCATTTCCTGCTGGATTGCCTCTTGTATTCCGTTCTGTTACAGCAAAGCTGGTAAGCAACCCCCTCTCAGTCTCAGAGCCCACTCTACTAGGGACACCACTGCCTCTGTGGCAGCCTCAAGAGACGTTCCTTTGCTAGAAGTTTGCAAAGCAGCTACTTGGAAAACGGTCCACACATTCACAAAGCATTACTGCTTGGATGTGCAGTCCAGATCTGATGCCAGATTTGGTAGAGTGGTGCTACAGAGCCTTTTTCCTAAGTAGGTTTCTGTACCCTCCTCCCAACTCTACTGCTTTGTAGTCTGCACCTGTCAGTACATGCTGAAGAATTCCTGGGGTGAGAAGGACAAAGTTGCTCACGGTAGTAATGTTATTTCTTCCATGAGGTTCTTCAGCATTATTGACACTCCCACCCATCCTCCCCTGCGAAACCAGCCTGGGCACAGCTCTGTTATGGTGTTTCACCAAATTTGCTTAGTTCTACTGTTTTTCTTGTTGATTTGTTTCACAGTAGTGGTTTGGAATTTTGTTGTTTTTGCTAACAGTGTTTTGCCCCATTGGGCACAGTTTGGGCTCTTTTTCAGCTACGAAACAGTTCTGAGGTCCTTCAGGCGGACTGCAGGTAGCACGCCTCACCCCCCTTCCCTGATTGGCCAGTGTGCCTCTCATTTACATTGACTCCCCCCCTCTGGGCAGCTTAACCCAGCTGGCATACTGCACCTGTCAATAATGCCGTAGGATCCCATGGAAGAAATAACATTACTACGGTGAGTAATTCATTCTTCTCCCCCTTGCTCATGCCAGCTCTCTTCCTGAGCACTTACCTTTTCCGTCCTCACCCCCCTCAGCACTGGTTCAACATTCCATAATCTGGGTTTTCCTGCACTTATTGAATTTACCCTGCTTGCATAATTGTTTTTGATTTTGTTCGCCATTTATTGGTCACGCAGTTGCATTGTTTGGCATTACTGTCTGTACTGGACTTGTGCACTTTGTCATTGTATTTTCATTATCAGCCTGGTTTATATTTCTTTGTAGCTATACTCTCCCTTTTCCTTTGCCCCGAGTCGCACCTGGAAATTAGGCTTAGCTTAGTGTGCATCTCCCAGTCACCAGTTTTCAAATATATAAAATACTGCACAGTGCCTTTGGATGGAGCCTAGGCACATCCAGAATTACAAGTAAGGAAATATAATTCCCCTTCCTCTCCTGGAAGAGATTTGTGTATGCCTTTCCTCTAGTCCCTGAATTGAGCGTGTACTTGTGAAGCTTGGGGCAGAAAGGGCAACACAGATACTAGTAGCCCTGTTCTGGCTTGGACCAATTTGGTTCCTTTTGCTGTGGCAGATGACGGTGGAACCCTGTTTCCCACTCCCTCAGTTGGCATGACTCTTGTCACAGAAGCAGAGCATTCTGTTACACACAAACCTTCAGTCCCTTCTTATTCATACCTGGCTTCTGAGGACATAGAATTCTCCCTCTTTGGGGTCTCCTACAGGGTTTCTGATATTCTGCTGGTGACTCATTGTCTACCTGACACATTCCGTGAAGTGGAAACCTTTTAGCATTTGTTGTACCTCTCGCTCTCTGAATCCCTTTTAATCTCCCATGTAGCATGTGTTGTATTATCTCCTGTCCCTATCGGACTTGAGTCTCCTGTTCTCTTCTCTGAAGATGCATATATTGGCCTTTTGTGCCCTCATGGGGGGAAAAACTGTGGCCCAACTGGAGGTCGCCCAGTGATTCCTTAAGGGGGCTCCCTGCATCAGCGGTCCTTAGACTGATTCTGGTGTGGGGCCTTAACTTGTTTCTTGAGTCCCTTAGACAGGCTCCGTTTGAACTCAGAGCCACTTGTAATCTTTTTCTTTAATGGAAAAAGGATTTCCTCATAGCAGTAACCGCTGCTTAGAGGGTCTGTAAGGTGAAGGCTTTAGTTGCAGATACTCCATAGCTTGTGTTTCACCAGGCCTGGGTGCCATTATGTATTCATTCTCTGTTCCTTGCTAAGGTGGTTTGAGTTCACTTTAAACCAGACTACACATTGCTGTGGGTTTTTTTAATTTTTTCTCACCTCCTCCTTCCCCTCAGAATGCTGGGGAAGTCATCTTGCATTCTCTCTGTGACCATCAGTCTTTATGCTTCTGGGTCATACAAAGGACTACACAAAGTCCTTTTAATCTTTTTTGTTTTGTATGCCTCCAGCATGGTGGGTGCCCCAGCCTCCAAAGCTTTGTCTTTCCAAATAGTTTGCATCCCACATTTTTTTTTTTTTTAACCAGATGCACCTTAAGTAGCTTCCTGGTCCTGTTCCGTGGGTTGTTTTTATTCTTTTTCAGCAGCTGGCAAGTGTTATGCCACCACACGGAATTCTGTCCATACTTTTGTTAAACACTACAGTCTGAACTTGGTGTCCAGTAGACATGCTGGCTTCAGTCATGCCATCCTCCAAGAGAAACTGAGCACAAGTACGGTCAAAAATGGAATTCTTGTTAAGTCAAATTAGGCATGCTGCCTCTTCGTAAGGGAGTGTGGTGCTTCAGGTCACCAGAACATCACTTTAGTACTGTCAGAGCAACCACATGATAGTTAAATAATTTAATTATCATGTGATTGCACTGACACAGTATTTAAGTGATGTTACTGTGATTTATAGCTCCACTCCCCACTCTGACAAAGGGGCAGTGAACCGCAGAGCACAGGGGGAGCTTAGATCTGATTATGCCTTGCCTGACTTAATACAGTTCACTTTTTGCTAGTCCGTGTTCCGTTTCTTTTGTTTTTCTTTCTTGATTCACCAGCGTATGCAAACACCTTTGAGTGCCCAGCTCTAAATTGTTTTTTGCCACCCTCCAGGCCTGCATCCGTAGATTACCACAGTTCACTCTCACACCTACCCCTTCTGTATTTCAGGTTGCATGCTCTGGAATACATGCCTGTTATGCACATTTGGTCTCCTCCGTCTCCATTCCCTTTGGGCTTTTTTCCCAGAACAGTCATCTCTCCTGTGTCTGGTCAGGGTTCAAGTCTTCTGCTCCTAGTGACATGGTACAACTCTGAGCTTATCTCTGGCAGGAAAGTGAGGAGGTTAGAAGCCACCCATATTATATAGCCGGCGCTGATGTATGTTAACATGGGGGCCCCAGTAGGGGAAAGTTTCCAGGTGGTCTTGACACTGACTGCTTACAGTTCCAAAGGTGTGGCTCTATGGAGGAGATTTCCTCAAAGATCTGCTGTTACTTGAAGGTATAAAAACTTCTTTACAGTAGAGGACCACCCCATTTCATAGTTACTATCACTTAATGATGTCACCAACATATTCTTTCTTGCTTATGACTGCCAAAACATCAAGATAAACATTTATCTTGATGTTTAAGATAATCAGAGTAGATAAGTGCATTTATCTTATTTATTTGCCCACTTGTGATGGATGGCCAGACGGGCGGACGAAAAGACTGACGGATAGCTTTGTTAAACCTTGGATCTTAATACTGCTCTCTGGTTGAAAGGTGAAGGGGAAATTGTTTAACCAGGAAAGGCACACTAAGCTGAAGCTTGTTTCCAGGTGTGACCTGGAAGCACAAGGAATTTACGTGCCTTGCTCAGGCCCAGGGTCACACAACATGCTAGTGGGGGCTGTGGGATTAAATCCAGGTCTCCAGGTTTGCAGCTCAGTGCCCCTAAACCACAGCACTATACTGCCTCCTAACTTGGTCACATGACCAGAAACCGCTCTCACTGTTTTCTTAGATTCTTTCACAGCAAGCAGTAGTGTGCAGCAGTGGGCATTAGTTCAGAAAATTACTACAGTATATGAAGTGTGTGTGCTTACATAAAAACATCAGTGGTAGTTCTTTTTGATAAAAGTGAAATCACAGCTGTTGCCTTGCCCCAGACTCCATGTAAATTACTCTCCTTAACGTTGGCTCTGCAGTTATTGAGAAAAGAGTAAGGAAGCAGTCCAGTGACCAGCACTACAACCAGTAGTGCCACCACTCTCGCCAACCTTCTCACACACGCACCCACTACTTCTACAAACAAACATTGTGTCTAATACCACTGCAGCTTTCTCTTCGATTCCTTCCTTAAGCCATTGGGTCTCCATTATGTTCTGTGTTTAAACACTGTTTAAAACCTTTTTTATTTGCTTTCTTTGCATACAAAATATATATGCAAGCTAAGATTGAAACACAGCCCTTGCTGCCATTTGTCATGGTCTTGGCTTCTTCTTGTTTTCTTTTCCATTGAAAGCAGTGGAAGCGTGCAAAAGAGTAAACCGTTTACAGTAGGTCACCTGTTTAAATCACAGTGGGAGCAGGGTAACTTTTGTAAAAGTGGGAGATGGAGCAGAAAGTACAGTGGGAGCATGATGACTGTGTAAAACTGGAAGATGGGTCAGAGATAAGGATTTCAGGGAAGCAGAACATGAAGGGGGGGGGGATCCAGTTACTGCAGAAAAGGTAAGGACTCCCTTCACTGCACTGCTACTTTCAAAGTAAGCATTAAGCTTTAAGTTACAGAACCAAGTTTTACCAGTATAACAAACGCTTTAAAATATACTTGTACATACTGCGCCATTTTTATGTTTCATGGAGATGTTAATTTGAGGTGATTTTTCAGTGTCTTGCAAAAATAAACAGTTGGAGTTGACAGACTCCAACTCTTAACATTGTAAAACATTTTGAATTCTGGTATATTTTATTTTTTATTACTAAAGTAATTTGCATGAAAACACAGGGGCCGAAAGTACATTCTGTAGCCACTAGCCATCAGAGCTAGTGGTAACGAAGAAAATCATCTGGCTTCATAGACATTCCACTGGCCTAACTGATGTAGTTATTAAAAGGTAACCTCTTCCAGCAGGGTAAGATAAGGGAAACATGTACTAATCAGATAAAAATCTGTTAACATTTGGCTGGTGACCCAGTACCAGTGTTGCCCCTAAGGCCCTGTCCATACTACAAAGTTGTCTGTGGTAACGTTTTTAAAAACGTTACCGCCCTTACCGTTTTGGAGCGTCCGCATTCTAGTAGTAATGTTTTTAAAAACGTTACAGACCATTCACATGATGGCTCATTTCTCCCAGTCTTAATCCATTTCGAAGACCCTGTGAATGGAGAGTCCAAACGGTCAAGCGTCCACACCTGTAATTGTAACATTACAGGCTTCAGAAAGTTACCCATTCCTATCTAAAGACCACATCCTTACAGGTCTTGAGATCAGTTTTAAAAATGCCTGTTAAACTGTTACCAGTGCGGACGCGAACCGTTTTTGAAGGTAGCGGTAACTGTTTACAGGGCTCAGTGTGGTCAGGGCCTTATACTTTACCATCTCCCAACTGCATTTTCCATCCTAAAGTTTTGATTCTGTGAGTGTGGCCTCAGGTTGTGATGTCATAAACAAAGAATTATGACTTAAAGCAGCAGTATTTTTTGGTACCGTAAATAAATTTGTCATAGTTTTCAGCTAAAATGTATTTGACATTCTTTGGTTCATCCTCAATGTAGTTTTAAGTCCCTCAGATATTTTTAAAACCATTTTTATAACTGATTTTGTAATTAATGACTTGGGTCATTAAAGGTGGCTGATCCTAGCAATTTCTTTTCAATACTCTTCCATTTAGTTACCTTTTGAATGTATGTACTAGATTCATACTGTAGATGTATCACCACATGTTTCGGTTGGTAAACAGCCCAGCACCCCCACCAGAATATTTAAATTTTTTTCATGGTGGGCGTGGCATGGAAATGGGGACTTCTAAAAATTTTAAATCCTGCATTTCAGTTCAAAAGTGAAGGAAAACAAAATTAAAAACATGGGTATATTAATGTTTTTGTCAAAAATACATTGCTGCTCAACAAAAAAAATATGTAGTGACCAACACTGCTGCTTTAAAGAGCAACTCTTCTGGTGCTCCCCCAAAACCATTCAACCATATAAGCATCTTTATCTGGCCCAAAGTGCACTGTTGCCTGACTCGTAATTTCTAGGGGCATCGATATGGTACACCACCAACAGCTTAATCTGGTTCTGTAAGGCGGTTTACATTTATACACACATACCCCTTACCTTGCTCTCGGGGCGCACCTAGAAACGAGCCACAGCTCAGTGTGCCTCTCCCAGTTACAAACGTACAAATAAAATAAATAACATAGGTAGTCTTCCTCCCTTTAAATCCAGCCAAAATGTCTTCAAGCTAAGCTTCTCCCACCCATCCGAGTGGTATACTCCTCGGCACTGCCCCATGATGTCGGACTTTCCTTTCCACTGGAAGAGTCAGGTCTCCTCCATCGCAGCTCTGTGTACCATGTAGGTCTAAAACCAAATCCTAAGTGCACCATCGGCGTTCTTCAGTTTGCGTTCTTTGTCAGACACCATTTCATCTTGGATCGAGAAGAAGCTCGGTCCTGTCCCAGTTTCAAGCATTGCATGCAACCAAAAAAATGTCCTGGATGGACCTGCACTCATCATGGATTTACTGCCTTGGAGCAGAGCATGATGCTCAGGCGTGCGGCCTGTGTAAAATTCTCTTGCCTTCATCGCTCAAGGATCGTTAGACATGCCTCCTGGGTTGGGGGCTGTGTATCTTCACTATCTCAATCCATTCCTGAAGAAGCGCAAGTTCCCAGATGAGCACTCTGAACCATGTCATTCAATCCCTGGAGCAAGCATGTGATTCTGCTCTCTGGACTTTCAGAATGCCTTCTTCCACATTGCAGTCTGTCCCACTGGCTGTACCTCTGGTTCTGCGTAGCAGGGGTTTTCTAAGAGTTCTAGATCCTGCCTTTCAGCCTCTCCTCAGCCCCCTGAGTCTTCACCAAGTGCATCACAGTGGTGGCAGCATTTCTGCGACACAAGGGAGTCCTGGTCTATCCGTACCTGGATGACTGGCTTGTAGCCGGGCCGTTCAGGGAGGTGGTGGAGCGGTCCGAAGATTTCGCCCTCCAGACTTGCAGAGAGTTGGGCCTTCTAGTCAACCTGGCCAATTCCAAACTCAACCTTTCACAGGTTATCTACTTCATCGGGGTAGAGCTAGACTCCCTCTGGGCTAAGGCCCAACTCCCTGCAGACCGGGCATCAGATCTTACCTCCTTTGCCTGATCATTTCAGGGTGGGTGCTTATGCCCTGCCCAGGACTTCCTGCAGCTCCTGGGGTACATGGTATCCTGCACCAGTGTGGTCAGATGGTCCCGCTGACGGATGCGCCACCTGCAGTGGGAGCTGGCCCACCAGTGGTCAGTGTCTCGGTCACTTGGACTAAGCAGTCATGGTGACTCTGCCAGTGTGGAATGCCATCCAGTGGTGGCTCGTCCCGTAACATCTGGAAGGAGTCACGTTCGTTTGCTCAGAACAGACGGTCACCCTGACAACCAACACGTTTCTGTTGGGATGGGGAGTGTACCTTGGGGACCATGGGCCTTACAATCTCTGGACCCCCTTGGAGTCATGTTACCATATCAGTCTGCTGGAGCTCCGTGCAATGTGCCTTGCTCTGATGGTATTCCCTCCATCTGTCCAGGGTCAGGTAGTGCAGGTCCAGCGGGCATTACCACGACTATTTTTCATCAGAACAAGCTGGGCAGAATGCACTTCTTTCATTGGTGTCAGGAGGCCCTCCATACCTGGACCCTCGTGTGGCTTGGATGCCGATCTCCTGGCGATACATGTAGCAGGCAGGAGCCTCCAGCTAACTAGCAGACACCCTCAGTCGGGTGGGCGAGGTGCCTCAGGTGTGGTCCCTGTATCAGGATGTGGTGAACCCCTGATCTTACTTCACGTGGGAGGTCTTGCAGCAGGCTACGTCATTAGGACTAAGCCGCCAGGCACCAGGACCCCACAGAAAACTTCTAGCTAGCAGTCTTCAGCAGGGGACCACCCCCTGACAATGGCCCACCCACTCCCCATCGGCCAGTGATATAAAAGCGGGGGTCCCCAGCACCACCCTAGTTCTTTCCCCGCCATCAACCCGCACACATCGGCTCCATGAACGCCTTCTCCTCTTAGCCAACCGCCATTTTCACGTTTACTCACGTTTCATTTATGAAAAGTGATATTTTTCGACTCCTTTATGCATGTCTTCTCCTCCGACTTTATCAGCCAAAGCGGCAGAAATCCAAGTGTGCCTGCGGCAAGCAAATACTGTCAAAAGACTAATATTCAGCCTGTCTTATCTGTCTAGGCCCCGACCACAACTCTGAGGTCTGCCCGCATTGCCTAAGCTTCAACTGCAGGACCAGGATCTGCCACCTTAAGACCTTGAAGCGTTACCTACTGGAAAAACAACTGGCCGCCATGCAAAGGACCCCATAGAGACACAGCTTTTCTTCCTTGGTTTCAGGGACCTCTTCCTCCTCTTCAGCCCATAAAGAGAAAGAATCCAGCAGGAAGCATCATCGGGACAGGAACAAGGATAGACCGTGGTCTGACTCCTGTCCCAGGTCCCCACCTGATTAGCTGGCTCAAGTTCCTGCTCCTGTGGGAGGTGGACTCACCCCCCCCCAGGCAGCCATCACTGCTTCTGGGGTCCCGTCGCTGAAGCCTCGGGCGTTAGTCCTGGCGATGCGGCTGGGGATCTTGAGCATGGGCCTTAAGTAGGAGCCTCCCTTGAGTCTTAAGCCTTACAAACATGCTTCCGGGCCTAAGCCAGGCAAATCAGTTGGTGTTTCTTCAGGGGGCAGGTCAGAGTCTGTCGCACACCCAGCTGGGGCATCCGTGCCATCGGACTAGGCCTCGGGGTCTGGTGACACCAAGCAACACCAGGAGCAGGAACTCCAAAAGGGAGCCTGCTTCTCTCAGCAGACACCCTCTCAGCCGTTGTCGGCTGGTAGGCCGGACCGGCGTCAGCATCTGCTTCTCCAGAGCCGAAGCAGACGACACCCTCCACATTGTTGCCTGACCCTCAGATGTCGCCAGCTACTCCAGCCTCTTCTGATCCTACAACCGAGGACCGGACGTCAGCTACTGCAGCACCCCAACCCGGCATCCCCTAACCTGACATCTCTTAGCCTGAAGGTGGATAACCCGGAGCCCACAGGACCACAGCCAGCTGACCCTAAGCGTCCGTACTTGACCACAGGGTCACCCATTCTGGTGGTCAGATGCCAGGGCCCTCTACACTGGCTAACCGCTTACAGATGTCGGGCCTCTGTTTAACCTCCTGGTGGAATACTTATTAATGAAGACCTTCTGCCTAGGGCCCACCCGGAACATGCTCCCTTCTGGGGCCAGCCTCCAGCACCCCCTAGGCAGCCTACTCCCGCTCTAAACAAGCTATTCCCCCCCAACCCCCAGGAAACCTTCGCCACCGGAACAGATCGCACCAATGAGGGGTCTCCTAGGCGCCATGGACAACTGCGCCATTCCTCTTCCAGGTCCCGCCATCACTCCCGTGAATGCCAGATCCAGCATGCCTACACTCACTCTCCCCTCATCGGAGGATTCCAGCAGGAGCTCTTCCTCCTCTTCCAAGTTGTGAAATGGGGATTTCTCTCCTCCTCTGGATACCCATAGGGATTCTCCAAGGTGCCCCCAGATGATCCTACGTTTATGGATGTAATGAGACACATCCAGTTCCTCAGTGGGTAGGACTCCGAGGACCTGGACCCAGAGAGATGTAGTCTCGCCAAGTTTCTCAGGCTAAACAACCCTAAGCCCCTGGTGGTGCCTCTGTTGGTGGAGCCTTTCCAGGATGTGACTAAGCTGGCCTGTAAACGCCCCTCATCAGCTTCGGTGGTCCCCAAAAAAAGCTGATAGGTTCTATTGATCCCCTAGAAATGAGCCTTACTTGGGGGAACAACCTAGGGTCAATTCCATGGTTCTGACTGCGGCCCATGGTAGGACCAAACAACCTAAACACCTTAGCTTTCAGCCTCCTGACAAAGGAGACTGAGGTTGGACCAGTTTGGCCACAAGGTCTATTCTTCAGCCTCCTACATTGTCTGATCACTTAACTTTTTGGCTCATATGGTCCAGTACCAGAATTCAATATGGAAAAAGGCTCTGGAATTGGCAAAAGCTCAACCAGACTCTTCTCAGAATTCTGAGTTGCTGGACGTCCTCCAGTCAGGTGTGGATATAGGAAAGCATGTTGTTTGCTCTTCCTGCGACTCACCTGACACCAACACCTGGGCCGTTACCACTGGCGTTTGTTTCAGCAGGTATTCCTGGCTTAGAGTCTCAGGCTTTCGCCAGGACCTCCAAGAGGCCTTCTCAGATGCCCCCTTCCAGGGCCCAGTTCTTTTTGGGGAAGATACTGAAAAGATTATTAAGGGCCTCCAGGATTCTGGAAAGGCTGTCCATTTGGTCCATAGAATGTACAAGTGGAAACTGACTCCCTCCAGACAACAGCTTTTTCATTGCAAAGCGGGCCAGCAGTCCAAAGGGGCCTTGAAACAATGCTTCCTCCCAGCCCACAGGGAACTCTGGCCAGAGAACCGCCAAAACCTCCCGGGGCCCCTTTGCCCAACCCAGTGCCTCTATCTGACTCCTTGTCCACTCCCCCCTTGTCCTGCAGAGCTTCTGGTGGAGGCAGTAGCGGGTTGGTTCTTCCTATACCTCGAGGGTTGGACCAAGATCACAACAGATGAGTGGGTCATACAACTAATAGAGAGGAAATGTGACCTGGAGTATTTGGAACTACCTCCAGACTATGCTCCTGTTCCCTCCCACTACTCCCTGTCCCACACCGACCTCATCCTAGCAGAGATCCAGGCCATTCTGTCCAAACAGGCTGTAGGTCCTGTTCCCTCGAACCAAAGGGGAAAGGGCTGTTACTCCCATTTTTGTTTCGTCCCCATTAAGACGGGAGATCTTCGGCCCGTACTGAATCTCAGCCACCTGAACAACTACGTGGAGTACAAGAGACTCTGGATGGTCATGCTTCCAGGCCTACTCCCAGTGCTGCATCAAGGGGATTGGCTTTGCACTCCGGACATGCAGGACGCGTACCTCCACGTCAAGGTCCTGCCATCCCACAGAAGGTTCCTGTGCTGCCGGCCTGGTGGCGCAGAGGGCTGAGGCACTGGCACCTTACCTTATGCTACGCCGGGGTTCGGGAATGACCTAGGGTCGCTGGGGTTCCAGCTCGGGGGGGGGGGTTGGAGCAGGATCGAGCTATGGCTCTCCCCTCCAAGGGGTGGATGCCCACTCCGCCATATTTCTGCTCCCACCAGGTGGAGGTCCGGTTGGTAGCGCAGGCAGTTGGAGTGGCAATGCAAGTCTAGGAAGGAAGGGGTCACCGGATCCTGGCTTGTGCGTGCTCCTCCACGCACTTACACGCATGTGTACGCCATGGCCCTGGGAGGAAGGGGATGAAAAATCAAAAATACCAAAAATTAGAAATGGGGGGGGGGGAGATTCCTGCACTTCACCTTTGGAGAAAATCGCTATCAGTTCAGAGCCCTACCCTTTGGCTTGTCTTTGGTCCAGCGTGTCGTCACCAAGTGCCTGGCAGTGGTGGCTGCAGCACTCCGGTGAAATGGTCATTACATCTTCCCTTACCTAGACGACTGGCTCCTTACAGCTCGCACAAGGAACCAACTGCTGAAAACCGTGAAAGACACCTTTATGTTGTTCCAAGAACTGGGGATCACTCTGAATCTCCCAAAATCTTTCCAATGGCCCAGCCAGAGTCTATTATACATATGAACAGTCTTGGACACCATCCAAGGGAAAACACCATCCAAGGGAAAGCTTTCCTTCCCTCCGACAGGGCAGATTGCCTTCAGACACAAGCTTGTGAAGGGTTTCCTTGTCAAGGCAGGTCACAGTCTGAGTGGTCCTCCAGCTTCAAACCCCAGGAAATCTTACTGTATTCTGACATATGCAATATGATCTCACCATAGGACTGCCCCAGAGCCGAAATGGTTACTAGAACCTATGCTAATGATGGAATGCTAGGCTCGAGCTCGGTTTTCAAACCACTGTCCCTGGAATACATCCTGCAACCATCAAATTCTTTACTCCATGTGTCTAAGTCAGACGCCTTGGAGAGTTCTCCATCTTTCCTGAAGATTTTATTTTCTGGCCCCGGCCCGCAGTACTTTTATTTGTGTTAGTTTTTAAAGCACTGTCCTTTGTTTTACAGGTTGATTAGTCTAGATTGTGTTATTCCGGTAAGTTTTTTGGTGCCCTGTCGATTCTTCACAACCGGGAGGAAACAACTTTTGTTTATATTTTTAAAGATAAATGTCTTAAAAAAACTACTTCCCTGGGCTGGCTGTTTTATTTTACTTAATTTGAGAAAGAAACCGGGGTAACTCTCTGTTCTTTCGTCAGTCGCTGAACCGACCGCAAAAAAAAAAAACAAAAAAAAAACCTATATTTATTAGTTTTCATGTGTGGCAGAGATTCACAGGGCTGGTGGTGCTTAACTTCCAAAATTTGTAATCAGCGTAGTTTAAGGAGAGCACTCACCCCTACAGCAGCAAACTTGCAAAGAACAACAGGTACACCACTTCAGTGCTTAGTCGTTTTACTCCATGAGCAGACGTAGCAGTGCAACAGACAAAGTAGCTTACATTTCACCCGTCCATACGGGCTTCTTCAGAGCTAGTGAATTACATTCCTCACAAATAATATATACTCTCCCACCAGTGATGTTACTCCACATATAAACCAATCCGATCACTTTATCATTTATCTTAATTGTTTACATCAAGCAAGTACTTCATACACAATCAAAGTAGTGGTAGTCGAACATGAAATCTAAAATCAATTATACATGCACAGACTTTTCAGAAAATATACACAATCATGTTCTAATCCCATATTTCATGAAACCACTTCACATCCACGAAGAACCTTAAAAAGGAAAAAAAATTATATAATGTAGAAAAAATTATTATAAAAAACATGTTTATTAGTGTTGGGTATCTGACTCGCAGAAAACCCAGTTTTAGTTTTTTTTTTCTTTATGTAACTACCCAAGAAAAGAACCGGTCCAATGGGTTTTCAGCATTGTAAAGAGTGCAGGGAACCATTTGCTAAAGCAGATCCTCACTTGATTAGTGTTTTTAGCCTAGGGTTTGGCCAACTGAAGGCAGATTGTGAAATTTGTAAGAATTTTCCTCAGTCGACACTTAGCAGACGATTGAACCAACTGAGAGAAAAAATGTCCAATAAGGCTGCTGATCCGGCCTTGGATAAACTGACTCCTCCTCAAAAAAGGAAAACCCAAGGAACCGGTTGAACAGCCCTCTGACCAGGGTGATGGTTCCGCAGGTAGAAAGAGAACCATAGACACTGCCTTTGAACCGGCAAGTTCTGCTAAACAGAAAAGGAGAAATATTCTGTTAAGGAACCGCAACTGACAAGCCCGTCGGTTCCTACTGCTGAGGAAACAGCCAGCGCTATTAGAATTATCCAGGCGTTGCAAACTGGTACCGATTCAGCGGCCCGGTTCACAGACCTTGGTTCTGGATCTGGGTTCTTCCTCAGTTCCTGATTCTTTTGAACACTTTGCTGAGGGTTATGTTGAGGGTGAAGATGACGATGATGAGGACTTTTGGGAACCTCCTGAGCCAGATGTATCCCCTGATTCCTAGCATCCTGACTCCCCTGATAAGGGAGCTGAGGATTTTTTCTTCTCATTTTGCTTTTATGAAGCAAGTGGCGCAAACTCTGGACCTCTCCGCCCAGGAATCTGCAGATGAGGAGGAGCCAGATTACATGGAGATGATGGATGTGCCAGCAACTGAAAGGCTGTTGCCCATCCACAAATCCCTTAAGAGACAGGCATCTAGAATCTTGCAGACCCCCATGATGGACAGGAAGTACTGGGCTGCCAAGTCTGGAGCAGAGTTCCTCTTTGGACACCCCAGCCATGAAGGGGTGGTGCAAGCTACTGCATGTGATAAAGCAGGTATTCCCCTAGCATCACACCCACCTGATGGCCGTAGAATCCGTCTTTCTGGAGTGTAAGAAATCTTACGTGGGCTCTTATTTGGCCATTAGACAGGCCACTTATATGGCTTATGTTTCCAGATATCAAAAAAGCCTCTGGAACACAGTTTTAGAGATTGCCAAGGCCTGCCCTGCACCTATGGCATCAGACCTGGCTGGAGCTGCAGAAAGGGGCATAGAGGCTTCTAAATGGCAATTTCGAATGGCAGTGGATGCCAATGACATTTCATAGAAACAGAGAAGTCTAGAATTTGATGACAGATAAGGATCGCTTGGCCCACCTAGTCTGCCCATTTCCTTACCTAATGAATAAGCTGCAGATCCTAGTCGACCAACAGCCTACTTCCTCCTACCATCCACTAGAATTGCCTTATATCTGTCCCATGCATTCTTGAATTCCTCCACTGTTTTTGACTCCATGACCTCCTCAGGAAGGCTGTTCCATGCATCCACAACCCTCTCCGTGAAAAAATACTTCCTCAAATTACCTCTGAGCCATCCCCCCTCTATCTTGAAATTGTCCCCCTTGTTCTTGCACATCTCTTTTTCTGAAAGATGCTACACTCTTGGACTTTGTTGATTCCCTTGAGGTACTTGAAAGTTTCTATCATGTCCCACCTCTCCCTCCTTTACTCGAGGGTATACATATTAAGCTCCTTTAGTCTCTCTTAATGTCCTCTGGTGCAGACCCTGCACCATTTTGGTTGCCCTCCTCTGGACAGCCTTCACCCTGTCTATGTCTTTGCTGAGATGGGGTCTCCAGAACTGCACGCAGTACACCAGATGGGGTCTCACCAACTGTCTGTGCAAAGGGATAACAACTTCCTGTTTTCTACTAGTGATGCCTCTCCCTACGCATCCCAGTATCCCTTCAGCCCTCCTTACTGCTTTCTCACATAGCTTGCCCACCTTTAGGTCATCTGATATAACTACTCCCAGGTCACTTTCCATTTTTGTTGTCAGTATCTCATCCCACGTTGTGTACTCTTCCCCTTGGTTTTTGTTTCCTAGGTGTATTACTTTGCACTTCTTTGCATTGAATCTAAGCTGCCATACATTTGACCATTCCTACAACCTTGCCAAGTCCTTTCTCATCCTTTCCACCCCTCCTTGTGTATCAACCCTGTTGCAGATCTTTGTGTTGTCTGCGAGACATACTTTTTCTTCTAGTCCCTCTGCAATGTCTCTTATAAAGTCATTAAAAAGGATCGGATCCAGTACTGAATCCTGCTGTACCCTACTAGTAATCCCTCTTTATTCACTGTGGACTCCGTTTACTATTACCCTCTGCGTCCTGTTGTCCAGCCAGTGTTTTATCCAGGCTACCACCCTGGGACCCACTCCCAGGCTGGCTAATTTGTTTTTTAATCTTTCGTGCAGGACTGTCTCAAATGCCTTGCTGAAGTCTAGGTAGGCCATGTCCACAGCCCCCCCTGGTCTACTACTTTGGTCACCCAGTCAAAGAAATTGATTAGATTCGTTTTACATGACCTTCCCACTGTGAATCCATGCTGCCTTGTGTCCTGTGCCCCACTGGCCTCTAGGTACTCAACAGTTCTTTCCTTCAGAAGTAATTCCATCATTTTCCCTACCACTGAGGTCAAACTGACAGGTCTACAGTTTCCTGCCTCTGTCTTGCTCCCACTTTTGTGAAGTGGCTTCACATCTGCCCTCTTCCAGTACCACACCATCCTGTCATGATTTGTTAAAAAGTGGAGAGGCGAACCTGGCAGATGGCAACTTCAGTGTCCCTGCGCAGGTTTGCTTGATTAAAGGCCACTAATCTGTCCCAAGACGCCCAGACAAAGGCCCTGGATTTTCCTTGTGAGCCCGCATCCTTCATTGGTGAGCAAACAGACGTTTACGTGAAAAAGGTGGATGAGTACAAGGTAGCCTACAAGAGTGCTGCTACTAAGGAGGAAGCAGCAACACCTCAGAAGTACCAAGGCAAAGGTTGTAGGGGTAGAACCCACTACAGACCCTTCTTCCAGACTCAGGCCCTGCCAGCCTGTCAACCTCAGAGAGGTTACTTCAGAGGCAGAAGGGGCAGCAGCCATGCTGGCCCCAGCACTCAGCCAAGTGCATAAGCAAAGCAGACCCCCTGAGGGGTCTGCCAGGGTCACCTCCCCACTTCCAGTTGGAGGCAGGCTGGCTCACTATCTCCAGGCTTGGGAATCCATTGCCACAGACAAGTGGGTCCTGGATGTAGTGAGACAGGGGCTTGCCCTCAGTTTCAAGGTTTTACCCAAGCTGAGAGTAAGAGTTTTCAGACTTGCCACCCTATCTGAAGCAGCTCTGTTGGAGAAGGAAGTAGCAAAACTCCTGTAGGACAAGGCAGTATAGTCTGTTGCCCAAAGGGGAAGTTGTCTCTACTCAATTACTTCCTCACCCTAAAGAAAACAGGGGAGTGGCCACCCATACTGGATCCCAGACACTAAAACAGGCATTTAACAAAGCCAAAGTTCAAAATTGTCACTCTGGCTACCATTCTCCCTACACTCAGGCATGGAGATTGGCTGGCATCTCTGGGTTTAAAAGATGCTTACTTCCACATTCCCATCAGGTGGTCTCACAGAAAGTACCTCAGGTGCAGGTTGCCATCAGGCCATTATCAGTTTAGAGCCTTGCCTTTTGGCCTGACTTCTGCTCCAGGAGTGTTCACAGAGTGACTAGCAGTAGTGGTGGGATACCTGTGGAGGCAGGGAGTTAGTCTTACCATACCTGGATGACTGGTTGGTGGTAGGCCAGACACATCAGCTACTCAGAGATGCGCTGACCACCATGCAGGATACCCTGCAGGCATTGGGCTTCCTGGTAAACCAGAAAAAGTCATTGTTGACACCAGTTCAACTCCTGGAATTCATAGGTGCAGAATTGGACACTGTAAGAGGAAAATCCTTCCTCCCTTAGGGGGAGGGTGGACAGACTAGTACACTTGGCCAGTTCCTTCCAACTGCATACCCCCAGACCAAGGCAGTTTCTTCAGCTGTTGGGACACATGGCTGCATCAACAGCAGCAGTGCCAGGTTCAAAGTTTCAGATGAGACATCCAGTTCCATCTCAGATCTCACTGGTCTCAAAAAAAATAAAGATTCCCTGTTAAAAATGGTACCAGTCTCAGGAACCCTTCTCCAAGCACTACAGTGGTGACAGGAAGAGGACGATCTCAGGGAAGGTGTACCTTTCATTCAGCTGCCACCATCAGCAGTGTTAACAATGGATGCCTTCCCCCTAGAATGGGGTGCCCACCTACTGGAGCACACCGACCACAGTACCTGGTTCCTGCAGGAGATCTTACTTCGAGTGGGAGCTCTTGCTGCAGGCTGTAACAGGAGTATGCCGCAGGCACTAGGACCCTCCGGAAAACTTCTCAGCCAGCAGTACCAAGCAGGGATCGGCCCCACCCCGTCAGCCCTGGTACAAAAGGGGGCAGACCCAGCACCACCTGAGTTCTTTTCCTGCCGCGTCCCACGCACGTGAGAAGAGCCTACTTCCTCAGCTTGCCAGGAACAGCGAAATTGCCTTTTCTTGTCGTTTTTTGTACCATTTTTTCGACTGTTTTTCCAGGGTTTCAACGGATATCTTCGCCCTCGTCAGTCTCTCCAGAGATTCACCAAAACAAGTGCGATTGTGGATGGCAGATCCCCGCCAAAGACGGGCACAAGTGCTGCGTCTTCTGCCTCGGGCCGGACCACGATACCGCGGCCTGCTCAGCCTGCCAGGTGTTCACCAGCCGGACCCGGATCCGACGTCTTAAGGCCCTGAAGGCATTTTTGCTTGGAAAAAAAGATGGATCTGCACACTTCGGAGGGGAAGCGCAAGGAGAAGACCAAGCACCATGGGAAAGACCGCAGTAGTGTCCCAACACCGGTCCCAGTCCCGCTCTCACTCGCGGCCCTCTCCCTAAAAGGCCCGTGTGTCCCCGGGCTCAGGTGTGCATCCAAAGTAGTCTCAGGCCAAGGCTGGTCCATCGGGAGAAGCCAGTCAAGCTGAAGGTAACCCCGCTAAGGGTTACCACCAAGACCTTTGAGGTGAAAACTTTGTAACCCCACCTCCGAAGAGCACCGTCGCCGCCTACTAAAGAGAGCACTCCTCCAGACTCTCGTGACCCAGACACCGTGTCTTCGGTCCCTCCACCAACGCCGGATGAAGGGGTGAAGGGTTCAGGTGGGACCGTGGATCAGCCAACGTCCCTGTCCCCCAAGTCCTCCTTCACCCCTGGGCTCCCAAGAGGGCTCCCTTTCACGTGCTGACGTCCCGGATACTCCCTTTCCGGGCCGAGCGGCCGAGGTTTTCTCGAAGGACGAGCTGCAGGAGTTGTTCTCCTTTTGGTGGGGCCCGGCCCAGACACCGGTACCAGACCTGGCGGGCAAATCACAGCCTGGAGGTGAGCCTTCCCCGAGGAAGTCCCCAGAGCGGCCACCTAGACCTCCACCCAGGGCTCGTTCCCGCGCCCGGTCCAAAACCCCGTAGCGGCTCAAGGACTCTGGAGACCGTCGCGGTCCAGGTCTGCGCTCGCCAGCCTTCTTGTTCCCCTGGGCGAAGGCGCTCCGATGTTGGTCCTCTGATGGGCGTCGATCTTTGCTCCGTCGGCGGTCTCGGGACCGGACAGGCGTCTGTTCCCCAGCTACCGACGACAGAGGGAGTCTGTTCGTAAGGAGAGATCTGACTATTCCAGACCTAGTAGTCGATCTTCCTCTTCTTCATCGGCATCCTCTTCCTCTCTTGACATCGGGCGGTCACCGGGAGAGAAGGACCAGCCTCACTCGCCTCAGGACGATCCGACCTTTATGGACGTCATGAGGCATATCCAGGCGTCCAATGAGTGGGAAACGGAGGACCTGGATCCAGAACGCCACAGGTTGGCCAGATGCCTGAGGCAAAAGGAACCAAAACCATTGGTGGTTCTTCCTTTAGTGGACACTTTCCAGGACCTGACTCAGACTGCCTAGAAGCATCCGGCCTCTATCCCGGCTGTTCCCAAAAAATCGGACAGGAATGTATAAGGCCCTGAGGGCAGAAGCCTTAATTAGCTGAGAGCCCTCAGGCGGACTCTTCGGTTATCACGGCTGCCCATGGCAAGTCCAGGCAGCCACAGCACCTTAGCTCGCAGCCTCCCAATCCGGAGTCTCGGTATTTGGACCAGGTGGGCAAGAAGGTTTACTCTGCCTCCACCTGCTCCATCCAGTCCCTTAACTTCCTGAAGCATATGGTCCAGTACCAGAATGCTCTGTGGGAGAGGGGACAAGAGCTACTGAGAGCCATGCCAGATTCTGAGCAGAAGACGGAACTTCTGGACATTCTTAAATCGGGCTCTGACGTAGGTTCTCATGTTCTGAGAGCCTTGTACGACACTGCAGATACGGCAGCCAGGGCATCCGCTTCTGGGGGGTGCCTTCCGCGCCATGCCTGGTTAAGAGTTTCGGGTTTCCACCAGGATCTGCAGTTCGGTATCAAGGATTTGCCATTCCAGGGTACCGTGTTGTTTGGGCAAGAGGTGGAAGCTTTGATTTCACGTCTCCAGGAGTCAGGCAAGTCCATCTGGTCGGTCCGCCAAATGTACCGCAGCGACCAGCAACGGAAGCAGCCATTTTATAAGGCCTCAGATGGTCAAGGTGGACAAGCCCGTGGTAATCAGCAGGGTCAGAGAGGCGGCTTTCGTAGGAGAGCCAGTAACCAGCAACCTGAAGGTGCTCCTAACCGTGGGCCCAAGTCCTCCCAGGCCTCTCTGCCTACGCCTGGCTAAGCCCAGTGACTCCTTTCCGCCCCCTCCTTCCAAAGGAAGACTCCGGGGAGACGGTTGGGGGCCGCTTCTCCCTTCATCTCGAAGGGTGGAGGTCGATAACTGCGGACCAGTGGGTCCTGGACATTATCAGGAGATGACACGCTAGAGTTCACGGAGTTCCCTCCAAATACTCCACCAAAGTACTCCCGATATCCTCCTCCTCACATTCCACTAATAGAAGGAGAAATTCGGGCCATCTTACAAAAAAAAGGCAATAGAGGTAGTCCCCTTGCATCAGCGAGGAAAGGGGTTTTATTCCCACTTCTTCCTGGTCCCAAAAATGACGCAGGATCTTCGTCCCATTCTGTACCTCAGCTCTCTCAATCTCTTTATAGAGTACAAAAGGTTCAGGATGGTGATCCTTCCAGGTCTACTTCCCCTGCTGCACCAAGGAGACTGGCTCTGCTCCCTAGACATGCAAGATGCATGTATGCATAAGGGGTCTTCACTCCCCATCGGAAGTTTCTGAGGTTCCACTTCCAAGGGGAGCACTACCAATTCCGAGTTTTTCCGTTCAGCCTCTCCTCCGCTTCGCGAATCTTTACAAAATGCTTGGCAGTGGTGGCTGCGGCTCTAAGGCGTCAGGGCATTACGTCTTCCCTTACCTCGACAATTGGCTGCTTACAGCCCCGTCCAGGTTGAGCCTACTTCATGCCCTCTGAGACATCTCTACTCTGTTCCGAGAGCTGGGGATCACTCTGAACCTTCAGAAATCGTCCCCCGAGCCCAGTCAGAGACTCATCTTTATTGGAGCGGTCCTGGATTCTATCCAAGGCATGGCTTTTCTACCCCCGGACAGGGACGATCGCCTTCAAGAGATTGCCGAATGGATCTCCGTAACTCCTCAGGTTCCAGTGCAGAACTTCCTCAGGCTGCCGGGGCACATGGTGGCGGCCATTCCAGTCACTCCACTGGCCCACCTTCACATGTGGGTCCCACAGTGGATGCTCAGGGTACAGTGGGACCAGGACTGTGACGATCTAGGCTTTCTAGTCAGGATCACCGAGCCAGTCAGGAGAACTTTGCCTTGGTGGATGGAACCCCGGAATTTGGAGAAAGCGGTCAGGTTTTGTCCGGAGCTACCAGGTCAGACCCTTACAACAGATGCATCGGATCTGGGATGGGGAGCGCACCTGGGTGCTCATCAAACACAAGGGGTTTGGATACCCAAGGAGCGATCTCTTCATATCAATGTATTGGAAACGCGAGTGGTTCTCTATGCCTTACAGGCTTTTCAAGAGGGACGTGGTGCCGGGCTGTATTCTAATTCAGACAGACAATATGGTGGTCGTCTTCTACATCAACAAACAAGGGGGCACTCATTCGTATCCCCTTTGCAGGGAGGCGATGCGAGTCTGGTACTGGGTGCTGGAACGGCGCATTCTGCTGTCTGCAGTGCACGTTCCAGGCGTCCTGAACAATCTGGCCGACAGCTTAAGCAGGTCTTGTTCCAGAGCGCATGAGTGGTAGCTGTTAGAGTCCGTAGCAGATCAGCTCTTTGACAAGTGGGGTCATCCAGAGTTGGACCTCTTTGCGTCACCACGCAACACCAAACTGCCAATTTTTTGCTCGCGAGAGCACGCTCCTGGAGTTTTCTGGCCAGACGCGTTATCCCTTGGCTGGGCAGAGAGGTTTCTCTACACCTTCCCGCCCTTCCCTCTCATTCAGAGAGTTCTGCTGAAGTTGCAGGCAGAAGGGGCGCAAATGATTCTAGTAGCCCCCCGATGGCCTCTGCAGATTTGGTTCCCACTCCTGCAGTGGTTATCCATGGAACCTCCAGCTCCGCTGCCCATATGCTCACAGTTGCTATCCCAGGAAGAGGGATCGCTAGTCCATCCGGATCTCCATTCCTTACATCTGCATGCTTGGCTCCTTCAGATGTAGCTCAACGGAGATACGGGGTTTCCCCGGAGGTAGCAGCAGTCCTATTGTCAGCCAGGAAGCCCTCCACCCGCTCCGCCTGTGCCATGAAATGGAAGCGGTTGTGTTTATGGGCCTCGTCACCTGTCCAGTGAACTCAGCGTTACAGTGCCGCCTCTCATTGTACCAGCATGGCCTGAGTTACTTCTCTATTAAGGTGCACATGTGGGCAGTCTCCGCCTATCGTGCTGTGATTGGAGACAAGGCGTTAGCACAGTTGGATGTAGCCGGCACCTTTCGAAGAGGAATTTTGCATATGAGACCTCCCATTAGGGATCCTGTCCCACCCTGGGACCTCCTTTTTGTGTTGGAGAAGCTTACCCTTCCTCCTTTTAAGCTGGCAGCAGATTGTGAGCTGCGTTTTCTTTCCTGGAAGGTGTTTTTTGGTTACTATTACCTCAGCTCGAAGAGTTTCTGCGCTTCAGGCTCTGATGTGTAAAGAGCCGTAGTTGGTTTTCCACAGGGAAACGGTTTCCCTTGGAAGAAATCCTAAGTTTCTTCCGAAAGTGGTCTCGGAGTTGACCCTCAACCAGTCAGTTGACCTTCCGGTCTATTTCCCTTCCCCATCTAATACAGGGGAAGCTCTCCTTCACACATTGGACGTCCACAGGACTTTGAGGTATTACCTCAAAAGGACGGCTGCGCACCGTCAGTCGGAGCAACTCTTGGTAGCCTTTGCTCCATAATGCTTGGGCAAACCAGTGACCAAGCAGACAATTTTGAAGTGGATCGTCCACTGTGTATCCTTCTGCTATGAAAAGCACAATAAACACCCCCTACCGGGTCTGGTCAGGGGTCACTCCACTAGGGGAGTGTCCGCTTCTTTTACTGCCCTGAGAAATGTGTCCATAAGGGACATATGTGCGGCCACTACCTGGAACTTTGTGCATACCTTTGTCAGGCATTACAGCTTGGATATCATCTCCAGACGCCATGTCAGTTTTGGTCTGGCTGTTTTGCAGGGACTTTAGTCCTTGGCCTCTGGAGTCAGTATATTCCACCTCCCGGGGTCGACTACCTCTTTGGCGTGGGACTGCTTGGTATTGAGTCCTAACTGTTATAGCCTGCTGCAAGAGCTCCCACTCGAAGTAAGATAGTACAGTTACGTAAGAACTTACCGTAACAGTAGATCTTCGAGAGGAGCTCCTGCAGCAGGCATTACTTTCCCATCTGCCTTCCCCCACCTACTGGAGCACACCGAACACGGTACCTGGCTCTAGCAGGAGTTTCTGCTTCACATAAATCTGCTGGAACTCCGGGCAGTTTACCTGGGAATTCAGTCCTTTGCTTCCATGCTTCAGGGCAAGGTGGTTCAAGTCGGAACAGACAACACAACCACAGTGTACTACATAATCAAGCAGGGGGTCACAAGGTTGTCCCCCTTGAACACAGTGGTCTTGAAAGTGTGGAATCTGGCTTACTACCTGGGGATCTCCCTCTCAGCAGTTCATCTCCCAGGGAAGGACAACGTCCTCGCAGATGCCCACAGCAGGATCGACCAGAATTACCACAAGTGATCACTAAACAGACAGATCCTGCAAGTTGCGTTCCAGAGGTGGACCTCTTCGCAGCCCAGACAATCACCGGCTGCCACAATTCTGTTGCAGGCCTCCTGCTGTGGGCACAGTCCCTCTGGATGCACTGCTGTTGGATTGAACAGGGAAGTTCCTGTACGCCTTTCCTCCATTTGCCCTGTTGCTCAGAGTACTGAACAAGCATAGGGCTCAACCAGCAACGGTGATCCTCATTGCTCCAGACTGGGCCAGGCAGCCCTGGTATTCTCTGCTTCTGACCCTGTCAGTGTCCAAACCAATCTCCCTACCCAGGAGACACAACCTATTGACTTCCTCTCAGGGCAGGATCCTTTACTCCAGTCCCTCAGACTCAGGGTTTGGCTTTTGAGGACTTGGAGTATGCTGATGTGTACCTCTCTGAAGGGGTGCTAGAGGTCCTTAGGGTTTCTTTAAAAAAAAAAAAAAAAACCTCTACCAGAAAGACTTACACCTCTAAGTGGAAGAGGTTTTCCTTTTGGCGCCAGTATAAAGAGATAGACTGCTGCCAGGCTGGTTTGTCAGTCATTCTGGAATATCTGGCGCATCTTCATTCTCTCAGCCTTGGGCCTTCCACCCTCAAGGTGCATCAAGCAGCTGTCTCTACATACCTCTGAGCTGGTAACGGGTCATCCCTGGCTGCTAACCAGGTTTTCGTGAAGTTCTTAAAGGGCCTGCTGCACTTGTATCCCCCTCACAGGGAACCCACTCCTGCATGGGACCTCAGCATATGCATTGGCCAGCTAATGCAACAAACGTTTGAGCCCATATCTTCAGCAGAGCTTAAATATGTAACCTGGAAAACGGTGTTCCTGGTAGCCATCACCTCAGCAAGGAGGATCAGTGAGCTCCAGGCCTTATCCACTGAGCCAGATTACATTTCAGTCCATAGGGACAAGGTAGTCCTCAAGACTAATAGAAAGTTTCTTCCCAAGGTAGTATCGGACTTTAACCTGATTCAGTACATCACTTTGCCAGTCTTTTTCACTGGCCTTCCAGTTCTGGGGAACGTAGACTGCATGGCCTAGATGTCGAGAGCTATAAGCTACTACTTCTATCACACAAAGGACCACAGGCAGGATAGCATTCAGCTCTTCCTGACCTATGGAGAAGTGGGAAAGTGCAAACCTGCCTCTGAGGTCTATTGCCCACTGGATTGTTACCTGTATGTAGTTCTGCTACAGCAAAGTGGGTAAAGAGCCTCCTGTAGGCCTCAGGGCCCATTCTACAAGGGGTACAGCTGCTTCGATAGCAGCTGCAGGATTCTCCTTTGTTGGAAATTTGTAAAGCAACTACATGGAAAACAGTTAACACCTTTACCAAACACTACAGCTTGGATACCCAGGCCAGACGTGATGCCAGATTTGGCACAGTAGCACTGCAGAGCCTGTTTTCTTAATAGGTTCCCTGCCCTCCTGCAAAGGTACTGCTTGGGTAGTCTGCATATGTCAGGATTTCCTTGGGTTTGAAGAAAAAATTACCATAGTAATCATGTTTCTTCCAAGGGAATCTTACTATATTCTGAGCTCCCACCCTACCTCACCTACTAGAACCTGTGGGCACTTCAACACAGCTGTCCATGTTGTTTCAAACCTGTGAGTCTTTCTTTATTGGGCTTTAGTGACTTGAGTCTTAGTGTTGCCCACATTTTTAAATAAAGGGGATTGTTTGTTCTTGGGGGGTTGTTAATTATTTTGTTAGTATAGTTTAGATAGCTTGTTATTATGCATGCTCCGTAAGAATCTGTGACAGTTACAGGATGTATTCTGGGGACGGTGGTTTGAAAACTGAGCTCGAGCCTAGCATTCCATCGTTAGCATAGGTTCTATTAACCATTTCGACACCGGGGCAGTCCTGTGGTGATACCATACTGCATATTTATTTATTAGGCATTCAGAATTACAACCCTTTGAGTCAAGGACTCTTTTGCAAAGGCTCCACATCAGGAATACAGACAGTGCTAGAATATAAACAGTGACAAAACTCTGAAAAATACATGCAGTTTAAGGTCAGCGACCCAGCGTCATGTAGTATCAAAGTACAAAATTGTAGAGAAGAAAAGCGATAAGAAGCAATTCCATAGTTAAGACAACAGAAGGGTAGCTTCTGGGAGAACTAATGTGCAAGTAAGACCAACCCTTCAATGAGCGTTGTTAGACTTGCCAGGAAAACAGGGTATTAGGATTCAGGGTGGTGGGGGGTGCAGGCAAGTCATCTAGTGATAGTGAGGCAAGGAGCAGTCACAGTAGGAGAAATCCAGGAGGAGTGTTTTTAGATCAGTTTTAAAGTGGCTAAGACTGGGTTCCAAGAAGATGGTGGGTGGACAGTTGTTAAGCGGGGGAGGGGGGGCGCAATATCGGAAGGACCTTTTTCCAAGGGAGGTCCTACAACGGGGGACTAGGAGAGAGGTTTTGGCAGAGCATCTGGAGGCCCTTCTGTTGGGGGTCATTTGGATAAGGAGGTAGAGGCGGGGGGGGGCTTGCTTCTGAAGTATCTTCTTGGCAAGGAGACAAGTGTGGTACTTAAGCCTACCTTCAAAGTTTAGCCAGTTTGTAAGCTTGTGTAGTTCATATAGGTGTGTGTTAATCTATCACATCCAGAGACCAGGTGGCAGGCTTTATTGAGGGCTAGTTTTACACAGTGTGTTGCAGTTTGATCTGCAGTCCTGTAGATCAAATTGCCATAGTCTACCAGGGATAGGACTGAGGACGAAAGTGCAAGTCAGATTGCCTGGGGGGGGGGCAGTGGTTTTGCCGGTATAGAAGCCCTAGCCTGGCGTAGAGGGAGAGGTGATGGGTGAGGAAGGTGTCCAGCCTGACACCCAGGTATTTGAAAGAAGTGACATGATCTAGAGGGCTTGTGGGATAACAGGTGGACCAAACACCGAACTTCAGGTTCAACACATAATCTCTGTGTGATGTTTATTCAAAATACAAGAAATAAGCTTCTGCAATGCTATATTCTTTATTCAGTACATCAAGTTTGCAGCAACAGACTATGAATGTCCTTTCTCTGCACTTAGCCAGCACCTACTGACACTGATCTCTGATCCAATTCACTAGTTGAGATGTAGCAACCACCCCTCTGCAAGCCCCATTTGCTTGCATAGTGGGGGCTCAAAAAGAAAAGAAAAAAAACAAACACACAAAAAAAACAAGCTATAAACAAAAAACTTCAATGCAGAATCACTGAAAGAACAGTTACACCAAAGGGCATTGGCAACAAATCAAGTTTCAAAGAAACACATCATACATACATACTTCCATAATGCAGTGCATCATGAGATATATGCAAATCACCATGACCTTTTTGGTTTAAGTTTACAACAGTTTCCATGCATTTTAAATAGCACAACTAGCTTAATTTCTATAATAGACACCTAGTACTTTTTACCATTATCAAAACACCAAGTGCCATGGTATTTTCAACATTTATAGGTTTCATAAACATAAGGTATATACATTAAGGTATTTTATAACTTAGTGCTATTACATACTGAATCCAACAATAGAAGACACAGTCTGTTTTACGTACACTTGGAGATCACCACAATAACCTCCCTGTACGAGGACCTAAGGGAGAAAAATGAAAATCAGAGGACACTGTAGCATAGTCAAGAAAAGGGAGGGGGTGGCCAACCTTATGGACTAAAAATTGTAAAGGATAGATTAGGCTTAGAAATAAAAGAACTGTTGCAACAGATTTAAGAAAAGGTCGGCCCTCAAGAGTGGCAGGGGCTCCCGGTCACAGGGGTGCCCAGGGAGTTTGTGATTATTAACGGGGAACTTCTGTGTGGGCTCTGGTGGTGGGCAGATATCATGGACTTGGTTTTCTTGTAGTTCAGTATTAGGCGATGGTCAGAAAACCAGGTTTCAAGTTCCCCAAAGAAACCCTGAAGAGCAGCTGGAAGGGAGTTAGGATGGGGCTGTTTCCAGAAAACTACCGCATCATCTGCGTAGAGCAGTAATTTCCTCTAGCAGGATTTAGGGAGAGAGAGTTCAGGAGGAAGGTGACGAGCAAGGGGCGTAGTATGGACCCTTTTGGTACTCCTGATAGGACTGGTCTACTGGAGGAGATTGTGGTGTTTATTTTGACCTGTTGTGTTCTACCAGTGAGATAGTCTTTGAACCAAGAGGTGGTCTCAGGGGTGATGCCCAGAGATGGAAGGGTGCGGAGGAGCAGTGCATGACTGACTGTCTAATGCTTTTGTCAAGTCGACATGGATAGCCCCAGCCAGGTGGCCCTTTTCCAGGGCCTCGTATATGAATGATGTAAACTCGAGGGCAGTGGTGGTACTGTAGCCCCTCCAGAAGTCATGCTGTTCAGGGCAGAGCAGGTAATGCTTGGACAGGTAGTCTGTAAGCTGGTCTGAAACAATTTTTTGAGAGCCATTGGGGGGGGGGGGGAGTTAGGCTTGAGATGGGCCTATAATTACTGGTGGATATGCGGTCGCCACTCTTCAGGATGGGGGGTTATTACTGCATATTTCCAGGGTGTAGGTAATTGGGTGAGACATAGGGACAGGTTAAGGATTTTGGTAAGCTGTGGCAGGGTCTCATCCAGCATGAGGCAGAGGAGTTTGAGATCCAGGGAGTCGCTGGTAAAGCGAGAATTCACGAGGACTTTGGTGAGATAGCACTTTGCTTCAGTGCAGGAGATGATTCGCAGCCGGAAAAGGTGGCGGCGTCTGTAGTGTCAGATTTGTCCATAGGGCAGTTTTGGATCAGGTCGAAAAAGTTTAGGAGAAGGATATGACTGATTTCTGAGAAGGCAGCATTTAGGGTGTTGGAGATTATAGTGGGGTCCTGGGTGACATTTCCATCAACTAGGAGCTGGGCAGGAATGGGGGATATAACTTTCCCACTGAGTTCTTTAATATTACTCCAGAATTTTTGCCCGGATCCCCAGGAGGAGGTGAGGACTTGTTTGAAATAAGTAGCTTTGGCATGGTGGATGGCCCAGGTACGTTTGATCTTCCTGGACATAGTCTCCACCACTCATTCACACTAATGGGAGTTCACCAGAGGCGCTAGGACCCAGCGTGAGCAAATATTTTTTTTTTTTTTTTTTTTTTAAGAGGGTCGGCGCCTGAGATAGACCCGTGAGGAAGCGGCACTGCGAGCCCTGGCTCGTGTGGTAATGACTATCTCGGCGCTGACCCTCCACCCACCTCAGTTCCTTTTTCCCCCCGCTGTCAAGTGTGCTACAGTGATGACGTCGCTTGACCACCGGGAGTTAAACTTCATTAGCAGCAATAGTTAAGTTTATTGTTTTGTAGCATTATTTCGAATCAGTACCGATTACATATTTTAGTTGTACAACAGAAGTCTTTAGCCCTCCATTGACTGAGTCGACCATGAGCGGGTCATGTGACGGTAGGGAGACTTCGTATGAAAGCTGTTCAGTCAGCCGGGCTGGGTCCGGTCTGCCGCCTTCCCCAGAGGGGAGTCTGACAACGGACGGTCCAATGTTTAGGGGGATGAGCGGTCCCTCCGAAAGCATAAAAGGAAACGGTCCCATTCTCGGCGCTGTTTGGCCTAGAGTTCTTCTTTGACACGTAGGTAGAAGAAGAAGAAATGGCATCACTCGATGTCACCCTCTGGTATGTCTGCGCATTGATGGTCGGTTATTGGGGCCAGTCGTCTGTCTCCACCTCTGTCAGAGTCGCCAGTTTCTGTCTCTGGTAGCAGACCACCTCGACACTGGAACCCCTCCCCGCCTATTGGAGGAGCTTCCGATGAGCAGTTTCACAAGTGGGCTGCTCTTATGGAGCAGTGGGCTCGGAGTTTGGTCCAGTTGCCCGGGCCGGTCAGTCTGACGCCGGGGCCTTCGGGTCAGTGGGTTTCGGAAGGACGGGTAAGGCGGTTGGGCCTTCCTAGTTGCGCTGCACCTTCCTCGGTGCTGTTGATTCCGTGCTTGGGTGTTTATCCCCTTCACGTGGCTGCGGCGCAGGGGTCCACACCAATGCCTCTATCTCCTGCCATTTTTTCCTCTTTTACCTCAAATCACAGTTTTTAGATCCCTGGGACTCTCCCGGCGCCATCTGCGGTGCAGCAGGCTCTCTCGGTACCATCCACAGCGCCACGGGCTCTGTCGGTGCCTGGGGCTCTGCACCATGCGAGGCACCAGGGGCTCTGTCGGCGCTGCTTCCGCTAGCGCCTTCCTCCTTGTTCTCAGCTCAGTTTTCCTCTGTGGCGCCGGGGACTGATGCAGCGCCAGCTGGTCTTCAGGACTTCTTGACTCTTCTTTCCTCTTCTGTTCTTCCTCCTAATTTTCACTCTTTTTTACTGTCTATATAGTCCCCCCCAGACTGTCAGGAGATGATTTTGAGCCTGACCCAGATTTTCGCCCTGGTGATGATGTTGGTGACACTGCCCTGAGAGCAGGGATCAAGCCTCCTGCAGAACCTGTGGTTGAAGATTTTTCCTTTGTCTCTGCTCAAAAATTTAAATTCTATTCTTTCTCTCCAGACTACAGAAATCGATCCTGGGAGGCTTTTGCAACTCCAGTATCTTCATGTCCCAGAGATCCCTTTGGATTTAACGCCCCCTGGTACAGCCCTCTTTCGAGACCCTCTCTCAGATGGTGTGGAAGAATCCGGCTCTCATTCCTTCCGTGGTCAAGTCCATAGATAGGAAGTATGCCCCTCCCATGGATCGCCCCAATTTGGCCTCACAAGCCTTTACTGATGCCATTGTAGTCCTGGCAGACAGTAAGGCTGTCCTTCAAGGATCTACAGCCCGACCAATGAACAAAGAATCTCGCAAGATAGACACCTTATGTGAGAGAGTCTTTGCTGCCCCAACCCTGGGTATGCGCATTGCCAGTTACCAGAGCTATTTTTCTCAATATGAGTACTGTAGAGGACCTATTTTTCGCTGAAACAAAATTTTCACTATATTCACTGTTTTGAAAATACAGTGAAAATTATATGCCAATAAAAATATGTACTACAACTGAAACATTAGTTTTCTCTTGCACTTCAGCTAGATTAAACTGCCATGAAAATGTTGGAGCAGATGAAACAGTGAAATTTTAAGGGCAGTGAATTCATTGTTCTCTACAGTATGTACTTTGGCATTCCCGCAAAGAAATGGTAGAAGCTGTGCCCGAATTGCAAGTTAGCTCACAGCTACTCCAGACCATAACTAGGAGTATCGAATCCAATAATCAACAGGTTAAAGCTGCAGTGGACACCTACGATACCACCTCCCAAGTGGTGGATGGCATCTGCACCCACTGCCACTCCTGGCTATGTACTTCGGCCTTCACGAATGATGCCTAGCAGCAGGCCATGGCTTTACCTTTTGACGCTATGTATCTGTTCAGGCCTCAGGTGGAGCAAGCTCTGGAGGCCACGCAGAAGACTAGGTCTGCCATTAAGACTGCTAAGCCTGCACCCGGCCCCTCCTGAGGGGGTGCGAACAAGCGTCAGTTTCACAACCATCAGTCCTTTCGGGGGAGAGGAGGTTTTAACAAAAACCACAACCCTCCACCACAAATGAAAGCACAGCAGAAGGCACAAGGGCCCAAAGCGCCCAGTGCCATCTTCTGAGTTTCTGCCCAGGTCCCACCTCAGCTGTCCGAGGGGGGGACTCCTCAGCAGTGGGAGGACGTCTGACTCAGTTCTACAATCAGTGGAAATCTATAGCATCAGACAAATGGGTCCTCCGGATCATCCTCCCAAACGACAGCCCATGCTGTCGGCAGTACAGTCGGACCTTCTTGCTTCCGAAGTACAAGGCCTTCTGAACAACAGGGCAGTAGAAATAGTTCCACTCGAGCAATGAAACACAGGTTTCTGCTCCCAGTACTTTCTGTTCCAGAAGAAAACCAGCGGCATGCGCCCCATTCTGGATCTCAGAAAGGTAAACAAGTTCCTTCACAAGGAGAAGTTCAAGATGATATCACTAGGGCTTTTTCTCGGTTCTTTTCCAAACCCGTGACACGGTTGTTACCAATCGGTTGGTATTACCTGGCTGGAAAGTTTCTATAGGGTAATTTTGGTAGGTTGGCCATGTCTGAGAAACCCAAAAAGAAAACCGGTCCCACTGGGTTTCAACACTGTACTGAGTGTGGGAGGCCTTTGCCAAGGCCGACCACCACCTCATCTGTGTTTATTGTCTGGGGTTTGACCACCTCCAGTCAGACTGCCAAATTTGCAAAAACTTTCTCAAAACCACTCTAGAAAAAGGACTGAGTAGGTTGAGGGAAAGGGAGGCCGAGAAGTCCGTGGATCCAGATGACCAGCCTGGTTCACTTGTGGCCGAACCTGAAGAGGTGCCTACTAACCTGGGCGATACCTCCTCGGGCAAAAGGAGAGCCGACTCTGAGGGGTCGGTTCCATCAAAAAAGAAACGAAAATCTGCCGGTTCGGATCCAGTACCGCATACTCCAACCGCAGATGAGATGGCCAAAGCAATTAGTATTGTCCAGTCACTTCGCCCGGTTCCGTCCGAACCGGCACCGCCGGTTAGGTGGTCGGTTCAGTCAGAACCAGCTCCTTTGGATTATGGATGCTTTGGATGATTTGGATGCTTTCTATGAGGAGTGGGAGGGAGACAAAGATTATTCCAACGATAACGACCAGGGGGGTCTGGATGTGCCCATTGAACCGGACATCTCCCCAGACAGGCCCTCTGATATCTCTCCTCCCAGGCTCTCTGAGTCCCCTTCACACTTCTTGTTTTACAAGAAGGTGGCCCAAACCCTCCAGCTCCCCATGATTGAAGCTGCTGAGGAGGAAGAAGAGCCTGATTTTGTGGAGATGATGGACATCCCAGAGTCCAAAAGGTTGTCTATCCCCCTTCATAAGTCCTTAGGAAAACAAACGCAAAAGATTCTACAGACTCCTCTTTACCTCCTGTAGATAAAAGAATGGACAGGAGGTATATGTTATCAGGCTCAGCTGCAGAGTTCTTTTATTCACATTGCAACCAAGTTGGGGTAGTGCAGGCTGCAGCCAGTGACAGGGCAAACATTCCTTTGGCTTCACACCCCCAGACAAGGACTCCAGGAAAGTTGATGCCATGGCCAAAAAACTATACTTAGCATCCTCTTTGCGACTTAGGCAGGCAAATTATATGGCCTATACAGCCAGGTACCAGAAGTCCAGGTGGGATACGGTTCTGAAACTGGCTCAACAGGCCTCCCCCCAGCTAGCCAAAGAACTGGAGGAGGTGGTTGCAGATGGAATTGAGGCATCCAAAGTACAATTTGACGCTGCTGTGGACTCCAACGATGTGGCATCCAGAGTCATGGCTACATCTGTGTCTCTCAGGAGGCATGCTTGGCTCAGATGTACTAGCCTATCACAGGACACCCAGTCCAAGGCTATGGATTTTCCTGTAGTTAGTGACTCTCTGTTTGAGGAGCAGAGGCTTACATGAAGAAAATGGACAAATACAGGACAACTTACAGTAGTCCACAGGCCAAGGAAAGGCAAGCCGCTCCTCAAAAGCAGCAGTCCAGGGGCAGGGGCAGGCCTTTTTACCAAGCCCCGGCCTCCTCTTCTTACCCACAACAGGGGGTTTTCCAAGGGAGGGGGATGAGCAGGGCTGCTTCCTCCTCCCAGACTAAGGCTCCTGCCAAGCAGACACCCTGAGGTGTCAGCCCGGGTCGACTCCCCAATCCCAGTAGGAGACAGGCTGGCTTACTGCTTTCAGGTTTGGAAGTCTGTTACCTCAGACAAGTGGGTCCTGGAAGTAGTAAGCCAGGGACTGGCCCTCAGTTTCAAAAGGTACCCAAAAAGGAGGGCCAAGTCTTATCCACCTGCATCAGTCTCAGAAATCCTTGCCCTGGAGGCAGAGGTTTCCTCTCTCCTAGCTCTCAGAGCCATAGAGAAGGTTCCTACTCAACGCAGGGGAAAAGGCCTGTACTCCAGGTACTTCCTTACCCCAAAGAAAACAGGAGTGGCGACCCATCCTGGATCTAAGGTACTTGAACAAATACATGTCAAAACCCAAATGCAAAATGGTAACTCTGGGAATAATCCTTCCCTCTTTAAGGCCAGGAGATTGGCTAGCATCACTGGACCTCAAGGATGCCTACTTCCGTATCCCTATAAAGGTGCTCCCACAGAAAATACCACCGGTTCAAGTTGCCTTCAGGCCACTGTCCGTTCAAGGCCATGCCTTTTTGCCCAACATCATCTCCAAGAGTGTTCACAGAGTGCCTTGCAGTAGTGGTGGCTTACCTCAGAAGACAGGGTTTCACCATTTTTCCATATATGGACGGCTGGCTGCTGGTAGGGCAGTCATCAGATCAGGTCAGGACAGCTCTGCAAACCACCCAGGACTTGCTCAGTTCTCTGGGGTTTCTTCTAACTCTGCCAAAATCTGTCCTCAAACCAGTACAGCTTCTCACCTTCACAGGGGTGGAATTGGATACCGTCCAAGTAAAAGCCTTCCTTCCTTCCTCTGGCAAGGGTTAAGGCCTTAGTAGACCTCGCTTCCTTCTTTCGGCCTCAAGTTTCTCTTCCAGAGAGACAGTTCCTCCAACTCTTGGGCCACTTGGCAGCCTCCACTGCAGTGGTTCAGGGAGCCAGATTTCAGATGCGGGACATTCAGTTCCATCTAAGGTCCTTTTGGTCACAGAGAAGGGGCACTCTCTCCAAACTGATTCCAGTGACCCGAACTCTGGTACAGACTCTCCAGTGGTGGCTGGACCAGGACAACCTCAGACAAGGGGTTTCATTTCTTCCTCAAGTTCCATCAGTAGTACTGACTACAGATACTTCTCTCCTAGGCTGAGGAGCCCACCTGGGAGCCCTAACAGCTCAGGGAATCTGGTCCCCGAAGGAATATCTTCTTCATATCAATCTCCTGGAACTCAGGGCAGTTTTCCTAGCCTTTCAAACCGTCTCTGTTTCAGTCAGGGGCAAGGTGGTCCAAATCGGGACGGACAACAGTACCACAATGTGGTACATCAAAAAGCAGGGAGGCACTCGGTCCACGGCCTTGTGCACGGAGGCCATGAAAATTTGGTCTCTGGCCTATCCCTTCAGACTTCCCTGGTAGCGGTTCATCTTCCTGGAAAGACAATGTGTTAGCAGATGCCCTGAGCAGGATTTCACAGAGACATCAGGAATGGTCCCTGAATCCTCACATTTTGAGGATCATTTTCTCCAGATGGGGCATCCCAGAGATATCTATTTGCAGTACCAGACAATCATCAACTTCCTCTGTTTTGTTGCAGACCTCCAGTCCTGGGGACAGTTCCCCAGGATGCCCTCATTCTGGACTGGAAGGGCAGGTTTCTCTATGCCTTTCCTCCTTTCCCTCTCATGTTCAGAGTTCTGATCAAGATAAGAACTCAACCCTGCACAGTGATTTTGGTGGCTCCAGTTTGGGCCAGACAGCCCTGGTATCCTCTTCTGTTGCCCTTTGCTGTGTCACGTCCCCTGTGTCTTCCCAGGAGATAAAATCTTTTCTCCTCCTCCCAGGGGCGGATCTGGTTCCCCAATCTCCAGTCCCTCAACCTCAAGCCCTGGCTCTTGAAGAGTTAGAATATGCAGCACTTCATCTCTCTCAGGGAGTTCTGAATATTCTAAAGGTCTCCAGGAAACCTTCCACTAGAAAAACTTACAATTCGAAATGGAAGAGGTGTTCAGTATTTGGTGCTCTCAGAAAGGCATCCTGCCTGATTCTGCAGGCATTTCCACAACCTTAGACTATCTAGTTCATCTGAAATGGTCTAGGCCTTAGGCCTGCCACTCTGAAGGTTCGTCTGACAGCTCTCTCTGCATTCCTCTCAGCAGGGAAGGGTTCATCTTACTTCGAGAGACGGCTCTTGCAGCAGGTTACACCATTTGGACTGAAGCCAGCGGGCACCAGGACCCCACGGAAATTTTCTAGCTAGCAGTATTCAGCGGGGACCGCCCCTGACGTCGGTCCCACCCCCGACGTCGGTCCCACCCCCGACGTCAGGCACAGCACATAAAGGGGCGAGCAGTCCCCCAGAACCTCCAGTCCTCTTTTCCCGCCGTTGACTCGCCGGCATCGGCCTCTGTCTCTACCTAGCGCACGACGACTTAGAACTTCAAGAGATTCTGCTTAACTAATGTCCTCTCCAGCTCCTTCATTTGAGGGTCGACTTTCAAAGTGTACCTGCGGAAAACAGATCCCTTTCAAGGATCCTCATTCTTTCTGCGTGCGGTGCTTAGGCCCTGACCACGATACCAAGGCCTGCTCCTTTTGCCAAGGTTTCAACAGCCACACCAGGATCCGCCGTCAGAAGGCACTTCAGGCTTCCGGTGAAGGTCCGGGCTTCCTGCGGTTCTTCGACTCTTCAGCCCATCAAGACTTCCAGGCCCTCGGCTTCCTCCACTCCCTTTCGGGCCTCTTCAAAGTCCTCTAAACGCCACAACTCTTCCTCTTCCATCCGACGTCGGGACCCCAACTCCAGGTCGGTCTCCCAGCCCCCTAGGGGCCCGGATCCTCCACTCAGGAAGGCGAAGGACCTGACGTCCCTAAAGTGGACGACGGACCCGACGTCGGCCAAGCACCAGACGCTGGCCAGGCGTTCACCGGACCCAAAGTCGTCGGCCAAGCAACCAACGTCGGCTTCACCGGAGCTGAAGACCACCTCCCAGACACCGCGTTGCCCGAAGACCAGGCGAGCAACACAGAGCATGCCGGGCTTCCGAGGGAACCTTCGCCCACCCCGGAGACACCCGAGGACCCAACCCCGGCGACAGACCACCGGTGTCAGGCCCATCATCGGGCATGAATATTCAAGAAGTAAAGGAACTCTCTACTTTCTGATGGGACACCATCTGTAAAGACATCGTCCCAGTAAAGCCTCCTACTTCTTCACCTCCTACGCCCCCTCCTCCACCACAGGGGCCAGCAGGATAACCGCCAACCCCCAGGGAGCAGACTCTACCTCCTAGTGGTAGATCCCAGGATCGGAGAAGGCCTCCCTTAAGATCTCCATCAGGGTCTCCCAGCCCCAAGCGACCCAGACATCGGCGGTATACTCCGTCAGGGGAGGACTCCAGATTGGATACCTCGGATTACTCCAGATTTCCTTCTCCACTCAGCATTTCATCACATGACCTTCCCAGGTCTCCTCCAGGTGATCCCTCTTTCTCTGAGATCATGAGGCACATCCAGGACAACATGGGGTGGGATGCTGATGACCTCGACCCCGAAAGGTAGCGCCTTGCCCATTATCTTGACCGAAAGACCCAAAGCCTGTGGTAATGCCCCTTGGTGGACACCTTGAGGAAATCACCAACTGCGTGGAAGCGCCCCAGACTCCACTCCTGCGGTGCCGAAGAAAGCTGACCGCCTGTACAAGGCCCCGAGAGAGGACCAGTACCTGGCTCAGCAACCTCTGGCAGACTCCCTGGTCATTACGACCTCACATGACCAGTCCCAAAGACCACAACACATGAGCACACAGCCACCGGACCAGGAATTCAAACAATTGGACGCCCTTGGGAGACGCATGTGTGCGGCTGCTACATGCTCCATCAGGTCCCTGAACTACCTAACCCACATGGTACAGTTTCAGAACGCCCTATGGGAACAGGGACAGGACCTGGTCGATAAGCTTCCGGATGGCCATCAGAAGGCGGCGCTCCTAAACTTTCTCCACACAGGGTCTGATGTGGGGACCCAAGTATTATGAGCCACATATGATTCTGCGGACTCGTCCGCTAGAGCTGCAGCTTCAGGCATCTGCCTCCGGCGACGCTCTTGGCTCCGTGTCTCCAGCTTCACCCCGGACGTACAGAAGAACATTCTTGACGTCCCCTACAACGGCAAGGTACTCTTTAGTGAACCCTCGGAGAAGGTGATCACCAAACTCCAGGATGCTGGGAAGGCAGTCAGGTCTGTACATGCCATGTACAGACCCAGGCCCGGTTACTTTCGTAGGAACCAGAGCCGTTTTCACAGCCGGCAACAAAGGCAGCAGCCACGTTCCGGCCAGCAACAAAGGGGCACCTTTCAGCGGAAAGCCCGGGCTAAGGCGTCCCCAGGCAGAGCCCAACGCTACACTAAACTGGCCCAGCCTGCAGGGACCAGTGCTGCCACAGCATTACTTCTTCCCGGTCCCCCGCCCCTCCTCTGGATCAACGGGCGCAAAAGGTCGGGGGTCGCATCGCTCGCCACTTTTCAGGGTGGCAGTTGATTACCACCGACCGGTGGGTTCTCCAGTTGGTCAAGAAAGGTCACTTCATAGAATGTCTCAACCACCCACCAGCATGACCTCTCCTGCTTTCCCGTTACTCGGGTGAGCACGCCCTGCTTATACAGCATAGGGTGCTCGCGCTCCTGGAAAAAGAAGCGATAGAGCATGTTCCACGGAACCAGAGGGGTGCAGGATATTATTTTCACTTCTTTCTGGTTCCCAAGAAAACGGGACCTCCGTCCGATACTGGACCTCAACGAGTCGGTTCTGTACAAGTGCTTCCGCATGGTGACCATCCCAGGTCTGATTCCTATGCTCAAGCAGGGTGCCTTTCTAGCGTCCTTGGACATGCAGGACGCTTACCTGCACATACCCATCGCTCAAGCGCACAGGAAGTTTCTGTGCTTCGAGTTCCAGGGCCACCATTATCAGTTCCGAGCCCTCCCTTTCAGACTGTCATCGGCACCTCGGGTATTCACGAAGTGTATGGCGGTTGTAGCGGCGACTCTGTGGAGGCAAGGCCACTACGTGTTCCCCTACCTGGACGACTGGCTTCTCATAGCGCCCTCTCGGGAGGCCTTGATATCCGCCATTCATTATACTCAGTCTCTGTTCGAGATGCTGGGCATCTTGGTCAATCAAGAGAAGTCACGTCTGGTTCCGTCTTAGACTCTACAGTCCATAGGCGCAGTTCTGGACACCATCCAAGGGAAAGCCTTTCTTCCCCTAGGACAGAGCGGAACACATCATATCTCTCATCAGGGACATTTCAGCAAAGAAGACTGTTCCTGTCAGATTGGTCCTTTGCCTGCTCGGACACATGGCTGCGGCCATTGCAACAGTCCCGCTTGCTCGTCTCCACACACGGGTCACCCAGCGGATGTTACGGGTCCAGTGGGATCAAAAGCAAGACCATCTGCAGCTTCCAATCCGTATCACGTAGACCGTAATCCGGGATTGGCAATGGTGGCTAGATCCGAAGAATCTATCGGCAGGGGTCCCCTTCATTGCGCCGTCTCCAGTTGTGACACTCTCCACAGACACCTCAGGGCTTGGATGGGGAGCACATCTCGACGGTGTCTGGTCTCAGGGCCTGTGGACAGCCCAAGAGACTCATCTTCACATAAACATCCTGGAAATGAGAGCAGTTCTTTACGCCCTGCAGGCCTTCCAGTCGGAGATTCCACTGGGTACTCTTCTGTTACAGACAGACAATTACGTGGTGATATATTACCTCAACAAGGAGGCACCCATTCCTACCAACTTTGCAGGGAGGCCATGAGGGTGTGGGATTGGGGTTTGCAACACGGTGCAAACCTCATTGCTGTTCATGTCCCAGGAGTGGACAACGTCATCGCAGATGGCCTGAGGCGCTCTCAGGCCAGAGTCCACGAGTGGGAACTACTCCAGGAGGTAGTAGAGGATCTGTTTCACAGATGGAGTACGCTAGAGTTGGACCTTTTCGCATCCCCCATCCAATGCAAAACTGCCCAATTTTTGCTCGCTAGATCCAAGGCCTGGTGTTTTCTGGCGAGATGTGTTGTCCCTCTCCTGGGCAGGCATATTCCTCTATGCCTTCCCCCCTTTCCGTTGATCCAGAGGGTTTTTCTGAAACTTCGCAGAGAGCAAGCAACGCTGATACTCATCGCGCCATTCTGGCCCAGGCAAATCTGGTTCCCTCTACTACACCAGCTATCCCGGGAACCTCCGGTGCCTCTGCCAATCAGCTCTCACTTGTTGTCTCAGGAGGAGGGCTCCTTGGTCCATCCGGACCTTCGTTCGTTGAGCCTGCACGCTTGGCTCCTAGAGGCATAGTCATTTTGCAACACGGGGTCTCGCAAGAGGTAGCTGATGTCCTGGTGGCTGCGAGAAAACCGGCCACTCATGCCACTTACGCCATGAAATAGCACCATTTTGCCTATGAGCTCAAGTGCGGGGGGTTTCGCCTCTAGACTGTCCAGAAAAGTCGGTCTTGGACTACCTCCTGTCTCTTTTTCAGACAGGCTTGGCCTACTCCTCGAACAAAGTACACCTCTGTGCCATATCAGCCTATCATTGTCCGATAGGCCAACGCACCATATCCCAGTTGGACACGGCACGAGCCTTCCTGAGAGGTATTCTCCACCTTAGACCTCCGATTAAGGATCCAGTTCCGCCATGGGATGTATCCTTTGTCCTGGAGCAGCTCACGCTGCCACCCTTTGAACCAGCCACGGATTGCGAGCTACGTCTTCTCACTTCGAAGACATTGTTTTTTAGTTGCCGTTACTTTGGCCAGAAGAATTTCTGAACTCCATGCACTCATGTGCAAAGAGCCTTATTTGGTTTTTCACCAATACAAGGTATCCCTATGGACTAATCCCAAATTTCTGCCTAAGGTGGTCTCAGCTCTCACTCTTAATCAAGACATCGATCTACCAGTGTACTTTCCCAACTATTCGAATCGAGGAGAGGCCCTGTTGCACACCCTAGATGTGCATAGGTGTCTCTGATACTACCTGACCAGAACCAAACACCACTGAAAATCAGACCAGCTTTTTGTCTGCTTTGCCCACAGGATGATGGGAGCTCCTGTTTCCAAACAGTCGCTGTCCAGGTGGCTCATTCAGTGTATCACGTTCTGTTACCAGAAGCACAGCAAACCCTTACTGGGCACGGTTAAGGGTCATTCCACAAAGGGGATTGCTACCTCCTTTGTGGCTGTTAAGAATATGTCCACCTCGGCCATCTGTGCTGCAGCTACTTGGAGCTCCGTGCACACTTTCATCAGGCATTATAGCCTGGATATTACATCGAGGCGAAGAGCAGGTTTTGGTCTAGCAGTCCTTCAAGGACTTCTGTCCTAGGCTTTGGTTTCATTAAGGATCTCTACCTTCCCTCCTCCCAATGGTGTGGGATTTCCATGATTGCTTGGGAATCTGTCCTAATGGTGTAACCTGCTGCAAGAGCTGTTTCTCGAAGTAAGGTAGTACAGTTATGTAAAAACTTACCGTAACAGTAGATCTTCGAGAACAGCTCTTGCAGCAGGTACTTTCCCTCCCACCATCCCCACTGGAGGTAGATTCTAGTTCCAACATCCTTCTCCTAGGATCAGGTGTCTCAGCATTTCTCTGACTGCCATTTGATGGCGGATCCTCAGTCTCCTCTTCTGATGTCATCCATCCACCCTTAAACGGGAGTCTCCAGCGGGAGAACTGGGGATTCTGGGGGACTGCCCACTTATGTACTGTGTCTGACATCGGGGGTGGTCCCCGCTGAATACTGCTAGCTAGAAAATTTCCGTGGGGCCCTGGCGTCTGCCTGCTTCAGTCCAAATAGTGTAACCTGCTTCAAGAGCTGTTCTCGAAGATCTACTCTTACGGTAAGTTCTTACATAACTGTACTTTCCCTGGCATCTCATCCTGTTTTCAGAAAGTTTTTCAAAGGTCTGCTTAAGCAATATACCATGAGAGGGTGTTGGTGATGCCAGGATTTACCTACGCCCTGGGGTGTTTGGCCACGAGGTGCAGCTAAGTGGCCAAAACACCCCAGGGCAGTAAATCCTGGCATCACCAACATTTTCGAGTGGCATATTGCGATTATACAATGGACATCTGTATATTTTGTGTGTAAAACATTAACAAAAAAAAGCTGGTTTAAATGTTTTATTAGATTTTATTAGATTTGTTGTTACACTTGGTAAAATAGTTCTTTGTTGGTAGGTATGCGCATGTGCAGTGGTGTCAGCAAGCAGGCGAGGAGATCCTCTTAATGGTTACAGTTTGGGGAAACCCGAGACTCGAGGAAACCCCGGGTGTGAGACCAGTCATGTAAGCTGTAGTGCATATTTAAAGGGGGAAAAAACAAAGCGAGGTAATTTTGTTGTGGGATGTTTTCTACAGTGTGGCTGACAAACTGTAGAAGCAGGTTTCTGAAAGTGAAACAAAAAGAGAGCGCCCAGGGGAAGAGCAATTTCTTTTTTCAAAAGCCAGAAAAAAAAAATAATTTCCTGTAACTAGAGTTTTTTTATGTTGAATTCATAGCTGAATTACATTTTTCATATTGTTTACTTGGACGCCAACATCATGGCTTTATGGAGGTTTTGCCCTGCGACTGTTTGTGTTTTTGCCGGGTTTGTGTTTCTAATGGTCGCATTGATTTCAGAAGGGACCTGGATGTGGCTTACTGGCGACTGGCACTCTTCCCATGGGGTGATTGTAGCTTTTACAATGGGAGAGGAGTGCCAGGTAACCAATGAAAGTACAGGATTTGTGTCTGATTTTAATGCCCATTGTATAAATTAAGCAATATACCACGAGAGGGTGTTGATGCCAGGATTTACCCATGCCCTTGGATGTTGTTGGCCAGAACACCCCTGGGCATGGGTAAATCCTGGCATCACCAACATTCTCGAGTGGCATATTGTGATTATACAGTGGACATCTGTATATTTTGTGTGTGGAAAAATAAGAAAAAACTAAGTTGGTTTAGATGTTTTATTAGTTTTTATTAGATTTGTTGTCACACTTGGAAAAATAGTGCTTTGTTGGTAGGTATGCATATGTGCAGTGGTGCCAGCAAGCGGGCGAGGAGATACCCTGAATGGTTACAATTTGGGGAAAACAGAGACTCTAGGAAACCACAGGTCCAGAGTCCAGCAATGTAAGCTGTACTAGTACATATTTAAACGGAGGAAAACGAAGAGGTAATTTTGTTGTGGGATGTTTTTTACAGTGTCCCTGACAAACTGTAAGAACAGGTTTCTGAAAGTGAAACGGAAAGAGAGAGCCTGGGGAAAGAGCAACATGTCGTCGTCCCCCCCGAACCCAGAAAAAAAAAATGAATTTCATGTGATTTGGAGGTTTTTTTTTTTTAAATTTATAGCTGAATTACATTTTTGAAACTTGCAGGATTTTTCATATTTACTCCGACAGCAACATCGTGGCTTTGTGGGGGTTTTGCCCTGTGACTGTCGGTGTTTTTGCTGATTTTGTGTTTGTGATGGTCACATTGATTTCAGGGGGGCCCTTGATGCGGTTTACTGGTGGCTGGCACCTCTTCCCGTGGGGTGATTGTAGCTTTTACAACGGGAGAGGTGTGCCAGATAGCCAATGAGATTAGAGGATTTGTGCTTCATTTCTATGCCCATTGTATAATCCACATTAACCCTCCCTTTAGGGAGCCTACTCCGCCTTGGGATCTTAATGTCTGCATTACTTAGCTGATGCAGCCACTCTTTGAGCCTGTGGCTTTGGCTGAATTGAAGTACTTGACCTGGAAAACTGTGATTCTGATAGCTGTTACTTCTGCCAGGTGGTTTAGTGAATTACAGGCCCTGTCAGTTGAACCTGACTTCATATCCTTCCATAGAGATAAAGTGGTCCTAAGAACTAAGAAGTTGTTCTTGCCTAAAGTGGTATTGGATTTCCACCTAAACCAGTCCATATCGCTCCCTGTGTTTTTCACTGACCATTCTTCAGGGGAAAGAAGATTATACAGTTTGGATGTTAAAAGGGCTCTTAGCTACTACATAGAGCATACTAAGGCACACAGAAATGACCGTCTTCAATTGTTTCTCACTTATGATAAAGTGGGGAAAGGTAAGCGTGCCACTAAAAGATCTATTGCCAGGTGGAATGTTTCTTGTATACAATTTTGCTATGACAAATTGGGTAGAACACCCCCTTCAGGCCTAAGGGCTCACTCCACTAGGGGTACAGCTGTCTCTCTAGCTGCGGCCAGAGATATTCCCTTGTTAAAGATCTGTAAAGCAGCCACCTGGAAAACAGTACATACATTCCCCAAGCATTACTCCCTGGACATCCAGGCTAGGAGTGATGCTAGGTTTGGCACAGCAGTACTGCAGAGCCTGTTCCCAAAGTAGGTTCTACATTCCCTCCTCCATGGAGAACTGCTTGGTAGTCTGCATTATGTCTGAATACAGCAAGACTTCATGTTGTTTGAAGAAAAAATTACTCACCATAGTAATGTTTCTTCTATTGGAGTCTTGCTGTATTCAGAACCCCCGAACCTGTTTTTGGGAAGTGGGCTGGCAGGTACAGTGTTGCACCTCAGGGGTGTACCTTGTACCCTCCCTTTTGGTGGGGCACCTGTTATGTTTATTATTCTTATGTTCATAGCCTAAATTGTCACTACCTTGTTTCTTCTTGGGTTCTCGACTTGAGTCTTTTTGGACCCCAAATCTATTTTTTGCCTTTTGGCTACGTTTCAAAAAATTTCCATATTTTAGAGCCTAGTTAGTTAGTTGCTCATAAGAATCTGACGGTTACACTGGGAAGTACCACAGACAGAGGTTTGAAAACCGAGCTTGAGCTCAACGTTCCATGCTTCTGTATGGAGTTAACTCTTTCCTCTCCGGGGCAGTTCAAGTGCTGGGGCTAACTGCATTATGTCTGAATACAGCAAGACTCCATTAGAATAAACAACATTACTATGGTGAGTAATTTTTTCTTCTTACCTCTCTGTAGCACTGTCTGTCCTGGGGGAATTGCGTGTCCAGTGCTCTATACCAAAGGTTATCTTTGATGCGCATTTGGTCTAGCAGCGACTGGGAGATCCAGGGGGTGTCACGGTGTTTCACTATCTGCTTGGAGAACGGGACGAAGATGTCACAAGCAGCATTAAAGGTAGAGATACAGTAGGAGAGGGTGGCGTCTACTGACTGGGCAGTGTGGATGGGGGACCATTCGCAAGTTGAGAGGTATGATTTGAGGCGGGAGAGGGACCCTTTTCTGAGGCGACTTTGGGGGGAGGGACTGGGGGAAGTTTGTTTGACCACCAGCAGGTAAGTGGGGAGTGGTCACTTGGAGTATCTGGGAGCACTTTGACACGGATGAAACTATTAGGTCGGTTAGCGAAGATGAGTTCGATTAGTGTTGAGGTCCCAGTTTTAGCATCCAGTCTGGTGGGAGACTGGAAAACATTGGTAAGGTAATATGATAGAACGGATTCTTTGTAGGAGATAGATACAGTACAGGGGATAACCAGTTCACACTGAAGTCTTCCAATACAATGATTTCACTATTGGATGGGAGGTGAGTGATACTGATCAATACTGAGTCAAAGGCGGGCTTTTGGTTACATGGGGGGATGTAGACTGCTGTAACAAAGTGTTTTACCAGGATTGCCGAGGAGTAACTTAGTGCCAAGGGTTTGGGCACCATGTGCGGGGGGCGGGGGAGAGACAGGGAGGGCATGCAGGGAGTTTCTGATGTAGAGCGCACAGCCACAACCCCGTTTACTTAGCCTGTCTGCTCGGAAGATGGAGTAATTATTGAGGGCGACAGAGGTGTCAGGGGTGTCTTTGGAGAGCTAGGTCTCAGATGAGGCTAGAATGTCTGGGGAGTGTTGAGCAATCCAGCCTTGGAGGGGTTTGAGCTTTTTTATAGGCTACAGATGTTGAGGGAAGCCAGCAGTAGGTTACCAGATCTGCCCACATGGGGGACACCTGATGCGGGCGGCTCAGGCTTAGGGTGCACATTGCCCGGTAGTAGGTGGAGGAGTGCATGCCGGAGCAGTGCAGTCCTGAGTGTTCTGAGTTTTGTGTGAGATGTATGGGATGAGGGGAGGTGTTTTGTGGGCAAGACCAGGGTGGGAAGGGTGCATATGAGGTGTGCCAAGAGACCGGATGCTGTGGGGTGATAGGGGCAGGGAGGGTGGCGATGGGCCAGGGGTAAGGGGGGCGGTCAGGATAGAGGTACTGCACAGGTCAGGAGGGGCGCTGATGAACATAATGTGGAGGTAAGGGGAGGGGGGGTAACGGGCCAAAAAGATTAGGTAGTACCCCCAGGGGTGGGTCACATGAGAGGGGAAGGAGTGCCATGGTATTGGGCAACAACTTAGGTGACCATTCCTTGGTGGGGGTGGAGGGAGGGAGGGAGTGCCTGTTAGGGCCGAGAAAGAGCGGTTGCATGGTGATACTATAATTAGTTTGGTTGGACTAGTGGCTTCTAGTGATGAGCGAGTATAGGCTGCGAGTGGGGAAACTGGTTGATTGGGGTTTTTTTTTTTTTTTGGTCACGTGAGCCTTACCATATAAAGGTTTGCTCACCAAGGGTGGTGAGGCAGCCAACGCATAGTGTCGGCAGGGCCAGCAGTCCTTTACACATAGCGTCGGCAAGGCCAGCAGTCCTTTAAGTTCAGCCATGAGCAAGCGGCTGTTTGTTCAAGCACCTCCATACCTGTGTTCACTGAGGGAGAGCAGCTCCAGGGAGCCCTCGCGACCTCTGCTTGCTATTAGGAGTAGCAATGGAGAAGAAAGAGGAGGAGAAGGACACAGTATTAAATAAGGTAGGGGAATGGAAGGCGGCCTGGGGGAGAGACAGTCAGGCACAGTTTTTCCCTGAATCTCCCGGAGCGTGGTTGAGAGATTTCAGTAAGGTGAAACATTTACTTGAATTATGCTCTGCAGCACACCAGAATTCAGTAAGATGAAACAGTTAATTAAATTATACTACGTAGCACACCTTGGGCAGCAGAGTAGCAGTACAATTAAACAATTAATGTTAATTAAAATCATACCAGCAAGTGCAGTAGTTTGAGGTAGTCAATTAAGGTAGCTGGTAATTTTTGTAAAAAGGGCAGCAGGTGTAGTAATATTTCAAGACAGAAAAAATCTTTACTGCTTCACAGACTTTTAAAGAATACAGTAAGATTCCCTTGGAAGAAACAAGATTACTATGTTAAGTAATTTTTTTTCTTGTAATCTACTCTGAAGCCACACCTGACAGACTGGCAGCAAAGCAGACAATTGACAGGAGGGATTGTCTGCTACATCGACCTCTGCTACGGGTTGGCTGGTAGGGAGCCTCCCTTAGGGGCTTATTCCTCCAGACATGCTGCTGCCTCATTGGCTGCTTCCAGGGACCTCCCTGTCCAGGAGATCTGCAGGGCTGCTACCTGGAAGTCAGGGCACACTTTATCTAACACTACCACATCAACCTTGAGTCATGCCGGTTTGCTGGTTTTGGGACCTCGGTTCTCCTATCCGTGTTCACTAGATAGAGGTGTGTGCCTTGCCCATTCCTCTCTGAGAACTGCTAGGAGTCTGCCTAAGTGTGGATAGTGCACCATATCCACGCCACTAGAAATGAGAAGGTTACTCACCTGTAACAGAGTTCTAGGAATGGTATATGGTGCACATCCACACAACCCATCCGACCTCTCCAGCAAGTAGCACATGGATCCCTGCTTCCAATGTGTAAAATGTGACATCAGGGGGCAGTGCTGAGGATTATACAATGGGCATGGAAATGAAGCACAAATCCTCTAATCTCATTGGCTACCTGGCACACCTCTCCTGTTGTAAAAGCTACAGTCACCCCTTGGGAAGAGGTGCCAACCACCAGTAAGCCACATCAAGGGCCACCTTGAAATCAGTGCAACCATCTCTCACACAAAACCAGCAAAAACACCGACAGTCGCAGGGCAAAACCTCCACAAAGCCACGATGTTGCCGTCCAAGTAAACAATATGAAAAATCCCGCAAGTTTCAAAAATGTAATTCAGATAAGAATTTTAAAAAAAAAACTCTAATCACAGGAAATTTTTCTTCTTTTCTGGTTTTCGGGGGGAAAAAAATTGTTGCTGTTTCCCCAGGTTCTCTTTCTGTTTAACTTTCAGAACCCTTATCTTACAGTTTGTCAGCGACACTGTAAAAAACATCCCACAACAAAATGACCTCTCTTCATTTTTGCTCCGTTTAAATATGCACAAATACAGCTTACATTGCTGGACTCCGGACCCACGGTTTCGTCGAGCCTCTGTTTTCCCCAAACTGTAACCATTAAGCATATCTCCTCGCCCACTTGCTGACATCACTGCACATGCACATACCTACCAACAAAGCTCTATTTTTCCAAGTGTAACAACAAATCTAATAAAAACTAATAAAACATCTAAACCAACTTAGTTTCTTCTTATTTTTTCACACACAAAATATAAGATGTCCATTGTATAATTGCAATATGCCACTCAAGAATGTTGGAGTTGCCAGGATTTAACCATGCCCCAGGGAGTTTTGGCCACTTTGGCTGCGCCTCGTGGCCAAACACCCCAGGGCGTCGGTAAATCCTGGCATCACCAACACCCTCTCATGGTATATTGCTTAAGTATACCACCCGCGAGGAGTTTAGCTTGAAGATGTTCTGGCTGGATTTAAAAGGTTAAGGAAGACTGCCCGAGTGTGAATGTGCACCATATACCACTCCTAGAACTGCAATTACAAGTAAGTAACTCTCATTTTCTGATGCAGCTATTTCATAGAAACATAAAAAGGTGACGGCAGGAGGAGATCAAAGGTCCAGCAACTCTGCCCTTGTGATCCCGAGATTCTAAGCGATCCTGGGTCCTAGCTGGTAGATTCCCCTTGCAGATTTGATTCTAGCATACTCCTTGTCACAACCCCTTTTGAATGCTGATATGATCCTAGCTCCTACCACTTCCACATGTGGTTTGTTGCATGGCTTCACAATTCTTTCCAGGAAACAGTACTTCCTAAGATCTCTCCTGAAACTCCCACCCCTCAGTTTCCATCCATGCCCCCTCATGTTTTGAGTTTGTGGCCTTGGTGAATAGTTGTTCATAGTGTACTGAATTTAAACCTCTCATGTACTTAAAGGTTTGTCATGTCCCCCCCCCCCTTTCTCTCGTAGATTCAAATGAGTACATGCTTAATGCCTCCAGCTGCCCCTCATACGGCAGCCCCTGTATCATTTTGGTTGTCCTTGTCTGAATAGTCTCTATCCTGTTCCTATCCTTCTTAAGGTATGGTCTCCAAAACTGTATGCAGTATTCCAAATGGGATCTCACCATACATCTGTACAGTGGAAGTATCACATCCCTGTGCCTACTGTCAGATCATCTCCCTATGCATTCCAGCATTTTGTTGGCACTACTGTATGCTGTGTTGCATTGGCGGGATTGTTTAAGGGTGTCATTAACAACTCATGGATCCCTTTTCTTTTTTGAGTCCCTGAGTTTGACCCCGTTTATCCAGTAGGTTGTTCTAGTGTTATTCCTGCCAATATGCATCATTGTACATTTCTTGGCATTAAATTCCAGAAGCCAGATACTAGACTCTTGTTCTAACCTTTTCAAATCATTTTGAACGATTCTCACCGCTTGTTAACTGTCCACCTCCCTCCCCAAATTCAGTGTTGTCCATGAACAGTGTAATCTTGCCCTGGATACCTACTCCTATGTCGCTGATGAACACATTGAACGGGATTGGGCTCAATACTGAGCCTTTGCAGAACCCCTTTTGTCACTTCTCCCACCTCTGACATCTCCCCATTGATCGCCACGCTTTTTGTCTCTTCCTTCCATCCAGCCAGTTTCCCACCCACTTAACGATGCAGTTTGCTATGCCCAGATCCTCTAACTTCAACATTTGTGTGGTACTGAATCAAAGGCTTTGCTGAAGTCAAAGTAGAGGCGGTCCACTGGTCAGCTGCTATCCACTTCCCTAGATACCCAGTCAAAGAAAGTAGTCAGATTTGTCTGGCACGACCTGCCTGTAACGAAACCATGTTGTTTGTCATCCTGTAGGCCATGCTTATCCAAGTAGTCTACTAGGTCTTGTTTAATCAGGGCCTCCATTTGCCTTCCTAACACTGGTGTGAGGCTGAACGGCCTGTAGTTACCGGCCTCTTCCCTGCTACCACCCTTAAGCAGAGGCACCACGTCTGCTCTTTTCTAGTCATTAGGTATGATTCCCCTCTGGAGAGAGAACAGTTAAACAGGTGTGCTAAGGGGTCTGCTGACTCGCTCGCTAACTCTTACATTTTCCTTGGAGGTATTCCATCCAGACCAGGAGATTTGTCGATCTCTAAATGCTAAAGCACCTTTCTGACCCTGCCTGCGGTAATACTTGGTGTTTCCATTTTTGGCACTCCCCTGCCGTGTGCTGTAATGCTGCAGTCTGACATTGGTCCACTGTGTTCTTTGGTGAAAACTGAACAGAAGTATTTGTTCAGAGCGGTGGCCTTCTGCCTGTCCTCTTTCATTATCCTATCCCCATCCCTGATTTGAACTACCCCTCCACCCTTCTTCTCTTGCAAATATCTGAAAAACCTTTTGTTCCCCTCCCTGACACCTTTAGCTATCTGAAGCTCTGCAGCCACATTTGCTTGTCTCACTGCTGACTTAGCCTCCTTATTCTTGAGTATGTATTCCTCCCATAGATCGTTATCCGGCTTACTTTTGAAGTTGCGGAATGCTTCGCTCTTGACCCAAACTGCTGTCCTAACTTGACTTGTGAACTAAATGGCACTCAAGAGAGAGAAGGGACTGTATTTTGGCTCTATGGAGCTGAGAGCCTGATGATCTCCATTTCCTGGTCTTGAGTGCCGCACCTACGCCAGTACGTTATGTGATTCAGTAATATGGAGAGAGTGGGTGCGCTCTCCATAGAGTACTATAGGGATGGGTGTTAAAGTGCTTTTTCTAATACTTTAAGGTTCTGATTCAGAAATAAAGGCCACTGCTCAACGAACAAGGGCCTGTGATCAATAAACTCTCTACGTTTTCGCCATCAGTAAGAGAAGTTTGCTTGTTAATCCCATTGTTTTGGAGATGAAAGTGTACTGTAATCATTGGCAGGGTATTAAATAGCTGGTGTAGCACAGCAAAACTCCATACCTATCCAAGTGTAGTGCTAACCATTTTCTAAATTGCATAGCACTGGACTGCAAACAGTTTTTTAAGTTTTTATTTAGGTTTATATCGTCAAAATATATTAAATAATAAAGCTGACCAGCTCCATGGCGTTGAGTGATAGAGCACCCACTTGGCACACTGGCGACCCGGGTTCAAGCCTGGGATGACAGGAGCAGAGGCTGGTAGGGAGAATGATGGAGCGTTCGCTCAGAGAGTAGCACGTGTTGTTGCGCAGAGGCTTCGCTGGTGTGGGTGACTACACGTCATCTGACTCCATCTCCAAGGTGTCACCACAGTGTTTCCCTCTGGGGAGTGGTCCAGAAAAACGGAAAAATAGCACTCAACCAGGCCTGACTGGTTGAAAGCTAGCATGTAATGTGCCTCCACGCCAGCAGTCCAGCAAGCGCACTGTCGCTACTCTCCCATCCCTGCATGCCCCAGAGGACTCCCCAGCAGTGGTTACTCACTTTGCCTTGGTCAGGTGAGGGGAGGGGCTGGCAGGGATAAGCCAGACCCTCTGAGGACACAGTGATAGCCTAGGAGGAAGCCAGGTAGCAGTGATCGGGCGGGGGGGTGAGACTGGAGGGCATAATGGACCGATGTGCAGACCAGGAGTGGCCAGTTGGTGGTGGTGTGGGAAAGGAGCAAAAAATAAAGCCTGTTTAATTTTTCTATCAGTCTGTGCCATATGCTGTGCATTATCATAGTTAATTAGTGCTTCCAGAAGCAAACTGCTAGTCAGTATTTTTGACTTATTTAGTACCCTGATTGGTTGTAAATGTTGCAAAAGAAAGATCTGTGTTTTTTTTTTCCTTTAGATCCAAGTACAAGTGACCAAACAAATCAGCCTAGTGAAGATTCTCAGCAACCCGTAATGCACCAGCAAGTGAAAGCACAGCAGCAAGCTGAAAGCGCACAGCACCAACCTGTGAGGATGCAACATCAACCTGTCAGTGCACAGCCCCAGACCAGGAAAACACCATACCAGGCCTTAAGTGCACAACATCAGGCTGTAAGCACACAGCATCAGGCCCAGAGCGGGCAGCACCAGCAAGTGAGCACGCAGCAACAGGCCCCTGTGAGTGCACGTCACCAGGCCCCTGTGAGTGCACGTCACCAGGCCCCTGTGAGTGCGCGTCACCAGGCCCCTGTGAGTGCGCAGCAGCAGGCCCCTGTGAGTGCGCAGCAGCAGGCCCCTGTGAATGCACAGCACCAGGCCCCTGTGAGCGCACAGCACCAGGCCCCCGTGAGCGCGCAGCACCAGGCCCCCGTGAGCGCGCAGCACCAGGCCCCCGTGAGCGCGCAGCAGAAGGCCCCCGTGAGCACGCAGCACCAGGCCGCCGTGAGCGCGCAGCACCAGGCCGCCGTGAGCGCACAGCACCAGGCCACTGTGAGCGCGCAGCAGCAGGCTGGGCAGCACCAGGCCACCATGAGCGCGCAGCACCAGGCTGGGCAGCACCAGCCTTCCATGAGTGCCCAGCACCAGGCCGCCATGAGCGCCCAGCACCAGGCCGCCATGAGCGCCCAGCACCAGGCTGCCATGAGCGCCCAGCACCAGGCTGCCATGAGCGCCCAGCACCAGGCTGCCATGAGCGCGCAGCACCAGGCCGCCATGAGCGCGCAGCACCAGGCCCCCATGAGCATACAGCAGCCTGTGAACAGGTTTCCATATCCAGTGGGTGTACCTCCTCCTCCTTTGATGAATATCCAACACAATCCATTTAGCTTTCACCCCCAGCTACCTATGCACCTCCATCCAGGGGTACAGCTTATGCAGATGACTGCTCCTCCCAATGTACCTCAAGGATTGCCTCCCCCACCTCCACCTCCACCACCACCACCACCAGCACCAGCTCAACAAGCCAGCTACAGCTCTACACAGACAGATGTAAAGCATTCACAGGTATGATTTTTGTAAGTAAACAGCAGTGTTAAATCCGATCCTTGTTGGACCAGCCTGCTATAAGAAAGAAAAATGATGTGGGGCTTAGGCCAGTAGAATCTTGTTGATCTTCGCAAGATACAACTGTGAAGATGCTTCCTAGGGGTTTTCTCAATCAGTATGCTCTCTGGTTTCTGAAAGTCAGTACTGTAGAAGGGGTGGTGTGATATTTAATGGCCAAATGCCTAAAAGGGTGTAATATCTGTGTCTTAAATTGTGTACTTTCTGACACCAGGAATTCATCAGTAGAACTTTACAGTAGCAATCAGTCCAATGGATTGAGTTGCCCCAGAGACAGAATTTATGGTAATTTTAGTATCTTAGAATTAGAACTAAGTTCAGACCCTGCACTATGGTCACAGTCCCACCAATAGTCAGATTTTTATCTGAGGATATCTTCCCCATTAGGCCACACCTTTGGAACTGTAGCTGTCTGGCACTAAGGCCACATGGAAACTTCTGCGAGCCAGGGATCACCACGACAAGGTGTTTTGTTGGGGTTTTTTTTTTTTGCCTTTTTTCCCCCTTCCAGTCGCCGGCCCACAGGATCTCCCTCAGAGGTGCCTCTCCAACCCAGGACCTAACACCCGGCCTGAGACTCCCCCGTCCAGGAAGTCGGGAATAGGATCTCCCTGCTCCAACTAGAGATCTTACTTCGAGACACAGCTCTTGCAGCAGGTAGCACCATTAGGACTGAAGCCGGCAGGCGTCAGGACCCCACGGACCCACATGGTGCAGTTCCAAAATGCCCTGTGGGAGCAGGGTCTGGATCTGGCTGAGAAGTTGCCAGAAGGTGAGCAGAAGGAGGAGATGTTGCAGCTCTTCCGGACGGGTTCGGACGTGGGGACCCAAGTGCTACGAGCCGCGTACGACTCCACGGACTCCTCGGCCCAAGCAGCAGCTTCAGGTGTATGCCTCCGGAGGCACTCTTGGCTCCATGTCTCCTGCTTTACCCCAGACGTCCAGAAAAACATCATGGATGCCTCATTCAGGGGAGAAGTTCTCTTCGGTGAGCCCTCTGAGAAGGTCATCACCAAGCTTCAAGAGGCCGGGAAGGCGGTGAGGTCGGTCCAGGCGATGTACCGACCGAGGCTTAGTTTCTTTCGTAGGAACCAAAGCTGTTTTCGTGGACGGGCACAGAGACAACAGTCCCGCACCGGTCCACAACAGAGGGGCTCCGGTTCCCGCAGAGCCCAGGGTAGACAGCCCGCGGGCCGAGGTCAACGCCCAGCTAAACCAGCCCAGCCCGCAGGCCCCTCCGCCGCCACAGCGTGACTCCTTTCCAGCCCCCACCCCTCAGGATCAACGGGACATCAAGGTCGAGGGTCGCATTGCGAATTACCTGCTAGGATGGCAGTCCATAACCACCGACCGGTGGGTTCTTCAGTTGGTCGAAAGAGGCCACTTTATAGAATTCGCAGAAAAGCCACCCTCGAGGCCTCCTCTGCTCTCCCGTTACTGGGTCAGCACAAGCTACTGATCAGACAGAAATACTCGCTCCTGCAAAGGGGCGACAGAGTTAGTTTGTCGGTGAAAGCGGTGTTGATACCTGCTCTCCTTTTCCGTTGGTCTCGCCCTTATATTAAGGTGCACCTCTGTACTTGTTCAGCTTATCCGGTGGGACAGCGCACAGTGGCACAATTAGATGCCTGTCGAGGAATTCCTGAGAGGTGTTACATCTTAGGCCGCCAATTAAAGACCCAGTGCCTCCATGGGACTTACTCTTTGTCCTGGAGCAACTCACGCTCCTCCAGACTGCACGGATTGCGAGCTACGTTTTCTGTCGTGGAAAAGCGTTGTTTTTAGTTTCTATTCGTCAGCAAGAAGTTTCCAGGCTTCATGCTCTCATGTGTAAGGAGCCTTATTTGGTTTTCACCAGGACAGAGTATCCTGAGGACGAATCCTAAATTCTTGCCTAAGGTGGTCTCACACTCACTCTCAATCAGGACATTGACCTGCCTGTCTACTTCTCTAATTATTCTAATAGAGGAAGGCTGCTCCACACCCTGGATGTTCACGCAGCTTAGGTACTACCTGAGCAGAACTAAGCTGCTTCGTAAGTCGGAGCAACTTTTCGTTTCTTTACTGAAAGGATGATGGGCCAGGTATGAAACAGTCCCTTTCTCGCTGGCTTGTCCGAGTGCATATCATACTGCTATGATATCCAAACAAAAGCCCTCCGGGATCAGTCTGGGGCCATTCCATTAGGGGAGTGGCCATCTCCTTTGCAGCACTTCGTAGCGTCTCCACCTCTGCCATTTGTGCTGCAGCCACTTGGAGCTCTGTACATACCTTTATCAGGCATTATAGCCTGGACATTGCTTCACGGCGAAGAGCTGGCTTCGGCCTGGCTGTGCTACAGGGTCTCCTGTCCTAGAATCAGGACTTGGAATGAACTTTCTAGTTTCCTCCTCCCAGAGTGTTTGCAAGCGCTACTGCTTGGGAATCAGTCCTAATGGTGTTACCTGCTGCAAGAGCTGTGTCTCGAAGTAAGATAGTACAGTTACATAAGAACTTACCGTAATAGTAGATCTTCGAGAACAGCTCTTGCAGCAGGTGCCTTCCCCCCCACCTTCCCCCTTGGAGGAGGCATGGCTTCTCGAGCCTTTTAACAGGGACTTATACCCCTTTGTCTTCTGACGGTGGATCCTCATTCTCCCATTCTGATGTCATCCTGCGGCCGGAAGTCTCCGGCGGGAGAACTGGGAATCTGGCGGGACCCCGCTGAAGATAGCTAGCTAGAAGTTTTCCGTGGGGTCCTGACGCCTGCCAGCTCCAGTGCTAATGGTGTTACCTGCTGCAAGAGCTGTTCTCGAAGATCTACTGTTACGGTAAGTTCTTATGTAACTGTACTTTCCCGGCTGACCCCCCCAGCTTCCACACTCTCAGAGATGGGGCCACCCTGCGCGCCTTTACTGGGTGCCCTTTCTCAGAAGCTAGACTGCCGGATTCCCAGGAGAGAGGGTCCAGGAGAGCTGGTTGGGAAAAGTCCGGCGGTGGGCATGTGGCCTGGTCTTCGAGGCCGCTGTCGTCCTCCTGTGCACCAGGGTATCTTACTTCGAGAGGGTTCCTTCAGTAGGTCATCACATACAGGACTAGAGCCACCTGCCGTCTGGCCGCACAGCAGACTTTTTCTAGCAATACCTGATGGGAGATTGCCCACCCGTCACATAACCGTCAGCGTGACGCTATATGGTGGACGCCTGCCCTCCAGTTCTTTCCCACCATCGCCTCATGTCAGTCGCATTGCAGACTTCCCAAGCAATCGTCGTTGAAATTGCTTTTTTCCCTGTCTGTTTTCATCATGTTTTTTCTTCAAATTTTTGAATTTTCTTCTATGTCTTCACCGAAGAAGTTTTCCATTCCACATAAGGACAGCCACGTGAAGTGTGTGATCTGCTTAGGCCCAAACCATCCAGTTTCTTCTTGCCCAGACTGCCAGCCTTTTAACCAGGCCACGCGCAAACAGAGGCAGCAGGCTCTGGAGGCCCATCTTCTGAAGACCCAGCTGGCTGATGGAGCGGATCCGATCTTTTTCTCATCTCCTTCTAAAAAGAACAGAGAAAGAAAGAGAGAGCGGCGCTGGCTGGGGGTCCCAGTCCAAGGCCTCTCTGCCCTCGATCAGCAAGGCTACTTTCCAGCCACCACCTAAGGCCAAGCCGGCTCCGGATGTTAAGTCAGACAAACCCTCCTTTGTGGGCAAGTCAGCCACCAGCTCCTCAGACTGCCGCACCGCGCCTGTCTTCAAGTAGGCCCCCGGCTCTTCCGGGGACCGCCCGGCCACTAAGTCAGCAGGGGGCTCCTCCCCCTCCCACTCGGCTCCATCTGGTCAGACGCCTGTCCCTGGCGAGCACTCAGACGCAGCTCATTCATCGGGGCCTAACAGCGCTCAACCCGACATCCGGCAGAGCCTGGGGAAGACTGCCCCCCTCTTCCTCCCCCCTTCCTCTTCGCCAGTAGCTTCCCCTACTCCGACCACTGCCTTGAGCGACGATAGTGCGAAACCTCTGGACGTCGACCACACCTCTGGGTCCGTTCCACACTCTCCTGAAGGGATTGTAGGGAAGGAGTCAGTGTCTGGCCTTACTCCGGAGGCCCCTCCTATCCCTTCTTGGGGGATCACTCCCAACCAGACGCCTGTCTCAGTCAAGATCCTCCACCGAATCCAGCAATGGTTCTTCCAGCCGGACCCCCCAACCAACGACAGACTCTGAGCTAGGGTACAGCCGTCTGTCTCAGCCTTCAGCTCCTGTGTCAGAGGTGGTCCCTCTGTTGGGTTCCCTTCGCCCAGCTCCAACGCCGGACCCTGTCTGGCACTCTTCCCGATGACTGCTTCGCCGGAGCTTCCGCCGATGTATACAACGGTGGTCCCTACGTGGGTTCCCCCTCTGTCAGATCTTCTGACATTGGGCCTCTACTCACGACCCTGGACTGTCCTGCAGTACCCCTCAAGGTGTCCTGGGACATCTCATGGCTGGTCCTCCTCCGGAGTGGAATGGGGCATTGCTTTCCGGGATGTGGTCAGTACCCGGGATATGGCTATTTGGGTTACTAGGAGTATCACTGCCCTCCTGCCCCGGTAATTCTCTCTCCCCCCCCACCCTTCAACCTCCACCTCCTCCACAAGCCCCGGCTCAACTGGACTTCAAGACTTATTCACACTTGGTGGCAGGGGGCGCGCTCGGAGCTGGTTTCTGACCTAGAGAGCAGACTCCCACCACTGCGCTCTCCTAGGTCTCCATCCGCGAGGGGTTCGACTCCTTCCACAGTTCACGTCCTGGGGACCACTTGCAAGGATATTACCTTCCGGATCTTGGAGACCATCCAGATGTAGGGGATGAGGAGGAGGATGGCGATGAGTCGCCGGAGGAGCCCTCTGATCACGAGTCTACAGTCCCTAAGGGCAAGGTCCCCCCAAAATCCCTACCGGAGGACCCTTTTTCGGACCCCCTGAGGTCCATGCAGAATTATTTTGAGTGGGAGTCTGAGCAGGATCCCATGCGGCAGAGACTCTCCGAACACCTTGACCTGGAGTCTCTGTCCCCGATCCCTGTTCCCCCATGGATAAGACCTCACCTCTATGGTCTGGCAGATGCCTCATTCCATCCTGACTGTGCCCAAGAAGGCAGACAGGGTTTACCGGGCACCCAAGGATGCTCCATTCCTCAACACTCATCTGAAGGTGAACTCTGTCGTGATTTCAGCTGCTCATGACCGCTTCTCAGCGCCTAAGCACATGAGCACCTCTCCTTCGGACAAGGAGTTGAGGCAGATGGACCAGTTCGGTAAGAGGGTCTTTGCTTCAACCACATGTGCACTTCGGTCCCTTAATTATGTGGCCCACATGGTGTCGCACCAAAAAGCTACCTTGGCCAGGCTCAAGGCCTGGGTCCAATCTATAGAACCTTCGGATCTCGAGGAGCTCGCCAAGGAACTCCGCCTGTCCCACTTTTCATGCAAGCATACGTTGCGGGCTACTTACAACCGTCAATTCAGTAGCTTGCGCCTCGGCAACAGCCATTGCTTTGAGACGACAGGCCTCGCTTTGCATCTCTGGCCTTGTAAATGAGGTCCAGTCTGCGATTCAGGATGCCCCCTTTCGGGGCTAGGTGCTTTTTGGCAGCAGCACCAAAGACATCACTGATCTCTGGGATAAAGGTCAGGCCCTGAGATCTTTGCGGTCCATGTACCGATCGGGTGCCCAACAGCAGCAGCAGCCCTTTTGGAAAAGGAACTGGCGGTAGAGGAAGCAGGCCCTGGCTCGTCACCAGGGCAAGCGCAAGTCCACGGGTTCCACCACCCTTCACACCTCCAAGAAGTACACACATTCAGGGGACCCTCCCCCTGACTGTCCTACCACCTTCTGACTCCCTTACCCCACCCCCTCCTCAGCCTCAGTGCGAGGAGCCGGTGGGGGGGAGGTTCGCCCGCCATGTGCAGGAGTGGCAGGGCATTACCTCTGATGCATGGGTCCTGCTGTTGGTGTCCACCAGACACACCATAGAGTTTCTGGAGTTTCAACCAAATCTGGTCGTCCGACTCTCAAGACCAGGCTCTTCTTGTCAGAGAAGAAATCAACTCTCTCTTGCTCAAGGAGGCTATAGAGAGCGTTCCTTTCCGGCAAAGGGGAAGGGGGTTCTACTCCCACTTCTTCCTGGCTCCAAAAACGTCAGGTGACATGAGACCCATTCTCGACCTCAGCAGTTTCTACCTGTTCATTGAGTACAAGGAATGCAGAATGCTGACCCTAAAAAAGCCTTCTCCCTCTCCTGCTGGAGAACCAGTGGCTTTGTGCTCTGAATATGCAGGATGCTGATCTGCACATTTCAGTTTTCACCAGCCACCGTCGGTTCCTGTAGTTTTGTTTCCAGGGGGAGCATTTCCAGTTCCAGGCCCTCCCTTTTGGTCTATGTTCGTCACTTCGGGTCTTTACCAAGTGCCTGGCGGTGGTGGCGGCTTTTGTGCGTCACCAGGGCATAGCAGTTTTCCCTTACCTAGGACGACTGGCAGATTTCAGCCCCTTCCAGGGATTCTCTTTCAGAAGCTCTGCATTTCATTCTGGATCTGTTCTCCAAGTTGGGGATTACTGTCAATTTCCCCAAGTAGTCTCTTTCCCCTAATCAGAGACTTCAGTTCATCGGGGCACTCTTGGACACCATCTAGAGCATGGCCTTCCTTCCCCCGGACAGGGTGGAAACTCTGGTCCGTCAAGCTTCAGTGGTGGCCTCATCAGGACCATCCCAGCAAGGGAGGTCCTTCGCCTTCTCGTCCTGATGGCAGCCTCAGTTACTACCATTCCCCTGGCAAGGTTCTATATGAGACTCACTTAGGGGTCCTTGCAGGTGCAGTGGGATCAACTCCTGGACGACCTGGACCATCTGGTCCTGGTATCGTCGGCAGTCCAGAAAGACCTGGAGTGGCCAGTTGGTGGTGTGGGAAAGACCTGCTTTGGTGAAGGAATCCCTGCAACCTTTCTTTGGGCCTCCCATTCAGGAGTTTTGTCCCCGCGGCATCTCTGACTACAGATGCATCAATATGGGCTGGGGGGCGCATTTGGGGGAGCACCAAGCACTGGGACTTTGGTCCAGCTCGGAGGTGTTGAGCACATCAGTGTTCTGGAGATTAAGGCGGTCTTGTACACGCTTCCGGCATTCCAGACCCTTCTCCCCAAGGGATCACTGCTCATCCAGATGGACAATATGTTGGTAGTCTGGTATCTCAACAAACGAGGAACTCGCTCGTACCCTCCTTGCAGGAAAGCGATGAGAGTGTATAACTGGGCAGTCCAGCACGATCTGTCCTTAGTGGCCGTGCATGTTCCAGGCATTCAAAACATCGTGGCGGACAGTCTCAGCAAATCTCAAACCCTCAGTCACGAATGGGAACTAAGTCAGAAAGTGGTAGTCTCTCTTCCTAAAGTGGGGGCATCCGAAACTAGACCTTTTCGCCTCCTCATTCAACGCAAAACTTCACAGTTTTTGCTCGCTCGTTCCAGGGCATGGTGCTTTCTGACACGACGCGTTGTCTCTCTTGGACAGGGAAATTTTTGTATGCCTTCCCTCCATTTCCTGTTCTCCAGAGGGTTCTCCTCAAGCTTCAGGCAGTGTAGGCGCGGATGATCCTCATCACCCCCCTCTAGCCGTGACAGATTTGGTTCCCGCTTCTGCAACATGTAGCGGAGGAACCACCGGTACAAATTCCTATGACTCACGACCTCTTGACACAGAATCAAGGCCGGCTCGTCCATCCAGGGCTCGGGACCCTGCACCTTCATGCGTGGCTCCTGCAGACATAGCGGTCTCTCGCTTCGGGGTCTCCTCTTGAGTCGCCCAGATACTGGTTGAGGCTAGAAAGCTGTCTACTCATTCCACCTACAGGGTTTTATTTAACTACAAAAACTGATTAGCGTTTTGCTCATAAAAGTGCTAAAACATTGTGAAAATGCATAGCACATGCCTCACTGTGTTTAACAAGCATACTTCTTCTTGAAAACCTATATAAATACTTTCTGTACAGTTAGCATTGTCCCAAGAAAAAAAACTGCTAATCAATTATTTAAAACCCTGCACCTGTGCTATGAAGTGGAAACGTTTTTTCCATTTGGGTGACTTCCAAAGGCTGGAACAGTTTCTCTTGTTATGTATGCCCCACAAGTCATGGAATACCTCCATCTGTCAGATGCCGGCCTTTCCTATTTCTCATTAAAGGTCCATCTTTTGGCTATTTCCACGTACCACAGGCTGGTGGATGGTAAACCCGTGGCTCAGTTGGAAGTCTCAGAAACCTTCTGAAAGGGATTCTTCATCTGAAACTCCCCATACGCGGCCCCACACCACCTTGGGATTTGAACTTTGTGTTAGAGAAGCTCACTCTCCCACCTTTTGAACCAGCGATGAGGTGTAATTTACACATCCTGTCCTGGAAGATGATGTTTCTAGTTGCGGTTACCTCGGCTCGAAGAATTTCAGAGCTTCAAACTCTGGTTTGTAAGGAGCCTCATTTAATTTTCCATAGGGACCGGGCAGTCCTCAGGACAGATCCTAAGTTTTTACCTAAGGTGGTTTTCGGAGGTCACACTGAATCAATCAGTGGAGCTCCCTGTATATTTTCCATCCCCTGCAAATAGAGGTGAGGCACTCCTGCACACTATGGACGTGCATCGTGCTCTCCGATGTTATACCCATCGTACAAAAGAGTTCCGTAAGGATGATCAACTGTTTGTCTCCTTTGCCCCCAGATCTTTGGGTTCTAAGCAGTGCCTGTCCAATTAGTTGGGCAATTGCATTCGCTTTTGCTACCAGAAATATGACCAGCCTCTGCCAGGGCCCGTGAGAGGCCTTTCTAATAGGGGCATGGCTGCTTCCGAAGCTTTTTTTCATAACATGTCAGCAGCTGATAGCTGTGCAGCAGCAACATAGAGTTCTGTCCATACCTACCAAACACTACAGTCTGGACATTGCTTCTAAGCGGAAGGCAGGTTTTGGCCTAGCTGTTCTGTAGGGCCTTCTGTCCTAGGCTGGTTTCACTCTGTGTATTTCCTTTTATTGTTGTTTTTCCCTTCTCCCTGGGAGGGACTGCTTGGGATTCAGCCTTCCATGTGATAACCTACTGAAGGAACCCTCTCAAAGTAAGATAGTACAGTTACATAGGAACTTACCGTAACAGTAGATCTTCGAGAGAGGTTCCTTCAGTACTTCATATTTTTCCCTCACCCTTTTTTTATTTAGGGACTCCAGACTCCGTTTACTCCTGCTGTCAGGCCTATTCCAAGCTCCAGCGGGACAACTGGAGGGCAGGTGTAGGGACCGTTCACTATATAGCATCACGTTGACGTGGGGTGGGCGGTCCCCCGTCAGGTATTGCTAGAAAAACTCTGCCGTGCGGCCAGACACCAGGTGGTGCTAGTCCTACATGTGATGACCTACTGAAGGAACCTCTCTCGAAGATCTACTGTTACGGTAAGTTCCTACGTAACTGTACTTTTTCCTTTGTTCTGTCCCTTCCCTGAGGCTAGGACGTGCAGTGACGTCCAGCCCTTTGCGCTGGCCCCTCCGCACCCACCCGGAAGACATCAGCTGTTGCCTCCCACTGTACAGCAGGATCGTGATTGTTGTACTCCCAGCCACCAGGAGTCACCACCACGTATCCAAGTCCCCACTCCCTCCGATGAGAGCTCCCTTGGATGCTAGATCCTCCCCTCCTCGTCTGCCCCTGGCGACTCGCTCGCAGACCCGGGTTGCTGGCGTGGCACGAGGTGTGGCATCCATTGCCTCGACCCTCAGTGCCAACGGGCTGAGCACCACGACAGTGTTATGCACCAGCACCTATATACACGTGGACAGTCACATTAATTCTTTTCCTACTGCTGATCATCCTTGTTGGTCCCGTTGTAGGAAACATCAACTAGCCATCTATTTTCCTTTATTTTATTTAACAGTTTGTAACGTCGTCTCTACATGCTGCTGAAGCTGTAGGAGACTTTATTTTAGTACTGTTAAGTGCAGAGATAACATTTCATAAAGATGACCCACACACTGTCTCTATGTGCTGTTTGGACCTATCTCACAACATGAGGACCTATGAGATAAGTCAGGGTTTTTATCAGGCTACAAGGTGACGCCACAAGAAAGCTCTAGAACACTTCCTTCTACTTAAAACTTTAAAAGTGATGGAGAAGGATCAAGGACCAGAATCAGTGTCGCCTCTTCAGTCTGCAGAAAAACGGCCGTGAAGTCAAAGGGCTGGGACAAGAAGTCATCCACATCGCAGCCTTTCTTATTGTCTGGCCAGAAACATAAGCTCAGGGGTAAATAGAGGTCTGCCTCATTGGTGAGGTCCTGGTTGTTGCGGCCATTGGGTAAATCTAGTGCATCATCGCCAGCTGTGGTGGCATTGACAACAACCCCCCACCCCCTGACCATCAGTAAGACACCAAAGTCAGGGCCTGGCTGAGGTGCTGCTGTGTACCTACTGTGGACAGTAGGATGCCATCACCGGGTCAACGCCCATCGACGAATGTGGTCACGGCCCCTGTTCAGGGTGTCGTCATCTCTCGGGCTGTGCAGGCATAGTTTTTCGAGATCATACGCTGTAGTCTGCCTGGCTTGCCTGTGCAGACTGTTGTCCCTTCAGTGAGGCTTTCTTCTTTCTCTTTCTTTGTTCCCAGGCCTGGTGCATGTCCAGAGAGTCTCTTCATCCCCTTCTCTATCTCTCTTTTTTTCTCCCCTTCCTGAGAGTTTCCCTCAGGCAGTAGCTAGAGGGGGCAGCCATGCTCCTAACAGAGTCCTCCTCACTGCACCTGGGGTGTTACTGCTTCTCCATCGGGCTGTGGACCCTCCAGTTTCCGTTTTCCTCTGTTTTGTTTCACGTTCATGGACCAGGGACCCTCGTCCAGTCCAAATATATGGTCTTTCCCCCACCTTTTTTTTTTTTTTTATTTTTTAACAGGGTTAACCATCTCCTGCTTTGGGGCTCACCTCTCCTAATAGCTGGGTGCAGTTAGATCTGGGACTAGGAAGATGACCAACTGACCCACCTAGGTTTAGAGGTGGGAGCATTTGTCGTTCCATGCTGCTTCCAAAGGATAAATCTCTTTAGCAGGTCCAGTCCCCTGGTTTGGTAATACCTCCTGCTCCTTTCTTTTTGTCCTCCACTTCTTTTGGTGGATGGCGAGCTCTCCATTTAGTGGATGTCTACCACACAGATCTTACTTCGAGAGGGCTCTTGCAGTAGGTAATTACATACATATAGGACTGACATCAGCAGGCGGCAGGACCCCACGGAAAAATTTCTAGCTAGCAGTCCCTGGCAAGGGACCGCCCCCACATCAGGTGACCGGCATCAGACGGCGTCGGTATAAAGGGGCAGTCCCGGACACCCGCCTTCCAGTTCTTTCCCGCCATCAGCTCGTGCAGCACCTCGCGGTAAAGTTCGTGCTCAGCCCTGTTATTTCGTCGGTTTTTACCGAAAGTTATTAGTATTTTAGTATGATTTCGTCATTTGAGCATCTGTTTATGTCGTCCCCTTCCAAAAATAAGTGCAACTCGTGTGACGCCCAACTGCCTCACAAGGACGGTCAATCTCTCTGCCTTTTTTGCTTAGGCCCCGACGACATGGTCGAAAAGTGCCCACATTGCCTGCATTTCAACGCGGCCACCCGCAGACGACGCCAGCAGTCTTTGGAAGCCCATCTCCTTAAAAAGATGATGTCTGCAATGGAGAAGGAGTTGAAGAAGCTTAGGCAGGCGTCAGCCTCCCCAGAAGGACACAAGAAGCGGGATAAAGAAAGGCACAGGGAGAAGGCCTCCTCATCCGCGACTCCGGCCGGAGCAGCGGTTCAGATAACGTTCCCTCGGGGATACGCCGGCCGGCAGCCTCAAGGCTTTGGAGGAGGTGTCGGCCCACCTGTCGGGCTCGCGTTTGGGTCCCTGCAGGCGCCTGCAGGCAAGGAGGCCTCTGCCCGGTACTGCCGCGGGCTTGGCAGCCCCAGCCTGCGTGCGGGGCACCTCCCATAAGCAGACGTCGGCTCCTCCGACACCCGGCGGGAGAAGGCAGCTAAGATGCCCGACCCTTGAGAGTTGCGGCAGCGTCCCCTCGGACGGGCCACTTCCTCCCTTGCGCGCCTCGACGAGGACCCCTTAAGTCTGGCGCGGCTCCTCTGGCGTCCGCGGAGTTCCAGCCCCTAAGTCACCGCGTCGGCTCCTCCGATATCGCTTCGGGCATTAGAGCCCGACAGACCCTCCATCGTCTGTCGTCCCAGGTTCCCCACAGCCTTCGCTGCTGTCCGGGGAACCCGAGTCGGCCCTGCTCCCGTCCCCTCCGTCCCCGGGTGATGCACAGGATGCTTTTCCGCCGTCAGACCCTCTTCCCATTGAACCGGATCTGGCGCCGGGGGGTGATATTCCTCTTCCATCGGGCCCCACCCCCAATGGGCCTATCTCTGTTGATCCACCCATGGGGCTCCCTACTGGGCCGTCTGCTCCGGCAGCTCCTCCGGTACCTGGGTATCCGCCCGTTGTATCCGGCGCCCGGCTTGAATCCCGCCAGTATCCAGCGCCCGCGAGCCCGGCCTCCGGCTCCACCGGCGCTGCAGTACCCGGCGCGCAATACCGGCACCAGTATTCCCACAGCCGGGTTACAGATCTCGCCTTACGGATATAATCCGTATAACTATCCCCTCCTCCTCCACTGCCCCCAGGCGCGGTGGATCTTCAGAGACTCTGGCCTCTGGTGAGCTGAGACGAGCTCAGCTCACCAAGGAAGTCGAGAGCCCCCTTACGGCGACAGTGCCACCTCCTGCCCCGTACGCCCGAGACGGCACACTCCCTCTCCGCCTCTGGATTCCCGAGCTCTTCCCTCGGGATCCAGAGAGGGGCAGGACACGCGTCCAGGGATCCCCCCTAAGGAGCCCGTTCCTCCCCCTAGACGAGTCAGGGAGTCTTACTCTGCTTCCAGTTCTTCTTCTCTCTTGGATTCCTCCGATAGATGCTCCGAGAAAGACGACAAGCCTCGCTCTCCGTCCAAGCCCCGGCCGAGGACTCCTCCGAAGTCTCCTCCGGAGGATCCTTCCTTCACGAAGTTGCTCAGGAAGATCCAGGAAGTACATCAGTGGTGTTCTTTGGAACCAGATCCTCAGCGGGTTAAACTCGCCGAACATCTAGACCTGCCCCTTACGGACCCTACTCTAGTGCCACCCTGGATCGAGCCTCACGCCCACCTTGTTTCCACTATTTGGAAACAACCATCGGCTTTAGTCCCACTTCCTCGGAAGTCCAACAGGCTATACCAGGCTCCGGAGGGTGTAGATTTTTTGGATTCTCACCCCTGTGCAGACTCTGTTGTGATTAGCGCCGCTCACGGCCGGTCAGCACACCCTAAACATTTGAGCTCGTCTCCCCCGGATAAGGAATCTCGCCTTCTGGATCAGTATGGAAGGAAGATATATGCGTCTTCCACACTAGGAATCCGGGCCTTGAATTATGTAGCACATATGGGGGATTACCAGAAGGCTATCCTTACCCAGGCGGAATCTAAGATTGACTCCTTGTCTGACTCCCAAGTCAAGCAGGAGTTAGCCGACCTGGTCCGTTCTGCTCGTTCGACCAGTCGTCACATTCTGAGGACGACCTATGACGCAGTGGACACCGCAGGACGGAGCTCTGTGTTTGCCGTAAGTCTTCGGCGTCACACATGGCTCCATGTGTCCGGTCTGGTCCCGGAGGTGCAGTCAGCAATCCAAGAAGCACCTTTCAGGAGTTCTGTGCTTTTCGGTGGTGATGTCAAGGACTTCATCACTGACTTGCAGGAGAAGGGGACAACCCTTAAATCTGTTGATTCAATGTACCGTCCCCATCCCCCGCAGCGCCGTCCCTTTCGCAGACGCAGCCGGCCTCAAGCGAAACCTCAGGGGAGGCGGGCCACAAAACGTTGGGCCCCCACAGCTGCCAGGCCCCCACTGCCCAAAAAAGCAGCGGGTGCCCCAGCTGCGGCGCTGCCTCACACCACCTGACTCCTTCCCTCTCCCACCGCCTCCGGACGCCCCGGAGGAACCGGTAGGAGGGAGATTCTCCCTCCACTTTCCGGGTTGGGAGAGGATAACATCGGATTCATGGGTGCTTCAGATCATAGCAGAGGGGCACTCCATAGAGTTTCTGCAGAAAACTCTACGTCACCCACCTCTGAACTCCTCTTATTCAAGGGACCATCTTCCTTTGGTCAAGGAAGAAATTTCTGCTCTCCTCGCGAAGCAGGCCATAGAGCCCGTCGCCCCTCACCTTCACAGGACGGGTTACTATTCCCATTTCTTCCTTGTACCAAAGATGGCGGAAGATCTCAGACCCATTCTCGATCTCTGCTCCCTGAACCTATATGTGGAATACAAGAGGTTCAGGATGCTCTCCCTTCAAACCCTCTTGCCTCTGCTTCGGCCGGGCCATTGGCTTTGTGCACTGGATATGCAGGATGCGTACCTGCACATCCCCATTCGCCCTTCACACCAAAAGTACCTCAGGTTTGCATTCCAGGGGGACCACTACCAATTCCGGGCACTCCCTTTTGGTCTGTCCTCGGGTCCCCGAGTCTTTACCAAATGCCTGGCGGTGGTAGCGGCCCACCTCCGTACTTTGGGAGTTCAGGTTTTTCCCTACCTGGACGACTGGCTCCTGGCGGCCCCGTCCAGGGAGGAACTCCTGCATTTTCTCTCCCTCACCCAGCAGGTTTTCACTTGCCTGGGTATCAGCATCAACCATTGAAGTCCCACCTGGACCCTTCCCAGAGACTCCAGTTCATCGGGACAATCCTCGATACGACAATGTGTAGGGCCTTCCTGCCTCCGGACAGGGTGGCCTCCCTCCAGTCCCAGATTTCCTTTCTATCGGAACGCAGGAGGGTTCTGGCGAGGTTGGTGCTCCGTCTCCTGGGGCTTATGGCAGCTACCATCCCGACAGTTCCGCGCGCCTCTACATGAGGATCTCTCAGTGGACACTCTGCTCTCAGTGGGATCAACTTGTAGACGACCTAGATCATCTGGTACTGATCTCCTCGCCGATGATAAGAGACTTGCAATGATGGATGGTTCGAGAGAACCTTTTCCGGGAGGGTCTCCTTTTTTCATCCTCCCCCCGCTCAGACTTTGACTGCGGACACATCATGCGAAGGTTGGGGAGCCCATCTGGGTCCTCACCGAACCCAGGGCTTATGGTCAAAATGGGAGTTAGCTCTCCACATCAATGTGCTCGAGCTTCGAGCAGTGCTGTATGCTCTCCAGGCCCTTCACCAATACATCCTTCCCAGTCACCTAGCCGTCCAAACAGACAACATGTGCGTGGTGTGGTACATCATCAAGCAGGGAGGGACTCGGTCCTACCCGGTGTACAGGGAAGCGATGAGGGTTTGGGAATGGGCAACGCTTCGCAACCTTCACCCCACAGCGATCCATGTTCCGGGAGTCGACAATGTCCTGGCAGACAAGCTAAGTCGTTCTTCGGCTCTGCCACACGAGTGGGAACTGGATCAAAAGGTTCTGAAAAGCATCTTCCAGATTTGGGGGACTCCACAGATAGACCTGTTCGCCTCCTCCCAAAACGCAAAGCTTCCAACCTTTTGCTCGCTCGCTCAGGCGGGCGCTTTCTGGAAGCGGCGCTCTGTCTCTAAACTGGAAGGACAGATTCGTCTGTGCTTTTCCCCAATTCCTCTGGTCCCCGTGTGTTGCAGAAACTGGCATTTGAAGGGCGAAATGATTCTGATCACTCCTTTTGGCCCAGGCAAATCTGGTTCTCTCTTCTACAACAATACTCAGAGGTTCCTCCTCTTCCTCTTCCTTTATCGAGATTGCTGACCCAGGATCAGGACCCTGGTCCATCCGGGACTCAAGTCCCTTCAATTTCATGCATGGCTCCTGCAGACCTAGCCCAATCTCACTTTGGCGTTTTCCCTAAGGTGGCGAGATTCTGGTGGAAGCCAGAAACCTCACTAGGTCCACCTACACCATGAAATGGAAAGATTTTCCATTTGAGCTGCCTCAGGAACGTGGAGCCTTGCTCCTGTCCTGTGGCCGTTCTGCTTGATTATCTGCGTCATCTTTTCGACCTGGGTCTCAGTCACTCCTCTCTGAAAGTCCACATGGCGGCTATTTCAGCCTACCATGTCCCTTTCGCTGATAAGGCATTTGCCCAATTGGAGGTATCCAAGACTTTTCTCAGAGGGGTCCTCCATCTCAGACCCGCTGTTCGGACTCCGGCTTCCCCCTGGGACTTGAACTTTGTTCTCGAGAAACTTACCCTTCCTCCTTTTGAGCCTGCGGCCTCCGCAGACTTGAAGTTCCTTTTGTGGAAGACGCCTCTTGCCTCCCCCACCCTTTCCGTTGATCCAGAGGGTTCTTCTGAAACTTCACAGAGAGCAAGCGACGCTGATACTCATCGCGCCATTCTGGCCCAGGCAGATCTGGTTCCCTCTACTACGCCAGCTATCCCGGGAACCTCCGGTGCCTCTGCCAATCTGCTCTCACTTGTTGTCTCAGGAGGAGGGCTCCTTGGTCCATCCAGACCTTCGTTCGTTGAGTCTGCACGCTTGGCTCCTAGAGACATAGCCATTTTGTGACACGGGGTCTCGCAAGAGGTAACTGATGTCCTGGTGGCTGCGAGAAAACCGGCCACTCGTGCTACCTATGCCATGAAATGGTGCAGTTTTTGCCTATGGGCTTGAGCGCAGGGGTTTTTGCCTCTAGACTGTCCAGAAAAGTCGGTCTTGGACTACCTCCTGTCTCTTTTTCAGACAGGCTTGGCCTACTCCTCGATCATAGTACACCTCTGTGCCACATCAGCCTGTCATTGTCCGATAGGCCAACACTCCATATCCCAGTTGGACACGGCACGAGCCTTCCTGAGAGGTATTCTCCACCTTAGACCTCCGATTAAGGATCCAATTCCGCCATAGGATCTACCCTTTGTCCTGGAGCAGCTCACGCTGCCATCCTTTGAACCAGTCGCGGATTGAGAGCTACGTCTTCTCACTTCCAAGACATTGTTTTTAGTTGCCATTAACTTCGCCAGAAGAATTTCTGAACTCCATGCATTCATGTGCAAAGAGCCTTATTTGGTTTTTCACCAAGACAGGGTATCCCTACGGACTAATCCCAAATTTCTGCCTAAGGTGGTCTCAGCACTCACCCTTAATCAAGACATCGATCTACCAGTGTACTTTCCCAACTATTCGAATCGAGGAGAAGCCCTGTTGCACATCCTAGATGTGCATAGGTGTCTCCGATACTACCTGACCAGAACCAAACACCACTGAAAATTGGACCAGCTTTTTGTCTCCTTTGTCCACAGGATGCTGGGAGCTCCTGTTTCCAAACAGTCGCTGTCCAGGTGGCTCATTCAGTGTATCACGTTCTGTTACCAGAAGCGCAACAAACCCTTACTGGGTGCGGTTAAGGGTCATTCCACGGGGAGGGTTGCCCCTTAAGAATGTGTCCACCTCGGCCATCTGTGCTGCAGCTACTTGGAGCTCCGTGCACACTTTCATCATGTTTGTTGCTACTGTATAACATTGTTGTTCTGATGCCAATTGTAAAGCTCTCTAATTACTGCCTAGTCACTTAGCTTGCCCTCGCTCCTGAGCTGTTTTCCCCCACCTTCATTCCTTATCCTGCACCCTCTGTTCCTGTAACACTTACTTTCCCAGCCCCGCTCTCTTCCCTTCCCACTTAGCCATTTCTCCAGTACCCCTGTCATTACCCCTCCCTTTTCCTGCCCCTCCCCTCCCTCTCCTGCTCTTTGCAACCTCCTCCCCTCTAACCGCCCTCCACTCCCCTCTCTGCAGTCTTTCAGTTTCCACCGCTCCGGTAACAGGTTGCTACTCTTGTACCGCTAATGCCGAATTTGCCGCCACCCTTCCTACCTTTCTTTCACCTTTCTGCCCCTCTCCCTGACAGCTTTCCTCCTTCTTTATTCTTCCTCTTCTCCCTATGCTCAGTCCTCACCCCTCCCTCTCCTATTTTATCCGCCTCCCACCAGTTTGCGTGACCCCTCTCTCCTGCCGTCTCGTAGTTCCACCGCTCGGCCGCAGGTTACTACTCTACCCGCCAATGCCGCTTTCACCGCCTTGCCTCTTGTCCTCTCCTTCTTCTGTTCTGCGCCTTGCTAGGTGCACTCTATCTCCCTACCCCACCCATTTCCCTATCTGTTCCGTGCTCCATCATCCCTTTCCCCTATACCCTGCCCTTCCCACCCTACCCTTCCCTCCCCCATTCCTTTAGTTCAAATCCTCCTCACCCTTGCACCTAGTCCCCCACCGCCTCCCTTGCACATCACCCTCTCTCCCTCTCTGTTTTTGCACCCATAGCTTCACTGTCCTGTTCCCCACCCCTCCGTCTCTTGCCGACTCCCGGTTCCACCATCCCAGCCACAGGTGGTAACCTTCTCCCGCCAATCGCCGCACTTGGCGCTTAACCTCCCTCCTGTCCTCCCCTTTTGCTATTCGCCTACCACCCCGCCTCCGCTCTCCTGCCCTACCCTACACCTGTCCCCTACTACCTCCCCTAGTTCTCAACAACTGAATACATGTAATTTATCCTTATTGCTATGCTTGACTACACTGTGTGACTTTGTCCTTTGCAAATGTATCCTGCTCTGTGTAATTTCTTATGTATCCTGCTTTGTGTAATCTCTTATGTATCACTGTGTTCTGTAACTGTACCTCCCGGGTCGTGCCTGAAAATAGTCACTTGTTGGCTAGCGCACTTACCCGGTCAACAAAAACTAAATAAATAAATCAGGCATTATAGCCTGGATATTGCATCGAGGCAAAGAGCAGGTTTTGGTCTAGCAGTCCTTCAAGGACTTCTGTCCTAGGCTTTGGTTTCATTAAAGATTTCTACCTTCCCTCCTCCCAATGATGTGGGATTTCCATGATTGCTTGGGAATCTGTCCTAATGGTGTAACCTGCTGCAAGGGCTGTTTCTCAAAGTAAGATGGTACAGTTATGTAAGAACTTACCGTAACAGTAGATCTTCAAGAACAGCTCTTGCAGCAGATATTTTCCCTCCCACCTTCCCCGCTGAAGGTAGATTCTAGTTCCAGCATCATTCTCCTTGGATCAGGGGTCTCAGCATCTCTCTGACTGCCATTTGATGGCGGATCCTCAGTCTCCTCTTCTGATGTCATCCAGCAGCCGGGAGTCTTCGGCGAGAGAACTGGGGATTCTGGGGGACCGCCCCCTTACGTAATGTGCCTGACGTTGGGGGCGGTCCTTGCTAAATACTGCTAGCTAGAACATTTCCGTGGAGTCCTGGCGCCTGCCGGCTTCAGTCCTAATGGTGTAACCTGCTGCAAGAGCTGTTCTCGAAAATCTACTGTTACGGTAAGTTCTTACGTAACTGTACTCTACCAGGGATATTTTTCTCAATGCGAGTATGTTCTTTGGCATTCTCTCAAAGCAACGGTAGAAGCTGTGCCCGAATCGGAGGTCAGCTCGGAGCTACTACAGACCATAACTAGTGGTATCGAGTCCAATAATCAGCAAATTAAAGCTGCAGTGGATGCTTTCAATACTGCTTCCCGGGCGTCGGCGGCTGGCATTTGCACATGTCGCCACTCCTGGCTAGGTCTGCCATTAAGACTGCTAGACCTCCGCCTGCTCCCTCTCGAGCAGTTGGAAACAAGCGTCAGTTTCACAACCGTCAGTCCTTTTGTGGTAAAGGCAGAGGAGGTTTTAACAGAAACCAAAAGCCTCGGCCACAAAAGAAAACGCAGCAGAAAGCACAAGGCCCCAAAGCGCCCAGTGCCACCTTCTGAGTTCTGGGCCCAGGTCCCACCTCAACTACCCAAGGAGGACTCTTCCTCGGCAGTGGGAGGATGTCTGACTCTGCTCTACCATCAGTGGAAATATATAACGTCAGTCAAATGGGTCCTCAGGATAATCTGTGAGGGGTGCTTTCTCCATGTTTCGAACACCCCCACCCCACCCCACCCACAAGGATCATCCTCCCAGGCGACAGCCCAGACTGTGTGCGGCACCGTCAGACCTTCTTGCTTCCAAGGTACAAGGCCTTCTGAACAATAGGGCAGTAAAAGAGTTCCGCTGGATCAACGAAACACAGATTTCTACTCCTATTACTTTCTGGTTCCAAAGAAAACTGGAGGCATGCCCCCCATTCTGGATCTCAGAAAGTTAAATTCCTTCACAATGAAAAGTTCAAGATGATATCACTTGGTATCCTGTTACCTTTGATTCATCAGCACGATTGGCTAGCTCCCTGGACATGCAGGACACCTACCAGCACATTCTCATACACCAAAATCACCATAAATACTTAAGGTTCATGGCACTGGTTTAGCACCATCAATTCAGATTCCTACCCTTTGGGCTATCCTCTGCTCCTAGAGTCTACAAAGTGCTGTGCAGTTCTCACGGCGCACCTAAGGAAAATCAGAATCCAAGTATTCCCATATCTGGACGACTGGCTTCTAGCAAGCCCTTCCAAGCAAGAGACGCTGAGGGCCATGGCCACAGCCTCAGACTTCCTCACATCCATGGGAGTCCCTGCTGAATCTCAAAAAGTCACAGTTGCAGCCCTCCCAGAAACTTCTTTTTATAGTAACCCTTCTGGACACTTCCTGTGCAAAAGCCTTTCTTCCGGAGGATAGAAGGAACGATATCCTGCAGATGGCCCGATTCATCAGAGAACACAGCTTGGTACGAGCTCTCTCAATGCAACGGATGCTGGGTCTCATGGCATCTTTGGTGTTCACTATACCTTTGGCTCATCTCCACATGAGAACCTCTCAGTGGATGCTCAATACTCCATGATCCCCAACCACTCACCATCAGTCCTTTCTCATCAAGGTGACAGAACCTCTGAAGAGGTCACTCACTTGGTGGTCTCAGGAGGACAATCTTCTGAAAGGATATCCCTTCGCCCCTCTGGATCATCAGATCACCATTACGACGGAGGCGTCCCTGAGGGTTGGGGAACTCACTGCCAGGATCTCCACACCCACGGTACATGGACTTGGGACAAGTCTCAACTTCACATAAACGTCCTGGAGATGAGAGCCATTCTCTGTGCAGTCCGGGCTTTGAAGGACATACTCTGTCACAAGAACATTCTCCTTCAAACGGACAACAAGGCAGTGATGTATTACATAAACAAACAGGGCGGTGCGCATTCTTACCCATTATGCAAGGAAGCTATGAGAGTGTGGGGATGGTGCCTAGAGCACAAGGCTCTGATTCAGGTGGTTAACCTGCCAGGAGTACAAAACGAGCTGGCAGGCCGTCTCAGCAGAACGGAGACATATCCTCATGAGTGGGTTCTCGACTTAACTGTCGTTCAGTCACTCTTCAGAGAGTGGGGAACTGCAGACCTAGACCTGTTTGTGTCCCCACTCAGTGCAAAACTGCCTCTCTTCTGCTCCAGAAATCCAGGACCTGGCATTTTTTGTCAGGATACATTCAGGCTGCAGTGGACAAAACGCTTTCTGTATGCATTTCCTCCTCTTCCCCTAATTCAGAGGGTACTGCTCAAGTTGGAGGCACGGTGGGGGGGCAGAATGATTCTCATTGCCCCATTCTGGCCTCGTCAGATCTGGTTTCCTCTAATCAACAGACTATCGGAAAGCTCCTCGAAACTGCTTCCCCTTCAGATGAACCTTCTAACCCAGGGCTCTGTAGTCCATCCCAACCTGAGGTCGCTTCACCTTCGGCTCCTAAGGAGATGAAGGTGAATAGGTTTAATGTTTCAAATATTATTTTGACTGCGCGCAAGCCGGCCACCAGAAACACCTACACAGCTAAATGGAAGCATTTCTCTAGCTGGTGTGCAAAATCCTCTTGGAATCCCTTTTCCTGCCCACCGAAAAAGGGTTTGGAGTATCTCTTAGACCTCTCAAACATGGATCTGCAATACTCCACAGTCAAAGTTCATCTTGATGCAATCTCAACATATCATGAGCCAGTACTCTCTATGTTGCTGGCTCAACTTCCTGTGGTTAAGAGGTTTTTTTAAGGGCATTCTGCATATTAGGCCTCCTATTAGACATCCAGTTGCAGCCTGGGCCATTAACCTTGTGCTAGACGTGCTCACTCGTAAAATCTTCGAGCCTCTAGCTACTTGCAAGTTGAAATTCCTCACTTGGGAGACTGCCTTCCTGGTGGCCATTACTTATGCTTGTAGGGTATCAGAAATACACACCTTGGTCACGAGACTCCCCACCGCCGTATACTGTATTTCACAAGGACAAAGTAGTTCTTAAGACTCATCTAAGTTCCTTCCTAAGGTCATCTCAGAATTACATCTGAATCAACCCTTAGTCCTTCCTACCTACTTTCAGACTTCCAGAATGAAGGAGAGCATACCCTTCATTCTCTAAATGTAAAAAGAGCCTTGCACTTTTATCTGGCTAGAACTAAGGAAATTCGCAAAGCTCAACAACTGTTTCCTTCAGTACAACCTGGCTGGGTCAGCCTGTTGCTATCAGATGCAGTTCAGCGTGGCTGGTGGCATGCCTTCGCCACTGCTGTTCCATGGCACATGTCAAGCTGGAAGGCAGAGTGTACGCTCACTCTACCAGAGCAGTTGCGGCATCTCTGGCGGAAATCCGTAATGTCCCCATTTCAGATATTTGCAATGCGGCTACCTGGAGCTCCGTACATACATTTGTTAAGCACTATGCCTTGGATAGCCATGCCAGATGACATCAGTCATTTGGCAGGACAATTCTTAATGGACTTCTGTCCTAAAAAAGTGAGCTCCTTTCTCTCCTGCCGCCTGTCTCGGGTGGGGGGGGGTTATTTAGCTTGGCACTCTCCCGTCAGTGTGAATGAGTGGTGGAGACTATGTCCAGGAAGATATGGAAATTACATACCTACCGTAATTCTTGATCTTCCTGGACGAAGTCTCCACTACTCATTCACACGCCCACCCACCATCCCCCGAGCTCACTTTTCGGTTTCTGATCTTCACTCCTTCAGTGACTGGGCTGTGAAGACTTTGTTGTTAACCCTTCTTACACAGGTCATTCGGACTATCTTATGTCCGGTTTTTAGGTTAGTACTCTCTAGGTTACTGCACCTCCTCGGGGTGGGGGGGGAACTGAGGTGGTTGGAGGGTCGACACCGAGATGGTCTATACTGCACGCGACTGGCTCGCATTGCTGCTACCTCGTGGCTCCATCTCTGTGCTGGCCCTTCTAACAAAGTTTGCTCCTGCTGGGTCCTAGCGCCTCCGAAGTACTCCCATCAGTGTGAATAAGTGGTGGAGACTTCGTCCAGGAAGATCAAGAATTACGGTAGGTACGTAATTTCCATTTGCTGGACGTTCTGAAGGCCATTTACTTCCAGGAATGCCACCAGCCTCTCTTTTAAGATGATCTCAGTTAATTTCCTCACTATGAATGTAAGGCTGACCAGTCTGTAATTTTCCTGCTCATCCCTGTGTCTGCTATTATGGAGGAGGCACTACATCTGCCGTCCTCCAGTCCAGTAGTACATATCCTGATTGAAGGGAGGTGTAGAACAACTCCGACAGAGGTGCTGCCAGGACCTCTCCCAGTTCCTTCAGGACTCTGGTGAATTTCTTCTGGTCCCGGTGCCTTGTCTGTCCGCAAGGACGCAAGGCCTTCCCACACTGACTTCACCGGGATCTCACAGACTGTTATTCTTCTCCCCACCCCCCCATTCCCTGTGGAATTGACTTTTCCCTCTTCCCTTGTGAAACCTTAACAGAAGTACTCATTTAGTACTTCTGCCTACTCAGCTCCCTCCTCTGCCCACCCACCATCTCTCTTTATCCTTTTGATCTGGCCCCTACAATATCTCCACTCTCTGATGTACTTTAAAAAAAATCCTTCTCACCATCCCTGATCCCCTGCACCAACCTTGGCTCTTTTGAGTCCTTGGTTGCCTTTACCACCCTGCTTGCATTCCTCGACCTCTTAATGTACTCCCCCACTGGTTCTGAAGGCTAACCTTTTCTCCTTTACCTCTCCTTCAGCTCCCCTGGCCCACCAGCTGGGTCCCTGCCATGACTGGAAAGGCAGATGAGCTCTGTCATGCCCCAGGATATGCCCTATTATGCTGCCTAGCCTGAGACTGATTCTATGAGAATCAAAGCGGCGCATGACAGGTCCTAGGTGCCAAAACACCTTGGCACTCTCCCCCCTGACAGGGACTGCTACGATCCTCCTCGGGTCCTGCTGCGAAACGGACCAGAGGCAACTGCACCCCGGCGCCAGATTCGCCACTTGACTCCTGCTGACACACACCACCACCCACCCCCTTCCTCGTCCCCAACCAAGAGGTGGTGTTTGGAGGTCAGTTCTACCTCCATCTCAATCAATGGAGAACTATAACTTCAGAAGTTCAGATTCTTCAGATCATAGAGCGTGGTCACACTCTGGAACTGTTCGGACAGCCCGCAGAGACTCCTCCAGTACCCTCCAGACCAGGCAGCGGTCCTTCGGGAGGAGATACACAACCTTCTGCAGAAAAGGGCAATCGAAGCAGTGTCCAGGCAGCAGAACAGAGGATTTTATTCCAGGTTTTTCCTGGTCCCCAAAAGAACTGGAGACCTGCAGCCTGTTCTAGATCTCAGACATCAACCTCTACATTTAGTAAAAAATTGTTTTGCATGGCTATTCAGCCAGGTCTGTTGTCACTGCTCACACAGGGTGACTGGCTGTGCTCCCTTGATGTGCAGGACTCTTACCTGCATATCTCGGTGTGCCTGCCGCACAGGCGGTTCCTCCGGTTTCTTTTTCATGACGAACATTACCAGTTCAGAGTCTTGCCCTTTGGCTTACCTTCTGCGCCACAGGTTTTTACAAAATGCTTAGCAGCGGTAGCTGCTGCTGTTCAGCGAGAAGGCCTGTACGTCTTCCCCTGTCTGAATGACTGACTTCTCAGGGCCCCATCCAGGGCCCAGCTTCTCGGAACCCTGGAAAGGACCCTCCAGCTGTTCCACTTCCTGGGCATTACTGTCAGCCTGCCCAAGTCTGTTCTGATCCCGGCTGAAAGACTGCAGTACATAGGGAGAGTTCTGGACTCTGCGCAGGGCAAGGCTTTCCTGCCACCAGACAGGGCGGAATGCCTTGTATCGCAAGCTTAGGTGGTGGCTCAGAGCCATTATGTCTCTGCGAGGGTTTACCTGTGGCTCCTGGGTCTTATGGCTATGGCAAATGTCACTGTCCTCATGGGCAGGCTGCACATGCGGGTGCTCTAGCAGACCCTTTGGGTACAGTAGGACCAATGCACCGATGGCCAGGAGCAACTTGTGCTGGTCTCCTCTCTGGTCTGCAGAGTCCTTCAGTGGTGGATGGACCCCTAGAATCTCTGAAGAGGGGTGTCATTCCTGATCTCTTCCCCCTATCAGATCCTCATTATAGATACCTCCGGCTTGGGTTGGGTGGTGCACCTTGGTCCCTTTCAGACTCTGGGTACCTGGTCCCTGATTGAGATGTCCCTCCACATAAATGTCCTTGAGATGAGGGCGGTACTGTGTGCCATGGAGGCTTTCCAGAACCACCTCTCTCTGGAGCAGTTGTTGATTCAACACAGACAATCTCAGTGTGGTCTACTGTATCAACAAATGGGGGGGAAGGGAGACACATTCATACCCTCTCTGCAGGGAAACAATGAGGGTCTGGTACTGGGCACTAAACCACAGCCCGGAACTCTCGGCAGTCCACGTCCCAGGCATGCTGAACACACTAGCGGACAGCCTCAGCCAGACTCCGTCCAGGATGCATGAATAGGAGCTTCTGTCATCCATCGCATCCATTTGGCAGTGTGAGTCCATGGAGGAATTTAAAAAGGCCTTAAAGACCCATTTATGGTCAAAGGCTTACTCCTGATGATGATTTTATTGTATTTTATGAACTCACCTGTCACTGGTGTTGTTTATTTTACTGTTTTATGCATAGTTGCTGTAAAGGCACCTTGGTTTTAAGAAAGGTGCGGTATAAATAGTTTTATTATTATTATCATCGCAGAAGACTTGTTCAGCAGGTGGGGTCATCCAGAGTTGGACCTTTTTGCGTCCACACTCAACACAAAATTGCCCAATTTCTGCTCGCTAGATCCAGGGCTTGGAGTTTGCTGGCGAGATGTGTTGTCCCTCTCTTGGAGCAGGAAGTTCCTTTATGCCTTCCTCCATTTCCTTTGATTCAGAAGGCGCTAATCAAGCTGCAGATGGAGGGAGTCAGCATGATCCTGGTAGCACCATACTGGTCACAGCAGATATGGTTTCTTTTACTGTACCAGTTAGAAGCAGAACCTCCAATGGCTCTGCACCTCTGCAGGGATCTGCTGATTCAAGCTCGAGGGACCCTTTCCCATCCACATCTCAAGTCCCTTCGTCTGCATGACTGGCTCCTGCGGACATGGCCATTGCCCGGTTTGGGGTTTCCCAGAAGGTGTCTGACGTCCTGGTGGCAGCTAGGAAGCCCTCCACTAGAGCCACCAACACCATGACGTGGAGGAGGTTCCCCATCTGGGCTGCCAAGCACCATCTGGACCATTTCAGCTGTCCAGTGAGCCAGATCCTGGACTACCTGATGTCATTGTCGGGTTTAGGCTTCGGGTATTCCTACCTCAAGGTACACCTTTCATCTATTTCTGCCACCACAAACTAGTGGATGGTCGAACTGTGGCTTGGCTAGGCGTGACCTGTACTTTTCTCAGGGGCATCCTGCGTCTGAAGCCTGCAGTCCATAGTCCTGCCCCGGCTTAGGATTTGAATTATGTTTTGGAAACATTGAGCCTGTCTCTGTTTTAGCCAGCCGTGTCTTGGGAGCAACACTTCCTTTCTTGGAAAGCATTGTTTTTTGGTTGCTATTACTTTTGTTCGAAGGATTTCCGAGCTGCAGGCTCTCTGGTGTGAGGAACCTTATTTGATTTTTCACAAAGACAGGGTGTCTTTGTGCAAGAATCCTAAGATCTGACTTTCAGGGTGGAGCTCTTGCAGCAGGTAATACCATTAGGACTGAAGCCGGCAGGCGTCGGGACCCCACGGAAAACTTGTAGCTAGCAGTCTGAGGCAGGGGACTGCCGCCAACGTTGGCTACGCCCGATGTCAGATGTGGTATATAGGGGGCGGTCCCCTGGCACCATCTCAGTTCTTTTCCCACCGTCGACCCATGTAGTTTGGCTCCTCGGATGCCCTCCTTAGCAGTCAATAGCCAACGAAAGACAGAAGTTTCTTTTTTCACTCTTCAGCATTTTCAGCATCGTCTCGTGTATGTCATCACCCTCCCCACCACAGCAGAAAGCACAGTGTGCATGTGAGAAGCAGATCCCAGCCAGAGATGGCCACGCGGCCTCCCTCCGCTGCCTAGGCCCGGAACATCGGCCCGACGACTGCACACATTGCCAGAAGTTTAATCAGAAGACATGCGTCAGGAGGGCCAACTCACTCAAGACCTTCCTGCTCGATAAGAAGCTTGTGGCCATGCAGCGAGGATCAGCAGCCAGCTCATCCTCTCCCGCCAGGGATTCCACACCGAAAGATAGGTCATCGGGGGGGGGGGGCATCATGACAGGGATAAGGATCAGGCCTGGTCTGAATCCCGCCCTAAGTCGCCAGCCAAGCAGGCCTTGTCTTTCTCGACCTCCAGCCGGAGGTCTGGTTCGGTTCCGGCCCAGTCATCCGAACCTTCCCTTGCATCTTAAGTCCGCTCCCGCCTCTTCTTGGGGCAGATATCGGGAGTCTGCCATGTTGGGACACCAAACTTCCCTGGCTCATCGACCCCTCAAACCTTCAGGGTCGACCCAGGAAAGTCTGTCCCGGGCTCAGTTCTTCGGACAAGCGCAAACTTTCAGAAGAATCTTCAGGTAGGCAGGAGGCCGCCCTGGCTGGGACACCTCCCTCTTCTCCAGCTAAGGTACGCCCTCCCCCAGATCAGCGCAAGCCTAGCCGGTCGCCTACTCCGTCATCCCGCTCCCCGGCGCCTGACACGGGGATCACCGGATGAAGATCAGCCGTCTGCCCCTCTTCCGAGTGACTGGACGCCCGACAGAGCTGTGCGGACCACCCGGGGCAGAGGCTGTCATCGTCCCACTGATGCCGGGATCCCAGACCTGACGTCTGCCCCCAAGGAACATGAGCCGCAGACGCCCACACCTATAAGGCGCCGGGCCCTGCGGTCATCATGGTAGCAGACATCGGGAGTCTTCTTACTACCTGGTGGAACACAGTAAAAGGGAATCTCCTGTATAGAGCCCCAGACACTGTACGTACTCTGCCACCTATGGGTTCCCCTCCCACCTCGGGGGTGAGGATGAGCACCCATGTCCTGACCCTAATGGGAAGATAAGGAAACACCCTTCATCTCCTTCCCCTTCTGTCACGTCCTCCTCAGATGAGGGCGACGTTGATTCAGAGCCTTACTCAGATGGGGAATTTTGTCTCTCTCCCCACCGGGACCTAAAGATTCCCCACACACACACACACCCCTGATGATCCTTTTTTTTTTTTTTTTTTTTGGACATTGAGGCACATCAAGCGCCTGGCCAAGTTTCTCTGAGAGAAGGAACCCAAACCTTTGGTTATTCCGCCGTTCGTGGAACCGTTCCAGGACATGACCCGCCTGACCTGGCGTTCACCATCCTCCATACCTGCAGTCCCTCAAAAGGCGGTCAGACTTTATAAGCCTCCGAGGTCCGAACCTTTTCTAGCCATACAACTGAAGGCCAACCCTTTGGGCCACACGGCTGCTCACAGCAGAGGTTCCCAGCCAAAACATTTGAGTTCCCAACCTCCGGATCCTGTCTGTAAAAAGTTAGACAGTTGGGGCTGAAAAGTCTTCTCAGCCACTGGGACCATCAGGTCTTTGAACTTCATAGCCCACATGATTACTTAACAGTCGCTGTGGAAGAAGACAGCGGACCTCATCAGCTCTGTGTTAGACTCCGACTCGAAGCCGGAAATATTGGTGTGTGCCCAGTCAGAATTAGACATCGACAAACACGCCCTGAGGTGTTCTTATGACACCGTAGATATGGCCTCCAGAGCAGCCGCCTTGGGGGGGGGGGGGTCTGCATGAGGCGGCAGTCCTGGCTTAGTCTCACAGGCTTCCAGCCGGACTTACAAGAGTGTCTTCTGGATTCCCCTTTTCAGGGTCCTGTTTTGTTCGCCTGGAAGTTGAAGAGATGAACAAGCAACTTAGGGAGTCGGGGAAAGCGGTGGCCGACGTGCACCGTATGTATAAATCCCAGCCTCAGGAACCTCGCTGACACCCTTTTCGAAAAGGACAAGGGCTGGGACAGGAGAGCAAACAGTCCCACAGTAAGGGGTTCAAGGGGGGGGGGTCACCCTGCCCCTCAAGGTTCCCAGAGCCCCTAGCAGCCCAAAAACTTCCAGCCCCCACCCCTCAGCCTGACTCCCTCTGCCCCCTCCTCCCTTCAGGGACAGGCAGAGTGAGAAGGTAGGAGGGCGGTTTGTGCTTTGCCCACTCGAATGGTCCAGTATCACAGACTAATGGGTACTGGACACCATTCAAAAAGGGTACGCAGTACAGTTCATCTGTATCCCACCGGACAACGCGCGCCCGCCAAAAAACTCCGGCCCGTTGTCCACCGGCACACAGTCTCCTTCTAGAAGCAGAGATCCAACAGCTCCTAGAAAAAAGGGCCATCCAAAGGGTCCCACAGTCCCAGAAGGGAAAGGGTTATTACTCCCGCTTCTTTTTTGTCCCAAAGAAAACAGGAGACTTTCATCCCATTCTGGATTTAAGCCAGCTCAGTCTCTCTGTAAAATACCAGAGATTCCAGATGGTCAGTCTGGCAGGACACCTCCCCTTGCTCAGTCAAGGGGACTGGCTGTGCTCCCTAGATATGCAGTTTACCTACATGCATATCGAAGTCCTGAAGTCTCACAGGTTTCTGCGCTTCAGCTTCCAGGACAAGCAGTACCAATTCGAGGTACTCCCCTTTGGCCTTTCATCCGCTCTCAGGGTCTTCACCAAGTGTCTAGCGGTGGTAGCGGCTGCCCTCCGAAGGAGAGGCCTCGTCATCTTCCCTTTCCTGGACGATTGGCTCCTCTCTGCTCATTCGGAGGAGGAGCTTCTAATCGCCTTGTGAGAGACACAAGATCTATTTTCCTCCCTGGGGATCACAGTAAACTGGCCAAAATCACATCCTTGGCTGACACAAAGGCTGCAATTCATAGGAGCTATTCTGGTCACCGAGTAGGGGAAAGCTTTTCTTCCCCAGACAGTGCAAAACCGTCTTTGGGATTTGGCCAGCAGGCTCCAGAAGGCCTCTTCTTCCCCTTCCCAGGTTGTTCTCAAACTCCTAGGCCATATGGCAGCTGCCATAGCCACAGTACCCTTAGCCAGACTGCATATGCGGACCCTCCAGTGGCATCTCTGGGTCCAGTGGGACCAATCGGACGATCTGGATCTCCGAATCCGGATTTCTCATGCGGTACACTGCTCTCTCGAATGGTGGCTCCGTCAAAACAGTCTAGCGGGATGGGTCCCATTCTGGAGCCCCACCCTTCTTCAGACTTTAACCACAGATGCCTCTCTGTCCAGTTGGAGAGCTCATTTAGTGGATCACAGGACCCAGGGGTCTTGGTCTGCCATAGAAAGCTCTGCATATAAATGTTATGGAAATGAGAGCCATGCTGAATGCGCTTATCGCTTTCAGAGACCAATTCTCGGCGGGTCCTCTCCTGGTGCTGACAGACAACACACTAGTGGTCTTCTACATCAGCAAGCAAGGGGGGATTCATTTGTACCCCCCTTTGCAGAGAGGCCATGAGAGTGTGGGATTGGACAGTAAAACACCGACTGGATCTCATCGCAGTTCCTCTGTCAGGGGACCAGAATATTCTCGCTGACAGTCTCAGCCACTCTACGTGTCTGAATCACAAGTGGTAATTTCTCCAAGAAGTCGCAGATGACCTGTTTGGTTGCTGGGGCAGTCCAGAGTTGAATCTCTCTGCATCCCCATACAGTGCCAAACTGCAACATTTTTGCTTGCTCCAGGGCCTGGTGTTTTCTGGCGAGACTCATTGTCTCTCTCTTGGACAGGGAAGTTCCTGTACACCTTCCCTCCTTTTCCCCTCATTCAGAGAGTACTGCTCAAGTTGCAGGCAGAGGGGGCCAGAATGATTCTGGTGGTCCCGCCAGATCTGGTATCCATTGCACCAGCAACTGTCGCTGGAACCTCCAGTACAGTTGCCACTCTCCACCCACTTGCTCTCACAAGAGCAGGGGACACTCATCCATCCTGCTCTTCACCTGCGCATGGCTCCTTCAGTCCTTGCAGAAGAGAAGCTAGGAGTGTCAAGCAGGGTGGCTGAGATCTTGGTTGCAGCAAGGAAGCCTTCCACCAGAGCCACCTGTGCACTGATGAAATGGAAACGCTTCTGTCTTTGGGCTGCGGCCCATGCCATTAGATCCCCTGGGTTGTCCTGCTAGGCATGTGCTAGAGTATCTCCGTCACCTTCTGGACTTAGGACTGAGCTATTCGTCCATTAAGGTGCACATGTATGCAGTTTCCGCGTATCATGATCCCTTCGGAGATAGAACACTGGCACAGCTCAGCATCTGTAAGACATTTCTACAAGGGGTCTTACATATCTGACTTCCCAGGAGAGACATCGTTCCTCCTTGGGATTTACTTTTTGTCCTGGAGAAACTCGCTCTCCCTCCCTTCGAGCCAGCAGCTTCCTGTGAGCTACGCTTCCTCTCATGGAAGACCCTCCTTTGGGTAGCTGTCACCTCCACTCGAAGGGTTTCCAAGCTCCAGGCCCTGATGTGTAAGGAACTGTACATAGTTTTCCACAGGGACAGGCTTACCCCGCGCACGAACCCCAAGTTCTTGCCGAAGATAGTGTCCATGCTGACTCTTAATCAGGACATTAACCTTCCGGTTTATTATCCGGAATTCGTCAGTCAAGGTGAAGCGCTGTTGCACACCTTGGACATTCACAGGAGTTTGCGATATTACCTCCGAAGGACCCGCTCCTCCAGACAGTCGGACCAGTTCTTCTCATTCACCAAGCGAATGCTAGGGGCTTCTGTTTCCAAACAGTTACTAGCCCATTAGCTGGTGCAGTGTATTACTTTCTGCTACCAGCATCATAACAGACCACTTCTGGGATTAGTCTAGGACCACTCTACCAGAGCAGTGGCCTCTTCCTTTGCAGCACTCAAAAATGTTTCTTTGGCAGATATTTGTGCTACAGCTACATGGAGTTCAGACCACACTTTCATCAGGCATTACAGCCTGGACATTGCATCCAGAAGGAGAGCAGGTTTCGGACTAGCAGTCCTGCAGGGCCTACTCTCTTAAGTGCCTTTCATCAGCTTCAACTGTTTTCAGCATCTCTCTCTACCACCCTCTCAGACCTGGGCCTATCCTTGGATACTGCTTGGGACTCGGTCCTAATGGTATTACCTGCTGCAAGAGCTCCACCCTCAGTCAGATAGTACAGTTACGCAAGAACTTACTGTAACAGATCTTCGAGAGGAGCTCTTGCAGCAGTTGGCTTTCCCAACCTCCATCCCCCAGGATAGCAGTTTGGTTCTTATGTCACCAGAACATGGTGGGGACTTCCTGCTCGGTTCTCCAGTTTGGTTTCTAGCCGGGTCTCTGGCGGGAGAACTGAGATGGTGCCAGGGGACCGCCCCCTATATACCACATCTGACTTCGAGGGCGGTCCCCTGCCTCGGACTGCTAGCTACAAGTTTTCCACGTGGCCCTGACACCTGCCGGCTTCAGTCCTAATGATATTAACTGCTGCAAGAGCTCCTCTCAAAGATCTTCCTAAGGTGGAGCCTGAGTTTACCTTAAACTAATCTGTCTGCCTTCCTGTATATTTTCCAGAGTGTGCCAATCCAGGAAAAGCACTGCTACATACTTTAGATATGCGCAGAATTCTGAAGTATTACCTACTATGAACTAAGGACTGCAGAAAGTCCAAAGCAGCTTTTTGTTTTTCACCCAAGGAAGAGAAGACGTTCAGGTTTCCAAACAATGTTTGTCCAAATGGTTTGCCAATTGTATTGTTTTCTGCTACAACAAACATAGGGAGTTGCCAGCAGCAGTGAAATCCCACTCCACGAGGAGCATAGCTACGTCTGTGGCTTGTTTCAAAGGGGTTTCAGCAGCTGACATCTGCACTCCTGCCACCTGGAGTACAGTCTGTACTTTCACCAAGCACTACAATCTGGACATTGCCTCCAGAGCCCATGCAGGGTTCGGCCGGGCTGATTTTTTAGGGCCTTCTGTCTCAGGCCTCGGTTTGCCTACCTCTCAAACTGTCCTGATGTGCTTGTAACTGCTTAGGACTCATTCCTATGGTGTGACCTGATGACTGAGATACCCCCAAAGAAGATAGTACAGTTAAGTAAGAATTTATCATAACAGTAGCACTTCGAGGGGATCTCAATCATAAGGTCAGACTTCTCTCCCACCATCCCCCTATCTGGGGTTTTCTTTTCAGACTGGCTGCTGTCTCCAACCTTTTATTTCAGCCTGGACACCTCTCTCTCCTTGGTGCCCCGCAGCTGGAGCTTGCTCCCTTGGCCTCTGGGTGGAAAGAACTGAGGAGTGAGCGGGGCCGCTCACGCCTTTATAGAGTTGGTGACATCAGCATGGGTGGCCCCAGTTGTACTGCTGGAAGATCTTCTGTGTGGATCCTGCTTCACTAATGGTGAAGTTTGACCTGATGACTGAGATGCCCTTGAAGATCTACTGTTACAGTAAGTTCTTACGTAATGGTTCTTTCTTTATCACTTACGGTTAAATTACAAAGGGTTACTCGGCAGCAGAGAAAAGTATATCTCACTGGCTGGTGTCCTGTACAGTAGAGCCAGCTACACTGCAACTTGCAGTAAGTGACATGTCACAAAATACTTCTTGACAGAAGGGTTTATTTGCCATTTAGTTACACTGTTCTCTGCAGTATACTGCAGCATTTTGTGATATACTGGAGCATTACTGCAGTGTATCCTGGCTGGCACCTCTGTATGTTACACTGTTACAGCCTGGGTGGTACACAGAATTTCCTGTAGAACTCAATGCCCTTTATACCAGAAGTATAGCAACTTCAATATCAGCTTCAAGAGATATTCTCCTCCTGGAAGGCTACAAAGCCGAGACATGTTCTACTAACACATTGATATCCTTTTGCGGAGGTGTTCTCAGTTTGAAACTTATGCACTTAAGAACCTATTCCCTAAGTAATCCTACTATACCTTATTTTGGTTCTGTACTGCAAGGAGTTTATTTAAGTGAAATCAAATATTATTAAACCAGGACGCATCTAGAAACAAGCTGCTACCAGCTTAAAATAGATAAAGCATTAATGTTAGAAAAAAGTTACAACCTTCTAACTGTAGTTATTCTAATCAGTGTCTTCATCTGATTACCACTACCCACAGCGCTTCCCTTCATAGGATAAGTACAGGTCCTTTAGCATTATTCTTAATCCTGGTTTATGATGGTGAATAGAAAAGTATTTGGTTTGTATGTTTGTTCGTATGTTACATAGTTAATTGTTTGAAAATCTTAAATATTTTTAAATATAAAAAGCACTTGCTTAAATCTTGGCTGACAGTATAGCCTAGAGGTTAGAGTAACGAGCTCTGAATGAGTTTGATCATCCAGCAGACTTAGGTTTGATTCCTGCAACCTCCACTTGCATACTGTGCGACTCTGAGCAAGTCACTTAACTGCCCAGTGCTCCCAGGTCACCCCTGAAAATAGGCACTTGTGCCTAGTGGGCCTTAGCCGGTTACCAAAGATTAAAATAAATAAAATTCCGTGACACTATCTTTCCCATAGAGTCGCACAATGTGGCCCTAGAGCCAGAGGTGATAAGATCCCATAGTAATCAGAACATTTGGGGTCTGGCAGTGCCAGTATTTTGCACCAATACATGGTATCATAAGCACACCCACAAGGTCCGGTGACTGCCCCAGCTGCCTCAGTTTAGTTTTTCCCATTGTCAAACTGCAGTTCTTTCCTCATCAAGGACCAGAACACCTATTTCCATGTAGCATTTTAGTCTAGTTGAAGATGTGTGTCACCTTGTTTACTGAGGTTTTTTTGTGCGTGTGTTTTTTGTTTTAGGGATTTCGGTAGTTATTACCAGGTTTTCTTACAGACCTACTTCATTTGATGTTCAAAAACTGTTATGGCAGATAGGATGCCTGACAAGGCAAGTTGCTTCAGCAGCAAGGTTGTATCTGACCACCACACCTCTTTGGGGAGTGTTCTGGTACCAGGCAGTTTCTCAACCAAAGACTGTGTAGACCTTCTGTAGGCTTAAAAGGGAACTAACCCTGCATCAGGTTACGTGAATCGCTCATACTCATCCTCATACAAAGAGCAAAAAGAAGCGATAGCGCAGGTCCAGGTCATGTTTTCACCATTCTGCCCAAATGTAGGCATCTCCCTTGAGTGCGAAAGTTCTGGTGTCCCCTCATTCATCCCAGTCAATGGGGGATGATATGGCACTGGATTTTTCAAACTCTCTGGGATGCCAGCTCTGTCTCTGACACAGGCGCCCCAAATGCCTTTAGAAGATATTTGGAATGAACATTTGGTTGAATGACTGCTGTCATAGAACAGTGACAACTCTGCACACTATCATCTTCATCTGCAGTACCATTTACAGTGCAAGGGATGTCTCTGAACTTGGCTTCCTGGGTGTTGGCACCACTGTCATTGATGATGAGAGTTCCTTTTCAGATATTGCTGTTGGCACCAGGGCAGGTCTTGTTGCTGGGCAGGGAGTGTCTCTTGGATTCCACTTCATCACCCATGCAAGAGCCTCTCACATCATCCTTCTTACTGGACGATGAAGGGGTGTATAATCCAGCTCAATGACTACAAGATAAAGAATTATGAAGAATATCCCACTGTTCAGGAGAGAACTCTGCCTGCCCAGACTCCTCAGGAGGACCTCTTTTCAGTCACTGCTGAAGAATGGGATATTCATTGCAGACATATCATGGGACATCAAGAGCAAGATCAGTCTGTTTGCTGATGATACCAAGGTTGGTGCAGTGGTGGATGACCTAGGGGGATGGCAGGGGTTGCAGGATGATCTGGCAAAGCTTGAAACCTGGTCAGACACCTGGCAACTGGGCTTTAATGACAAAAGTGCAAGGTGATGCATTTTGGGATGAAAGAACCCAGGAGGACTTACCAGCTAGGGGAGTGCAGCTAGCCCAGACAGGAGGGAGGAGAAAGATCTGGGTGTGCTCATCACAGGGTCAGTGAACAACTCGGCACAGTGTAGGAAGGCAGCTGCAAAGGCCAACAAAATGCTGGGTTGTATTGCAAGGGGTATATCCTCGAGGGAGGGAGGAGGTGATTCTGCCACTGTATAGGTCATTAGTTAGACCACACCTGGAGTACTGCGTGCAGTTCTGGCGTCCGTATCTGAAGAAGAGGACATTAAGTTACTGGAGAGTACAGCGCAGGGCGACAAAGATGATCAAGGGTCTGGGGACATATCATGTGAGAGGAGGTTGAAGGAGTTGAACATGTACTCACTGGAGGAGAGGAGAGACAGGGGACATGATGGAAACCTTTAAATACATGAAAGGAATAAACAAGACAGGTACAGAGGGGCTGTTCAAAGTAAGGGAGGGAGGCCACCAGGGGCCATGATATGAGACTGGGCGAGGAAGGTTCAGGAGGGAGACAAGGAGACACTTTTTACAGAGAGGTGGTGGCTGGGTGGAATGCGTTACCTGCAGAAGTGGTATGCAGTAGAACAGTGGACTGCTTCAAGCGAGGATGGGACAGGACAAGGGGGAGGGTTAATGAAGGGGAAGGGTGGAAGGGAGGGGCAGCTGCAGAATAAGGGGTGCTAGCTGCACATTCGAGCAGACTTGATAGACCTCTAGGCCTTTATCTGCTGGCAAATTTCGTATGTTCGTAAGAATATGCAAAAGGCCCTAGACTTAGACATTGGGGATAGATAAAGCTAAAATGATGCAGATCGAGTATCTTAATTTTCTTTTACTGCATGCATCTCTGGTGCCACCTATACAGCATGCTGTGGAGACCTTTACAGTGTCAGCCTGGAGCAAACCAGATCTTACTTAGAGAGGGCTCTTGCAGTAGGTAATTACATATAGGACTGATGCCAGCCCCCACGTCAGGTGACCAGCGTCATGCGGCGTCAGTATAAAGGGGGGGTTCCCCACGCCCGCCTTCCAGTTCTTTCCCGGCGTTGGCTCGTCAGCTCTCTCGTTGGTAGTTTTTACCGTCTTTTTTTCGATTCTTCGACTAAATCGTCAGGCATTCGTTGGTGTACGTCATCCCCTACACCTTCCAAGCACAAAAATAAGTGCGACTCATGCGGCGCCCAACTCCCGCACAAGGATGGCCATTCCCAGTGCCTCTTCTGTCTAGGCCCGGATCATCAGGTGAAGTGCTAGCACTGTCTTAAATTCAACGCCGCCACCCACAGACGGAGGCAGCAGTCCCTGAAGGCCCACATACTAAAGAAGAAAATGTCCTCCATGGAGAAGGAGTTAAAAAAGCTCCAGCAGGCGTCCACTTCCCCCAAAGGCCATCGTAAGAAGAAAGACAGGGAGAAGCACCGGGATAAGGGCTCCTCATCCACCACGTCTTTGTTGGGAGTTGCCGTGCTACAGGTAACGTCTCCTCTGGGGGACCGCTCCATGATGGCCTCCAAGGCGGCGTCGGCCCGCCCATCTGGCTCGCGCTCGGGCCCTTCGGTCTGTTGGAGGCCTCCGCTCCCAGTAAAGCCGACACCTTGCGGTCTACTGATTCGAGTGGCTCCGGTAAGCCGGACGTCAGCTCCTCTGACGCCCGCACGGAGATGGTCGGTAAATCACCCGACCTTTCGGGGTGGCGCACGGACCCTCTTCTACCCGACCAGGCCGCTCCTCCTTCGTGACCTGCCTCAGACGATGGGTCCAATAAGTCTGACATAGACTCCTCCAACATCCGCCCAGACTCCGCTGATAAGTCGACACTGGACCCTCTCACATCCACTGTTCCCGGCTCCCTGCAGCCTTCGCTGCCCTCCGGAGACCCTGGGTCTCCTCAGCCTGACCCCGGAGATTTTTCCCTTCCATCCCCGGGCGTGCAGGGTTCCTGCTGCACCCCCCATCAGGCCGTCAGCCGCTGGGCTGGCTTCAGCGACCTGACGTCCCGGTTCCCCAGACGCCAGCTCAGACGTCAGTCTTGCTGACGCCAGGTGACATCCCGCTCCTGGATGCCGCTCCAACGCCAGGCCTTCTGCCCTCCGACCGGGCTGTCTCCAGCAGACTCCCGGGTATCCGACACCGTCGTATCTGACGCCATCTTACCTGGCTCTGCAGTATCAGATGCCCCAGTACCCGACGCCGGCCTATCCCAACGCCGCAGTACCCAGTGCCTCAATACCAGACGCCGGGTTTCCCGCCGTAGGGTTATGGATACGCGCCTTACAGGTACAATCAGTACCCGTATCCCCCTCCTCCACTGCCCCCTCAGCCGCCGGTGGACTTAAAGGAGACTCTGCCCTCCTGGTGGGCTGAGGCCAAGGCTCAACTCAGCAGAGAGGTGGAGCGTCATCTCACGACGACGGTGCAGAGTCCGGCTCCCATACGTCCGTGACAACAGACTCCTTCCCCACCTCCAGACACCAGGCCTCTGGTTCCAGGGCGGGGCAGGATACGCTTCCCCGAGGACCTTCCAAGGGGTCTGTTCCTCCCCCATGCCGGGAGAGGGAGTCTTGATCTTCTTCCTCCTCGGACGACTCGGGCGGTTGCTCTGAGCCGGATGACAACCCACGCTCTCCATCAAAGCCCAGGCCTAGGACTCCTCCGAAGTCTCCTCTGGAGGATCCTTCCTCTACGGAGTTGCCGCGCAAAATCCAGGAAGTTCACAAGTGGCATTCCTTGGAGCCGGATCCACAGCGTAAGAAACTCGCTGAGCATCTGGACCTGCCCGAGACAGCTCCTACCTTGGTGCCACCCTGGATTGAGCCTCATGCCGTTCTTGTTTCCACTATTTGGAAGCAACCGTCTGCTTTAGCCCCGCTTCCACGGAAGTCGAACAGGCTATGTCAGGCTCCCGTGGGTGTTGACTTTCTAGATTCTCACCCTCGAGCTGATTCGGTTGTGATTCGCACCGCTCATGGCCGGACAACTAACTCGAAACATCTGAGCTCGTCTCCACCTGATAGAGAATCCCGTCTTCTGGACCAGTATGGGAAGAAGATCTTTGCTTCTTCCACTCTGGGGATTAGGGCCGTAACGGTCACATGGGGGAATTACTAGAAGGCAATTCTTAGTGAGGTGGAATCCAAATTGGATTCCCTTCCTGACTCTGAAGTCAAACAGGATGTGACTGACCTCGTCCGCTCTGCACGTTCGGCCAGTCTGCACATGCTTCGTGCTACATAAGATCCAGTGGACACTGCTGGTAGTAGCTCCGCTTTCGCCGTAGGCTTACGGTGTCATGCCTGGCTCCATGTGTCAGGGTTGGTCCTGGAAATGCAGTCCGCCATTCAGGAAGCGCCCTTCCGGGGTTCGGTGCTGTTCGGTGGTCACGTCAAGGACATTATCAGCGATTTGCAGGAGAAGGGGACTGCACTGAAGTCTGTGGACTCCATGTACCACCCCCATCAAATGCAGCGCCGTCCCTTTCACAGGCGGAGTCGGAAAAGCGAAACCCCAGGGAAGTGGGCAATAAGCGCTGCCTTCGGCTGCCAAGCCTCCACCCAAAAAAAGCAGCGGGTGCTTCAGCCGCGACACTGACCCACACCACCTGACTCCTTTCCTCTCCCACAGCCTCTGGGCCTTCCAGAGGAACCGGTAGGACGGGGGTTTTTCCTCCACCTCCCAGGTTGGGAGAGGATAACTTCAGATTCCTGGGTGTTTCAGCTGATCGCAGAAGGACACTCAATAGAGTTTCTTCAGAAACCCCTTCGACACCCTTCCCCAAGGTCATCATACTCTCGGGAACATCATCTTCTGGTCCAGGAAGAGATTTCAGCACTTTTGTTGAAGGAGGCAATAGAACCCATTCCCATTTCTGCCTGGTCCCGAAGAAAATGGGGGACGTGATGCTGATTCTTGACCTCAGCTCCCTGAACTTGTTCGTGGAGTAGAGGTTCAGGATGCTCTCTCTGCAGAGCCTCCTGCCCCTTCTCCAGCCGGGATAGTGGCTGTGCGCTTTGGATATACAGGATGCCGACCTGCATATCCCTATCCACCCTTCCCACCGCAAATACCTGCGTTTTGCGTTCCAGGGGGACCAGTAGCAGTTCAAGACCCTCCCATTTGGTCTTTCCTCGGCGCCCCGGGTGTTCACCAAATGCCTTTCGGTGGTAGCGGCCTACCTGCATACCCAGGGGGTGCAGGTTTTCCCGTACCTGGATGATTGGCTCCTGGCGGCCCCGTCCAGGGAGGAATTCCTGCGCTTCCTTTCCCTTACCCAGCAGGTCTTTGCCTGCCTGGCTATTATCATCAACAAGGCCAAGTCCCATCTGTTCCTGTCCCAGAGGCTCCAATTTATCGAGGCGATCCTGGACATGACCTCTGGCATGGCCTTCCTGCCACCGGACAGGGCAGCCACTCTCCAGGCCCAGGTCAGCCTGTTGTCCAGCCACAGGTGGGTCAGCACCAGGTCAGTCCTTCGCCTCCTTGGGCTAATGGCAGCTGCGATTCTGACAGTCCCTCGCGTTCGGCTGCACATGAGAATCTTTCAGTGGACGCTTCGGTCTCAATGAGATCAGCTGGTGGACTACTTAGATCAAATTGTCCTGGTCTCACTCCCGTGGCTCAGGACTTGCAGTGGTGGATGGTTCAGGAGAACCTCTGCCAGGAGTTCCTTCATCTCTCTCCCCACAGGCGTTGACTACAGGCGCCTCCGGCGGGGTTGGGAGCCATCTCGGTCCTCACAGGACCCAAGGCTCCTGGTCCAAGCTCAAGAAGTCTCTTCACATCACTGTGCTCGAACTAAGAGCAGTACTGTATGCTGTTCAGGCTGTGCATCTGTATCTGTCTCCCGGTCACCTAGCGGTACAGACAGACAATATGTGTGTGGTCTGGTACATCAGCAAACAGGGAGGAACTTGTGCCTGCCCCCTTTGCAGAGAGGCAATGCGAGTCTGGGATTGGGCAGTGCAGCACAACCTTCACCTCACGGCATCTCATGTCCCAGCGGTCGAGAACATGCTGGCAGACAGGGTAGGCCGGTCATCTGCTCTAGCTCACGAATGGGAACTGGATCGGGATTGTAGACATCTTCCTGCGCTGAGGAACTCCACAGGTAGACCTGTTTGCATCCCCTCAAAACACAAAACTTCCCGTCTTCTGCTCGCTCGCTCCAGGGCCACGGCATTTTTGGAGAGGCGCTCTGTCTCTAGACTGGAAGGGCAGATTCATCTGTGCCTCCCGATTCTACTGATTACGAGGGTCTTGCGAAACTCTGTTCGGAAGGAGTTTGAATGATTCTGATGCTGCTTTCTGGCCCAGGCAAGTTTGGTTCTCTCTTCTGCAACAGTACTCAGAGGAACTTCCTCTTCCTCTGTCGCTGTTTTTGCTGACCCAGGATCAGGGGACCCTGGTCCATCCAGGCCTCAAGTCCCTTCAGTTGCACGCGTGGCTCCTGCAGACGTAGCTCAAGGCCAATTCGGGGTGTCCCCCCCCCGAATAGCTGAGATTCTGGTGGAAGACAGGAAACCCTCAACCAGATCTACTTATGCCATGAAATGGAAACGGTTCTCTATTTGGGCTGCCTCCAATGATGTTCAGCCCTTCTTGTGCTCTGTCGGCCGACTTATAGATTACTTGCGACACCTCTTCAATCTGCGTCTCAGCCATTCATCCTTAAGGTTCACATGACGGCCATTTTGGCCTATCATGTCCCCTTTGCAGACAGAACATTTGCTCAGCTGGAGGTCTCTAAGACCTTTTTGAGAGGGGTCCTTCCGACCCCTGTCTGCATTCCTGCCCCTCCTTGGGATCTGAATTTCATTTTAGAGAAGCTTACTCTGCCTCCTTTCGAGCCGGCAGCATCAGTGGACCTAAAAGTTCTTTTCTTGGAAGACTCTTTTCCTAGTGGCCATTACTTCTGCTCGATGGATTCCGAGCTTCAGGCCCTGATGTGTAAAATCCCATATTTGATTTTTCACAAGGAACATGTGGCTCTACGTACCAACCCTAAGTTTCTCCCTAAGGTGGTAGTGGAATCGACGCTGAATCAACCCATAGAGTTGCCTGCCTTTTTTACGCAGCACTCCAATCAAGGAGAGTACCTCCTCCATACTTTGGATGTTCACCGACTTCTGAGATACTACACAAACAGTACGAAGGACCTCAGAAAGACTGATCAACTGTTCATCTCGTTTGCTCATAAAAGAGAAGGCAATGCTGTTTCTAAGCAATGCCTATCGAAATAGTTGGCTCATTGTATCACTTTCTGTTATGACAAGTACAAGAAGACCCTGCCGGGTCAAGTTAGCGGCCACTCCACCAGAGGAGTCGCTGCCTCTGCGGCTTGTTTCAAGAACGTGTCAGCAGCTGACATTTGTGCAGCCGCTACTTGGACTTCTGTCCATACCTTTATAAAACATTACAGTTTGGACATTGCCTGTCGCCGTAGAGCAGGCTTCGGGCTGGCTGTTTTGCAAGGCCTCCTTTCCTAAGGCCTTCAGAACCAGAGGGTCTACTTCTGAGTAGCTTTCCTCCTCCCGTTTGCTTCTCCTTGTTCCAAACTGCTTGGGACTCAGTCCTATATGTAATTATCTACTGCAAGAGCCCTCTCGAAGTAAGATAGTACAGTTACGTAAGAACTTACTGTAACAGTAGATCTTCGAGAGAGGCTCTTGTAGTAGGTAATACCTTCCCGCCCTCCATCCCCCTAAGCTTTTCCAGGAAGGGAAATATCCGCTTCTCTCTCGTCTTGCCTTTTGGCCTTTGGCGGGAAAGGACTGGAAGGCGGGCGTGGGAGACCTCTCCTTTATACTGACGCTGCATGACGTCGGTCACCTGACGTGGGGGCGGTCCCCAGCCAGAGACTGCTAACTAAAATTTTTTCCGTTGGGTCCTGACGCCGGCCGGAATCAGTCCTATATGTAATTACCTACTGCAAGAGCCTCTCTCTACGATCTACTGTTATGGTAAGTTCTTACGTAACTGTACTTTTCCATTCCAACAATCCTCAGCTTTTGCATAAAAAGTACATTTCACCCAGACCAAACCAGCTTACTGTGTCTAGTCTACAGCAGATGCTCTTGTTAGCATGGTTACCAGTGGTAAGTCTATCACTCCGAAAGAATGTGATGCACAGTCTCCTAACCAGGAATTTCATGATATTGACTTGGGAAAATGGGTGCACACTTCAGCCACGCTAAAGTTGTGAGCTACCAATCCCATATTTCAAGGTATGAATACTCCCTATGTAATAGGCCTAAAGATCTCACAGAAAGCCTTCTGGAGTCTTTCTCAAAGTAGGATTTTTTTGCCAGTTATGACACAAGGTTTTGAATCAAATAACCGCCGACTGAGGGCTGTTGGGGATGCTTCTGATGCCACTGGGATTTGTACCCAGAGGCATTCCTGTCTCTGAACTGTATAGTCGGTCTCCGATGTCCAACAGAAGATCATGAACAATGTGTTTAACAGAAGCTCTTTGGACAGCATGGTGGGGAAGCCCTGAAGGAGCTCACTGTGAAGAAAACCCTTAAGGATATGAAGAACATCTACTCCCCTTCTCAGAGTGATTGAGGATGTGGCTTCTTCCATTGGCAGAAAGACTGTCCAGTGAGCCTTCACCAACAGTTGAAGCCTAATCCCTTCCAGCAGCAGCAAAAACAGAAGCCACAGCAGATGATGCAGACAGTGAAATCTTGGGATGCAAGCCCCCATGTCCACCTCAGCTACCCAAGGTGGGTCACTTTTCTCAGGTTAGGGGGCATTTGGTCCAATTCTGCCAACAATGGGAGACCATTACCACAGCCACATGGGTCTCGTATATTATTCCGGATGGTTACTCTCTGGAACTGGTGGAGCACCCTCTGGACCATCCCCAAAGGGAACCACATCAGCTGGCGGGCCCATTGGCAGACTTATTTCCCTGGTGGTAGCAAGGCTTCTACTAAACCAGGCAGTAGAGGGAGTACTGGATTCAGACCAGGGCAAAGGCTTGTACTCCAGGTGATACTTCATCCCCAGAAGAACTTGCTGCACCGTGCTTGATATTAGACCTCTAGCCACTGAACAGGTACATGAGTCCCAAGAAATTCCGAATTACATCACTCGAATCTCTTCCTCCATGCTTAAAACCCAGGATTGGTTGGCGTCCCTAGACATGCAGGATGTATACCAGCATATTCCTGTCAGGATCAATCACCACAAATACCTCTGGTTTTGTATAGGTCTCAAACACTATCAGTTCTGAGTCTGCATGTCTTCGCAAAGTGCTTTACAGTGCTTGCATCATACTTCAGAAATAAGGAAATGCAAGTATTCCCTTACCTGGATGATTGGCTCATAAAAATCCCATCTAAGCATCAGACAGGAATGGTAGTGACCTTGGCATGCCAGTTGCTGACATTCGTAAGAGTCGTACTCATCCTCAAGAAATTAGTTAATTCCCTCTCAAAGGCTGCAGTTCATAGATGTAGTCCTGGATTTTTACACTCCTGTTAGGTCCTTCCTGCAGAAGGATAGGGAAAACTCAGTAATGTGCATAGCCTGCCATGTCATAATGCACACAGGTTCCAGCCCAGTCATGCAGAGGATGTTGGAACTCAAGGCAGCCACGGTCTTCACTAAAGCCCTTACAAGACTGTGTGTGAGAACATTTCAGTGGATGCAGCACACATAGTGGTCGCAAGCATCTTAGCCTCTGGATCATACAATACAAGTACAAAGTCTCTGGCTTATTCCTTTCTTTGATGGTCCTCAGAGAAGCTCCTTCATGGCTTCCTCTTCGGAGCCGCAGGTGACAGTAACCAGGGGCACTTCCTCAGTGAGATGGAGTGTACATTGCCAGGGTCTTCAGACCCAAGGGACTTAGTCAGACTTAGTATGCCTTCTACACATGAATGTGCTAGATAGGAAAAGGTCCCAGAGATGAGAGCTGTTTTGTACAAGCTACAGGCCCTGTTGGAACTGGTTGCCCACAGTGTAGTTCATGTACAGACAGACGAATAAGAGTGTCATGTTCTACCTCAGCAAGCAAGAAGGGACTCTCTTCTGCTGGAGCTGTGATGAGAGTCTGGGAGTGGTGCTTAGATACGAGATCTTCTCCAGGCAGCCCATTGTTCCAGAGTTAAAAAAAATGTCCTCGGAGATGGTCTTAATTGAACAGTGGCAGACCCTCTCGAATGGTCCCTCTCTTAGGACATTGTCTAATCTTGGTTACATAATTGAGGAATACTGTAATTGGACCTTTTTGCATCTCATCTCAACACAGAACTGCCACACTGCTGCTCCAGAAGACATCCTTGAAGATCTAGAGTTATCCAGTAAATAACTTTCCTTTAGAACACCTTGTCTTTACTGCTAAATTATCTGGCAGTTGAGGCTCAGCGTTAGGTTCAAACTACTTGAATGTTCTGCGGTAGAGAACATGTGTAAGCTATCTGCTTAACACAGTAATCTGAAAACATCGATTTAGATGAGCTCATGGTACAGTCTTCTGCAGTAATGCACATAGGCAGAATGTTACTAGATTTACACAAGGTTATACTGCTGCTTCAGAAACCAGATTTCCCAGGCAATCCCTGGGATGCATCACTGAGGATGGATTGGGCTGAGTGCACTTCAGAGATGTGAAGTACTCTGCTCTTGGGGAGGTAGGGCATGAGCCATATAGCATACCCTGTAATGGTTGAATTTACCTTCTCTCCCAATCAGAAGAAGGGTGTTGCTGTGGCAGCCCAGATTGGTTGGGGGAATAAAATGTATCTGAGTTCATAGGTGTATAATAGAGTGGTGCCATTTTTGCATTCTTCCACACAAATACAGCTGCTTAATATATTGAGCATAATTTCATAACTAAAAAAAATGTTGGTTACAAGCTAGTTTGAGTATTAAAATGTTATATGAAAAACAAATTAGAAATGTAACTCTGCACAGATGCATCTCTGCTTTTCATTAAATTAACCACAACTAGCCTATTGATGGATGATTTTAGTTCTGTTAGTATGGAGAACATCTCTTAAGTTTTGTCCTAATAGTTTGACATTTTTAAGTAACTCTTGATTTTTTAACAAAACAGGGTACAGTTGGTGCTTCTCAAGTAGGCAACAAAAAAAGTACACCTCTTTTGCCTACTACAGCTACAACTCTGGGAAGTACAGCAACCACAAAGGCACCAGCTTCTGTAAATATACCGTCTTCCACATTACAGCAGGCTCCAGCATCTGTACAGGTACCATCTTCAACATTGCAACAAAAGGCTGCAGCTTCTACACATGTACCAACTTCCATTTTACAGAAGGCTCCAGCTTCTGCACCTGTACCATCTTCTACATTACAGAAGCCTCCAACTTCTCTACCTGTACCATCAGCTCCAGCATCTAAACCTGTACCATCAGCTCCAGCATCTAAACCTGTACCATCAGCTCCAGCATCTATACTTGTACCATCTTCTACTTTACAGAAGGCTCCAGTTGTTGCACAGCCATCTGCCACATTACAGAAGGCCCCAGCTTCTATAAATGTACCTTCTGCTACATTACAGAAGGCCCCAGCTTCTGTAAATGCACCTTCCTCCATACCACAAAGGGTAGCAGCTTCTGTGAGTGTTCCATCTTCCACTTTACAGCCGGTAAGTCAAACTTCTACACTGAATACAACTGTATAAACCATTGGAGGGGGAGGTTGACGGTAGCACTCCATGCAGACTCCTCAGAAAAGTAGAAGGCATGTATATAGCCAAGAATGTTTGAATGTTGAGGCTGGCAGTGCAACAGTGTTGCAGCTGATAATGCCAGCAACCCAGGTTCATGCCTCGGATCCCAAGGGCACCTGGAAGGCTGTCAAGAGGAGGATTTAGCATCCCAAAAAACTTTCCTCTGGTGAGGGAGGGCAGTGCATTGCAGCCCTGTGCAATACTGCCACCTGGGTGACCACAGCTGCAGTGCAGGTGGAACAGTGCTCATGGGAGATTGAGGTGCAAGTGTGGTGCCTTAGGCACAGCTTTGCTTACCCAAGGTGGTGGTTGATAGGTGTGTGCAAGTAACTTGCAGTATTTTCCAGTTACCATGAATAATAGGCTGTTCATTACTGGGAAGGAAAAATGAATAATCCTTGCTATTCGGCATTTTGGCATTTGACGGGAGTTCAGGATCTCTCAAGACTTCCTGGACAATCTGAGACCACTTTGGAAGCTCATTGAAGGCAAGTCATGTGATTCAGCCCTTGCAGACGCTTCAAGCGGGAGAAACAGGTAACTTGAGCTGCTGCAGAGTAAGAACCTACTTTCATACTTTTGTTAAAATGAGACCATACTCCCTCTCTAAATCCTACGCTAGAGGGGGGTTATTTTTTTACACTGTAGGATTAACATTAAGCTTTTAAGAAAGGGAAAATAGAAGGGCTGTTTAACATTGGCAGAGAGACGGGTAGCCCCTAACAGCACATATACACAGACTGTGAGTATATGTGTGTGTACTGTTCTAATACCAAATGAGATTTTAAAGCTGGTGTGTGTGTGCGCGTGCACGCCCACCACACACACACACACACACACACACACACACACACACAATTCTTTGTTTATCCCTCCTGTGGCCCGGACAAGCAGTGCTCCTCTCAGCTGCACTTCCCTGATCCCACTGTCCTGCTTCTCCCTGTGGATTTCTCCCAAAAAAAAAAAAAAAACAACCCACGGTCTAGTGTATGGAAATGGTACAGGTGATGAAGCAAGCGAAAGTCGGCATGCAGGCTTCTTTCGCACCTGCCCTGCCACTGTTTTCCACTATTATGTCCCTTCTCCATGCTGGGGTGAACTCGTCAACATGCAGTTGTGGAGGCATGCGCACACTGCAGAGTCCAGCAGGACCTACCTTCTTGCTGGCCTCCTCAACCCACACTTCCATCAGGCTTCCACCTGGCGGGCAGTCATTTGGCGGAGCATGTAGTCCACCCTCAGGAGAGAAAAGCAGCCATCAAGCACTCGATCCTCTCCCTCCCCGACCGACCCCTGGCAACCCATGCTCGTTGCTGAATATGGGTCACCGGCATGGTGAGAGGTAGGGCACTTGTAACACCTCAGCTCTCTGAGCTACCAGGCCAGCTCAATGTAGTGTGTTTTAAAGACTAACCGCCTAAGGGAGTAAAGAAGGTTTTGTAGGGGTTCATTTTGATGAGAAATTTAAGGTTTTTGTAACTTTGTTGTTGTCTGAAACAAAGAAGAAAGCAAGCAGTCTAATTCATGTGCAGTTAGCTGTTAAGGACCGTTTTCTATTGTATTTTTTTATCTGAAAATTGAGTCCTAGTCAGGCTTCACTACAGTGAGTGAGACTTGTCAGCTCAGTATTGCTGCAGTGACTTGATTTCAGAAATGTAATTTAAATTTAATATCAAAAAGCTTCCTGGGAGGAACCTAAGCTTGGGGTCCTTCCACTGCCACTTAGAGGTAGTGTACTGCCAAAAACTAGCATTATGAATGTATGGGTCCAGTTGGAGGGCGTTTTATGGCTATAAGAGTGTTGTCCTACATGGTCATTGAATCGGAAGGTGAGCAGTTCTGTGGTCCTAAGGACACGAGACAACGCCCTTATAGCCGTAAGAGGCCCTGCAGCTGGACCCATAAAATTATTATAGATTACTAAGGTTATTAAAGTTAGCGACGCATGCGGTCATCGAGAAGCCCGTTACAGTGCTCAGCATGTGAGGTACTCTTACAGCAATAAGAGTACCGCTCATGCAACTGAAGGAAACGCTGTGATTGGTGGGTGCGCTCCTGAAATCTATAATAGTTTTTAAAAGCAGTCGAAATCTTTACCTTTTATAACTGAATTACGTTTTTCTTTTCCCTTTGGTTAATTAGAAGATTGTTTACCCAATGTTCGGCATGATGTGTGGGACAGCATTCTGCCAGGCAGCTGTCATATCTATTTCTAGTCTCCCAGTCCCCCACCCCCACCACCACATCATCAGCATTGTGATCTCACTTACTGACATCACTGCTGCTTAGGAACAGCCACTCAGTAGCTGCTAGGCCATTCTCTTGTTATAAAATGGACAAGTCAAATTGTAACTTTTTATTGGTCAGAATGGGCCAGGTGACTATGTATTAATTCCCAAGTAGTGCATGGTCATCCTGGTATTTAGCCTAATCACACATCAGTATGCTGCTACAGAATGTTCAAAAGGTTTGGCAGCCATTTTTCTGCCTTCACTAAAACACCCATACACAGTAAAACGCCAACTTGTGCCATCACTACCACATTTTAGCAGCAGTATATATGAAGTATACTAATTAGCCCATTTTTGTTGTTTTTTGTTCCCAGTCCTGGCTGGCCCTTGTTTCCCACCTCTCCAAGCCCTGTCACCCCATCTTCCCCCAGGTCTCGCCTGCCTTTCTCCTGTAGTCTCCCACGATTATGCTCTCTGTGGCAGGGTGCAGGGAGTCCCTTAACACACCAAGATCCAGCCTCGGGGAAGTGCTTGAGTCTCCGTGTGCGGGGCCTAAGGAGGTCAGCGTTTATCCAGCGTGGCTGGGTAGTATTTCTTCTTTTTTTCTCCCTCGAGAGATGTGACGTGCACTGACATCAAGGTGAACCCACTGACGTCCACCATGTCTACCCCTCTCTGTAGTTCCACCACGGGTTAGTCAAGCACCAAGCTATTGCCCCAGCCCCCAAGAGGAGGAGGAGAGTGGTCCAGTGGGTGCTCAGTCCCCCTCTTCCCCCCCCTTCCCTAGCTGGCCCTCCGATGTCACAGGCTCGCTTCCGAACCTGGGTAGCCAGCATCCTAAGCGATGGCGCTACCCCTGTGCCAGTGGGCCGGCCTTAATTAGCCCAATTTAAAATGAGTGGTCTTCCTACAGTGTTGTCTGTGCAGCACCTCACTGGAGTCTGGATGTGTGCCATTGGACTTGGAGGATGGCACATGTAGTACTGTTACACAAGAGTGGGCCAAGCAATGAACTGGGTAATTATCATCCAGTAAGTCTCACCTTCATAGTGTGCAAACTCATGTAAACGATACCAAAGGAAAGACTGGTGTCGTACCTGGAGGACAGTGGCCTCCAGGATGTGAAGCAGCATGGGTTTGTTTCAGGAAAGTCTTGTCAAACCAACCACATACAATAGTATGACTGGGTGACAAGTGAGCTGGATAAGTAATGCGGTGGATGTTCTTTACTTGGACTTCAGCAAGGCCTTTGATTCGGTGCCTCATGGGCAGCTTGGGGAGAAGCTAACTGGTGTAGGGGTAGGGGCAAAAATAATGAACTAGATTACAAGCTGGCTGTGTGGCAGGCTGCAACGGGTGGTGGTGAGAGGGGAGCTCTCCGCTCCAAGGCCGGTGACGAGTGGGGTGCCACAGGGCTCTGTGTTGGGGCCAGTATTGTTTGGGCTCTTCATATTAGACATTGCACACAGGACGGTGAGCAAGGTAAGTCTGTTAGCTGATGACACCAAAATCGGAGCAGTTGTGGATGGAGAGGAGGATGGAAGCAGCTGCAGGGGGACCTATGCAAGCTAGAGGAGTGATCAGAGAGGTGGCAGCTGGGGTTCAGTGCAAAGAAGTGTAAGGTGATGCGCTTTGGGGTGAAGAACCCAAGGAGAGAATACTGGCTTGGGGGGGTTAAGCTGGGGATCACTGAGGAGGGGGAAGGACCTAGGGATAATAACAGGGACCATGAACAACCCTGCCCAGTGCAGGAGAGCAGCTGCAAAAGCAAACAAAATGCTGGGGTGCATAGCGAGGGGGTTTTCGTCCAGATGAAGAAAGGTGATCTTGCCCCTCTACAGGTCGCTGGTAAGGCCGCACATAGAGTATTGTGTGCAGTTTTGTAGGCCATACCTAAAGTGTGATATCAGGCTACTGGAGGGGGGGCAGAAGAGGGCAATAAAGATGATAATGTGTAATGGAGGGGAGAGACTATGACAGCAGGCTGGGAGACCCGAATATGTACACCCTGGAGGATAGAAGGGACGGGGGGGACATGATCGATTTATTCAAGTATCTGAGGGGAATCAATAAGGATGGGGCAGATGGGGTCTTTAAGTTAAGGAGGGGGAGGGTCACGGGGCATGGGCTAAGAATAGAGGGAGATTTAGGAAGGAAATGAGGAGAAACTATTTCACAGAGAGGTGGTAGCAAAATGGAACGCCCTACCAGAATGGATGGTATCATGTAAATCTGTGAACAGCTTCAAAAGGGCACGGGACAGGGAACAGGGGAGAGTGAGGATGGGGGGTGGCAGTGGGATGACAAGGGGGGGCAGCTGCAAACTAGGGGTGTTGGCTGCACACTCGAGTACACTTAGATAGACTAGGTGGTCTGTTTCTGCTGGCATGTTCATATGTCTTTAGCCCAAAGGCTTGGCTGCGATCAGTTGAGTCAGAGTTAGGAACCGAGCCAGAATGCTGGAACCCCCCCAACCCCCAAATCTGCTATTTATTTTTTGTATTCATCCACTCACATTTTCATTGTGTATGCCAAACCGCTCATGCTCACACCTTCTCTTTTCCTGGAGCCATTAGTCACCAGATGAGTCTGTGTAAGCTAAACCACATGCTGTCACGTATTTTTCCCTCCTAGGCTTTACAGTGCACTTTTCAAAGTTAAACTGCAGTGGAAAGAAGACAAAAAATGCCTGCAGCTCCTGACATGATCCCCTGTTGCAAACTTCCAGCCAGCATATTTTATCTTAATGTGTATGCTGTGTCTCCCCAAAACCACTTGCCACAGACACACCCTCCCAACACTCTGAGGACTGCACTGAGCAAAATCAGAACTGGCCATCTTGTGCACAAGAATCGCTATTGTCTTGTTCTCACTTACTGGCTTTACTGCAGTTTTTTAAACTAAAATATGAATAATGGATGTTGCCAGTTAATTTTAAAACACAGTTTTGTTTTTTTTTTTGGGGGTGGGGGAGACATGCTCAGACTTAGAACTACACTATCTCAAAACTACAACTACAGAAGACACACTGGAACAAAACTCTTATGGCAAAAAAAAAAATCAAGTGCCTAGGTGTCGGCCATGACACCTCATTCTGCAGCTTTTGCTTGGCCTTCCATCCTAACGTTCTGGACGACTGCCTGGCACGTTTAAAGTTGGGGAGACTGGAGAAAAGGAATCTTCCGGTGAAGTCCAAGGAGGCTAGGTGGGCGGTTTCCACAGCTGTGGGTTCCGCCAAGCAGTTGGAACACACAAAGGCATTCGAAGAAGCCCCCTGCGCTTCAGACAGTCAAAGCTTTTTCATTCCACTCAACCTAGGCTCCACCTTTTCAGGTTCCTTCAAGGAGTTGTGCCAGTCTCCCCACCTGGGGAGAGGCGCCCGCGGGCTCGCACTCTTCCTGATCTCGTAAGAGAGATAAGGAACCAAGCTCGTCTTTGTCTGGGTAAAGACGTTCTTGGGACCGAGAGAAGTCTCAGTCCCAGGAGCATGGGGTCTCGACCTCGGTCGAGATCGCTTCCTCGGCCGCAGGCTTCACAGACCTTCCGTCAGGCCAGCCAACCGAGGATGTGGCCGATGAGGTTGAGATTGTCCTCGACCCACTGTCGCTGGCCCCGGTCAACGACTCTTTGGAAAGGACTTCTGTCCTTGTCTTCCCCGATGAGGAGACTCAGCCTGCTGATGGCCCCATCGAGGACCCGGTGCCGGATCCCCGGTCCCGGCGGTGTCTCCCGGCGACAGAGCGGTCTGTCGGTTGTGGTCAAGATCTAGAATCCCCTCATCTGGGCAGCAGGAAGAGCCTGGCGCTTGAAAAGAGGCGACGCCACCGGTCCTCCTCCTCGGATGAGGAGAGGCTGCGACGGAAACTCCGGCACTACGAGTACCTCATGTGGCAACAGCTGATTTTGTCCATGGACAAGCTGACTTCGACTCCTACCCCAGCCATTACTTGGCTTTCGCCTCCTAGGCCAAAGCAGACCCCTTCAGAACCGAAGCCTTTGGTTCCTCCGCCCGCAGGGCCGGCCCGTCTTCCGGTTTGGCCTATACTGGTCTCTCCACCGATAGTGGTGGAGCCGCCTAAGCAGCCTGTGGGAGGGCACTCAGACTATGGCAGCGTCCTGCCTCATGTCCAACACCGTCTGCCTGCATGGCCCGCAAGTATGCGGTGCCAATGGGGGTCCCTTGCGGGGTTCACAGAGCACCCTTCGGCCGAGAGCCTGGTGACCGCCTCTGTGTTCAGGCATACTGGCAGTTCTGCCGACACTGACAGACATCCCGACAAGGAGTCCCAAGTATTTGGACCACTCTGGGCGGAATGTCTGTGTGGCGTCCTCCTTGGGCCTTCTTCAGGCAAGTTCAGCCGTCATCATGGCACACTTCTCCCATGCCCTTCTCGGGTCATTGGATGAAGTCCTCCCGCATCTCCCCGCAGACATGCAGACCACGGTCAAGCAGGTCCGAGATCGGGGCCGTGCTGTCGCCAGACAGCAGCTCCAGACGGTGCTGGACGTCGGAGACTCTTGCGCCTGCCCAGTGGCCGCCACAGTTGCCTCTCGCCACAGGGCTTGGCTGAGGCTCTCCTCCTTCCCAGCAGATACTCAGCACAAGTTAGCTGATGTGCCTTTCCTTGGGACTGACTTGTTCGGCCCAGGAGTGGCCGGTCACCTATAGTGCATAGAGCAGTCCAGTGCCACCTTGGACGCCACTTCTGCCAAGAGTTCTTCAGCCAAGAACCAGCAGAAGAAAAAGAAGCCTTTTTGGCACTCTTCCCCTGTGGTTCGGCAATCCTCCTTCCAAGGAGGACAGCAGCAGTCGCAAGCTTGGCGCCCTCGGTCCAAGCCTGGACCCCAAAAGGCCCACAGAGGAGGCAGAGGCTCAGGTCCTGGAGCTTCCTCCTCATCCAAGCCTGCTCAGTGACGGGGTAGGGGTTGCCACCCCTAATCCTGTCACGCCAGCACTGGGTCTTCCCACGGGGGGGCCAACTCCGCCACTTCCTTTCCGCCTGGTCCACTATCACTTTGGACAGGTGGGTTCTCTGAGTGGTCAGTCAGAAACTGCCTCTAGAATTCAAGCAGTACCCTCCCAGCTGAGCCCACGCCCCTCGGGAAGAACGGATTTCCGCATGCACCCAGTCGGCTCTTTGAGACGACATCGCTCAGCTGCTCCTCAAGGAGGCAGTAACTCTCATGGCAGATCCGTCTGCAGACCCAGGCTTTGTCTCCAGTTACTTCCTGGTGCCCAAGCAGACGGGGGGGGGGGCTGGCGCCCCATTCTAGATCTCCATGGCTTGAATCAGTATCTCGGGTCACACACCTTTTGGATGGTCACTCTGTCCTAGATCATACCATCCTTGGAGCGAAACATGTGGTTCTATTCACTGGATCTGCAAGACGCGTTCTTTCACGTCCCAATCCTTCCATCCCATCAGCGGTTCCTCTGCTTCAGGGTCGAGGGGACCCTGTACAAGTTCTGAGCCATGCTGTTCGGCCTGTCATCAGCCCCACGGGGCTTCACCAAATGCATTGCAATAGTGGCGGCCCATCTCGGGGGGGGGGGGTCAGAATTTACTCCTACCTCGACGATTGGCTCCTTGCAGGTTCCACCCAGCAGGAGGTGGAGAGGTCCAGGGATCTGGCCCTCCAAACCTGCTTGCAACTCGGCCTCCTGATTAACGAGGCCAAGTCGGAACTTGTGACTTCTCAGGTGATGGGCTTCATCGGGGCAGAACTCAACTCTTGTCAAGCCAGAGCTCGGCTCCTGGCAGACAGGGCAGAGGGTCACTCCTCCTTTACCCAATCATTTCTGGTTGGGCACTTGCGCCCTGCCCGGGACTTTATGCACTTTCTGGGTTACATAGCGGTATGCACCTCAGTGATCCGTTGGGCCCGGTTGCACATGCGCCCCTCCAGTGGGAGCTGGCCACCCAGTGGACTCAGTGCCACGGTCATTTCAACCAGCTGATCATGGTAACCCAGAAGATGTGGGACACTCTCCAGTGGTTGACCGCCCCAGACCGGTTGCAGGAAGGGATCCCGTTTGTACGCCCCAAGCCAATGGTCGTCCTTACAACCGATGCCTATCTCATGGGCTGGGGAGCCCACATGGGGGACAACAGGGCCCACGGGCTCTGGACCCCCGAGGAGTCCCGATGCCACATCAACCCATTGGAGCTCAGAGCAGTCAGACTGGCACTGTCGGCTTTCGCTCCTCAGCTCCAGGGTCGGGTGGTTCAAGTCCAGACGGACAATACCACGACCATGTACTACCTCAACAAACAGGGCGGCATGCACTCCCATCTGCTTTTCAAGGAGGCGCTCCGCATCTGGACCCTCCTGAGCCAGTTGGAGGCGGATCTCCTAGCCATCCATGTGGCAGGAGTCTCGAACCAGCTGGCGGATGCTCTCAGCTGCGTAGGCCCGACATCCCTCGAGTGGTCTCTCAATCCAGAGGTAGCTTACAGCTTGTTCTCCCATTGTTGCAAACCAGTGGTGGACCTGTTTGCCTCCAGAGAAAACACCAAGCTGAGGCTGTTTCATGCCCGGCCCCTCAGCAGGGCTCGCTGCAAGGGGATGCCTTCTCGAGGCAGTGGACCCCAGGCTTCCTCTACACCTCCTCCATTTCCCTTGATCCACAAGGTGTTACGGTGAGGACGGACAAGGCGAAGGTGATTCTGGTAGCCTCAGACCGGCCGCTCCAGTTCTAGTATCCAGATCTCCTCAACCTCAGCTTCAGGCCCCCAGAGCGGCTTTGTACATGCCCTGACCTGATGTCTCTGAACCAGGGGAAGGTCTTCCATCTGGACCTTCAATCCCTGCATCTCAGAGCCTGGTACCTAAGCAGCTAGAGTTCTAGGCTTTGTGTCTTTCCGAAGATGTCTACACCGTGGTCGAGGTATCTAGAAAGGAATCGACCAGGAAATGTTACGCCTTCAAATGAAAAGATTTTCCATTTGATGTCAGGGTAAGAGTCTTTACCCCTTATCCTGTACTGTGGCTAACATTCTCTACTACCTTTGGTCTCTCTCCAAAGGGGGTCTGTGGTCATTGACCCTTAGGGTGCACCTGGCAGCCATTTCTGCCTACCGGACGTGAGCCTGTCAGCCGACATTGGAGCAAGAGACAGTGGTTTTGCGCTTTTTCAAAGGCCTGGATCACATATCCCCTCCGGTGCGTGAACCTCCACTTCTGTGGGATCTACTGCTGGTATTGTCAAAGCTCATGGGCAAGCCATTCGAATCAATGCACAAGTGTGAGCTGTCGCACTTGTGGAAGACAGCCTACCTGGTGGCTGTCACATCTGCCAGAAGGGCAAGGGAACTCCAGGCGCTTTCGGTGGGCTCACCTTATCTAGTCTTCCACAGGGACAAAATTGTCCTTTGCCCCCACCCGAAATTCTTTCCAGAGGTGGTGTCAGATTTTCACCTTATCCAGTTGTTGACTCTGCCAGTATACTACCCTAATTGCACCTCGGAAGCAGAGTACAGGCTCCATACCTTGGACCTGAGACGTGCTCTCTCCTATTCCAAGGAGAGGACAGCGGAAATTCGGGGAGAGCTTCGCCAGCTGTTTGTCACCTACGCTGAAGCCACTTCTGGCAGACCTGCAGCGAAGCAGACTGTTACAAGATGGATTACATCATGCATAGGTCTGTGCTATGAGTTGGTGGGCATGGAGCCTCCCAGAGGGATAAGAGCTCATTCTACTCGCCATACTGCTGCATCGGTGGCTGCTTCCAGGGACATCCCTGTCCAGGAAATCTGTTGGGATGCTACCTGGAAGTCAGCAAACACCTTCATTACCCACTACCACATCGACCTTGAGTCTCGCCAGGATGCTGGTTTTGGGACCTCAGTTCTCCAATCTCTGTTCTCCAAGTAGGGGGTGTGCGCCTTGCCTCCCTCCCTCCCGGAGAACTGCTAGGAGTCTATCAATAAGTGTGGATGAACAACATATCCACGATCCTAGAAAAACAGGTTACTTACCTGTAACAGTAGTTCTAGGAGTGGTATATGTTCATCCACACGGACCCACCCAACCTCCCAGGCTGCAGATGCACACAACCTGGCTTCCAATGGGCTAAGATCTGGCGTCATGGGGCGGAGCAGAGTTATATACCACCCGGGTGGGTGGGAGGAGCCAGCTTTAAGACTTATGGCAAGATTTAAAGGGGGAAGGGACATGCCAATAAGTGTGGATGAACAACATATACCACTCCTAGAACTACTGTTATAGGTGAGTAACCTGTTTTTCCTGTGAGGAATACAGCTATAGCAGACAGGGGACATAGTACCAGACAACGTATTTGGTCCAGTAGTCAAAGCAAAGCTGCAGCAGGTGTAGAGCAGCAAGCATCAGGAGAGGGTTGAACATACTGCAGAGCAATGCCTAAGGCACATCTGTCATACAGAATTGCTTTACCCCCCATCAAACCCTGCAGTCTCCACCATCAGCACCAGTATGGCATCGGCTAACAGCAGGGAAAAAAGTAAATGTACCATTCTAAGTACTAGTGATGCTGCTAGAAGAACATTGTCATTATCTGACACTGAGACTTCTGGTGTGAATGTAACCTCTTCATCTCTTGCAGCTGTGACCGGGAGGAGGACATCCTCCTTAAAAACCACCACTGCTGTAATCAGCCACCCATCCACTGCGGCTACTAGCATCTCAACTTCTGCTGCAACAGTGGACCTGCCAGCCACTCCTGCCACTGTGTCCCAGACCACTCCTGTCATAACCATGGCAACTTCCAGTACAGCTACACTGACACCGGCCACTGTGGCCAGAGCCAGTTGCACAGTTGTTTCCGGTACTGTGTCCATCATTACTGTGACACCTGTTGATCTTACTTCGAGAGGGCTCTTGCAGTAGATGATCACCATTAGGACTAGAGCCGTCGGGCACTAGGACCACATGGAAAACTTCAGCTAGCAGTGTCTGGCAGGGACCTCCCACCCGGCATCGTGTGACCGATGTCAGCATAACATTATGTATTGCATAACATTATGTATTGGGTGATCTTACTTCGAGAGGGCTCTTGCAGTAAGTAATTACATTAAAAGGACTGACGCCGGCTGGCGGCAGGACCCCGTGGAAAAATTTCTAGCTAGCAGTCCCTGGCGAGGACCGCCCCCGATCGAGTGGCCAGCATCAGGAGATGTTGATATAAAGGCGGTCCCGACACCCCTGCTTCAGTTCTTCCCTGCCGTTAGCTCGTGCAGCACCCTCGTGGAAAAGTTAGGTAGCCGTCCAGCCCTACTTTCGTCGTTTTTACCGAAAATAATTGCTTTTTCCACAAACGTCAGTACAATCGGTGTATGACGTCCCCTACACCCTCCGAGCACAAGAATAAGTGCGATTCGGGCGGCACCCAACTACCGCACAAGGACGGCCACTCCCTGTGCCTGTTCTGCCTAGGCCCCGGTCACTCAGTTGAGAAGTGCCAGCACTGCCTCAGTTTCAACGCGGCTACCCGTAAAAGGCGGCAGCAATCCCTGGAAGCCCATATTCTGAAGAAGAAAATGAGTTCAATGGAGAAGGAGCTCAAAAAAACTGAGGCAGGCGTCCACTTCCCCCGAAGGCCATTGGAAGGAGAAGGAGAGGTACCGGGACAAGGACTCCTCCACCGCGTTTCCCTCATTGGGTCGCAGGGAACATCCCTTCCGGGGGATCGCTCCTCGGCGGTCGCCTCAGAGGTTTCCGAGGGGGCGTCAGCCCGCCCGTCTGGCTCGTACTCTGGCCTTGTGGGTGCCTCCAGGCAGTTGGAGTCCTCCGCCCCTGGTTCGGCCTCAGGCTTGCGGCCTACCACTGTGGGCGACTCCGGTAAGCTGGGCATCGGCTCCTCCAATGTCCGACCCTTCAGGGCGGAGCACGGCCTCCACTCCACCGGACCAGGCCGATCGCGCTACTCGGCCCGTCTCCGGTGATGGCTCTCATAAGTTGGACACGGCTCCTCCGGCGTCCGGCTGGCGGAAGAACCGACGCGCAGGACCCTCCCGTCCGTTGTACCCGGTTCCCGCGCGCCGCTGCCGTCAGGGGAACCAGAGTCTCCCAACCTGACCCCAGGATTTTCCCTCCATCCCCGGGCGAAGCTGGGGATCTTCCGCCTCCGTCAGTCCTTCCGCCACCTGGTGCGCCGGGCCTGACATCGGCTCCCCGGACGCCGGCCCCTCCGACATTGGTACCTCCGACGCCAGGGCCTCCGACGTCGGCCTTACCAACTCCAGGAGACATCCCATTCCCATCGAACCCTCCGAGCCCTCCACTATGGACCCGCCCGTGAGGCCACCGGCCGGGCCGTCTGCTCCGGTAGCCCCCCCAGGCTCCCGGGTACCCTCTAGCGTACCCGGGACCGCAGTATCCGGCGCCACAGTATCCGACGCCAGGCTTCCCGCAGTCGGGTTTTGGATACGCTTCATACGGTTATAACCCGTATCCTTATCCCTGCCTCCTCCTCCTCCACCCTCGCAGCTGCCGGTGGACCTGCAGGAGACTGTGGCCTCCTGGTGGGCTGAGGCCAGGCTCAGCTCACCAAAGAGGTCGAAAGCCGCCTTCCGACAACGGTGCTGTCCCAGGTTCCCATACGTCCGAGGCGGCACACTCCCTCACCACCTCCGGATTCCAGGGTTCTTCCGTCTGGATCCAGAGAAGGGCAGGACACGCTTCCCTGGGGACTTCCCAAGGGGTCCGTTCCTCCCCTGGGTCGGGAAAGGGAGTCTTTTTCCTCTTCATCCTCCTCTTCACCCTCTGACTCCTCGGATTCTTCCGATGGTTGCTCCGAGAGAGACAACGAGCCACGCTCTCCGTTGAAGCCCAGGCCAAGGACTCCTCCGAAGTCTCCTCCGGAGGATCCTTCTTTTACGGAGTTGCTTAGGAAAATCCAGGAGGTTCATCAATGGCACTCCCTGGAACCAGATCCTCAGCGTCTGAAACTCGCTGAACATCTGGATCTGCCCGTGACAGCTCCTACCTTGGTACCACCCTGGATAGAGCCTCACGTCGACCTCATTACCACAATATGGAAACAGTCATCGGCCTTAGCCCCACTTCCTAGGAAGTCGAACAGGCTATATCAGGCTCCAGAGGGTGTTGATTTTCTGGATTCTCACCCTCGTGCCGACTCGGTCGTGATTAGTGCCGCTCACGGCTGGTCGGCAAACCCCAAACATCTGAGCTCGTCACCACCTGATAAGGAATCTCGCCTTCTGGACCAGTATGGGAGAAAGATTTACGCCTCCTCCATGCTGGGGATCAGGGCCCTGAACTATGTCGGCCATATGGGGGACTACCAGAAGGCCATTCTGACTCAGGCGGAAGACAAACTGGACTCCTTTCTGACTCCTGAGACAAGCAGGAGTTGGCTGATCTTGTCCGCTCTGCTCATTCAGCCAGTCAACACATGCTTCGTGCGACATATGATGCAGTGGACACTGCTGGGCGTAACTCAGCTTTCGTGGTAGGCCTACGGTGTCATGCTTGGCTCCGTGTGTCAGGGTTGGTCCCGGAGGTGCAATCTGCTATCCAGGAAGCACCCTTCCAGGGGTCGGTGCTTTTCAGGGGTGATGTCAAGGACGTCATCACTGATTTGCAAGAGAAGGGGACGGCACTAAAGTCAGTTGATTCCGTGTACTGTCCCCATCAGCAGCAGGGCAGTCCCTTCGCATGAGCGGAATCGCCAGGGTGAAACCCAGGGAAGGCCGACATAAGCGCCGGGCCCCGGCTGCTAAGCCCCCGCCCAAAAGCAGTGGGTGCTTCAGCTGTGGCGCTGCCCCACCACCCAACTCCTTTCCTCTCCCACTGCCTCCGGACTCCCTGGAGGAACCGGTAGGAGGGAGGTTTTCCCTCCACCTTCCGGGATGGGAGAGGATAACCACAGATTCTTGGGTGCTCCAGCTCATAGCAGAAGGACACTCAGTAGAGTTTCTTCAGAAACCACCCCGCCACCCCCCCTCTGTAGTCGTCGTATTCAAGGGAACATCTTCTCTTGGTCCAGGAGGAAATTTCGGCTCTCTTGCTAAAACAAGCAATAGAGCCCATCCTCCTTCATCTGCGAGGGCCGGGTTACTATTCCCATTTCTTCCTGGTCCCAAAGAAGACAGGAGATCTCAGACCAGTTTTGGATCTCAGTTCCCTGAAACTTTTCGTAGAATACAAAAGGTTCAGGATGCTCTCTTTGCAGAGCCTTCTGCCCCTCCTCCGGCCGGGTCAATGGCTTTGTGCTCTGGATATGCAGGCTGCTTATCTGCACATTCCATTCGCCCATCTCATATAAATACCTTAGTTTTGCGTTCCAGAGGACCACACTACCAGTTCAAAGGCGCTCCTGTTTGGTCCATCCTCGCCCCGAGTGTTTAGCAAATGCCTGGCAGTGGTGACAGCCCACCTGCATACCAGGGGAATGCAGGTTTTCCCATACATGGACGATTGGTTCCTGGCGGCCTCGTCCAGGGAGGAACTCCTGCGTTACCTCTCCCTTACTGAGCAGGTTTTTGCCTGCCTGGATATTACCATCAGCCATTCCAAGTCTCATCTGGACCCATCCCAGAGGCTACAGTTTATTAGGGTGATTCTTGATACGACCACGGGCAAGGCCTTCCTGCCTCCGGACAGGGCGTCCACCCTCCAGACCCAAATAAGTCTGTCCAACCACAGGACGGTCTCTACGAGATCGGTCCTTCGCCTTCTCGGGCTCATGGCGGCTGCTATCCCGACGGTTCCTCTTGCTAGACTCCACATGAGGATTTCTCAGTGGACTCTACGCTCTCAATGGGATCAGCTAGTGGATGACCTAGAATCACCCAGTTCTGATCTCTCGCCCGATGCTTGAGACTTGCAATGGTGGATGGTTCGAGAGAACCTGTTTAGGAGTTCCTTTCTTTCATCCTCCTCCCCCAAGACTCTAACCACAGACGCCTCAGACGAAGGTTGGGGAGCCCATCTAGGCCCTCATCGGATCCAGGGCTCCTGGTCCAAGCTAGAACAGGCTCTCCACATCAGTGTGCTCGAGCTTCGGGCAGTGTTGTACGCTCTCCAAGCCCTTCACCAATACATCCTTCCTGGCCACCTAGCCATCTAGACAGACAACAAGTGCATGGTGTGGTACATCAACAAACAGGGAGGGACTCGGTCCTACCCTCTTTGCAGGGAGGCAATGAGGGTTTGGGATTGGGCAACACAACACGACCTTCACCTCACGGCAGTTCACATTCCGGGAGTCGACAACAGCCTAGCAGACAAGCTAAGTTGCTCTTCTGCTCTGACTTACGAGTGGGAACTGGACCAAGGGGTCCTAGACAGTATCTTCCAACTTTGGGGAACACCACAGGTCGACCTGTTAGCATCCTCTAAGCATAAAACTTCCGTATTCTGCTCGCTCGTTCCAGAAAAGGCGCTTTGGAGCGGCTCTATCTCTAAACTGGAAGGACAGATTAGTCTATGCCTTTCCCCAATTCCACTTATCCACGAGTCTTGCAGAAACTAGCTCCAGAAGAATCGAATGATTCTGATCGCTCCTTTCTGGCCCAGAGCAAGTTGGTTCTCTCTTCTACAACAATACTCAGAGGATCCTCCTCTTCCTCTTCCTCTCTCTCGAGGTTTACCGACCCAGGATCAGGGAACTCTGGTCCATCCAGGCCTCAGATCCCTTCAACTGTATGCATGGCTCCTGCAGACGTAGCCCAATTCCATTTTGGAGTGTCTCCCAAAGTGGCGGAGATTTTGGTGGAGGCCAGAAAACCCTCCACCAGATCCACTTATGCCATGAAGTGGAAAAGATTCACTATTTGGGCTGCTTCCCAGAATGTGGAACTCTTCTCCTGTTCAACCGGGCTTCTGCTGGAGTATCTATGTCATTTGTTTGACCTGGGTCTCAGTCATTCTTCTCTGAAGGTACACATGGCAGCCATCTCGGCCTACCATGTCCCCTTCGCAGACAAAGCTTTTGCTGAACTGGAGGTCTCTAAGACCTTTCTCAGAGGGGTTCTCCATCTGAGGCCCCCCATCCGTACTCCTGCTCCCCCTTGGGACTTGAACTTTGTCCTCGAGAAACTTACTCTCCCTCTCTTCGAAGCTGCAGCTTCTGCGGATTTGAAGTTCCTTTCATGGAAGACTCTCTTCCTGGTGGCCATCACTTCTGCTCGGAGAATTTCCGCGCTCCAGGCCCTGATGTGTAAAATCCCATACTTGATTTTTCACAAGGAATGTGTAGCTCTTCGCACGAATCCTAAGTTTCTCCCTAAAGTAGTAGCTGAGTCTACTCTAAATCAGTCCATAGAGTTACCTGCCTTTTTTTACGCAGTACTCTAATCAAGGGGAGTATTTACTCCATACTATGGATGTTCACCGGATTCTGAGATACTACACCAAGACGAAGGATCTCAGAAAGACTGATCAATCGTTCATCTCTTGCTTATAAAAGGGAAGGCAACGCTGTTTCCAAGCAAGGCCTGTCTAAGTGGTTGGCTCATTGCATCACTTTCTGTTATGACAAATACAACAAGACCCTCCCGGGTCAAGTTAGAGGCCACTCCACCAGAGGACTAGCTGCCTCAGCGGCTTGTTTCAAAAATGTGTTTGCGGCAGACATTTGTGCTGCCGCCACCTGGACTTCTGTCCATACCTTTACTAAACACTACAGTTTGGATGTTGCCTCTCGCCATAGAGCAGGCTTCGGGCTGGCTGTTCTGCAAGGCCTCTTGTCTTGAGGCTTGCACAGCTAGAACTGCTTTTTGGAGTAGTTTTTCCTCCTCCCGGTGCCTCTCTTTATTCCAGACTGCTTGGGACTCAGTCCTATATGTAATTACCTGCAGGGCCCTCTCGAAGTAAGATAGTACAGTTCACGTAAGAACTTACCGTAACAGTAGATCTTCGAGAGGCTCTTCTGATAATCTCACCCGCCCTCCATCCCCTAGGCTTTTTCAGCTCCTTTTCCAGTGGGAAATATCCAGCTCTCTCTCGTCCGACCTTTCTGGCCCAATAGCGGGAAAAGAACTGGAAAGGCGGGCGTCGGGGACCGCCCCTTTTATACTGACAGCGTCTCTAACGCCGGTCACCTGACATGGGGGCGGTCCCTCGCCAGGGACTGCTAGCTAGAAATTTTTCCGTGGGGTCCTGCCGTCTGCCGGCATCAGTCCTATTTGTAATTACCTACTGCAAGAGCCTCTCTCGAAGATCTACTGTTACGGTAAGTTCTTACGTAACTGTACTTTCTCCACGCCCACCCTCCAGTTCTTTCCCGCCGTTGACCTGCGCACGTCGAACCTTGTGGAAAACACTGCTTCAGTCAGCCGCCATTTTCAGATGAGTATTACTCTGATTTTTATTTCTTTTAAATAGTGTAATTGTATTACCTTTGTTGTGTATGTCTTCTCCGATGCCTTCAGAGTCGCATAAGAACAAGTACAATTCCTGCAGAACTCAGATCTCTCACAATTACAGCCATTCCCTCTCTCTTCTGCTTTGACCCAGAGCACAAGACTGAGGACTGTGAGGCCTGTCAGAAATTTAACCAGGCCACACACAAATGCCGCCAACAGGCCCTGGAAGCCCGTGTTCTTAAATTGTGTCTTCCATGGAGAATGACCTGCAGAAGTTATGGGGATCATGCTCCTCACCAGGGGGATTCTTCAGACCCACACAAGAAAGGAAGGACCAGAATCATCGGTTTCCTTCCTGCCTGTGGCTTACTTTGGGAGGGTGCGAGTACCACTGCACCGGCCAAGCCTGCCCCTCCTAGTGAGGAGCGCCCGCCCCCCCCGGAGCTGGTCACAGTTCAGGTGGGGGCCTGCAGACTATCTGAGAGCTCCACCACCGGTAGGCCCCTCAAAACCTTGGGGTCTAAGTGGGGTGGTGTGGCTGATGAGTCGCTCCTCTGACGAACGCCCAGCCCTGGCTGATAAGTTTGATGCTAGCTCCTCGGATGTCCACACAGCCGATGTGCTTTTCGTTGGGCCCCGATAACAGGTTTGACAACGATTCTTAGGATCAGTGCATGCTGCCGCTTCAGCCACAGCCCACCCCAGAGGGTTTGCCCTCTGGGGTACCCCCCACACCACATCCACCGGTGGTACCTCCTAGTTCCCCTGCATCCTCAGAGCTGGAGGAGGAAGAGTGTCCGCTCGACACTCCCCTGTTGCTGGAACACCTGCCTCCGGACCTCCCTTGGGAGCTGACGTCTTCTGAATCGCATGCTCCCCCGTCTGGGCCGCATCCACTGTCTCAGACTCCGGTGGGACCCTCTGCCCCTTCGGGGCCATCGCCGGATTCCTCCTACATTGTTCCGGCGTCAGACCACAACAGCATTGCGGGCCCATCCTGTCACCGTCGGTCCTTCAGCCCCTCCTGGGGCCCACCCTGGCCTCCTGCCATCAGGACCCCGACAGAGCCATTGTTCCCTCCGCCGGGTCCACGCTGGGCAATCCGCCATCAGGACCTCCAGTAGGTCCATGAAGCCCCTCGGGCCCTCACCGAGGTCTGGCATTTGGACTTCCCTGTGCCACACTACCCCTCACTGGGGTACTTGCCGCCTGGGTTTCACATGCCGGGGTACCGACACCGAGCTGTTTACCCTGTGGAACATCTGGCTGTCATTACCCAACAATGGGCTTTTCTACCTTTGGGTTACCCTTTACAGGCTTACCTGCCGGTCTGTCAGCCACAACTCCACCTCCACAGCCTCAAGTGGACTTTAGGGAAGCTGTCCAGTCTTGGTGGCCTACGGCTAAGACGCCACTCGTCTTGAGGCTGGACCAACGACAGCCAGCCACGGCCTCTACGTCGGCCTGCCAAGACCTTACTCCAAGATCTCTGTCTGTCCAGTAGAGTCTCGCCCCTCCACCTCGCGCACTACCAGGGTAGCGGCCGCTGGGAGGGATCAGCTGGTCACCCTTCAGGAGACTCCATTTCCTCTCACTGAGTCTTTGGATGCAAGTTCTTCAGGCTCTAGCTCAGACTCAGAAGAGCTCCGCCTCAGGTTTTGAGACCCCCCATTATGGAGGAACCAAAGCCCAAAGAATCTCCGAAGTCTCTGCAGGAGCACCCTTCCTTTACCGAGATCCTTCGACAGATTCAGGAGCGAATGGCTGAAAGACGGAGGACCCGGATCTCCAACGCAGGAGATTGATGGAACAGCTGGACATGCCTAAATTGTCCCCTCTGCTCATTCCTCCTTGGATTGGAACTCATGAGGATCTGGCTTCCACTGTCTGGCAGCAATCCTCTTCTGTGGCTGCAGTCACCAAAAAAGCAGATGGACTACATCGGGCATCTGAGGGCAAGGACCACTTTAGTTCAGATCCTAAAGCGGACTCGGTGGTCATTATTGCAGCCTATGACAGGACGACAAAGCCTAAACACTTGAGCACTTTGCCTCCAGATAGAGTCGCAACAAATAGACCAGTTTGGATACACGGTGTACTCCTCCTCCACCCTGGCTCTAAGAGCACTGAATTATTTGGCACAGATTGTGGTCTTTAGAAATCCATGTTAGGCCAGTTGAAATAGGAATTCTAGGGACATGGATATGTTGTTCATCCACACTGTCTGGCAGGTTCCTTGCCACTTTAAATCTTGCCGGAAGGTCTTCAAGCTGGCTCCTCCCACCCACCCGGGTGGTAAAACTCTCGGCTCCGCCCCATGACGCCAGATCTTCCTTACAGCTTGGAAGCTCAGGTTCCCTCCTTAACGCTCTGCGTATAGACTGGATACTAATTTTTCGGTTTGCCCGAAACTAATTCTTAAGTTTTCAAGACTTGGTCTAGTACTCCTCGCCAGCGGCTGGACGGAAAATCAACTCCCGGTTCGCCAGTGCCCATGTGGCAGAAATTGTCCAGGACGGATCCGCCTCCACATGCCTACTGCCTCGGCCTAGATCATGACCAGCGAGGCCTGCAAGTTATGCCGTTTGTTTCGGCCAATGTCCTGGAAGACCCGCTGCGGTTGCAACAGGCGCCCCGAGCGCTGCCACGGTGAAGTCAGGAGGCCCGTTGGGCGGTGTCCGTGGTGGCTGGCTCGGCTGAGCAGCCTCGAGCAGATGATCGCCCTAGAGAAGGAGGCGACCCAGGCCGTATCTTCATCTTCCTCGGTTGCGGCATTTATCTCGCTCTGTCTGGGATCGTCCTACACAGCTTCTTTTAAGGAGCTTTGCCAGTCCCTTTCCACGAAGGGAGAGGGGCCATCGGGACATTCTTCTCGGTCCAAAAAGAAGGATTCGAAAGGTAAGTCCCACCGTCAGCATTCATGGGAGCGGGAGAGGTCCCCTTCCCTGGACAGTCGACACTCTACTTCGGTCGAGGTTGCAGCTAAGGCCTCTGGCTTCACCGTGTCCCCATCAGGTCAGCTGGCCGAGACACCTGTCAACGCAGTCGAGATTTTTCTTGACCCGTCGGACGGGCTATCGACTGGTGAAGCCGACAACCCTTCTTCACCGGTTCCCCCGGTGAGGACCGAGGACTTGCCTGCGCCTCCCCTGCCGGAGTCCCCAGTCAAGGCTCCTGAGCCGAGGGAAGAGCGGGTGGCCCCCGGCCCTTCCCAGACCCGCCCTCAGAAACACCGAGGGTCTGGGACCTCATCTCGGTCCAGCTGATCCCACCGACATCGGCGGTCTCGGCACCGAAGTAAGCGGCGGCGCCGCTCGTCCTCGTCTTCCTCCTCGGGGCTATGAAGACCTAATGTGGCAGCAGTTACTTCTGTCCGGGAACAAGCCGACGCAGTCACCTTCCCCGGCCATCAAGTGGCTGTCACCCAACCGACCGAAACAACCCCTCGCTGTAGTCGAGGTGCCCAAGCCTGGGCTGCTTGTTTGGCCGAAGCTAGCTGCCCCACCGATTGTGGTGGAACCTCCGCCTCCACAACCAAAATCGGGGGCGCTGACCAAGGAGACTCGGTTGGGTCAGGGTCTGCCCTACAGGTTGTCGGTCACCCTCACTCCCAACCGTCCTCGGCAGGTGGAGGGTGGCTCAGGCCCCAGGCAGCTCTTCGCAGACTCCTCGGAGTCCGACGACTCCTTCCTGTTTTCCAGGCCCCTTGACCTGGAGTCCTCTGGAGGGGCAGTCGATGGACGAAAGCCTATCGTCTCTTATGGATTTGCTTCGGCTCATCTCGGAGTCCAACGGGATGCAGCTTAAGCCCGTATCCAGGCGGGCCAAGTATCCCCTGGCGGAGATACTGGACCGAGGGGACCATCGGAAGCCTTTCCGGTGGCTGAAACCATTATTGGCCCAACTTGGAGCTTTAGCGTGGCCGGCTTCTGTCCGCCTTGGCCAGGATGGCTAGGAAAGTATCACGGTCCCTACCGGCTCTTTGTCTGGTTTTTGGAGCACCCCTCTGCAGAGGGTTGGTCACTAATGTCGTTTTCCGGCATTATGGGAGCGTTAGGGATGTGGATAAGCCCCCAAGGGTCAAAAGCTGGACTATGCCAGGCGCAAGGTGTACGCTGCGTCCTTCCTTGGCCTCCACCAGGCCAGCTCGGCCGTGCTGATGGCACACTTCTCCCACGCCCTCATGGACTCCCTGGATGAGGTGATCCCTCATGTCCCGGCCGACTTGCAGACCACGGTCAAGCAGGTACGGGATCAGGGAAGGGCGGTGGCAAAGCAGCAGCTCCAAACGGCTCTGGATATTGGAGACTCCTGTGCCAGGTCGGTTGCGGCCGCAGTGGCCATGCGCCACAGGGCATAGCTGAGGATATCCACCTTCACGACGGATACCCAGCATAAACTGGCGGATGTCCCCTTCCTGGGGACTGACCTCTTTGGCCCTGGAGTGGAAGGCCACCTCCAGCGGATTGAAAAGTCCAGTGCTACCCTGGACTCTTTCACCTCCACCCAGAAGGACAAGGGCCGTCGGCAACAACATAAGTCCTTTCGCCCTTCTGCGCCTGCGGCACGTCCGGCCCAACAGCACCAGCATCAGGGCCAGCAGACTCGCACTTGGCATCCCAAAGCCAAGCCTGCGGCTTCCTTTAATAGGAAGCAGGGAGAAAAAGGCCCAGGAGGTCCCTCGGCTGGTCCCTCCTCCAAGCCTGCCCAGTGACGGGTTGAGGAGTGTCGCCCCAGCCTCGTCACTCCCCCCGGGTTCCCCCCATGGGGGGACGGATTCGTCACTTCCATTCCGCCTGGTCCACTATCACCACGGACCGCTGGGTGTTGGAGGTGGTAGGAAAGGGCCTGCCCTTGGAGTTCGAGCAGGCCCCGCCCTTCCGAGCTGTCGCCCTTCGGGGGGCTATGGGGTCTGCAGCCTCTGTCGGCTCGCAGAGCCGACATTGCCCTGCTCCTCGAAAAAGAGGTGATCAGGAAGGTGGCGGATCCTCCACCAGACCCGGCGTTTTGTGTCCAGGTACTTCCTGGTCCTGAAACGGATGGGGGGCTGGCACCCCATTCTAGACCTGCACACCCTGAACTGGTTCCTAAGGTCTCGAACCTTCAGGATGGTCACTCTGGCTCAGATAATTCCATCCTTGGAAGGAGGCGTGTGGTTCTGTTCTCTGGACCTCTAGGACGCGTTCTTTCATGTCCCAATCCATCCATCCCACCAGAGATTCCTCCGCTTCAGGGCAGAGGGATCCCTCTACGAGTTCCGGGCCATGCCCTTCGGCCTTCCCTAGCTCCCAGGGTCTTCACCAAATGCATGGCAGTGGTGACAGCATTCCTGCGGCACCAAAAGATCTGGGTGTACCCCTACCTGGACGACTGGCTGATTGCAGCCTCCTCCAGAATGGAGGTGGAGCGGTCCAGAGATCTGGCCCTCCAGGTTTGCTCTCAGGTTGGCCTCCTCATCAACGAGGCCAAGTCGGAACTCGTGCCAAAGCAGGTGATACAGTTCATCGGGCAGAGCTCCACACTCTACAAGCCAGAGCACGGCTCCTGGCGGACAGAGCCTCCTTTGCCCAATCATTTCAGGTTGGGCAATTGCGCCCTGCCCAGGACTTCCTGCGCCTCCTAGGCCTCATGGCGGCCTGCACCAGCGTGGTCCGTTGGGCCCGTTGGTACATGCATCCCCTTCAATGGGGGCTGGCCAGCCAATGGTCACAGCATTCCGATCCCTTTGATCAGCTAATGACAGTGACCCAGGGGATGTGGAACGCCCTCCAGTGGTGGACCGTTCCAGCACATCTGCAGGAGGGCATCCCGTTCGTCCGAGCCGACTGTCTCTCTATCGACCGATGCCTCTCTGGTGGTTTGGGGTGCCCATGTAGGGTAGTACAGAGCGCACAGTCTTTGGTCCCCTCGGGAGTCCCAATGTCACATCAACGTGCTGGAGCTTCAAGTGGTTCGTCTAGCCCTTACCGCCTTCACTCCGTTTCTACGGGGTCAAGTGGTCCAGGTCCAGACAGACAATACCACGACCATGTACTACCTAAACCGCCAGGACGAGACGCGCTCCATGCCTCTGTGCAGGGAAGCTCTCCGCATTTGGTCACTCATGCGCAGCCTGGAGGCAGATCTCCTTGCCGTCCATGTGGCAGGAGCCTCCAACATTCTGGCCGATGCCCTAAGCCGGATAGGGGCTGCGTCCCACGAGTGGTCCCTCCTGCTGGAGGTAGTACAAGATCTGTTCTCCCACTGTGGCATGCCTCAGGTGGACCTGTTTGCCTCCAGGGAAAATGCGAAGCTGAGACTGTTTCATGCTCACCCCCCTCAGCAGGGCTCGCTGCAGGGGGATGCCTTCTTGAGGCCGTGGACACCAGGCCTCTTCTATGCCTTTCCCCCATTTCCCTTGATCCACAAGGTGTTTCTCAAGGCGAGGAGGGACAAGGCGCAGTTGATTCTGGTAGTCCCAGACTGGCCCCACCAGTTCTGGTATTCAGATCTCCTCAGTCTCAGCTCCAGGCTCCCGAGGTGGCTTCCAGCCCGCCCAGACCTGAACTCAGTTAATCAGGGGAAGGTACTCCATCAGTCCCTGCACCTGAAGGCCTGGTTCCTGAGCGGTTAGAGTTCCAGGCCTTGGGTCTTTCCGACGAGGTCCTCAACGTTGTTGAGGCGTCCCGTAAGGAGTCGACCAGGAAATGCTGTACCTTCAAATGGAAGAGATTCTCCATTTGGTGTCAGGGCAAGGGCCTGGACCCTTCCTCCTGTTCCTTGGCAAGCATTCTGGACTACCTGTGGTCCCTTTCTCAGCAAGGGCTTCGGTCGACGACCCTCAGGGTGCACCTGGCAGCCATCTCTGCCTACCAGGCGCAGGCCGGGAAGCAGTCGTTGGCACAGGAGAAGGTGGTCGGGCGCTTTTTCAAAGGCCTTGATCACATAGCCCCTCCGGTGCGAGAACCTCCACCTCCGTGGGATCTACTGCTGATATTGGCTAAGCTCATGGGCAAGCCATTTGAACCGATACACAGGTGTGACATTTCTCACCTGTCGTGGAAGACCGCCTTCTTCGTGGCTGTCACGTCAGCCAGAAGGATGGGAGAGCTCCAGGCGCTTTCCATCGAGTCTCCTTATCTGGTCTTCCATAGAGACAAGGTTGTCCTGCGCCCCCACCCGAAATTCCTTCCGAAGGTGGTGTCAGAGTTTCACCTTAACCAGGTGTTGACTCTGCTGGTGTTCTACCCCAATCACAGCTCGGAGGCCGAATATAGGCTCCATACTTTGGACCCTAGAAGAGCGCTCGCTTACTATAAGGAGCGGACGACTGAAGTTCGGGGAGAGGTTCGCCAGTGTTTGTCACCTACGCTGAAGCCGCACCTGGCAGACCTGCCGCCATGCGGACGATAGGCAGGTGGGTCACCTCCTCTACAGATCTCTGCTATAGGTTGGGGGGCATGGAGCCTCCCAGAGGGATAGGAGCTCATTCTACCTGCCATACCGCTGCATCGGTGGCTGCTTCCAGGGACGTCCCTATCCAGGAAATCTGCAGGGCTGCTACCTGGAAGTCAGCACTCACCTTCATCACGCACTACCACATCAACCTTGAGTCACGCCAGGATGCTGGTTTTGGGGCCTCGGTTCTCCAGTCTCTATTTCCTAAGTAAGGGGTGTGTGCCTTGCCTCCCTCCTCCCGGAGAACTGCTAGGAGTCTGCCAGACAGTGTGGATGAACAACATATCCATGTCCCTAGAAATAAAGGTTACTCATTTGTAACAGGAGTTCTAGGAGTAGTAAATGTTGTTTATCCACACAACCCACCCGACCTCCCCAGCTTCGATGTGCAACCTGGCTTCCAGCGAGCTAGATCTGGCATCATGGGGCGGAGCAGAGAGTTTAACCACCCTGGTGGGTGGGAGGAGCCAGCTTGAAGACCTTCTGGCAATATTTAAAGCAGCAAGGAACCTGCCAATAAGTGTGGATGAACAACATATACCACTCCTAGAACTCCTGTTACTGGTGAGTAACCTGTATTTATGTAATATGATAATGATGTATTTATGTATTTTAATTGTAAAATGCTATTTAGCCAAACAAAAAAACTTTTGATGATGACCACCTCTCCAGGACGGTTCACCTTCTGTTTCTCCTACCATTCTGGCGGGAACCTCTGGCTCCCCTCAGTTCCCTGGCCAGAGCTCCTGTGCACGGGATCTCAGACGGGAAAAGAACTGAAGAGTGCACAGGGCTGCCCATGTTTATATGTGCGGGGGACATTGCTGTGTCTGTGTCATGGACAGCCCCTTCTAGACTACTAGCTAGAAAAGTGTCCGTGTGTTTCTAGTGCATGGCGGCTGCAGTTCTACAGGTGTGCCCTGCTGCAGGAGATCTTCTCGAAGATGTACTGTTACAGTAAGTTCTTACACAAATAAGAAAAAGTACAGTTATGTATCTTTTCTATTTTCAGAAGCTGAATATTCAAGAAATGGCTATACTGGAAGTGAAACAGGCTATTAAACCATTCTACCAGAATAAAGATATAACTAAAGATGAATATAAAGAGATCGTACGAAAGGCAGTGGAAAAAGTAAGTATGGTTCTTTTATGTTTACTGTGAAGCTAATCTCCTTATAGAAAACAGTAAATGATCATTGTGCATTGTTTTAGTGCATCAAGAATCCATAACGCTGTTCTGCCAAACAGAGCTCTCTTATTAGAGCAAAATGCATTCTTTTTTTAATGTCTCTCATGTTAACTGTAATGCCATGTCAGTCAGAGCACTCCAGTAGCAAATGCCGACTGCTCCTGAAGAAAAGGTCAATTTTTTTAAAGATTTTATTTCTTTATACTCCTTTCCATCCCCCTAGCCTGCCACTCCTTTGGGCTGCTCAGTGTCTGTGTCCCTGCTTCCTGCCAGTCCACCGCCGCTGCCGACTCCTGCCATCTGAATCCTCATCCATACCTGGGTCCCAAAGGTTTCTGGCTTATTTCTTTCGAGGGCTCACCAGAGAGGAGCGAGGGAGGGGGAATAGCAGGCTCTCCTATGTCCTCCATGGTGATGGGCATGGATGGAAGGCAGCAGTGCACTGATGGGACTGTGGTGTGATGGAAGGAGGCCACTGTCATCTGGCTAACTGGAATGGGCGTTTTTCTATTTTTCAGGGCCCCACCCCACCTCCCATATGCGTGCGGCAGCAGTGGCGTTTTTTTGTGGGGACATTCGGTGTGTGGTCACCAATGCCAAAAACACCCGTTAGCCACCACCAAGAGCCGCTATGAGAGCGGTTTGCAACAGCCCGCCACCTGGGAGGGAAGCATCCAAAGGACGCTTGTGACGCCCTCCCTGCCAGCCTCTGCTCCTGACATCCGGGCTTGGATTGCCAAAGCGATACACCATCACTCAGCGCCACGGAGACGTCCAAAAGATTTCTAATATGGCACGGTGTATTTTTTTGTTTGTTTTGTTTTTCAGTTGTTTAACCAGGAGTAGCACACTATGCTGAAAGCTTGTTTACAGGTGGGCTTGGGAGCACAGGGAAGTTGTGACTTGCTCAGGGTCACACAGTATGCAAATAGGGGCTGTGGGATTCAAACCCAGGTCTCCAGATTTGCAGCTCAGAGCCTTAAACCACTGCGCTATACTGCCTCCCATCCTGAGATAGTCTTGTCGAAGTATGTGTGGTTTTCACTTGCATTCTTCACGTTTCTGAACTACTTTGCTTTGTGTCTCTGAACACCCAAAGAAACCACTCTTATTTTGACTAGAGTGCTCTGGTAGCATACATGTATTAAGCCAAGGTTCTGTTCTGTAAGCCAGAGTGCCAATATTTTAAGAAACCCAACTTGGGTACTAGCAGTCTCTGTATGTGAGTATAGGGCTCCCAGGGATTTCTTTTGCTAGGGCCTCTGAAAACATATGGCTATGTTGAATTGAGGCATGAGAGACTGGAAAATAAAGGATTCCTTACCCCAGATCTGACACTGTCTGTCACTACTGTATAATAAGAAACTATGATCTTACTTCGAGAGGGCTCTTGCAGTAGGTACTTACCTTGAGAACTGAGCACCCCCTGGCATCGGGACCACATGGAAACTTTAGCCAGCAGTATCAGATGGGGGACCACCGACCGGATGTCGTATGGCTGATGTCAGCATAACCCTATATAGTGAGTGGTCCCAACACCCGCCTTCCAGTTCTTTCCTGCCATCAACCTGAACAGTCAGACCTCGCAAAGATTGTACCCTGCAGTTCAGCCGCTTCTTCAGATGAGTATCTGTTTTCTTTCTTTCAAATTCAGCTTTTTGTTTTTTTTTGTGTGCGTGTGTGTATGTCGTCATCTTCGAACGTCGAGCACAAGAATAAGTGTGCTTTGTGCGGCGCGTAGCTACCGCACAAGGATTCTCACTCCCTTTGCCTGTTCTGCTTAGGTCTGGAGCACAAGGTCAAGGACTGTGAGGCCTGTTCAGTCTTTAACCCAGCCACATTGAAGCACCACCAGCAGGCCCTTGAGGCTCATTTACTTAAGCAATGAATGGCTACCATGGAGAAAGGGCTCCAAAAATTGCGCAGCACTTCCACCTCATCCACCGAGACCGATCATGAGAAGAAGGAGAAGCATCAGAAACAGGACTGGTCTCCTAACGCATCCGAAGCCGCCTGCGAGCCCTTTGGACGAATAGCAGTCTTCTTCCTCCGGGAAGTCGTCCGCCACAGCCCAGCCTGCCTGCCTAAGGAGCAGTCCTTGGGCCCCTCGCCGCCACTGGTCCTGGTGACCGCGGAAGTCTCAGCAGCGCTTAGACCCATCTCCACGGGGGGGGGGGTGGCGGGGGATCTTCTGCACTGAGGGGAGCCGCTAAGTTGTTCATCGGGCCCTCCGATGAGCGCTCAGCATAGGCTGTGGTGTCAGGCTCCAGAGGTTCGGACATCCACTCGGTCGTTTTGGCCGATAAGTTGGATGCCACCTCTGCCGGTGCCCGACCTAGCGTTGGGGCCAGCGATGGCTCCAGTGATTCCCAGCTGCCGGATTTGCCTCAGTTTTCCCCAGAGGATTCTTCCCACTGGGCCTCACCCTGTCCACTAGATATGGTCCCCCCTCTCTCACCTGTCGATCGAGGGATGGAAAATGAGGGGCTTTCATCAGGTGTCCTTCTTCCAGGCTCACCTCCGGATTTGGTGTCTGGAGCTGGCACAGTCCCAGACGGTTCTCAGCCACTTCTCCCGCTGTCTGGGGTTTTAGTGCCACCGGCATACCCTCCTCAGGACCTAACCCTCCCAGGACCTTCAGGGTTTAGCGTCCCACAGGGGCCTCCGTCATGGCCTTCCAGCCTCATCATCAGGCCCTCCCAGCGAGGCACGCGCCCCCCGGGCCCCTTCATCAGGGTTTCTACCAGCGGCCTTCCGTTGGGTTACCCTCGGGCCCTCCTTCAGGGTTCCTGCTGTCAGGATACCAGATGCCCCAGGCACCAGCGTACAACCCGCCAGGTAACACCCCCCCCCCATTAGGGTATGCTCCAGCCTACCCTCTGCGGTTACCATCACTGCATTTTCATGCGACGGGTTTCCTACCGGCTATCCCCCGGCTTATCAGCCTCCTCAACCTCCAATGAACTTTAGGTCCACTTTACAGTCTTGGTGGTCAGAGACCAAGGCTTTACTGGTGTCGAATTGGATGGATCAGCCCCAAAAAAACAATCACCTAGGAGTCTTGATGTGCAGCAGTCAAGGCAGGTTCTGGCCCCTTCGAAGGCCCCCAACACTGGCCTTTAGACAAGCCAATGCTGGAACCCTGGGATTCTTCTGACTCTGATTCTTCAGAGTTGGTAGGGTCGGATTTTGAAACCCCACCTATAGGGGAACCCCAACCCGTGGAATCCCCCCAAGTTGCTTCCAGAGGACCCGTTCTTCGCGGACCTCCTCAGAAAAATAGCGGAGGTTTACGACTGGAAGATGGATGCCCAGGATCCGAAAAGACAGTGCGTTGCAGACCACTTGAACATGCACGAGGCGACCCCGGTCCTTACCCCTCCATGGCTTGAGCTACATGTGGACCTGACATCAACAATCTGGATGATGCCCCCATTCCAGCAGTGACTGTACGCCAGAGGGGAAGGACCACCTCAGCATGCAGCCCAAGGCCGATTTGGTCATTATAGCAGCCGCTCATGACCAGTCTTCAAAGCCCCGGCATATGAGCACTTCGCCACTAGATAAGGAGTCTCAGCAATTGGATGTTTGGCAGGAAATGTTATTCTTCCTCCACTCTGGCCATGAGGGTCCTCAGCTACGTTGGCCACATGCTGGTATACCAGAAATCTTTGTTTGCCCAGCTAGAGACGGCCATTGAAGCACTCCTGGACTCGAAATTGAAATCCCTTTTGGTGGATTCGATCCGTTCGCCAAAGTGGCCTGTAGGCATTTGCTTCGAGTGACTTACAATGCAGTGGGCTCATCTGCAAGGGGAGTTGCCACAGCAGTCAGCCTCTGACATTTCTCCTGGCTGAGGGTGTCTGGTTTGGCCCAGGACGTACAGACTGCCATCCAGAATGCCTCGTTCCAGGGATCCGTCTTGTTCAGGGGTGATGCACAGGATATCATTACCACCCTGCAGGATAAAGGCACAGCCCTTCGGTCAGTACAGACCATGTACTGACCAAACAGGCAAAGAAACCCTTTCAACAGCAGACTGCCCAACATCAAAACAAACGTAGGGTGCAGTCAGCCTCAGCCGCTCCCCATGCCAAGTCCCAGAGGGCTTCAGGTGCAGCTCTCCGCAACCCTTGCATGATTTGCCATCCACCCTTTCCTCTCAGAATCTTGCAAGGGAGCAGGTGGGTGGAAGGTTTGCTTGTCATCTGCCAGGATGGCAGGTGGTGACAACCGACTCATGGGTTCTTCAGCTCATAAAGCAAAGGTCATACTCTGGAATTCCTCACAAAACCTCCAGACAGGCCTCCGGCCCATTCTCATTACTCGAAGGCGCACATCCCTCTTCTCAGAGGAAAGTCATGCTGTATTACAGAACAGAGCAATAGAACCTGTTCCCATACACCAGGTAGAAAAGTGCTACTACTCCCACTTTTTCCTGGTCCCCAGAAAGACGGGAGCTCTGCTTCCCATTCTGGACCTTAGCACTCTGAACCTGTACATGGAGTACAAAAGGTTCCGGATGCTGACCTTCCTGGGTCTGCAGCCCCTCCTGCACAAGGGTCAGTGGCTCTGCACTCTGCATATGCAGGATGCTTACATGCACATCCCTATATTCAGGGCCCATCGTTGCTACCTGTGGTTCTCCTTCCAGGGGAAACATTACCAGTTCAGGGTTCTGCCTTTTGGCCTTCCCTCAGCACCTCGGGTTTTCACGAAGTGTCTGGTGGTGGAGGTGGCCCTGAGGCATCTGGGCCACTGTGTGTTCCCTTACTTAGACAACTGGCTTGTGTCAGCCCCATCGAGGGAACAGTTGGAACTCTCCCTATCTGCAGCCCTGGACATTTTTTCATCAGGTTGGACTCTGTAAACTTTCAGAAGTCCCAGCTTGTTCCTTCCCAACACCTGCAGTTCATTGGGGCGGTGTTGGACACAGTCCAGGGTATGACTTTCCTCCCTCCGGACAGGACAGAAACCCTGCAGAGACGGGCCTGTGTGGTGGCCTAGAGCAGGAAGGTCTCGGCAAGGTAGATTCTTCAGCTATTGGGCTTGATGGCAGCAGCCATCCCCACAGTGCCTTTAGCCAAGCTTCACATGCATATATCGCAGTGGATGCTCGGGGCACAGTGGGATCAGAGGTTGGATGACCCGGACCAGATGGTCATGGTCTCCGATTCCATGCAGAGGGATCTCTTGTGGTGGCAGGATCTTTCCAATCTCACCAAGGGGGGTCCTTTTTCAGTCCACTCCTCCCACCCAGACCCTGACAAGAGAGGCATCAGGGATGGGATGGGGCGTTCATTTGGGAGACTACAGGACTCAAGGCACGTGGTCCCTAGTGGAGTCTTCTCTGCACATCAGTGTGTTAGAGTTGAGGGCAGTGTTGTATGCTCTTCAAGCTTTCCAGCACCTGCTTCTCCAGGGTACTCTGCTAGTTCAATTGGACAACATGTTCCTGGTCTGATATCTCAACGAGCAGGCAGGCACCCATTCATACCCCCTATGCAGGGAAGTGATGCGGGTGTGGAATTGTGCTGTTCTGCATCGGATTCGCCTCACAGCCGTCCACGTTGTGGGCATGCAAAACGTCTTGGCGGACAGTCTCAGCCACACCACAGTAAGAGGTGGTTGACTCCGTGTTCGACCGGGGGGGGTCGGCCGGAACTGGATCTGTTCACCCCCCAGTACAACGTAAAACTTCCCAAGTTTTGCTGGCTCGCTCCAGGGCATGGTGTTTTCTGGCGAGTCGTGCCATCTCTTTGCTGGACAGAGAGGTAATTGTACACCTTCCCTCTTTTTCCGGTTCTGCAGAGGGTGCTGCTCAAGCTATGGGCAGAGGGGGCCCTCATGGTTCTGATTGCCCCATTTTGGCCTCGTCAGGTTTGGTTTTCACTCCTTCAGCTGCTATAATGACCTCCTGACCCAGGAGGAGGGCACACTAGTCCACTGAAGTCCCTTCACACGTGGCACCTCCGGACATAGCCGCTTTGTGCTTTGGAGTCTCTTCCAGAGTGCCTCAGGTGCTCATCGAGGCCAGAAAGCCATCTACGAGAATCACTTATGCCATGAAACGGAAGCAGTTTTCCATTTGGGTCACTACAAAGGGTTGGGACCCCTTCTCGTGCCCTGCTCCGTCGGTCATGGAATACCTCCTACACTTCTATGAGTCGGGCCTAGGCTATTCATCGCTGAAGGTCCATTTGTCGGCTGTCTCTGCCTACCATACCTTGGTGGATGGCAGGACACTAGCACAGTTTGAAGTCTCAAAGACTTTCCTGAAGGGGATTGTGACATGCGCTATGTATCTTGGAAAGTGCTTTTCTTCGTGGCAGTCACTTCAGCTCGAATGATTTCAGAGCGTCAGGCCCTGATTTGTAAGGAGCCTTATTTAATTTTTCACAGAGACTGGGTGGATCTCCGTACCAACCCTAAGTTTTTACCTAAAGTGGTTTCTAAGTTAACGTTGACTCAGTCGATTCAACTACCTGTGTACTACCCCAAGCATTCCAGTCGGGGAGAAGCACTTCTTCACGCTTTAGATGTTCATAGAATCTTGCATTATTACACTAGCAGGACAAAGTCTGTCTGAAAATCTGATCAGTTTTTCATTTCGTTTGCACCCACGAGGGAAGGTGCGGCAGTTACCAAACAATGTTTATCCAAACTGCACTTTCTGGTACCAGAAGTATGGCAGAAACCTCCCGGGGGAGGTTAAGGGGCATTCCACTAGGGGTATGGCTGCCTCTACTGCTTATTTCAGGAATGTGTCTACCGCTGACATCTGTGCCGCGGCTACCTGGAGTTCAGTCCACATTTTCGCAAAGCATTAGTCTGTACATTGCTTCTAGGCACCAGGCAGGTTTTGGCCTAGATGTGCTTCAGGGTCTCCTGTCATAATTTCTTGTGCCTTTAGCAGGTTTTGTCGTTCCTGCCTCCCATGTTTCAGTTTTTCTTCTGATTTACACTGCTTGGGACTCTGTTCTCAAGGTGATTACCTACTGCAAGAGCCCTTTTGAAGTAAGATAGTACAGTTACGTAAGAACTTACTATAACAGTATATCTTCAAGAGAGGCTCTTGCAGTAGGAAACCTTTTTCCCTCCCTCCATCCCCTACTGTATTCTGCTCTTTCTTCATGGGCTCATTCTGAGCTCCTGGAGCCTCTTGTCCGTTCTCCTGTCGCACCTCCTCGGGGGTCTCTGGCGAGAGAACTGGAAGGCGGGCGTGAGGACTGCCCACTGTATAGGGTCACGCTGACGTCAGCCACATGACGTCCAGTGGGTGGTCCCCCATCAGATACTGCTGGCTAAAGTTTCCGTGTGGTCCTGATGCCAGGGGACGCTCAGTCCTCAAGGTGAGTACCTACTGCAAGAGCCTCTCTCGAAGATCTACTGTTATGGTAAGTTCTTACGTAACTACTTTCTGGCTGCTTCTGCAGTTACTTTTTCTGTAGCCATTTCTATAGTATGCCTGTATCTTCATTTGGAAGCAGGATGTTACACGTGGTTATATCCTGCTTTGCAACTGTCTTGTTAGGAAAAAACAAAATTTTTTTTGGTTTGTTTTTAGTCTCAAACAGCCTGAGGGTTTATGGTGCAAATACAAGTCTTGCACCTTGTGACCACCATATTTTACAGTGTCCGCCATGCTGATTTGTTTATTAAAATTAAAGGGACACTGTCAACCTGTTTTGCATCATATTATTTCTTGTTAAAAACACACATTTTATGGTTGTTTGTCTTTTCGAAAATTCATTAATGTTGCTGTTTGTTTCGTCTGTCTCCTTGTTTAGTAGTACTGAAATGCATGATAACGTATATTTGTAAACGACTTTTCAAATCATGAGTCAGTTCTTGAATACTTCCTAAACATTAGAAGCCCCCCAAACAGTGAAGTTAATCATGGGGCAGTAGCTGCCTACATCATGAGTGGCTAGACTGTATTGGAGGTGTTCCCAAGTCCAGGAAAGATGCAATGGGAGTTGATCAAGGAATGTAAATAAACCTGTTTTGGTGTGGTAACACCAGTATGGTGGGCAGTCTGCTTTTCACTTTTTAAAAGAAAACAAGAATCAAAATCAAACTACTAGCTACATCAGCAGTCTTTACAGAATGTTAGCAATCATAAAATGTGTTTTTTAAACAAGGGACACTGTGAAGCCGAAGGGGGTTGACAGTGTCCCTTTAAATAATTTATCTTCTTGTTTAACTGTGATTTAATGCTTACGTTTACTCTTGATGAGTGGTTAACGGATGTTATGTTTTTTGTTAAAGGTTTGCATGAGCAAAAGTGGAGAAGTCAATTCTACAAAGGTTGGAAATCTGGTAAAAGCGTATGTGGAAAAATATAAACACGTACGGAAAGGGAATCAAAAGATTTGAGCAGAATAAAATGGCCCTGCAGAGAAAAAAAGATTAAAATTCAAAGGACTTGAAAATACTGATTTAAGATTCTGCTAAGTGCAATTTCATCACGTGTACCATACGTTAAAACTTTAGACATAACTGTGACTGGAATTCAGGTTTTGATAATGTCAACTTTGTTAATGGCTTTTTCTATGTAGGATTTAATATTTTGTTCCGAAATAAAGTAGGTCTATAATCCAGCTTCTTTGACCCCTTTTCTAAAAATGTGGCTATAAAAGGAGCTCTGCAAAAGGGTTGGAGGAGTGCATGCTTTTTTTTATTGGGAATGTGATACTGTGTGGAATCTAGAAATTGTACAGCATTTGCCCTAAAAGTCTGAGTGTAATTAGAAACTTCTGTCCTAGGAAACTGGTACTGGAACAGGTATGTACAATATATATGATTTACCAGTTTGATCATTTTCTTTCTGTAAGATGAATATTTCTTTGATATTATTTTCCATACTTATAATAGCTGCTTAAATATGTTGCCCTGACAAATAAAATTGCTATGTGTATAAATGAAGTAAGAAAGAGATCCCCTTTAGCAAATCTCTTTATCTGAGTTAAGGTAACCGGACAAGAAAATTGCTATACCCTATAAATGGTGTAACAGGAAGACTCGGTGTCCATAAATTTTTTTTTTTTTTACAGTGTGGATACTGCAACTATCTGGAATGCACCAAATAAATGTTACGCTACATGTAGGGTGTATGTGTATGGTTGTGTGTTTGTACTTGTGAGTGTGTTGCTAACAAGCAAACTGTCTCCTTCATTTCTAATATATCTGTAAATTTTCTGAGTGTCTCATTTGTGCTACCCAGTGCAGCCTTATGTAGACAAGATATGTTGAACAAATATTGTGACTAAATATTTTAATCCTATATCATAATTTTTTTTACCTCACTAAAGGGTTGGGGAGGACATTATCATACATGATAAAATCAATAAAGACAAGTGATATCAAAGATAGTCAATGCCCTCAACTTTAGTTTGTCACTTTCAATATCCTGTTCTTAGTAACTAATTTTCTTTACTGTACTTGAGTTAAAAAATATGAATAAAACTGCTCACCATTCTCCTGAGTAATTTTGGAATTTGTATTCCCCAATAGAAAGTCATGGTAACAGGGTTGCTCTTGTAGTTGTCGAAAATGTGCTACTTTGATTGGATTGTGTTAATCTCAGTTTATTTTTAACTTGATAAACATTCATTGCTGATAATTCTGAATAACTAACTGCAAGATTGGCATAACCTGTTTTACACAGAGTTTTAACTGGGAAATGTAGTTCACAATAACAGCAGTTTCTTGCCTTCTCTCTCTTTTCGAATGACATTGGCTCAGTTCCTTTATAACCAGAATGAATGTCCATGATTAGCATGAGGTGAGGTGCCACAGCTACAGGGAAGCAGCAGTGTGGGCTGCCTAGTATTTGTGCACCCCATGCTGGCCAGTAAAGGAGGGGGGTTGACATCAGTTGTGAAGGCAGCTCCTTGTCCACACTCCCAGCCAGAAAAAGGTGCAACCTTGGTGTCTGTGATTGTCCAAGTGTGGCAAGACAGAGAAGATGAAAGGAAAAAGAATAAAATGATTAATTTATAGTACCTAAATGTTTGCTGATACTTTTGAATGGTCTTTCGTTCATGTACTTAGTCTAAGAAGAAAATCTTTCTCGATGAGTTTTCATCCAGAACTCCAAACTGGAAGCTGCAACTGGTGTGTGCAGAGGACCACAGCATCCAGTAGACTTGATCCTCGTCACATGCTCCTGGATTTCTTCACTCATATTTTTTTTCACTACCTTCAAGTCATGGGTTGCCTCAGTTCGCAACCTGCGTTTTGGCCATGATAAAAAATATGCTGATCATCTTAATTTGTTGTTAAACATTTTATTTAAAGAGGTACCATACCAGTGTCAGTGACTCAGTAAGTTATACGCTCACCTCAAAGGGTCGGGGACTCTAGTCCTAAACCAAAAACTTGGGCTAATACCCAGTACAATACTGTAGTGTAACAGCATGGGGGTACTGCACAGTTGAGGTGACATCTAAATAAGGTGTTAAACCAAGGTTCCTTCGGCCCATCTCTGGAGGCTGTCCAGGTGGGAGATAGATCCCATGGCACTTACTGTAAGAGCGGGGGATTTTCCCTGGTGTCCTGGTCAATATTACATGACAGAACAGGTCCATGTCTCCCACCCTTATATATGCCCCTTGAAACAAACTGCAACAGCTCATTGTGCCTTCCCAGGTTTGAAAAAAAAAAGCATACATATCTGGGATCAAGAAAGAACATGCAAATGCAAATTCTTTTCTTTTATGGGAGGCAAATTTCTTTTTATTGATTTTCAAACTTTGTCATTGTAGTCACCAAAATAAGACACTGGAGAGAAACAGAAAATGAAAAATGTTTTGGACACTTCACAAATGCCTACAGGATTCACACTTATTTTACTGGTCCTACCGCATTTTATTATTGTTTTAGTCTCTCATCTTAATTGTTACTTTTTTTTTTTTTTTGCCAACCCCGTCTAGTGGTGGGTGTCCCCAACCTCACACACAGCTTGTGTATCTTCGATGACTTGTTCCATGATATTAGACCTAGAGTAAAGCACAGAGCCAGAGACTGGGTACCCGGCACCATCATGAACACCTATTTTTATTTCACACTCTCACACCCACCCAAAATGTTCTGGTTAGGTTTATCTAATACTGAAATGCCATGGTCTCTCTCCAGATGTTACTGTCGCTCATAGCAGGGATCGACAAATCCCATAGCCTGACATCACAGGCTAGCACTTCAATACCATGGACAAGCATTACTGAGTGTAGTTAGCAGTCATCCTACGGACAACCATAGTTTAGTGCAGCATTACCTTTTTTTTTTTTGCCTGCAGTTCCTTTCCTTGCCAGTAGGTGGACGACTGGAGCCAGGCAGTTGGAGAGAAGCAGCCCAGGACCCATTAGCGCAGTCTTGCGTCTCGTTATGAGATGCACAGTCGTACTTCGTGGATGCAAGCGAGCCGAGAGGTGGACCAGAGAAGAAGAGTTTGCTGGTGGGGCAAGACATTCATTCACCAAGATTGACACATGTGTGAGTAGTGCTACCATAGCGTTTTGCTTGACGGCCAGATCTCGCCCACTGCAGCGCTACTTAGCAATCATGGGCAGGGACAAAAAGCACGAGGATGTGGAAATCCAGGAGACATCTTTGTGTCATACATGTATTCCGTGCAGTTAGCGATTCAGAATTGCAACAGAAGGTTGCTGATTTAGGCAGAGTTGAACTACTTGGCTCAGCAGGAGCAAACACTGTGGGAGGGGTCTAAAAACAGAAATTGGTGAAAGCAGCAAATAACTAAAAGAAACCGTAAAAAAAAGAAAAGGAAAAGTGGAACCTGTGATCGGGTGCCAGGAGCGGCAGGGAAGAGGCTCATGTGAGAGTCGACAACAGAGAGATAGGGGAGAGAGAGATAGTGTGGAGAAAATGAAAAAAATAAAAGAAAAAGTGGGAGCCCGAGCCTTTTTGAAAGAAACGGAGAGGAGGGGAGAGTCAAGTGAGTCTGTGAGGCAGAATGGGAATGTATGTAGAGGGCCGAGTCCTGACCAAGGTACAGGAGACACTCCGGTACTGAATAGGTTGACCAGAGAACAGAAAAGTGTTATCTAAAGGGAAACTGAAATAAGGGCTGAGCAGGGCAGGGACACAGTAAACTTTGCTGTATGACAGTTTAAAGTGAAAACAGTTGTGCAGGTGAGGCAACCATGTCATTGCTGTTGGCATCTGCCCTGGCAGAAATTAAGCAGACAAGCACTACAGTTTTCATTGCGCATAATGATGGTTCTTAGCCACAGCTGCATGCAATTTCCACATAAAATATGAAAAATGTAGGAAAGCAGTTGTTTGACGAGCAGATGTTTTTCAAGCCTAAACACAACTGTTTTCCCTCTTCTTGGCATGCCAGTGCATTCCACTTGTCTAAACTGTAACATAGCAGAGTCATTCGGACGGCTTGGGCTTCGATGCGAACAAAACTAAATAGAAATCAGGCAGTTGTGGCATTAAAACAAAAGAGCGCACAGTGGATGGACTGCACTGTTGTAAGACTTACTTTTTTTTTGGGGGGGGGGTCTGAAGTACTCTGCAGACAGGAAAAGAAAAAAAAATAATCCCAAAGAGTACATAAGTTTAAAAAAAAAAAAAAACTTGAAAAAGGTAAGGTGGTGAGAGTTAGAGAGGAGAACATGGAGAAGGAGAGGAAGAAAATACAGGAGAAAAAAAACCACTAGCCCATAGTACACTACCCACGTGAGCGACCAAGTGGCCTTTTTGGGGAGTGTGACAGCAGTGGGTGTGGGACTGGGCTTGCCTGAGTGGTGAATGACGACTTACATTGGTCGGGAGGGTCTAGTACAATGCAAACAAATGGAAAAAAAGTACATAAATAAAAACTCGTGTCAGCCCAATGGCGCTGAGGATTGAGGTGCTGGACGCCACATCTCTCACCACACCGGCAACCCGGGTTCGGGAAGGGACTCGAGCCGCTGGAGGTTAGAAGGGAAGGGATTGAGCATCCGGAGGGCTGCTGTCCTTTCCCAGCATGGGATCCAGGACTCGCAGCCCCTGATATAGATCAGGGGGCTTAACAGGGAACAAGCGGTGCTGTAACTAGGGGGTGGAGCAGCGGGACGTCGGCATGTTAGTGCCCAGACGTCATTGCACAGATGTGCTGCAGGGGGAACCATACTTGAAAATACCCCAGAGGACCAGGGAGGTGACGAGGGCTCCAGGGGCCTAAGCCACATCCCCAATGCCGGACCATCCCTCCACCGGCTCTCCCGAGCTCCTCAACCAGGACCGACCCTCTAATTTCAGGAAGGCTGCCAGGTAGGTGGGGCAGGCCCTCCCCTGGAGGGTGATCCAGGGGGCTGGAAGGTTATGGTTAGGGGGTGCTCAACAAGAGCAGGGTGGTCTCAGGTGGGGAGTAGAGGTGACAGCTGGGTGGGCACCTCTGAGAGATGCCCTGGTCCACCGGAGCTCACAGACAGAATCTACAAAAATCAATAAATAAAAACTCGTAAAAAACTTGAAACGGGAAAGGGTCTGACCATCTGGGGTGAGAGCTGGAAAGTGAGTACATGATGAGGGAAGAACAGAGAAAAAAACTACACCCATACACTACCCATCCTAGGTCACCCGATGGGCCACCAGGCCGCATTTGTGGTGGTTTTTATGGAGTATGGCCCTGTGTGGCAGCAGTGAGGCAGAGGTGGGCTAGTGGTGAATAGTGACTTACATTGTTGTTTTGGGGCTAAGTACTCTGAAAACCAAAAAATACAATAATAAAAGAAAACTTAAGTGTTGAAAAAGGAAGGGGTCTGGTGGTGAGAGAGTTAAAGAGCGAGTATGTGAAGAGAGAGAACAAAGATTAAAAAAAAGTAGTGACATGCACAAAAGTATCCCATCCAGACGAGGACACGAACACAGTGAGAAATTGTGAAATACATTTTATTTGCTTGTGTCACAAAAAAGACAATATGCAGAAAAATAAACACCCTTTTTTTCTGTGTGGTCAGCAGTAGCAGCCTATTCTGGCAAAACACTACAACATTCTTCTCCAGATAACAGAAATACTGAATCTGATTCTTCCGCTGTGATGATGCATCATTTATTTTTTTGTTGTTGTTGACCAGGTAAGTGCACTAGACAAATTCTGCCTATTTTCAGGCACGACCTGGGGAAGGGGATACAGATGAATGCCAACTGACTTCGAACCAGATTAAGCTGTTGGTGGCATTTTAGTGAATGGGGGGAAATTTGGCCAGTGCACCGGAGGAAGTTCCCCTACTCTTTTCGGGAAGTGCCATGGGATCTTTAACATCCACCTGAACTACCACCGGAACAGGCAGATGGGACCTCAGTTTAATGTCTCATCCGAAAGACGGCACCTCAGGAGTGCAGCACCCCCTCATGCTGCACTGCGGTATCATTGTTGGGATTAACCCAAGTGCCTGGTGTGGGGTTAGAACCCACAGCCTTCTGATCTCCCAGCCTCAGAGGTGTGTGTGCTACCTGCTGCGCCACTGACATTCCGATAGCCTACATCTACATAATATTAATACAATCGCGCGCACACACACACACCATGTACTTTGTTGCTACTTTTTTTTTTTTCTTTAAAGTTTTACTTGACATATAGCCATCTGGCAGCACTGGGACTGCCATTTTTGGCTGGGCCAGTTGTCCTTGGACTAGTATGAAAATTTGGAATTTGTTGATACCTGGCTCATAGGCCAGCTCCTAAATCATTCTAAGAACAGAAGGCAGACCCCACCCACCAGAACTCAAGCATGAGCCAGTGTGATGCTCCGCAAGCTCCACCAACCCAGTACAAGTTACTGACTCTTTACACTGTCCCTTTACTCCTGAAGTTGCTGATCCCAAACAAGTGCCAGGTCCCTCCTTACTGAGCCACTTCCTCCTTTCCCCCACATCTAGACTCTTCTTGGCTTTCTCCCATCTTCCCCCCACTGATACTGTCAAGGCTTTCCAAGCCCTGGACTCCTCTAAAAAGAGCAGGTTTTATGGCTTTGAGTGGGTGCTCCTTTTTCTGGCCATTGCGCTGCCATCTCTACCCTTTTGAACCTCATCTTCCTCTTCTCTATTGTTCTCCAGGCCTGGAAAATTGCAAGTCATGTACAAAACAAGTGAACCGGAAACTACAGACCTGTCTCCCTGCTGTTGCTGAGATTCAGGAGTGGGTAATCCATTCTCAGCTCACCTCTTTCCTATCCCTCCTGCAGTTTCCTCAGCCAGTTCCAGTCTGGCTTCAGGCCATATTTCTCAACTTCCACCTCCCTGTTAAGTATTGCGGACACCATTGTTACCAAGATGGGTCATGGACTCCTTACACCTACCGTGTTAAATGAACTCTAAACCTTTTGATATGGGTCCCACCCTTCCCTACTTAAGTTTTCAAGTTCATGCCACTCCCTGATTCAGCTCTTAGTCCAGTGTGCTATCATAGACAGTTCAACCCCCTCCCCCAATAGGTGTAGTTTCTTTTTTTCATGCATAGTTTATCCTCCTCCTGAGCCTTGGCAGGGGCTATGGTCCTCCGAAGGAGGAACTCTCTCTTGGGTCCCGCCGTGCCGCATTTTAGCTGACCCTGGTACTTCCCCCACACCCCCTCCAACCGTGGCGGGGCTGGGAAGGTGGCGCCCCCTCACCAGACACCAAATCCGGTACTTCCCCCACACACCCCCAACCGTGGCGGGGCCGGGAAGGTGGCGCCCCCTCACCAGACACCAAATCCAGAACCCCCAGAGTTGGCTCACAGTGCAATTTTCCACCTGTTTTTTTCTCCTGTCCCCCTCCCTACCGACATGGTTACATCGGAGTGTGTCTCCCGACTCGTATTGTCCTTCAGCCACCACCACAGGGCAATCAATGAGCGGGACAATGTGAGACCCTCCCCCAAAGAGAGGAGAACAGTCTCCTCTCTCCCCCGGTGATCCGGGCTCGTACCCAAACCCGGGTAACCAGCGTGGCGCAAGGTGTAGCGACCAGCATCTCAACCTCCAGCGCCAGCAGGTATAGTTGTTTCTAAGTCTCGGTCATCATAGATCTCATTATATTATACATTTGACTTAATGACCTGCCCACAGTATGTACCTCAACTCATATACACATATATGCAGATGATACAGTTCTGCATGCCAGTGTCCCTGACCTCATTTCTCTAATCCAAACTTCTGCCCAACCTCAACACTATTCAGTGATGGTTCACCTCAAACCAGCTAACCCTGAATGTGAATGTAAAAGAGAAACAGAGAACATAAAAACGTCAAAATTGTCAGCAGATGAGGACCGCCAGGCCCATCCAGTCTGCCCCAAATCTCTACACTAGTTTGTGACATCTGACCCTAACTGATTAATGGCTTTTCCCGCCACCTTCCCGCCTCTAAGGTACCCTTATCCCTGTCCCATGCATGTTTAAAACTCTCCACTGTGCTCACCCACCCCCACCACTTCCTGTGGCAGTCTATGCCATGTGTCCACCACCCTCTCCATGAAGAAAAACTTCCTCACATTTCCCCTCAGCTTTTCCAGTTTCTTATCATGCCCCATCGTTACTGTACATCTTTTGTATTGGAAGATGTCTTCCCCCATCCACCTTGTTTCTGCCCTTAAGGTACTTGAATGTTTCTATCAGTCTCCCCGATCGCTTCTCCAGCGAGGTACATATTGAGATCCTTTAATCTCTCCTCATATGTTTTCTGGTGCAAGCCATGTACCATCTTAGTAGCCCTTCTCTGGACTGCCTCCACCCTGTCAATGTCCTTATGAAGGTGCAGCCTCCAGAATTGCACAGAGTACTCTAGGTGAGGCCTCATTAGCGTTTTGTACAATGGCATCACAACTTCCCGCCTTCTGGTAGTGATACCTCTGCCTATGCACCCCAGCATGCCACTGGCCCTCCCAGCAGCCTTTGTGCTCTGCTTTGATACCTTTAGGTCATCAAAAATGATAGCCCCCCTAGGTCCCTTTCTTCCTTGGTGATCGTCAGCAACTCTTCTCTCTCCACCCCCCCAAAAAAAAATTCTGTAGCTCTTACCAGGGTTCCCCCTTCCCAGGTGCATTATTTTGCACTTCTTGGAACTGAACCTCAGTCGCCACACCTCAGACCATTTTTCAAGCTTCTCCATGTCCCTCCTCATTCTCTGCCCCCCAAAATCGGAGTATCCACCCTGTTGCAGATCTTGGTGTCATCTGCAAACAGGCAGACCTTTCCTCCAGTCCTATCACAGTCTCACTGATGAAAACATTAAACAGGACAGGCCCAAAGACTGATCTCTGTGGTACCCTGCTGGTCACCCCCCTCTCTCCTGATTGGATCCCATTGATCACCACCCTCTGCTTCCTGTCCATTAGCCAGTTCCTAAACCAGTTTTCCACCTTCTGCCCCGTGCCCATACAACTCATTTTGTTGAGCAGCCTTTTATGTGGGACGATGTTGAAGGCTGTGCTGAAATGTATAAGAACTGTGGCAGTGATATTTGGTTCCAATCCTAAACTTGCAAACTTCTCCTCATCCCTCTCTTTAGGACTCCTTGAACATGTTGCATCTTTCAGGTACCTTGGGGAGTGATTAGACCAGTCCCTCACTTTCTCTACCCTTGTCAAATTAATTTCTTCTAAACTCCTCCCCTAGTTTGGTGCCTCCACCACAAGAATGATCCCCCTGGTGTTGCCAGATGGTAGAGCATTTAGAAGATGACTCATCCAGTGTTCTACTATGGCTACTTTATCATTGCATGCAGTGCAGCAGTCCCAGTGTCCATAATACCAAAACTGGACTCTATCTTCCATTCTTTCTACAGGTTGCCCTAAATATCTCCTCACACACACCCCCTTAACACTCACCATTGTGACCAGTATTCCTCTTTGGGGTGGCCATCCTTTGGGGACAGACAAACCTGTACTCTGCACTTCAGGTTTTTGTGCAACCTTAACTACATATCCTTGCCTTTGGTGTCTACCCCTCCCTCCATCTCCTTTGTCACTCTGACCTGTATGGCTTTCTTATTCTGTACCCCATCTGTCAGTTGGGCAAGCTGCTTTCCCTTGGAGACTCCCTGCCCACTGGAAAACCTGCCTTACCTCCAGCCCTCCACCTCATGTTGCTCCCTCAAGAAGCAAATTTGAAGCCGTTCCACCTCAACTAGGACTGCTCCCCTTCCCCTGTTTGAAGCCAGCTGTGTACTTGACTGATCTGTCTTCGAGGGTGGAGCTCTTGCAGGAGGTAATACCATCAGGACTGAAGCTGGCAGGCGTCGGGACCCCACGGAAAACTTGTAGCTAGCAATCTGAGGCCGGGGACTGCCCCTGACGTTGGCTCCGCCCGACGTCCTACGTGGTATAAAGGGGGCTGTCCCCTGGTGCCACCCCAGATCTTTTCCCGCCATTGACCATGTAGTTCAGCTCCACGGACACCTCTCTGCAGTCAACAGCTTCGAACGCCAGATAAGTCATTTTCTTCTCGTTTAGTCTAAATCTTAACCTAACGCCTGCGTTAATTCATCACACTCCTGCAGCGAAATGTGTAAGTGTGCCTGTGGGGAGCAGATCCCGGCGAAAGATGGCCACACGGCCTGCCTCATCTGCCTAAGCCCGGACCACCAACCTGACTTATGCGGCCACTGCCAGAAGTTCAGTCAGAAGACGCACGCCAGGAGAGCCCACGCCTTGAAGACCTTTCTCTTCGAGAAGAAGCTTGCGGCCATGCAGTGAGGTTCGGGGGGCCAGTTCTTCCTCTCCCACTGGAGATTTCCCTTCCAAAGAAAAGGCCTCTGGGGAAGCATCACAAGGTGAAGGATCGGGCCAGGTCTGAATCCCGCCATCAGTCGCCAGCAAAACAGGCGTTGTCGTCTTCCTCCAAAAGGTCAAGTTCTCTCCCAGCAATCGACTCTTCCTGCTGTTCTAAGTCCATTCTCCTCCCCCCCCCGGGAGTCGGCATCAGCGGGACATCGGTCTTCCTCCCTGGCTCATTGACCTCATAAACCCTCAGAGTCAACCCAGGAAAGCCTACTGAGGGCTCTGGACAGGCCTAGCTCCTCGGAAAAAAGCGTTCCGGGAACATTCTGAGCCAAACAGGGACATCTGGGCTCGAGGCGCCTCCCACCCCAGGCTGCAGTGGCCACGCTAGATCTCTGCCCACCTAGCCTGTCGCCTACCCCGACGACCCGCTCCCGATGCCAGACACGGGCGGTCGCTGGGCAGAAGGTCAGCCGTAGGCCTTCACCTACAGGCCCGACGCCAGCTAACACTGGATGCCAGCCACACCAGCAGAGGTAGCGGATCCCCAAATGCCCGTTCCCAAGGACCCGACGCCTGGTCCATCTGACCTGACGCCAACTCAAGCAGTCGTCCCAGTGGCAGACATAGGTAATTTATTTACCACCTGGTGGAATACCATCAAGGGGTACCTTCTGTACAGGCCACTGGACAAGGTCCCTACTCCTCCTCCTACCCCAGATAAGGGCCAACTGGATGAGTACCCAACTCCACGTCCGAAGGGGAAGCGAAAGACACGGTCTCCCCGTCTCCTTCGTCTCTCTCCCCCCCCAATACATCCTCCTCAGACGAGGCAGGCGTCGACTCTGACTCCTCAGAAGACAGGTTTCTACCCTCTTAACCAAGACCCAGGGACTCTCCATGGTCTCCTACGGATGATCCCTCATTCCTTGACATGAGGCACATCCAGACTATTTACGAATGGGATACAGAGGCCCTAGACCCAGAATGGAAACGTCTAGCTAAGTTCCTGGGAGAAAAGGAACCAAAACCCCTGGTCATCCCACCATTCATAGAACCTTTCCAGAATGTTACTCTCCTTAGCTGGCATACACAGTCACCTATCCCAGCAGTTCCGAGGAAGGCCGATAGACTTTACCAGCCTCCCAAATCGGAACCATTCTTGGTGAAACAACCTAAGGCTAATTCTTTAGCCCTTACAGTTGCTCACGGTTGGGGGGGCCCAACCAAAGCATTTAAGCTCCCAGCCCCCAGATCCCATCTCGAAGAAACTGGAAAGCTGGGGCCTAAAGGTTTTTTCCTCGGCTACAGGGTCGATCAGGTCCTTGAATTTCATGGCCCACATGATCTCCTACCAACAATCCGTGTGGAGAAAAAACATGGATTTGGTAGAGGCTCTCCCTGACTCCGAATCAAAACGGGAGATTTTGGCCTGCGCTCAGTCGGGCCTGGACGTGGATAAGCGTGCCTGCCGATGTTCTTATAACACCGTTGATATGGCCTCCAAGGCCGCGGCATTAGGCATATGAATGAGACGACAGTCCTGGCTCAGACTTGCTGGTTTCCAGCAAGATCTTCAGGACTCTATCCTGGATTCCCCCTTTCAGGGCCCGTCTTGTTTGGCCCCGAGGTGGAGCAGATGGTGAAACTGCAGGAATTGGGGAAAGCGGTTGCAGATGTACACAGGATGTACAAGTCCCAACCCCAGACTACCCGCTAACATCCTTTTAGTCAGCGTCAGACCCAAGAACAAACCGGCAGACAGTCCCAGGAAAAGTGATTTAAGAGACTGGGTCACCTTGCCCCTCAAGGTTCCCAGGGCCCTAAACAGCCTAATGCTCCCAGGGCCAGGCCCCTCCCACCCCCTCTACCTGACTCCCAGGGCTGCCCTCCTCCTCTCGGGGGCAGGCAGAACAAGCAGGTAGGAGGGCGGTTTGCGCTTTACCCGCTCAAGTGGTCCAGTATCACAACCGACCAATGGGTACTGGATACCATTCAGATAGGGTACTCAGGAGAATTCAAACAACATGAAGTCTTGCTGTATTCTGACTTATTGCTGTTAGCCCCAGCACTTGAACTGCTCCAGAGAGGAAGGGGTTAAATTATAGGCAGGGCATAGAACGTTGAGCTCGAGCTTGGTTCAGACCTCTTTCTGCTGCACTTTGAAGTGTATCCGTCAGTTCTAGGGACGTGGATATGTTGTTCATCCACACTTATTGTCAGGTTCCTTGCAGCTTTAAATGTTGCCGGAAGGTCTTCAAGCTGGCTCCTCCCACCCACCCTGGTGGTAAAACCCTCGGCTCCGCTCCATGACGCTAGATCTTCCTTACCGCTTGGAAGCTCAGGTTCCCTCCTTAGCGCTCTGCGTTTTAGGCCTGGATCCACACTCTTCGGTTAACCCATAACTAATTCTAAAATTTACAAGACTCTGGTCTTCGTCTTCCCTCGTGGCTGCGATGGACAAATCGACTCCCAGCTTTCGTCGGTGCCCCTGTGGGCAGAAGATGTCCAGGAACCGATCTGCACTCCACGTTCGTCTACTGCCTGGGGCTTGGCCATGATTCGCAGGCTTGCGAATTGTGCAGCTCCTTCTCGGCTTCGGTTTAGGAGGACTGTGCTGTTCGACTACTTCTTGGGATCCCTGAGAAACGGTACCCGCCGGTCAAGTCGAAGGAGGCCCATTCGGCGGTGGGCTTCGCGGAACAGTTGGAGCAGATGATTGCCGTCGAGGAGGAGTCGTCCCAGGCCACTTCTTCTTCCTCCTCTGTCGCAGCATTTATCCCGCTCTTCTTGAGCTCTTTCTATACAGCTTCTTTTAAGGAGCTTTATTAATCCCTCTCCACCAAGGGAGAAGGACCATCGGGACATTCCAGTCGGTCCAAGAAGAAGGACTCAAAAGGTAAGTCCCACCGTTGACGTTCATGGGAGCGGGGGAGATCCCCTTCACCAGACCATCGACTTTCGACTTCTGTCGAGGTTGCGGCTAAGACCGCTGGCTTCACGGTGTCCCCATCAGGTCAGCCGGCCAATACACCCGTCGACGCGGTCGAGATTTTTCTCGACCCGTATGACAGTTTGTCGACGGAGATGCCGACAACCCTACTTCACCGGTTCCCCCGGTGGAAACCGAGGACTTTCCTGTGCCGGAGTCCCCAGTTAAGGTCCCTGTGCTGAGGGAGGAGCGGGTTTTCCCCATCCCCTCTCAGACCCACCCTCAGAATCCCCAAAGGTCTCTGTCCTCTGCCAGGTCCAGCCAATCCCACCGACGTCGGCGGTCTCGGCACCATGGAAAGCGGTGTCGCTGCACATCCTCTTCGTTCTTTTCAGAGGATAGGCTCCGGCGCAAGTTGCGTCGGCGCTACGAGGACTTGTTGTGGCAGCAGTTCCTACTGTCCGTTAAGCCGACTTCGTCGCCTTCTCCGGCCATTAAGTGGCTGTCACTGGAGCGGCCGAAAGAACCCCTCATAGTAGTTGAGGAACCGTCACTGGCACCGGTTATGCGGCCGAAACCGGCTGCTCCACCCATTGTGGTGGAACCTCCGCCTCCACAACCAAAGACTGGGGCCCCAACCAAGGATTCTCGGTCGGGTCAGGGCTTGCCCCATAGGTTGTCGGTCACCCTCACTCCCGATCGACCTTGGCACATGGAGGGTGGCTCAGGCGCTCGGCAGCTGTTTGCAGACTCCTCGGAGTCTGACGATGATGACACCTTGTTCTCCAGGTTGCTCGACCTGGAGTCTGCAGGGGTCAATAGGTGGACGAGAGCCCATCCTCGTTTTTGGGAATGCTTCGACTCAACTCAGTCTACTGGGATGAAGCTCGAACCCGTTTCAAAACGGGCCAAGTATCTCCTCACGGAGATGCTGGACTGAGGGGATTCCCCTATGGAGGCCTTTCCTGTGGCCGAAGCCATTGTTGGCCCGGCCCTGGAGTTGTGGCAGCGGCCAGCATCTTGTCCCGCACCTTCGGCCAGCATGGCTCGAAAGTATGCGGTCCCTACTGGTTCACTCTCCGGTTTCTCGGAGCACCCCTCTGCGGAAGGGTTAGTGACCGATAGCGTTTTCCGGCGTTCCGGGAACGCTCAGTATGTGGACAAACTGCCCCATAAGGAGTCCAAAAAGTTGGACTACTCAGGGCGGAAGGTATACGCTGCTTCCTCCCTCCCTAGGTCTTCGTTTGGCTAGCTCGGCCATTCTGACGGCACACTTTTCACATGTCCTTTTGGGCTCCCTGGATAAGGTGATTCCTCATCTCCCGGCTGACCTTCAGACAACGGTCAAGCAGGTATGGGTTCAGGGATGGGCAGTAGCTAAACAGCAGCTCCAAACTTCGTTTGACATTGCTGATTTGTGTGCCCGGTCAGTAGCGGCTGTTGTGGCCATGTGCCGCAGAGCTTGGCTGTGGATCTCCACCTTCACGGCAGATACCCAGCACAAGTTAACAGACGTTCCTTTCCTGGGTAGCGACTTATTCAGGCCCAGGGTGAAGGGTCATTTCCAGCGGATCGAGAAGTTGTGCCACCTTGGACTCGGTCACATCTGCCCATAAGGACAAAGGCCACCAGCAGCAGCGTAAACCCTTTCGTCCTTCAGCCCCTGCGGCACATCTGGCCCAGCAACACCAGCATCAGGGCCAGCATGCTCACGCTTGGCGCCCCAAAGCCAAGCCTGCTGTTTTCTCCAGCAGGAAGCCTGGAGGAAAAGGCCCAGGAGGTTCCTCGGCCAGCCCTTCCTCCAAGCCTGCCCAATGACAGATTAAGGGGTGTCTCCTCCAACCTCTTCACTCCTCCCCAGGTTCCCCCCGTGGGGGGACGGCTCCGCCACTTCCTTTCCGCCTGGTCCACTATCACAACGGACCGCTGGGTGTTGGAAGTGGTAGGCAGGGGTCTGCCTCTGGAATTCGAGCAGTCCCACCACCCCCCCAATCGAGCCGTTGCCCCACGGGGGTCTACAGGTTCCGCAGCCTCTCTGTCGGCTCATCGGGCCGTGTTATCTGCTCCTCCAGAAGGAGGTGATCAGCGTGGCGGACCCCTCAGACCCAGGGTTTGTGTCCAGGTACTTCCTGGTCCCAAAACAGACAGGGGTTGGCGCCCCATTCTCGACCTACACAACCTGAACAAGTTCCTAAGGTCTCGCACCTTCAGGATGGTCACTCTGGCTCAGATCATTCCATCCTTGGAGCCAGGCGTGTGGTTCTGTTCTCTGGACCTTCAGGACGTGTTCTTTCACGTCCCAATCCGTCCGTCTCATCAGCGATTCCTTCGCTTTCGAGCAGAGGGATCTTTTTATGAGTTCCAGGCCATGCCCTTCGGCTTCTCTCCAGTTCCCAGGGTCTTCACCAAATGCATGGCAGTGGTGACAGCATTCCTGCAGCGCCGAGGGGTCCGGGTATACCCTTACCTGGACGACTGGCTGATTGCAGCCCCCTTCAGGTTGAAGGTGGAGCGGTCCAGCAATCTGTCCCTCCAGGTCTGCTCTCAAATTGGCCTCCTCATCAATGAGGCCAAGTCAGAACTTGTGCCATCGCAGGTGCTTCAGTTCATTTGGGCAGAGCTTGACTCTCTTCGAGTCAGAGCCCGGCTCCCGACGGACAGGCCGAGTTCCTTTCCTCCTTTGCCCAATCATTTCTGGTTGGGCAGTTGCGCCCTGCCCGGGACTTCCTGCACTTTCTGAGCCTCAAGGCTGCCTGCACCAGCGTGGTCCGTTGGGCCTGCTGGCATATACGTCCCCTGCAGTGGGGGCTGGCCCGCCAATGGTCACACAGCTCCGGTCCTCTGGACCAGCCAGTGATGGTGACCCAGGAGATGTGGAACGGCCTACAATGGTGGCTCATTCCAGCTCATCTGCAGGAGGGTATCCTGTTTGTCCGCCCCAAGCCGACTGTCACTCTGATGACCGACGCCTCTCTGATGGGTTGGGGTGCCCATCTGGGGGAGCTCAGAGCCCATGGCCTCTGGTCCCCTCAGGAGTCTCGATGCCACATCAACCTGCTGGGGCTTCGAGTGGTCCGACTAGCCCTCACCACCTTCGCTTCGTTTGTACGGGGTCAGGTGGTCCAGACGGACAACACCACCACCATGTACTACCTAAATCGACAGGGCAGGACACACTCTTTGCCCCTGTGCAAGGAAGCTCTCCGCACTTGGTCTCTCGTGATCAGCCTGGAGGCGGATCTCGTAGCCATCCATGTGGCAGGAGCCTCCAACAGTCTGGCCAATGCCCTCAGCCAGATAGGCGCTGCATCTCACGAGTGGTCTCTCCTGCCGGAGGTAGTACTAGATCTGTTCTCCATTAGGGCACCCCTCAGGTGGACCTGTTCGCCTCCAGGGAGAATGCGAAGCTGAGGCAGTTTCATGCCACCCCCTCAGCAGGGCTCGCTGCAGGGGGATGCCTTCTTAAGCCGTGGACCCTGGGCCTCTTCTACGCCTTCCCTCCATTTCCCTTGATCCACAAGGTGCTTCTCGAGGCGAAGAGGGACAAGGCGCAGGTGATTCTGGTAGCACCAGACTGGCCCCGCCAGTACTGGTACCCAGATTTCCTCAGCTCCAGGCTCCCAAGGCGGCTTCCAGCCCACCCGGACCTGCTCTCAGTCGACAAGGGGAAGGTACTCCACCCAGACCTTACATTCCTGCACTTGACTACCTGGTTCCTGAGTGGCTACAGTTCCAGGTCTTGGGTCTTTCCGATGAGGTCCTCAGCGTAGTTGAGGTGTACCGTAAGAAGTCGACCAGAAAATGCTATGCCTTCAAATGGAAGAGATTCTCCATTTGGTGTCAGGAAAAAGGGTTGGACCCTTCTTCCTGTTCCTTGGCTAGCATTCTGGACTACCTGTGGTCCCTTTCTCAACTAGAGCTTCGGTTGATGACCCTTAAGGTTCACCTGGCAGCCATCTCTGCTTACCGGGCGTGGGCCGGCAAGCAGTTGGTGGCACAGGAGAATGTGGTCGGGTGCTTTTTCAAAGGCCTTGATCACATATCACCTCCAGTGCGAGAACCTCCACCTCCGTGGGATATACTGCTGGTATTTGCTAAGCTCATGGGCAAGCCATTCGAACTGATGCACAGGTGTGACATCTCTCACATGTGGAAGACCGCCTTCTTAGTGGCTATTACGTCAGCCAGAAGGATGGGAGAGCTCCAGGTGCTTTCCGTCAGGTCTCCTTATCTGGTCTTCCATAGGGACAGGGTTGTCCTGTGCCCCCACTCGAAATTCCTTCCGAAGGTGGTGTCGGAGTTTCACCTTAACCAGGTGTTGACTCTGCCGGTGTTCTACCCCAATCACACCTCGGAGGCCGATTATAGGCTCCATACTTTGGACCCTAGAAGCTCTCTTTTTTATAAGGCGAGCGAGCACAAGGATTACGAGGAGAGTTCGCCAGCTGTTTGTCACCTACGCTGAAGCACGCACCTGGCAGACCTGCAGCCAAGCGGATGACAGGCAGGTGGGTCACCTCCTGCATAGATCTCTACTATAGGTTGGCGGGCATGGAGCCTCCCAAAGGGATAAGAGCTCATTCTACCCGCCATACCGCTGCTTGATGACTGCTTCTAAGGACATCCCTGTCAGGAAATCTGCAGGGCTGCTACCTGAAGTCAGCACACACTTTCATTCCATTACCACGTTGACCTAGAGTCATGCGGGGTGCTGGTTTGGGACCTCTGTTCTCCAGTCCTTATTCCCTAAGTAGGAATGCGTGCCTTGCCTCCTCCTCCCAAGAACTGCTAGGAGTCTGCCAATAAGTGTGGATTGAACAACATATCCACGTCCTAAATACAGGATCTTACTTGAGATACAGCTCTTGCAGCAGGTCACCATTGGGACTGAAGCCAGCAGGCGCCAGGACCCCATGAAAATTTTCTAGCTAGCAATCTTCAGCGGGGACCACCCCCAACGTCAGGCATAGTACATGAGGCTGTCCCCCCATAATCCTCAGTTCTTTTCCCGCCGTCAGCTCGCCAGTATCGGCCTCTTGGTCTCTCTTTCTAGCGTGCAACGAACATTAGAACTACGATGATTTTCGTCCATCTTTCAACTTTTGATCAACTGATGTCCTCTCCAACCACTTCTTTAGAGGGTCACCATACATCGTGCGCCCACGGCAGCAGATCCCTCTAAAGATCCCATTTGGCCTGTGTGCGCTGCCTAGGCCTGGAACCATGACCAAGGCCTGCTCCTTCTGCCAGGACTTCAACAGTCGCACCAGGATCCGCTGCCAGAAGGCACTTCAGGCATTTCTCCTGGAGGAGAAACTTGAAACCATGGATAGGAAACCTTCCTCCCGGGGAGAGCCTTTGGGCAAAACCCACAAACATTGGGACAAGCACCGGGAAAAGGAAAGATCCAGGTCTCCTGCGAGGGTCTCGGACTCCCGAAGCTCCAGCTCGAAATCTGACCGCTCTCCCTCTAGGTCTCGATCGCAACCTCCCCCGGTCCAGGTCAGGTCCTCCAGCGGCTCCTCTTCTCTTCAGCCTCTGAAGACTTCTAGGCCGTCGGCCTCTTCCATTCCTTCCAAGGCCTTGTCGAAGTCCGGGGAGCGCCACAAATCTTCTTCCCATCGGCGGGACACAGACGCCAGGTCAGTTTCCCAGCCTCCGCGTGGTTGGGATCCGGTTCCCGTAAAACCAAGTACCTGGCGTCCCCCTAAGCGGACGTCGGACCCGCGTCAGCCCATCCGACATCTGCCAAACACCACCGAGCTCTCAAGAGCGATGACACCCTAGACACCGCCATCGGCCAAGCATTCGGCCGAAGACTTCTGTCAGGGGCAGCGTCGGATGCCGAGAGGGACCGCACCGTCGCCCGGCGAGCGCGGTCAGAAGGAATCATCTGAGGAGGATGCCACACAGCTCGGGACCAGGCGTCGACACCGGAGGTGCCGGGCTCCCAGAACCTTCCTGGGCGGGAGACCCGGGGACCCGCGCCGACCCTGGAGACAGGCCACAACGCCAGGCCCGTGGTCAGGTATAGAATCTGGCAGAGGTAAGAACATTTTACCTCTGGTGGGACACCATCAAAAGAGATGGTACACACGTCCCACCCTACTCTGCCTCCACCCACTCCTTCACTGTCGCCCCTCCTCCACCTGAGGGCCCATAGGACGACCGCCGACCCCCAAGGGCAGACACCACCTCCTAGGGCAGATCTTCAGAAAGAAGGCTTCCCTTCAAATCCCCCTCAGGTTCACCCAGCCCCAAGAGACCCAGACGACACCGGTACACTCCGTCAGGGGAGGATTCCAGATCTGACACTTCGGGGTGCTCCAGATCACCTTCTCCTATCAGCATTCCCTCTCCGGACCCACACGACCTACCCAGGTCTCTCCCGGATGATCCCTCCTTCGCAGAGATCATGAGGCACATCCAGGAGAACATGGGGTGGGATGCTGAGGAGCTTGACCCCGAGAGGCTCCTTGCCCACTACCTTCGGGAAAAAGACCCGAAGCCTGTGGTAGTGCCTCCCTTGGTGGATGCCTTCGCGAACATCACCAAGGCTGCCTCAACGTCTGCATTCTACGCCCGCGGTGCCAAAGAAGACTGACTGCCTGCAAGGCCCTAGGGAGGACCAGTATCTGGCCGAACCATCGACTGGCTGACTCCTGGTCATCACTGCTCGCATGACCGGTCTCAGAGACCTCAGCATTTGAGCACCCAGCCACGGACCAGGAATCCAAGCAATTGGATGTCCTGGGAAGAGCACTGCGTAACTTGACGTTGCCATCAGGTCACTCAACTACCTCACCCACATGGTTCAGTTCCAGAATGCACTGTGGGAACAGGGACAGGACCTGGTCGAGAAGATGCCCGATGGCGACCACAAGGAGGCGCTCTTGAACCTCCTCCACACGGGTTCAGATGTGGGGACCCAAGTGCTCAGCGCCGCATACGATTCTGTGGGCTCTTCAGCCAGAGCTGCAGCCTCAGGCATGTGTCTCCGGAGACACTCTTGGCTCCGAGTCTCCGGCTTTACCCTGGACATCCAGAAGAACATCCTAGATGTCCCTTATAACAGCGAGGTCCTATTTGGTGAAGCCTCCGAGAGAGTAATCACCAAACTCCAGGACGCAGGGAAGGCATTCCGATCTGTTCAAGCTATGTACAGGTCTCGGCCTAGTTCCTTTTGTAGGAATCAGAGCCGTTTTCGTGGCCGGCTACAAAGGCAACAGCGTTCCAGCCAGCAGCAGAGGGCACTTTCACCTGCAGGCCCAGGCAAGTCATCCCCAGGCAGAGATAGCGATTTTTCAAGTCGGCCCAGCATGCGGATCAAACGCTGCCACAGCAGGACTCCTTCCAGCCCCTCCCCAGGATCAGCAGGAAAAGAAAGTCGGAGTCGCATCGCGCCCACTTCCCAGGGTGGCAATCAGTCACCACTGATAGGTGGGTTCTGCAGCTGGTCAAAAGGCCATTATATAGAATTTGTGGGCAGCCCACCCAAGACCTCCCTGCTCTCCGATATTGGGTCAGCATGCCCTGCTCATACAGCAGGAAGTGTTCACGCTTCTGGAAAAGGAAGCCTTAGAGCACGTCCCAGAGAACCAGAGAGGACTAGGGTTCTAGTCTCACTTCCTGGTTCCAAAGAAAACAGGGGACCTCTGTCCAATACTGGACCTAAGCGACCTCAACCTTTCGGTCGTTTTACAAGCACTTCCGCATGTGACCCTTCTGGGCCTAATTCCCATGCTGAAGCAGGATGCCTACCTGCACATTCAGATTGCTCAAGCGCACTGGAGGTTCCTGTGCTTCGAGTTTCAGAGCCGCCATTATCAGTTCCGAGCTCTTCCCTTCGGGCTGTCATCGGCACCTCGCATATTCACGATGTGCATGGCGGTCATAGCAGTATCTCTGAGGAGACAGGGCCACTACGTGTTACCATACCTGGACGACTGACTTCTCATGGCGCCCTCCAGGGAGGCCTTGATGATGGCTATTCACTGTACCCAGTCGCTTTTTCAATCACTGGGTATTCTCATCAACTACCAGAAGTCACTCCTGGTGCCGTCTCAGAAACTGCAGTTTATAGGAGCAATTTTAGACACCGTCAGAGAGAAAGCTTTCAAACACCATGAAGTCTTGCTTATATTAGGACCTTTGCAGTATGCCCCTTGCTTTTGACTGCCCCGGAGATGAAATAGTTAACTCCAGAGAAATCTGGAGTTCCACAGCGCGAGAGCGCTATTGAAAGCTCTATCTGGGTTGTTTGAACCCAAACTGTCAGATTCTTTACTCCGCTTTCACTGAACAGACGCTCCGGAGACCAGCTCCTTCATTTCAGTTACGTTTTGCGGTTTAAAGTATTTTTATCGGTTCATTTAACGAAAGTGTTTAAAATTACAGCGGTTTTCGGTTTAAAGCTCTATCTGGTAACGTAAGTAAAATAATTTTAGTCTGTGTGGAAACTCATTATCGGTTAGCTCTGAACCGATCAGTTTCTTTAAAATTTTCTTTGCATTTAGAGTGAAGGTACCCAGTTCTTATCGGTCCTAAAAAACCTGCAATTAAAAGTGTTTTTCAAATACCGTGACACGGTTAGGGACCGATAAGGGTGTCTTGTCTCTGGCAAGGCCTGAAACAAAGGACAAGTTTGGTTAGGCTGGCACTATGTCTGAGAAACCCAAAGAAAACCCGGGCCCACTGGGTTTCAACACTGTGATGTCTGTGGGGAAGCCTTTGCTAAGGCTGACCCACACACCACTGTGTCTATTGTCTGGGGGCTGACCACCTCCTGTCAGACTGCCAGATATGTAAGAATTTCCCTGCAGCCACCCTGGAAAAGAGATTGGGCAGGCTCAGGGCGAGGCCAAGTCCACTGACCCGGATGGCCAGCCCGGCCCATCTACGGCTGGACCAGAGGGAGTGCCCTCTGACCAGGGCGATACTTCCTCGGGCAAAAGAAAGGCTGGTCCTGAGGAACCAGTCAAAGCAAAAAGGACAAAGAAATCAGATAGCTAAAGCCATACAGATTGTCCAGTCTTTGTCTCAGGGACTTGTTGAACCCTCTCTGGTTGGAAAAAGGGGGTCTCGTTCAGGTCCAGTGGTTCAGGATTATGTTGGGGATTTTTATGAACCACAGGAGGGGGAGGAAGATTTTGATGATTGTAGTGTGATTGGGAAGGTCTGGAGGTGCAAGTAGAACTGGACATTTCTTGAACCAGACCCTTTGAGTCTCCCCTTTATTGTCTGAGTCCCCATCTCATTTCAGATTTTATAAGAAGTAGCAGAAACTCTCCAGCTGCCCTTAGAAGAGGCTGTGGATGAGCAAGAGGAGCCTGACTATGTGGAAATGATGGAAATTCCAGAGGCTAGAAGGTTTTCTATTCCTTTACATAAGTCATTTGGAGGCAAACCACTAAGATTTAAAAATCCTTTTCTGTCCCTCCTGTAGATAAAAAAATGGACAGAAGGTATACGTTGTCAGGCCCTAATACAGACTTCCTTACTGAACAGTGTAGTCATGTAGGTGTGGTGCAAACTGCAGCCTGTGACAAGGCTAATATTCCCCTGGCTTCACATCCTCCTGATGAGATTCCAGGAAGATTGATGCCATGGCGAAAAAACAGTATGTGGCAGCTTCTTTGGGACTCAGACAGGCTAATTATATGGCTTATGTGGCTAGATATCAGAAATCTAGATGGGACACTATATTGCAGTTGGCCAAGCAGGCCCATGGCCAGCTGGCTAGTGAGTTGGAACAGGTGGCTGCTGATGGCATTGAAGCCTCTAAAGTTCAATTTCATGCTGCTGTTGATGTTAATGATGTTTCCTCTAGGGTCATGGCCACTTCTGTAGCTCTCCATGGGTTGGCATGGCTCAGATGCACTAATCTGTCCCAAGATACCCAGTCAAGGCTATAGATTTTCCTGTTATAGGAAATTCTCTGTTTGGAGAACAAACGAAAAGTACATGAAAAGATGGATGAATACAGAACTACTTACAAAAGTGCTGAGCTAGAGGCATGCCACTCCAACATGGCATGCCCCAGAGGGTGAGGGGCAGGCCTTACAATAGGCCTTTTTACCAATTCAGGCTTCTTCTGCTTTTGCAGAGAGATTTTTCAGAGGCGAGAGGCAGGCGGGGCACAGGCAGGCCTCTCCCCAACCTAAAGCTGCTCCTGCCAAGCAGGCACCCTGGCCAGGGGTGTCTGGGGCCGACTCTCCTGTACCGGTGGGGGCAGACTGGCTTATTTCTGCCAGAACTGGTTGTCCCTAACCTCGGACAAATGGGTTCTGGAGTGGTAAGCAAGGCTTGAGTTCTCAGTTTCAAACAGTTTCCCAAGATGGAGCCAGGCACTTTCCCCCTCAAGTCTTTTGAAACCCTCACACTAGAAGCGGAGGTTTCCTCTCTTTTGGACTGCAAAGCAGTGAAGGGTCCCCTTGCCACCAGAGCAAGGGTCTTTACTCAAAGTGCTTCTGACCCCAAAAAGACAGGAGACTGGCGGCCCATCTTGGATTTAGATTTCTGAACAAGCATCTTGTAAAACCAAAGTTCAAAATGCTGACTTTAGAATGATTTTGCCATCCTTGAGGCCAGGGGACTGGCTAGCTCCCTGGACCTCAAGGACATACCACTCATATTCTAATCAGGGCCTCTCACTGAAGTACCTCGGGTTCGAACTGCCCTCGGGCCACTACCAGTTCAGGGCAATGCTCTTGGACTCACTTCTGCTCCAAGTTTTCACAAAATGTCTAGCTGTAGTAGTGGCCCTTAAGAAGACAAGGGATAGCTTGTGTTTCCCTACTTGGATGACTGGCTTGTGTGGGTCAGTCATCCAGGCAGAATAAATCCCACTTGCAAATCACCGGGAACTCCTCATCTTTCTGGGGTTCCTGCTGAATGTTCAAAAGTCAGTTCTGAACCAGTTCAGGTACTACTTTTTATAGGTGCAGGCTGACACAAAGTTAGCCAGGGCATTCCTCCCCTCCGAAAGAGTGGACAAACTCATTGCCCTGGCATCTTCTTTCTCCATGCAGGTCTCGACCAGCAAGGCACTTTCTGCAACTCCTGGGGCACATGGCTGCCTCTACAGCTGTTGTGCCAGGGCAAGATTTCAGATGAGGACATCAGTACATTCAGTTCCTTGAGATCCTATTGGTCTCAAAGGAGGACCCCCTTACCAAATTGGTCCCAGTGACAAGACTCTGATCCTAGCTCTCCAGTGGTGGCTGGATCGAAGCAACCTGTCCTCAGGGTCCCATTCCTTCCTGTCCCTCACTCCCTCATCCTCACCACGGATGCATCCCTGTTGGGTTGGGGGCTCACCTGGGCGACCTTTCAACTCAGGAGTTTGGTCCCCTCAGGAATCTCTGCTTTACATCAATCTGCTGGGCTCAGAGCTGTCTTCCTAGCTCTCCAGGTTTTCAGAAACTGTCCAGAACAAAGTTGTTCAAGTCAGGACAGACAATACCACAACAATGTGGTACATCAACAAAGCAAGGGCACTCACTCTTCAGCCCTGTGCACGAAGCAATGAAGTTATGGTCTCTGGCCTATTCCTGAACACCTCTCTGATGGCGGTTCACCTCCCAGGGAAGGACAATGTCCTAGCGGACGCCCTCAGCAGGATTTCTCAGGCCTACAGATGGACTCTGAACCCTCAAGTGCTGGGGTCAATCTTTTGCCAGCCAGGGCACTCCTCAGATAGATCTTTTGCAGCCCAGACAACCACAAACTTCCCTGTTTTGCTGCAGGCCCCAGTTCTGGGGTCAGTCCCCTGGATGCCTTTCAGCTGGATTGGGAGGAAAGTTCCTCTATGCTTTCCCTCCGTTCCTCTCCCTCTTCAGGGTTTTAGTAAAAATCAGAACTCAGCCTTGCAGGGTGATTCTGATTGCTCAGACTGGGCCAGGCAGCCTTGGTACCCTCTTCTTCTGTCCTATCATTTCCACCCTCCTGACCTTGCCCAGGGCTCACGACCTGCTGACCTATGCACAGGGAAGTGTGGTATCGGATCTCAACTCCCTCCACCTCAAGGCTTGGTTCTTGAGGGTTAGAACTTGCTCATTTCACCTTTCTCAAGGTGTCTTGGATATTTTGAAGGCCTCCAGAAAGCCTTCCACACAGGCCACTTATAATTCTAAATGGAAGAGATTCTCATTTTGGTGTTCTGAGAGAATCATCAGAATCAGCTGACCTGCCTATTTTGTTGGACTACCTGGTCCACTTAAATTCCTTAGGCCTCAAACCAGCTACCTTTAGGTTCATTTGGCAGCTGTTTCCGTTTTTTATTTCTGCGGAAAACCAGTTTCTCTTTCTTCTCACCCTGTGTTTGCAAAATTTTTCAAAGGGTTACTTCATACTAATCCTCCCTTTCGGGAACCAACCCCTGCATGGGACTTGAATATTTGCATTGCCTAGCTAATGCAACCTCCCTTGAGCCTCTGGATTCGGCAGATCTCAAGTTCTTAACTTGAAAACTGTTTTTCTAGTGGCTATCACTTCTGCTAGGCGTATAAGTGAATTGCAAGCCTTGTCAGTGGAAGAGGGATTTCATTTCTTTCCACAGAGATAAAGTGATCCTCAGGACTAACAGAAGTTTTTACCTAAGGTGGTTTCAGATTTTCATCTTAACAATCCATCTCTCTTCCAGTATTTTTACTGAGCCTCCTCTTCTGGTGAGAGAAGCTTGCACAGTTTGGACGTAAAAGAGCCCTTAGCTATTATTTGGATCGTACCAAGGGTCACAGGTTGAATCCTCCAGCTCTTCCACCTATGGAGATGTGGGTAAGGGGAGGCCTGCTACTAGGAGGTGGATTGTCTCTTGTATCCAGTTCTGTTATCAAAAACTGGGCAAGGAGCCGCCCTCAGGCCTGAGGGCTCATTCCACCAGGGGTACAGCTGCATCTCTAGCGGCTGCTAGAGATATTCCCATTTTGGAAATCTGTCAAGCTGCTACCTGGAAGACAGTCCACACTTTCTCTAAGCATTATTCCCTGGATGTCCAGTCCAGGAGAGATGCTCGCTTTGGCACAGCTGTCCTGCAGATCCTATTTCCTAAGTAGGTTCTGACCCTCCTCCATGGGGGTACTGCTGTGTACTCTGCAAAGGTCCTAATATAAGCAAGACTTCATGGTGTTTGAAGAAAAAATTACTTACCTTAGTAATTGCTTTTCTTCTCATGGAGTCTTATATATTAGACAACCTCCTCCTACCCTCTCAGAATCCCTACTTGGGTATGGGGTTGGCAAATTGGTGCAATCACTGTGTCATGCCTGTTTAGCTTCTAGTTCCCCCTTCTTTTCTTTCTTGGGTTAGGAACTAGATAGTTTCTATTTTTGTTAATTGGTAGCTGGGCCCTCTCTGGACTTGAGTCTTTGGGCAGAGGGGCCTTAGTAGTGATTGTCAAGGGTTATCCTAACAATTCAGTGATACTGTTTTCTTTATTGTTGTGTTTTTGTGGTTCTACTGTTAGTAGGCAGCCAATGGCTAGTGTAAGACTTTTCCACACAGACTTGCTATGTTGGTTAGCCTCGTAAAGAACCTGACAGTTTGGGTTCAAACAACCCAGATAGAGCTTTCAATGGCGCTCTCGCTGTGGAACTCAGATTTCTCTGGAGTTAACTATTTCATCTCCGGGGCAGTCAAAGCCAGGGGCATACTGCAAAGGTCCTAATATAGCAAGACTCCATGAGAAGAAAAGCAATTACTAAGGTGAGTAATTTTTCTTTCTTCCCTCGGACAGGCGGAACACATCAGATCCCTCATCAGGAGTTGTTGGCAAAGAAGACTGTCCCAGCCAGACTGGTCCTTTGCCTGCTCAGACACATGGCTGCAGCCATTGCAACAGTCCCCCTAGCCAGTCTCCACATGCGGGTAACCCAGTGGATGCTACGGGTGCAGTGGGACCAAAGGCAAGACCATCTGTAGCATCCAATCCGGATCATGAAGACCGTAATTCGAGATTGGCAATGGTGGCTAAATCCAGGAACCTCTCTCGGGGTTCCCTTCTGCGCCATCCCCGACTGTGACCCTCTCCACAGACGCCTCAGGGCTCGGGTGGGGAGCACACCTAGACGGTGTTCAGTCTCGGGGCCTGTGGACAGCCCAGGAGTCTCATCTCCACATCAACATCTTGGAAATGAGGGCAGTTCTTTACGCTCTGCAAGCCTTCCGGTCGGAGATCCCACCGGGTACACTTCTGTTACAAACAGACAATACCACGGTGATGTATTACCTCAGCAAACAAGGAGGCACTCACTCCTACCCGGTTTGCAGGGAGGCCATGAGAGTGTGGGAGTGGGTATTGCAACACGGTGCAAACCTAATTGCAGTACATGTCCCAGGAATGGACAACACCGTCGCAGACAGCCTGAGCCGCTCTCAGGCCAGAGTCCACGAGTGGGAACTTGTGCAGCAGGTGGCAGAGGATCAGTTTCACAGATGGGGCACTCCAGAGTTAGACCTTTTCGCGTCCTCATCCAATGCAAAACTGCCCAATTTTTGCTCGCTAGATCCAGGGCCTGGTGTTTTCTGGCGAGATGCATTGTCCCTCTCCTGGGCGGGCAGATTCCTCTATGCCTTTCCTCCTTTTCCTTTGATCCAGAGAGTTCTCTTAAAACTTCGCAGGGAGCAAGCGACGCTCATTCTGATCGCACCCTTCTGGCCCAGACAGATTTGGTTCCCTCTTTTACACTAGCTATCCTGGGAACCTCCAGTTCCTTTGCCAATCAACTCCCATCTATTGTCTCTGGAGGCGGGTTCATTGGTCCATCCGGACCTACACTCATTGAACCTGCACGCTTGGTTCCTAGAGACATAGCCATGATGCGATATGGGGTCTCGCAGGAAGTGGCAGACGTACTCTCTGCCGCCAGAAAACCGGCTACCCATGCAACTTATGCCATGAAATGGCGTAGATTCTGTTTGTGGGCTCAAGCGAGCGGCTTTCTGCCGTTAGATTGTCCAGAAAAGCTGGTCCTGGACTACCTGCTTTCCCTCTTCCACTCCAGACTGGCTTACTCCTTGATTTAAAGTGCACCTTTGTGCCATTTCTGCTTACCATGCCCCGTAGGCCATCGGACGGTGGCCCAGCTGGACACTACTCGTGCCTTTCTAAGGGGCGTCCTTCATCTTAGGCCTCCCATTAAAGATCCAATCCCTCCTTGGGACTTGCTTTTTGTCCTGGAGCAGCTCACACTGCCACCCTTTGAACCAGCCGTGGATTGCGAGCTACGTTTTCTCTCTTGGAAAACGTTATTTTTAGTTGCAGTTACTTCTGCCAGAAGGATTTCGGAATTGCATGCTCTTATGTGCAAAGAGCCTTATTTGGTTTTCCACCAGGACAGGGTATCGCTAAGGACAAACCCAAAGTTTTTGCCTAAGGTGGTCTCAGCTCTCACCCTCAATCAGTTTATCGATCTACCAGTGTATTTTCCAAGGTACTCTAATCGAGGAGAAGCTCTTCTGCACACCCTAGATGTGCACAGGTGCCTCAGATACTACCTGACCAGAACCAAACAGCTCCGAAAGTCGGACCAACTTTTCATCTCCTTTGCTCACAGGATGAAAGGAGCTCCTGTCTCCAATCACTTTCCACGTGGCTCATCCAGTGCATTACCTTCTGTTATGAGAAGCGCAATAAACCCTCACCAAGCGCGGTCAGGGTCATTCCACAAGAGGGTGGCTACTTCTTGCGGCGTTAAGAACGTCTCCACCTCAGCTATTTGCGCTGCAGCTACTTGGAGCTCTGTGCATACCTTTATCAGGCATTACAGTCTGGACGTTGCATTGAGGCAAAGAGCGGGGTTCGGTCTAGCTGTCCTTCAGGGACTTCTGTCCTAGGCTCGAGTTATATCGAGGTGTCTACCTTTCCTCCTCCTGATGGTGCATGATTGCCACCACTGCTTGGCAATCAGTCCTAATGGTGTAACCTGCTGCAAGAGCTGTATCTCTAAGTAAGATAGTACAGTTACGTAAGAACTTACCGTAACAGTAGATCTTCGAGAACAGCTCTTGCAGCAGGTACCTTCCCTCCCACCATCCCCGCTGGAGGTAGGTTGGAGTCAAGCACCCATCTTATCAGATGGGTCATACCTTTTACTTGTTTTTGCCATCTGGTGGCGGATCCTCGGTCTCCTCTTCTGATGTCATCCAGCGGCCGGGAGTCTCCGGCGGGAGAACTGAGGATTATGGGGGGGACCGCCTCCTTATGTACTACGCCTGACATCAGGGGTGGGACTGAATCGGAGGCGGACCCCACTGAAGACTGCTAGCTAGAAAATTTCCGTGGGGTCCTGGCGCCTGCCGGCTTCCGTCCTAATGGTGTGACCTGCTGCAAGAGCTGTTCTCAAAGATCTACTGTTACGGTAAGTTCTTACGTAACTACTTTACTCACCTGTAACAGGAGTTATGTTGTTCATCCACACAACCCACCCTGGCTTCCAGCGGGCTAGATCTGGCGTCATGGGGCGGAGCCGAGGGTTTTACCACCCGGGTGGGAGGAGCCAGCTGGAAGACCTTACGGCAACATTTAAAGCGGCAAGGAACCTGCCAATAAGTGTGGATGAACAACATATACCACTCCTAGAACTCCTGTTACAGGTGAGTAACATGTATATTCTTTACTCTACCTAACTGAACAATCGCTCCAGAGATTTCTCCTCTGCTCACGGTTCTCAGTCAAAGTCATCGGTTTGCCAATCCTTTGTTTTTTCGGTTCAGATCCCTGTCTGCAGTACAGTAAGTGCTCGGGTAGTGGACTAGCTGTGGAAAAAAATAAAAATAAAAATTGTGGAAATTGTAATTTAAAAACTTTTAACTGGTTCGGCTGAACCAGGTTATCTTGTGTGCATTGTATTCTTGTGTTTTTTTTTCTTTAGGTTACTGTGTGGTACCGGTTCATATCGGTTTAAAAAAAAGTGTTTTTACGTTTTTTTTAAATACCCGTATCACGGGTAGAAACCGATAAGGGGGTCTTGCCTGGCTTTTGCTGAGTAAAGGGTAAGTTTATTATTAGTATGGCTATGTCTGAGAAACCCAAATGAAAAACCGGACCCACTGGGTTTCAACACTGCAGTATGTGTGGGGAGGTCTTTGCTAAGGCTGATCCCCACACCAGTTGTGTTTGTCTGGGGTTTGACCACCTCGATTCAGACTGCCAAAGCTGTAAGAATTTCCCTAAATCCACCCTGGATAAAAGATTGGGCAGGCTTAGGTAAAAGGCCGAGAAGTCCGCTGACCCAGATGGCCCGCCCAGTTCAGTTCTGACCGAACCAGAAGGAGTGCCCTCTGACCAGGGTGATACTCCGGGCAAAAGGAGAGCTGATTCCGAGGGATCGGTTCCGTCAAAAAGGAAGAGAAAAGAAAAAAATCTGCCAGTTCGGATCTTGAACCACATGTTCCAACCGCCGAGAGATTGCCCGGCGTTAGGATTGTTGAATCTCTTACGTCCAGTTCTGACCGATCCGGCTCCTTCTGGCAGGCGTTCGGTTCTTCCGGTTCAGGATTGTGCCCCTGAAGATTTTTACGAACCAGATTTGGAGGGGAATGATGATTACAGTGGTGGTGATGATGGAATGGAAGGTCTGGATGAGCCCATTGAACCGGACATCTCCCCAGACAGGCCTTCTGGTGTTTCCCCTCCTAGGCTTTCTGAGTCCCCTTCCCACTTTGTTTTACAGGAAAGTGGCAAAAACCCTCCAGCTCCCTTTGGAAGAAGCTGTTGAGGAACAAGAGGAGCTTGATTACGTGGAGATGATGGACATCCCAGAGTCCAAGAAGTTGTCTATTTTCCCTTCACAAGTCTTTTGGGAAACTGACATAAAAACTTAAACTCTGAATTCTTTACCTTCTGTAGACAAAAGGATGAACAAGAGGTACATGCTGTCAGGCTCAGGTACCGAGTACTTGTACCAGCAATGCAGCCATGTTGGGGTCGTGCAGGCTGCAGCCTGTGATAAAGCTAACATACCCTTGGCTTCACATCCCCAGATAAAGACTCCAGGAAGCTGGATGCCATGGCAAAGAAACAGTACATGGCATCTTTCTTGGGACTCAGGCAGGCTAATTGCATATGGCATGGCCTGTACAGCCATGTACCAGAAGTCCAGGTGGGACACTGTACTGACACTGGCTAAGCAGGCCTCCCCCCAGTTTGCCAAGGAGCTGGAGGAGGTGGCTGCTGATGGGATTGAGGCATCGAAGATCCAGTTTCATGCTGTTGTGGACTCCAGTGATGTCATCTAGAGTCATGGCTAAATCTGTTGCTCTTCAGAGACTAGCTTGGCTCAGATGTACTAGCCTATCTCAGGATACCCAGGCTAAGGCTATGGATTTTCCTGTAACTAATAATTCTCTAGGGAGCAGAGAATTATATGAAAAAGATGGATGAATACAGGACCACCTATAGTAGTGCACAGGCCAAGGAAAGGCAGTCAGCTTCTCAGAGGCAGCAAGCTAGGGGCAGGCCTTTTCATAGGCCTTTCTACCAAGCACAGGCCTCTTCTCCTTTTTCCCAGAGGGGGTTCTTTAAAGGGAGAGGTAGAAGGGGGATGAGCAAGGCTGCATTCACCTCTCAGCCTAAGGCTCCTGCCAAGCAGACACCCTGATGAGTCAGCCCGGGTCGACTCCCCCATTCCTGTAGGAGGCAGGCTGGTTTACTACTCCTAGAACTGGAAGTCTCTTACCTCAGACAAGTGGGTCCTGGAGGTAGTAAGCCAGGGACTGGTTCTCGGCTTCAAAAAAATTCCCAAAGCTGAGAGCCAGAACTTTTCCACCTGCAAGCATCTCCAAAACCATTGCCCTAGAGGCAGAGGTTTCATCTCTACTGGCCTTAAGGGCCATAGAGAGAATTCCTACAATACACAAGGGCAAAGGTATGTACTCCAGGTACTTCCTTACCCCCAATAAAACGAGAGTGGCGGCCCATCCTGGACTTAAGATATCTAAACAAACACCTTTTAAAGCCAAAGTTCAAAATGGTGACTCTGGAAATAATCCTTCCCTCTCTAAGGCCAGGAGACTGGGTAGCCTCCCTGGACCTAAAGGATGCCTACTTTCACATTCCCATCAGGTGCTCCCACATAAAGTACCTCAGGTTTGAACTGCCTTCAGGCCATTATCAGTTCAAAGCAATGCCCTTCGATCTAACATCAACTCCAAAGGTGTTCACAGAATGCCTAGCAGTAGTAGTGGCATTCCTAAGAAGAAAAAATATCTCCATATTCCCATACTTAGACTGGCTCATAGTGGGTCAGTCTCCAGACCAAGACAAGTCTGATTTGAAAGTGACCCAGCAACTGCTCACTTCTCTAGGTTTCCTTCTCAATCTTCCCAAGTCAGTTCTTGAGCCAGTGCAACTGTTGACTTTCATAGGGGTAGAACTGGACACTGTCAAAGCAAAAACATTTCTCCCCTTGGCAAGGGTTAAGGCCATCATAGAGCTGGCTTCTTCCTTCCACCTACTGGTTTCTCAACCAGCAAGGCATTTTCTTCAGCTTCTGGGCCACATGGCAGCTTCCACTGCAGTGGTACAGGGGGCCAGATTTCAGATGAGGGACATTGTTTCATCTGAGGGCCTTTTGGTCTCAGAAAAAATATCCTCTAACCAAACTTGTTCCAGTAACTCAGACCCTGATCCAGGCTCTTCAATGGTGGCAGGATCAGGACAATCTCAGGCAAGGAGTCCCATTCATTACTCAGTCTCATCCTGTGGTTCTAACCACAGATGCTTCTCTCCTGGGGTGGGGAGCTGACCTGGGGACTCACAGCCCAGGGAGTGTGGTCCACTCAGGAGTCTTTTCTCCACATCAACCTTCTGGAGCTCAGGACAGTTTTCCTGGCCCTGCAAGTCTTCTCACAATCGGTACAGAACAAGGTGGTTCAGGACAGACACCACCACCACCACCACCATATGGTATATTAACAAGCAGAGAGGCACTCTGTCTACGGCCTTGTGCATGGAAGCCATGAAATTATGGTCCCTGGCTTATTCTCTACAGACCTCTGGTAGCTGTCCGCCTCCCAGGAAAGGACAGTGTGCTAGTAGATGCTTTGAGCAGGTTTTCCCAGGGCCATCACGAATGGTCCATGGATCCCCTAGTGTTAAAAGTATTTTTTTCAAGGTAGGGCACTCCAGAGATCGATCTCTTTGCAGCCCCAGACAATCACCAACTTCCTCTCTTCTGTTGCAGACCCCCAGTATTGGGCTCAGTCCCTCTTTTTTTTTTTTTTTTAACTCCCCTCTCCTCGTAGCTCTCCCCCTCTTCGGGAGACACCTACGGCCTTTTCAGCCCTCGCTCACCTACCTGGTGACCGGTGCAGTCCATCCCCATGGAGCCGTGGTTATACCCCCAGGCGAGTGCGGGTGAGGGCCCTTACACCCGATGCGTCTATATTTCATCGGGCTGTCTCGGGCCAGTGGGGCATTGAGGGCCGAGGCCTGGTGCTCCCGTCTATTGGGGAGGCTCGCATTTTTCCGCCATGTTCTCTTTCGGCAGTGCCATGTCCCAGACGTCAAGGCACTGAGCCGACATCTGGCATGTCGCCTCTCTGTTAAGTATGGGCTTGCTGTACCTCGGGTCTCACCCGGGGCCAGATAAACCGAGCTCTGGTTCCCCCCTCCCCTGGAGAGGATGAGCAGTCCCTAGGATGCTCAAGTCCTCTCCCCAGCGCCCTCCAGCTCCGGGCTCGTTCCTGAACTTCGGGTAGCTAGCGTCATAGCGAAATCCAACCGCTTGGCGGCGGGCCGGCCTGGCTCAGATCCCTCTTGATGCTCTGTTTCTGGATTGGGGAGGGACATTTCTGTATGCCTTCCCTCCCTTTCCTCTGCTGTTCAAGGTCCTGGTCAAGATAAGGTCGCAATCTTTCAAAGCGATCCTGATTGCTCCAGATTGGGCCAGGCAGCCTTGGTATCCCCTGTTGCTGTCCCTAGCAGTCCATCTTCCCCTATCTCTTCCCAAGAATTACAATCTGTTATCCTCCTCCCAGGGGAGGATCTGGTATCCCAACCTTTGGGGTCTCAATCTCAAGGCATGGCTCTTGAAGAGTTAGAATATGTAAATTTGCATCTGTCTCAAGGGGTTCTGGACATTCTCAAAGCCTCTCGAAAACCTGCCACCAGAAAGACTTATAACTCCAAACGGAAAAGATTCAGCATTTGGTGTTCCAAGAAGCATATATCCCTAGATACTGTTGACTTGTCTGCAGTTCTGGATTACATGGTTCATCTTAATGGCCTAGGCCTCAGACCAGCTACCCTCCAAGTACACTTGTCAGCTGTTTCTGCTTTTCTATCAGTGAGCAAGCCCTCCTCACTGGCATCACACCCTGTTTTTTGTAAGTTTTTCAAGGGATTGCTTCATACCAACCCCCCTTTAGGGATCCTACTCCTGCTTGGGACCTTAATATTTGCATTGCTCAGCTTATGCAACCCCTCTTTGAACCTTTGTCCTTAGCAGAGCTTAAGTACTTAGCTACCAGGAACACAGTTTTCCAAGCCATTACCTCTGCCAGACATATCAGTGAATTGCAAGCTGTCAGTGGAGCCCGATTTTTATCTTGTTCCATAGAGATAAGGTGGTCCTTAGAACCAATAGGAGGTTCTTACCTAAAATGGTTTCAGATTTCCATTTGAATCAATCCATGTCTCTCTCTGTGTTCTTCACTGATCACTCTTCTTCTTCAAGAGAGAAGATTACACAGTTTGGATGTTAAAAGGGCCCTTAGCTACTACAGTGAGCGTACTAAGGCACACAGGTTTGACTCCCTCCAGTTGTTCCTCACTTATGGGGAAGGGCAAACCTGCCACTAAGAGAACTATTGCCAGGTGGATTGTCTCTTGTATACAATTCTGCTATGAGAAGCTAGGCAAAATACCACCCTCAGGCCTGAGGGCTCATTCCACTAGAGGTACAGCTGCTTCCCTTGACTGCTGCCAGGGATATTCCCTTACTAGAGGTATGCAAAGCAGCCACCTGGAAAACATACATTCACCAAGCATTACTCTCTGGATATCCAGGCTAGGAGTGATGCGCGGTTTGGTACAGCAGTACTGCAGAGCCTATTCCCAAAATAGGTTTGAATCCCTCCTCCATGGAGGTACTGCTTGATAGTCTGCAGTAAGTCAGAATACAGCAAGACTTCATGTTTGAAGAAAAAATTACTCACCTTAGTAATTGTGTTTCTAGAAATGGAGCCTTGCTGTATTCTGACCTCCCTCCCTGCCTCTCCTCTCAGAACCTGTTTTTTGGGAAGTGGGCTGGCAGGTGCAGTGTTGCACCCCAGGGGTGCATTGGGCACTCCCTCTTTTTAGAGAAGGGGAGTGGGTAGTGCTTTATTATTTTGATAGTCATAAGTTGTTCACTACCTGGTTTTTGATTTTGGATTTCTCCACTTGAGTCTTTTGGGGGATCCAAATATTTGGTTGCCATTTGGCTAATAAAATTTACAATTTCCACATTGTGGGTTTAGTTAGTATTTGCACATAAGACTCTGACTGTTGCACTTGAAAGTGCAGCAGACAGAGGTTTGAACCGAGCTCGAGCTCAACGTTCTATGCCCTTCATAGAATTTAACCCCTTCCTCTCTGGAGCAGTTCAAGTGCTCGGACTAACTGCAATAAGTCAGAATACAGCAAGACGCCATTAGAAGAAACACTATTACTAAGGTGAGTAATTTTTTCTTCACCTCTATCCTACCGGACCCCCCCCCCAACGTCCCGTTGTCCACCGAAGCACGATCTCCTCTTAGAAGGAAAGATCTTATCTGTGTCGGTCTTCACCATTCATCACCTTTGGGTATATTGACCCCGCGGTTGTTTTTTTTTTTGGGATGGGTGGAGTCGATGCACTGATGGTGCCGCCCTCGAGTCTGACTTAATGTGTTGCGCTTGCGGGTTGGCCATTATGTGCTGTCGGCTCTGCCCTCCTGCCAGTTCTTCGTCTCCTGCCATCGAGGTCACCTCGTGGGAAGCTAGAAGAGTTTGAGGCCTACCTGCTTCGAAGTTCGAATCCGTTATTTTCAATTTCGGTGCCATAGTTCACCGGTTTTGTTTGCCATACTCAACGTTGCCCAGTAAGACCTTTCCAATTTTTCTGTTTTCTACAACGTAGAGTGTGTTTTTGTTTTTTTCTCTCTGTAGGTCATGTCTCAGTCGGAGGGCAAGAAATCTTCCAGGACGGGGCGGTCCCCCATGCGACGGTGCCCATGTGGGCGAAAATTTTCCGTCACTGACCAGCACAACCATTGTTTTGTGTGTCTTGGCCCGCTTCATGACATAGATTAGTGCGACGCCTGTTTCTCCATGGATCGGAGAGTAATCGAACAACACACATGGAAAATGGGGTGGGCTCCGCTGACTTTCGGGGATCGGGTTCGCACTCGGGCCAAGCCACGTACGCTCGGCCTTTCCTCCGGGTCCCCTCCTGGTTCTATACAAACCGAGGAGAAGGGAGCCTCAGCTTTCCCCAGCCTGGCCGAGGCTCCTCCCATGGTGCAGGAGGCCCAGTCTGTTCCCTCCGGGGGATGGACGGGAGGTCCCGTTATGGCAGTCGCCCCTTCAGGGGTGAAGGCTCCCCCGGTGTTGGACCCACGGCTCGGAAGGCCTCGGTCGGTGCCATCCTCAACGCAGTCGGTCGGTGCCATTTTGGGGTTCAACACCGGCCAGTCACTCGGCGCCGTGGCTGCTGCTGTTGGCACTGATCGCGGTGCCGATAGTGCTAGTGGGGCTGTCGGAGTTTCTATGGCACCGTCTTCATCTTTCTTTCGCCTCAGCGCCGTTCACAGCGCCGAGGTTAAGCACGGCGCCATGTCTTCCTCTGGGGTCATTCGTGGCTCCAGGGGAGCTCACGGCACCATGGGGGTTCCAGATCTCGGTGCCGTGGGGTCAGGTGGCGCTGATGGGGCTGTCGGAGCAGACGTCAGTGCCGTCTCTGTCCCCAGAGCCGTTTGTGGGGCTGGATGGTGCCGTGTCAGGTTCTGACACCAGGATTGCTGCCCTTGCTGGAGCCACGCCTCCTTCTGCCACTGTTCGCGGTGCTGAGGAGGGCATTGGAACTGTCTCGGGTGCAGTCTCCTTTCTGGTGCCCCATTTGGTCAAGATGGCGCAGAGCGCCCACAAACGGTCTGGCACAGGACTTCAATTTCCACTTCTTCGGAGGAGGAGTTGGATTCTGGGTCAGACAGGCAGTCTGGCTCTTCGGAGCTAGTTGCCCAGGTGGGCACTCTAGTAGTATCCTTGACAGGCCGCGACCAGCCCTCCTCTGAGGACCGGACAGCGACTACCGTAGCCAGAGTCAGGGGTGTTGACCAGCAGGCCGTGGTGTAGGCCACTATTGCTCTGCAGCCTGGCCTCTGAGGGTTTGCTGACCCCTCAGTGGTGTACTTGGATCGCCCAACTTTGGGGCTGATTGGAGCACCCAGAGGAGGGGAGGGCAGTGCTCCTTGGATAGCTCCTTCGGGGGCTGAACAAGGTTTGCAGTTGTCTAGGCTGGCTCTTTCAAGTAAGAGGGCACTCTCGGATTCTGAGGGGTCGAGAGATGTGAGTTCTGTTCAGTGGCCTTTTTCCGGGACCCACCCGGGCTCTGGGAGGAGCTGTAGTGCGGATCTCCGCTTTTCCCCCTCGGTTTCTTTGAGAGGGCCCTGTTCTTTGGAGGTAGGGGACCGTCCTTCTGGATCTACACGGTCCTGGTCACCTCACAGGGGGGATTCTTCCGGGCACAGCCAAGGCAGTTCCGAAATAGTTGTTCAGCTGTCGGCTGTGGGGTCTTACGGAGCTCCTTCTTCTTCTGGAGCTCTTGGTCCGCCCCCTAGCCCAGGCGGAGGTCAGTCGACTTCTCTTCTCAGCTGTATCTCCATCCCTCTGCCGCATTCTCCTGCGCTCCCTGGTATACTTGGTCCTTCCGGGCCTCTCACCTGGGAGCAGTACAGAGCCATGGCTGCTCTGTTCCCCACTTACGTCAGGGCCATGGACAGACAGGTTTTTCAACCTCCCCCTGAGCAATCGTGCTTCGAACAGCCTAGGTCCTCTGACTCCTCATCCCCCTCTTCTGGGAGAGAGGAGCCTTCTGTCCACATTTCTCCAGCTGCTGATCTTGCATAGTATCAGTGATTCCTTTTGAAGATGTTGGAGGACCTGTGTATCACCCCTCCCAGTCAAAGCAATCCGGAGCACTCGGTGCACGCCTTTTTAGGCGATTTCGGCGAGGACACCCTGGTGGTGCCCCCCTGGCCTGCTCCCTTTCAGGAGGCGGCATTGCGTTCCTGACAGAGACCTTTTTCTGGAGTCCCTGTCCCAGGGATCTCTTCCAGCAGTATTGCGCCCCCGACCCCAGAGTCTCCAGGTTCCATGCCTCATCCTCGGTCAGGATTGACGCAACTGGACACTCCCGATGGGCTTCGCACCCTTCACCGTGACTGGCCCCCAGTTCAAGACTCCTCGGATTTTGACTTCTGGGGTAGGAGGACTTTTTACTCTGCTTGGTTACTGCTCTCTATTGCAGCACATCAGGCCCACTACGCAACCTGTGACAGGTTCCTGTGGTCTAGGCTCGGTCAACTCCTAGCTTCAGTGCCTGACACGGAGCAAACCAGATAAGCCACTGCACTCTCTGCACGTGGCCTGGAGCTAGCAAGGCACCAAGCGAGGGCATCGTACGATGCTAATGAGGTAACTATCAGGGTCATAGGGACAGCGATCTGCACTAGGTGGACGACATGGCTGCGTCTTTCCTGGTTGTCACCCTTGGCCCGGCGTAGGGTGATTAACTCCGCTCACCAGAGAACCTGTCTCTTCTCCCTTAGAGCAAGACGGCGTTTGTTGGGGCAACTTCATTCCCCCTCCGGGGGCTCCCCGTTTCACTCTCCCCACGCTCGGGCCTTTCCAGGCCCTGAAGGTTCTCCCTCTTAGAGTGTCACCCACTGAGAGCTAAGGGACCCTGTCTCTTAGGGTTACAGAAAAAAGAACCTTCGGGGGGGGGGGCTCGGCACTCACCCAAAGGTGATGAATGGTGAAGATTGGCACAGATAAGATATGAAAACTACGTACTTACTGTAATTATGATCTTTCTGTGTATCTTCACCATTCATCACAATCCCGCCCTCCATCCCCCTGGGGTCTCAGTCTCTGGGTCCCCCTTCCTCTCTGTGCCCAGTCTCGCCCCCTCCTTTTTCCTGTCAGGATTGGGATAGACGGGGGCACATGGGAGATGTTTCTACGGGGAGAGTGGTCAGCATGGATGGCACTCCTTCTCCAGTGCTGTAGCTCCACCCCTGTGGGGTGGGAGTTGGCAGTTGCCCTCCATTCTTTCCTCCTCCTTCATTCCCGTCCATCTTAAATTTTCTTTGTCCAGTGGACATATCGTTTAAAAAAAAAAAAAGGCGATATTTTTCTTTCACCAAAAACTGTTTTTCCCTGAGAGGGGGACAATTTCCTGTGTCCTATCTTTCTTCCAGAATAGCAGTTTTCTGCTTTTGGAGTTTTTGCCAGTGATTCTGTGCCTTGAATTCTGACAATGAGCCCTTTGGCTACTCCTTGCAGTTCCTATACAATCTGGAGATAAGTCAAGGACCAAGATATGGTTGTCACCTTCCTCCTCCCCCTCTCAAGCTGATCCTAAATCCTTCCTCTTCCCTCTTTTCCTATTTCCAGAGATGCAGCCCCTATCAATCCCCTTAGACTTCTCTCTTAATCTGTCCTCTGTCGTTATTTCTCCCTTATGTTATATATCTTTTCCTTTATCTGTCCCTTGGACTTTCTTGTCCACCCTCCAACCCTTTTCCTCACCTTTCTGGCGACTCAGAACTGGTGGGAGGCGGAGCCAACAGCACATAACTGTCAACCCGCTGGCGCCACGAATGCAAGTCGGCCTCGAGACAGCGCTGTCAGTGTGTCAACCCACCCATCCAAAACAAAAGCTCCCGCGGGATCATGACCTCCGGCCATATACCCAAAGGTGATGAATGGTGAAGATACACAGAAAGAGCATAATTATGGTAGGTATGTAATTTTCATATCCAGCAGCTCATAGACAAAAGAGCGATTCAAAGGGTCCCTCCAGCCCAGAGAGGGAAAGGTTTCTACTCCCGCTTCTTCCTCGTCCCGAAGAAGACAGGAGACCTTTGTCCCATTCTGAACCTCAGCCAGCTCAACCTCTCCGTTAAATATCAGAGGTTCTGCATGGTCACCCTGGGGTCCCTCTTCCCCTTACTCCAGCAAGGAGACTGGTTATGCTGTCTGGATATACAGGACGTCTACCTGCACAGCAAGGTCCTGAAGACCCACAGACGATTCTTGCAGTTCTGCTTCAGAGACGAGCATTACCAATTCAGGGTTCTGCCCTTCTGCCTCTCGTCAGCTCCCAGGGTATTCACCAAATGCCTAGCGGTGGTGGCAGTGGCCCTCCGCAGGGGAGGCCTCTTTGTCTACCCCTACCTGGATGATTGGCTCCTCTCCGCTCAGTCAGAGCAGGAACGTCTAATCGCCCTAACAGAAACGTGGGCCCTGTTTTCATCCCTGGACATCAGTCAACTGGCCGAAGTCGCACCCTTGGCCTACGCAGCGGCTGCAGTTCATCGGAGCCATCCTGGATACTGAGCAGGAGAACTTTCTGCTGCCGGACAGAGCAGAACGCTTTCAGGGGTTAGCCAGAAGCCTTCAACGAAACCCCTCCTCTCCTGCGCGGGTGGTTCTACAGCTGCTGGGTCATATGGCAGTGGCTACTGCCACAGTTCCCTTAGCCAGGCTCCACATGAGGGCACTGCAGTGGCACCTCAGGGTACAGTGGGACCAGTTGGCCGATCTGGATCTCCAAATCCGGATCTCTCGAGCAGTTCATCGTTCTCTGGAATGGTGGCTTTTCATGGCCAATCTGAGCGATGGCGTTCCTTTCCGCAGATCTCGACCACTTCAGACCCTGACCACAGACATCTCTCTGTCAGGATGGGGGGCTCATCTAGGGAATCACGGGACCCAGGGGTCCTGGTCTATCACCAAGCACTCTCTTCATATCAATGTCTTGGAAATGAGAGCAGTGCTGAATGCACTCATGGCATTCACAGACCATCTTCTGCCGGGTCCTCTTCTGGTGCAGACAGACAAAACACTAATCGTCTTCGTCATCAACAAGCAAGGGGGAAGTTGCTCGTACCTCTTTGCAGAGAAGCGATGAGAGTGTAGGATTTGGCAGTAGAACGCAGTCTCGACCTCACCGCAGTTCACCTGCCAGGGGTCCAGAATGTTCTCGCCGACAGTCTGTCGCTCTTCCTCTCAGAATCACAAGTGGGAATTGCTCCAAGATGTCTCAGCCGACCTTTTCGACAGATGTGACCAGCCAGAGTTGGACCTCTTTGCGTCCCCGTGCAATGCCAAACTGCACAATTTCTGCTCGCTCACTCCAGGTCCTGGTGTTTTCTGGCGAGACGCATTGTCCCTCTCCTGGACATGGAAGTTCCTTTATGCCTTTCCTCCTTTTCCCCTCATTCAGAGACAGCCAGAATTATTCTGGTGGCTCTGTGGCCTCGTCAAATTTGGTATCCGCTGCTCCAGCAACTGTCTCTGGAACCTCCAGTTCAGTTGCCACTCTCCACTCACTTGTTCTCTAAGGAACAGGGGACTCTCGTCCATCCTGCTCTTCACTTGCATGCGTGGCTCCTGCAGTCCTAGCGGAAGAGAGATTAGGAGTGTCAAGCAGAGTGACTGAAATTCTGGTGGCAGCCAGGAAGACTTCTACAAGAGCCACGTACGCTCTGAAATGGAAACGCTTCTGTTTGTGGGCGTCTGCCTGTTCCCTAGATCTCTTGGGTTGCCCGGTCAGGCACATGCTAGAGTATCTCCAACACCTTTTGGACTTCGGATTGAGTTACTCATCAATCAAGGTGCATATGTGTGCAGTCTCCACATATCATAACCCAATTGGAGACAAAACTCTGGCGCAACTGAATGCCTACAAGACTTTTCTTCGAGGGGTATTACATGTCAGACCTCCCAAGAGGGACATTGTTCCTCCTTGAGACCTCCTCTTCATTCTGCAGAAACTCACACTTCCTCCCTTTAGACTGGCAGCCTCTTGCGAGCTGAGCTTCCTCTCTTGGAAGACTTTACTCTTGGTGGTCATCACCTCCGCTCGAAGGGTTTCGGAATTCCAGGCTCTGTTGTGTAAAGAACCGTACATAGTCTTTCACAGGGTTAGGGTGAATCTGCGCACAAACCCAAAATTCATGCTGAAGGTGGTATCTGTACTGACCCTGAACCAGGATATCAACCATCCAGTATACTACCTCAACTCTTCCAACCGGGGTGAAACACTGTTGCACACCCTTGATGTTCATCGCATTTTGCGATATTCTCTACAAAGGACTTGCTCCTCTAGGAAATCAGACCAGTTGTTTGTTTCTTTCGTGAAGTGAATGTTAGGAGCTCCTCTCTCCAAGCAGACACTAGCCCGTTGACTAGTGCATTGCATTACGTTCTGTGATCAGCACCACGACAGACCTCTTCGGGTGCTATTAGGGGTCATTCCACCAGAGCGGTGGCATCTTCATTTGCGGCACTGAAGAACGTTTCTTCAACAGATATTTGTGCTGCTGCCACGTGGTCCTCTGTCCACACCTTCATCAGGCATTACAGCCTGGACATCGCTTCCAGAAGGAGAGCAGGTTTTGGACTAGCAGTCCTGCAGGGCCTTCTCTCATAGATGTCCGCTCCATCTTCCTATACATCTCCATCTGCCTGATCAGACCTGGGTCTATCCTTGGGTACTGCTTGGGACTCCATCCTAATGTTATTACCTGCTGCAAGAGCTCCACCCTTGAAGATATAGTACAGTTACGTAAGAACTTACCGTAACAGTAGATCTTCGAGAGGAGCTGTTACAGCAGGTGGCTTTCCCACCCTCCTTCCCCCAGGATTATTCTGGCTTTCCATCCAACCAGGATGCGGAATTTATGCTACCTGGTTCTCCAAATTCTATCTAGCCGGGTCTCCGGCAGGAGAACTGGGGTGGCACCAGCAGACCGCCTCCTTTATACCACGTAGGACATCGGGCAGAGCCGACGTTGGGGGCTGTCCCCTGCCTCAGACTGCTAGCTACAAGTTTTCCGTGTGGTCCTGACTCCTGCTGGCTTCAGTCCTAATGGTATTACCTGCTGCAAGAGCTCCTCTCAAAGATCTGCTGTTACGGTAAGTTCTTACGTAACTATACTTTTTGATCCAAGCCTTCAGACTCATGTTCACCAGTGTGTGTGTACAGTAGTTTGTCCTCTCTCCCCACTCAATTGTCCCTGTATCAAAAAGTCACAACAAGCGGTAGCTAATTAGTATGTAATACATGCTGAACATCTTTTCCAGCGTTTCTGAACAGTTGTTCTCAACATTAGAACATTGAGAACAACTTAGAATGTCTATCATCAGCACCTGTGAGCAGTAGACTCTCGTCGCAGCTGCTTTGAAAAGATAACTGATATTTCATCTAGACAAAATACACTTTTTTTTTTTCCCTCCCCCATATTCTCTTTATCCTCCTTGGACTGCAGGTGGTAATCCGTCCCCTCTCCAGTCTCCGGTTGCCCAATTTCCCCCGCCCCCGTGGTGGGAGGGGGGTGGTAGTCTCTCCCCCAACGGTGACCATATCCAGAGCGGGCTTTTACAGGTGGTCCCGGGGTGGCACTGGTGGCATGCCAGAAGGGACATCACAGAGCCTCCAACCATGTTTTTCCTCTTTTTCTGGTCCCTCCCCCACAGCCGTGATTGCGTGTCATAAAACCACGTTCTTGCATCTCCTGGAGTCTGGTGCTGCCTCCCATCCTCCACCAGGAGGCAGCCATGGCGCGGGACGATGCCCCCACTCATCCCCGGGAGAGGAGAGCTGTCATTGGATGCTCTTTCCTCTCCCTCTCCTGCCAACCTCCAGCAGCCCGAGCTCACTCCTGAGCCTGGGTCACCAGCGAAGTGTGTCATCCAGCCCCTCAACTCTCAGTGCCACCGGGCCAGCTATGACAAAATATAACTTTCTAAAGGCATGGATATGTAGCTGCTTTGAAAAGTGAAAGCAAAAATAGTCAACTGATATTTCATCTACACAATATATAGATCTTCATCGGGGTATCTTGGCTGGCTCAAACGGAGTCAAGGTCAGCTTCTCCAAAACAAAATTCAAATTTCAAGCTGGAACATGGGAATGGACTGGAGGATCTTACTTCGAGATTCGCTTTTGCAGCTGGTAACACCTTTAGGACTGAAGCCGGAAGGCGCCAGGACCCCATGGAAACTTTCTAGCTAGCAGTACCCAGTGGGAGACTGCCCCTGGCATCATGCATGGTATAAAAGGGGTGGCCCCCCAGCCCATCCCCAGTTCTTTTCCTGCTGTCAACCGCGCAAATCGGACCTCTGCAGATGCCTTCAGCTAATCGACCGCCATCTTTACAGCGTTTTCAATGCCTTTTTTAATTTTACTTTACATCGGTATTTCATACGATTTTGTGCATGTCTTCTTCACCAACATCATCGATTAAGAGGCACCCTTCCAATTGCGCATGTGGCAAGTGGGTTCCGCATAAAGACTGCCATTCGGCCTGCCTTTTGTGCCTGGGCCCAGACCACAGCATTGAGGCCTGCCAGCACTGACGCGATTTCAACCACGCACACTGCTCTGGTGCCAGAAGACCCTCTAAGCCTTTCTGCTTAATCGGTTATCTGCTGTGGAGAAGGAACTTCACTGCAAAAGCTCTTCTTCTTCTTCATCTTCTCATAAAGAGAAGAAATTGAATGGTAAACACAAGCACCGGGAGAAGCACAAGGAGAAGTCCAGGGCAGAAGACCACTCTTGGTCCCCGACGAAGTTGGTGACCCCTTCATTCTCCGGAATCCCAGTCTCTAAGCCTCCCTCATATCCGTCTGGAGAAGGCTGTTGGGGGCACAGAAAGTCCTCTCAGCCGCTCAAGCTTAAGCCTATCACTCCTGGGGGCTCTAAGTCTAGTGGCTCGACTGGTGGTTCTTCGGGTGGCAGGCCGCTGTCTGTCAGCCTCCCGACCAGGGTATCCGCCAAGTCCACCCTGACACCTGGGTCCGACGCTAGCAGACGGCACCCAGGACAGTCACCCTCTTTCTCTGGGAGCAGCGGATGTACTTCCCACTCAGGAGCTACTCCTCCGCCGCAGGCAACTCCACGTAGGCGTCCGCTGGCTAGTTCTCCAGCCCGGTTTCTGCCTACACCAGCCTCCCCATCATCTCTTCAGGAAAGCTTGGCACCTCTGTGCTCTGGCCCGACACTGCTTGACTAATAGGCCGACGCCCGAGGAATGGACACCACATCCAACACTTCTGATGCCATGGCGAACCCCACTGGTCCAGACACCGGATGTTCAGGACCAGACCACCCCGACGCAACGCTGGGGCCCTCTACACCCGCACACCCCTCTCCCCAACACCAGATACTCCATCCCTGTCGCAGAACCCCCCCACAGGGACTTAATGAGCTGCAGTGTGGTGGGCCTACTTCAAGGATAAAGAGACCCCCATGGCTTCTGCTAAACCAACTCCTCAAGGGCCTCCTCCAGATGAGCCCCTCAGGCTGATCTTCTACTTCACCTCCCAAGAGGCCGACTCCTGACAAGGACCTTCTTTCTCCCAGGGAACGACTACGCAAGCGCCCGAGGTCACCTTCTCACTCTCCGGATTCTGAAGACTCGAACGCAGATTCCTATTCCTCCTCTAGCTATGTGGACATGGACCCTCCATCTGACCCTGACATCAGTAAGGATGCCTCTCGTTTCCCCACCTGACAACCCTTAGTTCATGGATGTGATGTGTCATATCCAACAACTGAACGGGTGGGTTTTGGAAGATCTTGACCTGGAACGGAAGTGGTTGGCCATCCTTCTTTGGAAGAAGGACGCCTTATCCATGGTAGTCCCCCTAATGGTCGAATCCTACAAGGACGCCAACAAGCTAGCATGGAAACATCCTTTCTCGACCCCAGCAGCGTCCAAAAAGTCAGACAGATTGTACACGGTTCCCAGGGAAGACCCTTTTTATGGAGAACAAGCAGAGGCAGACTCTGTGCTGAATGTGGCCCACAACAGGTCCTGGCACCGTAGCACACAACCCCCAGATAAGGACTCGCAGTTTGGTCATCTGGCCAGGAAAGTTTTTTCCTCTACTACTTGTACCATCTGGTCACAGAACTTCTTGCCCACATGGTCCAGTGCCAAAATGCCCTGTGGGACAAGGCATTGGAGATTGTTCAAGCCATGCCAGACACCCCTGGACGGGCGGAGGCAATGGCCATTATGAAGTCCAGCTCAGACGTTAGTAATCACGTCTTGCAGGCCTCGTATGATATCGTGGATTCAGCCGGTAGAGTCACTGCTTCTGCGATCTGTATGTGCCAGTACTCCTGGCTGAGAGTCTCCGGGTTTACCCAGCACGTTGGACGCCCACTTCAGAGGGCCGGTTTCATTCGGGGAAAATAATGGATATCATTACCTGTTTGCAGGAGGCTGAGAAAGCAGTTAAGGTCAGTGCATACCATGTACAGACCCAAGCAACAACCTAAAGTCCTTCTGTAAGACTGGAAGGCAACAATTTAGAGGGCAGCAGCGGGCAGGCTTCAAAACGTAAGACCTCCACCCCTACCACCGGAGGTTCTTCCCCACGGGCTCCAGAACCTCTCAACCTGCGCTTCCCCTCCCCAGCTCCTCCCTCTGACTCACTGCCCAACCCCCCCCCCAGCAGAGGCCACAGGGGAGGTGGTATGGGGTCAGTTCTCCTTGCACACTGAAGGGTGGCGTCAGATAACATCGGACCCGCTGGGTCCTGCAGCTCATAGAGACAGGACACACTCTTGAATTCATGGAGGTTCCTCCAGACAACCCTCCTGTACAGTCTCCCTACTCTCAGGCCCACAGTGCCCTCATAGCAGAGGAAATCCAGGCTCTTATTCAAAAGAAGAGCCTGTTCCCCTCGAACCACGAGGGACAGGGTTTTCTCCCACTTCTTCCTCGTGCCAATGAAGATGGGGGATCTTCATCCCATCTTGGACCTAAGCCACTTGAACCAGTACATCAGGTACAAAAAGTTCAGGATGGTGGGGGCGCTGTGGAGCCCGAGCAAGATGGAGGCTAGTTAGTAGAGCTCTGCAAATACACTGAGGAAATCTAATTAAAATAACAGCAAAAACTTAGTTCTGTGATCATTCATCTATTGGGGGCTATTCTTCAACATACTTGGAACATGGGAAACCCTCGACGAGATCAGCAGCAAGGTCATGGAACTAAAGCTAAAGCTTCATCGGTGGCTTCCACCACGCATTCAGGACAAAGCCACTTGGAAGGCCAGACTGAGGAATCTAGTGAAGAAATATTACAGACCATCGGGTCCAAGCTCAACATGCTACTTAAATCAATCATGACTTTATCTGATAAATTAGATGGCCTGAGTAACGGGGTGGTAGCCCTAGAGACTTGTGGACACTATCCAAACTGCCTCTGTTGAATCTACTAAGCAAGCAGATGCCGTGATGGGGGCAGTATCCTCCCTAATTAAAGAATCTTCCCGGTGGCAGTCCCACATCGAGACCCTAGAAAACCAAATATGGACTTCTAACATTCGCATCTTAGGGCTACCTGCTTCTGTTTAAGGATTGGCTTGGACAGCAATTGGGACCCGAGGCGAGGTCTAGGGCTCAGTGTCTCTAGAAAGCCTACTGCATCACACACAGAGGACGTCCTGACAGTCCTGAAGCTCCACAGGCAGTAATGGTGGTCACGGACGGTCCAGGAACCCGAGACTCCTTGCTGGCAATGGCCCATAGACAGGGGCCACTCTTGCAAGATGGGCAGACCATTTGTCTTTTTCCGGACATCGGATATGCGACGAGACAGAAGAAACGATTCGATGGCGTGAGAGCGGTATTGCAAGAGGCCTACATTCCCCACGGGATGATTCTTCCGGCACGTCTTCGGATCTCATTTGAAGGGAAGGTCTTTTTGTTTAATAAGCCCGAGGATGTCCTGAAGTGGAGTCTTAAACATACTGCTCCAAGGCCCAGAGATGAAGATGTCGACGATACTTCATCAGAGGACAATGAAGAAACTTGAGACTTCATGTGGGGGACCTAACTGCTATATTCCTTCTCATTATTTGTTAGGGAGGGAGGTAAGTATGTTGGGGTAAGGTTGCTGACTTTTTCCTTGGGATTTTTTTTTTTCACTTTACTAGGTTAAGCCCCCAGACATTCCTTCAGCTGTGAATGAGGTTAAATAAAGTTAAAATTCAGCCAGGCCGTTTTGAAGGTTAAAATATTGATGTTAACTGACCTGATGGTTTCCAAAAATTCCTTTAATACTTAAATCATTGTTCTTTAATGTTGTACACCTTTTAATAGAGAATTCATAATTTTAGATATTTAAATATGTTATAAATGGTGCATAAATCTCCTTTCTCCTAGTTCAGCAGCAGTCTCTACTAATTTTTTAGGGAGTGCAATAATTGCACACACTTTGGTTAAGCATGGTATAGTTTTGCCTTACCCTAGGTATGGCAGTTCCGGACAATATATGGACTATGCTGTTTCTTTTTACCATGCAGCTCATGGGCTTGTTTACAGCTTGTTATAATTATTGTTGGTTTACAAATGATATGGTATTACCCCCTCAAAGATGTATCAAAAAGCAATCGCTTATAAGTGTATATTAAGAGGAGTGGCACCTTCATGGGGATTTATTTTATGCATATCATCTGATTGCTTGGAATTCTGAACTGTATGTTTGAACTTCTAAAACAATAAATACAAAGTATTAAAAAAAAAAAGTTCAGGATGGTTACCCTTCTAGGCCTACTTCCCCTGCTTCATTAAAGGTATTGGCTGTGCTCCCTGGACATGCAGAACGCGTGCCTCCATATTCTGATTTTCTAGCCACACAGGAGGTTCCTGCGATTCCGCTTTCAGGAGCGTCATTACCAGTTCAGGGCCTTGCCCTTCCTCGGCACTGAGGGTGTTTACCGAAGTGCCTTGCCATGGTAGCCACAAGTCTCGGGGTTCCCCTACCTTGACGATTGGCTTCTAACCGCTCCCTCTCGGGACTGGCTTATGAAAACCATTCGAGACGTCTTCTCCCTTTTTTAGGACCTCGGGGTCACTCTAAATCTACCCAAGTCCTCCCCCTGGCCAAGTCAGCGGCTTCAATACATAGGGGCAATCCTGGACATAGCACAAGGCAAAGCCTTCCTCCCCCAGGACAGAGCAGAGCACCTTCAGTCCCATGCTCAGCAGTTACTCTCTCAGCTCACCAAGTTCCGGCCCCGACAGTGCTCAGACTGTTGGGACATATGGCAGCGGCCATTGCCACGGTTTCCATGGCCCAACTTTACATGAGGGTGATCCAGTGGAACCTCAGGGTTCAGTGGGATCAGAGGTCAGATGACCTGGACCCAACCGGTCCTGGTATCCAGCCCAGTCAAGCAATCCTTGACATGGTGGTTAGACACTTCCAACCTTTCGAGAGGGGTTTCCTTCCAGAGGAAATCTCCCACACGGATCCTGACCACAGAGTCATCTGGCCAGAGTTGGGGAGGTCATCTAGGCACTCACCAGACTCAAGGTTCCTGGACTCGGCAAGAGCTTCATCTCCACATAAACGTTCTGGAGATGAGGCCAATCCTTTACGCCCTCCAAGCCTTCCAGACAGTTCTCCTGTCTGACCCTCTGCTGATACAAACTGACAACATGTCGTGGTTTTATATCAACAAGTGGGGGGGGGACACACTCCTATCCTCTTTGCAGAGAAGCTATGCGAGTGTGGACTTGGGTAGTGGATCGTCAGCTGGAGCTTTCGGCAGTCCACTTCCTGGATATTCACAGCACTCTGGCTCACAGCCCCAGTCGAACTTGGTCCAGGGCCCATGAGTAGGAGCTACTTCCTGCAGTGACGGAAGATCTTTTCACCAGATGGGGTCACCCAGAAATCAATCTGTTTGCCTCCCCATCCAATGCAAAACTGTCTAATTCTTGCTCACTACATCCAGAGCCTGGTGCTTTCTGGCAAGATGTGTTGTCCCTCTTCTGGGCAGGGAGGTTTCTTTACACATTCCCTCCTTTTCCCCTTCTGCAATGGGTGCTTATCAAGTTGCAGTCATAGGGGGCAGAAATGATCCAGGTGGCTCCATTCTGGCCTAGTCATATCTGATTCCTGCTATTACAGTAACTAACAGTGGAACCTCCGGTGCCCCTACCCCTTTGGTCAGACTTGCTGTCCCAGGAGCGGGACTCCCTGGTCCATCCGGATCTCAGATCTCTGCATCTACATGTGTGGCTCCTGCAGACCTAGTAGTTCCCCCATGGTAGCAGATGTCCTAGTGGCAGCCAGGAAACACATGAAGAAGTCAGCAGAAGAAGGCCATTTGGTCTATCAAGTCTGCTCGTGTTGCAGGGTCCACAGCTTGAGCTACTGTCCCTGCCCCCTCTCCCCATTCCTCCCTACCCATGACCTTTATCCTCCCTCTATACCTGTCCCTCCACTAGGGCGACCTACGCTATGAAATGGAAGCGGTTCTGTGTTTGGGCCACCACTAGACATTTGTATCCATTCACCTGCACAGTGAACTCAGTACTAGAGTACCTTCTCTCTCTTTCAGATGCAGGACTCTGCTACTCTTCGCTAAAGGTGCACTTGTCTGCCATTTCCGCATACCATGTGCCTATTGAGGCAAGTACATTGCCCAGCTGGACCTTTCCTGCACTTTTCTGCTGGGTATTCTACACTTGAAGCCTCCCATTCGGGATCCTGTCCCGCCTTGGGATCTGTTTGTTTTAGAGACACTCACTCTGCCTCCCTTCGAGCCTGCCACAAACTGTGAGCTGCACTTTCTGTTGTGGAAAGTGTTATTTTTTGTTGCCATTACTTCTGCTCTGAGAATGTCTAAGCTTCAGGCCCTGATGTGTACGGAGCCTTTTTTGGTTTTCCACAAGGACAGGATGTCCTTGTGAACTAATCCTACATTTCTGCCGAAGGTGGTCTCGGAATTTACCTTGAATCAGGATATCCACCTACCAGTATACTATCCAGAGTACATTAACCAAGGGGAGGCCTTGATGCATACTCTGGGTGTGCACAAGGTGCTCTGTTACTGTTTGGAGCACACCAGTCCTGTTAGTCAGTCTGAGCAGTTATTTGTTTCCTTTGCTCCCTGCCGCCCCCCCGCCCCCGAATGGCAGGGGCTTCAGTTTCCAAACAGTGTTTATCCAAATGGTTGGCTAACTGCATTGTGTTTAGTTACAATAAATATGACAAGCCCTTACAGGGCTTCGATAAAGGGTCACTCTACCAGGGGTATGGCAGCTTCTTTTGCCTCACTGAAAAAACGTGTCTGCCACTGACATATGTGTGGCTGCCACTTGGAGTTCTGTCCACACCTTCGTGACGCACTACAGTCTGGACATTGCTTCACGATGCAGAGCTGGCTTTGGACTCTGTGTCCTTCAAGGCCTTCTATCTTAATTTTCTTTGCGGAGACTTCTGCCCCCACCCTTCTGCCTAGGATTTCTCCTCTTCTGCTTGGGACTCTGTCCTAAAGGTGTTAGCTTCTACAAGAGCGAATCTCAAGTAAGATAGTACAGTTATGTAAGAACTTAACATAACAGTAGATCTTCGAGAGGAATTCTTGTAGCAGGTACTATATTTCCCTCCCTCCTTCCCCCAGTACCACCTTCTCCATATCAGATACCTTCAATGCTCAATTCTCCTTTTTCTATATCCTTTGCCAGTCTCTGGCGGTAGAACTGGGGATGGGCTGGGGACAGCCTTTTTTTTTATACCGTGTGTGATGTTGGGGGCGGGCCAGCATCGGGGGCAATCCCCCATTGGGTACTGCTAGCTAGAACGTTTCCGTGGGGTCCTCGCGTCTGTCCTTCAGTCCTAAAGGTGTTACCTGCTGCAGAGCTCCTCTTGAAGATCTACTGTTATTGTAAGTTTTTTTTTTTCTATTTCTGCGCTACCCTTGGGGAACTCTCTCCAGCATCCTTTGGTCTCTACTTCCCACCTGAGACACTCTCCCTCGCTCTGTCCCAACAAGTCTCCTGGCTCTGAACCCCTGGGGAGGGACCACCCTATCCACCCAGGGCGCTCTATCTATAGTGTAGAGTGTCGGGGCGAGTGGAGCACGTAAAGGAGAGTGCCCAGAGCTGGGTGTGTGGTCTGGGGCAGAGGTGCCTTCACCTGTCCCTGAGGATGGGGCTTTTCTTGTTTCCTCCCCAAGGAGTGTGGTGTGCAGTGATGCCTGCGCATGGCTGCCCTGCTGGCATCTGTCGCACACCGCCCCTGACGTTGACCGGTGAACCTGCAGTACCTCCAATCTCCATTGGGACCTGCCAGGACAATGGGCATTCCTGGATCCCACCCCAGGGAGAAGAGAGGAGAGTCATCCTCCGGATGCCCAATCCTCTCCCTCCCCTGCTGACCCGGGTCACCAGCGTAGTACGAGGTGTGGCATCCAGTGCCCAACCCTTCACGCCATTGGACCGACGTTACTGTAAGTTCTTGCTTAACTGTTCTTTTCAAATGCAGGATGCCACTGAGAAAGGTGTGGGACACATCCAGCTGAGCCACAGAGCGACCACCCATGGGCTCATGAAAGGCAGCGATAGCAGAAAGGTGCACCTTGTGGGGAAGAGTACTGGAGACCCGAGTCCTACATAGATATCAGGTAGTCCAGAATCTGGCTCACCGGACTAGTGAAAGGTCCAGATGATGTTTGGCAGCTCAGATGGCAAACCTGTTGCACTTCATGGCATATGTGGCTCTAGTGGAGGGCTTCCGTGCTGCTATGAGGACACCCAACACTCTCTGGGACACCCCAAACCAGGTGAAGGCTATGTCCTCAGGAGCCAGGCATGCAGATAAAGGGACTAGAGGTCGGGATGGACCAGGGTCCCTTGAGCCTGCGTCAGTAGATCCCTGCAGAGGGAGAGAGGGACCAGAGGTTCCTTTGCCAACTGTTGCAGTAATGGAAACCATGTCTGCCGAGGCCAGAATGGTGCGACCAGGATCATGCTGGTCCCCTCCATCTGTGGCTTGATTAGCACCCTCTGAATCAGAGGAAATGGAGGGAAGGGATAAAAGAACCTCTCGCTCCAGGAGAGGGACAGAGTGTCTCGTCAGAAAACTCCAGGCCCTGGATCTAGCAAGCAGGAAAACCATGCAGTTTTGCGTTGTTGGGACACAAAAAACATCCAACTCTGGATGACCCCATGTGGCGAACAGATCTTCTGTGACGGATGAGAGAAGTTCCCATTCGTGCAGTGCTGGACTGTGTCCGGCTGAGGCTGTCTGCCAGGGTGTTTAGCATGCCTGGGACATGGACTGCGGAGAGAACCGGACTGTGTTCTAGCACCCAGTACCAAACTCTCATGGCCTTCCTGCATAGGGGATATGAATGCGTACCCCCTTGCTTGTTGATATAATGGACAACACTGAGCTTGTCAGACTGGATCAGCAGCTGACCCAGGAGGAGATGGTTCTGAAAGGCTTGCATGACGTACAGGGCCACCGACATCTCTAGAACGTTGATATGCAGGCCGGTTCAATCTGGGAACCATGTCCTGTGAATCTGAAAGGGACCCAGAAGCGCTGCCCAGCCCGAGCCAGAAGCATCCGTGGTAAGGATTTGTTGGGGGAACGATATCTGGAATGGGACCCCTTGTAGCAGGTTCTGTGGGTCCATCCACCACTGGAGCACCTTGCGCACTGTGGAGGAGACCAGCACTAACTGATCTAATTCATCTGTGTATTGGTCTCATTGCACCCCGAGTGTCCACTGGAGGACACGTGTGCAGCCTGGCCAAGGGAACCCTGAAAATGGCCGCAGCCATCAGACCCAATAGCCTCAGATATACCCTCACGGGGTGTCGTCAAGAGACAGGTCAGGAAGACCAGGGGCAGTTGTAAAATTTGCAAGTAACATTTTATCAACAGCAGCAACATAAAAATTAAGTTTAACTATTGACCAAGGCAATACAAACAGAAAACAAAGTCCTTCTTCTGAGTGTTTCTTCTCAAATTCAAATCTCAATCTCTCTAGCAAAAATATTGCTGCTCTTTTTATAACAAGCCTTTGCCAGGGAACTCGTTAAGGAGAATATCCTGTTTTTTTTTTTTTTCCCAGAGTGTTCTTGTCAGTTTCTTTGCAGGTGCAACAAACAGAACATGGCGACCTAGAACTGACTTGATAGCTCTGCAGAGAGTTTGCAAACTGCATCTCAGGTTAACCCCCTAAATTCCAAATAGCTTTTTGCAATAATTTCAACAGTATATCTACATACAGTTTCAAACAAAGGGATCCCAGTATCACTTACAGTTTTAAACACAGATTCACATACTGTATGTTTTTTTTTTTTTTAATAACCGTAGATACGCAAGGGGAAGAAAAGGCAGAAACAACAAGTGAAGGTAGAGAAATGGCAAGAGGCAGAGAATCGTGAGACCATCTGAGTGATCCGTTCCTAGGTCTCACAAGAATATTTGGTTGCACAACCAGAGAGACGAGACAGAATAAGAGAGGATAGAACAGATCCTTGCATTTAAATTGGTTGTGCATAATAGCTGGTACAGGGCCTTATTCAACCCTGTCACACAGGGATATAATGGCTCTCTGCGACCTGCTGAGCCTGGGCAGTAAGGCACTCCGCCCTATTTAGAAGCAGGAAGGCTTTGCCCTGCGCCAAGTCCAGAAATGCCCCAATATATTGCAGCCTTTGGGGTGGATCAGGACCAACTTGGGCAGGTTGACAGTGATGACCAGGGAGAGAAACTGGTGAGTTCTTTCCAGAGTCCGAAGGAGCTGTTCTCTGGATGGGGCCTTTCAAACCACATGAAGTCTTGCTATATTATGACATATGCAGTATAACCCCAGGTTAGAACTGCTCCGGAGGTGAAAGAGTTAACTTCCATGCAGGGCATGGAATCTTGAGCGCGAGCTCGGTTGAACACTCTGTCTGTTGAAGCTCAAACTTAAACTGTCAGATTCTTTACTCCGCCTCACTGAACAGTCGCTCCAGAGATTCCTCCTGCTGCTCGGTTTGCTTGTCGGTTTTAAAGTGTAATTCTCGGTTTATTTTACCAAAATTTAACCGCAATCGTCGGTTCAAGCTCTGTCTGTGGTATTGTAAGTAATAGGCTTATTTATTATTTTTTTCTTCTGTGTGAACTTGTAACGCTTTTTTCGGTTCGGTTTGAACCGATCAGAGGGTTTTAAAATTACTTTTAGCCCTTTAGAGTGCGGTTCCCAGTTCTTATCGGTTCTAAAACGGATTTTATTACGCTTTTTTTCACAACCCGTGACACGGTTGGGAACCGATAAGAGTCTCTTGCTTGGTGGGTTGCCATTAACGGGCAAGTTTTGGTTAGGCTGGCACTATGTCTGAGAAACCCAAAAGAAAAACCGGACCCACTGGGTTTCAGCACTGTGGCCTCTGTGGGGAAGCCTTTGCCAAGGCTGACCCACTCACCATTTGTGTATATTGTCTGGGGTTTGACCACCTCAATGCAGACTGCCAGATTTGTAAGAATTTTCCTGCTGCCACTGTGGAAAAAGAGTTGGTAGGCTCAGGAAAGGAGGCCTAAAAGTCCGCTGACCCGGATGGCCAGCCCGGTTCGGTTCCAACCGAACCTGAGGGAGTGCCCTCTGACCAGGGCGATGCTTCCTCGGGCAAACGAAGAGTCAGCTCTGAGGAGCCAGTTCCAACTAAAAGGGCTAGAAGGTCAGCTAGTTTGGGACCAAAAGTTCTTTCTCCAACAGCTGAGGAAATAGCCAAAGCTATTCAAATTGTCCAGTCTCTTTCCCCAGTTCCGTCCAAACCGGCACCATTGGGCAAGCGCCCGGTTCGGTCGGTTCCCTCGGTTCAAGATTATGATTTTGAAGATTTTGTGAACCAGGGAAGGGAGGAGGGTACGAGGAGAGTGAGTGTGATTTTGACAGTCTGATGTGCCCATTGAACCGGACATCTCTCCAGACAGACCTCAGGAGTATCCCTCCCAGGCTATCTGAGTCCCTTCTCATTTTTGTTTTACAAGAAAGTTGCTGACACTCTGCAACTCCCTGTTGAGGAAGCTGTTGATGATCAAGAAGAGCCTGATTTTGTGGAAATGATGGATATTCCAGAGTCTAGGAGACTGTCTATTCCCTTGCATAAATCTTTTAGGAAACAGTAAAAATTCTGAGAACTCCTCATTCTATCCTCCCTGTGGATAAAAGGATGGACAAGAGGTATGCTTTGTCAGGCTCTGATACGGAGTTCCTATCTCAGCAGTGCAGCCATGTGGGGGTAGTGCAGGCTGTAGCCTGTGAGAAGGCTAATATTCCTCTAGCCTCTCACCCTCCTGAAAAGGATTCCAGGAGGATGGATGCCATGGCAAAAAAGCAGTACATGGCAGCATCTTTGGGACTCAGACAGGCAGATTATATGGCTTATGCAGCTAGGTACCAGAAATCCAGGTGGGATACTGTCCTGGCCCTAGCAAAACAGGCCCCTGAACAGCTTGCCAGGGAGCTGGAGCAGGTGGCTGCGGATGGTATTGAGGCATCCAAGGTGCAATTTCATGCTGCTGTAGACTCTAATGATGTTTCATCTAGAGTTATGGCTACATCTGTGTCTCTTCGCAGAATGGCCTGGCTCAGATGTACTGCCCTGTCACAGGATACCCAGTCTAAGGCTATGGATTTTCCTGTTGTGGGAAATTCTCTGTTTGGGGAGCAGACAGAGAATTATATGAAGAAAATGGATGAGTATAGGACCACCTATAGGAGTGCACAGGCCAAAGAAAGGCAAGTCACTCCTCAAAGGCAGCATGTCAGGGGCAGGGCAGGCCTTTTCATAGGCCGTTTACCAAGCCTAGGCCTCCTCTTCTGCTTATGCCCAGAGGGTTCCTTTAGAGGAAGGGCAGAAGGGGCTCTAGTAAGCCTGCTTCTACCCCTCAACCCAAAGCCCCTGCAAAACAGGCTCCCTGATGGGGTGGCCAGGGCCATTCTCCACTACCAGTAGGGGGCAGGCTGGCTTACTTTGTCCAGGACTGGAAGTCTTTAACATCAGACAAGTGGGTCCTGGAAGTAGTAAGCCAGGGACTGGTTCTCAGCTTCAAAAAATTTCCGAAGATGAGAGCCAGGTCTTTTCCACCTGCAAACCCATCAGAGGCACTTGCCCTGGAAGCAGAAGTTTCTTCCCTCCTAGCTCTCAGAGCCATGGAAAGGGTTCTACCCATACACCAGGGCAAAGGGTTGTACTCCAGGTACTTCCTTACCCCAAAAAAGACAGGAGAATGGCGGCCCATTCTGGATCTCAGGTATCTAAAGAAGCACCTTTTAAAACCAAAGTTTAAAATGGTGACCCTGGGGATTATTTTACCCCCTCTAAGGCCAGGGGACTGGCTAGCCTCCCTGGACCTCAAGGATGCCTACTTCCATGTTCTCATCAGAAGCTCCCATCGAAAGTATCTCAGATTTGAACTGCCCTCAGGCCATTACCAGTTCAGAGCAATGTCCTTCGGCCTCTCCTCGGCTCCAAGGGTGTTCACAAAGTGCCTGGCAGTAGCAGTTGCTCATTTAAGAAGGCAAAAGATTGCCATCTTTCCTTATCTGGACGACTGGCTCATTGTAGGCCAGTCTCCAGAACAGGTCAAACTACATTTACAAGTAACCCAGCAGCTGCTTACATCTCTAGGTTTCCTTCTCAATCTTCCAAAGTCAGTTCTGGAGCCTGTCCAGCTTCTCACCTTATAGGCGCAGAACTGAACACAAAGAAGCCAGAGCCTTCCTTCCTCTGGAAAGAGCAAGGACCCTGGTGTCTCTGGCCTCTTTTCACCCTGCAGGTCTCTTGACCAGCAAGGCATTTTCTACAGCTCCTGGGGCACATGGCTGCTTCTACAGCAGTGGTGCAGGGAGCGAGATTTCAGATGAGGGACATTCAGTTTCATTTGAGAGCCTTTTGGTCTCAAAGGACAGATCCCCTAACCAAATTGATTCCAGTGACTCGAACACTGATCCAGGCCCTTCAGTGGTGGCAGGATCAGAACATCTGAGACAGGGGGTTCCCTTCACCCCAGTCTCATTCCTTGACCCTTACTACAGATGCATCCCTCTTGGGGTGGGGAGCTCACATGGGCGACCTTTCCACCCAAGGGCTGTGGTCCCCTCAGGAATCTCTGCTCCACATCAATTTGCTGGAGCTCAGAGCAGTTTTTCTAGCACTCCAGGTTTTTCCACATCTGTCCAGAACAAGGTGGTTCAGGTCAGAACAGACAATACCACTACAATGTGGTACATCAACAAGCAAGGGGGCACTCGGTCTACGGCCTTGTGCACCGAAGCAATGAAGTTGTGGTCTCTGGCTTATTCTCTGAATGCCTCCCTTACGGCAGTACACCTCCCAGGCAAGGACAATGTCCTAGCGGATGCTCTCAGCAGGATTTCCCAGGGCCATCACGAATGGGCACTGGATCCCCTAGTACTGGAGGTAGTATTTGCCAGATGGGGCACCCCTCAGATAGATCTCTTTGCAGCCCCAGACAAACACCAACTTCCCCTTTTTTGCTGCAGGCCCCCAGCGTTGGGCTCAGTCCCTCTGGATGCCTTCCTACTCAGTTGGGAAGGGAAGTTTCTCTATGCTTTTCCCCCCTTCCCTCTTCTTTTCAAGGTGCTAGTAAAAATCAGATCTCAACCCTGCAAGATGATCCTGATTGCTCCAGATTGGGCCAGGCAGCCCTGGTATCCACTCCTCATGCCCTTAGCAGTCCACCCTCCCCTATGTCTTCCCAGGAATCACAACCTGTTAACCTGTGCCCAGGGGAGAGTTTGGTATCCGAACCTCAAATCTCTCAATCTCAAGGCTTGGCTCTTGAAGAGTTAGAGTTTGCTGACCTACACCTTTCTCAAGGTGTATTGGATATCTTGAAGGCCTCTAGGAAGCCTTCCACCAGGGCTGCCTATAATTCAAAATGGAAGAGATTTTCCATATGGTGTGCTGGTAAACATATTTCCCCAGAATTTGCTGGCGTGCCCACGATCCTGGATTATTTGGTGCATTTGAATTCCTTGGGGCTGAGACCAGCTACCCTAAAAGTGCACTTGGCAGTTGTGTCTGTCTGTCTTGTCAGCAGGTAAGCCCTCTTCTTTATCAGCTCACCCTGTGTTCTCCAAGTTTTTTAAAGGGTTGCTTCACACCAACCCGCCGTTCAGGGATCCTGCCCCTGCTTGGGATCTTAATATTTGCATCGCTCAGCTTATGCAACCCCCTTTTGAGCCATTGTCTTCAGCAGAGCTTAAGTACTTGACTTGGAAAACTGTGTTTCTGGTAGCCATCACCTCTGCCAGGCGCATAAGTGAGCTACAAGCCTTGTCAATGGAGCCTGATTTTATCTCCTTTCATAGAGATAAGGTAGTCCTCAGGACTAACAGGAAGTTTTTGCCTAAGGTGGTTTCAGACTTTCACCTTAATCAATCCATGTCTCTTCCTGTGTACTTCACTGACCATTCCTCCTCTGGTGAGAGGAGATTGCACAGTTTAGATGTCAAAAGAGCCCTTAGTTACTATATAGAACGTACCAAGGGTCACAGGTTTGAATCCCTCCAATTGTTCCTCACTTATGGTGAGGTTGGTAAAGGGAAACCTGCCACTAAAAGATCCATTGCCAGGTGGATTGTCTCTTGTATCCAATTCTGTTACGAAAAACTGGGTAAGGTTCCTCCCTCAGGCCTGAGGGCTCACTCTACCAGAGGTACAGCTGCGTCTCTGGCTGCTGCCAGGGACATTCATATCCTAGAGATATGTCAAGCAGCTACCTGGAAAACAATTCACACTTTTACTAAGCATTACTCCTTGGATATCCAGGCTAGGAGTGATGCTCGATTTGGCACAGCTGTGCTTCAGAGCCTATTTCCCAAGTAGGTTCTGTCCCTCCTCCATGGAGGTACTGCTGTGTAGTTCTAGTCATATGTCATAATATAGCAAGACTTCATGTTGTTTGAAGAAAAATTACTCACCTTAGTAATGTTGTTTCTTCTAATGGAGTCTTGCTATATTATGACCTCCCAGCCTGCCCCTCTCAGAACTTCTGTTTTGGGATGTGGGTGGGCAGTGCAATGTATGGCACTTATTTGATGCCCACTTTATTTCACCTTCTAGGTGCTTAGGTGTTGTGCTTAAATTTTCCTTCTTGAATCTCCCGACTTGAGTCTTTGTTTTGGGATCAAGAACAAAAGGTGTTTTTGTAGTTAGTAGCCAGTGGCTAGTGTAGGCTTCACGGCTTCCACACAGAACCTTAGTGAGTTTTTGCTCGTAAAGATCTGACAGTTTAAGTTTGAGCTTCAACAGACAGAGTGTTCAACCAAGCTCGCGCTCAAGATTCCATGCCCTGCATGGAAGTTAACTCTTTCACCTCCGGAGCAGTTCTAACCTGGGGTTATACTGCATATGTCATAATATTGCAAGACTCCATTAGAAGAAACAACATTACTAAGGTGAGTAATTTTTTCTTAAGAGCCAGTTGTCCAGATAGGGGAAAACTTACAGTGCCTCCCATCTGAAAGCTGCAGCTACTGCTGCTAAGCATGGTAAAGACCCGTGGCGCAGAGGATGAGCCAAAGGGCTATACTTTGGATTGATAGTGCTCGCCCTGAAAGAGAAACCAAAGCAATCTTCTGTATGGTGGAAACACCAAGATATGCAGGTAAACATCCTGCATATCCAGGGAGTGCAGCCAGTCCCCCTACTTGAGTAGAGGCATTGGGCCATGCAGAATTTTTTGTACTGGACATGCAGATCGAGGTCATTGAGAATCTCAAATGGGCCTCAGATCTCCGGTTCTTTTGGGGGCCAGGAAGAACCTAGAATAAAATCCCTTGTTCCTTTGGCGCTCAGCACTGGCTCGATGGCCCTTCTGTGCAGAAGGGACTGTACCTCCTCCTGGAGGATGGTTAGATGGGCCGGGGTGGGGGTAGGTGGAAGGTACTGGAGGAGTCTCTGGAGGCAGCTCTACGAGTTTGTTTGACCCCTCTCTATAATCTGAAGAATCCAGGCATATGAAGTGATGATTCTCCACTGATTAAGATGGAGGGAGATCTGACCTCCAACCACCACCTCTTGGTCGGGGACCGGAAAGGGGGGGGGGTCCAGCCGCTGGTGCTGATCCGTCACCCCTAGGACACTGCTACAGTGCTGGAGAAGGTGATAGGCAAGGTGGAGGAGGCCCTTCTCTTGCCCTGGGGTTGGGAGGCTGCTCCAGATTTGTGGGACACCTTGCAAAAGGAAGGGCGCTGTCTGCTCTTGGGCTGAGTATGGTAGAGCATGTGGACAAACCTCCTGATGAAGAGAGCTTAGATCCCTTGAAGCGCCGGGGTATCTTATGTTTGGAAGCACTGAATTAAGTAAAGTTTATTCTTTTTTGGAGATTCATGCAGTGCTGCTTTTCTGTGTGCGTCCAGACATGATAGCTCTGCCAGATGCCTGCAGCTCATTTATGATGTCCTGATCATCTGGCCCAGATAGCTTAGAGCCACTGAAGGGGGCCTTTTGCTGGACGTCATCCGGAAAGTCCGAGACCCTAAGCCAGGAGTGCCTACAAAGGCAATGCCTGTGGTAGCAGCCCTGGCACCTGTAGCCAAAATATTGTAGAGGGCCCTAAGGAGGTGCTTGCTAATATCCTGTGCACTCTGCAAGCATTTGAGGACCTCCTGTTTCTGGGAGCAATCAGGAAAGGACTGGGCAGCAGCCTTGTCCTTCTTCCAAATGGTATTTTGGTACTTAATCATGTGAGAGAGGTAGCTGGCAATCCTCAGCCCCATGGTGGAGGAAGCATATATACCCTCTTACCCCAGAGATAAATCCTATGGGATTCCCTGTTGGGGAGGAGAGCTGAGGTGCTTGGGCACCTTTGACCTCTCATGGGCTGCCTGTATAACCATTGAATCAGTTTTGGGTTGGTCACCAAAGTGTGAAAGGCCCTGGGGGGCATGATATAACTTATCCACCCTGTGGGCCCTAGCTGCAAACATGTCAGGTCTGTGCCAGGCGGCAGTAGTGGCATTCCTCAGGGCTGGAAGGATAGGAGGAATGACCTTGGGAGGAGATTCTGGGATTTCCAGAAAGTCCACCAGCTCCCTTTTGGTAGCATCCTCCTCCTCCTCTTCAGTATGGAAGATCATGGCTGTGGACAGCTGCTTCATAATGTTGAAGAAAGTAGGGTTCTCTGGAGGAGACTGGGAGTATGTTTGACAGAGTCTTCGCTCACTGAAGAGACAGTGGGCCTGTCGGAGGAAAGAGGTTCTTCCTCTTCCTCAGGTAAGCTGAGGTCAGGATGATGCTCCTCCTTGACGTCCACCTGCTCCAGCTCAAGGTGTGAGGAACTGACAACTGCCTATAGGGAACAGCCCACAGAGGCCGAAGCAGCATCGACTGTGCAGGGGATCCAGGCCTATAAACGCCCAGTTGATGGACCAAAACCAACGTGAACTTGGTCAAAATGTTAAGAGCTGGCCCGGTGGCATAGAGGGTTGAGGCACAGGCGCCTTACCTGGACCCACACCAGCGACCCAGGTTCGAGAACTGACTCGGGACGCCGGGGGCTGGCTGGGGTGAGAGAGGATTGAGCATCCATAGGAACTGCTCTCCTCTCTCGGGGGTGGGCTAGGGAAGACGTCTGTCAGCAGCGGCCTCTGGTGGAGACCAGGAGCACTGCACGATGGCGCAGGAGGGACATCAACCAGAAAATGTGAAAATGCTCTGTCATGCCGGATGACGGCTGCGTGGCTCTCCGAGCCAGTCAATGCCTCTGAAGCCTTCCACCTCAGCAGCACCCTCCGGGCCAAGATATTGCACTGGTCTGTGTCCCCTCTGGCTCGTGCCTTCCCTTTTGGAGGAGGGAGACCCATCCGGCAAAGGGTTATGCTGGGTCACCCGGGGGGGAATCGGCTGTCATATGAGAGCGGAGGACTCGCGGGGTGGGGGAACGGGACGAGTCAGAAGTAGCATTGGCTCACCTGGAGGAGAGGCTGGCATGAATGCAAGTCGGGGTGAAAAGAGATGAGACCAAAAAAAAAAAAAATGTTAAGGTCGACAGTAGATTGCTGCATCGACGGTGAAGGGGTTGACAGCACAAGGTGCGACGACCCATCCATTGGACCCTGAAAGCCCAAGGACCTGGAGAAGCATCCAGCCTCGACATGAGGGCTGTCGACGTCAAGTCAGGCATCAATGAGCAGGGGCCTGATGACCCAAGGGTCAAGGACTGGCCACCCTGCAAAGCGGGTGGTGGTGCTGTCAGGGGTCTGGTAGGAACAAAGATCTGGACAGCGACAGGTGTTGGCGCAGCTGCTGAGCTGACAGAGTACCCTGCAGGATTAAGAGGAAGCCATCTGGGAGCAGGAATGCCACTGGGGAGAGCAATTCCAATCTCAGTCTGTTTTTTTGACTTTTCCTTGAGGACTTATCTCAGGCCTTAGAGGCCTAGGAGTGCGATGAACCCACCAGCGACTGGGAAGGATGGGCTCCTGCCCAGAACTGGCTACCTGTTGCGCCATCAAGAATTTTTTGAGAGCCTTCTTTCGACGCCTGAAGGTGGTTTGGTTGAATTTGTGACAGAGCTCACAGGAAGACAGTGTTTATCTGTAGAGGCAATCTTCTTTCCTCAGCGGTAGTGACAGAATAGAGAAGTAGAAGGATTAACTCTCGACATAAACAAGGTAAAGGAATCTCATAAAAAGGTTCTAAAAACCTTAATGAAATCAAGTCATAGTCAAAAAAGGAGCAAAACTGCGTTGGAGCTTCAGCAGAGATCCATGCAAACTGAGTCAATGGCAGGAAAGACTGAAGGAGAAGCAGGACCGCTAGCACCTTTATAGGATTGGTGACGGCGTGGGCAGCCCAAGTGGTACTGCTGAAAATCTTCCATGTGGATCCTGTTTCACCGACGATGAAGTTCCATATGTGTGACCTGATTGAGATCCCTCTGAGATCTACTCTTCGGTAAGTTCTTGTAAATTTCTTTTTCTAGAGGCATGGATACAATTCATTATCCACATAATGGTAGTCTTCCCAGAGACAGCATAGTCATCGGAATGTCTTAAAGCCAAGCTCATCCCACCACCCCAGTGGTATATCCTCTGGCTCCACCCTGTTACATCAGATCATTCTTTCCGCTGCAAGGTACAGGTCTCTTCCTTCGCAGCTCTACATGTGTAGAAGGACTTAAAAGTTTTCAAGTGTTTTTCTTTGCCATTTGACTTTTCAAGTCCACTTTCGATTTTAAAGTTGCTGCTGCGTCTTCTGAACTTTGGTTCTTCGACTGCGATCACGATGGAAAGCAAAAACCAAGGTTCAGGTTCTGAGCCTGGTGTAGGCAGTAAATGGCCATGGATCTGCATCTACAGCTTAGGCTGTCAGCACAATGTTGAGAACTGTGGTCAAAGCTGTGCCATGCTGCTAGCTTCCATCGAGGAATGGAAGGCCAGATTGGCCTTAGGTAGGCCCAAAGATAGCAAATTGGCATCAGCAGCTGCCTGGTCAGCTACACAGCATATAGTCATGGAAGAGGAGGTGGCTGGGACCTTGTCAGTCACTGTGCTGTTCCCAGCTGGGGCCAGCGTCTGAGGGTTGTTCTCTGATTTCAGGGAAATGTGTATGGCCCTCCAGACCTTTGGGGAGAGCCCTTCCCACTGCAACAAAAAACACAAGAAGCAGCATTGCAGTAGGTCATGGGATTGGGAACAGTCACACTCTTCAAATAACATGAAGTCTTGCTGTATTCTGACTATATGCAGTTTGCCCCAGCACTTGAACTGCTCCAGAGAGGAGAGAGTTAACTGTATGCCAAAGCATAGAACATCAACCTCGGTTTTCAAACCTCTGTCCCTGGTACATTCTAGTGTAACTGTTAGATTCTTTACTCTGCCTACCTGTGAAGACGCTCCGGAGAATTTCTCCTCACTACTTCGGTACGGTTAGTTCTTTCGGTCAGTTTTATCCAACCGTTTATTTTTTGCTATCATCAGATTTCTGTCTACGGTACAGTAAGTGTATTTTAAGTAGATAGGGGTAGAAATTGTTTTTTCTTCGGTTCTTTGCCGGTCGGTCCAGTTGGGAACAAAAAATTACTGTTTAAACTTTGTGGAAGTGTGGTCCGGTAACTTTTCTGTTTCAGAAAACCCACGTTTTATTCCATTTTTTTAAACAACCCGTGACATGGTTGAAACCGAAAAGTTTTTGTGTTACCTGGCGTGAAGGCTGTAAAGGGTAATTTTGGTAGTAAGGCCATGTCTAAGAAATCCAAAACAAAAACTGGTCCCACTGGGTTTCAACACTGTACTGAGTGTGGGGACGCTTTTGCTAAAGCGGATCCCCACCTCATCTGTGTTCATTGTCTGGGGTTTGACCACCTCAAATCAGACTGCCAAATTTGTGCAAGCTTTCCTAAAGCCACTCTAGATAAAAGACTTGATAGGCTGATGGAAAAGCAGGCCGAATAATCCGCTGACCCGGGTGGCCAGCCCGGTTCGGTTCTGACCGATCCAGAGGAGGTGCCTGCTGACACAGGTGATACCTCCTCAGGCAAAAGGAAATCTGATTCAGAGGGATCGGTTCTGGTGAAAAGGAAAAATAAATCTGCCAGTTTGGATCCTTCTTCTCAGATCCCAACCACGGAAGAGATTGCGAGAGCGATAAATATAGTGCAATCACTCTTCTCGGTTCTGACTGAACTGACACCGCCAGGCAGACTATCAGTTCCAGCTCCTTCAGAATTTGAACTGGAGGAGTATTATGAATTGGATTGGGAGGGGGATCCTGAGTATGAAGGCCTGGATGAGACAGTAGAGCCTGACATCTCCTCAGACAGGCCTGCCAGTGTTTCCCCTCCCAGACTTTGAGTCCCCTTCCCACTTTTTATTTTATAAAAAGGTGGCAGAGACTCTCCAACTACCAGCAGTGGAAGCTGTTGAGAAAGCAGAAGAACCTGACTTTGTGGAAATGATGGATGTCCCAGAGTCAAAAATGCTGTCTATTCCCCTGCATAAATCTTGGGGGAAACTGACTCAGAAACTGTTACAGGTGCCTTTCTCCCTACCTCCTGTGGATAAAAGAATGGTCAAGAGGTACATGTTGTCAGGTTCTGGGACGGAATGACTATATTCCCATTTCAGCTGTGTTGGGGTAGTGCATGCTGCAGCCTGTGATACGGCTAACATGCCCTTGGCATCACACACCCCAGATAAGGATTCCAGGAAGGTGGATGCCATGGCAAAGAAACAGTACTTGGCATCTTCCTTGGGACTCTGACAAGCCTCTTATATGGCTTATGCTGCTGGATACCAGAAATCTAGGTGGGATGCAGTTCTGGAGCTAGCTAAAAATGCCTCTCCCCAGCTAGCCAAGGAGCTGGAGCAGGTGGCTGCGGATGGCATAGAGGCATCCAAGTTACAATTCCATGCTGCTGTGGACTCCAATGATGTGGCATCAAGAGTCATGGCTACATCTGTCTCCTTGCAGAGGTTTGCTTGGCTCAGATGTACTAGCCTCTCGCAGGATACCCAGGCCAAGGCCATGGATTTCCCTGTCACATATAATTCTCTGTTTGGGGAGCAGACAGAGACATACATGAAGATGGACAAATACAGGACCACGTTCAGGAGTGCAGTGGCCAAGGAGAAGCAGGCCACTCTTCAAAAGCAGCAGTCTGGGACTGGCAGGGCAGGCCCTTACAGAGGCCTTTTTACCAAGCCCAAACTGCCTCTTCTTTTCAGCAGAGGTTTTTTTTTAGAGGGAGAGGCAGAAGGGGGATGAGCAGGACTGCATCCTCTTCTCAGCCTAGGGCCCTGCCAAACAGACACCGTGATGTGTCAGACCGGGTCGCCTCTTCAGTTCCAGTGGAGGGCGGGCTGGCATATTTTTTTCCAGGCTTGGAAGTCTGTCACTTTGGACAAGTGGGTTCTGGAAGTAGTAAGCCAGGGACTTGCTCTCAGTTTCAAAAGATTTCCCAAAAGCAGGGCAAGGTCTTTCAAACTTGCCTCCCCAATAGAAACAGTTGCTCTAGAGGCACAGGTTTCTCAGTTGCTGCTCTTAAGGGCTGTGGAGCAGGTACCTCTACCTCATGGAGGAAAAGGATTGTATTCAAGATACTTCCTTACCCCAAAAAAGACAGGGAAATGGCGACCCATCCTAGACCTACGATAACATATCACAAAACCAAAATTCAAAATGGTGATTATGGGAATCATTCTTCCCTCTCTGAGGCCGGGAGACTGGCTAGCCTCACTGGACATCAAGGATGCCTATTTCCACATCCCCTTCAGGTGCTTCCACAGAAAGTACCTCTGGTTCGAGTTGCCTTCAGAGCAATGCGCCTTGGCTTGACATCTGCACCAAGGGTGTTCACAAAATGTCAGGCAGTTGTGGTAACCCTTCTCAGAAGGCAAGGCATTTCAGTGTTTCCTTACCTAGATGACTGGCTCATTGTAGGCCAATCATCAGATCAAGTCAGCTCTGGCCGTTACCCAGAGGCTTCTGGATTCTCTCGGATTTCTTCTCAATCTAGCCAAATCAGTTCTATAACCTGTTCAGCTTCTCACCTTTATAGTGGTAGAGCTGGACACCCTTCATGCAAGAGCCTTTCTACCTCCCTCGAGGGTAAAGGCCCTTACAGATCTGGCTTCTTTTTTCAAGCCTTTGGTTTCTCGTCCAGCCAGACATTTTCTCCAGCTTCTAGGCCACATGGCAGCTTCAACTGCAGTGGTACAAGGAGCCAGGTTCCAGATGAGACATTCAGTTCCATCTCAGGTCCTTCTGGTCTCAGAGGAAGGATCCTCTCACCAAACTAGTTCCCATGTCTCGGACCCTCGTCCAGGCTCTCCAATGGTGGCTGGAGGAGGACAGTCTCAGGCAAGGTGTCCCATTTCTGCATCAGACACCATCAGTTGTTCTCACCACAGATGCTTCCCTCCTGGGTTGGGGAGCCCAGCTGTGATACCTCACTGCACAGAGCACTTGGTCTCAACAGGAGTCTCTTCTTCTTATCAATCTTTTGGAGCTCAGAACTGTGTTCCTAGCTCTTCAGCCTTTTTCAGAGTCTGTTCAGGGGAAAGTGGTGCAAGTCAGGACAGACACCACCACCACCACCATGTGGTACATAAACAAGCAAGGGGGCACTTGGTCCACGGCCTTGTGCATAGAAGCCATGAAGTTATGGTCGTTGGCTTACTCCCTCCAGACGACTTTGGTAGCAGTGCATCTTCCAGGGAAGGACAATGTGATGGCAGACGCCCTCAGCAGGATTTCACAGGGTCACTACGAATGGGCCTTGAATCGGCATGTCCTTCAGATCATTTTCAAGAGGTGGAACATTCCAGAGAGATATCTCTTTGCAGCCCCGGACAATCACCAGCTTCCTCTGTTGTGTTGCAGACCTCCAGTCCTGGGATCTGTTCTCCTAGATGCTCTCCTGTTAAATTGGACAGGCAGGTTCCTTTATGCCTTTCCTCATCTTCAGAGTACTGATCAAAATCGGGTCTCAGCCCTGCACAGTGATTCTGGTGGCCCTAGACTGGGCCAGACAACCTTGGTATCCACTACTGTTGTCTCTTTCAGTAACGCTTCCTCTCTTTCTGCCCAGGAGGCACAATCTCCTGTCCTCATCTCAGGGGAGGATTTGGTACCCCAGTCTACATTCTCTGACATAAAGCTTGGCTCTTGAAGAGTTACAATATGCAGGCTTACACCTTTCTCAAGGTGTTCTGGATATCCTCAGTTTCCAGGAAGCCTTCCACTAGAAAGACTTGCAAGTCCAAATGGTAAAGATTTACTATATGATGTTCCCAGATAAATATTCAACCAGATATGGCTGGCATTTCTATAGCCTTAGATTATTTGGTTCATCTGAATATCTTAGGCTTCAGGCCTGCTCCTCTTAAAGTTCATTTATCAGCTGTGTCTGCTTTTCTCTCAGCAGGGAAGGTTCCTTCCCTGGTTTCTCATCCTGTGTTTAGTAAGTTCTTCAAGGGTCTGGTTCATAGCAACCCTACCTTTAGGGATCCTACTCCTGCTTGGGACCTGAATATTGCATAGCTTATGCAGCCCCATTTCGAACCCTTATCTTCAGCTGAGCTAAAGGACTTGACCTGGAAGACTGTTTTCCTGGTAGCCATTACTTCTGCCAGGAGGATCAGTGAATTACAGGCTTGGTCAGTGGAATCTGACTGTATTTCCTTTCACAAGGATAAGGTGGTCCTTAGAACAAATAGAAACTTCCTTCCTAAGGTGGTTTCATATTTTCATCTTAACCAGTCTATGACTGCCTGTGTTTTTCACTGACCATTCTTCTTCAGGTGAGAGAAGATTGCACAGTCTGGATGTGAAAAGGGCACTTAGCTATTATATAGAGCATACTAAGGGCCACAGGAAGGAGTCTACCCAGTTGTTTCTCACTTATGGTGAGGTGGGAAAAGGTAAACCTGCCACAAAAAGGTCTATTGCCAGGTGGATTTTCTTACATTCAGTTTTGTAACACATAACTGGGAAAATAGCCTCCCTCAGGCCTGAGGGCACACTTGATCAGGGGTACGGCTGCCTCCTTGGCAGCTGCTGGGAATATTCCTCTGTCAGAAATCTGTAAAGCAGCCACCTGGAAAACAAAATCATACATGACCCCACAATGCAAAGCATCATGGGCTGCGTGTACAAATCACCACAGAATATTATGCCGGTTCAACTTTAAGCAGAAATGCATGGTGCCGAAACGCCTCACACAGTTTGCAAAGGGTACCAACAGAAGACATAGACACCTGTTTCATCCTACCAGGACTCATCAGTATGCCTCGTCTGTTTGACACCCCAGTGGAATGAACCAGCTACCCTAAGATGGTCTATCTGGGTTATGTTGTGGTGAACCCAATTAAAACAAAAAACAATTTGAGACAAAGAACCTCTGTGCGCAAGCACTGAGGCAATGGTTACCCCCAAAGGGCATTTGGCCGGGAAGCCAAGTTTCAAAGAAATACAAAATCACACATGCCCCCACAGTGCAAAGCATTGTGGGCTGCATATGCAAATCACCACAGAATATTATTCTGGTTCAGCTTCAAGCAGAAGTGCATGGTGTCTAAAAACCTGGAAAACAGTTCACACATTCACCAAGCATTACTCTTTGGATACCCAGTCTAGAAATGATGCTAGGTTTGGCACAGCAGTACTGCAGATCCTGTTCCCAAAGTAGGTTCTGTATCCCCTCCTCCAGGGGGGGAACTGCTTCGTAGTCTGCATATAGTCAGAATACAGCAAGACTTCATGTTGTTTGAAGAAAAAATTACTCACCATAGTAATGTTTCTTCCAATGGAGTCTTGCAGTATTCTGACCTGCCTCCCCTCTCAGAACCTAGTTTTTAGGATGTGGGTTGGCAGGTACAATGGTGCACCTTCTTACCCTTCCTGGCCAGGTTGGGTATTTTTGATTTATTGTTTTTATCATCACTGTGTGCTTAAGGTTCTTGACTTGAATCTTCTGGACCCAAGTTTTTTGTTGCCTATGGCCAAAATGTAAAAATAATTTCTATAACTATTAGTATAGTGCTCGTAAGAATCTGACAGTTACATTAGAAAGTACCAGGCTCGAGCCACGCCGGTGACCCGGGTTCAGAAATGGACTCGGGCACTGAGGGCTGTCAGGGGAAGGAGAGGATTGAGCATCCGGAGGACTGCTCTCCATTCCTGGGGTGGGTTAGGGACAGCCCCGCTAGGTAGCGGCTCCTGGTGGAGACCAGGGGCACTACAGACAGTGGCACAGGAGGGACTCAAGTAGAAAAACGGAAAAACATCTTCGGAGCATGACCACCGGTACCTCCGGGAGTCTCCTCCCCCACAGCAGCACCCTTGGGGACAGTAAAAATAATAGTGTGCTGGCTTCCCTCCTCCTCGGTGCCTTCCCCCTCGAAGGAGGGGGACCCGCCCAGTAATTGGATATACCAGGACAGAACTTGGGGGTTGACTGCAATATGAGGAGGGAGAACTCCTGAAGAGGATTGCCAGAGGTTGGTGGAGACTAGGAGACCCGAAGGAGAGGCGGACTCTGGAGTGTCGGTGGGGTAAAAAAGATAACACAAAAAAAAGAATGTACCAGGGACAGAGGTTTGAAAACCGAGCTCGAGCTCAACGTTCTGTGCTTTGGCATAGAGTTAACTCTTTCTTCTCCGGAGCAGTTAAGGTGCTGGGGCAAACTGCATATGGTCAGAATACAGCAAGACTCCATTAGACGAAACAACATTACTATGGTGAGTAATTTTTTCTTCCAGCTGCTTTGACTTCCCTGATCACTGGACTGTGGTAGAGCTCTCCAATTGTGGGTCTATTTGAGGGCTCCACAGTAACCCCTTCAGGCGACTTTTACTCTGGTTGACTAAGCAGTCAAGATTTTTCTCGAGTAGGTCAACTGGCTGACAAAGGAGATCAACAAGGAATCTATCTCCCAGACCCCAGTGCTCCCTGTCATCACTCAGGTAGATGAGAACTGGTCAGACCCTCCAAGTTGCCCCTTGAGCTGCCTGTAATGGAAATTGTGCCTGTTGGACCTATTTTGGTCCCACTGCCCAAGCAGGTGGTCAATACGGCCCCTCCAGAAGACAGTTATTGGGGTTGACCCTCGGGCTGATGGTCAAGGTGCTTCTCATGCTTTTAGTCTCATGACTGGGAGACATTGCCATCAGCTCTTCTGAACCTCCTGATTCTTGGGTGAGGAAAGGCATCAATGGCAGAATCCTTGGAGGATCTGTCTACAGCTGCAGGATCGACATCTTTGTGGGCTTTGCTGCAACATACGTCAAAGTCCATGAAAGTGCCCTTGAAACCAGTGCAGAAGCGGGTTAAGTACCCATTTACCAGTAGGCGCTGGAGCTTTGGCAGCATCCTGCCCAGTGCTCTTTACCCAGATGGTCCCCAAGTATGTGGTCCCCATAGGCACCCTTTTGATTTCTGACCACCCCTCAGCTGACTGCCTGTTGTCAGACACTGTCATCTGCAAGTCAAAAGGCCAGAAGTACATGGACAAACCTCCCAACAAGGAGTTCAAGAAGTTGGAGCATGTGGCCAAAAAGGTAGATGTATCCACCTCTTTGGGTGTCCAGAAGCCAACTACTCAGTCTTAATGGCAACTTTTGGTCATTCCCTTTTGAGATTGTTGGGCTTCTCTTTCCCCTATTGCCAGCTGAACAACAGCAGGCAGCCCAGATGCTGTGGGAATAGGGAAGGTTGCTGGCTAAACTCTATTTGTAGTCAGCCTTGGACATGGGTGACTTGTTTGTTCATGCCATGGCTACGGCCATAGCCATTTGACTGCTCCCCAGCCTAAGAAGAAGGCTTTTCAGTTTTGGGCCTTTAAGCCACAACATTCTCAGCAGCAGCCCCAGCAAGAGCATTTTCAGTGCTGGCTTCTAAAGCCCAAGTTTAGCAGTCTGGGGAAAAAAACAGAAGGGGATGGGCTTGAGGTGCCTTGGGGGCCACTTCAGTCCCATGTGGAGGAGGTGCTCTGCCACTTTCAAATCATGCCTTTTGGCCTCTCATCCATGTCGAGGGTGTTCACTAAGTGCATGATAGCGGTGGCGGCCTTCCTGCAGCTCAAGGGCATCAGGGTGCATCTCTTACCTAGAAAATTGACTGGGAGGCTGTGGAGTAGTCCAAAGATGTGGTCCTCTAGACCTGCTGAGACTTGGACCTCCTGGGCAACCTGGCCAAGTCGGAACTGGTCTCCTCACAGGTGATAGAGTTCATCGGGGCAGAACTAGACTGTTGGGTGCCAAGGCCCGGCAGACCAGACATCGGACCATCCCTCATTTGACCAATCATTTCAGATTTGGCACTTGTGGCTTCTGCCATCATATTCTGATGGGTGTTGTGGGATGCCATCCAGTGGTGGCTGAGCCCACCGAGCCTGGAGGAGGGGATCCCATTCATCTACCCAGAACTATCCATCATACACACGATGGATACATCTTCAGTGAGGCGAGGAGCTCTTCTGGAGACCACAGAGCCCACGGGTTCTGGTCACCCCAGGAGTCCCACTGTTTTGATTCTGAGGCAGATCATTCCAGTCTAGATGAACAAAACAACCACTGTGTTGTACCTGAACAGACATGGCAAGACGTACTCCTTCCCATTGTCTCTGGAGAGACTACACACCTAGACACTTGAAGTGGTGGAAGACATCAAAGCGTTGGGGCTCATTTGTTCTCACTGGTCAGGTGTATTTGCTTTTTACACATTTGGCTTAATCTCTACTTTAGCAGCAATGTACTTTGGAGTGCTGAAAATCTTTTGTCTCACTCTCTACGCCTGGACCCTCATGTGCAGCAGGCAAGCAAATCTGCTGATTCATGTCACGGGAGAGAACAACCAGCTGGAGGATGCTCTTGGCTGGGTCAGAGGCATTGCAGGAATGGTCCCTGAATCAGGAGGTGGTAGAGACCACTTGATCTTATCTGTGTCAGTCTTCACCATTCATCACTGTTTGGTATCTGCCGGAGGTCAGGACCCTGCGGGAGCTTTTTTTTTTTTTTTTAAGGTAGATGGAGCAGACACACCATTGGCGCCGGCCTCGAGGCCAACGCACTGCGTGGCGCTCGCAGGTTGGCCATTAGGCTGTGTTGACTCCGCCTGCCTGCCAGTTCTTTGTCTCCCACCGTAGAGGTCGCACCTCATGTGGAAGCTGCTGCTTGAGGCCTAGTTGACACCAAAAAACCTTCGACTCCGCTTTCTGTTTTACTTCGGTGCTGAAGTCCGTCAGTTTCTGCCAGTTCTGCTTTGCCATTCTCGACGTCGCCTGGTAAGATCTTTCCTTATCTTTATATTTCCGCGATGTTGAGTCTGTTTTTGGTGGGTTTTTTTCCTCTTAGGTCATGTCTCGGTCGGAGGTAAGAAATCTTCTAAGACGGGTCAGCCCCCCCATGCGACAGTGCCCTTGCGGCCATAAGTATTCAGTCACAGACCAGTGTCTTTCATGTCTTGGCCCACTTCATGACATGGATTCGTGCGACGCCTGTTTCTCCATGGACCGCCGGGTCATCGAGCAATGCGCGTGGAAAGTGGGGCGAGCTCCGCCGACTTTCGGGGATCGGGCGTGCACTCGTCGGGCCAAGCCATGCTCTCTCGGCCTTTCCTCCAGGTCCACTCCTGGTTCTATATGGACCGAGGAGCATGGAGCCTCAGCTACTTGTAGCCCTAGCCGTTGCTGAAGCTTCTAACGCGGCGCAGGAGGCCCGTCCCGCTCCTCCCGGGGTTGGGCGGAAGCGCCCGCCAGCAATCGCCTTCGGGGGATGCTCACCAGTGTCGAGACCTGCAGTTCGGAAGGCCTGGGTCGGGCGCAGTCCTCGACGCCATTGGGCCTCGGTGCTGTTCGGCACCATGGGCCCTGACTTGTCACGCTTGCACCGTGGCTTCTGTCGGAGCCATTCGCGCTGCCGACACTGCTAGTGGTGCTGTGTGACCATGTCTTTCTCCATGTCTCGCCTCATTGCCGAGGTTGAGCACAGTGCCATGTCCTCGGGGCTCGGCGCCATGGGGCTGTCGGATTCCTCCATCGGCGCCATCTCTTTCCTCTGTGCTGTTCGCGGCACCGTGGAGCCGGGCGATGCCATCCTCTGCACCGATAATGCCGTCAGCACTGCCTCTGCCCCGTTTGCGGCACCTTGGAGCTTGGCAGCATCATCCTCAGTGCCGATGGTGCCATCTGAGCCATCGGCGCAGTCTTCGTACTCAGCGCCACTCGTGGAGCCATGGGGCCAGATGGCACCGTGACTGGTCCCAACTCTGGAGCTCCTGTTCGGGCTGGAGCCACACCCCCTGCAGATCCTGCTCATGGTGCTGCAGGGGGCACTGGTACCGGCTTGGGCACGGCTTTGGTTTCTGGGCCCTTTGGTAAAGATGGCATTGGGCGCCCTCCTACGGTTTGGCACAGGGCCTCGGCCTCTACCTCCTTGGAGGTGGAGTCGAGCTCTGAGTCAGACGGACAGTCTGACACTTGGGGTTGGCTGTTGAGGTGGGCAGCCCAGTAGTCTCCTCGACAAGCCAGAGTCAGCCCCCTTCTGAGGTGGGGGCGGTGGCTACCAAGACTGGGGTCAAGGGTGCTGACCAGCAGGCAGTGGTGCAGGCCACCATAGCTCTGCAGTCTGGTCTTGGTGGGTTCACTGACCCTTCAGTAGTGGTACCCCCACCTGTGGTGTGCTTAAATTGCCCAACTTTGGGGCCGATCAGAGCACCTACAGGAGGGGGAGGGTACTGTGCCCTGGATAGTTCCTTTGGGTGCTGCCCAGAGATGCCAGCTACCTAGGCTGGCCCTCTCGAGGAGGAGGGCTCTTTCGGACTCCGAGGGGTCGAGGGGCGTGTGGTCGGCATGGCGGCCTTTTTCGGGGGTTCACCCAGGCTCTGGGAGAAGCCGTAGTGCGGATCTCCGCTCCTCCTCCTCAGTCTCTTTGACAGAGCCCCATTCTTTTGAGGTAGGGGACCATCCTTCTGGACCTATACGGCCCCAGTCACCTCACAGGGGAGATTTTTTCCAGGTGCAGCCAAGGTAGTACTGAAATGGTTGTTCAGCTGTCGGCTGTGGGGTCTTCCAGGGCACCTTCTTCCATGGGTGCTTCCGGTCCACTCCTTAGCCCAGGCAGAGGTCAGCCGACATCTCTTCTTGTCTCTGTCTCCATCCCTCTGCCACATCCTCCTGCGCTTCCAGGCATCTTTGGTCCTAGCGGGCCTCTCTCCTGGGAGCAGTTCAGAGCAGTGGCTGCTCGGTTTCCTGCTTACTTTAGGGCGATGGACAGCCAAGTTTTTCAACCTCCCCCCCATGCAGCCACCCACTGAACAGCTGGTGCCCTCCAGCTCCTCATCCCCCTCTTCTGGGGGAGAGGAACCTTCTGTCTACATCTCTCCAGCTGCTGATCTCGCTGAGTATCAGCGCTTCCTTGTGAAGACGTTGGAGGACTTGCACCTCACTCCTACCACTATCAGCAATCTTGAGCACTTGGCGCACGCCTTTCTAGGCGATTTTGGCGAGGCCACCCTTGTGGTGCCGCCCTGGTCTACTCCCTTTGGGGCGTTACGTTCTGGCAGGCCCTTCTCCAGAGTTCCTGCCCCAAGGGATCTCAGCCAGAGGTATTGTGCACCCCCGGTGTCTCCAGGTTCCATGCCTCATCCACAGTCTGGATTGACGCAGTTGGATACTCCTGATGGGCTTCGTGCCCTTCACCGTGACCGGCCCCCAGATCAAGACTCCTCGTATTTTGACTTCTGGGGTAGGAGGACTTTCTGCTCGGCAAGGCTATTGCTTTCCATTTCTGCACATCAGGCCCACTATGTAGCCTATGACAGGTTCTTGTGGTCCAGGCTGGGTCAGCTCCTAACCTCATTGCCTGATACGGAGCAAACCAGACAAGCCATCGCACTCTCTGCTTGTGGCCTGGAGCTAGCAAGGCACCAAGCGAGGGCATCCTATGATGCCAACGAGGTAGCTACCAGGGTCATAGGGACAGCGAGCTGCACTAGGCGGATGGCATGGCTGCGTCTTTCCTGGTTGTCACCCCTGGCCCGGCATAGGGTGATTAACTCCGCTCACCAGAGAACCTGTCTCTTCTCCCATAGAGCGAGACGGCGCTCGTCGGGGCAACTTCGTTCCCCCTCTGGGGGGACCCCATCTCACTCTTCCCACTCTCGGGCCTCTCCAGGCCCTGAAGGTTCTCCCTCTTAATGTGTCACCCACTGAGAGCTAAGGGACTTTGTCCCTTAGGGTGTAAAACAAACCCCCTTCGAGGGGTTCGGTACTCACCCAACAGTGATGAATGGTGAAGATTGACGCAGATAAATATGAAAATTACATACCTACCGTAATTATGATCTTTCTATGTATCTTCATTCATCACGATCCCACCCTCCATCCCCCTGGGGTCTCAGTCTCTGGGTCTCCCTCCCTCTCTGTGCCCATCATCCCCCTCTCCTTTCTTAGGAGTGGGTAAAACAGAGGCACACAGGGGGATAATGTTCCGGGGAGAGTGGACAGTAAGAGGTGCACTCCTCCAGTGCTCTGGCTCCACCCCTGTGAGGTGGGAGTTGTCAGTTGCCCTCCTTTCTCTTCTCCTCCCTGTTTCCGTTCAACCTATTTCTCCTTGTTTCTTTAAAAAAAAAAAAAAAAGGGAAAATTCCCCCTTTTGTTTCACCGATAATCTTTTCTCGAGATGGTGTTGATTCCCTGTACCCTGTCCTTCTTCCAGAGTAGCCGACTCTGCTTCAGGAGTGTTTGCCAGTCATTCTGTGCCTTGAATTCTGGCAGAAAGCCTTTGGCTGCTCCTTGCAGTTCCTATATAATCTGTAGACGGACCAGAGTCTGGGATGTTTAACCCCCCTCTCTTTCTAAATTCTTTACCCACCCTACCCCCCTCTTCCTTTTCCAGAGATTAGGGCCCCTCCCAATCCCTCTAGTTTCCGACTTTCTCCCTTTCTGTCCTCTCAGTCGTTATTTCTCCTTTTGGTTTATATATCTTTTCCATTTTCTGTCCCTTGGACATCCTTGTCCCACCCTCCACTCCCTTCCTCTTACCTCTCCGGCGACTCAGAACTGGCAGGCAGGCGGAGTTGACGCAGCCTAACGGCCAACCCGCGAGCACCACGCAGTGTGTCGGCCTCGAGGGTGGCGCCGATGGTGTGTTGGCTCCACCTACCTTAAAAAAAAAGTTCCCGCGGGGTCCTGACCTCCGGCAGATACCCAACAGTAATGAATGGTGAAGATGCACAGAAAAATCATAATTATGGTAGGTACGTAATTTTCATTTCTCACATGTGGGGCACCCCTCTGGTGGATCAGTTTGCCTTATGGGAGAACAGAAAACAGGTTGATCTTACTTAGAGTGGGAGCTTTTGCAGCAGGCTATAACCATTAGGATTAATGCTGCAGGCCCTAGGACCCACTGGAAAAATCCTAGCTAGCAGTACCCAGTGGGGCCCGTCCCCGAAGTGATGAATGCATGCCATAAGGGGGTGGTCCCCATCTCCACCTCCGTTCTTTCCGCCACAGACCCGCTCTCAACGGAAGTCTTAGCACGTGTTTTTGAGCAAAATTCTAAATAATATAAAGTTTTCTTGTTTTTTTCATCATTCTCCGGATTTCTACTATCCTATCAGTGATTTACCGTCGCATGTCTTCCCCGTCATCGGTCTTGTGCTCCAGCCAGAAGACCAAGTGTGCCTGTGGCCACCATATCCCATTGAAGGATGTCCATGAAGCCTGCATCTTCTGCCTGGGCCCAGACCATGACATTCAGACCTGCAAGATCTGCAAAGGCTTCACCGGCAGGACTAGGATCCAATGCCTGAAGGTCCTAAAAGCCCACCTTTTAGAAAAGCAGGTGAAAGTCATGCAGACCTCTCCCGGGGAAAAGGCCAAGCACCGGGACAAATTCCACCATAAGTTCCATGAGAAGGACCATAGCCAGTCCCACCAGCAGTCCAGGTCGCATTCTCCCAACAGAAAGGCTTCATCTTCTGGATCGGGCAGTTCAGACCGTTCGCGCAACTCCAGGCATGAAGAAAAGGTGAAGTCCGTCACTCCCGGCAAGACACCGATGCCAGCCCCGCCAGGAGCTGCTTCTGAGAATGCGCTATCCAAGGCTAAGCTCACACCGCTGCTCATCTCTGCAGCCTCAGCGGATGTCTGTAAGGCCTCTTCTTCGGCACATGCCTCAGCCCTGCTGAAGAAAGCCTCTGTCACGGCTTTACCTGGGACTTTGGGGGGAAGTCACTGACCAAGGAGCGGGACTCTCTGGCAAAGACCCCTATGGTGTCCTGTCCCTCAAAGCCAGCGAAGCCTGAGCCAGACATGGCCAAGACACCGGCCACGATGCCAGCCTCTGGCGCCAAGGCCGACCAACCTCAGGAAGAGCCTGCACCGGTCAAGGTACCATCGCCGGGCCCGAGGTCTTCTACTCCGGGGGTCACCTCTTCAAAGTCCTGTCCCAGGGTCCTCACGGATCTTCCGGCTTCGCTGATTCCCCTGAAGGGGACTGCGACCTCCATGCTCAATAAGGAGGCACTCACGGAGCTTTTCTCCTTCTGGTGGAGTCAGCTCAAGAAAGATATTACTCCTCCAAAGTCGGATCTGACACCGGTCCCGGACCGGCCAGATAAGCAGGACGCCAGGGGTCTGCCCCCAAAGTCACCTGTTCAACCTCCAGAAGAGCGGTGTAAAGTGTCTCAGCCCCACTCAGCCCCGGTGACCAGGTCCAGGTCTCAGGACCACTGGCGGCACCACTCACAGTCCTCTAGCCATCACTGGTCCCAGCCCAAGAGCAAGTTTCACAGCCTGCATAGATTTCCTTCTGGCACAAACGGTCTACCAGCCATCGCCGTTCCCGGTCTCTGCTCCGTTATCAGTCCCCAAGCTGACGTCAGTCCCACAGTTGTTGTCGGTCGGATAGCGACCAACATTCTCGAGAGGGAAGTCCCTCCAGGCATGTTTCGGCCATGCCTCATCCTAGTCGGAGTCTTTCCTCATTGTCCTCTTCTTTGGACCACTCCTTCCCAGGAGTTGGAGGTTCTCCTGAGGATAAGGATACACCTCGTTCGCCACCTGACAATCCGACTTTTATGGACATCATGCAGCATATCCAGGCCTCCAATGAATGGGAGATGGAGAACCTGGATCCAGAACGCCAGAGACTGGCTAGGTACCTGAGGCAAAAGGAGCCTAAACCAATAGTAGTGCCTCCTTTAGTGGATACCTTCCAATACCTAGCAAGGGTCACTTGGAAACATCCAGTTATAGTCCCAGCAGTTCTCAAAAAATCGGACAGGCTATATAGAGCGCCGGGGGATGAGCCCTTTTCGGCGGAAAACTCTCAGGTCGACTTAATGGTTATAGGAGCTGCTCACGACAAGTCTCGACAGCCCAAGCACCTAAGCTCCCAGCCTCCCGATCAGGAGTCCCATTTCTTGGACCAGGTGGGCAGGAAGGTGTACTCTGCATCCACCTGCTCCATAAGGTCCTTAAACTTCCTTGCACATATGGTCCAATACCAAAATGCGTTATGGGAGAAGGGGCAGGAGATAGCCAGTGCCTTTCCAGACTCCGCGCAGAAGAAGCTTCTGGAAATTTTAGTCAGGCTCGGACGTAGGCATACGTTCTGCATGCCTCATACGACACTGCGAATAGGGCGTAGAGGGCGGCAGCATCAGGTGTCTGCCTGAGACGCCATGCCTGGTTACAAGTCTCAGGATTCTTCCAGGATCTGCAGAACAGGATCAAGGACCTTCCTTTCCATGGTTCTGTACTGTTTGAGTTGGAGACCGAGGGTCTCATCTCTCATCTCCAGGAATCGGGGAAATCAATCCTGGCTATCCAACAGATGTATAAGGGGGACCAGAATCGAATCTGCAAATGGCCTTTTCGGAAGACTTCAGGCCAACCTGCCCATGGCAACTAAACAGTGCAGAGAAGAGGCTTTAAAAGGAAGGCTGCCACCCAACAGCCTGGAGGCACTCCTTTTCGAGGCCCCAAGCTCTTCCAAGCCTCTCTGCCAACCCCCGGTTCTTCCCAATGATTCCCTCTTTATCCCCCCTCCTCTGGAGGAGGTGCAGGGGAAGGCAGTAAGGGTCGCTTCTCCCTCCACTCGGGGGGATGGAGCAAGATCACATCAGACCTTTGGGTTCTTGATATTATAAGGAGGGGACACATACTGGAGTTCACTCAGATCCCCCCCCCTAGAAACACCACCAAGGTCCTCAAAATATACTCCTTCTCACATACCTCCCATAGGAGAAATTCAGGCCCTCTTGCTAAAAAGGGCAATAGAACCTGTTCCCCTGCAGCAGCAGGGAAAAGGATATTACTCCCACTTCTTCCAGGTGCCAAAGAAAACTCAGGATCTTTTGCCCATCTTGGACCTCAGTTCCCTCAACAACTGTATAGAATACAAAAGGTTCAGGATGGTGACCCTCCCAGGTCTAATTCCTCTGCTGCACCAAGAGGACTAGCTCTGCTCCCTGGACATGCAAGATGCCTATATGCTTATTGGGGTCTTTCCTCCTCACCAGAAGTACTTAAGGTTCCACTTCCAAAGGAAACATTACTAGTTTTGGGTTCTGCCGTTTGGCCTCTCCTCGAGTCTTCACCAAGTGCCTAGCAGTGGTAGCTGTGGCTCTAAGGCACGAGGGACATTTTCTTCCCTTACCTGGATGACTGGCTTCTGGTGGCCTTGTGAAAAATGCACCTTCTTCATACTCTCAGAGACACCTATACACTATTCCAAGGGTTGGGATCACACTGAATCTTTCCAAGTCATCTCCAGAGCCCAGCCAAAGACTCACTTTTATAGGCGCGATCCTGGACACAGGGCATGGCCTTCCTCCCACAGGAAAGGGGAGATCGCCTGCATGAAGTGGCCCAGACAGTCCTAATAGTCCCCAGGTCCAAGCCAGGACCTTCCTCAGGCTTCTGGGGCATATGGCGGTGGCCATCCCTGTAACTCCCTTGGCTCGCCTCCACATGAGGGTATCACAATGGATGCTCAGGGTGCAGTGGGACCAAAGCTCCAGTGGTCTAGACCGTCTGGTCAGGATCTTCGAGCCAGTCAGAAGGGCCCTTCTTTGGTGGCTGGATCCCCCCAATTTGGTAAAAGGAGTCTTGTTTCGGCAGGAGCCCCCGAGTCGGACCGTGACAACAGACTCCTCCGACCTAGGTTGGGGGGGCTCACCTACGGGACAGTCAGACTCAGGGCGTTTGGTCCCTAGAAGAATGAAATCTCCATATCAGTGTATTGGAAATGCGGGCTGTCCTCAGTGCCATGCAGGCCTTTCAAGAGGACCTAGCGCCAGGCTCTCTCCTACGTTCAATCGGACAACACAGCCGTTGTCTTCTACATCAGCAAGCAAGGGGGAACTCACTCTTACTGCGAGTCTGGTACTGGGCGCTGGAACATCACATCTTTTTGACCACAGTGCATGTTCCAGGTGCCCAATACCACCTTGGCAGACAGCTGAAGTTGGTCTCGGTCCAAGGCGCATGACTCAGGAGCTACTCCAGTCAGTAGCAGACCAGCTTTTTGTCACATTGGTTTTCCAGAGCTGGACTTATTTGCGTCCCCACGCAATGCCAGACTGCCAAGTTTCTACTCGCAAGAGCATGCGCCTGGTGTTTTCTGGCCAGACGCATTGTCCCTTTATTGGACAGGGAGGTTCATTTACACCTTCCCTCTAATTCAGAGGGTTCTGTTGAAGGTAGAGGCTGAGGGGGCTCGGATGATCCTAGTCACCCTGCTATGGCCATGGCAGATTTGATTCCCACTACTTCAGCAGCTGTCATCGGAACCTCCGATCCCGCTGCCAATATGCTCGCAGTTGCTGTCCCAGGATCAGGGCAAGCTGGTACACCCAGATCTCAAGTCCCTGCACCTTCATACATGGCTTCTGCAGATGTAGTCAAAACAAGATATGGGGTCTCCTAAGAGGTGGCAGACATACTCGGTCCACTTACGCTATGAAGTGAAAGCGTTTCTGTCTTTGGGCCTCGCCCCATCATCTGGATACCCTTACCTGTCCAGTGAACTCAGCTTTACCGTTCCTCCTCTCCTTATTACATCAAGGCTTGAGCTACTCTTCCATTAAGGTGCATATATCAGCCATATCTGCCTACCATGCATTGGTAGATGGCAGAACCCTAGCCCAGTTGGATGTGGTCCGCACCTTTCTACGGGGCAGTCTTCATATAAAGCTTCCCATTAGGGATCCTGTTCCCCCCTGGAATCTCCTTTTTGTGTTAGAGAAGCTTACTCTCCCTCCTTTTGAACCTGCAGTAGAGTGTGAGCTGTGTTATCTCTCCTGGAAGGTGTCTTTTTTAGTTGTTACTTCAGCTCGAAGGGTTTTTGAGCTTCAAGCCCTGATGTGCTGAGTCTTATTTGATTTTTCATAGGGAAAGGGTTTCCCTCAAGACAAATCCTAAGTTTCTGCCCAAAATGTTTTCTGAATTAACCCTCAACCAGTCGGTTGACCTTCCAGTCTAGTATTCAACCCCTTCCAACAGGGGAGAAGCTCTCTTACACACTTTGGACGTCCACAGGGTGCCAAGATGCTACCTCAAGCGTACAGTGGCACACCACAAATCGGAGCAACTTTTTGTGGCCACACTTGGGCAAACCGGTGTCTAAACAGGCTATATCTAGGTGGCTAGTCCACTGCACAGTCTTCTGTTACAAGTACAACAAACCTCTTCCTGGAGCGGTCAGAGGTCATTCCACCAGAAGAGTTTCTACCTCTTTTGCTTCTCAAAAATTGTCTCTCTTAGGGACATTTGTGCAGCAGCTACTTGGGGTTCAGTACACACCATTGTCAGACATTACAGCCTGGACATAGCTTCCAGGCACTGTGCCAGTTTCGGCCTGGCGGTCCTTCAGAGACTATTGTCCTGACCTACTGTCTCTCTGCCTATCTTGGCAATGCTATCTTGATTGGCATCCGTCTTCCTCCTCCCGGGGCTTGTCACCTCCTTCATGCGGGACTGCTTGGGATTCAGTCCTAATGGTTCTAGCCTGCTGCAAGAGATCCCACTCGAAGTAAGATAGTACAGTTACATAAGAACTTACCGTAACAGTAGATCTTCAAGAGGAGCTCTTGCAGCGGGCACTGCTTTCCTGCCCTCTTTCCCCATGGAGAGTTTTTCAGCATGACAAGAGTACGCTTCACCTGGTTCGTTTGCTGGGGACCGTTCGCGGGTCCGCGGTGGGTGAACTGAGGTGGCGCTGGGGACCGCCCCCTTTTATGGCGTGACCGACAGGGCGGAGCCAACATCGGGGGGGCGGACCCCGCTGGGTAATGCTAGCTAGGATTTTTCTGGTGGGTCTTAGAGCCTGCGGCATTAGTCCTAATGGTTATAGCCTGCTGCAACAGCTCCTCTCGAAGATCTACTATTACGGTAAGTTCTTACGTAATTGTACTTTCTGTGCCTGCTGCCCTCAGTCCAGGACACTATCTGGGGATGCCTTTTCAAGGCCCTGAATTCCCAAGCTTTCTGTACACCTTCCCTTCATTCCTCTTGGTTCACAAGGTAGTGATCAAGGCCTGGAAGGACAAGGTGCAGATGTTTCTGATTGCTCCATACTGGCCCGGTACCTGGATCTCCTCAGCCTGAGCAGCAGGTCTCCGTGAAGGTTATCGCTCTGCCCTGACCTGTTGTTCAGACTACAGGGGGGATTGTCCTGCACCCGGGCATTCAGTCCCTGATCCATGTGGTGGAGGCATCCTGTAAGGAGTCTGCTCGCAAATACATACATTTTAAATGGATGAGATTCTCAGTCTGCTGCTTGGGCAAGAAGTTTGATTCCCTTGCCTGCTCAGTCGTGAGTATTCTTGACTACCTCTAGTCCCCGTCTCAGTTGAGACTGCAAGCAACACCTTTAAGATGCATCTGGCAGCCATCTCTACATAATGGCGCAGGCAGTTATGCCGACAGTGGTGCAGGAGAAGATGTTGGGCTGCTTAGGCCTGGATCACCAGTCCCCTGAGGTACATGACCCACTACCCTCATGAGACCTACTGCTGATGCTTGGTTTCATGCACAAATGTGAGATGTCACACTTGTCATGGAAAACCACCTTCCTGGGCGCTATTACATCAGCCAGACGGATCAGTGAGCTCACTGCACTCTTGGAGTGTCCTTGCATGGTCTCCCATAAGGACAAGGTGGTCCTTCACCCCAGTCCATAGTTCTTTCTGAAAGTCATGTTGGAGTTTAACCTTAACTAGGTTATTAACCTTTCAGTGTATTTTACCAGTCTGACCTTCTGATGTCGAGCGTCTGCTGTATTCCTTGAACCTGTGGAAGGCGCTGTCTTATTTTAGGAGCACACGGCTGGAGTTGGAGGATAGGCTCACTAGCTATTTATCACCTACACTGAAGCCACCTTGGCAGATGCAGCAAAGCAAGACAGTTGCCAGGGGGATCACATCTTGTATCAACCACTGCTATAGGTTGGCAGATAGGGGGTCACCCTAGGGGCTTAGGGCTTTTTGTACTGGACAAACCACTGCCTCTGTGTCTGCTTCCAAGGATATCTCCATTGCAGAGATAGGCAGGGCTGCAACCTGGTCTAAAGCATACACCTTCATCTTTATTACAACATCGATGTAATGAGTCGTCAGGATGTTGCTTTTGAGTCCTCGGTCCTGTTAATTGTCAAATAGGGGTATGCACCCTGCCCACTTCCAGAAGACTGCTAGGAGTCTGCCATTATGTGGATAGTGAACTGTATCCACGCCTTCAGAAATACAGGCTGCTCACCTCTAACAGTAGTTCTAAGAGTGATATACAGTTCACATCCACATCACCCACACAGCCTCCCAGGCAAGTGGCACCCGATCCCTGCTTCCAGTGTGCAAGATCTGACATCATAGGGCGGAGCAAGAGGATACACCATAGAGTTCTATAGGTAGATGAGTGGCTACAGTGCAGACTCACGCTGGCTCCCTTGAAGCTGCACGTCTGCCATATTACCGCAGGATTGAGGTGCCAGAAGATAGCAGGAACCACATGGTGTGCAGTGGGTAAGAGCGAGAATGCTGTGGCCAGACCCCAGAAGTAGGCTGCTCCTGTGACTCACTCACTCTCACCCAGGTCCACAAGACATTGTATTGCTTGAAACTTAGGTAGCTGGCACTGACACACTGATCTGATACCACTGCAGGTATCGCACTGCTGATATGTTTCTGTAAGAAGCACCATCGAAAGCATGGAAATGATGAAGCAGACGCACACTGTGGTGAAAAAAAACAAGGTATGCTTGTTTTTATTTTGCTTATATATGTAAGGAGTGCGTTCATTGCAGTGATGTCAGACCAGTATGCCAGTGCTGGCTGCCTAAGTTTCAAGCAATACAATGTCTTGTGGATCTGGGTGAGAGGGAGCGAGTCATGGGAGCAGCCTACCTTTGGGGTCTGGCCAACAGCGTTCATGCTCTCACTGCACACCACGTGGTTCCTGCTATCTTCTGGCAGCTCAATCCTCCGGTAATGTGGTGGATGCCCGGCTTCAAGGGAGCCAGTGTCAGTCCGCACTCTATCCTCTCTCATCTACCTATAGAATTCTATGGTGATGTACCACCCGGGTTGTGGGGGGAGCTTAGCCTGAAGACATTCCAATGACTCTTTTGTCTCAGGGAAAACAGCCAATGTGTGTTTGTGAACTGTATTACCACTCTTAAGAGTACGGTTACAAGTGAGTAACCCATATATTTTGTCTAGATAAAATAAGAGAATAGGGAAGCTTCAAAAGCAGCTCTCCTTTAAGAACAGGAAAAAAATGTGCTTAGTTAATATTATAAAAAAGAAAGTGTGTAGAACAAGCTTGGGTTTTCACACTCATGGAGTTAGTTAGTCTCCATGTAACTTCACTATCCGACTTGCTTTTTTTGCTTCTTTGCACACCATAGCATCCTTAAGCAATAAGGCACAACAGGGTGTGAGTTATTGAGGGTTTACCCACGCCTTGTGTGGTATGTCACAAGGCGCAGCAGTGACTTAACCACACAAGAAGTGGGTAAATCCCCAATAACTCACACCCTGGAGTGCCTTATTGCGATTATACAATGGACCCATATGTTAAATAAATGTAAAAATGTGTTTATGTTTTTATAAATGCACTTCCTCAGCCGTGGATAATGCAGGATTTACTCATGGCCATGTGACATGTTTTGACCAGTCAGGTTGCAGGATTTTCACACACCATTGTATAATCTGTATTTATTTATACACTTGTATTTGATTTCTACGATTTATATCACTTCACACTTTTTTTTGTTACTGTTATACTGTGTTTTATCCCATGACCCTCACCCCTAGGTGCAACCTGAAACAGGCTGGTCCTAGCTCAGCAAGTCCTTTTAGCCAGATATTGTTAAGAGCTAGTAGCACCAAAAATAGTAGCAAGTTCTTTTTTATTTCTGAAGTATTTCTTTTTCCATTTGCTCGTTAGAAGGTTTTCTGCCTGTTAGTATTAGGTGTCATGTGAAAAGCAGTATTTTAACTAGTGGCCGACATACCTAGTTCTGTCATGCTCCACGTTGTTAATGAGTAATAACAACAACTGGGTACAGTGCACCCCTACCAGGGGAATGGCACAGCCCAAGTTTTAGAATGTTGGGCATATGAGGATTTCATGCAGCAGCAACTCCCCAGTTAAGTTGTGCCATTCAAAGGGGACAAAGCTACTTTCCTTTCAAGATTCAAGACTTCTTTGGGGCTGTAATTCTGCACAGCAGGTTGGGGCTACCTGTTTTTCAGGGAGCACCTCTAAATTAAAATTATGCCTGTTAAGCTGCAACTTTCAAATTGAATAACCTACAATCTTACTTCAAGAGGAAGCGCTTGCAGCAGGTAACACATGTAGGACTGACGCCACCTGGCAGCAGATCTCTGCACTTCTTTTATTCAGCAATACCAACGTGGGACCACCCACCCCTGACGTCACCCAGTATAAAGGCAGGTGGCGGTCCCCATGTACTCCAGTTCTTTCCCGCCGCAGCAACACGTTAGCTCTCTGCTCTCTTAACAGTTCCTCAGCCTTAGAAATTTTTTCTACCGTCTCGCTTCAGCGATCCTTACGACGTATGTCTTCTCCACCGACCGGGCACCGTAATAAGTGCTCTTGTGGGAAGCAGATCCCTTCCAAGGATGGACATTCAGTCTGCCTTTTTTTTTTCGCCTGAGCCCAGACCACGACACCAGCACCTGTACCCACTGCCAGAACTTCAACAGCCGGACCAGGATTCGGAAACAGAAGTCTCTTCAGGCTGACCTAGCCCAATAACATTTGGCCCAGATGCAGCAGGAGACGTCCTCTGGGAGGGAATTTCATTCCCCCTCTCCAAAGAAGAAACAGAAGGGAGAAGCGCCACCACCGGGCCGGGATCGTTTGCCCTCCAGACCCAGGTCTTCCAGCTCCCTGGTCGCTGCGGCCATGAGGCCTGGCTTACCTCTCTCTCAAGCCTCCCGCCTTAGCTTCTCTTGCTAAGGGGTCTTCCCTTCAGCCTATAAAAATTAGGCCCCCGGACTCTGGTTTCGCAGCAGTAAAAAGGCCTTCAGACTCCGGTTCTGCAGTGGCTAAAAGGCCCTCGGACTCCAGCTCCTCGGTGCCTAAGAGGCCTTCTGACGCTGGCTCCGAAGCGACTAAAGGTAAAACCTCCTCCCAATCAGCCTCTGCCGATCCCCGGGAGTCTAAACTGTCTGCGGGGCACTCCTCTTCCAGGGTTTCATCCCTGCCCCCTAAGCACAACTCCGACTGGCGTCCATCCACATATTCTGACCGACGCCCCTCAGACAAGCCCCGCAAATCTGCTGACAGGCCAGTCAAGGCCTCTTCGCACTCTGACCACCCCCACCCTTCCCTCGATAAGGGACGTCCGTCGTACAAGGCTTCTGGCCTGGCACCGGATAAGCCACCCACCGTACCTCTACTGTCATCGGTCCCCCCAACGTCCCCTGCCCAGTAGCCCTGACACCTCTCTGAAGGATCTTACCAATGCCTCTCCAAGGGACCATACACCGGTCCACCCAGCGATGGTACTGCCAAACTACCACCATCACCACCTATTAGACCAACACCAGATCCAACTGACGCCGGTTTGGGAGAAGGCAGACCGACATCACCTCCAAAACCTGGGTCTCTGAAGCTGGGCATGTCTCAGGTGAAGGAACTTTTCACCTATTGGTGGGAGACTGTCAAGCAGGATTTGGTTTCCCCTCCTGCTTCCACGTCTAAGCCTACTCCCATCACCCCTGAGCCAGATGTTCAGGTCACCCAAGTTTCATCCTGGAATGAGGGGGATAAAACCCCCACTAGCCCCAGGAAGCACAAAGATAAGCGCAGGAGGACCAGATCTCCTTCCTCCTGCTCTCCTTCACCCAGAAGACCCAAACATTAGAAGAGAGGACATTCCTCCTCCTCTTCTTCAGAGGACTATGGAGAGTCCGAACCTTCCTACCCTGGTTCTGACCCCGATTCGCTTCCTGGTGATACAGAGGAACAGCCAAAATCTCCACCCGATGACCCCAGGTTCATGTAGGTCATGAGGCACATACAGGAGAACATTTATTTATTTAATTTTGGTGACCAGGTAGGCCCACTGAGCCCCGGAGGTCCCTTTTTCAGGGGCGACCTGGGATTACATGATATACTGTAATAGGATATACAGTGAGAGTACAATAAATAAATTGTAGCAGTTGACACACATCATAGCAGTAACAAACGTGGGATGGGATACAGAGGCCCTAGACCCAGAATGCTTGTGTCTGGCAAAGTATTTGTGCCAGAAGGACCCCAAGACGGTGGTTATCCCCTCATTAATGGATACCTTCCAAGATGTCACCCTTGCCACTTGGAAACATCCACACGCTTCCTCTGCAGTGCCCAAAAAGGCAAATCGCCTGTACCGGGCCCCCAAAGACCACTCTTATCTAGCCGAACATCCCACAGCTGATTCCGTGGTTATATCGGCTGCACATGATCATTCGAAGGGGCCTATGCACCTAAGTAACCAGCCACCAGACAGGGAGTCTAAGCAGCTGGATTCTTTAGGGCGTAGGGTGTACTCGTCTGCCACCTGCAGCAGCATACGCATCCTCAGTGTTTTGACGCACATGGTCCAGTTCCAGAATGCCCTTTGGGACCAAGGACTGGACATCCTGCAAGGCATGCCCGACTGCCCTCAAAAGGCAGAGCTTGCTAAACTTTTGCAGATGGACTCGGATGTGGGTACTCGCATCCTCCGAGCAGCGTATGACTCTGCAGACACCTCAGCGAGGTCAGCTGCTACCGGAACTTGTCTTGGGCGCCATTCCTGGCTCTGGGTCTCAGGGGTTCGACCCAGACATGCAAACTGTCCTTCTGGACGCCCCTTTCAGAGGCTCTGTGCTCTTCGGCAAAGACACAGAGAGGTCATAGTTAAACTGCAGGACTCCGGAAAAGCCATCCGTTCCGTGCAGTCTTACGTATTGCCCGAAATGGGAGCATTTTCACTGGCCCCGTTTTCGTGGCAGAGGGGGACATCAACCTCAGCAGCCCTATGTTCAGTCTCACATGCAGCGGGGAGGCTTTGGTAGAAGAGGTGGGTCCAGAGGTGCTACCTTGATCACCTCTAGACAGGCTGGACCTTCAGCCACCACCCTCCCTCCCCCTCTGGCTACCTGACTATCGAAGCGACCCCCCTCTCCCAGACCTGTCAGAAGAGCCGGTGGGAGATCGTTTCTCTCTTTGTGCCCAAGCCTTGAGAGAAGTGACCTCCGACCAGTGGGTCCTAAACCTCGTAAAGTTCGGGCACTCCATAGAGTTCAAGTCTTTACCCCTAGAAAGACCACCGCCCCCTCCCATTATCCGAGAGACCACAGAGCTACTATCAGACAGGAGATTCAGTCTGTCCTCTACCAGGAATGCTATAGAATATGTCCTGGAGGCAGAGGTAAACTCTGGTTTTTACACTCGCAACTTGCTGGTTCCCTTTCGGGCTGTTTTCTCTCAAATAAAATGCATTCTGCACTTTGATAAGCAGACTAAAGAGAAGCTGCCTGAAGCTCACCCTCCAAGCAAGGGGACTACTGTGCCCTTTCAGGCTGTTTCCTCTCAAGCAAACTGCATTCTACAGTTTGAAAAGCAGACTAAGGAGAAGCTGCCCGGAGCTCACCCTCCAAGTAAGGGGACTTCAGGCTTTTCAAACAACATGAAGTCTTGCTGTATTGTGACAATTGTAGTGATTCCCAACCTTTGAACTGCCCCAGCGAACAAAGAGTTAACTTTCTATGCAGGGCATAGAATGCTTAGCTTGAGCTCGGTTGAAGTCTCTGTCTGGAGTGTTTTGAACTTAAACCATCAGATTCTTTACTCCGTCTCACTGAACAGTCGCTCTGGAGATTTCTCCTTCAGCTTGGTTCAAAAGTCGGTTAAAGTTTTCAGTTTCGTCAGTTTTTAAACCGAAAAATGTATCCACATAGTCGGTTCAGTCTCTGTCTGTGGTGCCATGAGTACTAGACAGGAATTGTTCTGTTTTTCTGTGTGGCGCTTGTAAAAGTGCGGCTCGGTTTGGCTGAACCAGCCATTTGTCAGTGAAATTTGTTTGCTTACTTAGTGTGTGGTTACCAGTTCTTATCGGTTCTAAAAAAAAAAACGTGTTTTGAACTGTTTTTTTCCAATACCCGTGACATGGTTAGGAACCAATAAGGGAGTCTTGCCTGGCGGTTGCCGAAAAAAGGGTAAGTTTGGTTAGGTTGCCCATGTCTGAGAAACCCAAGAAAAAAAATGGGCCCACTGGGTTTCAACACTGCAGTGAGTGTGGGGAGGTCTTCGCTAAGGCTGATCCCCACACCACCTGTGTTTATTGTCTGGGGTTTGATCACCTCGATTCAGACTGCCAGATATGTAAAAACTTTCCCAAATCTACCCTTGAAAAGAGATTAGGTAGACTGAGGGAAAAGGAGGCCGAGAAGTCCGCTTACCCAGATGGCCAGCCCGGTTCGGTTTCGACCAAACCAGAAGGAGTGCCCTCTGACCAGGGTGATACTTCTTCTGGCAAGAGGAGAGCTGATTCCGAGGGATCAGTTCCGACAAAAAGAAAACACAAAGATAAATCGACTGGTTCGGATCCAGAGGTTCATGTTCCGACCACCGAAGAGATGGCCAGGGCGATTCAGCTTGTGGAATCTCTCCGTCCAGTTCCGACTGACCCGGCTCCTTCTGGCAGGGGTTCAGTTCGGTTGGCTCCCCCGGTTCAAGAGTATACCCTTGAAGATTTTATGAACGAATTTGAAGAGGAAGAGAATTTGAGGATGATGATGTAAGTGAAGGTCTGGATGTGCCTGTGGACGGACATCTCCCCAGACAGACCTTCAGGTGTTTCCCCTCTAGGCTTTCTGAGTCCCTTCTCACTTTATGTTTTACAGAAAGGTGGCTGAAACCCTCCAGCTTCCTATGCAGAGGAGGCTGTGGAAGATCAAGGAGCCTGATTATGTAGAGATGATGGACATCCCAGAGTCCAGGAGACTGTCTATTCCCCTCCATAAATCTTTTGAGAAACAGACACAAAAAATCTTAGTCTCCTAACACTATACCTCCTGTGGATAGAAGAATGGACAAAAGGTATACACTTTCAGGCTCAGACACAGAGTTCCTATATCAACAATGCAGCCATGTTGGGGTAGTGCAGGCTGCTGCCTGTGACAAGGCAAACATTCCCTTGGCTTCACACCCCCCTGACAAGAACTCCAGGAAGATTGATGCCATGGCAAAGAAGCAGTACATGGCATCTTCTTTGGGACTCAGACAGGCGAATTACATGGTCTATACAGCCAGGTACCAGAAGTCCAGGTGGGATACTGTACTGGCACTGGCTAAACAGGCCTCCCCCCAGCTAGCCAAGGAGCTGGAGGTGGTGGCTGCAGATGGGATTGAGGCATCTAAGGTTCAGTTTCATGCTGCTGTGGACTCTAATGATGTGTCATCAAGAGTCATGGCTACATCTGTGGCTCTTCGGATGATGGCTTGGCTCAGATTTACTAGCCTCTCACAGGACACCCAGGCTAAGGCCATGGATTTTCCTGTAGTGGGTAATTCTGTGTTTGGGGATTAGACAGAGAATTACATGAAGAAAATGGATGAGTACAGGACCACTTACAGGAGTGCTCAGGCCAAGGAAAGGCAGGCAACTCCTCAAAGGCAGCAGTCTAGGGGCAGGGGCAGGCCTTTTTGCCAAGCACCGGCCTTGTCTTCCTTTTCTCAGAGGGGGTTCTTCAGAGGGAGAGGCAGAAGGGGGATGAGCAGGGCTGCATCCACTCCTCAGCCTAAAGCCCCTGCCAAGCAGACACCCTGATGGGCCTGCCTGGGTCAACTCTTCTATTCCAGTAGGGGGCAGGCTGGCTTACTTTGTCCAGGACTGGATGTCTATTACATCAGACAAGTGGGTCCTGGAAGTAGTAAGCCAGGGACTGGTTCTCAGCTTCAAAAAATTTCCAAAGATGAGAGCCAGATCTTTTCCACCTGCAAATCTCTCAGAAACCCTTTCCCTAGAGGCAGAGGTTTCTTCTGTCCTAGCTTTAAAAGCTATAGAGAGAGTACCTACCCTACACTGGCGCAAAGGACTGTACTCCAGTTACTTCCTGACCCCCAAAAAGTCAGTGGAGTGTCGACCTATCCTAGATCCAAGATATCTAAACAAACATCTTTTAAAACCAAAGTTCAAGATGATAACTCTGGGAATAATCCTTCCCTCTCTAAGGCCAGGGGACTGGCTAGCCTCCCTGGACCTCAAAGATGCCTACTTTCACATTCCCATCAGGTGCTCCCACAGAAAGTACCTCAGGTTCGAGTTGCCCTCAGGCCACTATCAGTTCAGAGCAATGCCCTTTGGCCTAACTTCAGCCCCTAGAGTTTTCACAAAGTGCCTGGCAGTAGTAGTTGCCTTTCTAAGAAGGCAAAAGATTTCCATTTTTCCTTATCTGGACGATTGGCTAATAGTGGGTCAGTCTCCAGACCAAGTCAAGTCTCACCTACAAGTGACCCAGCAAGTGCTCAATTCTCTAGGATTTCTTCTCAGCCTTCCCAAGTCAGTTCTCGAACCAGTCCAGTTTCTTACCTTTATAGGGGCAGAACTGGGCACACTCAGAGCAAGAGCCTTTCTTCCCCTAGAAAGGGAAAAGGTTCTTATGGAACTAGCTTCTTCCTTCAGCCTTTGGGTATCTCGACCAGCAAGGCATTTCCTCCAGCTCTTGAGCCACATGGCAGCTTCAACAGCAGTGGTCCAAGGGGCAAAATTCCAGATGAGGGATATTCAGTTCCACCTGAGAGCTTTCTGGTCTCAGAAAAAGGATTCCCTTAACAAACTGATCCCAGTGACTCTGACCTTGATCCAAGCCCTCCAATGGTGGCAGGATCAAGACAATTTAAGACAAGGTGTTCCTTTTGTTGCTCAGCCTTGTTAAGTGGTCCTTACCCCGGATGCTTCTCTCCTGGGCTGGGGAGCCCACCTGCGGTCCCTTACTGCCCAGGGGCTGTGGTCCCCCCAAGAGTCCCTTCTCCACATCAATCTTCTAGAGCTCAGGGCAGTTTTTCTGGCTCTAAAAGCGTTCTCACGGTCAGTACAGAACAAGGTGGTTCAAGACAGAACAGACCACCACCACCACCACCATGTGGTACATCAACATGCAGGGAGGCACTCGGTCCATGGCCTTGTGCACAGAAGCCATGAAGTTGTGGTCCCTGGCTTATTCCCTGCAAACCTCTCTTGTAGCAGTTCACCTTCCAGGCAAGGACAATGTGCTAGCAGATGCACTAAGCAGGATTTCTCAGAGCCATCACGAATGGTCCCTGGATCCTCAGGTGTTGAAAGTGATTTTTTTCAAGGTGGTGCATTCCAGAGATAGATCACTTTGCAGCCCCAGACAATCACCAACTCCCTCTCTTTTGTTGCAGGCCTCCAGTCCTGGGCTCAGTCCCTCTGGACGCCCTGATCCTGAATTGGGAAGGGAAGGGAAGCTTCTGTATGACTTTCCCCCCTTCCCACTCCTGTTCAAAGTTTTGGTAAAAATAAGGTCTCAACCTTGCAAGGTGATTCTGATTGCTCAGATTGGGCCAGACAGCCCTGGTACCCCTGTCAGTCCATCTTCCCTGTCTCTTCCCAGGAATTACAACCTGTTAACATCCTCTCAGGGAAGGATTTGGTACCCCAATCTTCAGTCTCTCAATCTCAACGCATGGCTCCTGAAGAGTTAGAGTTTGCAGATCTGCATCTTTCCCAAGGGGTTCTGGATATCCTCAAGGCTTCTCGAAAGCCCTCCACCAGAAAGACATACAACTCCAAATGGAAAAGATTCAGCATTTGGTGTTCTAAGAAGCATGTTTCTCCAGACACTGCTGAATTGCCTATGGTTCTGGATTATATAGTCCATCTTAATGGCCTAGACCTCAGGCCAGCTACTCTCAAGGTACACTTGTCGGCTGTCTCTGCGTTTTTGTCTGTGGGGAAGTCTTCCTCACTATCTTCCCATCCTGTGTTCTGTAAATTTTTTAAAGGATTGCTTCACACCAATCCTCCTCCTTGTAGAGAACCTGCCTCGGCCTGGGATTTGAGTGTTTGCATTGCTCAACTTATGCAACCCCCCTTTGAGCCTATGTCTTCAGCAGAGCTTAAGTATTTCACTTGGAAAACTGTGTTCTTGGTAGCCATTACCTCTGCCAGGCATATCAGTGAATTGCAAGCCCTGTCAGTGGAACCTGATTTTATCTCATTTCACAGGGATAAGGTGGTCCTTAGAACCAATAAAAGGTTCTTGCCCAAAGTGGTTTCAGACTTCCATTTAAACCAGTCTATGTCTCTCCCTGTTTTCTTCACTGATCATTCTCCCTCAGGAGAGAGGAGGCTACACAGTTTAGATGTCAAAAGAGCCCTTAGTTACTACATACCAAGGGTCACAGGTTTGACTCCCTCCAGTTGTTCTTCACTTATGGAGAAGTGGGGAAGGGCAAGCCTGCCACCAAAAGATGTATTGCCAGGTGGATTGTGTCTTGTATACAATTCTGCTATGAAAAGCTGGGAAAAACTCCACCCTCAGGCCTGAGGGCTCATTCCACAAGAGGTACAGCTGCTTCCCTGGCTGCTTCCAGGGATATCCCTCTCTTAGAAATTTGTCAAGCAACCACCTGGAAAACAGTCCATACCTTTACCAAGCATTACTCTCTGGATATCCAGGCTAGGAGTGATGCTCGGTTTGGCACAGCAATACTTCAGAGCCTATTCCCAAAGTAGGTTCTGTCCCTCCTCCTTGAAGGTACTGCTTGGTAGTCTGCAACTGTCAGAATACAGCAAGACTTCATGTTGTTTGAAGAAAAAATTACTCACCTTAGTAATTATGTTTCTTCTAATGGAGTCTTGCTGTATTCTGACCTCCCTCCCTGCCTCCCCTCTCAGAACCTGTTTTGGGGAAGTAGATGGGCAGGTGCAGTGTTGCACCCCAGGGGTGTTTTTTTGCTGTACCCTCCTCCTTTTTGTTTGGGTGCTTGCTTATTATTGTTATTTTTAGTACATTGGGTTTTGTTTTTGGGTTTCCTGACTTAAGTCTTCCTTGGGAATCCAAAACTTTTTTCAGCCAGTTGGCTAGTAAGAATTTTTACAATTTCCACATAGAATTTTTAGTTAGTTGGGCTCGTAAGAATCTGACGGTTTAAGTTCAAAACACTCCGGACAGAGACTTCAACCGAGCTTGAGCTCAGCATTCTATGCCCTGCATAGAAAGTTAACTCTTTGTTCTCCGGGGCAGTTCAAAGGTTGGGAATCACTGCAATTGTCAGAATATAGCAAGACTCCATTAGAAGAAACATAATTACTAAGGTGAGTAATTTTTTCTTTCCTCTAAAGCAAACTGCATTCTGCAGTTTGATAAGCAGAGTAAGGAGAAGCTGCCTGAAGCTCACCCTCCAAGCAAGGGGACTACTGTGCCCTTTCGGGCTGTTTCCTCTCAAGCAAACTGCATTCTGCAGTTTGATAAGCAGACTAAGGAGAAGCTGCCCGAAGCTCACCTTCCAAGCAAGGTACGGGTTGGAACTCTGAATTTTGGCATCTACCCCTTGGGGAATCTCACTTGCTCCCATTTTCCAGTGTTACTCACACTATGTGCAGCAATCCAGAAGTCTTCTGGGAACTGCTGCCAAGAAAGTAATGCTAGAACTGATCTCTGCTTGAAATGTTTTTGATTTCTCACTTTAAGTAATGTTTAGTCTGATGTAGAGATTTCTTAGAGTTGATTTAAGTTTTGAGAGAGGTTTTAAGGTAGTGTGATGCTATCTGCCCTGTGGCCCTTCTCTTAGAGCTGTAAGTCTTTGGGCTGCACCCTTGACCTCTGTGTCCCATTGAGGCTGCTGCAGTGCCCCCTCCAAACTTGCATCAGAACATCCCTGCCTGTTCTTTTCCATTAGCAGATTATATATTTTAGCCACTAGAGGGCTCAGTTATAAGCACACTTACCCAATCCAACCCAATACAAAACAATACCTGTCTCATTTCACTTAATGTGTGGTCAGTTTATCACTATTCATCAGTCTTTGCCCCCTTCCTCTTCTACTGGTTGATACTGATTGATTGGCCACACCCAGCCAAGTTCCTACCCAATCCTTCTGTGTGCTTCTACTCCGCCTTAGAGCTACTGATCTGCACACCAGGCTTGCTGTCTCTGGCAGGCACGACACTTCCTAATCCTGTCTTCTCCTATCCACTTAACCATCTGTGTCCATAACTCTCCTAGCCCTCGTATTTGCAGTGCCATGGCACACTCCTTATACTCAAGCTTTTTCTTAATCCTATCCACCTTATCTATAGTGGCTGACCACAACAAAGAACAAGGATCAGGTCTACCTCTGGAAATTTCCAATCCTGTAAGCGGAACCTCATTCCACTGCACCTCCCCTTATTTAACATGTCCACCTCCCTTTATCCTCTGCCCATATCCTTCACCCTTACACTTTCAGCTCCCTTCATATATGTCAATCAGAGCACTCTCCTTAGCTTTCCTTCGCTGCTGCCCTAACATTACGTTGAACCCATCATCACCTTGCGGAAGGTCGCAAAGGAAAAAAGTGCTCCTATCCTGCAAAAACTGGATCAAGAAACTGCTTCTCTTGCTCTTTCTCTGTTCAGGTAATGTGGAGCTAAACTCTGGACCACTATTACCACTTGCATCTCCCGCAGAATTTGCATCTGCACCCGGACCTAAGTTAATGTTAGTCAACTTATTGAGCCTTGCAAAAAAGTTTTGATCAGCTCCAAGTATGGGCTGCCCATACAGAGATGGACCTCATTATTATAACTGAATCTTGGCTCAAAAAGTTAAACAGTTGTCAACAAGTCTCCCTTCCTAGCTACAATCTGCACAGGGCAGACAGGGAAGCCAGAGGGGGCGGTGTGGCCATCTACACTTAATCCAAGTTTACAGTCAGTGATATTCACTGTAAATCTAAACCCAAGGAGTATGAAATCATATCTCTCAAATTACATCTTCCATCCACGGAATGTCTCACTATTACTGGTGGTTATCGCCCCCATCTGGTGGCACTGACATCCTCACCATACTTAAATCCTTAATCGCCTCTGCCAACACTGAAACTTTAATACTTGGGGATTTTAGTATGGACTGGCTTACTCCCAAGTCGCACAGCCTGAAATCCTTCTGTGACAGTCAGCATAGCCCAGTTGGTTGGTGAACCCACTAGAACCAATACATCCAATCCCGACAACAGTTCTCTCCTCGATGTCATACTTTCTATGTATTCCCACAAAATTCTTCACTCTGCAGTCTTCCACAATGACATGAGTGATCATGGGGTGGTTGTTTGTACAATATCTCAAATTATAGCCCAACAGCAACCAACACTCATAACTAGGTGGTCCTTTCACAAGTTTAATGTATCAGACTACTTATCCGACTTGAGCAAAATTAGATGGCAAGACCTCTACCTTGCCAAAACGATCGATGAGGCAGTCACTGTCCTTAATGACAACCTCACCGCACTGGCCAACAAGCATGCCCCTTTGATCAAAGTCAGGGTGCATAAAACATCCAACCCATGGTTTACATCAGATCTCAAGGCAACACTCCTACACCGTGATAAACTCTAGGCTAAGACTAGAAAATCCAAAAGCCTAGCTGACTGGCAAGCATTCAGAGCAGCTAGAAACACCTGCGTTAAACAAACCCGTGCAAGCAAAGCCAACTATTATGTCTCCACCCAGGCAAAAGGGAATTCCCAAAAAATCTGGAAGACACTCAAGTCCATCGAAGGTCAGCCTGTAGCCCCCTCTGTAGATCCTCAGCAATGGTAGGGCTGTGGAAAACAGCTGCTTAATCCTCGAAGAAATCAACATCACTGTAACTGCTGGCCTAGCTTTCAACTCTTCACTTTATGCAGCCTGTGGTAGCAACCAAGACTGTAATAACATTGACTCGCAAACTTTGACCTGCCCACTCCAGTTGTGCCCGCTTAGCTATAAAGAAGTAGAAGATTCACTTCTTAACATAGACATTCGAAAAAGTGCAGGGGACAATGGTCTAGAACCTTTTTTTCTTAAACTAGGCTATCGTGACCTCACCACACCTATCCTCCACATATTCAATCTTTCCATTTCCACTGCCACTGTTCCATCCTGCTGGAAATCTGCCCAAGTGCTCCCATTATTCAAGTCAGAGGATCCATGTGACCTAAACAACTATAGGCCAATCTCAATCTTACCTGTCCTCTCCAAAGTCCTTGAAAAGCTAGTTTACTCCCAAATGAAACTCCATATCGTACCATCTTAAATCCTCAACCCTGCGCAATCTGGCTTCTGGCCCAACCATAGTACAGTCACTGCTCTAGCCAAAGTTACCAATGAATGGATCACAGCCATGGACTCCAAGAAAGTTACTGGTGCAGTATTTTTAGATCTCATCGAAGCGTTCGACACTGTCAACCACAATCTGTTAGTCTCAAGCCTAATGAAAGTAGGCACCACCCCCCTTGCTGCCCAGTGGTTTACCAGCTATGTATCTGGAAGGACCCAGAAAGTAAAAGCTGGTGGCCTCTTTTCTGCATCCCTCCCAGTTGTCAGGAGAGCCCTGCAAGGCTCCATATTAGGTCCCATCCTCTTCTCTCTGTACATCAATAACCTTGATACACATATATCCCAGTCCCATCTGCATTTCTTTGCTGATGATACTGTACTGTATACATCAGGCCGTACACTGGCTGAAGTGAGGGATGTACTCCAAGCCAACTTTGCACAACTAGAAATCAACCTAATCAATGCCAAACTACTCCTCAATGCCAAGAAAACTAAGGCCATGATCTTTGCCTCAAACACCACCTACACTTCCCTTGCAAACACACACAAAGAATTCATCACTACCTCCCTAGGTGAACCCCTTGAAATCACCTCCAAATTCAAATATCTTGGTATGTGGCTAGGTTTCTTCTTCCGTAACAAGTCCCTCTTTCCATCGGATACCAGAACTAGGCTGGTCCAGGCCACTTTCTTGCCGCTACTCGACTATGAAGATCTAATCCATTCCTCTGCAGTGACCTCAGGACTCAACAAACTAGACGTCCTCTACCACCGCGCCATATGGTTCATGACAAACCTACCCTACCGAACCCACCATTGTGATTTGTACCTAGCAGCTGGCTGGACATCACTGTCAACTAGATGCACGCTTCATGCTGGTATCTGGACTCTTAAGCTACTCCTGAACAAGGTTCCAAACTATCTCACAGCCCTTTTCCATATTTCCCATAGTGCCTACTCTCTTAGTAAAAATGACTTCCTCCTTCTCGATGTACCGAGAACTCACACCTCACTCGGCAAGCAGGCCATATCAAGCGTACTCCCAACTATCTGTAACCAGCTCCAAGGTGTACTGAAGCTTCCCGGTACTGTCCCTGTCAGCCTATTTAAATGGTTAGCTGCAGCAAAAATAAGAAATGTGCAACTGCTTCTAAATCCTAGCTCACTGCGCTAACCCTAGCCCACTGCTTCCTCTTACTTACCTAGAAATTAGCTGCCTTGATACTCCGAAACAATCACTTTGTACCTTTTTTCTGTACTTGTATTTTTCTGTCATTTTTATGCAACATGTTAATGCTTGCCCATAATTCTGTACTTGAATTTGTACTGTTTTTTTGATTATGCAATCTGTAACTACCTGTCTGTGTCAACGGACCTCCTTGTGAATGAGCTTGCTCAATGGAGTTTTCCTACAATAAACCTGAACTTGAAGAAGTCGGGGGGACTTGAGGCCCATTCTGGATCTCAGCGATCTCAATCGGTGGGTCTCCTATTGGAGATTCCGAATGATCTCTCTTCCAAATCTCCTTCTCTTCCTTTCGGTTGGGGATTGGATGTCTTCCCTGGACATGGAGGATGCATATCTGCACATGCCCATCTGCAGACATCATCACAGATTCCTGAGATTCAGGTTCAAAGGTCAGTCCTACCAATTCAAGGTCCTACCCTTTAGCCTTTCCTCTGCCCCCAGGGTCTTAACAAAATGCCTTGCCGTTGTCGCAGCAGTACTGCACAGAAAGACATTTCCTGTTTCTCCATCTAGACGATTGGTTTCTGTTGGCACCATCCAGATCTCATCTTTGGGAGACCATCCTGGACACACTCTCCCTCTGTCCGCGCCTGGGGATCACAGTGAACCCAGAAAAGTCACAGCTCCTTCCTTCCCAGCATCTACAATTTATAGGAGCCCTACTGGATACCTCCTTGGGGAAGGCCTTCCTACCTTCCGACAGAGCAGAGCACCTCAGGTCACTAGCAATCCAAGCTTGTTCAGCATCTGTCATCCTGGTCAGAGCCATTCTTCGGCTTCTGGGACACATGGCAGCCACCATAGTTTCAGTCCCCCCTTCACTAGGCTGTGCACGTGCACCATTCAGTGGATGCTTCGCGTTCAGTGAGCCCAAACCAGGGATGACTTGGATTTGCCTGTCCAGATCACATAACCAGTTCGTTGAGAACTCTGCTGGTGGGGGTCCCCTCAGAATCTCTACAGAGGCCTCCCTTTTCCAGCCAGACTCACCTACCCAGACTCTCACTACAGATGCGTCTGGGACAGGATGGGGGGATCATCTGGGGATCCACAGGACTCAAGGGCTGTGGTCCCCATTAGAGGAGAACCTGCACATCAGTGTGCTTGAGCTACAAGCTGTCCTGTACTCTCTGCAGGCACTCAGTCCATTCCTACCTCCTGGCCACCTTCAGATTCAGACGGACAACACCTCCATGCTGTTCTACGTCAACAAGCAGGGAGGCACACACTCTTATCCCCTGTGTCGGGGAAGCCATGAGAGTGTGGGACTGGGCAACAGAGCATCAGCTCAGTCTTATTGGCAGTCCATGTTCCAGGTTCTCTGAACGTGGTTGCAGATGCTCTCAGCTGAGCCAAACCATTAACTCACGAGTGGTCCCTGCTACAGTCAGTAGCAGACACCCTGTTCACCAGATATGGGATGCCAGAATTGGACCTGTTTGCATCTCAGTGCAACACAAAACTGCCCAATTTCTGCTCGCTCTGTCCCAAGTCTGGAGCTTTCTAGCAAGACGCATTGTCCCTATCCTGGAAAGGGAGGTTCCTTTATGCATTTCCTCCCTTCCCCCTCTTGCAGCGGGTTCTGCTCAAAGCCCAATCAGAGGGTGGTCATGATCCTGATGGCCCCTCTGTGGCCCAGACAGATTTGGTTCCCACTGCTCAGGCATCTGACAGTGGAGCCTCCATGGCCCCTTCCACTCTAGGGTCAGCCACTCTCTCAGCAACAGGGGGCTTTGGTCCTTCCCAACTTACGCTCCCTCCACCTGCATGCTTGGCTCCTCAGGACCTAGCGAAGCTCAGATTTGGAGTATTGGATGAGGTAGCTCAAATCTTGGTTGAGGCGCAGAAGCCCATTACCAGGGCCACTTATGCCATGAAATGGAAACGCTTTTGTCTGTGGGCCACAGCCAGTAGTTTGGATCCTCTGGTCTGTCCGGTCAGCTCTGTCTTACAATGCTTGTTATCCCTTTTGCAGTCAGGTCTCAGTTACTCCTCCATAAAAGTACATCTGGCCGCTATTTCTGCCTATCATCACTGCATCCATGACAGGAGAGTGGCTCAATTGGAGGTAGTTAAAACCTTCCTTAAGGGGATCCTGCATCTCCGTCCCCCTGTTCGGGATCCTGTTCCTCCTTGGGACTTATTGCTTGTTCTGGAAAGGCTTATGTTCCACCATTTGAACTGGCTATGAGTTGTGAGCTTTGTTTCCTCTCCTGGAAGACGTTGCTTTTTGGTAGCAGTCACCTCTGCTAGACGCATTTCTGAGCTTCATGCTTTGATGTGTAGAGAACCTTATCTGATTTTTCACAAGGCTAGGGTGGATCTCCGCACCAATCCAAAATTCCTTCCTAAAATAGTCTTGGAGCTTACTCTTAATGAGTCGGTTCAGCTTCCGGTTTATTACCCGGAACACTCCAACAGGGGTGAGGCACGTCTGTACACCTTAGATGTGCATAGAGCTTTGAGCTGTTACCTGTCCAGAACCAAAGAGGCCAGGCAATCGGATCAGCTTTTTGTGTCCTTTGCAGACAGGTCCTTGGAGCGCCTGATTACCAAATGCTTTCATGTTGGTTGGTCAACTGCATATTCTTCTGTTATGAGAAGGGTGGGAAAACCCTTCCGGGTGCGGTTAGAGCACATTCCACCAGAGCGGTTGCTACTTCTTTTGCAGCACTCAGAGTGTCGGTGGCTGACATTTGTGCTACTGCCACTTGGCACTCTGTTCACACGTTCATCAGGCACTACAGCCTGGATATAGTTTCCAGGCATCGAGCAGGGTTTGGCCTTGCGGTTCTCCAGGGCCTTATCTCATGAGAGGTCTCTCTCCCTATGCGTGTCTACCTCTCCTTTCTCCCTGCCAAGGGTTGTCTTAAACTTTATACTGCTTGGGAATCATTCCTACATGTGTTACCTGCTGTAAGAGCTTCCTCTCAAAGTAAGATAGTACATAGAACATAGAAACATAGACTTTGACGGCAGATAAGGACCGCTTGGCCCATCTAGTCTGCCCATTTCCCTACCTACAGGATAGGCCGTAGATCCTAATTAACCAACAGCCTATTTCTTCCTACCCCCCACAAGAATTGCCTTATGTCTGTCCCATGCATTCTTGAATTCTCCCACAGTTTGACCCCACAACCTCCTCAGGAGGGCTGTTCCATGCATCCACTACCTCTCTGTGAAATAATACTTCCTCACATTGCCCTAAGACCGCCCTCCTTCTATCTTTAAATTGTGTCCCTTGTTATTGCAAGTCTCTTTTTCTGAAAGATGCTACCCTCTTGGACTTTGTTGATTCCACTGAGGTACTTAAATGTTTCTATCATGTCCCCCCTCTCCCTTCTTTCCTCAAGGGTATACATATTAAGCTCCTTTAGTCTCTCCTCATACGGCTTCTCTTGCAGACCCTGCACCATTTTAGTTGCCCTCCTCTGGACTACCTCTATCTTGTCTATGTCCTTGCGGAGATGGGGTCTCCAGAACTGGACACAGTACTCCAGATGGGGTCTCACCAACTGTCTGTACAGAGGGATAACAACTTCCTGTTTTCTGCTGCTGATGCCTCTCCCTATACATCTCAGTATACCCCAGCCCTCCCTACTGCCTTCTCACATTGCTTGCTAACCTTAAGGTCATCTGATATGATTACCCCAGGTCCCTTTCCTTTTTTGTTGTTGTTACTACCTCCCCACCCATTGTGTATTCTTCCCCTGGGTTCTTGTTTCCCAGGTGCATTATTTTGCACTTCTTTGCATTGAATCCTAGCTGCCATACTTCTGACCATTCCTCCAACCTTGCCAAGTCCCTTTCATCCTTTCCACGCTTCTTGTGTGAACAACCCTGTTGCAGATCTTTGTGTCATCTGCAAAAAGGCATACTTTTCCTTCCAGTCCCTCTGCAATGTCACTGATGAAGACATTAAAAAGGACTGGACCCAATACTGAACCCTGCGGTACCCCACTAGTAACCTCTCTTTCTTCAGAGTGGACTCCATTTACAATTACCTTCTGTGTCCTGTTGTGCAGCCAATGTTTTACCCAGGCTACCACCCTGGGACCCACTCCCAGGCTGGTTAATTTGACTATTAATCTTTTGTGTGGGACTGTGTCAAATGCCTTGCTAAAGTCTAGATAGGCCATGTCCACAGCCCTCCCTGGTCTACTGCTTTGGTCACCCAGTCAAAGAAATCTATTAGATTTGTCTAACATGACCTTCCTCTGTGAATCCATGCTGCCTTGGGTCCTGTGCTCCACTGGCCTCTAGGTACTCAACTATTCTTTCCTTCAGAAGTGACTCCATCACTTTCCCTACCACAGAGGTCAGACTAACAGGTCTGTAGTTTCCCACCTCTGTTTTGGTCCCACTTTTGTGAAGGGGAATCACATCCGCCTTCCTCCAGTCCTCAGGTACCACACCATCCTCCCATGATTTATTAAAGAGTAGCCAGTGGTTTCACTAGTTCCTCCCTTAATTCTTTTTAGAATTCTGGGGTGAATTCCATCAGGACCCATTGCTTTGTCCACCTTCAGTTTTAGGAGTTCTTGCAGAACCCTTTCTTCTGTGAAAGGACTGGAATCGACCCCCCTATCAAGAGTGCTTCTGTTAATTGGATTAGGCACTTCCCCCTCCTCTATTGTGAATACTGAGCAGAAATATTCGTAAGTTATGTAAGAACTTACCGTAACAGTAGATCTTCGAGAAAAGCTCTTGCAGCAGGTATGATTTTCCCTCCCTCCTCCCCCCGGGAGAAGGTCTCTCTGCTCTGATCTAACCTTCAGATTTTCAGTTGTAGGCTTAGTTGTTTGCCTTTGTTTTTTCTCTGTGGAGTTTGTTCTATCCACTGCTGTCCGCTTTTGGCCTGTCATTGGCGTACAAGAACTGGAGCACATGGGGACCGCCACCTGCCTTTATACTGGGTGATGTCAGGGGTGGAGCCAACGATGGGTGGCGGTCCCACGTCAGTACTGCTGGAGAAGAGAATTGCCAAGATCTGCCGCCAGGTGGCGTAGTTCTACTTGTGTTACCTGTTGCAAGAGCTTCTCTCGAAGATCTACTGTTACAGTAAGTTCTTATGTAACTGTACTTTTCCATTTCCCTGTGTGCTTTGGGAGCCTTTTCTGCCTTAAGGTGTTTTTTTTTTTTATTTTATTTTATTTTTTTCTTGAAATCTAGGATTACAAATACCTTTGAGCAGGAACTGCTTGTTTACAAAGGTTCCACATCGAAGGAATGGGGGGGTATACATACATACAAAGGTCAACATAATAATACATAGTTACACAATAAAAAGAAGTAAGAGACTGAGGCTTACGAAATTCCAGTAATTCAAAATGTGCCAAATGTTAGGTAGCATGACAGACCAGCCAAGGGCAATCTTAGAAATAAGCACTGCAGGTGAGAGGGAAGGGGGTATGCAGGCAGGGAGGTCATTGCCGGAGGGTAGAGGGTGAGGGTAAGCACTCTAATAGGGAGGGAGGGGAAGGGAAGGATAAAAGTTAGGAAATGCCCACGGGGAGGAAAGGGAGAGGGGGCAAGGGGGCAGGTAGGTAGAAGAGGGCAAGGCGGGGAGAGGTAGCTGTCAAGACTGAAGTGGAGGGCAGTGAGCGGTGGGCCGCGATTAGGCGAGGCAGTCACAACGACTAGTTGAAATGAGATGGTCTCTGTTAAAGTTTTAATGTTTTTATGAGTTTTAATGGTCTCTGTTAAAAAAAAAAAATTAGACAGAAGGTGCCAAAGGTAGGTAAAACTTAATTTTTTGGGTAGTGTAGGGTCTCTGAGGGGTCCTTCGGCTCTGGCGTCGGTTCCTGTTTCCCACCCCCTCCCCAAGCTCAGGTTTTGTTTCTCTCGTGGTTTTACAGCTAATGTGTGATTCTAGAGATGTGGATATGTTGTTTATCCACACTTATTGGCATGTCCCTTTCCCCTTTAAGAATCGTCGGAAGGTCTTCAAGCTGGCTCCTCCCACCCACTTGGGTTGTATAGCCCTCGGCTCTGCCCCATGACGCCAGATCTTCCTTTCCGCTGTAAGATTCAGGTTGCCTCCTCTTTGCTCTCGCTTTTTGTAGGCCCTGGCTTCAAAACTTTAGGTTATTCCAAAACTTCGACTCATTCGAGTTAGCGACGGTGATTCTTATCATTCCATCATGGAAGATAAATCTTTCCCCAGATTTCGCAGGTGCCTGTGCGGCCAAAAAATTGCAGGCATTTACTGTCTGGGTGTGGCCATGACACCAAGATTTGCGAGATGTCTCGCTTTTCACCCAAACGTTCTTGACGATTGTCTCGCATCCCTCAAATTGGTCAGGCCCGAAAAACTGAATCCTCCAGTGAAATCTAAAGAGGTTCAGTGGGCAGTCTCCACGGCTGCAGGATCTGCCAAACGGCTGGAGCGACTGTAGACCTTCGAAGGAGGAGCATCGCGGACCGCAGAGTCTTCCTCTCGGTCTTTTTTTGTTCCTCTCAGCTTGGGCTCTACCTTTTCGGGTTCCTTCTGAGAGTTGTGCCAATCTCTCCCCATTAAGGGCAAGGGACCTGCGGGCTCTCACTCCTCTCGGTCCCGTAAGAGGGATAAGGATCTGAATTAGTCTTCATTTTGGCGAAGACGCTCTTGGTATCGTGAGCAATCTCGGTCCCAGGAGCCAGCAGTATCGATTTCGGTCGAAATTGCCTCCTCTGCCGCTGGCTGCTCGGTCTTGCCATCTGGCCAATCGACAGAAGTCTCGATCGACGAAGTTGAGATCATTCTCGATCCCATCGATCTGTTGTCCCCCATTCTGGTCAATGACACTCTCAATAGGACCCCGGTCCTGTCATTTCCCGATGAGGAGACCCAGCCAGCTGGGGATCCTGTCGAGGAACCGGTCCCTGATCCCGGGAAGCCACCGATCCCAGCGATGTCTCCCGATCGACCGATCCAGGTCGAGATCTTGGACCACCTCGACTGACAGGCCGAGGAAGGCGCACAAGCGCTCCAAAAAGAGGCGACGCAGGGCCGGCCAGTGGTGCTGAGGGTTGAGGCGCTGGACGCCACACCACCCACGCCGGCGACCCGTGTTCAAGAGCAGACTGGGTTGTCGGGTGGGTCGGCTGGGGAGACGGGTTTGGTGCTCAACGACAGCTCTCGCTGCCTCTTGGAGAGGGATTTGGCCAATGCCCGATACTTGCACGACCCCGAGTGGAGGCTCGGGGAAATGCAAGCTCCAGTTTGGGAGTAGAGGGGTGGCCAATGAGCAGCCAGAATGTCGGCGTTTACGCCTTACGTCAGGGAGCCACGCGTAGCTCGGGGAGGGATGAAAACGAGAAACTGCCTGCCATAGCTAGGAAGATGGGGAGACTGAGGCCGTGCCCATGATCTGCCGGATCCCGACCAGCAGCCCTCGACTGATGAAATGTGAGTATCAGGGGCGCTTTCCCCCCGCCTCGTCCCCGCCCAGGGGTAAACCACGACAACATGGGGCTTGAGGGTCTGACTGGGTAGGGTTTCTGGCAGTGGGATGTCCACTTGTCTCCCCTGAAGGGTTGGAGGTGGCAGGCAAGGGAAAGAGATAAAGAGTAAAAAAAAAAAAAAAGGAGGAGACACCATCTGTCATCCTCGTCCTCCTCGGATGAGGAGAGGCTTCGGTGGAAGCTCCGCCGATGCTACAAGGATCTGATGTGGCAGCAGCTGATCCTGTCCGGGCAGAAGCCGACCACGGTCTCTACTCCAGCCAATCTTACTTCGAGATACAGGTTACACCATTAGGACTGAAGCCGGCAGGCGCCAGGACCCCATGGAAATTTTCTAGCTAGCAATCTTCAGCGGGGACCGCCTCCAACGTCGGTCCCGGCCCCGATGTCGGGCGTAGTACATAAGGAGGTGGTCCCCCCATAATCCTCAGTTCTTTTCCCACCGTCGACTCGCCAGTATCGGCCTCTCTGTCTCCTTTTCTAGCACGCGACGACCATAGAACTATGACGATTTTTGTCTTAATTTCGAATTTTGAACAACTGATGCCCTCTCCAACCACTTCTTTAGAGGGTCACCATACGAAGTGCGCCTGTGGCAAACCGATCCCCTTCAAGGATCCCTATTCAGCGTGTGTGCGCTGCCTAGGCCCGGACCACGACACCAAGGCCTGCTCCTTCTGCCAGGGCTTCAACAGTCGCACCAGGATCCGCCACCAGAAGGCACTTCAAGCGTTTCTCCTGGAAGAGAAACTCAAAAGCATGGACAAGGAACCTTCCTCCCGGGGAGAGCCTTCGAGCAAAACCCACAAGCACCGGGAAAAGGAGAGGTCCAGGTCTGCTGCGAGGGTCTCGGACTCCTGAAGCTCTGGCTCCAAATTGGACCGCTCTCCCTCCAGGGCTCAGTCGCAACCTCCCCCAGTCCAGGTCAGGTCATCCAGCGGTTCCTCCTCTCTCCAGCCTCTGAAGACTTCGAGGCCCTCTGCCTCCTCTACTCCTTCCAAGGCCTCGTCGAAGTCGGGTGAGTGCCATCGATTTTTCTCCCATCGCCAGGTCAGTCTCCCAACCACCCCGAGGTTCTGATCCAGCGCCCTGCAAAACCAAGGACCTGACGTCCCTCAAACAGACGTCGGACCCGACGTCGGCCAAACATCACCGGCGCTCACAGGAGCAGACGACACCCAGACACCCGTCGCCAGTCAGGTGTTCGCCTCCGAAGACGTCGGCCAGGGGACCGACGTCGGCTTCCCCGGAGAAGAGGACCGCACTTCACACCGCAGATGGCGGTCAGAGGGACTCCACCAAGGAGGATGCCACACAGCCCGAGGACCAGGCAGGCGACACCGGAGATGCCGGGCTCCCAAGGGAACCTTCCCCAGAACAGGAGACCCCTGTAGACCCGACGCCCGACCCCGGTGACAGGCCACCAGTGCCAGGCCCGTCGTCAGGTAAGAATCTTGCAGAGGTGAAAGAGCTTTTTACCTTCTGGTGGGACACCATCAAAAAAGATGTGGTCCCCGCACGTCCTCCTCCTACACCTACTACACCTGCTACTCTGCCTCCACCCACTCCTTTACCGCCTACGCCCCCTCCTCCACCTAAGGGGCCCGTAGGATGACCTCCATCCCCCAAGAAGCAAACACCACCTCCTGGGGTAGATCTTCAGAAAGGAGAAGGCCTCCCTCCAAATCCCCTTCAGGTTCACCCAGCCCCAAGAAACCCACACAACGCCGGTACACTCCGTCGGGGGAGGATTCCAGGTCGGACACTTCAGAGTGTTCCAGATCACCTTCTCCTCTCAGCATTCCCTCTTCTGACCCACACGACCTACCCAGGTCTCCTCCAGATGATCCCTCCTTCGCTGAGATCATGAGGCACATCCAGGAGAACATGGTGTGGGATGCTGAGGAGCTTGACCATGAGTGACAACGCCTTGCCTGCTACCTTCGGCAAAAAGACCCAAAGCCTGTGGTAGTGCCTCCCTTGGTGGATACCTTCGCGGACGTCACCAAGGCTGCCTGGAAACATCAGCATTCCACTCCCGCGGTGCCGAAGAAGGCTGACCACCTATACAAGGCCCCTAGGGAGGACCAGTATTTGGCGAACCATCCTCTGGCTGATTCCCTGGTCATCACTGCTTCGCATGACCGGTCTCAGAGACCTCAGTATTTGAGCACCCAGCCACCGAATCAGGAATCCAAGCAATTGGACGTCCTGGGAAGGTGCACGTATGCGGCTGCTACTTGCGCCATCAGGTCACTGAACTACCTGACCCATATGGTTCAGTTCTAGAACGCCCTATGGGAACAGGGTCAGGACCTGGTTGAGAAGATGCCCGATGGCAAACACAAGGAGGAGCTCTTGAACCTCCTCCACGTGGGTTCAGATGTGAGGACCCAAGTGCTCAGAGCTGCATATGATTCTGCGAACTCTTCAGCAAGAGCTGCAGCCTCAGGCGTTTGTCTCCGGAGACACTCTTGGCTCCGTGTCTCCAGATTTACCCCGGACATCCAGAAAAACATCCTAGATGTCCCTTATAACGGTGAGGTCCTGTTTGGTGAAGCCTCCGAAAGAGTAATCACCAAACTCCAGGATGCAAGGAAGGCAGTCTGATCTGTACAAGCTATGTACAGGTCTCGGCCTTGTTCCTTTCGTAGGAACCAGGGCCGTCTTCATGGCCGGCTACAAAGGCAACAGCAACGTTCCAGTCAGCAGCAGAGGGGCACTTTCACACGCAAGGCCCAGGCCAAGTCATCCCCAGACAGAGGCCAACGATTTTCAATGTCGACCCAGCCTGCAGGGTCAAACGCTGCCACAGCCTGACTCCTTCCTGGCCTCCGCCCCCCCTCAGGATCAATGGGAAAAGAAAGTTGGGGGTCACATCGCACGCCACTTTCCAGGGTGGTAATCGATCACCACTGACAGGTGGGTTCTGCAGCTGGTCAAAAAAGGCCATTATATAGAGCTTGTAGGCAGCCACCTACAAGACCTCCCCTGCTTTCCCGTTATTCAGGCCAGCATGCCCTGCTCATACAGCAGAAAGTGCTCGCGCTTCTGGAAAAGGAAGCCTTAGAGCACATTCCAGAGAACTAGAGAGGACTAGGGTACTACTCTCACTTCTTCCTGGTTCCAAAGAAAACAGGGGACCTCCATCCAATACTGGGCCTCAGCGACCTCAACCTTTCGGGCACTTACAAACGCTTCCACATGGTGACCCTTCCAGGCCTAATTCCCATGCTGAAGCAGGATGCTTTTCTGGTGTCTTTGGACATGCAGGATGCCTACCTGCACATTCCCATTGCTCAAGCGCACCGGAGGTTCCTGCGCTTCGAGTTTCAGAGACGCCATTATCAGTTCCGAGCTCTACCCTTCGGGCTGTCATCGGCACCTCACGTGTTCACGAAGCATGGCGGTCATAGCCACGTCTCTGAGGAGACAAGGCCACTATGTGTTCCCATACCTGGACGACTGGCTTCTCATGGCGCCCTCCAGGGAGGCCTTGATGACTGCTATTCACTGCACCCAGTCTCTGTTTCAATCCCTGGGTATTCTTATCAACTACGAGAAGTCACACCTGGTTCCATCCCAGAAGCTGCAGTTTATAGGAGCAGTTCTGGACACTGTCAGAGGGAAAGCTTTCCTTCCCATGGACAGAGCGGAACACATCAGATCCCTCATCAGGGAGTTGTCGGCGAAGAAGACCGTCCCAGCCAGACTGGTCCTTTGCCTGCTCGGACACATGGCTGCGGCCATTGCAACAGTCCCGCTAGCCCGTCTCCACATGTGGGTAACCCAGTGGATGTTACAGGTGCAATGGGACCAAAGGCAAGACCATCTGTAGCATCCAATCCGAATCACAAAAACCGTAATTTGGGATTGGCAATAGTGGCTACATCCAGGGAACCTCTCTGCGGGAGTTCCCTTTACAGTGCTGTCCCCGACTGTGACTCTCTCCACAGATGCCTCAGGGCTCGGGTGGGGAGCACACCTCGATGGTGTTTGATCTCAGGGCCTGTGGACAGCCCAGGAGTCTCATCTCCACATCAACATCTTAGAAATGAGGGCAGTCCTTTACACTCTACAGGCCTTCCAGTCGGAGATTCCACCGGGTACACTTCTGTTACAAACAGACAATTCCGCGGTGATGTTATTACCTCAACAAACAAGGAGGCACTCACTCCTACCCGCTTTGAAGGGAGGCCATGAGAGTGTGGGAGTGGGTATTGCAACACGGCGCAAACCTAATTGCAGTTCATGTTCCTGGAGTGGACAACATCATCGCAGACAGCCTGAGCTGCTCTCAGGCCAGAGTCCATGAATGGGAACTTCTGCAGGAGGTGGCAGAGGATCTGTTTCACAGATGGGGTACTTCAGAATTAGAGCTTTTCACGTCCCCATCCAACGCAAAACTGCCCAATTTTTGCTCGCTAGATCCAGGGCCTGGTGTTTTCTGGTGAGACGCGTTGTCTCTCTCCTGGGCGGACAGATTCCTCTATGCCTTTCCTCCTTTCCCGTTGATCCAGAGAGTTCTTTTAAAACTTCGCAGGGAGCAAGCGATGCTCATTCTGATCACACCCTTCTGGCCCAGACAGATCTGGTTCCCTCTCTTGCACCAGCTATCCCAGGAACCTCCAGTGCCTTTGCCAATCAGCTCCCATCTACTGTCTCAGGAGGCAGATTCCTTAGTCCATCCAGACCTACGTTCATTGAACCTGCACGCTTGGCTCCTAGAGACATAGCCATGATGCGATACGGGGTCTCACAAGAAGTGGCAGACATGCTCTCTGCCGCCAGAAAACCGGCTACCCATGCAACTTACGCCATGAAATGGCGTAGAGTCTGTTTGTGGGCTCAAGCGCGTGGCTTTCTGCCGTTAGACTGTCCAGAAAAGCTGGTGCTGGACTACCTACTTTCCCTTTTCCACTCCGGACTGGCTTACTCCTTGATTAAAGTGCACCTTTGTGCCATTTCAGCTTACCATGCCCCCGTAGGCCATCGGACGGTGGCCCAGCTGGATACTACTCATGCCTTTTTAAGGGGTGTCCTCCACCTTAAGCCCCTCATTAAAGATCCAATCCCTCCATGGGACTTACCTTTTGTCCTGGAGCAGCTTACGCTGCCACCCTTTGAACCAGCCGCGGATTGCGTGCTACGTTTTCTGTCTTGGAAAACATTATTTTTAGTTGCAGTCACTTCTGCCAGAAGGATTTTGGAAATGCACGCTCTTATGTGCAAAGAACCTTATTTGGTTTTCCACCAGGACAGGGTATCCCTCATTACAAACTCAAAGTTTTTGCCTAAGGTGGTCTCGGCTGTCACCCTTAATCAGGATATCAATCTACCAGTGTATTTTCCAAAGTACGCTAATCGAGGAGAAGCTCTTCGGCACACCCTGGACGTGCACAGGTGCCTCAGATACTACCTGACCAGAACCAAACAGCACCGAAAGTCGGACCAACTTTTCATCTCTCTTGCCCACAGGATGAAGGGAGCTCCTGTCTCTAAACAGTCACTTTCTAGGTGGCTCATCCAGTACATTACCTACTGTTATGGGAAGCACAATAAACCCTTACCGGGCGCGGTCAAGAGTCATTCCACTAGAGGGGTGGCTACTTCCTTTGCGTCGTTAAAGAACGTCTCCACCTCAGCTATTTGCACTGCAGCTACTTGGAGCTCTGTGCATACCTTTATCAGGCATTACAGTCTGGACATTGCATCGAGGCGTAGAGCGGGGTTCAGTCTAGCTGTTCTTCAGGGACTTCTGTCCTAGGCTCGAGTTACCTCGAGGTCTCTACCTTTCCTCCTCCTGATGGTGCATGATTGCCACTACTGCTTGGAAATCAGTCCTAATGGTGTAACCTGCTGCAAGAGCTGTATCTCGAAGTAAGATAGTACAGTTACGTAAGAACTTACCGTAACAGTAGATCTTCGAGAACAGCTCTTGCAGCAGGTACTTTCCCTCCCACCATCCCCGCTGGAGGTAGGTCGGAGTTATGCACCCATCTCATTAGATGGAACATTCCTATTTGCTTGTTTTGCCACCTGGTGGCGGATCCTCGGTCTCCTCTTCTGATGTCATCCAGCGGCCAGGAGCCTCCGGAGGGAGAACTGAGGATTATGGGGGGACCGCCTCCTTATGTACTACGCCCGACGTCGGGGGCAGGACCGACGTCGGAGGCGGTCCCTACTGAAGATTGCTAGCTAGAAAATTTCCGTGGGGTCCTGGTGCCTGCTGTCTTCAGTCCTAATGGTGTAACCTGCTGCAAGAGCTGTTCTCGAAGATCTACTGTTACGGTAAGTTCTTACATAACTGTACTTTACTTGACTTTTACCTCCTAGGCCAAAGCCGACTCCTTTGAAACTGGTGAAATCAGTTCCCACGCCTGCAGAGCCAGCTAAACCCTCTCCAGTTCGGCCATTATCTATCTCTCCACCAATTGTGGTGGAGCCGCTGCCTAAACAGCCTTTGGGAGGGGCTCCTATGAAGGAAGCTCGGTCAACCCCGGGTCTTTCTCACAGGATCTTGGTCACACTCACACCTGATTGCCCCAGGCACATTGAGAGCGACCCTGGCGGCTGACCGTTATATATCCAGATACCTCGGATTTGGACAACACCGACCTTCACTCTCACCCATGGGATGACGAGTTGGCCGGTGATCTGTCGACTGAGGAAGGCCCTTCATCCTTTCAAGGGATCCTCTGCCTTATCTCTGAACCCATGGGGATGCTCCTGGAACCAGTCCAGAAATGGGCGGAGTACCCTCTCACTGACATTCTCAAGTGAGGGGATACCCCGAAGGAAGCCTTTTCTGTGGCCGAAGCCATTGTTGGCCTGGCCTTGGAACTTTGGCAGCATCCTGCCTCCTGCCCAATGCCGTCTGCCTGGATGGCCCGCAAGTATGCGGTGCCCATGGGGTCCCCCTCGGGGTTCACAGAACATCCCTCAGCCGAGAGCCTTGTGACACCCTCTGTGTTCAGCTGTATAGGCAGTTATGCTGACACCGATAGACCCCCGGACAAGGAGTCCAAGAAACTGGACCACTCTGCCAGGAAGGTCTATGCGGCCTCCTCTTTAGGCCTCCATCAGGCAAGCTTGGCCGTCATCATGACACACTTCTCCCATGCCCTGCTAGAGTCCTTGGACAAAGTTCTTCCACATCCCCCCACAGACCTTCAGACTACGGTCAAGCAGGTCCAGAACCAAGGCCGTGCCATTGCCAAGCAGCAGCTTCAGACGACTCTGGACACTGGGGACTCTATCACGGCAGATAGCCAGCACAAACTTGCTGATGTTCCTTTCCTGGGCACCGATCTCTTTGGTCCAGGTGTGGATGGTCACCTTCAGCAAATCGAACAGTCCAGTGCCACCTTGGACTTGGCTACTTCTGCTCAAATTGCTTCTGGCCCAAACAAGCAGCAGAAGAAGCAGCCTTTTTGACACTCTGCTCCTGCAGCCCAGCAGTCCTCTTTTCAGGGAGGACAGCATCAGCAGGCACAGGCTTGGTGCCCCTGGCCCAAGCCCAGACCTCCCCAGGCTCGCAGAGGAGGTCGGGGTTCAGGCTCTGGACCCTCTTCCTCCAAGCCTTCCCAGTGACGTGATGGGGTGGCCACCCCTATTCCTGTCACTCCAGCTCTGGGTCATTCCATGGGGGATCAGCTCCACCACTTCCTTTCCCCCGGTCCATTGTTACCACAGGCAGGTAGGTCTTAGAAGTGGTCGGCCAGGGTCTGCCTCTAAAATTCGAGCAGTACCCACCCAGCCGATCCCGCGCCCCATGGAAGGAGAGAGTATCATCCAACACTGTCTGCTCTGAGAGACGACATAGCCCAGCTCCTCCTCAAGGAGGCAGTGGTCAGAGTGGCAGATCCTCTAGTCAACCCAGGGTTTGTTTCCAGGTACTTCCTGGTCCCGAAGCAGACGGGAGGCTGGTGCCCCATTCTAGATCTGCACAACCCGGGTCAGTATCTCAGGCCGCACATCTTTCGAATGGTAACTCTGTCCCAGATCATACCATCCCTGGAGCAAAACATGTGGTTCTGCTCACTGGATCTTCAGGATGCGTTCTTTCACGTCCCAATCCATCCGTCTCACCAACGGTTCCTCCGCTTCAGAGCAGAGGGGACCCTTCACAAGTTTTGAGCTATGCCATTCAACCTGTCATCGGCCCCATGGGTCTTCACCAAATGCATGGCAGTGGTGGCAGCCCACCTCAGGCATCAAGGGGTCAGGGTATACCCTCACCTCTATGATTGGCTCTTAGAAGGTTCCACCCAGCAAGAGGTGGAGAGGTCCAGAGACCTGCTCTCAACTTGGCCTCCTAATCAACGAGACCAAGTCTGAGTTCATGCCTTCTCAAGTGATGTGCTTCATCAGGACAGCTCAGCTCCCAGCGGACAGGGCAGAGGTTCTCTCCTCCGTTGCCCAGTCATTTCTGGTTGGGCAATTGTGCCCTGCCCGGGGCTTTCTGCGCCTTCTGGGTTACATGGTGGCCTGCACCACCATGGTCCATTGGGCCAGATGGCATATGCGCTCCCTTCAATGGGAGCTGGCCACCCAGTGGACTCAGCACCTAGGTCATTTCGACCAGTTTATCACTGTGACCCAGAAGATATGGGACGATCTCCAGTGGTGGACCGTCCGAGACTGGTTACAGGAAGGGATCCCGTTTGTCCACCCTGAGCAGATGGTCGTCCTCATGATTGATGTGCCTCTCATGGGCTGGGGAGCCCACATGGAGGACAATAGGGCCCATGGGTTCTGGACTCCTGAGGAGTCCTTTTACCAAATCAACTGGTTGGAGCTCGGAGTGGTCAGACTGGACCTGACAGCATTCGCTCAGCAGCTTCGGGGTAAGGTGGTTCAAGTCCAGATGGACAATACCACAACCATGTACTACTTCAAAAAGCAGGGTGGCACGCAGTCCCAGCTGCTGTGCAGGGAAGTGCTCCACATCTGGACACTCATGAGCTGACTGGAGGCAGGTCTCCTAGCCATCCATGTGGCAGGAGCCTCGAATCAACTGGCGGATGCCCTCAGCCGCATAGGTGAGACATCCCATGAATGGGTCTCTCCATCCAGAGGTAACTTACTACCTGTTCTCCCACTGGGGTAAACTGATGATGGACCTGTTTGCTTCCAGGGAAAACACCAAGCTGAGGCTCTTTCATACCCGCCCCCCTCAGCAGGGATCGCTGCAGGGGGATGCCTTCTCGAGGCTGTGGACCCCAGGCCTCTTGTACGCCTTCCCTCCATTTCCCTTGATTCACAGGGTGCTCCTCAAGGTGAGGAGGGACAAGGCACAGGTGATCCTGGCAGTCCCAGACTGGTCATGCCAGTTCTGGTATCCAGATCTCCTCAGCCTCAGCAACAGGCTCCCGAGGCATCTTCTAGCACGCCAGGACCTGATCTCTGTCAATCAGGGGAAAGTCCTTCTTCCGGACCTTCAATCCCTGCACCTGACAGCCTGGTGCCTGACAGGCTAGAGTTCCAGGCTTTGGGTCTCTCTGAGGATGTACTCACAGTAGTGGAAGCATCCAGAAAGGAGTCGACCAGAAGGTGCTATGCCTTCAAATGGAAAAGATTTTCCATTTGGTGTCCGGGCAAGGGTCTGGACCCTTTGACCTGTACTGTGGCTAGCATTTTAAACTACCTTTGGTCTCTGTCCAAAGGAGGTCTTCAACCCTTAAGGTGCATCTGGCAGCCATCTCTGCCTACCAGTCACGGGCCGGTCAGCAGATGGTGGCACAGGAGAAGATGGTCTGGTGCTTTTTCAAAGGCCTTGATCACATATCTCCTCCAGAGCATGAACCTCCACCTCCATGGGATTTACTGCTGGTCTTGGCAAAGCTCATGGGCAAGCCATTCGAACCGATGCACAAGTGTGAGATGCCACACTTGTCGTGGAAGACTGCCTTCTTGGTGGCTATCACGTATGCCAGAAGGACAGGAGAGCTCCAGGTGCTCTTGATGGACTCCCCTTATCTGATCTTCCACAGGGACAAGGTTGTCCTTCGCCCCCACCCAAAATTCCTCCTGAAGGAGGTGTCAGAGTTTCACCTAAACCAGGTGTTGACTCTGCCTGTGTTCTACCCGAACTACACCTCGAATGCTAAGTACAGGCTCCATACTCTCGAGCCGAGACGAGCTTTCCCCTATTATAAGGAGAAGACAGCAGAAATTTGGGGCGAGGTTCGCCAGCTGTTTGTCACATACGCTGAAGCCACTTCTGGCAGACCTGCTGCAAAGTGAACGATCGCAAGATGGATTACATCTTGCATTGATCTCTGCTATAGGTTGGTGGGCAAGGATCCTCCCAGAGGGATAAGAGCTCATTCTACCCGTCATACCGCTGCGTCGGTGGCTGCTTTCAGGGACATCTCTATCCAGGAAATCTGTCTGGCTGCCACCTGGAAGACAGCAAACACCTTCATCACCCATTACCACATCGACCTTGAGTCACACCAGGATGCTGGTTTTGGGGCCTCACCTTTCCAGTCTCTGCTCCCAAAGTAGGTGGTGTGCACCTTGCCTCCCTCCTCCAGGAGAACTACTTGGAGTCTGCCAAGAAGTGTGGATGAACAACATATCCACGTCCCTAGAAAAACAGGTTACTCACCTTTAACAGTAGTTCTAGGAGTGGTATATGTTCATCCACACAGACCTACCCGATCTCCCCAGCTGCGACACACAAACCTGGCTTCTGTCGGGCTAAGATCTGGCGTCATGGAGCGGAGCCAAGGGCTATACCACCTGGGTGGGTAGGAGGAGCCAGCTTGAAGACCTTCCGGCTATCATTAAAGGGTATAGAGACATGCCAAGAAGTGCGGATGAACAATGTATACCACTCCTAGAACTACCGTTACAGGTGAATAACCTTTTTTTGGTACATTTTCATGCTTTTTTGGTGATTTTTCACCACAGATCTCTGATTTTCCGTTAGCGCGGCTGCCATTAGGGCTGGGCGTGCTCTCCTTCAGTTAAGCTTCCCACCATCGTTTTAAGCGCACGCCCATGTTGCACATGCTTGCACAGCGCTAAAAATCTTCTTTGGGGATTTTTAGCCCAGTAAGCTATAGGGATAATAATTATTGTTTTTATATAGTTTAACCTGTTTTTTTTTCTATGTGCTGATTTATTTGCACCATGGCTTGGTACATTCAACAGTCCTGGGTTTGGTGCCCATGACCTCCACTTGCATGATGTGTGACTCTGAGCAAGTCATTTAAGATGACTCAGTGGAGAGTTTTGGCCCAGAAAAGATATCGGGGCTAATTATTAATTTTTACCTCACAATTATTTGGCACAATTATATTTCTCTTTGGCACCATGACTTATCGGAGACCAGTAATCAAGAAACAATTCAAGACCTGCAAAACCATGGGTTCCTCAGCCTGGGGAAGGGAAACACCTGGTTCTTTAATTGGCAGTGGCAGCAGAATTGCAAAGAAATTACCGTGTGGCTCTTAAGTGAGCTTGAGCCCCGATGTCCCACAGGACATCCACGTAGATGCCCCTGACCCCAGTCGGGCTTCTCAGGTCAGGGGGGATGCCATCCAGGAACGTCCAGGTGTGGTGCAGCAAGCTTAGACTGCTATAGCAGATGTGCAGGCAGACCCCGAGCCTGCCTTTTTGAAGGCCAGGATGACAATTATGGGGATTTTAGGGATGTTCCTGACCTTCACTTTTAAAAAAAAAAACAAAAAAAAACCAATGTTTTTCTCCCCTGCTTCATAATAAGCCCTTGTCTTTTTGAATAGCTGAAGCATGTAGTCCCTTACATCTCTGGAGGTACAGTCTGTAGAGACAGAAGATGTCAATCAGTCTGTTTGCATCTTTCTTCGGCTACTATGTGACCAAAATTATTGAGCAACATTGAGCAGGTGTGAATCAGAAAGGTCTTCCTTTTTTAAGGAGAAAGGGCTCGCGGGTGGGAAGCTCCTCCACTGAAAGACAAGGCCATTTGTATTTCTGAAACACCACCCTGCCTATGGAAGGCTCTGGCCCTAACAGTCTTTCATGTTAAGTGGGTGGACACTGCATGCAGGAGGGGTTTTGCCTCTGTCAGCACACAACAGTTGTACATCTTATGCTTCTTTTATTGGCCAGAGCATTCAACATATGGGTCACTACCCTGGCCAGTTTCGCTCCACCTTTCTGAAGGTGCAAGCCTTCTTTGTGATTCGTGACCATGGTTCCACATTTCCACGTGGTTATTCACTGGAGCATTTCATGTCAGACTGCTCAGCCTGCTTCATTGTTTTAGGTCATGAGGGCCATGTGGCTTAGTCATTTGGTGTGGTCAACCTTTATAAGCTAAGCTGTTTAACCTCCCCTTGAGGGAGGCTTATGGTTTGATTCCGCCCTAGAAATTATTTAAAAAGAAAAAATGTATATGCTGTGTAAAGGGCTTTCTCCAGTGTCCAGCAGTGCAAGACTACCATAATCCAGGGGGTCAAGGTAATGGCCAGCGCAGACAGTCCCGAAGGGGGTTCTGTTCCTTCAGAAACTGGGTCCTGAGAATGGAGGAGCCTACTTGGGTAACAAGGTTACAGTATCAGTGGAGCACTGGGCAGGCACTGTATAGAGGACCCACCACCACAAGCCTGGTGCCTCACGTGGGCCCATTCCTGACTACTCCTCCTTGGTAGTAGACTAGAGGAGTTTCCTCAAGATGGGTCAGAACAGTGTCAGACGCCTTATTAGGGTCATTTCTCTGACCCAGTTCTCTAGGGCGTCGACAAGGCCAGATGTCAGAACTCTAGCCCCACTTATTCTTTCAGGGCCATAGTACAGGTCCCACTAATCGAACGAGCTCAAGGGTCCAATTTTTTTTATTTTATGGTCCCCAGGAAGTTCGGGAGTGTTCAGGCCCATTCTAGAGTCAAGCGCCTGGACAAGTTTGTGCTCCACAAACCTTTCAGGATGGAGCCCTGGAAATCGATCACTGGGCTCCTCAGTCACGGTGTTTTCTTAAACACCTAATGCATCTGATGAGCCACATTCCCTCCATCAGTCCTACTCAGAGTACCTCAGAGTTTTGATCCTGAACCAACCCTCCAGCATAGGATGCTTCTCTTCGCCCGAGCATCAGCCCCACTGTGTTCCTTGAAGGTGTTGGTAGTCCTTGTGACTTAATGTCTATCCTGATTGATTGACCTGCTGATTCATGCACTGACATTGTCCTTGGCAAGAGGTCTATTCTCAGCACTCTAGATATGCCAGAGTCACGTGTAAGCTTGAACCAGGAGAAGAGTTCTTCTGAGCCGTCTCAGACTTTGGAATGTCTGGTGGTAAATTTCGACACAGAATCGGGAAAGGTTTTGCTGCCTTCCCTGAAGGTGACCTTTTGTCAGAAGTCCACTGGCTCACTGCAAGTTGGGCCTCAGGATAGGCAGCGATAGTTTAGTCCCATTGGCTTGCTTCCATATGTGGCCTATTCAAATGGGTTTACTGTAGGCCTGGGATCCCTCATCGGAGGATTATTGGCCAGTTTTCCATTTACCCCTCAGTTTCATCACTCCCTGAGTTGTTGAGTGGATGTGCAAGATTTGAGCAAAGTTCCACTAGAACTTCCAGAGTTAATTCTCACAATGGATTGGGGGGAAGGGGCAGGTCGGAGCCAGCTTCCTACTTGGGGAGCTTGGTCAGTCCAGGAACAGCATCTCCACATTAATGTTCAGGAGATGGAGTTGGTCCACTTAGCTTCCCTTAGTTTTCAACCATGATGTTAAATCATGGAGTACATTTCTACATAATCATTAAGGCACGGGAGATGTTTCGAGAGGTCGCCGACCTGTCAACAGTTCACTTGGCAGGGGAGTTGAACTTTAAGGTGGACTGGCTAAATCGTAAAATGTTCATCCCAAGGAGTGGAGGTTGATCCCAGAGGTTTCGAACTCCTGTGCAACCAGTTTGGTCAAACTCAGATCCATCTGTTCGCATCTAGCCGTAGTGCTCAGATCCGAGAAGGTTCTTCAGTCTTTTTCGGTGTCTGCAGTCACGGGAGCAGTGGTTGCTATGCCTCAAGAGTGGACCTTCAGCAGAGCATATGCTTCCTCTACTAATTCTCTTTACAAAGTTAAAAAAAATAAATAAATGACGCTCTGAAGGGAGCTGCCTCTTATTAGTGGCAGAGAAGACTAGTTCTAGGACTTGGAGAATCTTGCTCAGCAAGCACCCTTCCACCTCCTGGTATGTAGAGACCTATTATCACGGTGTCTCTCGCGCCACCAAAACAAAAAATCCAAGGATGATGCAGCTCATGCCCTGCCTCCTGAGAGGAGGAGGAGGAGGCCCTTTCCATATAAAACAAAAAAATATATATCCCCCCCCCCCCAAAGAAACTACTTGACACCTTGGTAGCTGCCAGAAAATCCTCTGTCTGAAGCCTATGCTCTGGTAGGGGCCACCTCTTTTTTTTTTTTTTTGTTACCTTGGGCCAACAGGGACGATTATCCTTCGGCCTCTGTTCCACAGTTTTTTTTTGTTTTCTACAAGAAGGCATGGTGAAGGGGTTGACATTGAGTCTGCTGAGAAGCCAGGTTCTGCTCTCTCAGCCTCCGGAGATTTTTTGACCTAGGAACTAATAGGATGTGTTTTGTAGGACACGTCTGCTGTCCTGATCTCCAGTTCTCTGTGGGATCTGAATTGGGTTTTTGAAGCTCTTTTCAAGGAGTTTTTTCAAAGCACTCCCATCCATATCGCTGGATGTGTTATTTTACAGCCTTTCTCTTAAGGAGCCATACCTTATTAGGCATAAGGACAGGTGGTACTCAGAACGGTGTTTTGTCCCTCCGGTGCTCTTTGCCTTCCAGGAGTTCCTTCTTGTTTGTTCCCATGAAACAGACTAGCAGGGTCAGTAGGCCTTTTTTTAGGCCACCCTCACTAAAAGGGGGCGGGCCTGCATTGTTCAGGCCAACACTGTGGTAAGAGGAGGCCCCCGGCCCTCCTCAGGGCACACCACTCCAGGGCTAAGATGTCACCCTGGGCAGCCAGATGAAATATTGATTTTAAGGTTATGCAAGACACTTGCGTGGCCTCACGTCCACGCATTCACAATACCTCCATCGGATATGAGAGTGCCTGACTGTGGAGAGTTTTAAATCGGTTTTGAAGCTCACATTTTTAGTCTTGCCTTTCCGGAATACTGATTATATTAATTGAAGTTGATGTGTTTTAGTATTTTGTTATTTATTGATGTTTTTTAAGGTTGATTTTATGTTGAATTGTACAAGCGTTTTGATACTCCTGTAAATAGTGCTTTTTTACAAATAAAGTATTACTTCTAGGGACATGGATACGTTGTTCATCCACACTGTCTGGCAGGTTCCTTGCCACTTTAAATATTGCCGGAAGGTCTTCAAGCTGGCTCCTCCCACCCACCCGGGTGGTAAAACTCTGGGCTCTGCCCCATGACGCCAGATCTTCAAACAACATGAAGTCTTGCTAAATTATGACTATTGCAGTTTGTCCCAGCCTTAGAACTGCTCCGGAGGTGAAAGAGTTAACTTCCATGCAGAGCATGGAGCTTAGAGCGCGAGCTCGGTTCAGAAGCTCTGTTAGGTTGGTTTCAAACCGAAACCGTCAGATTCTTTACTCCGCCTCACTGAACAGTCGCTCCGGAGATTCCTCCTGTTGCTCGGTTCATTTCTTCGTTTTAAAGCGCTATTTCTCGGTTTAATTTAACTGCGATTTAATTATTTTAACCGCAAAACCGATCAGTTCAAGCTCTGTCTATGGTAATCGTAAGTAATAGATAGGTTTTTTCTGTGTGGAACTTGTAAAGTGTTATCGGTTTGGTTGAACCGATCGAATTGTATTAAAATTTAAGTTTAAAGCCTTTTAAGGCTTCTTAGAGTGCGGTTCTCGGTTCTTATCAGTTCTAAAAAAACCGGATTTCATTACTTTTTTTTCCACGACCCGTGACACGGTTTGGAACCAATAAGGGTGTCTTGCCTGGCACTGCCATTAAAAGGGCAAGTTTGTTGGTTAGGCTGGCAGCATGTCTGAGAAACCCAAAAGAAAAACCGGGCCCACTGGGTTTCAACACTGTAGTGTCTGTGGGGAAGCCTTTGCCAAGGCTGACCCACACACTACATGTGTCTATTGGCTGGGGTTTGACCACCTCAATTCAGACTGCCAGATTTGTAAAAATTTCCCTGCAGCCACCCTGGACAAGAGAGTTGGCAGGCTCAGGGAACGAGAGGCCAAAAAGTCCGCTGACCCGGATGGCCAGCCTGATTCAGTGCCAACCGAACCGGAGGGAGTGCCCTCTGACCAGGGCGAGACTTCCTCGGGCAAACGAAAAGCTGGCTCTGAGGAGCCAGTTCCAGCAAAGAAAACTAAAAAATCAGCAGGTTTGGAGTCCAAAATTCCTTCTCCAACTGCTGCAGAGATAGCCAGGGCAATACAGATTGTCCAGTCCTTATCCCCGGTTCCCTCCGAACCGCCACTGTCTGGCAAAAGGTCGGTTCGGTCGGTTCCAATGGTTCAGGATTATGATATAGAAGAGTTCTATGAACCAGAGGAGGGGGATGAGGATTATGATCAGTGTGAATGTGACTTTGAAAGTCTGGATGTGCCCATTGAACCGGACATCTCCCGAGACAGACCTTCAGGTGAGTCTCCCCTAGGCTTCTGAGTCCCTTCTCATTTTTGTTCTATAAAAGTTGCTGAGACCCTCCAGCTTCCCTTAGAGGAGGCTTTGGATGAGCAAGAGGAGCCTGACTATGTGGAGATGATGGATATCCCAGAGTCCAGGAGGTTGTCCATCCCTTTACATAAATCTTTTAGAAAACAAACAATAAAATTTTAAAAGCTCTAATTCTGTGCCTCCTGTGGATAAAAGATGGACAGGAGGTACACTTTGTCAGGTCCTGATACAGATTTTCTTTCACAGCAATGCAGTCATGTTAGTAGTTCAGGCTGCAGCCTGTGATAAAGCTAATATTCCACTGGCTTCACATCCTCCTGACAAGGATTCCAGAAAGATTGATGCCATGGCCAAAAACAATACATGGCAGCATCCTTGGGACTCAGACAAGCAAACTATATGGCTTATGTTATGTAGATACCAGAAATCTAGATGGGATACTGTCATGGCCTTAGCTAAACAGGTCCCTGGCCAGCTTGCAAAGGAGCTGGAACAGGTGGTCTTGATGGTATTGAGGCATCCAAGGTGCAATTCCATGCTGCAGTGGATTCTAATGATGTATCCTCTAGAGTCATGGCTACATCTGTGGCTTTTCGAGATTGGCCTGGCTCAGGTGTACTACTTTGTCACAGGATACCCAGTCTAAGGCTATGGATTTTCCTGTGGCTGGAAATTCTCTGTTTGGGGAGCAGACAGAGAATTATATGAAGAAAATGAATGAATATAGAACCACTTACAGGAGTGCACAAGCCAAGGAACGGCAAGCCACTCCTCAGAGGCAGCCCCCCAGGGGTAGGAGTAGGCCTTTTCACAGGTCTTTTTACCAGACCCAGGCCTCCTCCTCTTCAGCCTATGTACAGAGGGGGTTCTTCAGAGGGAGAGGCAGACGGGGTTCGAGCAGGTCTGCTCCCACCCCTCAGCCTAAAGCCCCTGCCAAACAGGCACCCTGATGGGATGCCCAGGGTCGGCTTCCACTACCTGTAGGCAGGTGGCTCACTTCATCCAGGACTGGCAGTCTTTAACTTCAGACAGGTGGGTCCTGGAAGTGAGCCAGGTCTGGTTCTCAGCTTCAAGAAATTTCCAAAGATGAGAGCCAGATCTTTTCCACCTACAAACCCTTTAGAGACTCTTGCTTTGGAAACAGAAGTCTCAACCTCTTGGCTCTCAGAGCTGTAGAAAGGGTTTCTCCCTTCACCAGGGCAAGGATCTGTACCCAGGTACTTCCTTACCCCAAAAGACAGGAGAGTGGCGGTCTATCCTGGATCTAAGATATCTAAACAAGCACCTTTTAAAGCCAAAGTTCAAAATGGTGACACTGGGAATGATTTTATCTTCCTAAGGCCAGGGACTGGCTAGCCTCCTGGACCTCAAGGATGCCTACTTCCATGTTCTTATCAGAAGCTCCCATGAAAGTACCTCAGATTCGAACTGTCCTCAGGCCATTATCAGTTCAGAGCAATGCCCTTGACCTCACTTCTGCCGCAAGGGTGTTCAAAATGTCTGGCAGTAGCAGTCGCCATCTAAGAAGGCAAAGATTGCCATTTTTCCCTACCTGGACGACTGGCTCATTGTGGGTCAGTCTCCAGACCAGGTCAAATCACACCTGCTAGTTACCCAGCAGCTGCTTACCTCTCTGGGATTTCTTCTCAATCTTCCAAAGTCAGTTTTGGAACCTGTCCAGGTACTCACCTTTATAGGCGCAGAACTGGACACAGAGCAGGCCAGAGCCTTCCTTCCCTTGGAAAGGGTAAGGACCTTAGTGGCCCTGGCCGCCTCCTTCACTCTGCAGGTCTCTCGACCAGCAAGGCATTTCCTGCAGCTCCTAGGACACATGGCTACCTCCACAGCTGTGGTGCAAGGAGCAAGATTTCAGATGAGGGACATTCAGTTCCGTTTGAGAGCTTTCTGGTCTCAAAGAAGAGATCCTCTATCCAAGTTAATCCCAGTGACTCGAACTCTGATCCAGGCCCTTCAGTGGTGGCAGGATCAGAGCAATCTGAACAGGGGTGCCTTTCATCCCTCTGTCCCATTCCTTGACCCTTACTACAGATGCATCCCTCTTGGGATGGGGAGCTCACATGGGCGACCTCTCCACCCAGGGGTTATGGTCCCCTCAGGAATCTCTGCTCCACATCAATCTGTTGGAACTCAGAGCTATTTTTCTAGCACTTCAGGTTTTCTCTGCATCTGTTCAGAACAAGGTGGTACAGTTCAGAACAGACAACACCATTATCAACAAACAAGGGAGCACTCGGTCTTCGGCCTTGTGCACCAAGGCGATGAAGTTGTGGTCTCTGGCTTATTCCAGGAACACTTCCCTCATAGCAGTTCACCTCCCAGGCAAGGACAATGTCCTGGCAGATGCTCTCAGCAGGATTTCCCAGGGCCATCACGAATGGTCACTGGATCCCCTAGTACTGGGGATAGTGTTTGCCAGATGGGGCACTCCTCAGATAGATCTTTTCGCAGCCCCAGACAATCATCAACTTCCACTGTTTTGTTGCAGTTCCCCTGGATGCCTTTCTCCTCGATTGGGAAGGGAAGTTTCTTTATGCCTTCCTCCCTTCCCTCTCCTGTTCAAAGTACTAGTCAAAATCAGGTCTCAACCCTGCAAAATGATCCTGATTGCTCCAGACTGGGCCAGGCAGCCCTGGTACCCACTCCTTCTGTCCTTAGCAGTCCATCTTCCCCTGTGTCTCCCCAGGAACCACAATCTGTTAACCTGTGCTCAGGGAGAGTTTGGTATCCGAATCTCAAATCCCTCAACCTCGGCTCTTGAGCAGTTAGAGTTTGCTGATTTGCAACTTTCTCAAAGTGTTCTCGAAATCCTGAAGGCTGCTAGGAAGCCTTCCACCAGGGCTACCTATAACTCCAAGTGGAAAAGGTTTTCCATATGGTGTTCTGGGAAGCATGTTTCCCCGGAATCTGCTGATTCTACCCACTGTATTGGACTACATGGTCCATCTTAATTCTTTGGGACTGAGACCAGCTACCCTGAAAGTGCACTTGGCTGCTGTCTCTGCCTTCATTTCAGCAGGAAGCCCTCTTCTTTTCTGCTCATCCTGTATTTTCCAAGTTTTTAAAGGATTGCTTCACACCAATCCTCCATTCATGGACCCTGCCCGGCCTGGGATCTAATGCATGCATTGCTCAGCTAATGCAACCCCCTTTGAGCCTCTGTCTTCAACAGAGCTAAGTATTTGACTTGAAAACTGTATTTCTGGTAGCCATCACTTCTGCCAGGCGTATAAGTGAGTTACAGGCTTTATCAGTAGAGACTGACTTTATTTCTTTCACAGGGATAAAGTAGTCCTCAGGACTAACAGGAAGTTTTTGCCTAAGGTGGTTTCAGATTTCAACCTTAACCAATCTATTTCACTTCCAGTGTTCTTCACTGACCATTCCTCCTCTGGTGAGAGGCTGCACAGCTAGATGTTAAGAGGGCCCTAAGTTACTACATAGACGTGACCAAGGGTCACAGGTTTGACTCCCTCCAACTGTTTCTCACTTATGGTGAGGTTGGGAAAAGGAGACCTGCCACTAAGAGATCCATTGCCAGGTGGATGGTTTCTTGTATCAATTTTGCTATCAAAAGCTGGGTAGGTTCCCCCTCAGGCCTGAGGGCTCACTCTACCAGAGGTACAGCTGCATCTCTAGCTGCTGCTGAGACATCCCTATCTTGGAGATATGTCAGGCAGCTACTTGGAAGACAGTACACACTTTCACCAAGCATTACTCCCTGGATATTCAGGCCAGGAGGGATGCTTGGTTTGGCACAGCCGTGCTTCAGAGCCTATTCCTAAGTAGGTTCTGTCCCTCCTCCATGGAGGTACTGCTGTGTATAGCAAGACTTCATGTTACTTGAAGAAAAAATTACTCACCTTAGTAATGTTGTTTCTTCTAATGGAGTCTTGCTATATTATGACCTCCCACCCAGCCTGCCCCTCTCAGAACTCCTACTTTGGATATGGGGTGGGTAGTCCTCTGTTGGCATTTATTGATGCCCTCTTTCATATTTGGGTGTTGTGTTTATTTAGTTATTTTATCTTATTTTTCTGGTCCACTGACTTGAGTCTTTGTGTTGGGACCAGGAAAATGTGTTAATATGTTAGTGGCCAGTTGGCTAGTGTAGGTTACAGCTTCCACACAGAACCTTAGTGAGTTTTTGCTCGTAAAGATCTGGCCGGTTTCGGTTTGAAACCAACCTAACAAAGCTTCTGAACCGAACTCGCGCTCTAAGCTCCATGCTCTGCATGGAAGTTAACTCTTTCACCTCCGGAGCAGTTCTAAGGCTGGGACAAACTGCAATAGTCATAATATAGCAAGACTCCATTAGAAGAAACAACATTACTAAGGTGAGTAATTTTTTCTTCCTTACCGCTTGGAAGCTCAGGTTCCCTCCTTAACGCTCTGCATATAGACTGGATCCTAATTCTTGGTTCGCCAAAATAGTTCTAAAGTTCTCAAGACTTCGGCCAACTACTCCCTCGCAGCTGCAATGGACAAATCGACTCCCGGATTTCGGCAGTGCCCATGCGAGCAGAAGATGTCCAGGATGGACCTGCACTCCACGTGCGTCTACTGCCTCGGCCTTGATCACGACCCGCAGGCCTGCGAGTTATGTCGATCATTTTCGGCCAATGTCCTGGAAGACCGCGCTGCTCAGTTACAGCTTGGGTGCCCCGAGAAGCACTATCTGCCGGTGAAGTCCAAGGAGGCCCGTTGGGCAGTGTCCGTGGCGGCTGGCTCTGCTGAGCAACTCGAGCAAATGATCACCCTCGAGGAGGAGGTGGCCCAGGCTGCATCCTCATCTTCCTCGGTCGTGGCATTTATCCCGCTCTCTCTGGGATCCTCCTACACAGCTTCTTTTAAGGAGCTTTGCCAACGCCTTTCCACGAAGGGAAAGGGGCCATCGGGACACTCTTCTTGGTCGAAAAAGAAGTACTCGAAGGGTAAGTCCCACCGTCGACATTCGTGGGAGAGGGAGAGGTCCCCTTCCCCGGACAGTTGACACTCGACTTCGGTCAAGGTTGCGGCTAAGGCCGCTGGCTTCACGGTGTACCCGTCGGGTCAGCCGGCCGAGACACCCATCGACGCGGTTGAGATTTTTCTCGACCCATCGGACGGGCTGTCGACTGGTGAAGCCGACAACCCTTCTTCACCTGTTCCCCTGGTGGAAACCGAGGACTTGCCTGCACCTCCTGTGCCGGAGTCCCCGGTCAAGGCCCCCGAGCCGAGGGAAGAGCGGCTGTTCCCCGCTTCCTCCCAGACCCGCCCTTGGAAACACCGAGAGTCTCGGTCTCGGTCTCAGACCTCGTCTCGGTCCAGCCGATCCTGCTGACATTGGTGGTTTCGGTCTCGGCACCGAGGAAAGTGGCGGTGCCGCTCTTCTTCATCTTCCTCCTCGGAAGAGGAGAGGCTTCGGTGCAGTCGACAAGCACGAGGACTTGAATAATGTAGTGGTGGCTCCTTTTGTTCGGGAACAAGCCGACGCCGTTACCTTCCCCGGCCATCAAGTGGCTGTCACCTGAAAGGCCGAAACAACCCCTCATTGCCTGATGACCAGGCAGGCGACAACGAGGGTGCCAGGCTTCCACAGGAGCCTTCACCTGATCCAGCGACGCTTTCAGACCAACCCCGACGCCAGGACCGTCGTCCGGTATGAACATTCAAGAAGTCGCGTAGAAACATCCACATTCCACCCCAGTGGTCCCTGTGAAACCTCCTCCTCCTCCGCCACAGGGGCCAGCAGGAAGATCCCCGACCCCCAAGGAGCCTACTCCACCTCCTAGGGGCAGATCCAGAGAAAGGAGAAGGCCCCCTTCCAGGTCTCCCTCAGAGTCTCCCAGTCCCAAGCGACCCAGACGTAGATGGTCCACTCCACAGGGGGAAGACTCTAGACCTGACTCTTCGGACACCTCCAGGTCTCCTTCACCAATCAGTATCCCATCGCCAGACCCATGAGACCTCCCCAGGTCACCTCCGAATGATCCCTCTTTTTCTGAAATCATGAGGCACATCCAGGAGAACATGGGATGGGAAACGGAAGATCTAGACCCTGAATGACAGCACCTAGCTCAGTATCTTTGGCAGAAAGATCCTTAGCCTGTGGTGATGCCACCCTTGGTGGACACCTTCGTAGATGTCACCAAGGTCACGTGGAAACATCCACATTCCACCCCCATGGTGCCGAAGAAGGCTGACCACCTGTACAGGACCCCTGCAGAGGACCCGTACTTGGTGCAACAACCCCTGACTGATTCACTGGTCATCACGACCTCCCATGATCAGTCTCAATGACCGCTACATTTGAGCACACAGCCTCCGGACCAGGAGTCCAAGCAGTTGGACTCACTGGGTAGGTGCATGTTTGCGGCTGCTACATGCTCTGTTAAATCACTGAACTATCTGACACACATGGTTCAGTTTCAGAACGCCCTATGGGAACAGGGTCAGGACCTGGTTAGGGTCCTTCCAGATGGCGAACAGAAGGAGGAAACTTTGAATCTTCTTCATACGGGGTCAGACGTGGGGACCCAAGTTTTGAGAGCCGCCTACGATTCGGTGGACTCTGCGGCCAGGGGAGCAGCCTCGGTGTCTGTCTCCGGAGACTCATATACGCTGCCTCGGATTTACCGGACATCCAGAAAAATATCCTGGACGTCCCCTACAATGGATAAGTCCTGTTTGGTGAGGCTTCCGAGAAGGTTATCGCCAAATTACAGGACGCCAGGAAGGCGGTGAGGACTGTACAAGCCATGTACAGGCCCAAGACTGGTTCCTTTCATAGGAACCAGAATCATTTTTGCGGCCGGCAACGGCCACGTTCCAGCCAGCAGCAAAGGGGCAACTTCAACCGCAAGGCCCAGCCTAAGTCTTCCCCAGGCCAAGGTCAGAGATATACCAAACCGGCTCAGCCTGCGGGAGGCAACGCTGCCACAGCATGACTCCTTCCCAGCCCCCGCCCCTCCTCTGAATCAACGAGAAGAAAAGGTCAGGGGTCGCATCTCTCGCCACCTTTCAGGCTGGCAGACGATAACTGCCAACTGTTGGGTCCTTCAATTGGTTGAGAGAGGACACTTTATAGAATTCCTCGATCACCCACCATCCAGGCCTCCCCTGCTTTCCTGCTATTCGGGACAGCATGCACTGCTCATTCAACAAGAGGTGCTAGCGCTTCTGAGAAAAGAGGCCATAGAGCACGTACCGCGGAACCAGAGAGGCGCAGGGTACTATTCCCACTTATTTCTGGTTCCCAAAAAGACCGGGGACCTCCGTCCGATTCTGGATCTCAGTGACCTCAACGCTTCAGTGCTCTACAAATGCTTCCACATGGTGACCCTTCCAGGGTTAATCCCCAAGCTCAAGCAGGGCGCCTTCTTAGCATCACTGTACATGCAGGATGCCTACCTGCACATACCGATAGCTCGGACACACACAAAATTCTTGCACTTCAAGTTCCTGGGTCGCCATTATCAGCTCCGAGCCCTCCCTTTCGGGCTGTCCTCGGCACCTCAAGTATTCACAAAGTGCATGGCAGTTGTAGCGGCGGCTCTCAGACAAGGCCACTACGTGTTCCCCTACCTGGACGACTGGCTTCTCATGGCCCCCTCTCAGGAGGCCCTGATGTCCGCGATCCAATGTACTCGCTCCCTATTCGGGTCCCTGGGCATCATTATCAATCGGGAGAAGTTGCACCTGGTTCCGTCTCAGAGACTGTAGTTCATAGGCACAGTCCTGTACACCATCCGGGGGAAAGCCTTTTTGCCCCAGGACAGAGCGGGACACATCAGATCTCTCATAAGGGATATTTTGGCAAAGACCATCCCAGCCAGACTCGTCCTGTGCCTGCTCGGACAAATGGCTGCCATTGCAACATTCCCTTTAGCCCATCTCCACATGCGGATGACCCAGTGGATGTTACGGGTGCAGTGGGTTCAGAAGCAAGACCATCTGCAGCTTCCAGTCAGGATCACGAATGCAGTCATCCGGGATTGGCAATGGTGGCTCGACCCGGACCACCTATTGCTGGGAGTCCCCTTTATTGCGCCGTCTCCGGTTGTGACACTTTCCACGGACACTTCAGGATCCAATTGGGGAGCGCACCTCGACGGTGTCAGGTCTCAGGGTGCGTGGACATCCCAGGAAGCCAATCTTCATATAAACATTTTGGAGATGAGAATGGTCCTTTATGCCTTGCAGACCTTCTAATCAGAGATTCCACTGGGTACTCTGCTGCTACATACAGACAATACCACGGTGATATATTACCTCAACAAACAAGGAGGCACTCATTCCTGCCCTCTTTGCAGGGAGGCCATGAGGTTATGGGATTGGGTACTGCAACACAGCGCAAATCTCATTGCTGTGCATGTCCCAGGAGTGGACAACGTTATCACAGACAGTCTGAGCCGATCTCAGGCCAGAGTCCAGAAAGGTCGTAGAGAATCTGTTTCACAGATGGGGATGCCAGAGTTAGACCTTTTCGTGTCCCCATACAATGCAAAACTGCCCAATTTCTGCTCGCTAGATCCAGAGCCTGGTGTTTTCCGGCGAGATGCGTTGTCCCTCTCCTGGGCAGGCAGATTCCTCTATGCATTTCCTCCCTTCCCGTTGATCCAGAGGGTTCTTCTGAAACTCCACAGAGAGCAGGTGGTGATGATACTAATCGTGCCCTTTTGACCCAGGCAGATTTGGTTCCCTCTGCTGTACCAACTTTCTCAGGAAACACCGGTGCCTCTGCCAATCAGCTCTCACTTATTGTCCCAGGAGGCAGGATCTTTGGTCCATCCAGACCTTCGCTCTCTGAACCTGCACTTCTGGCTCCTAGAAACATAGCTGTCATGCGTCACGGGGTCTCACAAGAGGTAGTGGATGTTCTAGTGGCTGCTAGAAAACCAGCCACTCATGCCACGTATGCCACGAAATGGCACAGATTTTGTCTCTGGGCTCAAGCACAGGGACTTTCCCCTTTGGATTGTTCTGAGGGGTCGGTATTGGACTACCTTCTGTCCCTATTTCAGGCAGGCTTGGCCTATTCCTCAATCAAAGTACACCTCTGTGCCATCTCGGCCTATCACATGTCTATAGGCCTACTGTCCATATCCCAGTTGGAAACCACACGTGCCTTTCTGAGAGGCATTCTCCACCTTAGGCCTCCGATTAAGGACCCCATTCCTCCGTGGGACCTACCCTTCATCCTGGAGCAGCTTACGCTGCCGCCTTTTGAACCAGCCGCTGATTGCGAGCTACGTCTTCTTGCATGGAAGACGTTATTTTTAGTTGCTGTTACTTCGGCCAGAAGGATTTCTGAGCTACACGCACTTATGTGCAAAGAACCTTATTTGGTTTTTCACCAGGACAGGGTGTCCCTGAGGACAAATCCCAAAGTTTCTGCCTAAGGTGGTCTCAGCCCTTACTCTTAATCAGGATCTCGACCTACCAGTGCACTTTCCTAAATACTCCAATAGAGGAGTGGCCTTGCTGCACACTCTCGATGTGCATAGGTGTCTAAGATACTACCTGACCAGAACCAAGCCACACCGTAAATCTGATCAGCTTTTTGTCTCCTTCACCCATAGGGTGCCAGGTGCTCTGGTCTCTAAACAATCTCTTTCGAGATGGCTCATGCATTGCATCACGTTCTGTTACCAAAAACATAACAAACCCCTACCGGGCTCAGTAAGGGGACATTCCACAAGGGGAGTGGCTACCTCCTTTGCTGCTTTAAAGAATGTGTCCACCTCAGCCATCTGCACAGCAGCTACTTGGAGCACCGTGCACACCTTTTTCGGGCATTACAGCCTGGACGTTGCTTCACGGCGAAGAGCTGGTTTTGGTCTAGCAGTCCTTCAGGGACTTCTGTCCTAGGCTCCGGTTCAACTCATGATCTCTCCCTTGCCTCCTCCCTTCTGAGAGGGATTTCCAAAATTGCTTGGAAATCAGTCCTAATGGTGTAACCTGCTGCAAGAGCTGTTTCTCGAAGTAAGATTGTACAGTTACGTAAGAACTTACCGTAACAGTAGATCTTCAAGAACAGCTCTTGCAGCAGGTAGTTTCCCTCCCACCATCCCCTCTGGAGGTAGAGTTGTTCCATTGATTACTACCTAGGATTCAGTGTTTTTTAACACCTCCCTGCTGTATTCCTTCTTTGAAGGTGGATCCTCAGTCTCCATTTCTTTTTCTTTTTTTTTTTTTGTGCCTCCCCTTCTCCCTGGCTGCCCACTCCTTTGGGTCTCTAATGCCCCTCCCGACTGCCTGCCCCGACTGCCATACCGGCTATCACCTCATATGGCAGTCCCCCCGGGTAACCCGGCGTGACCCTTCGCTGGCGACCCTCTCCGAGGGGAAGGCACCGGTGGGGTGGCCAGCACACTTAACCATTGGTCAGGGGTACTGCTGAGGTGTGCCGGTCATGGGATCAGCGGAGGACAGAGAGACTGTCATCCAGCCAGCCAGGAAGCATTTTTCCTGGTTTTCTATGGGGAGTGATATCCTGACGTCAAGGCATATGTCGACGTCTGTCACTCCCCTTTGAGCTTTCGGACCAGGCGTCAGCGCTGTGCTCCCAGCCTCCTCCAGGAGTCAGCACGTGCTGGTGCACTTCCCCACCCTCCCCCTGGAGAAGGAGAGCTGTCCCCGGACGCTCCATCCTTCTTCCCCTGGCTGACCCTCCAATGACCAGAGTCCATTCCCGAACCCGGGTCGCCAGCGTCGCAGACGGAAATCCAACCGCTCTGCCGACAGGCCAGCAGTCTCCATTTCTGATGTCATCTAGCGGCCGGGAGTCTCTGGCAGGAGAACTGGTGATTCTGGGGGACCGCCCCCTTTTGTATGATGCCTGACGTTGGGGGCGGTCCCCGCTGGATACTGCTAGCTAGAAAATTTCCATGGGGTCCTGGCGCCTGCCAGCTTCAGTCCTAATGGTGTAACCTGCTGCAAGAGCTGTTCTCGAAGATCTACTGTTACAGTAAGTTCTTACGTAACTGTACTTTTTCCTTCTTACAGGTCGCCTCGCTGCATCCAGTTGTTGCCTGAAGTTATACCTTAGCAAGTGATCAGCCTCAGTTTTCCAGATCTGCGAATGGTTTGGAACCTATTACCAGATGGTTCTTCCTGCAGGGAGGATCAGATTTTCCAAACCTTGAGTCCAATGGGAGAGCATTTTCCTCCTCGGACATCTGCCTGGAAGGTAAGACAGTTTTTTTTATTTACATGTTGCAGCATGTTTTATGTTGGCAATTGATTATAATGAATGAAAATGTGTAGCTGTAAGGGCACTGCGATGTCAGTAGTGACTGGGGAGTTGCTGCTACATGGACTCCTCATATGCCTAACATTCTAAAGCTTGAGCTGTGCCATTCCCTTGCTAGGGGTGCACTATACCCAGTTGTTATGATTACCCATTGACAGTGTTGAAGCTTACAGAAAAGGATATTACACAGCCGTCCCAGTGGCGCCGAGGGTTAAGGTGCTGGACGCCACACCTCGCGCTGCACCGGCGAGCCGGGTTGAGGAGCGGACTCGGGTCGGCAGAAGGAAGAAGGATTGAAACATCCCAAGATGCTGTCCTCCCTCTGGGGAGGGTTATCAGGGGTGCCTTGTGCACCCGCATCCCAAGAGAGCCAGTGGAAGCACGGGCTCTCCAGGTTTCTGGCGGCTCCATTCACTGGAGTCAGGGAGGGGGGACGCTGTCAGGTGCTTGGGAGAAGGTGTGCATCAGCACGTTGCCTCTCTTGACATACGTCCTCACACCGGCATCCCGGTGGGGTCTGGGAACCACAGAAAAAGCGGAAAAAGCCTCAGTGAGCCTAGATGACAGCCGCTCCAAACAGCCATACAGGTCCAGAACCCATGGGCAGATCTCCACTGTGCAGGTGCTCCACGAATAGGAGGAGGAGGTAAGGAGAAACCGGGCACTCTAGGGGACAGACTCAGTGGTAGCAGGACCTCGGTGGGACATGAGCAATGCCCAAAGGAGTGGAGCACTGAGGGAGTACAAGGCCTATAAATGGGGCAAGGTGTCCCAAAGTGTAAAAAAAAAAAAAAAAGGAAATTACGGCAAGTATGAAGTTAATTTTTTCTTTCTGTTCCTATTCATACCTCATCAGCATTCTGACCTCTGTCATTGTGACATCACAGAGGACTGATCCTGCAGCAGGTGATTTGCCCTTCTTGGTCAGTTGTGATGTCACAGACGGTGAAGTCATAGAGCTGATGATGTAGGAGGAGGGTATAGAACTAGCTATGTCAGCCTCATGGTGGAGTACTGTTCCACACATCACAAGCATTGGGTAGAAAGTCATTTTACTGATGACTACAGGCGTCTGCTAGGAGACGATGTTAACTAAAGGGGAAAGATAGAAGTTCACTGCTTTTAAAAATTGATTTCTGGCCGTACACCACCTCTTTAAAGAGAAAGAGTCGGCACCAAGGGTCACACACTCAGATGTGGGGCTGGTCCCAATGTGCACTTTATGTGCAGAAACATTTTTGATTTACTTACTGTTTACTGTAATATAGTAGATTGTATCAGACTAACTTTGTTTGCTTCTAGTCAGACATCTTCTGTTGACAAATCCCAGAATCTCCAGTAGTTTACATCAGAACAGTAGGCAGCAGTGAGAGATTCAATTGTGCATGTTCATCTATATATGCTCTTTATCCTTTGTTTGCTTGTTCAGCAGTACTTCCTCACCAGGCGCATTCACAGAGGATTGTACTTAGTACCTGGAGAAACGCAGAACCAAAAAACATCTGATCAGAGATGAAGCTCCCAACGTGCACCACAGGCTATTGAATCTCCAGATGCTGCCTAGTGCTCTGTCAGCTGCAGGGGATTCTGGTAACAGAGGAGCCCGCCTAGAAGTAAACAAAATTAGTCTGATACAATCTGCTATACTACAGTAAACGGTAAGTAAATCAAAATGTTTCTGCACACAAAGTGCACGTTGGGAAAAGCCCAACACATGAATATGGGGCCCTTTGTGGTGACTGTTTCCTTGTAAATAAATAAGCTTATTGAGGACAGAATTGAATATGGGATTACCCACAAGACAGCATAACATGCTGCCGCATCATTGGATTGGTATTATTCTTTTTTTAAATCAATCTTTTATTCTGTATATGATTTCAATAACTCTACCGGCAGCAGTACAACAAAAATTAATAGCATTAAGTTACATCACAAGCTGTAGTGGACAATGGAGGAAACTAAGTTAATAGGTTATTACATCAATTTCCAAGGAACTTCATTATTACTGAATTTAAAACTTTGACTTTGAGCTGTGTTATTGGCAACTGGCAAGGCACGGAGGGTCCCTCCCCGCTCCTCATGCCAAGGCGACACCGCCAAGCAAAATACCATATTACAGTAGCAGTAGACCGCTTAAGGAACAAAATCATTGTAATGAACTAGTTGATAAGAGATCCATTTTTGTCATTGAACATCAAATTTCTGTATTCTGTCCATCACCTTGGCAGAGAGTCGCTCGAGGGCACATATCTCCCTGGTTGAGATTAGCCAGGCTTCTTTGGTGGGTATTTTATTTGTGAACCAGAGTCTAGTGACAATTTATGGGCTATTATGAATTTTGATATTTGTTTTAAAGAATTCTTGTCAATTCGCAGACCTTCTGGTTTAATAAAGGTCATTACAAAAGGGGGGGTGACTAGATCAACGATGTCATATATTGTCCTTTGCTCCTCAAGGATCTCCATCCAAAAATTGGATAACATTGGGCATGACCAAAGGACATGACTGATTCGCACTTTCTACCCCCCACACCCCCTCCAACACTTTCCTTCCCCCAATTCTCTCATACTGGCCAGCAAGGCTGGAGTGCAAAAGAAGCGAGACCTGAGTTTCCAGGTGTACTCATGCCAATATGGGGAGGAGAACGTTTTTAATACTGGTAGTGCAGACTCATGCCAAGCCTGCTCTCTTATTAAGACCTGCAGTTCCTGCTCCCATCTGTTTCTGATCGAGTTGGTCGAGTCTCCTTGTCTTTCATTTAAGACCTTATATATTTTACTAATTAAGTGATCTGAGGTTGTACCTCTGATATGTGCTTGGGGAATCTGTAATATCAGGGAGGGTTCTCAATCAGTGCCACAAGTGACTGCTCGAATGGCTCGAGACATGCTTTAAGACGTAGAGGAGAAATAAAAATATTTATGGAGTAAGTGGTATTCCCTCTTTAGAGAAACAAAGGGGAGAAGCCCTGTCCTATCCACTAACTGAAAGATAAAAGAAATTCCATATCTCTGCCATTGGGCTATATATGGGCCCAGGGGACCTGTAGTGAAGTCATCTGTATTGTATCTCAAAGTACACAGGAATATTTTTTCTGAAAATGTTAAATAGTCATTCTAGGAGCATGGATATGTTGTTCATCCACACCGTTTGGCATGGCATGTCCCTTTCCCCTTTAAATCTTGCCGGAAGTCTTCAAGCTGGCTCCTCCCACCCACCCAGGTGGTATAAACCTCGGCTCCACCCCATGGTGCCAGATCTTCCTTTCCGCTGGAAGATGCAGGTTCCCTCGTGCTTCACAGCAATTCGTAGGCCCTGGATTCAAAGCATCGGTTTTTACTGCAACTTACCTTAAAACTTGTTCGAGTTGTCGATTCTGATAGTAGCGCATCGGACATGGAGGATAAATCTGTTCCCGGATTTCACCGGTGCTCCTGCGGCAGAAGATGTCGTGCACTAATTCCCACCTAACGTGCATCTACTGCCTTGGTGTCAGACATAACACCTTCACCTGCACATTCTGCCTGGCCTTCCATCCCAACGTCCTGGAAGTCTGCTTGGTGCACCTAAAATTGGGGAGACCAGAAAAAAGGGACCTGCCGGTGAAATCAAAGGAGGCAAGGTGGGCCGGTTCCATGGCTGTGGGATCCACCGAGCAGTTGGAGCAAATGAAGGCTTTTGAGGAGAAAGCAGCTCAAGCTTCGGCCAATCACAGCTTTTTTTTTGTTCCTCTGAACCTCGGTTACACCTTTTCGGGCTCCTTCAAGGAGTTGTGCCAGTCTCTCCCCACCAGGGGTGAGGTGCCCTCGGGCTCGCACTCCTCCCACCCTCGGAAGAGGGAGAAGGACCCTAAGTCTTCATCCAAATGGAGATGTTCTTGGGACCGAGAAAGGTCCAAGTCCCAGGAGCACGCGGTCTCGACCTTGGGTCAAGATCGCATCCTCGGCCGCTGGCTTCACGGATCTTCTGTCTGGCCAAGAGATCGAGGAAGTGGCCGACAAGGTTGAGATTTCTCTCGACCTGATCGACCCTATTTCGCCGACTTCGGTCGACGATTCCTTAAAAAGGACTCCGGTCCTTGTCTTTCCCGATGAGAAGACCCAGCCCACTGGTGTCACCATCGAGGAAACAGTTCCGGACCCTCGGTTTTCACCGACCCCAGTGTCTCCCGATCTACCGAGTCGGCCAGCCTGATCTCGATCGAGGTCCAGAACCCCCTCGGTCGAACGACCGAAAAAGAGTCATAAGCACTCTAAAAAGAGGCATCGCCGAAGATCCTCGGACGAGGAGAGGCTTTGCTGGAAACTCCATTGACACTATGAGGATCTTATGTGGCAACAGCTGATTTTGACCAGGCAGAAGCCGGCTCCGCCGTCCACCCCGGCCATCATTTGGCTACCGCCGACACCTCCAGAACCGAAGCCTTCGATTCCCCCACCCACGGGGCCGGCCCATATCCTGGCTCAGCCCATCTTGGTCTCTCCACTGATTCTGGTGCAACCACTGCCTAAGCAGCCTCAGGGAGGGGCTCCCTCAGAAGAGGACCGTACAGACACTGGGCTTCCCTGACGTCTGTCCATCGCAGTTACCCCTGACTGCCCCCGACAGATCGAAGGGGACTTAGGCAGGAGACCGTTGTACCACGACTCCTCGGACTCGGATGTCACAGGACTGCACTCCCATCCTGGGGATGATGAGTCCTCCGTGGTAGGTTTAGAGGAGGGTCTTTCCTCCTTTCAAGGCATTCTCTGCCTGATCTCTGAATCCACCAGAATGCGCCCGGAGTCTATCCAGAAAAAGGCAGAGTACCCCCTTACGGACATCCTAAAAATGGTGGGATACCCCGACGGAGGCCTTTTCAGTGGCCGAAGCCATTACTGGCCTAGCCCTTGAGCTCTGGCTGCACCCAGCTTCCTGCCCAGCACTGTCTACCTGCATGGCCCGCAAGTACGCGGTGCCCATGGGGTCCCTGCCGGGTTTCACAGAACACCCTTTGGCCGAGAGCCTGGTGACCACTTCTGTGTTTAGACATACTGGTAGCTTGGCCAACACAGACTGACCCCCGGATAAGGAGTCCAAAAATATGGACCACCCTGCCCGCAAGGTCTACGCGGCCTCTTCCTTAGGCCTTCGTCAGGCCAGTTCGGCTGTCATTATGGCACACTTCTCTCATGCGCTCCTCGGGTCATTAGATGAAGTCCTCCCTCATCTCCTGGCAGACATGCAGACCACGGTCAAGCAAGTCCGTGATCAGGGCCATGCTGTTGCAAAACAGCAGCTCCAGATGGCCCTAGACATAGGGGATTCTTGTGCCCGCTCTTTAGCAGCCGCAGTGGCCACTCGCCGCAGGGCCTGGCTGAGGCTATCCTCCTTCCCGGTGGATACCCAACACAAGTTAGCTGATGTTCCTTTGCTTGGTACCGACTTGTTCGGTCCAGGAGTGGCCAGTCTCCTTCAGCGTATCGAGCAGTCCAATGCCGCCTTGGATGCTACCTCTGCAAAAATTTCTTCAGGCAAGAACCAGCAGAAAAGAAAGAAGAAGCCATTTCAGCATTCTTCCCCTGTGGTCAAGCAGCCCTCCTATCAAGGAGGCCAGCAACAGCAGCAGACTCAAGCTTGGCACCCATGGCCCAAGCAGAGTCCTCAACAGCCCCATAAAAGAGGACGAGGTGCAAGTCCAGGAGCCTCCTCCTCTAAGCCTGCTCAGTGACTGGTTGGGGGTTGCCACCCCACACCCGTCACGCCAGCTCTGGGTCCTCCCATGGGGGGCCGGCTCCACCACTTTCATTCCGCCTAGTCCGATATCACTTCAGACAGGTGGGTTCTCGAAGTGGTCAGTCAGGGACTGCCTCTAGAGTTCGAGCAGAACCCTCCCAGCTGAGCCCGCGCCCCTCGGGAGGAAAGGATCTCAGCTTGCACTCAGTCGGCTCTTCGAGATGACATAGCTCAGCTCCTCCGCAAGGAGGTGGTAGCTCCAGTGCCGGATCCTCCTACAGACCCAGGCTTCGTGTCCAGGTACTTCCTGGTGCCCAAGCTGATGGGGCGGGGGTGGTTGGCGCCCCATCCTAGATCTTCACGACCTGAATCAATATCTCAGGTCTCTCACCTTCCGGATGGTAACTCTGAACCAGATCATACCATCCCTGGAGCAAAACATGTGGTTCTGTTCACTGGATCTACAGGACGCATTCTTTCACATTCCATCAGTGTTCCTCTACCTCAGGGTCGAAGGGACCCTGTACGAGTTCTGAGCCATTCCGTTCGGCCTGTCATCGGCCCCACAGGTCTTCATCAAGTGCATTGCAGTGGTGGCAGCCCATCTTCAGCATCAAGGAGTACATATCTACCCTGATCTCGATGACTGGCTCTTGGCAGGATCCTCCCTTCGGGAGGTGGAGAGATCCAGGGATCTAGCTCTCCAGACCTGCTCCCAACTCGGCCTCCTGATCAACGAGGCCAAGTCGGAACTTGTGCCTGCTCAGGTGATGGGCTTCATTGGGGCAGAGCTCGACTCTTGTCAAGCCAGAGCTCGGCTCCCGGCGAACAGGGTGGAGGTTCTCTCCTCCTTTGCCCGATCATTTCTGGTTGGGCACTTGCTCCCTGCCCTGGACTTTCTGCGCCTTCTGGGTTACATGTCGGCGTGCACCTCAGTGGCCCGTTGGGCCAGGTGGCACATATGCCTCCTCCAGTGGGAGCTGGCCGCCCAGTGGACTCAGCACCATGGTCATTTTGACCAGCTGATCACAGTAACCCAGAGGATGTGGGATGCACTCCAATGGTGGCCTGCCCCAGAACGGTTGCAGGAAGGGATCCCATTTGTCTGCCCTGAGCCGACAGTCATCCTTACGACCGATGCCTCTCATGGGCTGGGGAGCCCACATGGGGGACTACAGGGCCCATGGGTTCTGGACCCCTGAGGAGTCCCTATGCCACATCAACCTGTTGGAGCTCAGAGCAGTCAGACTGGCACTGTCAGCTTTCGCTCCTCAGCTCCGGGGTCAAGTGGTTCAAGTCCAGACAGACAATACCACGACCATGTACTACCTCAACAAACAGGGTGGCATGCACTCCCATCTGCTGTGCAAGGAGGCGCTCTGCATCTGGACCCTCGTAAGTCATCTGGAGGTGGATCTCCTAGCCATTCATGTGGCAGGAGTCTTGAACCAGCTGGCGGATGCTCTCAGCCGCATAGGCCAGACATCCCATGAGTGGTCTCTCCATCCAGAGGTAGCTTACAGTCTGTTCTCCCACTGGGGTAAACTGTTGGTGGACCTATTTGCCTCTAGGGAAAACAACAAGCTGAGGCTGTACCATGCCCACCCCCCTCAGCAGGGCTTGCTGCAGGGGGATGCCTTCTCAAGGCTGTGGACCCAAGGCCTCCTCAACACCTTCCCTCCATTTCCCTTGATCCACAAGGTACTACTCAAGGTGAGAAGGGACAAGATGAAGGTGATCCTGGTAGCCCCAGATTGGCCGCGCCAATTCTGGTATTCAGATCTCCTCAGCCTCAGCTGCAGGCCCCGGAGTGGCTTTGTACAAGCCCAGACCTGATATCACTGAACCAGGGGAAGGTGTTCCATCCGGACCATCAATCCCTGCACCTCACAGCCTGATACCTGAGCGGCTAGAGTTCCAGGCTCTGGGTCTTTCCAAGGATGTCTACACCGTGATGGAGGCATCTCGTAAGGAATCAACCAGGAAATGTTATGCCTTCAAATGGAAGAGATTTTCCATTTGATGTCAGTGTAAGAGTTTGGACCCCTTATCCTGCTCTGTGACTAACATTCTTGACTACCTTTGGTCTCTCTCCAGAGGGGGTCTGCAGTCATTTACCCTTAGGGTGCACCTGGCAGCCATTTCTGCTTACTGGACGTGGACTGGTCAGCCAACATTGGTGCAGGAGACAGTGGTCAGGCGCTTCTTCAAAGGCCTGGATCATATATCCCCTCCGGTGCGTGAACCTCCACCTCCATGGGATCTGTTGCTGGTTTTGGTGAAGCAAGCCATTCGAACCTATGCACAAGTGTGCACTCTCACACTTGTCATGGAAGACAGCCTTTCTGGTGGCTATCACATCAGCCAGAAGGACAGGAGAGCTCCAGGCACTGTCGGTTGACTGCCCTTATCTGGTCTTTCACAGGAACAAAGTTGTCCTGTGCCCCCATCCAAAATTCCTTCCAAAGGTGGTATCTGAGTTTCACCTTAACCAGGTCTTGACTCTGTCGGTATACTACCCTAACTACACCTCTGACACTGAGTACACACTCCATACCTTGAACCTGAGACGTGCTCTCTCCTATTATAAGGAGCGAAAGGCGGATATTCATAGAGAGGTTCGCCAGCTGTTTGTCACCTACGCTGAAGCTGGTTCTGGCAGACCTGCAGCCAAATGGACCATTGCAAGATGGATTACATCATGCATAGGTCTGTGCTATGAGTTGGTGGGCAAGGAGCCTCCCAGAGGGATAAGAGCTCATTCTACCCACCATACTGCTGCATCGGTGGCTGCTTCCAGGGTCATCACTATCCAGGAAATCTGTCGGGCTGCTACCTGGAAGTCAGCAAACACCTTCATTACCCACTACCACATCGATCTTGAGTCTCGCCAGGATGCTGGTTTTGGGGCCTCGATTCTCCAATCCTTATTTCCCAAGTAGGGGGTGTGCGCCTTGCCTCCCTCCTCCCAGAGAACTGCTTGGAGTCTGCCAAACAGTGTGGATGAACAACATATCCATGCTCCTAGGAGTGGCATATGTTGTTCATCCACACGTACCCACCCGACCGCTCCAGCTTTAGGCACACAACCTGGCTTCCAGTGGGCTAAGATCTGGCGTCATGGGGCAGAGCCAAGGTTTATACCACCCGGGTGGGTGGGAGGAACCAGCTTGAAGACTTCCGGCAAGATTTAAAGAGGAAAAGGACATGCCATGCCAAACAATGTGGATGGACAACATATACCACTCCTAGAACTACTGTTACAGGTGAGTAAACTGCTCTTACTAACCTTAAGCCATATTTTTAGGAGTTCTCTGGTAAATTTCGGAAAATGTGTTACTCTCTGGCATTTAGGAGGGGTCCCAAAGAGGAGCTCTTGGGTATTAAATAAATCTCCCCATATTAATTCTGTTTCCAGTGGGCATCATATTGTTTGTTTATCTGGTTTAAAACCACCTTTAACTGAGCCACCATTGCATATTTTCTAAGATCAAGGAGATTAAGTCTGCCTTTTTCTCTAGCCAGCAGCAGAACAGAGTATCTATTTCTGGAGGTCCCCCTCCCCCACCAAACAAAACGTAATATCATTCTGTCCCATGCCTAGAAATATGTTTTGGTTGTGGTAAAAGGTAGTGTTGAAAGAAAAAACAGTATGCGGGGAATACATTCTGTTTAATTGTATCTATTTTACTTAAAAAGCTTAGTGGGAGACACGACCAACGTGACAGATCTTCCGCCAACTTTAGAGTGAGGGGTTCCAAATTGAGTAGTTCTGCATGTACTGGGTTTCTAGTGAGCTTTATTCCCAGGTATCTTATCTCTTGTCTATGCCACTTAAAGGGGAAGTCTTTTTTTTAAATGGGAGGGTGGGGAGTAGTTGTATGTTAAAACCTCTGTTTTAGTTTTATTTATTTTATATCCAGTCCAGAGGAGCTGAGGCAGCGACTCCAGTTAGATTTTTCTAATATTGAAACTTGGATAAGAGATTCTGGACTTTTAATGAGTACTGGAAAGACTCAGAGTATGATTTTTTTCTGTAGGATCTTATGCAAAAAAAGATATTGCTGATTTGAAGATTAGTTTTTTAAATGGGACAAAGGTACAAGGGGTTAGCACTTATTAAATATTTGGGAGTTTTGGTTGATTATCGTTTTTCCTTTTCAGAACATATTTTGTTACAAACAAAAAAGGTGAACCAAAGACTGGGAGCATTAAGAAGGGTGTCAGGATGCTTGACTAGGGATATAAAGACTAAATTGGTAAAACAATTGTTGTTACCTGTTTTAGATTACGGTTCTTCATTATATATGCATTCCTACAAAAAATCTTTACACAAATTGGACCAGACTTATTACAGATTGGGGAAGTATATTTTGGATAATAAATCTCGAGTTCATCACTGTTTAGTTTATCAGGAACTTGGTTGGTTACATCCGTCAGCTCGAAGAGAATACTTATGGCTTATGACATGTCATGGTTTGATACATTTAAAAACGCATTCCTTAAGACATTTGATATGTTTGAACTCAGATTCTAAATATTTAGATATATTTAGGAGGACAACTAGAAAATTGCCTATGACTCAAATTATAAATCGTATGGGGGATGTGCTGTTACAAAACAGTTTAGCAAGGATATGGAATGAATTACCTCACCAAATTACTGAAATTTCTGATCTACATATTTTTAAATCTGAATTGTATAATTATTTAAATGTTTGTTTTAATTGTTTTTAGGTTATTGTGATTTTGTATTGTTTATTTTGTTGTGTTTGTTGTTTTTATTGTAATTACCACAGGTATTTGTTGTAAATGGGGATTTATTCCCCAACAGATTAACCTGTATAAAAATAAATTTTAAAACAAACAACAAAGATATCCTGCTAATATGCTAAATATTTGTAGTTGTCTCCAGATTTCTGGGATAGATTGCTTAGGTTCTGTGAGTGCCAAAAGAATATCGTCAGCAAAGAGTGATATCTTCTGCCGATGTCCCCCCAGAGGCAGGCCCTCAATTCCCTGTGAAGATCTGATGGCAATAGCCAAAGGTTCAAGATATAAGGTAAATAACATTGGAGACATGGGGCATCCTTGCCAAGTGCTCCTGGAGAGCTGGAATACCTCTGACAGGGCCCCATCTACCTTAACATTCGCTTTAGGGGAGGTATATATTGTAGGTGTTTAATGAGTTGTTCAGGGAATCCAAAATGCCCTAGGATCTGCCATAGAAATGACCAGCTAACCCAGATGAACGCCTTTTCAGCATCAAGTCCCAATAGTACTAAAGGAATGTGTCTTTCTATGGCATAATCTATTAGAAGATGTGCATGTCGTATGGCATCATGGGCCTGTCTACCCCTGATGAAACCCACTTGATCAGAATCAATGATGCTTGGTAATAAGTGATCTATTCTAGAGGCCATAGCTGACATGAACATCTTGTAGTCCAAATTTAGCATTGAAATGGGACGACAGGAGGAAGGATATTTAAGATCTTTCTGGGGTTTGGGTATGGCTGATATGGTTGCATATTGCCATGGGGGGGGGGGGGCTCTCCTTCCTGAACAGCATGTAAAGCTGGGAGTAACATGGGGAGAAGGAGTTTCTTGAATTTGTTATAAAATTCAGAAAGATATCCATATGGGCCTGGTGCCTTAAGAGTCTGGGCTTTTTTAAGAACTTGGAGTAATTCTCTCTTTCTAATTGGTGCCAATAGGGACTCAGCCTGTTGTGGGGTAATATGTGTTATTGGTAAACTTTGTAAATAAGATTTAATGGTATCCGGGGGGGGGGGTCCTCTTCTTTAGTATACAATTCATGCCTTGGTAAAACTGCTGTAGGATGTCTAATTTCCTGGGGTCTCTCTGTTTTAAAATCTACCATACTCGTTATATTCTATATCTCTGCTCGCTCAGTTTTCTTGCTAGATTTCTTGAGGCCTTTGGCCCTCCCTCATGTTGTCTTAACTTTAAATAAACTAATTTTTGCTCTATGAACTGGTCTATTATTTTTTTGAGTTTTTGCTTTACCATTTTGAGACATTGTATTATACGATCATTTTGATCCAGCCAATTCTGTAAATGTACTAGTTCCTCTTGTAAGTCCTTATATGTTTTTCCCCTCTGTCATTTTATTTTTTTTTTTTTGCAGAGAATTGTATGACCGCTCCCCTTATTACTTTCAAGTAACCCACAAAATTGTGGCGGCAACTTCCTGTTGTATGTTATCTTGTTTAATTCTAGGTACAACCTCTTGGATCAGTTCGAGGAACTCTGAGTCCCGAAGGTGGGCAAGGTTCAGGTGCCAATTGGTTGGCTTGTATTGTGCCCCCAAGTCCATCTTAATGTATAGGGGTGCATGATCCGAGAGGAAGGTGGCACCAAGCCATACTTCACAGACGGCATCTAAATGTTCAACCGTTGTGATGAAGTAATCCAGTTGAGCCCCGCTCCCTGCATGTGGAGCCTGGTGGGCGTATTCTCTTGTTTTGGGGAAGAAATGTCTCCAGGTGTCCACCAGACCCAGGGAGGTGATGGGTTGTTTTGTGTATTTTTGTAGGGCATTTATTCTGTGGGCCAGGTGGGTAGCAGAGTCCAGAGTGGGGTTTAAAGTAATATTCAAATCACCCCCTAGTATCAGCTGTCCCTCCATTAGGGACAATAAATCCGTAAAGAATTTTACTGCCTGTGGCTTTCTTGACCCTAGTGGGAAATATACTGATACCAGGGTAACGGGTCTTGAGTACAGCATGCCCATCACTATGGCATAGCACCCCTCCGTGTTACTGATCTCTGTGTGTTTTTCCAAAAGCAATTCCTGGGAGAGTAGAATCATCACCCATCTTCTTTTCCCACCCTTGTGGGCTGATTCTGCTGCAACATTATACCCAAAGCATTGACATTTTTTATGTTCATCCGAGGACATATGTGTTTCCTGCAATAAAATTATCCCCGGTCTTTATTTTCTAAAAAGTTGAAAGAGGCAGGAATGCTTAATCGGATTTCCTATCCCATTTACATTCAGAGATGATAGTAAGGATGACTTACCCATTTGTGCTATCTGTCAGGCCTTGAATGGATGTAACCTGTTTGTAAGAACTGTTGTATATCCCTTCCCCTCAATGCACGTGCCATTTCGCCCCTGTATATCATATTAGTATGCATTCAATTGTCTTGTTTGTAATCTCTAATTGAAACAATATATGGTGGCTGCCTGTTTTTGGTATATAAAAACCATAACTTAGTCCAAGTGCCTAAAACTACACAAGGATGAAATAAACTCTGCCCTATGCCAAGAACAATCAACCATTTGCAGGTCTGTTGCTGATTAATTCTGCTCGTTGCTTCTAGAACTTCTAGGCATGCTAAAATAACCAGATGCCAACAGAGCATCAACTGTTTCATACCAAGTGAATATACCTGGTAAAGCATATCTCTAAACATGATTAAACAAATATGCAACTCCCAAGGTAGGGAAAGGATGTTTACCTCTCCTCTTCTATAAAGAGGCAGATAAAATTGCCCTGCGGGGGGGGGGAGTCTCAAGGCAACACCGAGGGCCCCCAGTACCACTGTTTCCCTGGTACCTAGTGGTGCAATAGGCTACACTGGAAATAAAAATGAGCTGGAACCCCCAGGAAATAGTCCTCAGATACCTCATCTCCAGTAGGGCCTTGTGGATATGTCAACCATTTAGGGATGAAGTTCTGACCAAGTAGTGGTCAGGTGGGCATGTAGCGCTGTATAGATTGCATTGAATCATGCCTCCAATCCTGGGCTACTATTTAATAGGATAATAGCAGTTGGAGGGCTATCTGTCTGATTCGGGGGTGGGGTGACACATGGGTACCTTTTGAAATTTCTCTCCAGTTTTCATCCAGAAGCAAATGATTTGATACCTTTTAATGGACCAACATAGATGTAACAACAAGAACAAAGTGCTCTAGCTTTGGACCAACCAGTCCTTCTTCAGAAGCTCATGGCAGTTGTTTAGAAAATACAATACTTATAACAGCTAGATAATGCAGAGAAAAACAGAAAAAAATCCCCATTGGTTTAAAATACTTATTTAAAAAAAACAAAAAAAAAACAGAAGATAATGTCAGAGAAGTTTAACAGTACAATACTGCCTTCAGCCAGAAGCAACCTTGGGTTAAACATGCTTGGTGGAACACACACACAAAGAATCCTACTGCATATAAATTTAATTGACATAAGATAACACTGCTGAAGCAGATAACTCCTAAATCAAGATATGAGTGTCACAGTTAGTATAAGGATGTGATTACTGAAAGGCAACCCCCACCCAGATTAAAGACAAACTAAGATTTTTATAAGGTCCAAGAAATTTCAAAAACCTCAGGACTATATAAATGATAATTTAAATATAAACTGATAATATTAGTGTCAAACAAAAAATTCTAGTTGAGGAATCTCAAGGAATTAAGACCATGTAGCCTGATATGTACTGATGTCAATATACACTGAGAATGTAGCAACTTGATGTACCACAAGTGTCTAAGGAATCTGAAAAAAGAGATAAAATGTAATTTCTCTCCTCCTCTTCATACAAACAATACACTCTAACCCACCCCACATCACAATAATGTGGGTGGGGGAGACTATAGCTTTAAGGAGATGTTTTTCTCTCCCCTTTTTTCCCCTCTCTCTCTCTCCCACAGACACACACACACACACACAGACACACACACTCTCTCTCCTAGTGAACCTATATTAACTTCAGTCACTGCAATTGTTCCCCAAAGGAATTCAGTTTGTCTTGAAATCCAAAGTAAAAGGGCTTATGTCTGCTAATATATACAGAGTAAAAATGTAACACTATTAAACCGTACTACTATCTGCAAAGTAACATTGCCAAGGATACTAGATAGAACTACCATGAAATAAACCTGCCACCCTCCCCAGGATAAGGTAACTAGAAGTAAATATAAAGTATATATGTAAGACCAGAGGTCTAACATACCTACATATCCACAAATTACTACAATATTAGCCTAATGAAAAAAGATCTGTGCAGGACCCCCATGCAAATGAGATCACACACCCCAATATGTACAGAGTTACAAAAATTATATATAACAGTATATGATAACACTCCTGTATTTACACTAGCAGGCTGGGTAATCTGAATATGGTGCAAAGGAATCAACACCCCAGGCAAAGATAAAAAGTAAGGAGGAATTGATATTCATTGTATGTGTGAAATAAGAATAGTAACACATTATAACTCCATATATCTAAATAGAGACTTACCTCAATGTGACAGCAAGCCCCACATCTGTTATATCACATACTTCACAACACACACCCAGACACATACATACACACACGCATCCACATCCCACACATGCTGAAGTCCTATAATATGTCAGTATGAAGAAGAAAAGGTCTGTGGATGTGAGTTTCTGTAGTGTCCCATAAAGCCAAGATCAACGTTCATCCCATCTGCTACCATATTGAGATGTAAAATAAGTTTAATCTCAAAAGCTCGTCTCTGTTGTGTTTTTGAGATTTCCTTTTAAGACCATTACTGACATATCTGAGACTGAGTGGTCAGGCTGGGAGAAGTGGTGCCCCACTGGTTTTTCAGTCTTCCTTGCTGTAATAGTATGTCTGTGTGAGTTCATCCTAGTGCGGAGCTGTTGGCGTGTCTCTCCTACATAACCTGTTTGTGGATATCTCTTGCATTGAATGAAATAAACAACATGTCGTGACATGCATGTATAACTCCCATGCACCTGGAATTGTCTGTTTTGTGATGTAACCACACAGTCCGAGGTAGAAATGAGCCCACAAGTCTTACAGGGGCGTTGATTGCAGAGTCATGTGCCATTGTGTGATATGGTATTCTGTTCCGGTGAAAGTTTGCTCCTAATAATTAGGCTGGATAAATTTGGTGGTTGTTTAAAAGATAGTGGGAGTTCCTTAAAAATACAATTAAGGGTTTCATCCTCACTAAATATTGGATGGAGATCTTTAATAATCTTATGCAGACGTTCAAGGTCTGGATGATATGTGACTACCAAGGGTATTCTGTCTGTAGCTGTCTTTTCTTTATATTGAAGTAGTTGTTGTCTTGGTACTTGCGTTGCCCATTCTGTTATCCTGTCAATTTCCCTGGAAGAGTGTCCCTGCTCAATAAGGTGTTTTTCAACATAGCCAAATGTGTATCTCTGTCATCCTCATTTGAACAAATACGATGACAACGAAGTGCTTGACTGTATATGACAGATTTTTTTGTATGGTTTGGGTGGTTACTTTTCTTGTGCAGGTATCTCTGTCTGTTGGCTTCCTGTAAATACATGTATGTAAGGTTCCATCCTTAATGATGACTGTGGTGTCCAGAAAGTTAACCTTGGAGGTAGAGTACTCCAGGGTAAGTTTTATGGTAGGGTGGAGATTATTAAGTTTGTGATGAAAATCTTTGAGTGCATCTGTGCCTTCCGTCCAGATGATAAACAAATCATCAATGTAATGGAAATAAGCTAGTGGTTTGTGGGGATACTGCCTTAAAAAATCCTCCTCCAAGTCAGCCATAAAGAGGTTAGCATACTGTGGAGCCATTTTGGTGCCCATTGCTGTTCCCATAGTTTGAACATAATGTTTACCGTTGAAGTTGTTATGTGTCAAAATGAATTCCATAAGTTCCCCCACCACTCCAGGGTTGATGTTTTGTTCTGGTCCTTTCTCATGTTTGTATTTAAGGCATGCTGCAATGCCATCTGTGTGTGGAATATTAGTGTAGAGGGATGTTATATCCATTGTCACTAAAATGGTATCAGGTGGTAAATCCTTATAACCAGAAAGTACACGTAAAAAGTGCGTAGTATCCTGGATATAACTGTCTCTTTCCATAACCAGCGGTTTCAAAATGGTCTCTACAAACCCTGAGATCCCCTCAGTCAAGGTACCATTACCAGAGACTATGGGTCTCCCTGGATTGCCAGGTTTATGTATTTTAAGCAGCATGTAGAATGTCTCTGGCCTGGGTTCATCAGGGATTAGGTGAGTTAGTTTCTCTCGGACATGGTCAGGAAAGGTTTTAATTAAGTCACGTAGTTTATCTTTATATCTTGTAGCGGGGTCACTCTCCAGTTCTCTGTAGTATGTAAGATCTGTTAGCTGTCTATTAGCTTCAGTAATATAATCCTCTCTGTTTAAAATCACCACTGCAGAGCCTTTATCAGCTTTTTTGATGACAATGTTGTGGTTTGATTTCAGTGTCCCTATAGCTCTCCGTTCCAGTGGAGAAAGGTTATAATGGGTTTGTTTTTGCCTGGTAAGGATCTGACCACTGACTTGTTGGTGGAAACAATTAATGTAATTGTCTAGTTTTTTGTTACTCCCACTTGAGGGGGTAAAATCAGATTCCTTTTTCTTATCCATTACATTATTGCTGTTTGCACTGTCTTCACTACCAGTGATTTCTTCCCTGCCATGAAAGAATTCTTTATGTCTCAATCTACGGAAGTACTCCTCCAATTCACCACAAAACAGTACGTTATCCAGTGGTTTTGTTGGGCAGAAAGTGAGGCCCTTTGAAAGTACATTTAGTTCTCCAGTAGTCAGTGTGTGGTTGGACAAATTAACAACTGAAAGGTGCCCATCAATATTGTGTTGTTGTTCAGTGACTCCATTATGTTCTTCATGGTTGTTAGGAAGTATGGTATGTTGAAGGGCATTCAGTTTCCTATTTTTCATAAGCATGGCTTTTCTTAAGGTCCTTTGGTAGTTAATGTGCATCTCTAGCAAGATGTCCTGAATAGGTTCCCCAGACACCCTTTCCAGAGTGGTAACAATTTCAGCAAACTCTCTGTTAAGAACAACTTTTTGGGCATATGACATGCGAATCCTGTGATTTCTCAGTTTCTCAGAGGTCCTATGGCAAAGTTGTTCTGCATATGTAGAATTGTTTGTATTTCTTAATGGATTCCAAATAGTAAGACCTTTATGGATAATGTTTCTCCTCTTGCACTGGGTTAGAAAATAGATGTCACTGTCTAGCTGTGCCAATTTCTTCTTGATGTTATGTAACTGCCATATTCTCACGTAATTCGGTATCTTCCATGTTGAAATCTAGATTTAGTAGTTGCCGTATTGGTCCTTGCAAGAACAGATGCAGAAGCAAATGATTTGATACCTTTTAATGGACCAACATAGATGTAACAACAAGAACAAAGTGCTCTAGCTTTCGGACCAACCAGTCCTTCAGAAGCTCATGGCAGTTGTTTAGAAAATACAATACTTATAACAGCTAGATAATGCAGAGAAAAACAGAAAAAAATCCCCACTGGTTTAAAATACTTATTTAAAAAACAAACAAAAAAACAAACAAACCAGAAGATAATGTCAGAGAAGTTTAACAGTACAATACTGCCTTCAGCCAGAAGCAACCTTGGGTTAAACATGCTTGGTGGAACACACACACAAAGAATCCTACTGCATATAAATTTAATTGACATAAGATAACACTGCTGAAGCAGATAACTCCTAAATCAAGCTATGAGTGTCACAGTTAGTATAAGGATGTGATTACTGAAAGGCAACCCCCAACCAGATTAAAGACAAACTAAGATTTTTATAAGGTCCAAGAAATTTCAAAATGTGGTTTTGTGGTGTAAAAACATGTATTTACAGGAAGCCAACAGACAGACAGAGATACCTGCACAAGAAAAGTAACCACCCAAACCATACAAAAAAATCTGTCAAATACAGTCAAGCACTTCGTTGTCACCGTATTTGTTCAAATGAGGATGACAGAGATACACATTTGGCTATGTTGAAAAACACCTTTATTGAGCAGGGACACTCTTCCAGGGAAATTGACAGGATAACAGAATGGGCAGCAGCAAGTACCAAGACAACAACTACTTCAATATAAAGAAAAGACAGCTACAGACAGAATACCCTTGGTAGTCACATATCATCCAGACCTTGAACGTCTCATAAGATTATTAAAGATCTCCATCCAATATTTAGTGAGGATGAAACCCTTAATTGTATTTTAAGGAACTCCCACTACTATCTTTTAAACAACCACCAAATTTATCCAGCCTAATTATTAGGAGCAAACTTTTACGGAACAGAATACCATGTCACACAATGGCACACGACCCTGCAATCAACGCCCCTGTAAGACTTGTGGGCTCATTTCTACCTCGGACTGTGTGGTTACATCACAAAACAGACAATTCCAGGTGCATGAGTTATACATGCATGTCACGACATGTTTATTTCATTCAGTGCAAGAGATGTCCACAAACAGGTTATGTAGGAGAGACACGCCAACAGCTCCACTAGGATGAACTCACACAGACATACTATTACAGCAAGGAAGACTGAAAAACCAGTGGGGCACCACTTCTCCCAGCCTGACCACTCAGTCTCAGATATGTCAATAAAGGTCTTAAAAGGAAATCTCAAAAACACACAACAGAGACGAGCTTTTGAGATTAAACTTATTTTACATCTTAATATGGTAGCAGATGGGATGAACGTTGATCTTGGCTTTATGGGACACTACAGAAACTAACATCCACAGACCTTTTCTTCTTCATACTGACATATTATAGGACTTCAGCATGTGTGGGATGTGGATGCGTGTGTGTATGTATGTGTCTGGGTGTGTGTTGTGAAGTATGTGATATAACAGATGTGGGGCTTGCTGTCACATTGAGGTAAGTCTCTATTTAGATATATGGAATTATAATGTGTTACTATTCTTATTTCACACATACAATGAATATTAATTCCTCCTTACTTTTTATCTTTGCCCGGGGGGGGGGGGTTGATTCCTTTGCACCATATTCAGATTACCCAGCCTGCTAGTGTACATACAGGAGTGTTATCATATACTGTTATATATAATTTTTTTAACTCTGTACATATTGGGGTGTGTGATCTCATTTGCATGGGGGTCCTGCACAGATCTTTTTTCATTAGACTAATATTGTAGTAATTTGTGGATATGTAGGTATGTTAGACCTCTGGTCTTACATATATACTTTATATTTACTTCTAGTTACCTTATCCTGGGGAGGGTGGCAGGTTTATTTCGTGGTAGTTCTATCTAGTATCCTTGGAAATGTTACTTTGCAGACAGTAGTACGGTTTAATAGTGTTACATTTTTACTCTGTATATATTAGCAGACATAAGCCCTTTTACTTTGGATTTCAAGACAAACTGAATTCCTTTGGGGAACAATTGCAGTGACTGAAGTTAATATAGGTTCACTAGGAGAGAGAGAGTGTGTGTGTGTGTGTGTGTGTGTGTGTGTGTGTGTGTGTGTGTGTCTGTGGGAGAGAGAGAGAGGGAAAAAAGGGGGTGGGAGAGAGAGAGAGAGAAACAACATCTCCTTAAAGCTATGTATCTCCTCCACCCACATTATTGTGATGTGGGGTGGGTTAGAGTGTATTGTTTGTATGAAGAGGAGGAGAGAAATTACATTTGTATCTCTTTTTCAGATTCCTTAGACACTTGTGGTACATCAAGTTGCTACATTCTCAGTGTATATTGACATCAGTACATATCAGGCTACATGGTCTTAATTCCTTGAGATTCCTCAACTAGAATTTTTTGTTTGACACTAATATTATCAATTTATATTTAAATTATCATTTATATAGTCCTGAGGTTTTTGAAATTTCTTGGACCTTATAAAAATCTTAGTTTGTCTTTAATCTGGGTGGGGGTTGCCTTTCAGTAATCACATCCTTATACTAACTGTGACACTCATATCTTGATTTAGGAGTTATCTGCTTCAGCAGTGTTATCTTATGTCAATTAAATTTATATGCAGTAGGATTCTTTGTGTGTGTATTCCACCAAGCATGTTTAACCCAAGGTTGCTTCTGGCTGAAGGCAGTATTGTACTGTTAAACTTGTCTGACATTATCTTCTGTTTTTGTTTTTTTTTAAATAAGTATTTTTAACCAATGGGGATTTTTTTCTGTTTTTCTCTGCATTATCTAGCTGTTATAAGTATTGTATTTTCTAAACAACTGCCATGAGCTTCTGAAGAAGGACTGGTTGGTCTGAAAGCTAGAGCACTTTGTTCTTGTTGTTACATCTATGTTGGTCCATTAAAAGGTATCAAATCATTTGCTTCTGGATCTATTCTTGCAAGGACCAATACGGCAACTACTAAAATCTAGATTTTCTCCAGTTTTCAGACCTTCTTCACTTCTGTCAACCTGGGAATTTTAAAGAATCTCTATTTCCCATGTACCCCCACCACACACCATCCTCCCCAAACACCATTGCATACCCCCTGTGAGCAGAGTTGCCTCCGCATCAAACAAAAATGTTTTGTCCTTTTTATAAGTCTCTGCAGTGTTCCTCTCACCACTCACTCTGGTGCAGGTCATTGGAATCATTGCAAAAGTGTTTTTAACATCTTCTAATGTCGCTTGGCTCTGTCTCTTTCTGGAGTTAAAATCTCGTGCAGTGTCCCAGACAGCATCACAGAGGCCTTGTTGGGTTTTCCTGGATGAGGATTTATCATTGGATTGATATTTTATTAGTTTTTTTATGTATTTGTATGCTTCTTTGCCCTTGGTTTCATGCATCGCTGTTCTGTACAAATTATTTTAATTTTTTTCTGACAATCAGGCTTCCCTTCGTTATCCACGCAGTGGCATTTCCACTAAGCAGATGGTGCCTGGCAAAGAATTCTGTGCCGCCAACTCCCAGTCACATGTCTTCAGGTCTCACCCTATAGCTCTTAAGTCTGAATTGACACTGAAAGAATCAAAGGCCTCCTTTACAGTCCCTGCTATGCCAGTCCAAGTTCATTTTGTGCTCTTGCAGTGTTTTTAGTGGTTTTCATGCTCCTCCTCTGGCATAGTTTGACATCCTGCACCTCCAGATTTGGATCATGGATAAACTGCCCAAGCCAGGCTTTAAGAGGTGTAAAGAAAATGTGTTTACTAGGTCTGTCAAAGATGGGCAAGATCATTGTATCCACAGTTTGTAGTTGGACCACAATGTTAGAACCTGCCTTATGTACAGACAGATTTTATTATGTATTTGGAAATTTCCCTAACCAGGATAAACTCATGAGATGGTGGTCATTTTAATGCCTGCTATTGCTAATTTGGTGTAGTTTTATTGAAAAGTTTCCACAGCTGTCTGTTCCAAGGCCCAAGCCAATAACTGAAGACATAGTCACTCTGATCAACTCGGGAAGGGGAGGGTCTGTGTTGCATGTTTTCATGCTGCCTTTTGTACCTTCTGCCTTTGTTCTCCTTCCCCGGGTCACACCTGGAAACGAGCTTTGGCTCATGGTGCTTTTCCCGGTTATCAACTTTTAAATAGACAGTAGCTTCAGTTAGATGGTGAATTCTACCAGTTTATGCATTCACCCCCAGTGCCAGTGCCCTACCCCATAGTCAGTTGCAGTTATGGAGTCAGGACTGGTAAAGCCTTTAGCATTTGTCCAATGTTTAGAAGCTCAAGCTCTGTGGTTCTGAATGGGAGCCACTCTGTCTGGTTCTTGAAGTTGCTCCAATGTGATCAAAGTTGTTGCCCCAGAAGTCAGGTTCTCTGTGCCATTCTGTCGTTGATGCAGAGGTCAGGAAGCATAGGAAAATCAGGAGCAGTTGTAAAATTCGCAACAAGTGTTTTATTATTAATAACAGTGTAACCCCTAGGTGGCGCTATCCCAAGGGCTACTACCCCTGCCTGTGTAAGTGCCAAAAGGTTGAGGGGCCTAGGTCCAATGGCGGGTGCCTCCACCCAGAGGTCGGGGTTAAGACAGTCTGATATGACTTGGTCACAGCCCTCTGGGACACCGCAACCCCTCTTTCTTCCCACTAGTGGCCCACACAATATAGCAGCAGTACCTTCACAGTATACACTTACCCCAGGACTGGTTCAATCAGCTTGACTCTGGAGATCCCCTGTAAAGTATGATGCAGTAATACAGTAGTCACTGTAAGGTATTTCAATACAAACACTTATCTCAAGCAGTGTAACTTTGCCAAACAACCAAATCTGATTTATTTAGGGGGGTAGTAACAAGGACAGGGGGGAATCAGGTTAATTAATTCAGTCACACTAATGTTCAGAGCACTGTGCACAGGGCTGAAGTCCCTATAAGTCACTGTCGCTGGGTACCCAGGATGGAGGGGGGCTAGCCAGGATCGGTGCAGCTGGTTGGGGCTCTGAGGATGAAAATACTTGCACAATACCCAATTTGTAATCCAGAGCCGGTAGGCTTAGTTCGTGTATCAAGAAAGAAAATCAGTTGAAACCCTTGCAATTCAATTATTCAGTTGGCAGGGAGCTACCCTGATTTTTACTCACGACCTTTGCTGGACACCTTCTGCACAGCGAGGGACATGGGCCTATGAGCTGGACACACCTCACACATTTATATGAAAAGAGAAGGTTACAATACCAGGCAGCTGCTTTCATATCCCGATCACACTTACTGCCAACCCGGGAATTCACGATGCAGCTTCACTTTCCTGACAGACCGAATGCGATGAAGCAGATTCTCCAGTCCTCTACAGGGTAAGCCTGATTCCTGGCTACACAGCCTCTCCTGTTGCTCCACATACAGCGGATTCAGTCCAAATCACCACAGCAAATGAGCTGCCCAACTTTTTGGCCTCCACACGCGCTTCCCGCGTGAAACTCTACAGCGCAGAAGCCAGGACCTCCTTCCTCAGTCACTGCCACAACGGATCTGCCTTCTCGGCCACTAGGCAGGGAATTACCATCGGGCGCCACTCAACCCAATTGGAGGGTTTCAGATGCCAGTCACTTACAACTTCCCCCATTGGTGCAAAAAGGCACCACAGTCCAGAACTTCACCTCCCAGAATTACTGGCCTTTTTCCCCATTGATAGCCAGCTCCCGAGAGAGTCCTAGTCCTGGTTGGTTGCTCAATACTCCATTTTAAGCGCCCCTTCCTTCTGATTGGATCCAGTTTACAGTTCTGATCCAAAATGGAGGGGCAAAGCACACAAAGTCCCAGCTGCAAGAAAAGCAGGTTAGACAAATTACATTCCCACTAATACTCTAAATGGTATGGGGCAAACAGTTACATTTTTGGAATGTGCTCACTCAGCCCCTTTAGCGATGGCAGAAATGGAACAATTTGTCAGTGGCTCGAGTGTGACTCAAGCAGGGAAACACACAGTCCCCCCCATGCAAACTAATTATGTCTGCGAGCAGGCAGCTCTTAAAGAGACAGTACTAGAGGCTCCAAAAGCACTCACAAATAGGCGGCTTAACTGCCGAACACCATCCAGGCTGGGGCCTTTAGGCAAGCTACTAGGGGACTTTTGGGAACCCCCATTTGCAGGAGGGTTACAACAGTAAAATAAAAATTGTTCAGAACAGCTATGTACAATGGCAGTACAAACATAGAAAGCAGAGTCCTTTTTCTTCATTTCAAATCTGTCTGTCTGTCTCTCTGTCTTGCAAAACATTGCAGCTCTTTTTTTATAACAAATCTTTGCAGGAGTTTATTAGAACTTTCTGCTTCTCACACAGTGTTCTTGTCAATTTCAACAGGTGCAGTAAAAAGAACATTGTGACCCATAACTGACCTCTTGTTTACATCTCTGCAAGAGGCTTAATAACTGCATTTCAGGTTAACCCCTTGGGTTCCAAATAGCTTTTTGCAATCATTTCAACAGTAAAACTACATACAGTTTTTAACAAAGGGATCCCAGTATTAATTACATTTCCACAAAAAGATTCACATATTTTTATACCCGCAGATGTACAAGGGGGATAAAAGGCAGAAATAGCAAGGGAAGGTAGAGAGGTAGCAAGAGGCAAAAAATTGCAAGACCATCTGGGTGATCAAGTCGTAGGTCTTGCAAGAAAATTTGGTTTCACAACTAGACAGATGAGACAGAAAAGGAGAGAATAGAACAGACCCTTACATTTAAACTCTTTCTCTATAACAACTGGGACAGGGCCATATTCAGCCCTGTCACACATTCCATCAGAAAAGTCTCCATCAACCAAGACACTTGACTTCTCAACTGGGGTAGCATTGGGCAGTCAAGTTTTCCCCACCTGAGAACCTCTATTCCTTCAATAGCCTGATGTACCAGCTGTCTAAGGCCCATAGTATTCCCCTGCATGAAGGGCATACCTGTTTTTGTAATCCTTTCTAAGGAGGTTACCTTTCAGGCCCTTCATATTGACCAGTCTATAATGGATTCTGCTCTGCAGTCTGGAACTGTCTGGCCTTGCATTAACCCCCACCCAAAATGATATACTGCAGGTATTCTGTTGGATGGATTCACAGTCTTTATCTTCCACCAATGACCTAGTTTCAAATGTGGTGTTTCAGAACATGAAATATGACAAGTCAAAGATACATAACAAATTAGGTAAATGTGTTTGTATCAACCTTGGCATGAGATAATTTTGTTATACAGCCTGCATGGCTCACTGCTTTGATGACATGTTTGTTCATCTGAAGCTGTTTTGGCCTTTGCTTTTGGAAGAATGCCAATCAGACATTCTCAGCGTCAGAGGCATGTAGCAGCAAGTGGCCCAAACATCAGCTCAGTCTGTTGCCTTCCTAACCCATGAGATTGGCCAGCCCCAGCAGAAGGGTTCTGGTTACTTGTCCTTCCATGGCTCTTTCTGCTCCCTTTAACAGCAGTGGGCAACAGTATTGCTGTCTCAAACCCTTTTCCAGAAAGTGCTTTGAGTGGGCAACCATATGGGTGGTAGCTGCAGAAGTCAAGATTCTGGTTCTTTCAGCCAAGTGACTTGAGGGAGGCCATACAATAAAATGTCCAGTCTTTCTAGAGTCAGTCTCCAGATGCACTGTGTTCCCTTGTGAACCAGAACTTTTGGGGCTGGCACACCTGTGCATGGCAGCAACATATGGCACCATGTGTACACCCACTGTATATAAAGCAGTACCAGCCCCAGCCCCTTCAGTTTCTTTTCTCCCACCACTGTTGTAGCCCACTGCCTACCTTCACAGGAACCACAATTTCTTGCTTCAAATAGATTTTCTGTCTAGTTTGTTGTGTAGTTTTTTTTTTTTTTTTTGTATACAATTTCAGCAATGTTTTTACATCTTTTTGTACATTTTTCTGTCAGCATCACATTCCTTAGGTGCCATGGTACCTTGATCTGCTTCCATTTAATAAAAATTATCCAGTAAGGCTCGCTTCAGATCTTGTTGCTGGGCAGGATTTCTGCTCAAGACATCTGGAGTGGCTACTAAGTATGGCATTTGTTGGCAGGCTATGTCTGTAGAACCTGTAAGGATAGACTCTTTCTTGGTAATCCTAGAGGATCCACAAGAAAAAAGAAAAGACAATCTTGCTCCTCTTCATGCTCATTAACCTTTCGAGTGACTCTTCGATCTCTTGGACTTCACATAAGAAAAAGGTCTTGTTCTAGTCACTGACACAATCTCCAGGTCTACGGACATTGATGTGTATGAGGCACCCTTGTCAACTTGGACGCCACCTATATTGGCCTCTACACTGGAGGCAGTACTGAGCACTTTGTCTTTTCTGGCACCATCACCTCCCACTCCTTTGCAGAGAGATTTGGGGTAAACAGGCAGGTGTAGACTCCCTCATGAAGTTGTGACTGACGCACATGATGCCAGTGATACAACAGTGGGTACCAGCAGCTCTACCATCTGCCCCATTTCAGTGCTGGTACCGCCATATGAGTCATCTGTGTTGGTCTCACAATGATTAATTCATCTGCTCTCTTAGAAGTTGAATTTGAATGAGTGTTAACCCTGACACAGATTTGAAGGCCAAGGATAAGAGGATTTTATATAAGGAACCAGGTTCTGAGAGCCACTTTTGATGTTGCTGATACTGCAGGCCAGACAACAGCAACTGGAATTCACATCAGAAAGCATTCTTGTGCCAGCAGCATGGCAGGTGCACTGACATCCCAGGTTCATGCCACAAGCCTGCAACATAATCTGAGGTCAGCAGGGAAGGATTAATATGTCCACATAGATGCTGTCCTGGGTGGGTGAGACTATGCATCATGGCTCTTGTCGAGACGTCCATCTGTGGTGCTGCAGAGGTGTTGGCTGGTGATGTGGGCAATCATGGTTAGCATAGCACCCCTGGCAGCTGTAGCATGCCCATCATGTGGACTGAGAGAAAAGTGCAGGGAAGGCTTGTACTAGTGGCACGCACACTACCCAGCTTCAGGTTCCTGGACATTAGCATTAGAGGAATACTGTATTTCTCCATCTCCTTCAGTGGCTATGAATGAGGGGGGCCTGCATGGAGAGAGATAACTGACGCTGGCAACAGAGGGACAACAGTAGGAGAGAAGACTGCGAGTGAGTCTGTGAAGCCAAAGCGTTGCACATTTAAAAGTGTCTGAACGTAAGGACTCCTGTGGGCATGTGAATGAGGCTAAAAAAAGGCATTCCTGTAGTACATATGCTGGTTTTGAGAATAATGATACTCAAAATGTCATGAAGGTGCTTTTCAAATTAGTCATACCTCTGACCAAAAGGTGGAGGCAGCCCTTAAAGAGGTTATTGATAAAAAGCCAACCCCCAAAAATATATTATATTCCCATTTATCCTCACAAAGGTGTAGGGACCATGGTTTCTTCCATAAGCACCAGTCGCCCTTTTATGGCAGTCCCAACCAAAGGGGCTTTTATCAGCAAGGTCAGTCCAGGCCTTTCCAGCAAAATCCACAACAGAAAGCAGCACAACAGATGTAAGCCCCAAGTGCAGCCCTCTGATGAGTTGCTAGCTCTGGGTTCACCTCAGTTGCCCAAAGTGGAACAGTCCATGAGGGTCTGCCTGATGCACTTCTACCAGCAGTCTATTACCACAGGCAAGTGGATCCTAAAAATTATCTGGACAGTTATACTTTGAAACTGATAGAGCACCCTGTGCACCATCCACCAGGAAAAGTATCTCATCTTTGGAGACCCATGGCCAGACAACTTTCCTTGGACATAGCCGAACCAGGGCTCTGGAGAAGATTTTGTTATCAGAGAAAAGTAAAGGTTTCTAGTTCAGGGAATTTCTTGTTCCCAAAAAGAGATGGTATGCACAAAGCCTTTGACTTCAGGCAACTAAATGTCTTTAGCCTTGTTTACACTGCCGACTTTGCAGTGCATCAGCCTCTGCGCACAGGTTGAGGCACTGCAGAGTCAGCTTTGTAGACACTTTCTGAAGCTCCAGGAGTGCACTTTGGAGCCTTTTTTTTTTTTGCAGTGAATTAAGTGTGGGGATCTGTATTGGAGCAAGCGTGTTAACCAGCATTGTAAATGCTTTGTTGCACTCGCTCTGCTGCATAGCCTTCCCTCCGAGCATCCTCCACTGATACCATGAGTGTCTCAGGAACTAGGAAGTAGGAGAGAGCGACCAGCAATTTTTGTCATGTTTGAGTGAACAGGAAATGGTAGCAGTAGGACATTTGTGTACTGTTCAGTCTATTAAAAGGATGTACACATTAAACAGGTCACTGCAATATTTCAGGATGTGTTCATAACAGGGCAGATGTGTTATGGGTGGGGGCAGTGCGTCACTGCCCACGTTGTTACAAACAACCCGAACCTCTCCAACTACAGTCCCTCCAGTGTGAACTGCAGTGCTGTGAAGGTGGGATGTGTAAACATATAATTGCTGTAGGAGCAGACAGCGCAGCAGAAAGGGAGCGGCGCACATACAAGAGCGTTGTGACTGTGTAAATGTGGCAGTTATGAAACAAAGAAGTCCAGGATGGTGCATCTGGGATCTCGGCTACCATATCTGAAACAGCAGAACTGGTTGGCCTCACTAGCTATGAAGGATGCCTGTCGGCACATCCCTGTCGAGCCAAACAACCCCAAGTATCTTAGATTAGGTGTGGGTCTCGAACATTTCCAGTTCGGAGTCCTTCTTTCTGAGCTAGCATTAGCACCTTGTGTCTATACCAAATGCTTCACAGATCTAACAACACTGCAGAAAATGAGGGACACATGTTTTTCCCTGCCAGGATGATTGGCTCATTAACAATTACAACTTAGAAACATACTCAAAGAGCACATCCTTCTGGATGACTACTCTATACCTAATAACAATGACTGGGAACATCTAATAAAAGTAGGACTACTCAAAAAAAAAAAAAAAAAAGGTGCCACTTGGGTATATAAGATAGTAATTGCCTTTTGTCCTCATCTCTAACCTCTTAAGCCAGACAAAAGTGGGAATCCTAATTAGACACTCGCATCTCTGACCAAGATTGGAGTGGGGCTTGGGCTTGCACCTATCAATCAATCAATCAAATTCTGTATTTATCCAGGCGAGCATCCTTGAGCAAGGCTCATTTGCAAGATGGACCTGGTTATAACAAGGTCAAAGTACAAAAGGAAAAAACATACATATATAAAATATATATACATACATACACACACACACCCACAGTACAATATATGAATATGCACAGATCATGGTGCAAGGTAAAAAGAGCTAGAACACGGGGGAACAAATCTATGGAGAACCTTATACCAGTTGCAGGTACACATATATTGCTACAGCAGTGTTGAGCATATCTCTGTAATCCCCTTTTTCCAGTTGCAGTGAACAAGAAAATTGTGGTGAGGAAAAAGTAATCAGATGGAGGGGAGTAGTAACCAGTTCATATGGACAAGTTTTGGTTCCTTTGGAATTCTCAAGGTAGTCGGAGTCAAGGCACAAGGAATATGGTGGGAGTGCTAGAATGGTATCAGGTATGCAGGGGAGGAGGGACTACAGAAGGAGGTGGATAACTAACTGGGATTAGGTGATATAGGTAAGGAGTGGAGGTTGACCTATGTAAAGCTAAGAGGAGGGCTGGCGAGCTCAGTTCGCTATCAGAGATAGAGAATGTCCACCACGTAGGGGAAGGGAGGATAATAGCAATATGGATATCAGAGCAGGATAATGAAGCTAGAGGTCAGAACGAATTTTACTTGAAGCGTAAATATACAGATGGTAGTCATTGGGAAGTGAGTAAGAAGGGTGATAAAACATAGTCAGCGCATAATGGCCAAGGAGATGTAGTGGGCATAGAGAAGACTAATGTCATGGAAAACGGTTACATGGTTCCTTAATGAGGTGGGAGTATAGAGTCTTGAAGGTGATCACACTGACAGGGGAGCTCAGTTTCAGTGCTTTCTGAAGTTTGTTCCACAGAGAGGGCAGTACAAAGCTTATGGCTGCTCTACCAAAGCGAGATTTAACTCTGGGGACGATCAATAAGATGGATGAGTAGCTTCTCAAGGCATACTTGCCTAGCTGGTACAAGGGGAGGCAGTCTGTGATGTATTGAGGAAGCTCATTTGAAATAGCTCTGAAGGTCCATAGAGCAGCATTTCTATTCTGACTATACTGCAGAGAAGTCCGGCCCACAGCTGGGTACAGGGAGCAATGGTGCGTAGTAAAAGGGAGTCCCTCAGAGCTCTGTGTGTAAAGGCAGCAAGGACATACAAGGTAAGCTAATTCAATTTAAAGTTCTGCATCAGTTTTACACGTCTCCTGCCAAACTTTTTGGGATGGACTACTCTGCCAATGAAGACCGTTGGAAATGTAAATCAACTAATGCGACTTTATCTCATATGCTGTGGGAATGCCCTACTATCATCCCATTTTGGAGAGAAGTAATAAAAATATGTGAGAGATCACTACAAACTACCATTCCTTCTTCATCACTTATTTTTATTCTTGGAATCTTCCCTTCCAGCTCAACTCTAACTCACCAACAAAAATGATGGTTGTCGGTAGCTTCTGTCTGTGCAAAGAGGTTGATACTTAAATACTGGAAAGACTCTTAAGACTCCCTCCATATCCGAATGGTTTAATCTAATGGGATCCACTGCTAATAATTAAAGAATGTCTTGCGTCATGTCAGATAAATTAGATAAATTTATAGAAATATGGGGATCCTTTTTACAACTAAATCTAGTTTTACTATGAATACTTGCTATCTGAGGCTATATCTAAAATATTGATACGCTGTTATAGATGAATATTAATGTTTCATAATATTTGTTGATCTGTTTATTACATCATGTATATTGAATCTTTGACTGCCTAATTTTGTTTTATCTTACTAATCTTATGTTGGGTTTGTATGTTTTTTCAAAATAGTTATATTTACATTGACATTGTTAATATATTGACTTGTACTTTTATGACTATGAAAATAAAATCTATTATGGCCAAAAAAAAGAATCCAACTAGGAATCAGAGGCAGCAGTATAGCTAGTGTTCTCCTTCCTCAGTTCCATGGGTGTCCTATGATTGCTCAAGTCTAAACTAATTCCTACTGAGGCTTTAGTTCATAGGAGCAGTCCTCAGTTATAATCGGGCAAGATCCTTCCTTGCACCGGCCCAGTAGCGCTAAGGGCTGAGGCGCTGGATGCTACACCTCGCGCCACGCCGGTGACCCGAGTTCAGGAACAGACTTGGGTTGTCAGAGGTCGGCAGGGGAGGGACGGGATTGAGCATCCAGGGGGCTGCTGTCCCTTCCCAGAGTGGATGCAGGGGCTCAAACTGCTCACCAGCAGCCCCTGATGGAGATCAGGAGACCTGCACGAGCATTGCAAATATTGGGGCGAAATGGCAGCAGATGTCAGCACGCAGGTGCTTGGCTAGCACTGCACATCCGTGCTCAGAGGGCAAAACTCCAAGGAAAAACCCTGGTGGACCAGAGAAGGCAAAGGAGACCCCAGGGACTAATGCCCACATCCTGCTGCTGGACCAACCCTTCACCAGATCTCCCGGCTCCCTACCTGGCCCAGGGACCATGCCTCTAAATTCAAATAGGCTACCAGGTAGGTGAGGCGGGTTCTCCCCGGGGAGAGGCTGGATGAGTCCTTGGGACTGGGTGGGAGACTGGTGAGGGAGGTTTCAGGCTGGGAGCAGAGACTGAGGTCGTGTGGCTACTCTGGAGAGATGCCCCGGTCCCACCGGAGAATAAATAGAATTGACAAAAAAAAAGATCCTTCCTCGCGAGGACAGAGTTGGATAGATTATTCAGATGACATGTTCTATCAGAAGAGGATGACGTTACATCAGAAGAGGAGCAAGTAACAGTGCACACTATGTAGAAGATGTCTCATAGTAGCCACAAACTTTTCAGTACCCCTAACAAGTCTACATACGAAGATCTCTTGGTAGATTCTTGGCAACCAATGGTCTCAAGCTTCTTAACCACTGGATCACTGCTGTATTGCGAAGAGCACACACAAATTTTGTAGTGACACTAGACAGCTGTTTGTAACCTAGATGGAGGGCAGATTGGCAACCAAGCAGACAACTGCCAGGTGGAAAGAGTTGTCTGCTGGTTTGCCAGCTCACTCCACTAAACATGCTGCTGCTCCTACTACAGCTGCCAGCAGCATTTCCATGACTGATACAATGGGTACAAATGTATTCCCCATTACAGCATCGGATGTGCTGAGCTATAGAAATGCTGCTTTTGGAGCCTCAGATTTCGAATGTCTACCTTCCTATTGAATGTGTGCCTAACCCCCTTCTCCCAGAAAACTGTTGGGAATCTGAGTGTGGATAGCAAACAAGGCAGTTGGAAGAATAGATTTTTCTTCTTCCAACTGCCAGGTACTGTAACTGTAGCTCTACTGCATTTTATGTTCTCATCCACATGACCCACCCAGCTTCCTCTGGAGCTGGCAGTATAGCCTAAAGGTTAGAGTAACAAGCTGTAAATTAGCTTGGGGGATCCTGCAGACCTGGGTTTGATTCCCACAACATTCTCTTGCATACTGTGTGACCCTGAGCAAGTCACTTAACCTCCCCAGTGCTCCCAGATTACCTCTGAAAAGGCTTGGGCCTAGTGGGGCGTACTCTGTTACCAAAAGGACAAAACAAATCTCCCTGTCTGGATTCTTGTTTTAGTATCTAGGTCTGGAGAACTGGGGAGTGGAGGCATAAGATCTTGACATTGTAGTAGTCTGCTAAGAATCCTTTCTGAGGTATTGAGTATGCTCAATGGAACTGCTAGAGTGTGAATATGAACTGAATAATAGTAGTAGAACATTTGCACGTAATCTCTTCTTTCTCACTTCCATTTTGCTTCCCTTTCAATGTGGCCCCCTGATGGGGAGCACCATGGATCATCTTTAAGCCTTACTAGATGCAGCACAGCCAGCCACAGTGCAATACAGTTACCTGCAGTAAGTGACATCACAAAATACTGCATAACAAAAAAGCTTTATTGCCAACGAATTATACTGTTCCCTATAGTATACTGTAGCATTTTGTGATATACTGCAGCATTACTGTGTTGAATCCTGGCTGGCACCGCTGTATACAGCTAACCGTGACTGGTGTAGATGATAAAAAAAAACTTTTTTGGGGGAGGGAGGTCTAAACAGCTTCTTTGAGATTGGAAGGTATATCCCAAAATCCCCCTGCAAGGCCCTCCAAGGGTGCCTCCCTAGACTTTTCCAATGAAAAGAAATCCAAGAAGAAATACTCTGGTGCCAAGCCTGTTCTTGTAACTGCCACTAATTCCCAGTATAGTGTTCTAAACACACAGGTGACTCTTGCGACTTGTGTGGAACACCTTGACGTTTATCCCAGTGCTTCTATGTTACATCAGGTGGTAAACACTTCCAGTTCTTAGACTTGTTTTCAGTCCCATAAGTCTGGTGACAAGCACCATGAATCCAGTTCTTAAAACAACAGTTTTAACTTCCATCTCATTTTCTGGTGACCATGATTTTGTTTGCAAATACCACTACCCTAGAATGAGAAACTGTCAGCATCCAACAGTCACATTTCCAACTCCATTGACAAGCATTCCTCGTAACACACCAGCTCCTGCATTGGAAGAGACTGTCCCATCCCTCAAAACATAGGTGTTATCAGAAGTCCTTAATCAACAATTACAGAAACTTTAAAAATTGACCAAGCCTTCTAGTGCAGCCAATAAGCACTAACCTTCTTTTGGTTGGCCCTATGAGATCATAAACCAGATTTAAAGGTTTTGTTTTAACTACAGCTTTGGAGTGGGCCTTTGTGTCCATTGACCAGGCCATTTTATGCAGACTATAACTGTTATCCCCTCCTTATTAAATCTGTCAGCCATAAATTCTTAGGGAACTTAAAGAGCTAGTGTACTGCCTAAAATTAGTATTAGTTTTTAAAAGAGATCAACTATTGCCTTTTATATCTGAGGTGCTTTTTCTTTCCTTTTTGGGTAATTAGAAAATATTTATGTGATGTTAGTAGGTGTGATCTCTGGAACAGCACTCTGCCTGGTAGCTGATTTGTCTAATTCTGTTCCCCCCACTACATCATCAGCACTGTGACATCACTGCTGCACAGTAAGAACCACTCTATAGCTGCCAGGTCAGTCACCTGTGATGTCACAATCTGTGAAATCACAGTTCTGATGTAATGAGGGGAATAGAACGAAATATGTTAGCGCCAGGGAGAGTGCTATTCCACACATCCAGCATGATACTGTCACATAGAAAACTTTCTAATAATCAAATGGAACAAGAAAAATACTTCAGAAATAACATTTTATAACTGACTAGTTCTTAAAATTTGTAGCATTTTCCTGTCTATTTCTGGTTCTACTAGCTCTTTAAAGATGTGAAGCCAGACTACCATGGTTCCACCTGTTGTCCTGTGATTTCAACAAGAAGTCATGCTTGATCTTCTTCGGGGGTATCTGAAGTCATCAGGTCACACCATTGGAACTTCACTATCGGTGAAGCAGGATCCATATGGTAGATTTTCCAGCAGTACAACTGGGGCCACCCATGCCGACATCACCAACCCTATAAAGGCATGAGCGGCCCCGATCCCTCCTCAGTTCTTTCCCACAGTCTACTCTGTTAACATGGACCTCCATGTAAGCTCCATCGCACTTTGCGCCATTTTTTGCATACAAATGTTTCTTTTACCCTAGCTTTTAGAATCTCTTTTAGATTCCTTTACCTCATCTATGTCGAGAGTTACTCCATCCACTGCTCTCTTCTGTTGCTGCCACTGTGGAAAGACTATTGCTTCTTCAGATGACCACAACCTCTGTGTCTGCTATCTTGGGCCTGACCACGACTTCTCTGACTGAGCTCTGCCAAAAAGTTAACCTTACAACCCTTAGGTGCTGCAAAAAGGCTTTGAAGAAATTCCCCATGGAGTAGCAGGTAGCCAGTTCTGGGCAGGGATCTTCAAGGGTCCCTCCTTCCCAGTTGCAGGTTGGTTCATCGAGCTCCCAGCCTCGAAGGCCGAAGACAAGTCCTTGGGGGCGGGAGGGCGGGATGTAAAAAAAAAGACTGCCAATGGGTCCCCGCAGCGCCCAATCCCCAAAAGCTTCTTCTTCTTTCTCTTCAGGGGAGCACCCTGTTGGCTGCAGCCACACAGATGCCTTTTACTGTCCAGGCTTCTGCTTCTCCCAGTCCCCTACCGACAGCATCTCCTCCCGCTTCTCAGGGAGGCTGGCCGTCAACCCTCAGGTCATCGGCCCCCCATGTGTTGACCTTCGGGTCATTGACAGCCCCTCTGTCACAGTCTGATGCTTCTCCAGGCCCTCCCATGTCGGGGGCCCTTGGGTTTTCAAGACCCAACAGAGGGCTTCGTTGCACCCTGTGCCGGTGACCCCTCCACCGCCAATGCACCATTCTCCTGTTGTCAACATCAATGATAATTTGGCCAGGATAACTACAGCTCTAGTGCATCAGTTGGGCTCTTACAGACCTGGCTCCCCATCTGACAGCCCTGTCGTCAACGCTGCTTAGGCCTTCTCGGGTGGCACCCCGTAGGCCGTTGTCTGCCCCTCAATCGTCGGATCAGGTCGACATAGAAGAGGAGTACCACCCTGACCTCATCCTCCCTGAGGAAAAGGAGGAATAACCTCTTTCCTCTGATAGGTCTACTGCTTCTTTAGTGAATGAGGACTCTGTTAAAGAGCTGGTGACATGTTCAGGAGAACACAACATAATACTTATACACAGTCCAGCTTGTATTTCCCATTAGTTCTGTATTCCTTCTCCCCAATATTTATTACTGAGGTCATCTGCATGAAAACAGGATCTTTAATCCTGAAGAGTTCATCTATTTCTACTGCTTTCTCCCTACTTGAGGTCACAGAGCACTGCTTGTGACATCACATTTACTCCCATGGCAACAGATAGTGATGTCACAACAGAGGATTATGACCTGGAGTAGAGAGTAAGCTATAGAGGCAGATGAACTCAAAATAAACTCTAAGGGACAACAATCATATATGCATACACATGTCCTTCATAATAAATTATAGGTAGGAGAAATATATAAAATATAAATGGAATGCATGCAGAATTGTACCTAATTATTATGTTGTTGTTTTTTTGTTTTCTTTGAGGCGTCAATAGCTCTTTAAACATACTCCCAGGTGCCCCTCTGAAGAGCCTACCTTTTTTTAATGTCATGAAATAGCTGTCCATAGCTATGGGCTTCCATAATGAGGAAGAGGATGCCACCGGGAGGAAACTGGTGGCCTTCTTGGAGATTCCAGAATTTCCCCCTAAGGTCATTCCTCCTATCCTCCCAGCTCTGAGAAATGCCACTACTGTGGTTTGGCACCATCCAGACATGGTTTCTGCTATGTTCCGCAGGGCAGACAAATTTTATCATGCCCCTCAGGGCCTGCCTTATTATGTTGCCCAACCTGAGACCGATTCTGTGATCATCAAAGCAGCACATGACAGATCCAAGGTGCCCAAAGAAAAAATTACTTACCATAGTAATCTTGTTTCTTCCAAGGGAATCTTACTGCATTCTGACTAATGCAGTATGGTCTTACCATAGGACTGCCCCGGAGCCGAAATGGTTAATAGAACCTATGCAGATGATGGAATGCTAGGCTTGAGCTCGGTTTTCACATGACTGTCCCCGGTAAACAGCTTTTCAACTGTCAGATTCTTATGAAATGTGTACAGTGAATTATCTATCTATACTAACACTAGTACAGTACAAGCCACTTAATTGGGACGTGGATAAGCGGGACGTCTGCTTTATTGGGACGCCCCACCGGGAACCAATTAAGTGGCCTTGTATTCCTATGGTGTCCCCATTCTTTTAATGGGGACAGGGAATCTGGAACAATCTGGATTAATGGGACGATTCAGCCTCAATTACTCATAACAATCCCTGCTCCTGGCAAGTGTTAGGGTTCATGACCATTCTTGCTGCTGCCGTTAATGCCTAAACTAATTAGCGGCTCCTCGAGTGTGAATAGTGCACATAAAAACAGCCCATTTACCTTACACAGCATCGATCAGAAACATCACTCCTGTTTACTTTCTGTGTCTCCGATTGTGCCCCCCTGACTCTGCACACATTCCACATCAGATCCACAGCATTAGTAAGATTGCAGCTGTTTAATCCATGTTTACTTCCTTGTCCTGTGTCTCTGACTGGTCCCTCGACTCTCCACACCTTCCACAGTAAGATCGCATCAGTACGATCACGTTGTGTTTTACAAAACAAAAAAAATAAACTAAAAGCACAAAGCCTTCCGTCCTCTAATCTGCTGCCTACCAGGAGATAACACAAATCTGTTCGAAGTAGGGACAGGTCAGTAAGTGATTACACAGCTGACACACACCGTGCTAAATGAAAATGGGGAGGGTGCAGTTCAAAGTTGTTTAGCTGGATGTGGTTCTCTGTCAGTTACTGAGGTGGATGGCAAGACAAGAGGGAGGGAGAAGTGCATTTACAGATCCCTATGACCGTGAGGTACTGTAACATGGTTCTTATGTGAAAATGCTCACTTCTGATAATAGGGACGGCCGCATAAATGGGACGAAAAGCCCGCCACGAGGCAGTCCCAATTAAATGGCTTCTACTGTACTAACAACCAAGTCCCCACCCCATTCCAAGTTATCACTCCCCAAACAACTCAAAAAGGCACCACTAAGACTCAAATCACAGATACCCAAGGAAAAACACAATACCTACAGGTTTGCAACAGTATGAGTGCAGTGACCCATAGGTTCTTAGCAAGGGAGGTAGGGAGGGAGCTCAGAATACAGTAATATTCCCTTGGAAGAAACAATATTACTATGGTAAGTAATTTTTCCTTCAAACCCCAGGAAATCTTACTGTATTCTGACTAATGGAGACTATCTAAGCAGTACCTGTGGAGGTGGGCATAGTAGTTAATTCATTATTGTTTAGCCATATGAGGCCATTACGAAAGTGGAGACAAACATACAATACAATATAAACACATTTTTTACAAATATGTTATAAAAATTCCCTTAATTCAAAGCTCATTCAGATGAGATATATAAAAATATCAGGGTAAAAATGTGAAGGACATAATTCACACATTCAATTAATGGACAGAAAGGAAATGGGGACAGGAGGTGGTATAGAACCTACTTGGGGAAACGGGCTCTGCAGGACTGCTGTGCCAAACCTGGCATCCCCTCTGGCCTGAACATCCAAGCACTAATGCTTGGTAAATGTGTGGACTGTTTTCCAGGTAGTTGCTTTACAGATTTCTGCCAGGGGAATATCCCTAGCAGCTGCTAAGGATGCAGCTGTACCTCTGGTTGAATGGGCCCTGAGGCCTGTTGGTGATTGCTTGCCCACTTTGCTGTAGCAGAACTGTATGCAAGTAACAATCCATCGCGCAATAGATCTTTTTGTGGCTGGTTTCCCTTTTCCCACCTCTTCATAGGTGAGGAAGAGTTATGTGTGCTCCTGCCTGTGACCCTCTGTGTGATGCAGGTAGTAACTGATTGCCCTTTTTGCATCCAGGCTATGCAGCCTATGTTCTTCTGAAGCTGAATGGTCTAAAGAAGACAGGCAATGTAATGGACTGATTGAGGTGGAACACTGATACCACCTTGGGCAGGAATTTCCTATTAGTCTTTAGAATGACTTTGTCTTTACGGACAGTAATGTAGCCATACTCTGTGGATAAGGCCTGAAACTCACTAATCCTTCTAGCAGAAGTAATGGCTACTAGAAACACTATTTTCCAAGTCACATAACTTGAGGTCTGCTGAGTACATGGGCTCAGAGGGGATCTGCATGAGCTAGGCAATCCATATATTTAGATCCCACATGAGTGAAGGCTCCCTGTGTTGGGGGGGGGGGAGTGTAAGTGCAGCAATTCCTTGAAAAATGTTCTGAATACTGGATTAGGGCTAAGGAAAACCCCTTGCCAGCTGACAAGTCAGCTGAAACCACTGCCAGCCACACCTTGAGGTTAGAGGCCCTCAAACCCAGAGAATGGAGATGGGATAAATATTCCAAGACCACTGGCAGAGTAGCCTGGTTATTGTCTACATTCTTTCTGTGACACCAAATGGAAAATCTTTTTCATTTGGAAGAATAGGTTTTTCTAGTAGATGGTTTTCTGGATACCGTAAGTATCTCCATCACACCCTCTGACAGATGCAAGTCCGCATGTTCTAAGTCCTCAAGAGCCAGGCCTTGAGCTTGAGGCACTGAAGGCTGGGATACATGATCCTACCCTGGGAGGATGTGAGGAGGTTGTGCCCCCTGGGGAGGCTGATCGGCTTGGCTACTGATATGAGAGAATAAGCGAATACCAAGGCTGCCTGGCCCAGTCTGGAGCAATGAGGATCATTGTTGCTGGCTGGGACTTGTGTTTGTTCAGTGTCCTGAGCAGCAAGGGAAAGGCATACAGGAACCACCATGTCCAGTCTAGCAGTAGTGCATCCAAAGGGATTGTGCCCTTGACATTAGGTCTGCAGCAGAACTGTGGTAGTGGATGATTCTCTAGAGCTGCAAACAGGTCCACTTCTGGGGTGCCCCATCTCCTCAAGACAACCTCCAGAACCTGCTTGTTCAGTGACCACTCGTAGTGGTTCTGATTGATTCTGCTCAGGGCATCTGCTAGGACATTGTCCTTCCCTGGGAGATGGACAGCTCAGAGGGAGACCTCTAGAGAGTATGCCAGACTCCAGACTTTCATTGCCTCTGTGCACAGTGGGGTTGACCTTGCCCCCTTGTTTATTTATGTAGTACATGGTGATTGTATTGTCTGTTCTGACTTGCACCACCTTACCCCTTACTAGGCTGGCAAAGGACTGGATGCCCAGTAGGACTGCTCTGAGTTCCAGCAGATTGATATGCAGAAGTGACTCCTGTTTTGTCCTTGTTCTGTGTGCTCCCCTAGATGCACATCCCAACCCAGGAGTGACTCATCTGTGGTTAGTACCAGTGATGGGGTTTGTTGCAAGAATGGCACCCCTTGCCTGAGGTTGGCCATGTTCTGCCACCGCTGCAATATTTGAAGAAATGCTGTTGTGACAGACACTAACCTTGACATTGAGTCTCTTTTCTGAAGCCAGTGAGCTCTGAGGTGGCACTGAATGTCCCTCATTTGGAACATGGCTCCTGACACTGTTGCTGTGGATGCTGCCATGTGGCCTAGCAGCTGCAGAAAATGTCTTGTTGGCCTTGAGACATGGAGCTTGAAGGAGCTGGCTACTTGTACCAGGCTGTCCACCCTGTCTTGGAGAAGGAAAGCCTTTCCTTGTTGGGTGGCCAACACTGCCCCATGAACTTGAGAAGTTAGACTGGTTCCAGAACAGACTTTTTTGGATTCATCAGGAACACCAAGGAGTACAGGGTATCCTGTGTGAGTGCTAGTGCTTCCTTTACTTGCTGGTGTGACTGACCTGCTATTAGTCAGTCATCCACATAGGGGAACACAGTTACCCCTTGCCTTCTTAGGTGTACCATGACCATTAGTCAGGCATTTTGTGAACACCCTTGGGGCAGAAGTCAGTCTAAAGAGCATTGTCCTGAACTGATAATGTCCTGATGGCAGTCTGAACCTGAGGTGCTTTCTGTGGGATTGCCCGATAAGAATGTGAAAGTAGGCATCCTTTAGATTCAGCCAGTCTCCTTGCTTTAGAGTTGGGAGAATGGTATTCAGAGTCACCATCTTGAATTTTGGCTTTGCCAAGTGTCTGTTTAGGTGTCTGAGATCCAGAATGGGTTGCCACTCCCCTGTTTTCTTTATTGTGAGGAAGTACCTTGAGTACAAGCCTTTTGACTTCTTGGCTTAGGGAACTGGCTCCACTGCCCTTTTTGACAGAAGGTTGGATACTTCCTCCTCCAACAAAACTGTTTCTGATGGGGTAGAGGGTTTGAAGGCCCTTGACCTCAACTTTGGCATGAATTTGAAGCTGAGGACAAGACCCTGGCCCACTACCTCTAGGACCCACTTGTCTGTGATGATGTTTTACCACTCCTGGAGGAAGTGAGCCATCTTGCCCCCTACTTGGATTGGGGAGGCAACCTGAGCAGGCCCCTCAGGGTGTCTCCTTTGTCTGGGCTGCTGGCTGTGTGCTAGGGCTGGTGCAGCCACTGTCCCCTTTGCCTCTTAAGTATTCCCTCTGTGGTTGATACTGGGAGAAAGCTTGAAGCTGAAAAAAAGGCATGTAATGAGCCCTGCCACCTCTATTCTGGTGTTTTTGGGGCATGAATGCTCTTTCCTTTGCTGCAGCACTCTTGCATGCAGCTTTGTATTCATCCATTTTCTTCATATGTGCTTGGTTGTTCCCCAAACAGAGACATATGATCACAGGGAAAGTCCAAGGCTTTGCTCTGTGTATCCTGTGTCAGATTGGTAGTTCTGAGCAAGACAAACCTTCTGAGGGACACACATGCTGCCATTTGTCTGGATGTAGTGTCATTGGCATCCACTGCCATCCTGAACTATGTCTTGGCAGCTTCAACTCCCTCCAGATCAGCTGCCATGGGAGATGGGACTGCCTTTGCAATTTCTAGGACTGTACTCCAAAGGTTTTTTTGATACCTGGCCACATATGGACATACATGAGGCTTGCCTAATGGCAAGAGATGACCCCAGGTGTACCTGCTTTGCTATTGAATCCACCTTCTTAGAATCTTTATCTGGAGGGTGAGAGGACAGGGGGGATGCCAGCTGTGTCACAAGCTGCAGCCTGCACTAACCTTCATGACTAGGGTGCCCAAAGAGGAATTCCACCCCACCTTCGGCAACCCAGTACTTTTTGTCCACCTTTTTATCTGTAGGGGATACTGATGTGGGTGTCTGCAAAATGTTAAGAGAGTTTTTTAAGGGATTTGTGGCTTGGCAGCAACAGTCTTTTTGATGCTGGCACATCCATCATTTCTCTGTAATCTTCTTCCTCCTCATCCTCAGCTGATTTCTGAGTGGGGAGATCTAAGGTTTGAGCCACTTGCTTCATGAAAGAATAGTAGAGGTAAAATCCGCAGATCTTACTTCGAGTAGAAGCTCTTGCAGAAGGTTCAAACCGAGAGGACTGGCGGCACCTAGCAGCGGTTCCGGCAACTTTTTCTTCAGCAGTACCGACATTGAGAACGCCCCCACTGACGTCAGCTCCACCCCCGATGCTGCCCTATATAAGGGAGGAGTTCTCCACATGCTCCAGTTCTTTCCCGCCGTACGGTCAGGGTTAGTTCAACGTTTCGGCTAGTACCGATTGCTCTTCTCCACACGGTAGTTTTCGCTACAGAACTCAAATTGTTTCCTCTTGTCATCTCATTTAAACGAGTGTGCTTGTGGGCGACAAATTCCCGCTAAAGACGGACACTCTGCATGCCTTTATTGTCTGAGGCCCGACCATCACACTGATGCCTGCCCTCATTGTCAGGCCTTCAATTCGCGGACGCGAATTCCGTGCCAGAAGTCCCTTGCAGCCTTTATAGCAGAATCTAGACTTGCCGCTATGGAACGGGCCTCTTTGTCGGGGGAATCTGAACCTCAGCATGCCCACAAACACCACAAAAAACATCGGGACCAGGACAGATAGAGGTCCCACTCAAAGCACCGGTCCTCAGGCTCGTAGTCCAGATCGTCGGGCCATGACTCCCACCTCATGATGGTCAACCCTTCATCAGTGGGTGGTTCTTCTTCACTGGCAGGAGGGGGGGAAGGCTAAGCAAGGAGAAGAGGTAGCGGAAGTGGAAATCACAGCAGAAAGAGTGAGGGAAGCTCTCAGGCCCCTTAAGATGGAGAAAGCACCCGGGCCAGATAAATTACATCCCAGAGTGCTGAAGGAACTTGCGGATGTCCTGGCGAAACCCCTGGCGGAGATTTCACCATCTCTCTGAGGACAGAGTGGGTGTCCCAGGACTGGAAGGTGGCGCATATAGTGCCTATCCACAAGGGGGGATCAATGGAGGTGGCAGGGAACTACAGGCCTGTCAGCTTGACATCGGTGGTGGGCAAGGTGATGGGGGGCATTGTCAAGGAGAGGCTGGGGGGGGACCTGGAAAAGTCAGGGTACCTGGACAATAGACAGCATGGATTTGTCCCGGGGAAATCGTGTCAGACAAACCTTGTGAAGTTCTATGACTGGGTGACAAGTGCCTTGGACCTGGGCAGACCAGTGGACGTAATCTTTCTAGACTTCAGCAAGGCATTTGACTCTGTTCCTCACGTGGGCCTGTTGGATAAGCTGGGAGAAATGGGGGTGGGGAACAAGATGATCAGATGGATAGGCAATTGGCTCCAGGACTGGACCCAGAGGGTCGTAGTTGGCGGGATAGTCTCATCCCCAAGGAGGGTCATTAGTGGGGTCCCACAGGGATCAGTCCTTGAGCCCCTCCCATTCAACGCCTACGTCTCTGACATAAGGACAGGTATCAGGAGTGAGATGAGTCTCTTTGCGGATGACTCAAAACTGGGGGTGGTGGTGGATGGGGAGATGGGGAGGGTGGCCCTACAGGGGGACCTGGAGGATCTGGAAAGATGGTCTAGAAAGTGGAAGCTGAGGTTCAATGCAGGGAAATGCAAGGTACTGCACCTGGGGGCCAGAAACCCGGGCCAAGTGTACACCCTGGGGGGGGGAGAATGCTACAAGTCTCGATGGCTGAGAGGGACCTGGGGGTGGTGGTGGATGTCAAGATGAACAACTCGGAGACTTATAGGAGGGCAGCAGCCAAGGCCTACAGGATGCTGGGATGCATCGCTAGGGGGATCACCTCCAGAAGGAGGGACGTGATACTCCCTCTGTATAACTGCTTGGTGAGGCTGCACCTCAAGTACTGCATGCAGTTTTGGAGGCCACACTTAAGAGGGACATTAAACTCTGGAGAGGGTCAGGAGGGCAAACAAAATGATTTGGGGCTTGGGGACAGGACCTATGAGGAGAGGCTCGAAGAGCTAAATATGTACACATTGGAAGAGAGAAGGGACCGGAGCATATGATAGGGTCTTCAGGTACATGAAGGGGGTAAATAGGGGAGGAACAGTCAGGGTGCTTCGAAGGAAGGAGGAGGGGGCCACTAGAGGGCATGGGTGGAAGCTGGAGGGGGAAAGATTTAGGGGAGAAAGGAGGAGGTGCTACTTCACTGAGAGGGTGGTGGAGCAATGGAATGTGCTGCCTAGGGGCTGGTGGAGGCAGAGACGGTGGAGGGGTTCAAGAGGGGGTGGGACAGGTACAGGGGAAGGGTTCTGGAAGCAAAATCCAATGCAGCGAGAATATCTGGAACTGGGAAGGGAAAAGCCAGAGAGCGAGGGGGCAGCAAGGTCAGCTCCCAATGAGGCAGACGAAGCACAAAGACCATTAGCCTATTCTGCTGGCATTTTAGTATGTTAGTACTTCCCTCCAGCCCTTGAAGATTTCTCAGCCTGAAAAATCCAAGGGCTCAGGTAAGAGCTCCTCTCTCTCTCGGCTTCCTCTTCCAAAGCTGACTCCCGGGAGTCGAGTAAGGCCTCTGGGCCTACGGCCGGTTGGGCTTCCTCCTTCCCGCCAAAACACAAGGCCTCAGACCGATGCCAGCCTCTGGCTGCTGACTGGCGCTCAGCTGAGAACACTTCCAGCCACAAACCCAACCGTCGTCCGTCCAAGGAAAAAGAACGACATCCATCGGGTGTCAAAGACAAGTGGATGCCAGACACTCATTTGCCCGCTACTCCTTCGGCCCCGGCCCCGGCGACGGTCATTCCACCACCGGTAGTGGTTAAACTGCCGCTGGCCCATCCAGTGCCGATTCTGTCCCCTACACCCGATGTCAGCTCGGATACCACTTCTCCACAGTCACTGGTCCACCTGATGCCGGACCCCGACGACAGTGGTGCTGACGCTGCCCGACATCTCCCCTTAGGCCGACGCCTGTCGATAAGGGTTCTGATCTGATGCCAGTCCCCGGACTGTGGAGCCGGCACTGGTACGGGCTTGGGCGCTCCTCCACCTACACCTGACTCTCCAAAGCTGCACCTCTCTCAGGTGGAGGAGCTTTTTGCCCACTGGTGGGACACAATATAAAAGGACCTGCCAGCTGGGGCGCCTCCACCCATTCCAGAGCTGGTTCCAGACTGGGTTGAACCAGGCGGTCAGGAAGACGACGTGCCTCCTCCAAAGAAGCATGACAAAAAGTCTAAGAGGGACCGTTCCTACAGTTCCTCCCATTCTCCTTCTCCTCCTTTGGACAAGAGGCCGAAAGGGAAGAGGCGCAGCCGCTCTCCCTCTTCCCCACCATCTCCTACGTAGACTCAGACTTGGACTCCTCCTCAGTCTACTTGGAGCCAGACACTGGGGACATGGAAGGGCTTCCTAAATCCCCTCCAGATGATCCCAGTTTTATGGAGGTAATGAGGAACATCCAGGCCAATATGGGCTGGGACACTGAGGCCCTGGACCCCGAGCGCTTGCGGTTGGCTAAGTACCTCCGCCAAAAAGATCCAAAGCTGGTGGTCATCCCTCCCATGGTTGACACCTTTGCTGATGTCTTCCATGCGACCTGGAAGTGCCCTTATTCATCTCCTGCTGTGTCAAAAAATGCCCACCGGCTCTACCAGATGCCTGCCGACCACCCCTTTTTAGCTGAAACACCGTTGTGGACTCAGTGGTGATTTCAACAGCTCATGATCGTTCGCAGAGGCCCAAACACCTGAGCACCCAGCTGCCTGATAGAGAATCAAACAGCTGGATTCCATGGGCCGTAAGATGTACTCTGCTGCCACCTGTAGCATAAGGAGTCTTAACTTCTTAACCCACATGGTCCAATTCCAGAACGCCCTATGGGAACAAGGATTGGACCTGATGTAGAGCCTGCCCGATTGTCCTCAGCAGACTGAGCTCACCAAGCTACTGCAGACCAGCTCAGACATGGATACCCATATTCTGTGCTCGGCCTATGATTCTGTGGACACCTCCTCTAGGGCGGCCACCACTGGCATTTGCCTCCAATGCCACGCTTGGCTTCGGGGAATCTGGGTTCGATCCAGATGTGCAAGTCAACCTTCTGGATGCTACCTTTAGAGGCCCCCGTACTCTTCAGCGAGGACACGGAGCGAGTTATTACCAGGCTGCAGGACTCCGGAAAGGCTGTCTGTTCCATGCAGACCATGTACCGCCCGAAGCAGGGGTGAGTCAGAAAGCCACCAATCACAGCAACCTCATTTTCAGCAGCATGCTCAACGAGGTGGCATTGGTTGTAGGGGCAGAGCCAGAGGTGCCTTGGCATCCACCTCTAGACCTCCCAGAGCAGCCACTGCCGCCCTCCCTCCTCCACCCAATGCCTGACTACTCAGGTGACTCTCCTTCTCTGGTAAGTCCACCAGGGGAGCCGGTAAGAGGATGCTTTTCGCTCTACGCATATGCGTGGGCTCGGGTGACCTCTGACCACTGGGTTCTAAAACTCATGGAGTTTGGGCACTCCATTGAATTCACATCCATTCCACCGGACAGACCTCCCCCCCCGTCCCGGTACCCAGGAAAATGTAGAGCCCTGATCAGACAGGAGATATCCTCCCTTCTAGAAAAAAGGGCCATCGAGCCGATTCCACTGGCCGAGTCAGGAAAGGGGTTTTTCTCCCACTTCTTCCTGGTTCCGAAGAAGCCAGGAGATCTCAGACCCATTCTGGTCCTCAGCAATCTCAATCAGTGGGTCTCCTACAAGAGATTCAGGATAGTTTCTCTTCCCACTCTCCTCCCCCCCCATTTCAACAGGAGACTGGCTAGCATCCCTGGACATGCAGGACACTTACTTGCACATCCCTATTACCAGAAACCATTGGAGATTCCTCAGGTTCCGGTTCAAAAATGAGGACTATCAATTCCGAGTCCTTCCTTTCAGTCTTTCCTTGGCCCCGAGGGTCTTCATGAAGTGCTTGGCAGTCGTAGCCGCAGCACTTCGAAGATGAGGCCACTTTGTGTTCCCATACCTGGACGACTGGTTCTTCCTGGCCCATTCCAGGCCCTGCCTGTCTGAGACTTTCCAGGATTCCATCTCCCTGTTTCAGAGTCTCAGAATCACCATCAACAAGGAAAAGTCCCATCTGTCCCCATCCCAGATACTCCAGTTTATAGGAGTCTCTCTAGATACCACCCTCAGGAAGGTTTTTCTTCCCTGCGACAGAGCGTGTCACATTCGTACCATCGTGTACCAGGTCTCTTCAGCCTCAGAGGTGCTGGCTTGCATGCTCCTCAGGTTGCTAGGCTACATGGCGGTTGCCATAGTGTCAGTTCCTCTGGTTCATCTCTGTATGCTGACCATCCAGTGGTCCCTGAGGGTTCAGTGGGACCAGACATCAGATGATCTGGACGTCTTGGTCAAAATATCAGAGCTAATCCACCAAGAGCTTCGCTGGTGAATGTCGTCTGAAAACCTCCTAAAGGGCATTCCGTTTCAGCTGGGGGCACCGACTCAGTCCCTCACAATGGATGCTTTGTCCCTGGGATGGGGGCACACTTGGGGAACCATCGCTCACAGGGTACTTGGTCTCCCCTAGAAGCGAATCTGCACATCAATGTCCTGGAAATGAGAGCAGTGCTGTATTCTCTTCAAGTCTTGGTATCGGTCCTTTCACTGGGCCATCTGCTGGTGCAGACAGACAACACTGCAGTGATGTTTTACATCAACAAACAAGGCGGCACTCATTCCTACCCCCTCTGCAGGGAGGCAATGAGGGTATGGGATTGGGCCCTGGAGCACCATCTGTTCCTGATGACAGTATACATTCCCGGGCTTCAGAACATGCCAGCAGACACACTCATCAGGACACGGTCACAAGCTCATGAGTAGGAATTGCGCCAAGATGTGGCAGATTGCATCTTCCGCCTGTGGGGGACACCAGAGGTGGATCTTTTCGAATCTCAATGCAACGCAAAACTGCCCAGTTCTAGGGACATGGATATGTTGTTCTATCCACACTTACTGGCAGGTTCCTTGCCACTTTAAATCTTGTCAGAAGGTCTTCAAGCTGGCTCCTCGTACCCACCCGGGTGGTAAAACTCTCGGCTCCACCCCATGACTCCAGATCTTCCTTACCGCTTGGAACCTCAGGTTCCCTCCTTAGCGCTCTGTGTTTTAGGCCGGATCCTAACTACTGCTCTTAATCTGAAACTCATTCTAAAGTTTAAAAGACTTTGGTCTTCTTTTTCCCTCGCAGCTGCGATGGACAAATCGACTCCCGGATTTCGGTGGTGCCCTTGTGGGCAGAAGATGTCTTGGACTGATCCACACTCCACGTGTGTTTACTGCCTTGGCCTCGAACACGATCCATGAGCCTGCGAATTGTGCAGTCCTTTTAGGTCCAGCGTTCTCAAGACCGTGCTGCCAGACTTCAACTTGGGGCGGGGAGTATTCTTCTGGTTAAGTTGAAGGAGGCCCATTGGGAGGTATCCGCGGTGGTGGGCTCGGCTGAGCAACTCGAGCAAATGATCGCCCTCGAGGAGGAGGCGGCCCAGGCCGCATCTTCTTCTTCCTCGGTTGTGGCATTTATCCTGCTCTCCTTGGGCTCATCCTATTCGGCTTCTTTTAAGGAGCTTTATCAATCCCTCTCTACTAAAGAAGAGGGGCCATCGGGACACACTCCTCTCGGTCCAAGAAAAGGACTCTAAAAGTAAGTCCCACCGTCAATGCTCAGTGGAGGCGAAAGTCCCTTCCCGGATGAGTCAACACTCGACTTGATTAGGAGTTGCGGCTAAGGCCGCTGGCTTCCGGTGTCCCCATCAGGTCAGCTGGCGAGACACGCAGATTGATGCAGTCGAGATTTTCTCGACCGCTTCAGACAGGCTGTCGACTGGAAGCTGACAACCCATCTTCAGACTCCTCTGTGGAACCGAGGACTTGCCCATGCCTCCTGTGCGGTCCCCGGTTAAGGTCCCTGAGCCAGGAGGAACGGGTTTCCAGCTCCCTCCCAGACCCACCCTCGGAACCACAGAGGATCTCGGTCTCGGTCTTGGACCTCCCTCTTGGTCCAGCCGATCCCCATGTCGGCGGTCTCGGTCCTCGGCACCAGGGAAGTGGCACGCCACTCATCCTCGTCATCCTCCTCGGAGGATAGGCTCTGGTGCAAGTTGCGTCAGCGCTACGAGGATCTTATGTGGCAGCAGCTCCTTTTGTCCGGGAGCAAGCTGACTCTATCGCCTTCCCCGGCCATCAAGTGGCTGTCACCTGAGCGGCCAAAACAACCCCTCGTGATCATCGAGGAGCCGAAGCCGGCATCGGTTGTTAGGCCGAAACCAGCTGCATCACCCAACATGGTGGAACCCCTGCTTCCACAACCAAAAACTGGGGCTCCGACCAAGGATTCTCGGTCAGGTCATGGGTTGCCCTATCAGTTGTCAGTCACCCTCACTCCCGATCGTCCTCAGCAGGTGGAGGGTGGCTCAGGCCCTCAGCAGCTGTTTGCAGACTCCTCAGAGTCTGACGATGACTCTTCCCTGTTGCCTCCAGGCCTCGACCTGGAGTCTCTGGGGACAGTCAGGACGAGCCCATCCTCGCTCATGGGATTACTTGCTCATCTCAGAATCTACTGGGATGAGCTCGAACACGATGTCAAGCGGCCAAGTATCCCCTCATGGAGATACTGGACTGAGGGGATTCTCCTACGGAGGCCTTTCCTGTGGCCGAAGCCATTGTTGGCCCGGCCCTGGAGCTATGGCAGTGGCCGGCTTCTTGTCCAGCTCCCTCGGCCAGGATGGCCAGGAAGTATGCCGTTCCAACTGGCTCACTCTCCGGATTCTCTGAGCACCCCTCTGTGGAGGGGTTGGTGACCGACATTGTTTTCTGGCGCTCTGGAAACGCTAGGGACATGGACAAGCCACTAGATAAAGAGTCCAAGAAACTGGACTACTCCGGGCGTAAAGTTTACGCTGCGTCCTCCTTAGGCCTTCATCAGGCCAGTTCTGATCAGTACTGATGGCACCGCACTACACGCCCTTTTGGGCTCCCTGGATGAGGTGATTCCTCATCTCCCGGCTGACCTCCAGACTCACGGTCAAGCAGGTGCGGATCAGGAAGGGCGGTGGCAAAGCAACAGCTCCAAATTGCTCTCGACATTGAAGACTCTTGTGCCCGGTCAGTGCGCGGCCGCGGTAGCCCCATCGCCACAGGAGCTTGGCTGCGGATCTCCACCTTCACGGCGGATACCCAGCACAAGCTGGCAGGCGTTCCTTACTGGGTACTGACTTGTTCGGTCCGGGTGGAGGGTCACTGCAGAGGATCGAGAAGTCCAATGCCACCTTGGACTCGGTCACATCTGCCCAAAAGAACAAAGGCCGCCAACAGCAGCATAAGCCCTTTCGGCCTTCTGCCCCAGTGGCACGTCCGGCACAGCAACACCAGCATCAGGGCCAGCAGGCTCGCACTTGGCACCCCAAAGCCAAGCCTGCAGCTTCCTCCAGCAGGAAGCTGGGAGGAAAAGGCCCAGGAGGTTCCTCAGCCGGTCCTTCCTCCAAGCCTGCCCAGTGATGGGTTGAGGGGTGTCGCCCCAGCCTCGTCACTCTCCCCTGGGTTCCCCCCCATGGGGGGAAGGCTCCACCACTTCCTTTCCACCTGGTCCATTATCACCATGGACCACTGGGTGTTGGAAGTGGTAGGGAAAGGTCTGCCTCTGGAATTCGAGCAGGCTCCACCCTATCGGGCCGTCGCCCCATGGGGGGCTATGGGGTCCGCAGCCTCTCTGTCGGCTCATCGAGCCGACATTGCTCTGCTCCTCCAAAAGGAGGTGATCAGGGAGAAAGTGGATCTTCCACCAGACCCAGGGTTTTTGTCCAGGTATTTTCTGGTTCCAAAACGGACGAGTGGCTGGCTCCCTATTCTAGACCTACACGACCTGAACAAGTTCCTAAGGTCCCAAACCTTGAGGATGGTCACTCTGGCACAGATCATTCCATCCTTGGAACGAGGCATGTGGTTCTGTTCTGTGGACCTCCAGGATGTGTTATTTCACGTCCCAATCCGTCCGTCCCACCAGCGATTCCTTTGCTTCAGAGCAGAGGGGTCCCTTTACGAGTTCCGGGCCATGCCCTTTGGCCTCTCTCCAGCTCCCAAGGTCTTCACCAAATGCATGGCAGTGGTGACAGCATTCCTGTGGTGCTGAAGGGTCCGTGTGTACCCTTACCTGGATGACTGGCTGATTGCAGCCCCCTCCAGGCTGGAGGTAGAGCGGTTCAGGGATCTGGCCCTCCAGGTCTGCTCTCAGATTGGCCTCATCAACGAGGCCAAATCGGAGCTTGTGCCAACGCAGGTGATTCAATTCATTGGGGCAGAGCTCGACTCTCTGAGTCAGAGCACGGCTCCCGGCAGACAGGGCCGAGGTTCTCTCCTCCTTTGCCCAGTCATTTCTGGTTGGGCAATTGCACCCTGCCCGGGACTTCCTGTGCCTCCTGGGCCTCATGGCGGCCTGCACCAGCGTGGTCCATTGGGCCCGCTGGCATATGCTTCCCCTTCAATGGGGACTGGCCCATCAATGGTCACGACATTCCGGTCCTCTGGACCAGCCAGTGGCAGTGACCCAGGAGATGTGGAACGCTCTCCAGTGGTGGATCATTCCAGCTCATCTGCAGGAGGGCATCCCATTTGTCCACCCCGAGCCGACGGTCATTCTAACGACTGATGCCTCTCTGGGTTGGGGTGCCCATCTGGGGGAGCACAGAGCACATGGCCTCTGGTCCCCTCAGGAGTCTCGATGCCACATCAACTTGCTGGAGCTTCGAGCGGTCCGACTAGCCCTCACTGCCTTCGCTCCATTTGTGTGGGGTCAAGTGGTCCAGGTCCAGATGGACAATACCATGACCATGTACTACCTAAACCACCAGGGCAGGATGCACTCCTTGCCCCTTTGCAAGGAAGCTGTCTGCACTTGGTCCCTCGTGAGCAGACTGGAGGCAGATCTCCTAGCCATCCATGTGGCGGGAGCCTCCAACACTCTGGCCGATGCCCTAAGCCGGATAGGCGCTGCATCTCACGAGTGGTCTCTCCTGCTGGAGGTAGTACATGATCTGTTCTCCCACTGGGGCACACCTCAGGTGGACCTGTTTGCCTCCAGGGAGAATGTGAAGCTGAGGCTATTTCATGCCCGCCACCCTCAGCAAAGCTCACTGCAGGGGGATGTCTTCTCAAGGCCGTGGACCCCAGGCCTCTTCTACGCCTTTCCCCCATTTCCCTTGATCCACGATGTGCTTCTCAAGGTGAGGAGGGACAAGGCACAGGTGATTCTGGTAGCCCCAGACTGGCCCCGCCTGTTCTGGTATCCAGATCTCCTCAGCCTCAGCTCCAGGCTCCCAAGGCGGCTTCCAGCCCACCCGGACCTGATCTCAGCCAACCAGGGGAAGGTACTCCACCCGGAACTTCAACCCTGCACCTGACGGCCTGGTTCCACAGCGGCTAGAGTTCCAGGCCTTGGGTCTTTCTGACGAGATCCTCAGCGTTGTTCAGGCATCCCGTAAGGAGTCGACCAGAAAATGCTATGCCTTCAAATGGAAGAGATTCTCCATTTGGTGTCAGGATAAGGGGTTGGACCCTTCCTCCTGCTCCCTGGCCAGCATTCGGGACTACCCATGGTCCCTTTCTCAGCAAGGGCTTCGGTCGACGACCCTTAAGGTGCACCTGGCAGCCATCTCTGCTTACCGGGTGTGTGCCGGAAAGTAGTCGGTGGCACAGGAGAAGGTGGTCAGGCGCTTTTTCAAAGGCCTTGATCACATATCCCCTCCGGTGCGAGAACCTCCACCTCTGTGGGATCTACTGCTGGTATTGGCTAAGCTCATGGGCAAGCCATTCGAACCGATGCACAGGTGTGATATCTCTCACCTGTCATGGAAGACTGCTTTCTTGGTGGCTATCATGTCAGCCAGAAGGATGGGAGAGCTCCAGGCACTTTCCATAGAGTCTCCTTATCTGGTCTTCCACAGGGACAAGGTTGTCCTGCGCCCCCACCTGAAATTCCTTCCGAAGGTGGTGTCGAGTTTCACCTTAACCAAGTGTTGACTCTGCCCAGTGTTCTACCTCAGTCACACCTCGGAGGCGAATATGGGCTCTACTACTCTGGACTCTGAAGGCGCTCTTGTAATAAGGAGCGGACGGCGAAGTTCAGAGAGGTTCGCCAGCTGTTTGTCACCCACGCTTGAAGCCGCACCTGGCAGACCTGCAGCCAAGTGGATGATAGGCAGGTGGGTCACCTCCTGCATAGATCTCTGCTATAGGTTGGCGGGCATGGAGTCTCCCAGAGGGATAAGAGCTCATTCTATCCCATACTGCTGCTTTGGTGGCTGCTTCCAGGGATGTCCCTATCCAGGAAATCTGCAGGGCTGCTACCTGGAAGTCAGCACACACCTTCATTAACCACTACCACATCGACCTTGAGTCACGCCGGGATGCTGGTTTTGGGACCTCAGTTCTCCAGTCCTTATTTCCTAAGTAGGAGGTGTGCACCTTACCTCCCTCCTCCCGGAGAACTGCTAGGAGTCTGTCAGTAAGTGTGGCTAGAACAATATATCATCCATGTCCCTAGAAATACAGGTTACTCACTTGTAACAGGAGTTCTAGGAATGGTATATGTTGTTCATCCACACAACCCACCCGACCTCCCCAGCTTCGACGCACAACCTGGCTTCCAGCGGGCTAGATCTGGCATCATGGGGTGGAGCCGAGTGTTTTACCACTGGGGTGGGTGGGAGGAGCCAGCTTGAAGACCTTCCGGCAAGATTTAAAGCTGCAAGAAACCTGCCAGTAAGTGTGGATGAACAACATATACCATTCCTAGAACTCCTGTTACAGGTGAGTAACCTGTATTTTTTGCTCGCTAGGTCCAGAGCCTGGTGTTTCCTGGCAAGACGCGTTATCTCTCTGTTGGAGCGGGAGGTTCCTTTATGCCTTCCCGCCCTTCCTTCCCTCTTCTTCAGAAGGTCCTCCTCAAGGCCTAGTCGGAGTCGTCCACCATTATTTTGATCTCTCCGTTGTGGCCTCCCCAGATTTGGTTTCCTTTACTACAGTGTTTAGCGGCAGTGCCTTCAATGCCTCTTTCTCTATCCTCGCACCTTTTTGTCGCAGGATAACGGGGTCCCTGTTATAGCCGAACCTGCATTTTCTTCACTTGCACGCCTGGCTCCTCAGGACTTAGCCAAGGTCCGTTTTGGGGTGTCTGATCAGGTTGCCCAGGTTTTGGTTGAGGCTAGGGAATCTGCCACCAGGGCCATTTACGCTATGAAATGGAAACTGTTTTGCATTTGGGCCACAGCGAAGCAGGTGGATGCATTGGTCTGTCCGGTTAATACCGTACTTGAATACTTGCTCTTTCTTTTCAGGAAAGGCCTTAGTTATTCCTCCATCAAGGTACAGCTGGCTACCATCTCCACTTACCATTCTTTTGTGTCGGGTAAGACGGTGGCTCAGATGGAGGTTTTCCAAAGCTTTTTTATGCGGCATTCTGCTTATCAGACCTCCCATCCGGGACCCTGTTCCTCCTTGGGATCTTCTGTTTGTCCTGGAGAAGCTCTCTCTTCCTCCTTTCGAGCCAGCTATGAGCACTGAGCTCCATTTCTCTCTCCTGGAAAATGCTGCTTTTGGTGGCTGTCACTTTGGCTAAGCGCATTTCTGAACTGCAAGCCCTCATGTGTAGGGAACCCTATCTGGTCCTTCATAAGGACAGGGTTAACTTGTGCACATATCCAAAATTTTTGCTGAAAGTGGTCTCAGAGCTCACTTTAAACCAGTTGGTTCAGCTCCCAGTTTATTACCTGGAGCATTCCAATAGGGGAGAGGCCCTTCTCCATTCCCTGGACGTCCACAGGGCTCTCCGGTGTTACATGGCTAGAACCAGACAGTCTGATCAGTTGTTTGTTTCCTTTGCTCCTCAGTCGGCAGGTCGGCCGGTCACCAAACAGATGCTTTCTTACTGGTTGATCCATTGCATCTCCTATTGTTACGAGACGCACCAGAGACCGACTTCCGGGCCGATTAAAGCTCACTGTATGAGGGATATTGCCACTTCGTTCGCCACTCTTAAAAGAGATCCAACAGCAGAAATTTGCACTGCCGCTACCTGGAGCTCCGTGCACACCTTTGTTAGGCACTACAGCTTGGACATCATTTCCAGGCGCAGAGCAAGGTTTGGGCTTGCGATCCTGTAGGGCCTGGTTTCCTGAGGTTTCCTCCCTCTGTTTTTTCCTGCTCCTGTTTGTTCCCCTCCCAAGGGGTTGTCATAAGTTTATACTGCTTGGGACTCGGTCCTCACTGTTTGAACCTGCTGCAAGAGCTGCTGCTCGAAGTAAGATAGTACAGTTATGCAAGAACTTACTGTAACAGTAGATCTTAGAGAGAAGCTCTTGCAGCAGGTATATTTCCTGCCCTCCTTCCCCCAAGGATCAGGTCCTTTCCAGATTGGCATAATTCTGCTTGAAAGGTCGTCCGTTGACTATCAGTTGTCGTTTTGACCTGCTGGTTTCCTTGCCTGACGAGGGGGGGGGCATCCAAGAACTGGAGCACGTGGGGAACTCCTCCCTTATATAGGGTGGCATCGGGGTGGAGCCGACGTTGGCAGGGGCATTACCCACATCAGTACTGCTGGAGAAAAAGTTGCTGGAACTGCCGCCAGGTGGCGCTAGTCCTCACTGTTTGAACCTGCTGCAAGAGCTTCTCTCGAAGATCTACTGTTACGGTAAGTTCTTACGTAACTGTACTTTCCCTTATCAGGGGAGTCAGGAAGGTGAGGATCTGGAGAAATGTCCGGTTCAATGGGTTCTCCATAATCCTCATCCTCTTCTTCCCCAAAATGGTCACAACCGGGGTCCAGCGAACCGGGGACTTGGGTTGAACCGGAGTTTTGATCCGTTGTGTGTAACAGTCGTTTTCCAACTGGAACTGGGTTCCAGATTGTAAAGACTGTATAATCTTTATCGGGTTAGGGATCTCTTCTGCAGTTGGAGCTGCAGCCTTCTTCGGTTGCGGTTCCTGGGTTTGTTTCTTTTTTGTTTTCTTTTTGGCCGCAACAGCCAGTTCAGCAGCTGTATTAGCGGTATGTTTCTTGCTAGAGGAGCTATCACCCCATTCAGAGGGCAGCTCCTCCGGTTCTTTCTGAGGAGGAACCGGTTTATCAACGACCATGTCAGAAGCCTTTTCAATCATTCTTTACTGCAGTCTTTTTAAAAGCCTCTCAACCGTAGACTGAGGAAAGTTTTTACAAATATCACAGTCTGTCTGAAAGTGTTCAAACCCCAGACAGAAAACACAAATTAAATGTGGATCAGTCTTAGCAAAAGGTTCCCCACACTCAGTGCAATGCTGGAACCTGTAGGTCCCATTCTCTTCTTGGTTTTCTGTGACATCCCCAAGAAAGAAAACTTGTCAAACTTTTTTTTTTCTGGTTACACCATCTGATAAAGTACCAGGAATTACCCCGGTAAACCAATTAAGCTAATAACCAACTTAACCCGAGTCGGAACAAATTAACTAAGAGAAATGTACTTCAGAAAAATAAAGGAAATGTCAGTTCCTTGCTGATTCGGGAAACCAAAGCAACTTACCCAAAAACACATTAAACCTAACCAATTCTACTGAAACTAAGGAAGTGCTTCAAATACTGAAATAAACAGTACTTTATAAAAAATGAGAAAATAAATTTGTTCGAGTGAATGAAAGAGAGCTCTCCAGAGACATCTTACTGAGGCAAGCAGAGTAAAGAATCTGACGGTTGAAAAGCTGTTTACCAGGGACAGTGGTTTGAAAACTGAGCTTAAGCCTAGCATTCCATCATTTGCATAGTTTCTACTGACCATTTTGACTTCAGGGCAGTCCTATGGTGAGACCATACTGCATTAGTAAGACTACAGTAAGATTTCCTGGGGTTTGAACACCTTGGATCCATCCCTCTGACAGGGAATCCAGATGAATCGACCTTTGGGTCTACCATACCCAGCCTAGGAGCAGACAGTGCCTGTTTGCAAGGTGTCCCACATGCCCAGAGCAGGCTCTTGTCCCCAGGGAAAAAGAAAAACCTCCTCGGCCTTACCTATCCCTTCTTCCTTGGGCTCAGCCGCCAAGTGCCTCAGAGGTGACGGATATGTCCCAGCAGCCAGATCCACCTCTGCCTGCCTCCTTGCCAGACCCCACTCTTTTCCAGTCCCCGACCAAGAAGTGGTCGGAGGTTGATTCTCTCCCCATCTCAACTAATGGAGAACCATAACTTCTAGGGACATGGATATGATGTTCTATCCACGCTTCTGGCAGTTGCCTTTCCCTTTAAGACTTGCTGATGGCCGGCTCGTCGGTGCAGTGGTTGGATTTCCTCTTTGCGACACCGGCGACCCGGGTTCGGGAATGGACTCAGGTCTTTGGAGAGCCAGCCGGGAGGAGAAGGCTTGAGCATCTTGCGACTGCTCGCCTTCTCCGGGGGGGAAGGAGGGGACACGGCTCACTGTCTGCTGCCTCCTGGCGTAGGCCGGGAGAGCAACAACTCAAGTGAACCCCACTGCACACAGGGGCGTGGTGAACATCGGCTTTGTGCTAGATGTCCATGGCACGCCACACTCGCGGGGAGAAAAGCGGAAACCCCAGCCTCCTTGTCGGCCGGATGTTGGCTGCCGGTTCCTGCCGACTCGAGTGCCCTGATGCCCCGGAATCCACCTCAGCAGCGCCTGGGGACTGATCAAGTAGCATGTTGGTTTTCCCTCCTGGCACCTTCCCCCTCGGAGGAGAGGGACCCATCTGGCGAAGGGATACGCCGGACCACCCCTTGGATGGCTGCGATGTGAGGTGAGTGGAAGGGGGTCAGGGCGAGGGGGTCAGCGGGGTCCATGAGCAGCCGGAAGGAGAGGTAGGCCAGGGGGCAAGTAAGGAGCAAAAATAAAAAGATTTGCTGAAACGTCATCAAGCTGACTCCTCCTACTCACCCGGGTGGTAACTCCCTTGGCTATGCCCCATGACACTAGATCTTCCTTTCTGCTGGAAGAAGCAGGTTCCCTCCTTACTGCTCTCACTCTGAGTAGGCCCTTGCGACTTACTTCCTAAAAAGTTTAATACTTTTTTGTCTTCAGCTCGATCATCGATAGTGACTGTGATGGATGACAAGTCTGTTCATGGGTTTCATTGGTGCTCCTACGGGCAGAAGATGTCCCGAACAAATCCGCACGCCACGTGCATCTGTTGCCTGGGGCACAAGCATGATCCCCAGGCCTACAACATTTGTCGAACTTTCCATCCTACCGTTCTCGAGGACCATCTCACCCAACTCAAATTAGGCTGACCGAGCGAACGGAACCCACCGGTCAAATTTAAGGATGCCCATTGGGTGGTCTCCATGGCTGCGGGGCCCACCGAACTGCTTGTGGCATTTGAGGCAGCTGTGGCCCAGGCCACTTCCCACTCCTCTTCAGCAGCTGCCTTCATGCTGCTCCAGCTGGGTTCGACTTTCATGGGATCCTTCAAATAATTGTGCCAGTTCTTGCTGACCCTTGGTCAGGGACCCTCCGGGCACAAATCCAAGTCGAAGAAAGAGTCCAAACAACAGTTTTGTTGATGTTCGTGGGATCAGGAGCACTCTCGGTTGATAGCTTTGGATTCCTGCACTTCTCAGATTCGACTTTGGTCAAATCCTTGGCCCAGGTTGCCAGCTCCATGGTAACCCCATCGAGCCAGTTGGCCGAGACGCTGGTTGATCTTCCAGCTTAGATTTTTCTTGAAATGGTCAACCAGTTGTCAACTGAAGAGGCTGAGACTTCCTTATCCAGGAATCCAGTCCTGACTCAGACCATTGGAACGGATCAGTCCACTGACCCACCGCCTCTGGTCGACAGCCAAGACCTGGGGGAACCTCAGCGTTTGCCGACTCCCAACGAGCCCCACCACTGGTCCTCGTGGCAGTTGAGGTCGAGGTTTCTGTCTTCTCATGGGCTGAGCAGTTCCCATCAACATGGGCGCTCCTGCTCTCAACACCACAGAAAGCGGCGCTGCTGCTATTCTTCATCCTCTTCCTTCTCAGGTGAGGAGAGATTTCAGCGCAAGTTGCATCAACGCTATGAGGATCTCATGTGGCAACAGCTAGTGCTTACTGGCATGAAGCCGGCTCTGACTACTATGCCGGCCATCAGCTGGCTTTCGCCCGACAGGCCGACGCCTTCTAAGGAGCCGACCAAGATGGTCCCGGCTCGGCCATCCCCATCATCTCCACCGATTCTGGTGGAGCCGCTGCCTAAATGGCCACCGACCAGCACTCCAACCAAGGGACTTCCCCATTGGCTGTCAGTCACAATTCCCCCTGACCATCTGTGGAGGGTCAATGGGGACTTGGGCAGTTGACCCTCTTTAATGACTCCTCAGAGTCAGAGGGTTCTTCTCTGCACTTCCATCCAGTCGATGTGGAGTCTCTCGATGGACGAAGGCTCTTCCTTTTTTATGGGTTTTCTCCGCCTGATCTCTTGAGTCCATGCATATGAAAATGGAGCCCATCCAGAAACAGGCTCATTACCCGTTGACCGAGATCCTCAACCAGGGAGATACTCCTACGGAGGCCTTCCTGGTGGCAGAGGCCATTCTTGGCCATTCCCTGGAGCTTTGGCAGTGCCCTGCTTCCTACCCTGCACCTTCTTCCTGGATGGCCCGTAAGTATGTGGAACCTACTGGTTCCCTGTCGGGATTCACAGAACACCCCTCTGCCGAGGGGCTGGTTGCTGATTCTGTGTTTAAGCACTCTGGCAACACTGGCTGATGTTGACAAGCTGCCTGACAGAGTCCAAGTAGTTAGACCACATGGCTAAAAAGGTCTGTGCTGCATCCTCACTTGGTCTTCGCCAACCTCCTTATGGCCTACTTCTCCCATGCTCTGCTGGGCACCCTAGATGAGGTGTTTCCTCACCTGCCAGTGGACCTCCAGACCACGGTCAAACAGGTCCAGGCTGTAGCTAAGCAGCAGTTCCAGACAGCCATGGACATTAAGGACTCCTGTGCTTGCTATGAGGCAGCTGCAGTGGCCATGTGCTGCAGGGCTTGGCTGAGGATCTCAACCTTCACAGCTGACACTCAGCACAAGCGGACAGATGTTCCTTTCCTGGGCACCGACTTGTTTGGGCCCAGGGTCAAGGGCCACCTCACCCACATCAAGAAGTCCAATGCCACCTTGGACTCCCTGACATCTGCCCAAAAGAACTCTAAGCAGCAGCAGAAAAGGAATCCCTTTTGATCCACCTCTACTCCTGTGGTCAAACCAGCCCAACCCCAGGCTGGTCAGTAGGCCCAGGCCTGGTGACCTCGACCGAAGTTTGTGGCCTCAGTCGTCCGTAAGACTAGGGGGAGAAGCTCTGGCAGCTCCTCAGCCGGACACCCTCTTCCTCCAAGTCTGCCCAGTGATTAGATATGGGGTGCCCCTCTCATGCCCGTCACACCTCACCTGGTTCCTCCAGTGGGGTGCCAGATCCTCCACTTTCTTTCCGCCTGGTTCGCTGTCACCATGGACAAGTGGGTTCTTGAGGTGGTGGGTCAGGGTCTGCCTCTAGAATTCAAGCAGTACCCTCCTTGCCGGGTCCGTGCCCCACAGGAAGACATGGTATCTGCAGGCATCCTGTTGACTCTTCAGGATGACATTGCCCAGCCCCTCTGCAAGGAGGTTGTGGTTCCTGTCACGGATCCTCTGGAACACCCAGGGTTTGTCTCCAGGTACTTCCTGGTGCCAAAGCGGATGGGGGGGCTGGTGCCCCATTTTAGATCTGCACAACCTGAACAAGTTTCTCAAGTCATGCACTTTCAGGACGGTAACTCTGTCTCAGATCATACCATCTCCAGAGCAAGACATGTGGTTTTGCTCCCTGGATCTTCAGGATGCATTCTTCCACATCCTGATTCATCCGTAACACCGAAGGTTCTTCCATTTCTGAGCCAAGGGAACCCTCTGCGAGTTCCAGGCCATGCCATTCGGCCTGTCCTCTGTCCCCAGGGTCTTCACCAAGTGCATTGCAGTGGTGGCAGCTTGTCTGAGGTGCCAAGGGGTCTGGGGTTACCCCTACTTGGATGACTAGCTGATAGTAGGTCCCTCCAGGCTGGAGGTGCAACGGTCCAGGGACACCCTCCAATGGTGGTTAGTCCCAGAGCATCTGCAGGAATGGATCCTGTTTGTCCACCCAGAGCCAATGCTCATCCTGATGACCGATGCCTCTCTCATGGGCTGGGGTGCCCGCCTGACAGAAAACAGAGTCCACGGGCTCTGGACCCCCGAGGAGTACCGATGTCACATCAGTCTGCTGGGGCACTGAGCAGTTTGGCTAGCACTGACTGCATTCTCTCTGTACATCCGACATCAGGTGGTCCAGGTCCAGATGAACAACACCACGATCATGTATTACCGCAACAAACTGGGCGGGATGCATTCCCTGCCACTGTGCAAGGAAGCTCTCCATGTGTGGACTCTTGAGCACAGTCTGGAGGCCAATCTCCTAGCCATCAATGTGGCAGGGGCCTCCAACCAGCTGGCAAATGCTCTCAGCCCTGTGGACGAGGTGTCTCACGAGTGGTCTCTCCACTCAGAGGTAGTACACAGTCTGTTCTCCCAGTGGGGCACCCCTCTGGTGGACCTGTTCATCTCCAGGGAGAACGCAAAGCTGAGGCTGTTTTGTGCCTGCCCCCCTCAGCAGGAAATGCTGCAGGGAGATGCCTTCTCAAGGCCCTGGACCCCAGGACTCTTCTCTGCCTTTCCTCCACTTCTCTTGATTCACAAAGTGTTGCCCAAGGCCAGGAGGGACAAGGCACAGGTGATCCTGGTGACTCCATACTGTCTCTGCCAGTTCTGGTACCCCAATCACCTCAGCCTCAGCAGCAGGCTCCCGAGGCATCTTCCTCTCTGCCTGGACCTGCTCTCCATCAATCAGGGGAAGGTACTTCATCTGGACCTTCAATCCCTGCACCTGACAGCCTGGTTCCTGAGCGGCTAGAGTTCCAGGCTTTGGGTCTCTCCTAAGATGGTCCTCACTGTTGTGGAGGCATCTCAGAAGGAGTTGACCAGGAAATATTATGCCTTCAAGTGGAAGAGGTTCTCCATTTGGTACCAGAGCAAGAGGCTGGACCCCTTGTCCTGTGGCTAGCATCCTTGGCTACCTGTGATCCCTCTCTAAGTCAGCCCTCCAGTCGACAACCCTTAAGGTGCACCTGGCAGCCATCTCTGCTTACCAGGCATGGGCCGGTCAGTGGCACTGGAGAAAGTGGTCGGGCGCTTTTTCCAAGGCCTTGACCACATTTCCCCTCTGGTGTGTGAACCACCACCACCTTGGGACTTTTTGCTGGTTTTGGCAAAGCTCATGGGCAAGCCATTCGAACCAGTGCTCAGTTGTGACATGTCATGTCATGGAAGACCACCTTCCTGGTGGCTGTCATCATGTTATCCAGAAGAATCAGTGAGCTCCCGGTGCTTTCAGTGGAGTCTCCCTACCTGGTCTTCCACAGGGACAAAGTTGTCCTGCTCCCCTACCCGAAGTTCCTTCCGAAGGTTGTGTCTGAGCTTCACCTTAACCAGGTAATTAATCTCCTGGTGTACTTCGCCAATCACACCTCTGAGGCTGAGCAGAGGCTGCATACTTTGGACCTGCAGCGAGCGCTTGCATACTGTAAGGAGTGCATGGCTGGAATTCGGAGAGAGGTTCACTAGCTATTTGTCACCTACACTGATGTTGCACTTGGCAGACCAGCAGCTAAGCAGAGGACTTGCAGGTGGATTGTATCCTGCATTGACCTCTGCTATAGATTGGCAGGTAGGAAGCCTCCTGGAGGGTTACAGGCTCATTCCACCCATCATACTGCTGCCTTGGTGGCTGCTTCCAAGGATGTCCCTATCCAGGAAATCTGCAGGGCTGCTACCTGGAGGTTAGCACACACCTTCATTTCCCATTACCACATTGACCTCAAGTCATGCTGGGATGCTGGTTTTTGGGGCTTCAGTTCTCCAGTCTCTGTTCCCTAAGTATGGGGTGTGCACCTTGCCTCCCTCCTCCCGGAGAACTGCTAAGAGTCTGACAGAAGTTTGGAAAGAACATCATTTCCATGTCCCTAGAAAAACAGGTTACTCACCTGTAACAGTAGATCTTCCACAGAGTGGTCTCTTGCTGTAGGTAATACTTTTGGGTATCTAGCAGAGGTGGCTGTGGTGCATGGCAGCTTTTCTAGCAGTTTTTCACCCAGGGACTGCCCACACATGACATCAGCTTCCTGTTTCCTATATAAGTGTGGGTGGTCCCTGGTATCCTCAGTTAATTTTCCCACCATCTTCAGCTCACGCAGCAACTAGTGTAACTTCTGTGTAGCAGTCATCTATGAGAAACTTGGAACTAAGACGAATGTCTACTGATTCTTCAACTAAACAAGCTTTGTTTCGTTCCTGTCATTGTGGTAGGAAGATATACCGCTTTGATAATCACACACTTTGTGTAAGGTGTCTGGAACCCACACACAGCACCAGTTTCTGCAGCTTATGTCAGGACTTCAATCAGGCAACATGTTGATGACGGTTGCTTGAAATTCAATGACTTTTGATGGAACAGAAAATGTCTCTCTTGCAGAACCAGGGGGCTCGTACCAAGGGCTCTCCCTCTACTGGTTCCCATTCGAGGCAGAAAAAGGAGAAACCCTCCTCACACTCCCTGCCTTGACGTCCATCGACGGCCATCGTTTCTGGGGTCCCTCCATCGATGGGACGTCCTTTAAGCGCTTCTTCATCGATGGGGGCTCATACCCTCTCGTTAATGGCACTTTCCAGCACTCTGACTGCAGTCCAACTAGTGAATGCTTCATCGATGGAGGCTTATACTCTCTCATCGATGACACTTTCCAGTGCTTTACATGCAGCAAAATATACTGCTGCTTCGTCAATGGGGGCTTCTCTCCCGTCGACGGCATCTGGCAATTTAAGTGGAAATAACTCCTTTTCCCCTGCAGGCTTGTCGACGAGATCCCACATTCCTCAGGGGAAGCCCACAGCTTATGCCTTACTGACTGCCCCATCACCTACTCAGGTGGCTTCCTATAGGGGTCAGGCAGACAGAGATCGGGACCCTGGTCTTTACTATCCAGGGGCAAGACCTGCTCAGGCTACCTATCCCATTCCCTCTATCACCTCTCTGGTTTCCCAACATGTCCCCCTTCTTACCCCCCTCCTTCCCAGGAAAGAGACCTCACCAATGTAGTCTGATACGTCTTGCATGCAATGAGGCATTCTCAGCCCTCTGAAGGGCTGGGTGATCTCACCCAATCTCCTCCCACTCCCCCTCCTCTGCCTAAAAGATTCCACAGTGACCAGTATACCATATCACCCTGGTCTCCTCCTCCATTTATAAAGGATTATTTGTCAGGTGACCAAGAATTGCCACCTGATTTCGCCAGTGATCTTGAGGATCAAGAGTTTCAAGATATGGATTTCCCTAATCCGGAATCCCCCTATTCAGAAATCTCTTCCCTGATTGAGGATCTGCCTTTGCCTGTGGCAGCCTTTCCCCCAGATGACACTTCCTTTAGTGAAATGATGGTTCAAATTCAAAAAGTCATGGAATGCTTTACTACGGAACATGACAAGCAATGTAAGCATATGGCAGAATACCTTGAGGAGCCTGTTTTAGTGGTTCCCCCCCACTAATACCAACTTACCAGAATGCCATGCTGGCTGCTTGGCATCAACCTTCGGCTATTACAGCTGTTCCCCACAATGCGGATCGTCTATATCAGGCTCCTCTGGACCACCTTTTTCTGTCTAGTGTTCCAGAGGCTGATTCCATGGTCATTACTGCTGCTCATGACCGTACCAAAAAACCCAAACACATGAGCTCCTTAGGAGGAATCCCAAAGAATTGACTATCTGGGGGAAAAAGGTCTTTTCCTCAGGTGTTATGAATATCAGAATTTTGAACTAATGGGTCATATGATTATATATTAGCATACCCTGGTTTCCTCTGCCATTGAGTTTATCAATAAACTCCCTCTCTCACAGGAAAGGGATAAAATTATTGGCTACAGTGACAACTAGTAATCCAATTTCCCATCACCTTCTCAGGTTGGGATATGATGCTATTGATACCTCAGCCCAACTAACAAGCACTGGTATCATTCTGGGTCACCATGCTTGGCTTCGCATTTCAGGTTTGCACCGGATATACAACATAAAGTAGTTAATGCCCCATTTAACAGGTCCAAGCTATTCAGGCCAGATACTCAAACTTTACTGGATGACTTACAGGCATCAGGCAGAACCTTCCGTATGGTTCATGGCATGTACCATATTCTAGCTACAACCTACCGTACTGAACACACCTCTTATTCCAAAAGAGTTGGCCGATACAGAGGTAATAACAAAGGCAGCTTCAGGGGTCGTGCTCAATCCAACAGATGCAACCCCTCTACCGCCCAGGGTGTCTGCCCCCGCCCTTCAGGTGGGGCTGCACGGCCTGTCTCCCAGTGACCCACCAGGGCTTCCCTCCGCCTGATCGATCAGGCCTCTGAGGCTGTGGGGGGTCATTTTGCCCTCCATCTGGAGGCCTGGCAAATGATCACTAGCGAGGAAACCCATGTCCTGGCTAAGGGACTCTCTTTCGCTCCTACCAGTACAGTTAATGTATTTGATTTGCAATATTTCTTTAGTACATTACAATTACAAGCTCATTTTAAAGATAAAGAACAACATGAAGATCTGTGTTAAAAAAAAAAAAAAAATCATGCAGGCTTTGAAAATTAAATATGATTATAATCCTCCAGTAGGAATATATCCAGCGGTGGAAATTTATATAGAGATAGTGAAAGCTGAAATTGAGAACATGTTTGTGCAGGATAAGGACAAGATATCGATTTAAAAACAACTTGACTCACGGAGAAAGGACAGCTTTAAATGCACTTACAAATGATGACAATATAGTAAAATCGGCGGACAGGGGAAGGAGAATAGTCATTATACTAACATGCTAAAATGCCAGCAGAATAGGCCTAACGATCTTTCGTGTCTGCTCGTTTGGTCAGCCCCCACCCAGGGAACTGACCTTGCTGCCCACCTCGCCCTCTCTGGCTTCTCCCTTCCAAGTCCCAGATATTCTCGCTGCACTGGAGTTTGCTTCCAGAACCCTTCCCCTGTTCCTGTCCCACCCCCTCTTGAACCCCTCCACCGTCTCTGCCTCCACCAGCCCCCTGGGCAGCGCGTTCCATGGCTCCACCACCCTCTCAGTGAAGTAGCACCTCCTCCTCCTTTCTCCCCTGAGTCTTCCCCACTCCAGCTTCCACCCATGTCCTCTAGTTGCCCCCCTCCTTCCTTCAGAGCACCCCAACTGCTCCTCCCCTATTTACCCCCTTCATGTACCTGAAGACCTCTATCATGTCCCCCTGGTCCCTTCTCTCTTCCAATGTGTACATATTTAGCTCTTTGAGCCTCTCCCCATCGGTCCTGTCCCCCAAGCCCCAGATCATTTTGGTTGCCTTCCTCTGGACCCTCTCCAGGAGTTCAGTGTCCCTCTTTAAGTGTAGCCTCCAAAACTGCACACAGTACTCTAGGTGCGGCCTCAGCAAGCAGTTCTACAGAGGGAGTATCACTTCCTTCCTTCTGGAGGTGATCCCCCTAGCGATGCATCCCAGCATCCTGTTGGCCTTGGCCACTGCTCTCCTACAAGTCTCCAAGTTGTTCATCTTGACATCCACCACCACCCCCCGGTCCTTCTCAGTCATCGAGACTTGTAGCATTTCTCCCCCCCCCAGGGTGATTATGAATTCTACAAAACCATGTGTATGAAATTGTTACAAGACACAAACTACACAAAACTGGACTGTGATCCTACAGAGATGTTAAAAAGAGAAACAGATGCTTTAGTGGATGAACTGGTGTTAATGAACAAACTAAAAACATGGGAGGGTAATATTCTTATTCAGGAACATCTAAGAATATCAGCATTTTACTTGATCCCTAAAATCCATAAGGACTTGACCCAGCCCCCTGGTCATCCAATAGTATCAGGAATTGGTAGTGTATTTGAACCAATATCTAACTATATAAACTATCATTTACAACCTTTAGTCGAGACTATACTGACATATGTAAAGGATACAGGACATATTTTACAAATGTTAAAAGAAATCGAAATACAAGAAATAGAGAAACCACATATCATTTTGGTAACTATGGATGTATCTGATTTATACACCTCAATACTCCATGAAGGGGGAGTGGAAGCTATGGGCACACTTCTAGACAGCATGGCGCCTGGTATTCATCCAGGTACAGGCATTCTAAGTATGTTGGCAGACCATATACTTTTGAAAAATTACTTCATATTTGAACAAACATTTTTTGAACAAATAAGAGGGACGGCTATGGGTTCGACCATGGCCCCAGGCCATGCAAATGCATATATGAGTATATTTGAAAATAGATATATTCTGAATGAAGAGAATAATCCTTTTTTTGCACACATCAAGTTTTATAAAAGATTTATAGATTTATTTATGATTTGGAGTAGAGAGAGCACAGCGCTTGAAAGTTTTTTTTCTATCTGAATGGATGTTCTGATGGCATACAGTCTACAGATAGTTATAATAAAGAAAAAATACCATATTTGGATATTTTGGTACAATTTGGGGATCAAGGACTGGTAACATCATTGCATAGGAAGGAGACAGCAAGGAATACTATATTGCATGTGAACAGTTTTCACTCAGAAAGGTTGATTCAAAGTATTCCTTATTCATAGTTTTTAAGGATCCGTAAGAATTGTACCACAGGACAGCAATAGGGAAATTGAACAGGCAAAAATGTGTTTAGAGAAAGAGGGTATAATAATTCTGTGTTAACATAAGCAGAGAGGAGAATAGAAGGACAGATTCAGGAAACAGCATTACAAGGTAATCCGTCTTTCAGATGAGACATTAAACCGAGGTCCCATCTGCCTGTTCTGGTGGATGTTAAAGATCCCATGGCACTTCTCGAAAAGAGTAGGGGAATTTCCCTGGTGCCCTGGCCAAATTTCCCCCCATTCACTAAAATACCACCAGCAGCTTAATCTGGTTCAAAGTCAGTTGGCATTCATCTGTATCCCCCTCCCCCGGGTCATGCCTGAAAATAGACAGAATTTGTCTAGTGCACTTACCCGGTCAACAAAAACTAAAGAAAAAAGGTAAAGGCTCAAGACGGGAAGAAGAGAGAATAGTATTCAGTGTTAGAAACAATCATAAAATGAAAGAAATCAGACAAATAATTAACCATCATTGGTAATTGGTACAACATTTTCCAGGGAAGGAACAAGAATTTAGGAGACCACCATTAGTAGCTGTGAAAAAAGTGAAAACAAAAGACAATGTGGTACACACTGTGCATCCACAAGGAAAAAGAAAGGAAGGGTAACAGCTGTTATTAGGACCGTTGAATCTAGGAATGGTGCCATGTGGCCACCATTTGGTTTGTGGGCATACAAGTAAAAAAAGATGTTTTAAACATCCATATAATGACAAAAATTCTCTATTGATCAATTCATCACATGTGACTCTGCAGGAGTGATTTATGTCCTGCAGTGTCCATGTGATAAGATCTATGTAGGAGAAACCACACGAACATTAAAGACTAGAATTCAGGAACATAAAATCAAATATATTAGTAACAGACGAGCAACACCAGTGGCAGAGCATTTTACAGAAGCTGGCCATACAGGAACATCCCTCAGGTTCTGGGGTATAGAGGCAGTACAGAACGAGAGGGGAATTTTAAGGGAATCTTGGAAAAAGTAGAGACAAAATGGATATTTTTGCTGGATGCCCTTAATCCGAACTTTGGGCAAAATAGAGAGATCAATTGGAATAAAGGTAGACTATAATTTGAGCAGGGAGGTCCAAAGTCATTTTGGACGCCCCCTTGTATGGTGAGGACTGTATTATTTTGTTTTATACAAACTAAATAAATCAGAAAAATAAAAAATAGGCCCAACCCATACAATATATGAGTATTTTAAATTAATCTCCAAAGATGATGCTTTTGTCCCTATACATATGGACCATGCTCTTTCCACTTGGAGAAGACTGGGACTTTCCCATATTTTTCAGTTTCTCTCCCCTCAAGGGATTCTTCCTTTTGAAAAGTTGCAGTCCCAATATAATCTCTGTAATTCAGACCTATTTCATTACTTCCAGGTTCATAACCATATATTACAAAATAGGATCATTCAGCTTAAAATACCTTCCCCAACTCCAGAATTATTAAAACTATTCATGAAAGCCATTCGTGGGAATTTGGGAAAACATATCATAGGAACTATATACAAGGGGTTGAGGAATGAACAACTAGAGTCCACTGCCTCCATTTTACAAGAATGGAACAGGGACTTATCCTTGGAAATATTAATGGAAACTTGGCTGGGATCGGCCTTGAGGGTTGCAAAGACCTCCTCATCACCTTTATGGAGGGAGTTTGCGTGGAAGTGTCACTTCCACTATTTATAAGCACCTGCGGTCCTCCTTAAATTTCTCCCAGATAAATATGGGATTTGTTGAAGAGGTTGTGGTTGTCCTAGGGCCTCCCTGGCTCACATTTGTTTGGCTTTGCCCTAACTTGATGCCTTTTTGGCTCACCCTACAGATGGAACTCACTGCTTTTGTCAGTCAAACTAACAGCCAAGCAGACCTTATTGGGGATCTTTCCAGACCACACTCCTCTATGGGTAAATACCCTTCTGCCTGTGTGTCTCCTTGCAGCAAAGAAATCTATAACCCGACGATGGATGTCTGCACAGATACCAACAGTCAAAGAATGGAGATCTGTTATGTCTGACTTATACCAACTAGAGTCTTAATGCAAAAATCCAAAATAAAAGTCCATCTCACATGTCGAAATGGCAAAGGTGGGTACTCTACCATTCATCGGTGGATCCCAACTTTTGCCCTTAATCTATTGATATGGCTGGGGAATAACTGGTTACAAGTCCAAATAAAGTAAAGGGGGGATGGAAGGGGGGATATTCAGAGTATCACTTTACATTCAAGATCAATTTAAAATTAGTTTTATCCAAGGGTCCTAAAATTAAATGTAATATTGGCTAAACTACAACTTTACGAGAGAGACTTTAATTAGTCTCTGAATATTAGAGATCTCATGGAGATGGACTTTGTTTAACAATAAACAATCTGAAGAACTGAAACTGATTTCTTATGATTTGATCCTTGAGGAAAAATGATTTTGCTGACTACCTAATGCTGCTGTCTATTAATTTACCTCCCTCAATATATTGTACCTAATCTTGATGTGTGTTAAAAATGCTGCAATAAAAGAAAATAAAAAAAATAAAAAATGAAAATATAAATAAAAAAACAAAAATTACCTGAAATATATCCCTGTTTCTTCTTTGTATCACATAGAGATCGCCTCAGGTCCAGTTGAAGTTCATCTTTATAAACAATATGAAGTTGCTAGTATAAGGAAATATACTAAGGAATATCTAAAATATGTATTTGGTTTTATAGTGAATGATGGCATCATGAATGAGCTTAGGTCTAGAGTTTAAAAACAAAGTTAATTAATGATGACAAATAAAAAAGGAAGAATATGCATGGCACATAGTTGCTAAAAAAATATGATGAATAGCAAAAGTAATGAGGAGTTTTGATTGCAGCAGAGATAGCAGTATTAAAAAAAACCTTTTAGCAGTCTCCCTCTGATGCTTTTGTAAGTTAATTAAGGAGACTGAGAAAGAAATATTGTAGTGACAGCAGAATTAAAGCATCCTTTCTGGTGGTTGGTTTATAATGCTTATGAAACTAATTGGGAGATTGAGGAAGAAATGTACTAGAAATGATCTAAATAAAGAAAAGCAAGACACTCTTATGGACTGTCTGTGAGTGTGGATTAGTATTCCAGGAAATAATTGGAAAACTTTGAAAGGAGATAGTCTATTTAAGAAGGCAAGCAGAATTCATGCTGGACTTGTGTAAAGATTATAGTGAGATAATGGTGACAATTCAAGAAACAATTGGCAATCATCTAACAATGATGAGATGAGGGCGATACATGTTCCACCAGCATGCTAATATGGAAACAACAATTAAGATAAACACATCTAATCTAGCAAGTAAGGAGTGTAAGTTAGTAATAAAAAATGAAAGGAAAGAAATGAGCTGCAATTAGAATCTATGGTAACTACAGACTTTTTCAATTATTCCCTTATGGGGGATAATTAGAAAATAATTAGAGACCTGTATAAATGCAAAGGCTCAGATGCCTTAACATTTGGAACTAGAGCCTGAAGGTGCAGGACTGAGGTAAGATGCATGGAGCCCTGATGTCTTCATTAAAAGAAAATTTAAGGAAAAGGGTAGGGTAGTATGAATTTGAAGGATTGAATTTATAGCATAAAGAAGGAGTCTGCAAAAAAGTTCTTAAGCAATATAGTAAAGATATGGAGAAGAATAGTGATTTGAAGAGAGATTGAGGTGACATGTCTAAAATATGTATATCAATGCTGCCTAAAAGAAAATGTTGCATAAGGCTTCAGAAAAGGCTACTTTTATGCATAAATAGCATCGAAGTGAGTGCTAAGTAATACTGGAGAAAAATATGTTGTTTGGACATATCAGTTAGATTAGAGGAAAAGTAAAAGGATATGCAGCATAATGAAAATATATAAATACAAGGATTAGTTTTGGGGTGATATGCTTTATTTCTGAAGACATTTGTATTTTTCACAGAATAAGCAGCCAAATGTGTTGAAGCATATAACTACAAGTAGATCGTGCTTATACAGCGTATTGATGGTAAATATGTCAGTCAAGTTTCTGCATTTATTGGGGTTTGAGGGAAATAGTTACTGAATCAAGCAATATCATTTGAAAGTTAGGAAAAACATTCTTAACATTACAAATCAAATATTGCAGTCATATTTATGGTTTTGAGAACTAGTATAAAATGTATAAATTATGGATTTTAAGAATTAAATGTGCATATTCATTGTCTGTACTTATTGAATTAAGCAACATAATTTGAAAGTTAGGAAAAATATTTTTAATATTATAAATTAAATATTGTAGCCATATGTATTTGGGTTTGAGAACAAGGACAAAATGTATAAATTATGGATGTTAAGAATTAAATGTTCATTGTTTGTGCCTAAATAGCAGGGTGAACTAAGGAGAGAAAATATGAGCATCTTTGGTGTGAAATATGATAAAAGCATATAAAAAATATTTTTCTAAAGTAATGTTTTTTTACATACAGAGGTATTCTTCCAGATAAACAGAAAAATAAAACAGTATGACACAACAATGGTTTCTTTGAGCACATCGTTGTAAAAGGAAGTTTTCCTGTTTAGTCTTTGATTGAAATAGTTGTAAATCATGAATTATATGAGTGGATAATTAAGTGTTTACATTTATAGGATTGAAGGCACTCTCCTGATGAAGCATGTTTAATATGCGAAACGAGTGTATGGCCTCATTAAATAAACTTTTAAGAAGGAAATGAATCAAAGTATTGTCTTTATTCACTCTGGAAATAGCGCCCTCTACTGATATTTTTTGTGAAACTATCACTTCCGACAGTTGGATACTTCAGATTATACAGAAGGGTAATACATTGGGAGTTTCTCTCCAACCCACGCCCTTGCCCTCCTTGCAAGATTCATTCTCCTCCAGAGCATATACCCATCCTACAGGAGGAATTAACGGCCCTTTTGTCCAAACAGGCCATTGTATCAGTGTCCCTTCTGGAACATCAAATGGGATTTTACTCCTATTTCTTTCTGATACCCAAATGTACGGGAGACCTCTGACCAATATTTGATCTCACACAACTGAATCTTTACATTCAGTACAAACGTTTCCCGCGTGGTCACCCTACTGGCCATCATGCTGATTCTGAAACAGGATGATTGGCTTTGCGCCCTGGACATGAAGTATGCCTACCTTCATATTCCTATCCACCCTGCCCACCACAAATTTTTACGCTTCCACTTACTGGGTCAAAATTACCAGTTCAAACACTCCCTTTCAGCCTTTCATCAGCCCCCAGAGTGTTCACCAAGTGCCTAGTGGTGGTGACAGCAGCCTTTGCAAAGAGAAGGGCACTTCATCTTTCCATATCTAGATGATTGGCTAATAAAAGTGGACTCCGCTTTCCTCCCTAGATAACGTAAAAATGGTCACAGATCTGAGAATCACAGTAAATTGGCCAAAGTCCAGTCCAAACCCAACATAGTCTCTCTGATACATTGGAGCTGTTCTAGATAGTTACAGCCAGGGCTTACCTCCCACCTGCCCAGCAGGATACACTCATAGCTCTGGCATTACATATACAGACTCAGAAGATAGTCACAGCCAGACAAATGTTGTGCCTTCTGGGTCACATGTCCACTGCCATCCCTGTGGTAGCCTTTGCCCATCTCCACATGAGACCTGTCCAGTTGACCCTCCAGAATCAGTGGTCTCAAAAAAACAGAACAGTTCAAAGACAAAATCAAGGTCACTCCCTCCCTTCCTGACATGGTGGACAATCAGAATCAATCTGAATCAGGGAATGCCTTTCCAGCCCCCTTTCTCATGTAAACGTTGACCATGAATGCTTCCCTACTGGGCTGGGGAGCGCACTTTGGTCCATATCAGACCCAAGGCCAATGGCCCGCTTTTCCCCATCTCTCATATCAATCTCCTGGATATGTGAGTGGTCCATCTAGCCCTCCAGGCATTCCAGCCCTACCTCAAACCAGGATCATTACTGATCCAATCAGACAACACTGCAGTAGTGTTCTACCTCAACAAGAAAGGGGGTATGAAGTCTCACGCCCTATGCAGAGAGACACTTGCTCTCTGGTGGTAAGCCATACAGCAACACCTGATGCTAACAGCTGTCCACCTACCGGGACATTGCAGCCAGTTAGCCAACCAGCTGAGTCATCCATCCATAACTCATGAATGGACACTTCACGGGCAAGTGCTCCAAGAAATCTTCAACTTATGGAGCACTCCACAGATGGATCTGTTTGCCTCCCCAAAGAATTACCATCTTCCCAGGTTATTGTTCCATTATCCCAAACAGAAAGGGATGATCTATAGATGCCCTGTCCCAACCCTGGACAGGTCTCATCTTATGTGCTCCCCCCCCCCATCCCTCTCCTGCCATGGGCTCTACTGAAACTACAGTTAGAACTGGCCACAATGATTCTCATAGCCATACTGGCCTTGCCAGTAATGGTTTCCTGTACTCCTGTAACTGTCAGTACAAGGTCCCATCCTGTTTATCAGACCAGACCTCTTGATTCTGTGTCACAGGTCTCTAATACACCTCAATCTGAAGGCTCTACACCTTCATGCTTGGCTCCTGAGGATGCTTTCATAACTCATTTACAAGTGTCCTCTCCTGTTGCCAATATCCTCTTGGCTTCCCGTAAGCAAGCAACAAGAGCAACATACAATTCCCAAATGGAAACGCTTTTCCATATGGTCAGCCTCTCGATCTGTGGACCCTTACTCTTGTCCACTGATGAAGGTTCTGGACTACCTGGCCTAACTATCTGAGTCCAGTCTGTTATTCTTCCATTAAAATCCACTTAGCTACCATCTCTGCTTTTCTTGAGCCTCTGGATGGCAGGTTACTGTACCAACATCATCTAGCTAAGATGTTTTTGAAAGGAATGTTACATATTAAACCTCCTATTAGAAGACCCACCCCTCCGTGGGATCTCAATTTTATGATTGAAAAATTGGCCCAATGAGCCTTTTGAGCCAGCTGCCACCTGTGATCTCCATTTTCTTTCAAGGAAAATGCTATTTCTAGTGACTATCACTTCTGCTCACCATATTTCTGAGCTCCATGCCCTCATGTGTGGGGAACCTTACTTGATTTTCCACAAGGACCGGGTGGTCCTTTGTACCAAACCTTCCTTCCTTCCTAAAGTAGTCTCTGAACATACTTTAAATCAGTCCTTTGAGCTTCTTGTCTACTATCCAGATTACTCCAATCAGGGTGAACAGCTCCTACATACTTTAGGTGTCCATCATATATCACGCTACTATACTAATCGGACACAATTGATTAGAAAGACGTCTTAGCTGTTTTCACCTTTGCCCCAGGACATGAGGGCCTCCCGGTTGCGACATGTACTCTTTCATTCTGGCTGGCGCATTGTATTACATTTTGCTACAAAAAATACAATAAGCCTTTACCTGGACCTGTCCAAGCCCACTCTGCCAGAGCTATGGCCACCACTGTGGCTTGCTTTAAGGGAGCCTCCATTTCAGATATCTGCAATGCAGCTACCTGGTCCAAGATCCATACATTCACAAGGCACTACAATCTGCATATTGCCTTACACCGTAGGACGGCCTTCAGCCATGCAGTCCTACAAGGTCTCCTCTCATAACTGTCCTCCCACATGAGCATTACTGCTTGGGATTCATCCCAAATTATTACCTACCATAAGAAACCACTCCGTGGAAAATAGTACAGTTACGTAAAAACTTGCCGTAACAGTAGATCTTTGAGGAGTGTCTCCTGCAGTAGGTTTGTTCCCACCCTCCATCCCCCTCCTCCTCTAAGAGACCAAGTTCTAGTCCAATGACTAGGGTTGGGACTTCTTTGGTACCTTGGCTTCCCCTTGGTCCCCTCGCTTTGCAGGCTGAATCTGATGGGGGGGGAACTGAGGATACCAGGTACTACCCACACTTATGTAGGAAACAGGAAGCTGATGTCGTGTGGGTGGTACCTGGTGAAAAACTGCTAGAGAGCTGCCATGCAGCACAATGACCTCTACTGGATACCCAAAAGTATTACCTACTGCAAGAGACACTCCTTGAAGATCTACAGTTATGGTAAGTTTTTACATAGCTGTACTTGCTAGGAGTGGTATATGATTATCCACATGGACCCACTCAACCTCCCCTGGCTTTGGCACTCAACACTGCTTCCAGTGGGCAAGATCTGGTGTCATGGGGTGGAGCCGAGGAGTTACCACCTGGGTGGGTGGGTGGGAGGAGCCAGCTTGAAGATGTTTCCGGAAAGTCTGGCGGTTGCCTTTCCCTTTAAGAAGTGTGAATGAACATCATATACCACTCCTAGAACTATTGTTACAGGTGAGTAACCTGTTTTTCAGATGCCTGGATTCTTCAGATTATCGTGCCTGAAAATAGGCAGGATTTGACTAGTGCACTTACCAGGTCAACAAAACACTAAATAAAAAAATAAATAGAAAGGGGTCACACTCTGTAGCTTGTAGAACAGCCCCAGAGGCTCGTCCGGTACCCTCCACCTACCCACTGGCCCATGTAATAGTTCTTAGGCAGCAGGTACAGTCCCTTCTGCAGAAAAATGCCAATGCCCTGGCAGCATTGGAATAGGGGATTCTACTTCAGGTTCTTCCTGGTCCCCAAGAGATTCTGTTCTAGGTTCTTCCTAGTTCCCAAGAGAACCAGAGATCTGAGGCCTTTTCTAGATCTCAAGGATCTCAGTCTTTATGTCCAGTACAAAAAATTTGCATGGTCACTCTGCCAGGCTTGCTGCCCATATTCAAGCAGGGCGATTGGCTGTGCTCCCTAGTCATGCAAGACGTTTACTTGCATATCTTGCTTTGTCTGCCACACAGGCAGTTTCTCCTGTTTCTTTTTCAGAGCAAACATTACCAATTCAGTTTTGCCCTTTGGCTTATCCTCTGTGCCACAGGTCTTCACGAATGCTTAGTAGCAGTAGCTGCGGCCCTCCATAGAGAAGGCCTGTCTATGTTCCCTTACCTGGGTGACTGACTAATCAAAGCCCTGCCCAGAGATCAGCGTCTCCAGACCCTGGAGAGGGCCTCCCAGCTGTTTCACTTCCCGGGCATCACTGTCAGTCTGCCCAAGTCCATACTAATTCCATCCTAAAGACTGCAGTATATCGGGGTGATCCTAGACTCAGCGTGGTATCCCATCAGAAGGGAGCCATGATTAGGACGCATGGAACAAGGGCACCCGGGACTTTTGGGCATGGTCCACTATGCCACCTCCACCCTGATATGCCTGGGGTGGAGGTGATTATATAATTGTACAGGAGAGTGTGGTGGGTGCAGCTTGAAAAACACAGAAAACAGTGGTGTGTGTGTGTGTGTGTGTGTGTGTGTGTGTGTCTCCTGTTTCCTGGTGCCCTCATTCCGGGTGCTGTAATGCCGGCGCCCTAAAGTACCTCACGGTAGTTGGCCACCCACCGGCATGGAAAACCCTCAGTGCAGGACAAGGTCTTCCTTCCCAAAAACAGGGTGGAGTGCCTCATGTCCCAGGTCCAGGAAATTGCCTAAAGCAGTTTTGTTACTGCCAAGGTATACTTTTTTTTATGGTACATTCTTTTTCTGCTCCATTCCTATGGCAAACTCTCTCTCTCTGGCATCCACCATACTCTGTGAGCTCTACCTCCCACCTGAAGCTCTCCTCCTCACCACGCACCCCCCCCCGGCTCTGCACCCCCTGAGGTGGGGCCGCCCTATCCGCCCAAGGCACTCTATCTGTAATTCAGTGTGCTGGCTGGGCGGTCAGCCTGGTGAGGAGAGAAGCCTGGTGCTAGAGTGTGGCTCAGTGGGATGAGGTGCCATCGCCTATCCCCGAGGACGGGGATTTTCTTTGTTTTTCCTCCCCTGGGAGTGCGGCATGCAATGATGCCTGTGCATGGCTGCCCTGCTGGTGTCTGCCGCACTCCGGCCCTTACACTGGCTGGTGTTTCTGCAATGCCCCCAATCTCCATCGGGGGCCGCTAGGACACTGAGCAACCCTGGATCCCTTCCCAGGGAGAGGAGAGCATCCTCTCCCTTCCCTGCTGACTCTCAGCTCCCAGAGTCCATTACCGAACCGAGGTCACTAGCGTGGCGCAAGGTGTGGCACCCTGCACTTCAACCCTCAGCACCACCAGGCCAGCTGCTGCCAGGGTATACTCGAGGCTATTAGGTCTCATATCTGCGGCCATTGCCATGGTCCTTCTGGCCAAACTACTCATGGGGGTGCTCCAGTGGTCCCTCCGGTGCAGCGGGACAAACACATGGAGCAGCTAGTGCTGGTTTCCTTTCCAGTTCACAAGGTCCTTCAGTGGTGGATGGCCCCCCAGAACCTGTTACGAGGGGTCCCGTTCTTGATCTGCTCTCCCCAGCAGATTATCACTATGGATGCCTCTGGTTCGGGCTGGGGTGTGCACCTGGGTCCTTTTCAGACTCTGGGGGGGGACCATGGTCTCAGATCGAGACAACTCTGCATATCAACGTCCTCAAGATGTGGGCGTTCCTGTATGCCATGCAAGCCTTTCAGAACCATCTCCTTCCGGGTTAATTGCTGGTCCAGTTGGACAATCTCAGTGTTGTCTTCTACATCAACAAGCAGGGGGGGAATGCATTTGTACCCCCTGTGCAGGGAGGCCATGAGAGTCTGATACTGAGCACTGGACCATGGTCTTGTCCTATCAGCAGTCCATGTCCCAGGTGTGCTGAACACCCTAGTGGACAGCCTCAGCTGGTGTTGGTCCAGCATGCATGAATGGGGACTTCTCTCATTCATCGCAGAAGATCTGTTCAACAGATGGGGTCACCATCCCCACTCAACACAAAACTGCCTAATTTCTGCTCACTAGATCCAGGGCCTGGAGTTTTCTGGAAAGACTTGTCCCTCTCCTAGAGTGGGAGGTTACTTTATGCCTTCCTTCCATTTCCTCTGATTCAAAGCATGCTAATCAAGCTGCAGATGAAGGGGGCCAGCAAGATCCTGGTTTCACCCTACTGGCCATGGCAGATATGGTTTTCATTACTGCAACAGCAGTGGAACCTCACGTGCCTCTGCCCCTGTGCAGGGATCTGCTGACAGGCTCAGGGGACCCTGGTCCATCCATCCACACCTCAAGTCCCTTTGTCTGCATGCCTGGCTCCTGAGGACATAGCCATTGCCGGATTTGGGGTCTTCCAGAAGGTGGCTGATGTACTTGTAGCAGCTAGAAGCCTTCCACTAGGGCCACCTATGCCATAAAGTGGAAGAGGTTTGCCATCTGGGCTGCCAAGCACCATGTGGACCCTTTCACCTGTATAGTGAGCCAGATTCTTGACTACCTGATAGCACTGTCAAACTCAGGCTTCCAGTATTCCTCCCTCAAGGTGCACCTTTCGGCTGTCTCTGCATTTCACAAGCCCGTGGATGGTCGTACTGTGGCTCAACTGAATGTAACTTGTGCTTTTCTTAGGGGCATCCTGCACCTGAAACCTCCAATCTGCACCCCTGTCCTAGCTTGGGATTTAAATTTTGTTTTGAAGAAATCGACCCTCTCTCTGTTTGAGCCAACCATGACTTGCGAGCTACGCTTTCTTTTTTGGAAAGCATTATAACTTACTTCAACAAAGACAAAATCAAACAGGCCACACCAATAGGACTAAGCCTTCAGGCACCAGGAGTATGCCATCAGGCGCCAGAACCACACGGAAAACTTATAGCTAGCAGTCTACTATGGAGGACCACCGACATCAGTCAGGTGACATCAACCTAGCCTATAAAGGTGGGCAGACCCCCACATCTACCTCGAATCTTTTCCCGCCATTGACCCGCACATATCAGATGCCGAAACTACAGTTGGCCGGCATTTCCTGCGCTTACCCCGCTTTTTTCTTTTTCTTTAATGTAAAACATCGAATTTTCAGTGTTCTCATCGACAAGTTTGTCTTCTCCACTAGCCTCGTCTTATGACTGCTCCTTGAAGTGTGCCAGCAGCAAAAAGATCCCTGAAAAGAATGGCCACTCTGTGCGTCTCATCTGCCTAGGCCCCAGCCATGGCACTGAAGCTGCCAGTTTTGCCAGAAATTCAACCAGGCCACTTGGAGATGTCATTAAAAACTCTGAAGAGCTATCTTTTGAAGCAGAAGTTGGTCACGATGGAGAAGGAGCTTCAGGCCAGGAGCTCTTCGGCCCTGCCAGCACAGTTCTCTGGGGCCTCTTCTTCTTCTTTCAAGGAGAAATCCAGGAAGCATAAGAACCATGCAGGATAAACACCGGGACCAGTCTGCTTCCCATTTGTGGTTGTCTCACGAACCGTTGACAACGATGGGGTTATACTCACAGGGGGTCGTCTCCTCCAGCCCCACCAGCCCTCTCTTCCTCTGTGCTCCTGCTGGTTCCGCTGCCTGCCCTTATTGCTATTTCAGGCAGTGGCTCTTTGGGGTAGAGGACTTCATCTCCTGCTCCCCAGCCCCTGACTCTCAGGCCCATATCTTCCATGGGCTTTCAGCCAGGTGGTTCAGCTGGTGTTGGTTCCTCTGGTGTCTGCTTCACAACCGTTGCCTCCCCATCCACAGCACTGTGACTGATATTGGTCCTGCCAGACAACACCCACAGCAGGCTACCACCATCTCCTCCTCACCTATGTCACCTCTACCTTTGACTCGGGGGGGGGGTCTCCATGCCCTGAGGCATCAGCTTCTCCAGCTGGGCTGGTACTGGCTGATCCTTCCCCTGGGTGCTTCAGGCTGATGCCTGCTGTGCCACCGCCAGTGCTGCCCCAGCCTATGGGACCAACCCCATCACCTCTGCCACAACCTATGATGCAACTAATGCCTGTTGGGCTGACACCGGATCCTCAACAGGTGCCAGGTGGTCCTGCGCCTAGCTATCCTACGCCGGCTCTTCCACCATCATACCCTTCCCTGGCACCCTCTTATCCATTCATACTGGTATACAATGTACCGCCCCCCCATGGATTATAACGTTCTCTTTTCAGCGTGGTGGTCCTTCATGCAAAGACAGACCCCCAGCCCTCATGGGCTGCCTTTGGTGTCTCCCCTCCACCCTCCCTAGGACCCTCAGAGCCCAGACCGGGCTGGGCTGAGTGAACCCCACATGTCTGGGCCCTCAGGGGCTCGACCTCATGCCAACTCAGGTTCTCGAAGGGATGAATGCCAGCCTCCGGCGTCAGTCCAAGATAATGATTCTACTGAGGATGAATCTGATTCTTCAGGGTCTTCCTCCTCACCTGGGGAGTCCTCGGATTGGGATGACCAAGCCAAGGATGTCCCCCCTGCCCCCCCAACAATCCAACCTTCATACATGTCATGCACCACATCTGGTCCATTATGGGCTGTGAGACGGAGGAGCAGGACCTGGAGAGGAGCTGTTTGGCCATCTATCTTTGGCAGCGAGATACCCTCCCCGTGGTGGTGCCCCCTTTGACTTCTGTGAGGATGTCACTAGGGCAGCCTGGAATCATCCTTCTACCACCCCTCCTCTACCACACCCTGGCTGGCAAGCCCTTTTTAAGGGGTCACTCTAAGGCAGATTCAGTGGTGATTCATGCAATGCATGACCATACTAAGAAGCCCAAGCACCTTAGTACCCTTCCCCCAGATCTGGAGTCCAGGCGGCTGGATCACCTAGGCAAATGTGTTTTTGCCTGTACCACTCTGGCTATCCAGGACATAAATTATCTGGTATTCAACAAGGAATGCTCCAGCTCAGCCAACCTCAGTATATAGAAGAAATAAAAGAATTCATTAGGGAGTAGCCTAATTCCAATCACAGCGCTAAACAGACAATCTGGAAGATTGGAAACAACAGGCTCGCTCACCATATGTATTTCAGTAATAATTTCTTTTTATTTAGCAAGTAATCGGGTGTAAAAAGTAAGTTAGATATATTCTGGCTTGTTTCCAATGTTTTGGAAAAAAATCCTTCATCAGGGAATGCACATATAATTTACGTAATATAATTAATAAAAAATATTTACATTTTTAAATACAGCTTATCATTAGATATTCAACAGCTTATATTTCCTGAATAGGAATATATTAACTCATACTCACACTTGCTAAAAATATTTTAAGTTCTATGTTCCCCAAAATGGAATTCTTGAAAATCGTAGCGGTCTAAAACATACAATCATCATTTTAACATCTGAAATGTTCTATCTAGACAGTTAAATTCACACTTAAACAAGTAAATGTTTTATACGAGGTTTCACAGCCCAATATGCTCTTTAGTATTTAGTTGTCTTGCTTGTTGCAGACACGCTTTTTTTAAGTAAAAAACATTTCATAAGTACACATAAAAGTAAAAAGAGATGTCATTAATTTGCTAAAACATAGTGTAAGAAAAGAAGGTATACCTTTTTAATAAGTTATTGCCTTTTCTGGCTGAATGCTAATAAGTACCCTTTCCCATGTGGACTCTATTGCAGTTTTATAAACTCATTTGTGTTACCTAAACTGGTTTACAATACATCCTTTAATAATATATAAAGGCCTAATCTGTTTTGAACTATAAATCAGCATTAATTCTTTAATATGTATCATGAAGGTTCTACAATATTTTAACTTAGTCATTCAGTAAAAGGAGAAAGTTTACTTCAGTTCACAGTAACTAGTATCTTTTAAACTTATATTCTAAAGTGCAGTTCTTAAAAGTTTCATTCTTTTTTATATCTCTTAAATACTTGGTTAAACACTTAAATCATGTTAATGCACGTGCTCTTTCACAGCAAGCAAGGCCGTTTTTCAGCATTGAGGTTTACAGTTTAATTAATTGCAACTGAATCATCTTGAGACTTCACATTTCTGTCTTATTTCCCAAAAGTAACATTCTTAAATAGAGCTAAACTGACTTCTCAGTCTTCACAGTTGTCAAGGTTAATGTTGTTAAAATAGCAAAAAACACTTACTTTTTAAAAAGGTAAAGTGACTGCTGTGGTGTTCCCTGCAACCGCCTTCTCTGTGTAGGAAGTGTACCGATGTGAGAAGGGTCCTTATATACTCCTCAAAGCTGCGTGAAATCGGGCAGTAGCTTCCCCGTCAAGCCACATGAGGAGGTCACATGATTGACAGCTGAAAGCCACTTGCCCAACCTGCTTAAAAAAGCTGCTCCTGGTAAAAACAAAAACCAGGAGTTCACATATCCCTGCTAGTTCTTTTTCATGTAAGCCTTATTCACACAAGTAAATCCATTGTTTGTATATTGACTCTGCTGTCTCATAGTGAAATGGGACCTGAATATATGCTGCTATCAGTTACTTTTTAACTAAGTGAAGATGCACGCTCCTGTCATTTAGATAATAGCATGGAACTGAAATACCCGTGGTAAGGGTGAAGCGGGAGGTGGGAGAGAAGTGGGAAAGCTGGAGCTGAGGGGAGCGGGGAGAAAACTGAGAAATGGGTTTCCAGCAAACTACGTCCAATTGGCAGGCCAATTTACATTGAAACTTGAAGGGTAATGTATACTATCTCACTACAAGTGGCGAAAAAGCTGAACAACGTTCAGACATCCTGTCCAGACGAGGAGCAACTATATGGGCTAGATAAGGGGACAGCAATATGCAAACAGCAACATAAAGCCTTCATCTCTTTTAAAACAAACAAACAAAAATTTTTCTATGTTATGGGTTGCCAGTCAATACTATCATTAAGGCCAAAGAATGGATTCGTAGCTTTGAACCTGTCTATATAGAATGCTTCTTGCTCTAGTCGATTGGTCCTAAAATCACCCCATCTGGGGTCAGGTATTAATTTTTTCCACTCCAAAAAAATCTCAGATATGGTAACTGATGGTTCAAACCCCAGGAAACTTACTGTATTCTGACAAATGCAGTATGGTCTCACCATAGGACTGCCCCGGAGCTGAAATGGTTAATAGAAACTATGCTAATAGTGGAATGTTAGGCTCTAGCTCAGTTTTCAAATCACTGTCCCTGGTTGCACTTCCTGCAGCCTTCAGATTCTTTACTCCACTTGCCTCAGTAAGACGTCTCGAGAGAGCCCTCCTTTACTTTGACTGAAGAAATTTATTTGTCTTGGTTTTTTTCAAGACCGTTTCTTTATTTTGATTTTTGAAACACTGTCCTTGGTTCACAGGTAGACTTAGTCTAAATTAAGTGAAATTTCTGTGAGTTTTTCGGTTCCTTATCGGTTCTTTTAACCAAGAAGGAACCATTAATATTTACTTTATTTTAGGTCTTTAAACAGTATTTTTACTATCCGGTTAGGCAGTACACCTTTAAAATTTAAAATGTAACTAAGTTACCGGGTTAATTCTCAGTTCATCAGTTTAATAGAATGATAAATGTCACAGACCAAGAAACGAATGGCCCCACAGGTTCCCAGCATTGTGCAGAGTGTGGGGAACCGTTTACCAAAGCAGATCCTCATTTAATTTGTGTATTTTGTTTGGGGTTTAACCACCTCAGGGAGGACTGTGAAATCTGTAAGAACTTCCCTCAGTTGATGCTTGAGAAGTGACTTAAATGACGGTAGGAGAAGATGTCCGATAAGGCTGCTGACCCAGCTAAGGACAAACCAGCTACCGGCCAAGCTGAACCGGGGGAACAACCCTCTGACCAGGGTGATGGTCTAAGAAATGTCCTGCTGATACTGCCGCTAACCCAGCGACTACAGGAAAGAGAAAAAAGAAAGAAAAGCATACAGCGGTCGAACTGCAACTGAAGACTGTATTGGTTCTGACCACTGAGCAGATAGCAAACACTATCAGGATTATCCAGGCTCTCCAACCAAGTTCTCCAGTTCTGGTTAAGAAGCAGCCACGTCTCCCTACCTCTGGCACTATTTTGGTTCTCGGTTCTTTGGAACATGAAGAGGAACCTTTTGGTGAGGAGGAAGATGATGATGATGAGGAGTACGGGGAACCGATTGAACAGGATATTTCCCCGGACCCTCCTTGTGCTGACTCCCCTGACAAGGGGAGTGAGGATTATACCCCTCACTCTGCCTTTATTAAACTAGTAGCCCAGTCCCTCGATCTTCCTTTCTCAGGAGTCAACAGATGAGGAAGAAGGAGCAGGACTACATGGAGATGATGGATGCGCCAGTTGCTAAAAGACTGCTACTGCCCATCCATAAGTCCCTGAAGAAGCAGGTTAACAAGATCCTGCAGACCCTTACTACTGTGCCACCGGTTGATAGAAAGGTGGATAAGAAGTATTGGGTGGCTAAGGGTGGAGTAGTGTTCCTGTTCAGACACCCTAGCCATGAGAGAGTGGTGCAGGTTGCTTCCAGTGATAAGGCAGGCATCTCCTTGGCATCTCACCCCTCAGACAAAGATTCAAGGAAGGTGGATTCCATTGCTAATAAAGTGTATTTGGGATCCTCTCTGATCATCTGGCAGGCCTCATACATGGCCTATATAGCCAGATATCAGAGAACATTGTGGAACACTGTGATGGAGATCACTAAATCTGTCCCAGCCCCTATTGCAGCTGATTTGGAAGAAGCTGCAAAAGGGGTATAGAGGCTTCAAAAACCCAGTTTAGGCCAGCTATGGACAACAATGACACTGCAACCAGACAAATGGCTTCTTCTGTGTCACTCAGTAGGTTTGCTTGGCTTAGGACTACTAACATGACCCAGAACACACAGTTCAAGGCTTTGGACTTTCCATGTGAGCCTATCTCTCTGTTTGGTGAACGGATGTAGGCCTACATGAAAAAGATGGATGATTATAAGACAGCATATAAAAGTGCTGCAGCTAAAAAGAAGGCTTCTACTCTCCAAAAGTAACAAGGCAGGGGTCAGTATAGGCCATTCTTCCAGCCTCAGGCCAACCCCCAATACCAACAGCAGAGAGGTTACTTTAGGGGCAGGGGCAGAAGAGGTGGCAACCGAACTAGCCCCAGCACTCAAACAGCATCTCAACCTAAGCAGGCTTCCTGAAGTGTCTGCTCAGATCACCTCCCCAACCCAGATAGGGGGCAGTCTGGCCCACTACCTCCAGGAATGGCAGTCCATCACCACAGACAAGTGGGTCCCGGAGGTAGTGGGCCAAGGCCTGGCTCTCAGTTTCAAGCTCAGGCCAAACCTGAGAGCAAGGGTCTTCAGACCATCCTCCCCTTCAGAAACAGAGTTATTGGAAAGGGAAGTATTAAACCTCCCATCTCTAGAGGCAATAGTGCCAGTTCCTCTGGCACAGAGACGGAAAAGGTCTCTACTCAAGGTAATTCCTCACACTAAAGAAATCAGGGGAGTGGTGACCCATACTGGATCCCAGGAACCTAAACAGGCATCTACTGAAGCCAAAGTTCAAAATGGTGACCCTGACTAAAATCCTTCTAACTCTAAGACAAGGGGATTGGTTGGCATCCCTAGATCTAAAGGATGCATACTTCCACATCCTCATAAGGCAGTCCAACAGAAAATTCCCCAGATTCAGACTGCCATCAGGTCATTACCAGTTCAAGGCAATGCCTTTTGGACTTACTTCTGCTCAAAATGTTTGGCTGTGGTTGTGACACACCTTAGGAGACAAGGAGTAGCAGTTTCCCTTATCTGGATGACTGGCTAGTCATGGGGCAATTTCCTCTACAGGTAAGGGAGTCTCTGGCACTAACACAAGAACTTCTATGGTCACTGGGGTTCCTGGTCAACCTGAAAAAGTCAGTACTACAGCCAGTAGAGCTCCTAGAGTTCATAGGAGTCGTACTGGATTCAGTGAGAGGAAAGGCTTTTCTTCCCCAGACAAGGGCAGACAGCCTGGTACAGTTAGCAAACACCTTCAGGCTCCAGAGCCTAGGGCCAGCCAGGCATTTCCTGCAGTTGGTAGGCCATATGGCAGCTTCAACAGCTACGGTGTCAGGGGCAAGGTTTCAGATGAGAGATGTCCAGTATCATCTTAGACTTTATTGGCACCAGAAAAGAGATTCACTATCAAAGCTGGTCCCAGTCACACAAACGCTCTTGCAAGCAGTTCAGCGGTGGTTGAACATAGACCATCTCAGACAAGGAGTGCCATTCCTACAGGAACAACCATTTCTAGTGCTGACCACAGATGCTTCCCAATTAGGGTGGGGGGCACATCTAGAGGAGCACATTGCTCATGGCACATGGCTCAAACAAGAGTCATTACTTCACATCAATCTGCTGGAGCTCAGCAGTCTTCCTAGCACTTCAGGCATTCACCAGCATGTTATGAGGAAAGGTGGTACAGGTCAGGACAGACAACACAACCACAATGTACTACATCAACAAACAGGGAGGCACAAGGTCAACACCCCTATGCACAGAAGCCATGACAATTTGGAGCCTGGCTTATTCCCTGAATATTTCCTTATCAGCAGTCCACCTGCCAGGAAAGGACAATGTGCTGGCAGATGCACTGAGCAGGTAAATCAGAACCATCACGAATGGTCACTGAACATGTAGGTGTTGCACGTAATGTTCAAAAGGTGGGGCACTCCACAGATAGATCTCTTTGCAGCCTCAGACAACTACCAGCTCCCCCAATGTTGCTGCAGGCCTCCAGTGAAGGCTTCAGTCCCACTGGATGCACTGATCCTGGATTGGACAGGGAAGTTCCTGCACACCTTCCCTCCATTCCCTTTTCTGTTGAGGGTCATGAACAAGCTCAGATCTCAGCTGGCTACAATGATCCTCATTGCTCCAGATTGGGCCAGGCAGCCATGGTATTCCCTGGTTCTGGCACGATCAGTTGCCAAGCCAATCAGCCTCCCCAGGAGGCACAGCTTGCTGACTTTGTCCTAAGGCAGGATCTTGTACCCCAACCTTTGGTCTCTCAGGCTCAAGGCTTGGCTCTGCAGGACCTAGAGTATGCCAACCTGCACCTCTCAGGGGTTATGGAGGTCCTTAGGGTTCTAGGAAGCCCTCCACTAGGAAGACCTACACATCCAAGTGGAAAAGATTTTCTATCTGGTGCCAGAACAAGAGCCTGGACCATACTGGGGCAGGTTTACCAGTAGTCCTGGATTATTTGACCCACCTTCATTCCCTTGGCCTGGGACCATCCACCCTGAAAGTGCATTTGGCAGCTGTTTCAGCTCATCTGTCAGCAGGCAAGGCAGTTTCTATGGCCTCAAATCCAGTGTTCAGGAAATTCTTTAAAGGGTTGCTACACTTACACCCCCCACATAGAACTCCCACTCCAGTGTGGGATCTGAACATATGCATTGCACAACTCATGCAGCCACCTTTTGAACCTATGGCTTTGGCTGATCTCAAGTATGTAACTTGGAAGACTGTGTTCCTAGTTCCTATTGCTTCGGCCAGGAGGATCAGTGAGTTGTAGGCCTTGTCTATGGAGACTGACTACATTGCATTCCACAAGGATAAGGTGGTCCTTGGGACCAACTACAAGTTTCTCCCTAAAGTGGCTTCAGACTTTCACATCAGTCAATCAATCTATCACACTACCAGTCCTTTTCACTGGCCATTCCTATTCAGGGGAACGTAGACTGCATAGCCTGGATGTAAAAAGAGCTATCAGCTACTATTTGCAGCATACAAAGGACCACAGAGGGGACAGATCCCAACTCTTCTTGACCTATGAGGAAGTAGATAAAGGTAAACCAGTCACAAAAAGATCCATTGCCAGGTGGATTGTGGCTTGTATCCACTTCTGTTATGCCAAGGTGGGCAAGCAGACCCCACATGGGCTCAGGGCCCACTCTACCAGTGGGACAGCTGCATCAATAACAGCTTCAAGGGACATCCCTCTGCTGGAAATCTGTAAAGCAGCTACCTGGAAAACAGTCCACACATTTACCAAACATTAGTGCCTGGATACCCAGGCCAGGAGTAATGCCAGGTTTGGTACAGCAGTCTTGCAGAGCCAGTTTCCTAAATAGGTTCTCTGCCCACCTCCAAAGGCACTGCTTGGGTAGTCAGCATTTGTCAGAATACAGTATGATTTCCTGGGGTTTGAAGAAAATATTACTTCTTATAGTAATCTTGTTTCTTCCAAGGGAATCTTACTGTATTCTGAGCTCCCACCCTTCCTCCCCTGCTAGGACCTACAGGACACTGCATACTATCTGTACAACTGATGTTGGAAACCTGTGGGTACCTACTAGTTTCTTGGACATCGGTTGACTTGAGTCTTAGGAGATGCCCTCTGTTATTTAAGAGGTGTTTACCCCTAAAAGGGAGATTGATTTATTTTTTGGTTAGATTAGATTAGCTAGTTTGTTAGCTTCTGTATGCTTCATAAGAATCTGATGGTTGCAGGAAGTGCAACCAGGGACAGTGGTTTGAAAACAGAGCTCAAGCCTAACATTCCGCTATTAGCATAGGTTCTATTAACCATTTTAGCTCTGGGGCAGTCCTATGGTGAGACCATACTGCATTTTCAGAATACACTAAGATTGCCTTGGAAGAAACAAGATTAATATGGTAAGTAATGTTTTGTTGTCCTCCCAAAATGACGTGCAACTGGTGACGTCATATCTCCCATCTAATGTCACTTTTATGTTCCCCTATTCTAGTTCTGAGCATACGTTCTGTCATCCCTATATAGATTTTGTCACAAGGACACTTTAATATGTAGACTACACCTGTGCTTTGACAGTTAATGAATTGTTAGAGTTCAAATTCTTCATCCTTTGCAGCATTTCTCACTTTTTTTCCAGTTTATATGTGTTATTACAATGTACACAGTGGCCACAAGGGTAGTTTCCTTTAAATTCCTGCCTTGAGAGGAAATGTTTTGGTTTGCTTTCAGGTGGTGTATGTACAGTGTGCATACCTCTGTCTCCTATTGTTCTGTTACATTTTGCAACTACCATAGGTCCTTTCCTAAAAATCATAAGACCCATATTAGTTTCTTGCAAAGTATCCCAGTGTTATATATAATGGACCTAATTTTATGGAAACTATCACTAAATTTGGTTGACATCAACATTTTATTTCCTTTCTTATCTGTTAGAAGCTGTAGACCCCTGTAACAATGTTCTCTCTTTTTCACTTGTTCTCATTCTAGCTTGTGATAAGGTCTCTTCCTTATTGTATATCCCCTTACTTCAAATCTATTTGTCATAATCTCCATTTCTTTCTCAAATTCTTGGTTGTTCATACAGTTTCTTTTAACTCGTAAGTATTGACTGTGTGGTATAGACTGGATAAGCTGTCTAGGGTGAAAACTATCAGCCCTTAATATCGAGTTTTTATCCGTTGGTTTTCTGTAAAGTTTTGTCAGTAATTTCCCATTATCCTTATAAATTGTTAGATCCAAAAAGGAATCTCCTCCTTATTCATATGTATTGTAAATATCAAATGATCTGTACTTTAATTTAAATATTTATGAAAACATTCTTATTCTGATTCAGTACCCAGCCAGACCAGGGGTGTAGCTACAAGGGTGCAGGGTGTGCAGTGGCACCTGGGCCTATGAGGTTTGAGGGGCTCAGATCATAATTTTGATGTTTATTCAAAACTGGAGAGGGGCCCTGTAACATCACCTTGCACCCAGGCCCTCTTGGAATTTGCTACGTTACTGAGCCAGACGACGAGTACATCAGCAATAAAACGTTTCCATGTGTATATCAAATGTCTAAATCTGCTATTGTCATTAAAGATGTAAATTTGCTCAAAATTATCCATGTACAAATTAGCATAAGAAGGTGCCATGCTAGAGCCCATGACTGTCCCTCTGATCTGTAGGCAGTAGTCTGATTCAAATTTAAAGTAATTCTGTGTAAGGACCATTTCTGCCATTTTATCAGTAATCGTTGGTGGTTTGTCATCTTCACTGTGTGTATTTAGAGCCTTTTTTAAACTTTACAAACCTGGACATGGGGTATGGAGACATATAGATCCTTTAAGTCCCATGTAACAAACGAACAGTTACTCAAGTTTGATGTCTGAACTGTTCAGATCCTCTATTTTGTTAATACTGTATCTGTCGTGTATCTGATATATGCTTCAGTCTTCTCCACCAAAGGTCTTATATGGTGATCAATATATACAGATAAAGGTTCCAATATAGAATTAATACCCGAAACTAAGGGTCGACCAGGTGGTTGTGTCAAGTTTTTATGAATCTTAGGCAAGCTGTAAAATACAGGGACAGAGGGTGTCTTTTTAAATAAAGCTTCTCTTTCCTATTCTTTTAACCAGTTTTTCTCATAGGCGTCCTTAAGTAAGTTCAAGACTAGGTCTCTAACAGTTGTTGGATTAGATTGTAATTTAAAATAATTATTAGAATTGTCCAGTAAGATTTTGCACATCTTTATATTGTATATAATGCATGACAACAACAGAACCACCCTTGTCAGCATTTTTAATAATATTATTGTCATTCTCTAAATTTCTGAAGGCCCCATACTGGGCTGCAGTTATTGTTTTTACTTCTTCTGTCCTGATTGATTTCTTTTTCTAATAATACCTCTATATCTCTGTTTACTAACGAAACATGTGTTTCAATATTGTGAGATATATTGCCTGGTGGGATGAATGAGGATGGCAGTTTCCATCTCTGACTGAGAGCCATTCTTTTCTCATTTTCTTGTTGATTTAGTGTTTCTCAGGTTGAGTTCCACAGAAATATTTTAGCCTGATTTGTCTATAAAACCTATTCAAATCCAACTTTAATTCAAACTCATTTATCCTAGTATGAAGACAGGACAGCCCTTTAGACAAACCATCTAACTCTTGTTGTATAAAGCATTCTTTTAGAAATGTTATACACCAGTTGTTCTTCTGGGACCTGGTCACTACTGATGGTGGTTCTGTTTGCCTTCTGTCTTTTCTTTTGCCTCAATTTTCTGCATCTTCGCCTGATACGCTGGCGTCTAAATGACCTGCTTCTTGATATGCTTGAGAATTTATATCGGTTGCCCTCCCTGGTATATTGGTAGCCTCTTTTTGATCTGTTCCAGTATAGTCTCCTGCCCTGATAGCTACCCCTGCCAGAAAAATGTGTGCCTCTACCCTGTCCCCTGTTTTCCCCCTGAGGTGTCTCCATATCACTGTTAGATGAGTATAAAGAAGTGTCTGAATCCAGATTATATTTGTATGTTTGTCCATAACCCTTTGGATCTTTTTTGTATGTATAAACCTTGATCTTACGTCGAGAGGGCTCTTGCAGTAGGTAATTACATATAGGACTGACGCCGGCAGGTGGCAGGACCCCACGGAAAAATTTCTAGCTAGCAGTCCCTGGCGAGGGACCGCCCCCACGTAAGGTGACCAGTGTCAGGAGACGTCGGAATAAAGGGGCGGTCCCTGATGCCTGCCTTCCAGTTCTTTCCCACCGTTAGCGCAGCACCTCACGGAAAGTTTGTGCTCAACTACCACTGGGACCGTCCTGTGCCTGTTCTGCCTAGGCCCGATCACCCGGTTGAGAAGTGTCAGCACTGCCTCAGCTTCAACGCGGCTACCCGGAAAAGGGGGCAGCAATCCCTGGAAGCCCATATTCTGAAGAAGAAAATGAGATCAATGGAAAAGGAGCTCAGAAAACTGAGGCAGGAGTCCACTTCCCCCGAAGGCCATTGGAAGAAGAAGGAGAAGGAGAGGCACCGGGACAAGGGCTCCTCTACTGCGTCTCCCTCGGGAGTCACTGGGACATAGGTAACATCCCCTCTGGGGGACCGCTCCTCGAGGGCTGCCTTGGAGGTTTCTGAGGGGGCGTCAGCCCACCCGTCTGGCTCACGCTCGGGCCTTGTGGGCGCATCCGGGCAATTAGAGGCCTCTGCCCCTGGTTCGGCCATAGGCTTGCGGCCTACCACTGTGGGTGACTCCGGTAAGTCGGGCATCGGCTCCTCCGACGTCCGCCCAGAGAGGGCCGGTAAGATGCGCGACCCTTCGGGGCGGCGCGCAGCCTCCACTCCACTGGACCAGGCAGATCCCTCTACTCGACCTGCCTCTGGTGATGGCTGTCATAAGTCGGATGCTGGCTCCTCCGGCGTCCGCTGGGAGCTCGCCCTTAAGCCACATGTTGGCTCGTCCAACGTCCGGCTGGTGAAGGAACCGACGATGGACCCTCCCACGGCCGTTGTACCCGGTTCCCCGCAGCCTTCACTGCCATCTGGGGACCCAGAGTCTCCCTAACATGACCCTGGGGATTTCTCCCCTCCATCCCCGGGCGAAGCTGGGGATCTTCCTCCTCTGTCAGTCCTTCCGCCACCTGGTGCACCGGATCTGACGTCGGCTCCCCGGATGCCGGCTCCGACATTGGTACCTCCGACGCCAGGGCCTCCAACGTCTGCCCTACCAACTCCGGGAGACATCCCACTCCTGTCGGGCCCTCCGCCCTCTGGGCCCTCCAATGTGGACCTGTCCCTGAGGCCACCGGCTGGGCCGTCTGCTCCGGCAGCCTTCCTGGCTCCTGGTTACCCTCCGTCCTATCCGACACTGGCGTCCCCGGGACCGCAGTATCCAGCACCACAGTACCCGACACCGGGCTTCCTGACATTGCAGTACCCGGCGCCACAATACCCAATGCTGGGCTACCCACAGCCGGGTTTTGGATATGCTCCATATGGTTATAACCCGTGTCCTCCTCCACCACCCTCGCAGCCGTCGGTGGACCTGCAGGAGACTCTGTCCTCCTGGTGGGCTGATGCCAAGGCTCAGCTCACCAAAGAGGTCGAGAGCCGCCTTCTGACGATGGTGCCATCCCAGGTTCCCATACATCCGAGGCGGCACACTCCCTCACCACCTCCGGATTCCAGGGTTCTTCCATCTGGATCCAGAGAAGGGCAGGACACACTTCCCTGGGGACTTTCCAAGGGGTCCGTTCCTCCCCCAGGTCGGGAAAGGGAGTCTTTTTCCTCTTCATCCTCCTCTTCACCCTCGGACTCCTCGGATTCTTCCGACGGTTGCTCCGAGAGAGACGACGAGCCACGCTCTCCATCGAAGCCCAGGCCAAGGACTCCTCCGAAGTTTCCTCTGGAGGATCCTTCTTTTACGGAGTTGCTTAGGAAAATCCAGGAGGTTCATCAGTGGCACTCCCTGAAACCAGATCCTCAGCATCTGAAAGTTGCTGAACATCTGGATCTGCCCATGACAGCTCCTACCTTGGTGCCACCCTGGATAGATCCTCACGCTGACCTCGTTACTACAGTATGGAAACAGCCGACGGCTTTAGCCCCACTTCGTAGGAATGTGAACAGGCTATATCAGGCTCCAGAGGGTGTTGATTTCCTGGATTCTCACCCTCGTGCCGACTCGGTCATGATTAGTGCCACTCATGGATGGTCGGCAAACCCCAAACATCTTAACTCGTCACCACCTGATAAGGAATCACGCCTTCTGGACCAGTATGGGAGAAAGATTTATGCTTCCTCCACGCTGGGGATCAGGGCCCTGAACTATGTCAGCCATATGGGGGACTGCCAGAAGGCCATTCTGACTCTGGTGGAAGCCAAACTGGACTCCTTGCCTGACTCCCAAGTCAAGCAGGAGTTGGCTGATCTTGTCTGCTTTGCTCGTTCGGCCAGTCGACACATGCTTCGTATGACATACGATGCAGTAGACACTGCTGGGTGGAGCTCAGCTTTTCTGTAGGCCTACGGTGTCATGCTTGGCTCCATGTGTCAGGGTTGGTCCCGGAGGTGCAATCTGCTATCCAGGAAGCACCCTTCCAGGGGTCGGTGCTTTTCAGGGGTGATGTCAAGGACATCATCACCAATTTGCAAGAGAAGGGGACGGCACTGAAGTCAGTTGATTCCATGTACCGTCCCCATCAGCAGCAGCGCTGTCCCTTTCGCAGATGGAATTGGCCAAAGCAAACCCCAGGGAAGGCGGCTAAACGCTAGGCCCCTCGACAGCTGCTAAGCCTCTGCACAAAAAAAGCAGTGGGTGCTTCAGCTGTGGTGCTGCCCCATGCCACCTGACTCCTTTCCTCTCCCACTGCCTCTGGACTTCCCGGAGGAACTGGTAGGAGGGAGGTTTTCCCGCCACCTTCAGGGATGGGAGAGGATAACCACAGATTCTTGGGTGCTCCAGCTCATAGCAGAAGGACGCTCGACAGAGTTTCTTCAGAAACCACCCTGCCACCCCTCTGATCATCGTATTCATGGGAACATCTTCTCTTGGTCCAGGAGGAAATTTGGCCTCCTGCTGAAACAAGCAATAGAGCCCATCCCTTCATCTGTGGAGGGACGGGTTACTATTCCCATTTCTTCCTGGTCCCAAAGAAGACAGGAGATCTCAGACCAATTTTGGATCTCAGTTCCCTGAATCTTTTCGTAGAATACAAAAGGTTCAGGATGCTCTCTTTGCAGAGCCTTCTGCCCCTCCTCTGGCCGGGTCAATGTCTGTGTGCCCTGGATATGCAGGATGCTTATCTGCATATTCCCATTCGCCCATCTCATCGCAAATACCTTTGTTTTGCGTTCCAGGGGGACCACTACCAATTCAAGGCACTCTCGTTTGGTCTATCCTCAGCCCCCTGAGTGTTAACCAAATGCCTGGCAGTGGTGGCGGCCCACCTGCGTAACTGGGGAGTGCAAGTTTTCCCGTACCTGGACGATTGGCTCCTGGCGGCCTCATCCAGGGAGGAACTCCTGTGTTGCCTTTCTCTTACCCAGCAGGTTTTTGCCTGCCTGGGTATTACCAGCAACCATTCCAAGTCTCATCTGGACCCATCCCAGAGACTACAGTTTATTGGGGCGATTCTTGATACGACCACGGGCAAGGCCTTCCTGCCTCTGGACAGGGCGCCCACCCTCCAGACCTAAATAGGTCTGCTGTCCGACCGCAGGACAGTCTCTGCGAGGTTGGTCCTTCGCCTACTCAGGCTCATGGCGGCTGCTATCCTGATCTGTTCCTCAGCCGACCCCCATGAGAATTTCTCAGTGTACTCTACGCTCTCAGTGGGATCAGCAAGTGGACGATCTAGATCACCCAGTTCTGGTCTCCTCGCCGATGCTTCGAGACTTGCAATGGTGGATGGTTCGAGAGAGCCTGTTTTGGGGAGTCCCTTTTTTTCATCCTCCTCCCTCCCAGACTCTAACCACAGATGCCTCGGGCGAAGGTTGGGGAGCTCATCTAGGCCCTCATCAGACCCAGGGCTCCTGGTCCAAGCTAGAACAAGCTCTCCACATCAATGTGCTCAAGCTTCGGGCAGTGTTGTATGCTCTCCAAGCCCTTCACCAATACATCCTTCCCAGCCACCTAGCCATCCAGACGGACAACATGTGCATGGTGTGGTACATCAACAAACAGGGAGGGACTCAGTCCTACCTTCTTTGCAGGGAGGCAATGAGGGTTTGGGATTGGGCAACACAACACGACCTTCACCTCATGGCAATTCACGTTCCGGGAGTTGGCAACACCCTGGCAGACAAGCTAAGTCACTCTTCTGCTCTGACTCATGAGTGGGAACTGGACCAAGGGGTCCTAGACAATATCTTCCAACTTTGGGGAACACCACAGGTCGACCTGTTCGCATCCCCTTTAAACACAAAACTTCCCGTCTTCTGCTCGTTCTTTCCAGAGCAAGGCACTTTTTGGAGCAACGCTCTGTCTCTAGACTGGAAGGACAGATTCGTCTATGCCTTTTCCCCAATTCCACTTATCCCACGAGTCTTGCAGAAACTAGCTTCAGAAGGAGCACGAATGATTCTGATCGCTCCTTTCTGGCCCAGGCAAGTTTGGTTCTCTCTTCTACAACAATACTCAGAGGATCCTCCTCTTCCTCTTCCTCTCTCGAGGTTTACTGACCCAGGATCAGGGGACCCTGGTCCATCCAGGCCTCAAATCCCTTCAACTGCATGCATGGCTCCTGCAGACTTAGCCCAATCCTGTTTTGGAGTGTCTCCCAAAGTGGTGGAGATTTTGGTGGAAGCCAGAAAACCCTCCACCAGACCCACTTATGCCATGAAGTGAAAAAGATTCACTATCTGGGCTGCTTCCAAGAACGTGGAACCCTTCTCCTGTTCAGCGGGGCTTCTGCTGGAGTATCTACATCATCTGTTTGACCTGGGTCTCAGTCATTCTTCTCTGAAGGTACACATGGCGGCTATCTCGGCCTACCATGTTCCCTTCGCAGACAAAGCTTTCGCTCAACTGGAGGTCTCTAAGACCTTTCTCAGAGGGGTCCTCCATTTGAAGCCCCCCATCTGTACTCCTGCTACCCCTTGGGACTTGAACTTTGTCCTCGAGAAACTTACTCTTCCTCCCTTCGAACCTGCAGCTTCTGCAGATTTGAAGTTCCTTTCATGGAAGACTCTCTTCCTGGTGGCCATTACTTCTGCTTGGAGAATTTCCGAGCTCCAGGCCCGGATGTGCAAAATCCCATACTTGATTTTTCACAAGAAACGTGTTGCTCTTCGCACAAATCCTAAGTTTCTTCCTAAAGTAGTAGCAGAGTCTACTCTAAATCAGTCCATAGAGTTACCTGCCTTTTTCACGCAGTACTCTAATCAAGGGGAGTATTTACTCCATACTATGGATGTTCACCGGATTCTGAGATACTATACCTACAGGACGCAGGATCTCAGAAAGACTGATCAGTTGTTTTTCTCTTTTGCTCATAAAAGGGAAGGCAATGCTGTTTCCAAGCAATGCCTATCTAAATGGTTGGCTCATTGCATCACTTTCTGTTATGACAAATACAACAAGACCCTTCCGGGTCAAGTAAGAGGCCACTCCACCAGAGGAGTAGCTGCCTCAGCGGCTTGTTTCAAGAATGTGTCTGTGGCAGACATCTGTGCTCCTGCCACCTGGACTTCCATCCATACCTTTACTAAACACTACACTTTGGATGTTGCCTCTCGCCGTAGAGCAGGTTTCGGGCTGGCTGTTCTGCAAGGCCTCTTATCTTGAGGCTTGCACAGCTAGAACTGCTTTTTGGAGTAGTTTCCTCCTCCCGGTTGCCTCTCTTTTGTTCCAGACTGCTTGATTCAGTCCTATATGTAATTACTGCAAGAGCCTCTCGGTAAGATAGTACAGTTACGTAAGAACTTACTGTAACAGTAGATCTTTGAGAGAGGCTCTTTGCAGGCACACCTTCCCACCCTCCATCCCCCTAGGCTTTTTCAGCTCCTTTTCCAGTGAGGGAAATATCTGCTCCTCTCTCGTCCGGCCTTTCTGGCCCATGGTGGGAAAGAACTGGAAGGCAGGCATCAGGGACCGCCCCTTTATACAGCGTCTCCTGGCGCGGTCACCTGTTTATGGGGAAGCGGGTCACGATCTGGGACGCTAGCTGGGAACTTTTTCCGTCCCAGCCGCTTCGTCGAAGCGCCAGTCCTATATGTAATTACCTACTGCAAGAGCCTCTCTCGAAGATCTACTGTTATGGTAAGTTCTTACATAAGTGTACTTTTTCTTTATAATCATTTAAGCCACGTTTAAATTTAGACAGCTTGGTCGCTCTGAGCTCCTCTTCAAAGTCAGTTAATTGTGCATTAACCTTACTCAAATAATCCTTTAGTTCTTCCATACTGTATTTAGTTTTAACCTCTGCTTCTGTATTCTGAACATCCATTTCCACCCTAATTCTTTTGTAATAGATTCTACTATTAGTAGCATGAGGTCTCTGGAGCATCTATTTCTAACGCCATCCTAACTCTAAATGAGCCACCACATCAGTGGAAGTCTAGTTATCTCCCTTATATCCACCTAACCCTGCAGCCATGGCTGTCTTTTCTGCTGCCTCACTGGCCCCACTCTCTCTAGTCCTCCTTATCTGCTCCTCATCTACCCCCATCCTTGTTGTACCACAACCCCCTCTCACTTGTCCCCTTCTGTTTCATTGCTATTCCTCCACCTTTGCTGCCCTCACCCCTTTACACCCCCAGTACATTCTCACTTGTCACCCCTCTCCTGACTCCCCCTGGCCCCCCTCCTCCTTGCTTTTCCCTCTGTATGTTCCCTTCCCATCCCAGTCTCCCTCTCTGTGGGGACTACATGCTCTGCTCCTACCTCCCATCACAGACATCATCTTGCTCTATTCAGAATGATTTCTCTCCTCCTTATGCTGTCTGGCAATGTTCACCCCAACCCAGGCCCCACTCTAGCCAGCTCCATCCTCCCTCCACCTGCAGCTGGTCTCCGTATTGCCTCCATGAATATCTGCAGTCTCTTACAGAGGTTTACTGACCTACAAGGCTGGGCTGCCCTACATCAACCTGATATATTAGCAGTTGTTGAAACGTGGCTATCTAAGTCCACCCCGACTCTTATATCTCTACCAGGCTATTCCCTATACAGGGAAGATGGAGTAGGTAAGCATGGCGGTGGATGTGCCATTTATCTCTGGGACTCCCCCCCAAGGTCATGCCCCCCTGCTGCTCCACGGTGCCCAAGCCTTCACCCTCAAAATCACCCCTGACACCTCTAGGGCCCTGCTACTTATTACTGTGGCCTACATCCCTCCTCAGCAACAGAATCCTACTCTCCTGTCCTTACTTGACCACCTGCCCCACAAAGCTGAGCAAATCATATTGGGTGACCTTAATATCAATTGGCTCACCAGCTGTGCCTCACAGGCTAAAGATGCATAGCGGCCGCTGGCCTCACTCAACTGGTGGCCCACCCCACCTGGACAAACTCCAATACAGGGACCATCACCCTACTGGATATTGTCCTTTCAAACAAGCCCCACAAGATTACCCACACTATGGTGCTGCTCAATGCCCTAAGTGGCCACTCTCCTATTATCTCCTGGTCCTGCAAAATGCAGAAACCTCCACCCAAAGTCATTGCTCAGTGACACATTCATCCTGACCAACTGGTTCTACTAAAAGAACATCTCACTCACTGTGACTTGTCCCCTATTAAGCTAGCCCCAGATATCGACACTGCTTTCAACTATTTTGTCTGCACCTTTAATACAGCTTGCAACCTTTTTGCTCCCCCCTTTAAACACTCCACTAAAGGACATGACTTCCTGTGGGTCACCCCCTTCCTAATCTACCAAATGAGACTTAGGGACAACCTATGGCACAGAGCTATAGAATCTGGAAAGCCCATAGATAGGCAGGCTTATCGTACTACAAGAAACAGATGTACATGGGCCGTCCGAAAAACAAAAGCTGAATACTGTAGAGCATCTCTTGCCTCCTCGTGAGGTGCATTGCGTAAATTCTGGGATAACATTAAGGAGCTATTCAGTAAATCCAAGTCCCCTACCCTCTCTCAACTCAGTATCAATGGCTCAATCTCCATGGACCCCCAGTGCATCGCTGATTGTTTTAACACGGCTTTCTCAGACTTTAGTGCTGTGCTCCCCACAATTTCTTCAACCCTGTCCCCCCAGCTCACCCTCCCACCCCCTCTTCTACTTCTGTGCCCTCTACCCTCATGAAGCCAAGCTCTGCCTCCTCAATGCCCTGAAGGGCTCCAGCCACAGTAAAGACTTCATAGACACACAGCTTCTCTGCCTAGTCCTGGATGCTGTTCTGTGCCCCCCCGACCTACCTTCTCAATCTCCCTTTGCCTTAGTCAGTTCTCCCTCACTTGGAAAACTGCAGTCATCTCTCCCATACACAAAAGTGGTGACCGTACCTCCCCCCCAGAACTACAGACTCATATCTATACTGCCCCCTCTCTCTAAGGCCTTAGAAAAGATGGTAGCTGATCAGCTCAATGACTTGCTGTCCTCTCACAACCTCCTCTGCCGGGAGCAACACAGTTTCCACCATGGCCATAGCACCACCACTGCCCTCATTGAATTATCTGCTTACTTACACTCTGCCCTTGATAAGGGGCACCTTGTAGGTGCGGTCTTCATTGACCTCTCGAAAGCATTCAATACTGTCAACCACTCCCTTCTCCTCTCCTGCCTCCTTCAGCTAGGTTTCTCCCAGGGTGTCATGCCTGATTTTCCAGCTACCTCTCCTCCCACTCTCAGTGCGTTAAGATTGATAGTACCCTCTCTGGTAACTGTACTGTTCACTTGAGGGTCCCCCAGGAGTCTATCCTGGGCCCCATACTTTTCAGCCTGTACCTAAACTCTCTTCCCAATACCTGTTTGGGAAATGTTCTTCTCTGTGCCGATGATGTAGTCCTCTTCTCTGCTCATGCTGACCCCATCCACCTTCAAATTGCCCTCCAAAACTCCTCCTCCCAAGCTGAAAGCTGGTTTACTGACCATAGACTTGTGCTTAACCTGAAGAAGACAAAGGTCATGCTCTTCACCACCACCAAAATAAGCACAAAGGCTACCCACTTAATATGCTATCCAGCCAACTTCTCCTCATCGACCAGGTGAACTCCTTTAAATACCTTGGCATGATGTTTGACCCCACACTCACTTTCCACGACCATATCCGCACACACTGCTCTACTGTTAACACACACATTGGCCTCCTCTATCATCACAGAAGTTGTCTCCCCCCTGATGCCCTTAGGCTGGCCATTTCCTCCTTTATACTGTACTATCCCTCATGGACTATGAACTCCTGATAAATGGTGCTGCGGACAACACTATCCTCAATAAAATTAAGCTCTAACTAAACAAGGCCTGCCGGCTACTCACTGGGTCCAATAGACTAACCCACACCTGCACTCTGTACTCCTTGGCAAATATTCTTAACTTCAATGAGAGGCTGCTATACCAGTCATGCCCCCTTGCCAAGAAAGTTACTATTGGCCTTGCACCCTCCCCCCGGTCTGGACACCATCATTCATGTCTCTTCCCCCACCCCCACTCTCTCCACTCAAAGTTCTGTCAAGCCCTCCCTTTTTGTGCCCAGAGTCAGGACCTCCCTTGCCCAATGGTCTTTTCACTACAGAGCCCCTTCCTGGTATAACGCCCTCCTGGCATCCATCTCCACTCAACAAAGGATTGGTCCCTTTAAAACTTCCCTTCAGCTACATCTGGTTAACTTCCGAAGCTGTAACTTCCTGTAGCAGAGACACCTCCCTTGGGACCCTCTCCTAACATGTTACTGCTTCATTAATATATGTTACTTCCTGCTCTGACCACTATTTTCACATTTATAAAATAAGTGTTATAATCTTAGCTACCACCCTGTATAGACATTTCTTTCTTTTATCCTGCATTGTAAATTCACTGTACAGCCTCAGTTGTCATATCTTTAGCTGCCACCCTGTATAGGACTTTCTTTTTGCACTGTATTTTATTTTCTCTGTATTTCATGTAATTTTGTCTTGTCCATATCGTTTAATGTTCAATGACGAGTAGCCTTTGTAAAGAAGTCTCTTACTCAAAGGATTGCAATTCTGATACCATTAAAATAAATAAAATAAATAACATCTGTCAGGATCCACATAACCCAAATTTGCTTCTACAAATGTTCTTAATCTCCTAGGTATCCACTTTTGTTTGAGGTACTGTGTCATAGTTAGGGAATGCCATTCTAATTTTGTTTGTTTTTGTTTAAGGTTCTCAAATTGATTGGTTACTGACCTGATGGGAGTTGAGCCGACAAACTGTCTATTGGTCTTGAAATTGAGTATAATTCTTTGTTCTTCAGCATCAGAGATCAACAAGGGGTGCAATCTATTATCAGTAAATGTATTTAATTCATCAAAATTACTCATGATTACAGTATGAAAATACCAGTGTCCACTTATTCAGAAGACAATATAGAAATATATCCAAATACGTTTTTTTTTCCCTTTGGTCCATCCATTGTTCATAAGGAGTCATGTGGACAGGATGTTTGAACCTTGTTCAGCTTTTTCACCTCTTGTAGTAAAATAGTATATATTACCCTTCAAGTTTTAGTATAAATTGGCCTGCCAATTGGATGTAGTTTGCTGGAAACGCAATTCTCCATTTTCACCCCTCTCCCCCGTTCCAGCTTTCCCACTTCTCCTTCCCTTCTCCCCCTTCACCCTTACCACGGGTATTTCAGTTCCATGCTATTAACTAAATGACAGGAGCGTGCATCTTCACTTAGTTAAAAAATAACTGATAGCAGTATATATTCAGGTCCCATTTCACTATGAGACAGCAGAGTCAATATACAAACAATGGATTTACTTGAGTGAATAAGGCTTACATGAAAAAGAACTAGCAGGGATATGTGAACTCCTGGTTTTTGTTTTTACCAGGAGCAGCTTTTTAAGCAGGTTGGGCAAGTGGCTTTCCGGCTGTCCAGTCATGTGACCTCCTCATGTGGCTTGACAGGGGAGCTACTGCCCGATTTCACGCAGCTTTGAGGAGTATATAAGGACCCTTCTCACATCGGTACACTTCCTACACAGAGAAGGCGGTTGCAGGGAACACCACAGCAGTCACTTTACCTTTTTAAAAAGTAAGTGTTTTTTACTATTTTAACAACATTAACCTTGACAACTGTGAAGACTGAGAAGTCAGTTTAGCTCTATTTAAGAATGTTACTTTTGGGAAATAAGATAGAAATGTGAAGTTTCAGGATGATTCAGTTGCAACTAATAAAACTGTAAACCTCAATACTGAAAAACGGCCTTGCTTGCTGTGAAAGAGCACGTGCATTAACATGATTTAAGTGTTTAACCAAGTATTTAAGAGATATAAAAAAGAATGAAACTTTTAAGAACTGCACTTTAGAATATGTTTAAAAGATACTAGTTACAGTAAACTGAAGTAAACTTTCTCCTTTTACTAAATAAGTGGTTAAAATATTGTAGAACTTTCATAGAAACATAGAAACTAGAATTTGACGGCAGATAAGGACCGCTTGGCCCACCTAGTCTGTCCATTTTCCTACCTAACTGATAAGCTGCAGATCCTAGTTAACCAACAGCCTACTTCCTTCTACCCCCCCTACTAGGACTGCCTTGTGTCTGTCCAGTGCATTCTTAAATTCCCCCACTGATCTTGACTCCACGATCTCCTCAGGGAGGCTGTTCCATGCATCCACAACCCTCTCCGTGAAAAAATACTTCCTCACATTACCTCTGAGCCATCCCCCCCATCTTCAAATTGTGCCCCCTTGTTCTTGCACATCTTTTTCTGAAAGATGCTACCCTCTTGGACTTTGTTGATTCCCTTGAGGTATTTGAAAGTTTCTATCATGTCCCCTCTCTCTCTTCTTTCCTCAACCTCAAGGGTTATATTAAACACACTCTTTCTTGGTATGTCTTCTGGTGCAGACCCTGCACCATTTTGGTTGCCCTCCTCTGGACAGCCTCCACTCTGTCTATGTTTTTGCGGAGATGCAGTCTCCAGAACTGCACACAGTACTCTAGATGGGTGTAGTGATAGTATAATATGTTGATTATTGTCACTCCATTTTGTATGCTATTTCATGTAATGTATGTCATTTTATACTCCATTTTGTATTGTGTGACTCCATTTTACATGCTGCTTCATTTAATTGGTGTTTTGCTCTTTAGATAGCCTCATTATTATGTTTTACTTCAGACAGTGTATTTTGCTGACTTGAAGGTGGCATATTATCAGGCAACCTGTTTTTGTAGTTTTGTTTAAACTTCTGCTTAGCTCATAGTGTTCTGGGCACCCGGCCAGTGTTTGGAGCACAGTGACCCTAGCAGGTGTAGGGGAATTCTGAGCAGTCCTTATGGTGTGAATTAGCAGCATCCTGGAGCCGGCCAGCTTCTAGAATGTGGAAAACAACACTATAGAGGGGCTGCACGATTATTTATAGCATAGAATAAGATATAAATGTAGCTTTCTCAATGCCTGGTTAGAAGCCTCTCCTGCAGGGGTGGGCGATCGCTGTGGGGGCCAGTTCCCAGTTCGAGACTCCTAGCCAGGCTGACAGGGGCTTCCCAGCCATTGGAAGAGGGCTTGGATGATGCTTTATGGAATCGGTGATGTATAACCTTTTGTATTATATTTTGCTATAATAAAGCTTTGGCTTGCTATACTTATTGTATTGTTATTGTGTGTATGTGAGTGTGAGTGAGTAAATAGCTGCTTGGTTTGAGTTGGCAGAACAATGGGGTCTCACCAACTGTCTGTACAGAGGGATAACAACTTCCCCTTTTCTGATGGTGATGCCTATCCCTATGCATCCCAGTATCCCCCCCCCCAGCCTTCCTTACTGCCTTCTCATATTGCTTGCCCACCTTTAGGTCATCTGATATAATTACCCCCAGGTCCCTTTCTATTTTTACTGTTGTCAGTATCTCACTCCCCACTGTGTACTCTTCCCCTGGGTTTTTGTTTCCCAGGTGCATTACCTTGCACTTCTTTGCATTGAATCTGAGCTGCCATACATTTGACCATTCCTCCAACCTTGCCAAGTCCCTTCTCATCCTTTCCACTCCATCTTGTGTATCAACCCTGTTGCAGATCTTTGTGTCATCTGCAAAGAGACGCACTTTTCCTTCCAGTTCCTCTGCAGTGTGTCACTTATAAAGACATTAAAAAGGACCGGTCCCAGTACTGAACCCTGCGGTACCCTGCTAGTAACCCTCCTTTCTTCACTGTGGACTCCATTTACTACTACCCTTTGTGTCCTGTTGTCTAGCCAATTTTTTATCCAGGCTACCACCTTGGAACCCACTTCAAGGCTGGCTAACTTGTGTATTAATCTTTTGTGTGGGACTGTATCAAATGCCTTGCTAAAATCTAGGTAGACCATGTCCACAGCCCCTCTCTGGTCTAGTACTTTGGTCACCTAGTCAAAGAAATCTATTAGATTCGTCTGACACGACCTTCCCATTGTGAATCCATGCTGCCTTGGGTCCTGTGCCCCACTGACCTCTAGGTACTCAACAATTCTTTCCTTCAGAAGTGATTCCATCATTTTCCCTACCACTCAGGTTAAACTAACTGGTCTGTAATTTCCTACCTCTGTTCTGCTCCCACTTTTGTGAAAAGAATTAATGCTGATTCATAGGTTCAAAACAGATTAGGCTTTTATATATTAAATGGATGTATTGTAAAGCAGTTTTGGTAACACAAATTATTATACAAAACTGCAATATAATTCAAATGGAAAGGGTGCTTATTAAATGTTCCTGTTTATTTAAATAATACAGCATTCAGCCAGAAAAGGCAAGAACTTATTAAAAAGGTATACCCTCTTTTCTTACACTGTTTTAGCAAATTACTAAATGACATCTCTTTTTACTTTTATGTGTACTTATGAAATTTTTTTTACTAAAAAAGAAAAAAAAAAAAGGATGTTTGCAACAAACAAGACAACTAAATACCAAAGAACATATTGGGCTGTGTACCTCAGTAAGAAATGTTTACTTGTTTATTTCAGTGTGACTTTAACTGTCTAGATACAACACTTTTTTACTTCTATATGTACTTATGAAATGTTTTCCACTTAAAAAGGTGTTTGCAGCAAACAAGACAACTGAATACTAAAGAGCATATAGGACTGTGAAACCTCAGTAAGAACACTTACTTGTTTAAGTGTGAATTTAACTGTCAGGCTATAAAATTTCAGATGTTAAAAGGATGATTTTGTGTTTTAGACTGCTATGATTTTCAAGAATTCCATTTTGAGGAACATGGAACTTAACTAAAAATATTTTTAGTAAGTGTGTGTATGAGTTAATAGATTCCTGTTCAGGAAATATAAGGTGTTAAATATCTAATGATAAGCTGTATTTAAAAATGTAAATATTTTTTATAATTTATATTACAGAAATTATATGTGCATTCCCTGATGAAGGAATTTTTTTCCGAAACATTGGAAACCAGCCAGAATATATCTGCCTTACTTTTTGCACCTGATTACTTGCTAAATAAAAATAAATGATAACCGAAATACATATGGTGAGTGAGCCTGTTTTCAATCTTACAGATTATCATAAATTATCTGGCCCACATGGTCCAGTATCAAAATGTTCCTTGGGACCAAGCCAAGGACCTGGTGCAAATCTTGCCTGAGGACCCCACTAAGATGCAGCTCACCCAACTTATGAAGTCAGACTTGGACGTTGGCAGTTATGTCCTCCAGGATGCTTATGATGCTGTGGATGCCTTCTGGCATGGGGCAGCTGCTGGGGTCTGTCTCTATCACCATTCTGTGCTCTGGGTATCCGTCTTTGCCTCAGACATGCAAGCCAGCATTTTGGATGCCCCCTTCCAGGGTTCAGTTCTTTTTGGGGGGGGGGAAGTCCAAGACATCCTTTCTACCCTGCAGGAGTCAGGCTGGGCCCTCAAGTCGGTCCATTCACACTCACACCCAACCTAGAGCAGGCCAACGTTGGCCCTTTTCACAGATCCTTCTGCAAGCAGTCTCAGGACCAGCCTGCCATGGGTCAGCACAAGCGTAAGGTCACAGCAGCCCCTGCTTGCACCTGCCTCTACCTCTTGACTCCTTAGCCAACCCCCCCCAGCCTAGGATCCATGGGAGACAGTCGGGGGTCAATTCTTCCTCCACCAAGAGGGGTGGAAGGGGGAGCCCATGGACAATTGGGTGCTCCAGATCATAGAACATGATCACACTCTGGAGTTTCTAGAGTGGCCTTCAGAACCCCCCCCATTCACTCCACATATTCCTCTGCCCACCTGTCTCTGGTTTGGGAGGAAATTCAGGCTGTTTTTCAAAAACAAGCCATCAAGATTGTCCCTCAGGCTCAATGGGGAAGGGGGTTTTACTCCCACTTCTTCCACATCCCCAAAAGGACCGGGGATCTTCGGCCCATCCTGGATCTGAGCCATCAGCATCTGTACATCGAGTACAAGCACTTCCAGATGATCACCCTCTTCCAAGCCTTGGATCACTATAAATCTGCCAAAGTCCTGCCTCTCTCCTTTCCAGTGCATTCAATACATAGGGGCGTTCCCGGACACCAGGTACCAGGGCAAGGCATTTTTGCCTGAGGACAAGGCAGCGCAACTGGAGCAGGCCCATCTGGCTTCCTCCAGCTGGCAGGTCCCCACCAGGGTTTTCCTGCACCTTTTAGGCCACATGGCAGTGGCAGTTGCCACAGTTCCCCAGGCCCACCTACATATGTGGGTTCCTCAGTGGACCTTGAGGGTCCAGTGAGACCAACATACAGATGACTTGGACCAGCTGGTCCTAGTCTCCGATACAGTTGGAGGGTTCTGTCGTGATGGCTGGTTCCAGCAAACCTCTTTAGGGGGTTCTGCCTTCAGCTCTCAACACCCATCAGATTCTCACAACAGATGCATCTGGCCTGGGATGAGGTGCTCATCTGGCCAGTCTCCAGACCCAGAGTACCTGGATGGACATAGAGCAGGGTCTTCATATCAATGTCCTGGAGATTCGGGTGGTTGTTTATGCTCTGCAGGTCTTTCAGACGTCTCTCCTGCCTGGTCTGCTGCTGGTGCAGATGGACAACATGTGTCTGGTGTATTACATCAGCAAGCAGGGGAGAACTCATTCTTACCCCCTGTGTTGGGAGGCAGTGAGTCTGGTATTGGGCCATCGAGCACAGTCTGGAGCTCTCGGCTGTATATGTTCTGGCATTCAAAATGTCTTGGCCGTCAGTCTCAGCCACTCCAGATTGCAGGCTCATGAGTGGGAGCTTCTAACCTCGGTGTTCAAAGATCTCTTCAACAGGTGGGGCCATCCAGAGTTGGACCTCTTTGCATCCCCACTTAATGCAAAATTGAGGCTTTTTAGCTCACTCAATCCTGGGCCTGGAGTTTTCTGGTGAGATGCATTGTCCCTCTCCTGGAAGAGAAGGTTCTTTATGACTTTCCTCCCTTCCCACTTCTGCAGAGGGTTCTGCTCAAGCTCCAGTTGGATGGGGCGAAGAAGATCCTCATAGCACCCTTCTGGCCATGTCCAGATGTAGTTCCCCTTGCTGCAACAGCTGATGGTGGAACCTCCAGTGCCCTTGCCCCTGTGCAGCGGCTTGCTCTCCTGGGGCATCCTGGTCCATCCAGACCTAAAGTCCCTTTATCTCCACATGTGGCTTCTGTGAACCCAGCTGTTGCCCACTTTGGGGGTGTCCTTTAGGGTCACAAATGTTCTGGTTGCTGCCAGGGAAACCCTCCACCAGTGCCACCTATGCTATGAAACGGAAGCGTTTCTCCATTTGGGTCGCTGCTCGCCACTTGGATCCTTTCACCTGCCTGGTGAATCAGGTCTTGGAGTACCTTCTTTCCCTTTTGGATTCAAGCTTGGGGAACTCCTCACCAAAGGTTTACCTTTCTGCCATCTCTGAGTACTATGCACCTATCGAAGGCAAAGGTGTTGCCCAGCTTGAAGTGTCCCACACATACCTGTGGTGCATTTTGCATCTGAAACCTCCCATTTGGGACCCAGTCCCTCCATAGGACCTCAGTTTTATGTTGGAGAAATTCACTTTATCTCCCTTTGAACCGGACAACAGAATGAACAAATGTAGTTTATATTTACTCCAATAACTAGTAAGGAAGTTAGAGAATTGTTATTGAAAATTAATACCAAAAAATCTGAAGGTATGGATGGTATTCCAAATATATTATTAAAGTTTGCAGCCCCTATTATAGCTCAGCCAATGGCAAATCTATTTAATATGTCTCTTACATATGCAGAGATACCTAAAATTTGGAAAACTGCAAGAGTTGTCCCAGTATATAAATCAGGATCTAGAATGCTAATTGAGAACTACAGACCGATTTCTCTATTACCAACTATGTCAAAAATTTGGGTAAAAATTGTGGCAGGTCAAATGCGGGTTTTCCTAAAAAGGAGAAATATACTTAATGAGTTTCAATCAGGATTTAGACCAAAACATGGAACCACTACGGCCTTGTTAAAGGTCACAGGGGACATTGTAGAATGTATGGACAGGAGGATGCCAGTGGGAGCTATTTTTATTGATCTTTCAAAAGCATTTGACACCTTGGACCATGGCATCCTCCGGTCCAGACTGAAAACCTGTGGTATATCCGAGATGGCAGTCAATTGGTTTAGAAATTATTTGGGATTGAGACATCAACAAGTAACCATAAAGGACTGGACCTCAGGATTGAGGGAAACCGTCTCGGGTGTACCACAGGGATCTATACTTGGACCAATTCTCTATAATCTTTACATGAATGATTTACATTTTTCACAACAAGGGGTACAGTATCATTTATATGCTGATGATATAATTATTTACAAGGCAGGACCATCATTGGGTCCAATTCAGTTAGTATTGCAACAAGCTTTTGATTATGTACAGTGCTTTTTGCTGAGCTCGAAGTTAGTTTTAAATGAAAAAAGTCCCAAGTTATGTTGTTTCATAAGGGTAGTAGGACTATAACTGAACAAAATCAACTTCAAATTGTAACTGTTTCAGGAATCATTCTGAAGCAAGTAGATAGTTATAAATATTTGGGGGTTTATTTAGATAGCAATCTTAAATGGGATATTCATATTGAGAATATATTAAAAAAAGTAGGGAAAAGCCTAGGATCCCTGTATAGAATTAGAAGGTATATGTCCCGTGAGGTTAGACAACTCTTAGTGATGGTAATGGTATTACCTATATTGGAATATGGAAATATTGTCTAGATGAGTGCCACAACTGGGCAGTTGTCCAAACTGGATATTATGTACAGTAAATTGGCAAGATCTATATTAGGAGTGCCGAAAAGGACACATAGATTAGAGATGTATAAGGAGCTAAATTGGGTCTCCTTGCCTCAAAGGAGAATTCTAAATACAATCACATTCCTGATAAAATGTATTATGGGGAAGGTCCCTGATTATATTGGAAAGGGCATCGGATTAAAAATTCCAAATAGAGAATTACGTTCTGCAAATAGATTGGAATGTGTGATACCAAAATGAATAACTGCTCAGGGAAAAAACATTTTGTATATTTTGTCCCCAAATTGTGGAATAAATTACCTGGGAATTTGAGACCAGTAAACAGAGAACTTCAGCTAAATCTTATAAAAGAGTGGTACATTAATCATACAAATATAGAAGGGGAATTGATGTAGTATCTTGTGGGGGTTGAGAATTAATATTGTGTTTATGTGTATTTTGTAAGTGTTGTCTTTGTCGATTAGTATGATTGATTAATAATATTTTAGAAATGTATTTGTTAAATGTTATTTGTTTATGTTTAGTCTTGATGTATGTGATTAATGTATTTTAATGTAAGAGTAACTGGTATGGAACTAATGGACCGCACTGTAAATGAGCTTTGGCTCAGTGATGTTATCCATATTAATTTTTGTATGAATAAAAATTTTACCTACCTTTTTACCTACCTCGAACCAGCCACAAGTTGCGAACTGCTCTTTCTAGCGTGAAAGTGCTCTTTGTAGTTGCTGTTACTTCTGCTAGAAGGATTTCTGAGCTCCAGGCTCTTGAGTGTAAGGATTCTTATTTGGTTTTTCACAAAGACAGAGGGTGTCTTTGTGTACTAAATCCTAAGTTTTTACCTAAGGTGGTGTCGGAATTTAGTTTGAATCAATCCATCCACCTTCCAGTTTATTTTCCTGAGTATTCCAATCGGGGGAGACTTTGCTTCATACTTTGGATGTACATAGGATTTTACGGTACCACACAAAGCCTTTCTGAAAATCTGAACAATTGTTTGTTTTGTTTGCCCCCGATAAACAGTGTTTGTCTATGAGGTTAGTGAATTGCATTGTTTGTTGCTACCACAAGTACAACAAACCCCTCCCGGTGGTGTTCAAAAGCCATTTCACCAGGGGTATAGCTGCCTCCATGGCTTGCTTCCGAAATGTGTCTACTACAGACATCTGTGCAGCTGCCACCTGGAGTTCTGTCCACACCTTCACCAAGCATTACAGTCTGGACATTGCCTCTAGCTGCAGGGCCAATTTTGGCCTAGCAGTTCTTTAAGGCCTCCTCTCCTGAGCTCGTGGCTGCTGATCTGTCCTCCTCCTGGTGGTGTTATCCTGGTGCTGCTCAGTACTGCTTGGGACTCAGTCCTACTGATGTGGCCTGCTGCAAGAGCCTTCCTCAAAGTAAGACAGTACAGTTACGTAAGAACTTACCGTAACAGTAGATCTGCCAGAGAAGCTCTTGCAGCAGGCCCTGTTTTCCCTCCCTCCTTCCCCCTGCAACTCTTTTTCTCTTGCACTACTTCTGGCTTTCTTTTAGCTTTTGGGAAACCTTTTTGGTTCTCCTTTAGCTGCACATATGGGGTCTACGGCAGAACAACTGAGGTAAGTGTGGGGGACTGCCCACCTTTATAGGCTAGGCTGACGTCAGCGGTGGGTGGTCCCCCCATGGTAGACTGCTAGCTAGAAGTTTTCCATGTGGTCCTAGTGCCTGACGGCTTAGTTCTACCAGTGTGGCCTGCTGCAAGAGCATCTCTTGAAGGTCTACTGTCACAGTAAGTTCTTACGTGACTATACATTTTGGTTGCTATTACTTCTGCTCGAAGGATGTCTGAGCTTCAGGCTCTCTGGTATGAGGAGCCTTATTTGATTTTTTTCACAAAGACAGGGTGTCTTTGTGCACATACACCAAGTTTCTCCTTAATGTGGTGTTTGAGTTTACCTTGAACCAATCTATCTACCTAGCAGTTTATTTTCTGGAGTAGGCCAATCCAGGGGAAGCACTTCTCCACACTTTAGATGTGCACAGAATTCTGAAATACTGTCTGCTCTGAACTGAGGACTGCAGAAAAACAACAAAACACTTTTTGTTTCTTTCACCCCAGGAAGAGAGGGTGTTTAGGTTTCCAAACAATGTTTGTCCAAATGGTTGGCCCATTTTATTGTGTTCTGCTGCAACAAGCATGGCAGAGCGTTGCCAGGGGTGATGAAAGCCCACTCCACAAAGGGCGTGGCTACCTCTGTGGCCTGTTTCAAGGGGGTCTCAGCTGCTGACATTTGTGTTGCTGCTACCTGAAGTACCCATCCATACCTTCACTAAGCACTACAGTCTGGACATTGCTTCTAGAGCCCGAGCAGGCTTCGGCTGGGCTGTTTGGCAGGGCCTCCTGTCTCAGGCAATGATTGGCCTTCTTCCCAAACTGTTCTGCTGCACCTGTAACTGTTTGTGACTCATTTCTATGGTGTGACCTGATGACTGATACCTCCCACCGAAGAAGATAAAACAGTTACATAAGAACTTACCATAACACTAGATCTTCATGGGGATCTCAGTCATCAGGTCTGACTTCCCTCCCACCATCCCCCCCTTATGGGGCTCTCTTCTCAGAACTGGCTAACTGGTGTACCAGCCTTTTATTCTGGCCTGGGCACACCTCTGTCTCCTTGGTTCCCCATGGCACAAGTTTGCTTCCCTAGTCTTTGGGGGAAAGAATTGAGGAGGGAGTGGGGCAGCTCACACCTTTATAGGGTTGGTGATGTCAGTGTGCATGGCCCTGGTGGTACTGCTGGAAAGTTTTCCGTGTGGATCCTGCTTCGACGATGGTGAAGTTCCTATGGTGTGACCTGATGACTGAGATCCCCTCAAAGATCTGCTGTTATGGTAAGTTCTTATGTAACTATTCTTTTGAGGATTAAAGATTGCCTGTCCTAAACTTCCAGACTAATAAAGTGTTGGAATATTTGGTCAATTTCAATTCCTTTGTTTTAGTGAGCAGTTGCTCTATGTGTCTATGTGCTAGATATAAAAACTGCAGTCTGTATTGAAAGACAGACTTAACCATGTTTAAAGATGCTCTGTATAAAATTGCTGTTGACTTAGTAAGTAAAATGGTGTTTGAGAATGAACTGTGACTTCTGTGATACAAAACAATTGGCAATGCAAAAGGGCATTATGAAAAGGCAAGTTCTAACCCGAGGAATTCTTTAATATGATTAACTGTAGCAGTCAGCTTCCAGTGTTGATGGCCCTGGAGAAATTTTGGAATGATATGCTAATGATGGAACAGCTATTAGTTCATGCCACCATTTAAATCTGTAGCCTCTACCAACTGCTGCATTCTGTAATGCTCCGATTTCTTTCTCCACCTGCCTGTAAGGACGCCTCTGAGACTGCTCCTCATTGCTGGGGAAGAATTCCTTATTTTCACCAGAAATATAAGTATTCTAGTTTGGTTTACCATTGTATCTGCTGCCATTACTTTCTACTTTATTTTAATTAGTATTTAGTTGTATTTTACTTCAGTGGTTCTTTGACCCGTGGGGAAATCACGTTTCTTCTACTCCTGTATTTTCTTTCTTAAATAAAATATAATGTTTTTCATTCAGGACCCTATTGGAGTTTGAGTAAACTTTGGTTAGTTCTAAAGTTTTTTGCATTTTTTCTTGGTTTAGTAACCGGCCACGCCACTAAAGGGGGATAACATCTCCTACTTTAAAAAAAATATATATATATATCTTTACTGTCAGATTGTGGGTTTTCTAGGTTATCCTTGGTTATGTCTGATAAGCCTAAAAACAAGACCTAAAGGTTTTAAAAATTGCTGTAAGTGTGGGGACATCTTAACAAAAGCAGACAAACAAGACCTGTGTTTGCTCTATTTAGGCTTCTCACACTTCCAGGACAACTGATTTATGTAAAACTTTCTCGGCTAAAACCGTGGAAGAGTGCCTGGAACACTTTAAAAAGTGAATGGAGGAACTGAGCGGGTAGGTTCCTGATCAACGTCTTCTCCTCCTAAAGAGAAAAATGTGGAGACTAAAGTCAAAGACGAAAGTTCCAAAACAGAAAGAACCACTGACCTGGTTCTGGAACAGTCTCCAGCTAAGAAACAGTTCAAAAAGAAACATACTGAGCCTCCAGGTGAAACGCCAAAGGAGCCCTCAGTAAAGAATCCGAACATGCCCTTGGCCGAAGCTGTAGCTCAGGCCCTCCAAATATTGCAGGCGTTACAAGGCTTGGTACTGGTTCCATCAGAACCTTGTTCGGTTCTGGCACCAGTTGGAACACCGGTTCAGGGTCTGGCTCAGGAGCCACAAGACCCATCATACAAACAGTATGATGAGGATGAGAATGAGGAGGATCCCATCGAACCAGAGGTCTCTCCAGATCAGGAGTCTGAGTCTCCTCTTAGGCTGCCAGAGGATTACTCTTCCCATTTTACTTTTGTTAAGCAAATGGTGGAGACCCTGGACATTCCAACTAATGAAACAGAGGAGGAGGAGGAGGAGGAGGAAGAAGAGGAGGTGGATTTTCTGGATATGGTGGGCTTGGCCCCAACCAAGTCTCCTTTTTCCCATCCAGAAATCACTAAAGAAGCATGCCTTAAAGGTGTTGCAGACCCCCAGTCCAATTCCCCCAATTCATAAAAAAAAAAAAGGTGACAAGAAATATCAACTGGATAGATCAGGGGCAGAATTTCTGTTTTGACATCCTGACCGTGAGGGGCTAGTACAAGCAGTGGCCTGTGATGGGGTAAAAGTGCCACTGTCTTCTCATCCTCCAGAAAAGGATTCAAGAAAGTTGGACAGTATGGCAAAGAATGGGTACTTGGCTGCTTCTTTGTCCATGAGACAAGCCAATTGCATGGCTTATGCAGCTAGGTATTAGAAGTCTCTGTGCAACTCCATGATGGCCCTGGCTGAAAAAGCACCACCCAACATGGCTTCTGAGATGATTGAGATATCCAGGCTGGGATTGAAGGCCATTAAGTATCAATTCCACATGGCAGTGGACTTGAATGATACTGCAGCTAGGTGGATGGCCCTAACAGTAGCCCTAAGGAAGTTTGCTTGGCTCAGGACAACAAACCTCACCCAGGATACCCAGAACACCCAGAACAAGGCCATTGACTTCCTTTGTGAAAACAATTCCCTGTTTGGAGATAAAACTGAAGCCTATATGAACAAGCATTTGTCAATGTCAAATGTTGTCTTGCTGGCATTGACATTGGTAGTGCAGGAGTTGGAGAGATGTATAATAGGACTGGCAGTGAAGTGTTGAACTGACACCAACTCCACCCCCAACCAGCAGAGACTGACAGGCATTGGGGTTGTGTCTCTTGGTCAGCAGCCATAACACTCACGGCATTTCACCTCACCCTACTCTGCAGACACTGACAAGTGTTGCGGTGTGGCCTTGGGGTCTTTGGGTCTTATGCTCACTCCATTCCATAAGGAATTATGCTGAGATGGGTGCAGTATAGGAGAATGGGGTAAATTTTGGGGCCAAAGATTCCAAGGCACACCTCGATGCCTGTCACTGGCTGCAGGGTGGGGGTGGAATGGCGTGAGCATTACAGTCGATGATCCTAAGTCACACCCCTGACACCTGTCAGTCTCTACAGGGTGTGGCGTTATGGTTGGAAACCCTAACGCCCCAGGCATTGGTTGGTATTTTCACTCCAAATTTTTAACATGGGCTTTTTGTGACCCCACCTCATGAACAGTGGTACTATCAGTTTGTTAGCCGAAAGGTGATTTTGCACAGTGACTGTGCCATTTGGTGCCACAGGTGCAAAAACACATTTTGGGCAGGATGTAAAAAATGACAGCTGTACTGTTTATGAGGAGGTTTTAAAAAAAAATGGTAATGTTGAAAATCTGGAGTGAAAATATGAAAAATTGGTGGTCATGAGCGTGCATAGAAACTGCACAACGCACACCCATAACGCAATTATTTTGGGGATTTTTTAACCATATTTTCAACATAGGCATTTTGGGACCTCCCTCATGAATAGTGGCACTGTGATTTTGTTAATCTGTCCTGAAAGTTGATTTCCCACAGCGACCACGCCATTGTGCACTACAGGTGCGAAAACACATTTTGGGCAGGACATGAAAAATGACAGCTGTACTGTTCATAAGGTGATGTGAAACAAATGGCAATGTTGAAAATCTGGAGTGAAAATATTAATTGTAGAAGTTACGAGCGTACGTTTAAACTGCGCAATGCACACTCATAATGCAGTAATTTTTTGGAATTTTTTCACCAAATTTGCAACATGGGCTTTTTTGGACCCCACCTCATGAACAGGGGCACTGTCATTTTGCTAATCCATCCCGAAAGGTGATTCCGCGCAGTGACCGCAAAATCACCTTTTGGGACGGAGTAATGAGATGACAGTGTATGTGTTCATGAGGTAGGGTCCCAAGAACCCCATGTTGAAAATCTGGTACCAAAATTCCCCAAAATGGCTGAGATAGCCACCTAAATTTAACCCCCCTTCCCATTGCCTGCCATTATAAAGCTTACCTCATTTTGTCCAGTTCCCAGTTGGCTTTTGAAGAGTTCAGGCGTGTTCCGCTCCACAGAAGATGCATGGCGCCAGCCCTCCAGAAGTAAGTATGGGGTGAGGAGGGTGCACAGAGGGTGGGTGCGGGTTGGGGAGGGGGCAGGCGAGACAACTAGGGACTCTTCTTCTTTTTTTTTTAACCTGAAAAAAAGGACTTCAGGGACTGTTTTCTTTATTTACAGGTAAAAGATTTTGGGCACACTGGGGTGGGCTCCCAGTGTGCCACAAGTTTTGGGGGGGACATGATGCCAACTGGGATTGGGCACCTCCGTTGGCAAAGAAAGTGTGTGGGGGGCAGGAGGAACATGATGCCGATGGGGATTGGGCACCCCATCAGCAAACAAATTGAACTAGGTGGGGACATGCCGACATGAGGATTGGGCATCCCCGATGTCAGCTATGTGGGGATTGTGTGGTGGGTGGCAGGAGCCACCATATTTATTGGAATGTTTCACCAGGAAAGGCACGTAACGGAGCATTGTCATCTGACGCTCCAATGAGGAAACTGTACCTCATTGGAGCTTCAGATTTCTTTCAGTTCCGTGGCTTTCTTCGGAACTGCTGTCATCACTAGCATGCTCCTAATCGGTGGCTGAGGGACGCACCCACTAAAGCGTTCCCTGCATTCAACAACACTGACACACCTCTGAATGTGCTACTACCACAAGATATTGCTTGTGCACGTGCAAGACAACATAAAAAGGTGGATGAATACAAAATGGCCTATAGGAGCAATATCGCCAAAGAAAAGGCTTCCACCTCCTACAGGGCACAGAGAAGGGGAGGTAGAGGAAGGTCAAGCTATGGCAGACCTTTCGTTCAGGTCCAGGGCTTCCCCTGTATACCAGCAGCAGAGGGGTTATTTCAGGGGCAAAAGGGGCTCCAGGCGTGGTGACTGTGACAGGGTTGACTAGGACCCTGTCCCAGTTGTTATAGAGAGTTTGAATGCAAGGATCTGTTCTATGCTTTCCTTTCCTGTCTCTTGTCTGTCTGGTTGTGCAACCAAATTTTCCTGTGAGACCTAGAATTTGATCACCTCAACAGTCATGCAGTTCTCTGCCTCTCACTGTTCCTGTCTTTTTCCTCCCTTGCATATCTGCTGGTATAAAAACATGCAAATCATTATGTGGAAATGTAACTGATATTGGGATCCCTTTGTTTAGAAATTATATAGTGTTACTGTTCAAATGTATATAATTGTAGTTTGAGATTATTGCAAAAAGCTATTGGGAACTCAAGGGGTTAACCTGAAAGCAGTTTTTAAGCCCTTTTTCAGAAGCTGTGGAGAAGGGGCCTCAGTTCTGGGACATTGAGTTCTTGCTGCACCTGCCTGAAATTTACAAGAACATTAAAAAAAAAAAAACAAGATGCTTGTTAAGGAGGGGGTTGCAAAGTCTTAAGAGAGCTGCAATGTTTTGGGAGACACACACACAGAGATTGAAGGAAAACTCAGATGGATCTTTCTCTGTTTATTCTGCCTTTGTAAATAGTTATTCTGAACAATTTTATTTATGTTACTGCTAGTACTAATAAACTCTTGTGAATTTTACAACTGCTTCTGGTTTCCCTATGCTTCCTGACCTGTGCCTTGATGACTGTGACCAGACCATCCAGTCTGCAGCCCAGACAAAACAAACTCCCTGATCCACCGGTCACAGTCACCTCCCCTCCACCAGTAGGGGAAAGTTGGCTCACTACTTCCCAGTTTGGAAATCAATGACCACAGGCAAATGGGTCTTGGAGGTAGTGAGCCAAGGACTAGCCCTCAGCTTCAGATCCCTCCCCAAGCTAAGGTCAAAACCCTTCAGACCAGCATCCATCACAAAAAGGGCACTCCTGGAAAGAGAGGTATGAGGCCTGCTGGCAGCAAAGGCAGTGGAACCTGTTCCAGCCTTACAGAAGGGAAAAGGATTCTATTCAAGATATTTCTTCACACAAAAAAGAATGGGGAGTAGTGACCCATCTCGGTTCTAAGAGCTCTGAACAAGCATCTGACAAAGCCAAAGTTCCAGATGGAAACTCTGGCAATGATTCTGCCTACTCTTCAAGGAGACTGGCTGGCATCCCTGGATCTTAAGGATGCCTATTTCCACATCCCAATCAGGGTATCTCACAGAAAATACCTTGGGTTCAGGCTTCACTCAGGGCATTATCAGTTTACAGCTCTGCCTTTCGGCCTAACCGCCACCTCCAGGGTTTTCACAGAGTGCCAAGTGGTGGTGATGGCACACCTGAGAAGGCAGAGTATAACAGTGTTCCCCTACCAGGACAACTGGTTGGTTGTGGGTCAGTCCCCACAGCAGATAAGAGTTGAAACTCACCCAGGACACCTTGGAGTCACTGGGGTTCATCATTGATGTCCAAAAGTCTGTCCTCCAGCCCACTCAGGTTGTGACATTCATAGGGGCGGAGCTGGATACCCAGCAAGGAAGAGCATTTCTTCCTCAGGAAAGAGTGGACAACATATTTCAAATTGCATGCTCTTTCAGCCTCAACAGGCCTCAGCCAGAAAGGCACTTCCTAAAGTTGTTGGGACACATGGCAGCTGCAACAGGAACAGTCCAAGGTTGCAGATTCCAGATGAGAGATCCAGTTCCATCTCCAAGCACACTGGTGCCAAAGAAGGGGCTCCTTAGCAAAGATGCTCCCAGTAACAAGCACATTTCTGCAGGCTCTGCAGTGGTGGAAAGACAAAAGCAATCTCAGGCTGGGGGTTCCCTTCAAAGCAGAGTCCCACTCACTGGTCCTCACTACAGATGCCTCACTCCTAGGATGGGGGCACATCTAGATCATCATACAGTGCATGGCATCTGTTCCCCAGCAGAATACTGTTACACAGAAACCTGTTGGAGCTCAGAGCAGTGTTGCTAGCACTTCACTCCTTCGCTACTTTGATAACGGGCAAGGTGGTACAGGTCAGAACAGACAATACCACCACTATGTACTACATCAACAAGCAGGGAGGGACAAGGTCCGACCTCCTGTGCACAGAAACAATGAAGATATGGGGTCTGGCCTATTCCTTGCAGGTGTCCCTGGTGGCCATTCGTCTGTCAGGAAAAGACAATGCTGCAGAATCCACCAGAACCGCCATGAGTGGTCCCTCAACAGACAAGTACTGGAAGTGGTGTTTCGGAGATGATGAACCCTAGAGATAGATCTCTTCACCTCAGAAGAGAATCATCATCTGCCCAGGTTCTGCTGCAGACCTCCAGCAAAGGGTACAGTACCACTGGATGCACTGATGCTGGATTGAAACAAGGTTGCACCTTTATGCATCCCCCCCTTCCCATTACTCCTCAGAGTGCTGATAAAACTCATGTCTCAATCAGCAACCATGATTCTGATAGCCCCGGACTAGGCCAGAAAACCGTGGTACTCCCTACTTCTCTCTGTTAGTAGCTCAACCAATCAACCTTCCTCAGACACAACCTCCTGACCTCCTCTCATGGCAGGATTCTGTAGCCGAACCTCAAGTTGCTCAGGCTCAAGGCCTAGCTCTTGAGGACTTGGAGTATGTTAACTTGCAACTCTCTGACAATGTTCTTAAGGTACTTTGGGGCTCCAGGAAGCCTGCCACAAAGAAAACCTATGCTGCAAAATGGAAAAGGTTTTCTAGGTGGTGTGGCATCAATGACTTGGTGCCCAGTCAGTCAGGCCTGGCAGTCCTTTAGGACTATCTTACCCATTTGCACTCTGTGGGCCTACAGCCCTCTACCTTTAAGGTCCACCTGGCATCAGTCTCAGCCTATCTTTTGGTTGGTAAGGGCATTTCCCTAGCAGCCAACCCTATCTTTAAGAAATTCTTCAAAGGGCTGGCACACTTGCATCTCCCTCATAGGGAACCAGTGCCTGCCCTGGGACCTTAATGTCTGCATTGCTGCACTCATGGGACCCCCCTTTGAGCCCTTGTCTACAGCACACCTGAAGTTTGTCACCTGGAAATCCATATTCCTAGTGGCCGTTACCTCAGCTAGGAGGATAAGTGAGCTACAAGCTCTGTGTATAGAACAGGATTACATATCCTTCCACTGGGATAAGGTGGTCCTCAGGACTAATAGGAAGTTCTAGGGATGTGGATATGTTCTATCCACACTATCTGGCCAGAGTCCTTTCCAATTTAAGAAGTGCCAGAAATTCTTCAAGCTGGCTCCTCCCGCCCACCTGGGTGGTACAGTATACCAGGAAATATTTGCTATCCTTTTATTTTTGCTATTTCAGCATTTTCTAAAAAAGCGCAAATTTAAAGGGATAGCGAATATTTCCGATTTTATGCAAACCTCCGTGTTGCGGTGTTGGTGTAGGCGAACACCGATAGGATCAACAATACCAGAAATACCCTAAAGCTGTACATAGTATATCCATCGCCTTTATTTAATTAATTCACAGCAAACTCATTACAATTCTTAACTGAAAATAAAATAAATGAAATGCAAACTGCAAAAAGCAAAGGTGCAAAGACACCATAGATTATGCGGCCAGCAAGCAATACAATAGCTCTCATGCGATATTAATTCTCTGCCGCTGCCACCATTTAGGACCTGCTAGGAGCCCTGCTGCTCAGCTCCACAGATTGGCAGCTCGGATCACTCTTTTGCCCAACTGGGCTCCCACTGGAAGCTGCTGCAGGTTGCAGGACCTCCTCATAGCAGCTGCCACCACTGTTCGAATCCCACCAAGAAAAGCATGAAGTAGGATCCCAGGTGTAAAGCCTCCTGGTAGGCAGCATGGACCACTGCCACTGCCGCTATTTAGGACCTGCTAGGAGCCCCACTGCTCAGTACCACAAATTGGCCACCCGGATCACTCCTTCACCCAGCCGGGCTCCCGCTGGAAGCTGCTGCAGGCGGCGGGACCTCCTCACAGCAGTCGCCGCCGCCACTGTTTGAATCCTACCAAGAAAAGCCTGAAGTAGGATCCCAGGAGTAAAGCCTCTGGGTAAGCAGCACAGAACACTGCCGCTGCCGGCATTTAGGACCTGCTAGAGCCCATGCTCGCTCAACAAATTACGCTGCCAGTTTAATTCCTGCCAGAGTTACAGCTGAATTTTCAAAGACTTTTGGTGCCATTTTCAAATGGGAAAAAATCAAACTGAACCTTGTGCTCTGCTTGGCTTACTCTGCTGATATAAGGCTGCCTGCTCTACACTATGTTGAGCTATTTTTATGTGAGCTCTCAAACTAATTTTGCAGACTGTCTTTAGTTTCGTGCAGTGGAGTCAATGTAATACTGTGTCTCACTGCTGCTGTTCTGCAGTGCAATTTTCCCAACCTCCCAGTCACGTCTTTTTAATACTCAATTGTCCACCCACTCTGTTATCTCCGTTCCCATTGGCTCTCTGAATCATACACTCTTCCTTCCACCCCTGACAGGCAAACCTTGTTCTCCATCTCACTCTTTGACTTATAGCCATCTGTATTTCAACTCCACTGCTAGCTGTGATCTCTCACTTCTGTTCCTTCTGGGTGCTCCTGACTTTCACCCCCTTTACTAGACTGTACAGAGGTCTGTAAGAAATGAAGCTCTCCATATTACTGTATTTTCTTGTGCCCTCATTTGCTTTGCTCCACCTATCCTTATCTCCTGTTCTCCTAGCCCCCTTGGCTATCCCACATTACATGCCCCATGACTACCAATACTATAACCTTCTCCTGTTGTCCCCACTCCATTGTGACCCTACTCCACTTATATTACATAGGCCCTGGGTCCAGATGGTTGCCTGTGCCCTAAAATATGGCCCCTTGAATATGCGTACCTCGTGCCCTTTCCTGCGACATAAACTCCGGTATCTCCTCCTACTGGCCGTATTGCGCTTTTGAGATGTTCATTCTAACCCAAGACCGACCAACAACATACGTAGTCCCCTTTCAAATGCTAAGTGGTCTTACAGTGGTGCACCACAACATCAGAAGCCTGCTACACAATTTTGCTGAATTACAATCCTGGGCCTCCCTCTACAAACCTGATATCATCCATCTTACCGAAACATGGCTTAAACCTTCCATCCAGGACTCTTGTTGCTTGCTTCCTTCCTACAACCTTTTGAGATTTGACAGGCCTGCTCCCAAAAGAGGTGGAGGTGGAGCTATCTATTTTAAAGATCACCTTCATCTCTCCATGATCTGCTCATCCCCCCTAGTCCACAGTGAAGCACTACACGTTCTTCTTACCTTTGGCTCCAAAAACTTCATATTGTTTGTGCTTACAACCCCCCCTTCTAGTGGCTTAAAAGGTCTTGATGAGCTGCTTGGTCAAACCTCTCTTCTCTCTGGGAGAAAAGAGGTTCTCATACTTGGTGATCTCAGTCTAAACTGGCTGGGCAGCTCCCAACCCGCACTACTATCCAAGATCCAAAGTTTCAACTTTCACCAGGTAATTAGCCACCCCACTACAACTGCACAGCATTCTAACTCCAGTACTCTGCTGGACTGGATAATGACCAGCCACCCTGAAAATATGATCTCCTCTGGCATACTGGCAGATGCCATCACAGACCATTCCCCCAACTTTTGTATATGGGGTAAGACTAGGGCCCCCCCCCGAAGCCTCGGTTTATCACTTTCCGAAACTATGTGCACCTCGACTCAGTCCTCCTTACTGGACATTGCCATAATTGACTGGACCCCTCTTTTTGAATCTGATGACCCTCAGACTACTCTAAGTATATTCCTGGCTCTCCTTTTGGCGATTCAGGACATACACTGCCCTCTTGTTACCCGTTGTGTGGAAAAACAAGCATACCCGCAGACTTAAGTCCGAACTTCTCTCAAAACTACGACTGCATGACAAATGTTGGCTCCACTACAAAAAGACTGGGCTACCAGCTGACCTTAATTCCTATAGGGCACTCCGAAATTCCTGCAGAAATTATATCAAAAGGGCAAAGAGTACCTACTGTAAGGATCTTTTAACTAAATCATATGATGACTCCAAAAAATTCTGGTCCCACATTAAGTGCTTCCTAGGTTCAAATTTGGCCCCCAACCCAGCTGACATGTCTCTCAGTGGTGTCCACTGCAATAATCCCTCTACTATCGCAAACTTTTTCAATGCTCAGTTTTCAAACATTACCAATTATACCTCATCCTTCCCAGCTACACCGAACTCAGATATTCAACCCAATGCCTATGGGCCTAAATTTCATTTAAAGTCTGTCACCTGCCGGGATGTACATAGACTGCTCAACAGCATCTCCGACCTCACTGTAGCTGGATCTGACAATACAGAACCTAAGCTCCTAAAACTTGCTGCCCATTTGCAGCACCTCTTGCCAGGATCTCTACCGCCTCCCTGTGTCACAGCTATGTTCCTGACCTCTGGAAGACTGCCAGGATTACCCCATCTTCAAAAAGGGTGACTGCAAAAAACCCTCCAATTATAGACCTATTGCCATATTACCTGTCCTCAGTAAAATCCTTGAGATGCTCATAGCCACCCAAACGTTAGACTTTCTTCAGAAACATGACCTTCTTATGACCACGCAGCATGGTTTTCACAAGGGTCACAGCACCATCACTGCAATACTCAGACTTATATCTGATACCCTATCGGCCATGGACTCTGGTCTCCTAACGAGGGCAATTTTTATAGACATGACTAAAGCTTTTGACCTGGTCAACCATCCTATCCTTCTAGCTGCTCTCAGATCCCTAGGCTTCTAACCAAATGTCACTGCATGTTTTGGCAGCTACCTATCGGATCGCACCCAACAAGTTCAATTCAACTCCACATTGTCTGATTATGCTAACATAAACATTGGATTGCCACAAGGTTCTATTCTCGGTCCCCTGCTCTTCTCCATTTATATAAATATTACCTTTAACATTCTCCAGACTGCCATCCTGTTGTATGACGGTTATATTGTTCTCTACGCTAGTGCGAAAAATATTACTGAAATAGACCAACGACTTTCCCTAGACTTTCAATGGATTCAGCAGTGGCTATTCAGCCATAAACTTGTCTTGAATGTATCTAAGACTCAAGCCATGCTATTTGGTTCTAATGCCAAACTCAAATTCTCTCCGACCACTTTCAATGTTACTACCATAAATGGGTCCTCTGTTTGGAGTGGTACCCTCATTTAAATATCTTGGTCTCCCACTCGATCCAATTCTTACTTTTGATCTCCATATTCAACAAACCCACAACCTGGCAAACATAAAATTTGGTATGGCCTACCATTCCAGCCATATGCTCACACCCTCGGTGAGGCTTGCCATAGCTCATGGCATACTTTTTCTGTCACTCACCTATGGGGTTGCAGTGTATGCCTCAGTGGGTAAAACTAGTCTTTGAAAGTGGGATGTCACTTACAATAATATCTGTAGATATGCATCCTCCTCACATCGGATGAAACTCCACTGCCTCCTATACGCTGAATTAGGGTGGCTTTCTCCGGATGCCTCCAGAAACTTTGCGTATGGCTCAATCATAGATAATATCATCTGTAAGCAAACACCGAAGCCCTCGGCGGAACTATTTCTCATCCAAACATCCAGATATGGTATACACTCGACTGCAAAGGCCCCCGTACTCATACCTCGACACCACTCCTCCAAAGGTGCTAGCGCCTTCTCCTGTTATGCCCCCCATCACTGGAATTCCCTCCCTCTAGCTATACGGCTAGCACCATCCCATGCATCTTTCAAGAAACTGCTATGTGATTCCTGCTCCAGCTTCAAACTCCCTAGCCTATTTTCTTCTGATCTATGCACCCCCTCACCTCAACAGCTAAGCACTGTACTTTCCTCTAGTCACCTTCTTGCCCTTCTTTTATTATATCTAGCCCTCATTCCCTTACCTTGCCTTATTTTCCTACCCTATCCTCTCCCCCCCTTTTTTATTGCATCCCCACCCCATTCAATTCCTGACTCTCCTATATCCATCCAATACGGCTATTATAATGATATTTGTTCTTCTAATATCTCACCCCACTTTCGCTTCCTGAATTGCTGCCAAATGGCTTTATTTATTGTATTTGCTCTCTTATCAATATATGTTATACATTATTGTTGAATCAATTGTACTTATTGCCTTTCTCCTGCCTACACTGTATTACTATTGTCTAAGCTTTTACTGTTTAGGATTGTTCTGCCTTTGCTAAACAAATTTTTTGTTTCTGTAAACTCCCGGGTCGTGCCTGAAAATAGTCATTGCTATGGCTAGCGCACCTTACCCGGTCAACAAAAACTAAATAAATAAATCTGAAAGACCTAGATGAGGGAAAATGCACTTAAAAAACAGAAAAAATGCTGCACTTAAATCTTAAATTTTAAAACTAACTGACAGCATAGAATGGAATGGATGACAGCACTCACCGATTGGTCCATCCAAGCTTTTTTCATACACTTCTTTAACACCCGATTCTACAAATCCACGGATACAATTATCTCTTTTCTCTTTTAGTTTGTTAAAACTAGACTCCAGCCAGGGGATGCTAGAGAGCCAAGCTCCAGACAGGTTGTGTTTTGTTTCAGCTCCTGCAAAAAACACAGCTTTGGGCCTATTAACGTTAAAAATTTGAAATATTAAGCCTGTTTCAACTACAGATTTCGACCCAGCAGAACCCATACATCAGATCGATACCAAACCCGATGATGGGGCATCCGAAAGGAGCAACAGGAGGACAGAGTTCTAAAGCAGCACCTATTAATCAGTTAACCATGCAGCAACTAGGCCTGAGCCAGGCCGACACATCCACGGACTCCCCGCCTTGGGAAAGGGTCTTAAAAGCAGTTGGGGATCTTGATAAGAAGGTGGAAAATATCCTAGACCATCTCAGTATGCAATATAACAAAATCAAGACTGATGTAACTACTGCTAAGGAGGCTGATGACCGTTCAATGAGAACTCAAGCAATGGTGGCCCAACTTGTGATGGAAAATTCCCACCTTCGGATCCATTTGGAGACCCTAGAGAATTCTACCAGAGCTACCAATATTCGCCTGGTAGGCTTACCTGAAGGCACGGAGGGTCAAAACCTCTTAACTTTCCTGAGACACTGGCTCACAGAGACATTGCATAAAGATGTGGAAGTGGATTTCACTGACATAAAGAAAGCTTATTGGTTGAATTTTCAAACTCATCAGCTGAACCCGGAGACCCCACCCACCATCCTGATCGCAACAGCGGGGGTTGAGGTGAGAGATCAGCTGCTGAACTGGGCTATGTTACACCACCCACTTCATTATGAGGGAACTGACATGAGCTTGTTTCCCGACTGGTCTTTTGTGACCAGAAACCGTAGGAAGCTATTTGACCCCTTAAGGCATCAACTGAGGGCCCTGGGAGTAGTTCACTTGCTCCTTGCCCCGGCAAGACTCCGGATTGCATATGGGGGGAAATCATTTCAATTTACAGACCCTAAAGAAGCAAAGAAAATAATCGATAAAATCGCAGTTGAATTCTGAGCAGCAGCCCTGAATCCCAGGGATGAAGAACTGGACTCGGAGACTGATTCCTAAAATTAAGGTGACATTTCGGGGTCTGACTACTCATAGCAATGGCTGTTATTGGAAAACCATGACCCAGCAGTCATATTATTGACTGTTACCAGTTAATATATTGATAATCCATTAAAATATAATTCTTGAATTTATTAACTGGGGTTAGTACATTAAGGAACGGGTATGTTTCTACAGTAAAGAGCTTGCTGAGAGATAATTTTATTTGCCAATATGGCACTGTTGAAAAATGCTGTATGTCCAGAAGCGGGAAATATCTCAAGTATTAGTGTATTAGAAGGGATCTAGCTCACAGTCTAAGTCTGTGGTTTATTTTCATTTTTTTAATGTTTGGTGGGTATGAGTTGTGGGAGATTTAAGGGGGAATGATTGCAAAACATGTATTCTTTCCTTAATATAAGACTAAATAAGTGGAATCAATGACTTGAGTAGTGTCATGTCAAGTTTGTGTTGGATATTATCTGCGTAGTTTTATTCCACTCGTCATAACTTGGTGAGCATATCCGAAATACTACTACAAAGTGTGATAAATATGTCGATTTCCCCCAAATGTGGTAACAAATGTATTAGATTGTTAAATCTGGGTGCTAACATGATGCTGTTTTGTCAATATTTGGAATATATTACTGTATGTATTCAGTATCTACAAAAGAAAGGTTAATAAAAATAAAGTTAAAAAAAAAAAAAAATAGATTCCAGCCAGCATGCATGCTTCTGTTTGACAACTGACATCTTGAGATTGACTCGTACATTTGCTGGTCCTTCAGAAATCTGTGCAGAGATTAGGCCAGCATACCAGTCTGTAAAACAACGCTTTAGCTCATCCTTAAACAGTTTATTCAGCATTAGGTCCAGCGGTTGGAATAAGTCTGTACAGGACGCAGGCACAAAAACAGGGATGTACCCTGCCTCTTCCAGTTGCTGAATTACTGATGCCGTAGTGCGGGCCCTGAACAAATCCATAATCAGAAGACCCTTTTACTTGCATGGCAGCCCAAAAGACAGCTTTGTTTTCTCCAGATGGGGGGTGAGTACTGATTCTATGTATCCTATAGTGGTAATCTCATTTTCCCAGTGGTCCGGTGAGTGAGTGATAGACCAGTCCTAGGGGAATTTATAAATTTAGTGGCAAGCAGGGGTTTTGCCACAGTAAATGACTTGAGGCTGCAGCAGATCTCCTGAAAGGGTGAATGCAAGGACAACCGACACATCGTTTATCACCGAGGCCAGTTAGAGCCACTTGTCGTGACCCAGTCTCAGCCATGGTACATTGTGATACTGGGACGAGATTGACCCCAGTCTCATCCAAATTTACAACTAACTCAGGAGGGATCACTTCCTGTGCTGTGGACCTGGCAATTCTAGCAAGGAAACCTTGTTTCAATTTGACAAAGTCCAGTGGTGATTATGCCTTGGTGCCCTTCCTTTTGCTAAACCCAATATGGTTAAGAAATCCCCAAGCCCATTTTGTGGTTATGTATACACTACCACCATTCTCTGTTAGTATCTGGGGACAGTTTGACTTGACTATGCCAATTGTTAAGGTATGCACCACCCGTGCATTAATTACTGCACCCTCAGCCCTCAGGCTTCTAATAATACTTTTAAATTTTTCCTCCACATCCTCTATTAATAAAGTTAGCCTGCCCCTAGGTTTTGTTGGCAGTGAGGGTTGGAGGTTACTCATATTTTGGGTCTGCATTAATCGTTTCCTGTGGTCAGTTTTAAAATTGTGCACAGTAGATTCATTTATGGTGCTGTGATACTTCGCATGATAGTAACGCACAGCGGACATTACACCATTCTCGCCTGCATATCTACCAATTTCAAATCGGACTTCACCTGAATAAGTGGTGTAGGTAGATGGACAGCGTTTTTTTTTGCGGTGGTGGATTACATGCTTTTAGTTTGGCAACAATGCTATTTGCCGTATCACTGTCTAATTCAGACCGCGTTAGCTGCTCGCTCGAAACATTCCCTACATCAACAGGATATTCTCATTTTGCAGCTCTGTTTGAGTTAATCCACTGAAGAATTTACATTCTGTAAGCATGCTGTAAGCTGTAAGTGTGCTGTCTGAACTGCAGAGTGGAACTAGGAAATGCCAAAACTGCTTGATTAAGGTAGGGCAGTAATATACTGGTACTGTAGTCATGACAGCCAACTGATTGCTGTTATTGACAGCGCTGACACCAGCAGATTACTGTTCTAGCAGGTCACTGTAGCAATGACAGTCGACTGATTGCTGTAATTGACAGTGATTTACGGAAGTGCTACCAGCAGGTACAATTAACTGTGCTTCAGTTTGATTCTTAATGTTTTCCACTCCTTTCAAATTTAGCGCACATTGCAAAATGCGAACATCAGTGGGCGTGAATAAGTTTCTGTGTCTCAGAGTGCTAATATTAGCAGATGTGAATATATTCTGTTATACAGTATATCCTTCAGCTTTCCCTTATGATGCCAGATCTTCCTTTCCGCTGGAAGAAGCAGGTTCCCTCCTTTGTGATCCCGCATTGTAGGCCCTAGCGCTTTCTAAATATTTTCAAAACCCGTTAGTTTTGCATCTTTGAGTTCAATTTTCTCAGCAACTGCAATGGATACAAGTCCGTACCCAGATTCTGCCTGTGCCCGTGCAGGCAGAAGATGTCCTGTACCGACCCCCATGCCACGTGCATATACTGCCTGGACCTCGAGCATGATATCCAGGTCTGCGATTTCTGTCAGTCGTCCAGGACCGTCTCGCCCACCTTCAGTTGGGTCGCCTAGAGAAATGTTACCCACCAATCGAATCTAAGGACACCCGATGGGTGGTCTCCGTGGCTGCGGGATCTGCAGAACAGCTAGAACAGCTCGTGGCCTTTGAGGAGGAGGCAGCTCAGGCCACCGCTCAATCCTCTCTGGCTTCTGCCTTCATGCCGCTCCATTTGGGTTCCACTTTTATGGGCTCCTTCAAGGAGCTATGCTAGTCCCCACTGACGAAAGGGCTGGGATCTTCTGAAAAACACAGCTCTAGATCTCGAAAGGAGAAAGAGTCAAAAAAGAAGACTCATCATCATCGTTCGTGGGACCAGGAGCACTCTTAGTCGAGAGCTTTGGATTCTTAGGACTCTCCGGTTTTGACTACAGTCGAAACCGTGGCCTTGGCTGCTGGCTTCATGGAGATCTCGTCGGACCACCCAGCCAGTGATGTGGCAGAGATTTTTCTTGAACCCATCAACCAGTTGTCGTCTGAAGAGGATGACAATTCTCTCTGCAGGACTCTGGTCCTGATTGTGACCGTGGAAGGGTCTGATGAACCCACTGACCAGAACCCTTCGGTCACTGACCCAGACCAGGAGGAGCCCCGGCAGTCACTGGCCCCCTCCAAGATCCCCCGCCAGTCCCCCCAGTGTCTGAGGTCGAGGTCTTGGTCATCATCCAGTGGGTCAAGCAGTTCCTGCCATCATCGGCGGTCCCACTCTCAGCGCCACGGGAAGTGGCACTGCCACTACTCATCTTTGTCTGCAAGTGAGGAGAGGCTCCAACGCAAGTTGTGCCAGCACTATGAAGATCTTATGTGGCAACAGTTGGTGTTAGCTGGTACTAAACCCACTCCAGTTTCCATGCCGGCCATCACTTGGCTGTCACCCAAAAGGCTGACTCAGACTTCCCCTGTGGAGTCGATCGAGACCATTCCTCCCCCTGTGGAGCTGGTCAAAACCGATTTTCTTTGAGGCAGTCTCTTGCAGCAGGTCATAACACATGGGAATTCAGCCGCAGGTGTCATTTCCTCTGGATGATTTCTTAGCAGTCAACCCTGGAACCTCCCCCTAACACTACCACGTGGTGTCTGCCTGGCCGATATAAAAGGGGGAGGTCCCAGCTACTCCTCAGTTCTTTTTAGCCGTTACCTGCATGCAACAAGTCCACCTTCAGAGCTCTGCTTACCAGTCATTGACCAGAAAAAATCTGTTTGGGTCATTGGCCCTGTACACGGCAGATTGTGCCTCTGAAAATGGTTCAACATAGATCCTTCATTGGGGTCTCATTGCTCTGAAAAAGACTACCAAAAAAGGTAAGTATCTGAGAGGTAGCCGCTGTTATGTCATCTTCTACACCATCGACAACTGCTGGCTCCTCTCTTTCCACCATCAATGGCGGGTTCAGGAGTACCTGAAATGGTGGCAGTTGTTATGTTGTCTTCTGCAGCATTGACAGCTGCTGGCTCCTCTCTTACTTCCATCGATGGTATGTTCAGGGGTCCCTGAGATGGTAGCCGCTGTTCTGTCATCTTCTTTACCGTTGACGACTGCTGACTCCTCCCTTGCCTCCATCGACAGTTCCTCTGTCAGTGGAGAGTTTGGTGTAGAAATTACATCTTCCAAGAGCTGCCTACACCTTAAGTGCTGTCTAGCCATTGTCTGTCGATGATGACTTTAGGCCTGTCAATGATTCTAGCATCATCGACCTTGCCTTATGTCCCATTGATTTATCATGTCATCGACGACTATTCCTGGCACTCAGTCGATGATTCTGCCATTGACAGCAGGGGCTTCAGGCCCGTTGATGATCCCATCATTGACAACCGGCCTTGCCTCACAGGGCTTAATGCTGGCACCCTCATTGACAATCCTGGGGTGCTATATACACCCCTCATAGACAGCTATGCATTTAGTTCCACTGCCTTCTCCTATTCCATCAGTTGTTCCAATACACTGTCCAGTCTGCCACAGCTACTTTCACTGGACAGATGGTCATGATTGCTGTCCAGGCTCTGGTAAATACCATCCTGGACCTGTCTCAGACTGCGTGCCCACCCTCCAGGGAGGGGTTGGCTCCAGTCTCTGCTCCCTTTAGGCCTCCTTCAGCCCAGGGGATGGCCAGCTCTTCCTCTGTCTTCCTGGGCCTGTACACCGAGGATGTGGACATGGAGGACCCTTTCCTGCAGGACTGGGATCTGGCTGACCTTGAGGACGTGGATGGCATGGACCATGGAGAATTCCCTCTGTCATCCTCTGTTCAAGGGGAACCTACCCATGACCTCCCTTGTTCTCTGCCAGATGACCCAAGATTTTCGGAAATTATGATCCACCTCCAGAAGACATTTGGATTCCAGGGCACTGAGCACAATGCTTCGAGGTAGACATTGGTTTAGTACTGTACCTGGGTGTGCCGGAATGCCCCATTCTGGTTGTCTCCCCCCCTTCCCCACCAGTGGACGCCTTTGAAGAGGCTATCATGTCTGCATGGAAGCAGTCTTTCATGATTCTCTCTGATTCGCGTAAAGCTGAAAGGATTTATCAGGCTCTGGTACATTACCCCTATTTCATGTCTCCACCTCAGGCAGACTCTGTGGTGATCAATGCTGCACATGATAGGTCCTCTAGGCCTCAACACATGAGTGCTCAGCCCCTGGATACGGAATTCATGAAATTGGATGTCATAGGGAAATGGGTCTTTTCCTCTGCCGCCTTGTCTGCGTATACTTAATTACATGGGACACCTCCTGAAATATCAGGAGGAAATCCTAAAGGCCTCCTAGGTGACATTCCAGTCCCTCCTGGCAGGTTCTGTCCAGGAGGAGCTGACGGTGAAAATGTCTATTGCAGGAGCAGTATGCCGACACCTGCTGAGGGCCACTTATGATGCTGTTGATACTATGGCTCATACGTTCTCTGCAGGAGTCTGTCTCAGACAACACACCTGGCTCAAGGTGTCAGGATTTATACAGGATGTACAGCAATCTATCCTGAATGCTCCCTCTATAGGAGTTCAGCTGTTCGGTCCACAGACACAAGACATCTTAACAGATTTACAGGCCTCTGGTCCTACCCTTCAATCGGTGTGGACCCTTTACCATCCAAAAGCCAAAACAGTCTTCAAAGGCTCCTTGAGGGGCCACCCTTACAGGGGCTGGCCCTCAGCTCAAAGCCAACCTGCCAATAAGAGAAAAACCTCAATTACAATTGCTGGGTCCTAGAAACTGGAGACTCTACCCACGGACGTCAGGGGCAGGTTTCCCTGCACCTACTGGGGTGGCAAGCAGTCTCCCCTTACCAGTGGCTCCTGCAACTGATCAAGACAGTACACACACTGGAGTTCACTGAGGTACCTCTTCCTTTGCCACCCAGAGTATCTCACTACTCCCATACCAGGCACTGGTCCTATGGACTGAGATCAATGTCTTTCTTTCAAAACTGGCCATTGAACCAGTTCCTCTTCCTCAGAAGGGTGCAGAATTTTACTCCCACTTTTTCCTGGTTCTTAAATGGGTTGGGGATGTGCACCCCATTCTGGATCTGAGGTGTCTCAACCTCTACATCACTTACCAAAAGTTCCGCATGGTGTCTCTTCTGACACTTCTCCCTTTGCTGAACACTGGGGATTGGCTGTGTTCTCTGGATAAGAAGAATGCATACCTCCATATCATGATGTACCCGGCTCACAGACAGTTTCTCCGTTTTATGTTCCAGGGTCATTATTACCAATTCAGGGCCCCCCTTTCAGACTTGCCTCAGCCCCGAGGGTTTTTACAAAATGCCTAGCAGTGATCACAGTTGGCCCTCTGCAGGGAAGGCCTCTGTCTTTTTCTACCTGGATGACTGGCTCCTGAAAGCATCCTCCAGCTACCAGCTGTCTCTCATGCTTTCTCAAATCCTACAGTTGTTTGCCCAAATGGGAATTGTGGTAAACTATCCGAAGTCCAAGATGGACCCTACACAATGCCTCCAATATATCGGACCCTTGCTAGACACCTCTGTGGGGAAGGCATATTTGCCCATAGCTTGGGCGGACACCCTGATTGCTTTGGCATGCAGATTAGAGTCTAGCAGATTAGTCTCCGCATGAGACTACCTTCACCTCCTGGGACATGTGGCGGCCACAATACCGATGGTCCCCAATGCCAGGTTAAATATGAGGGTCTTTCAGTGGTCCCTCAGAGTCCAATAGGACCAGAAACAAGACAATTTTAATGCCCCATTCCTGATGTCTTCCCCAGCTCTTCGAGCTCTATAATAGTGGAAGATCAGAGGCGATCTAATGCAAGGCATGCCGTTCTGATCTCCTGTCCCATGTCTCATTCTGACTATGGATGTCTCCTTGACGAGGTGGGGTGCTCATCTACTACACGTCAGATCACAAGGATCATGGATGTCAGTGGAGGCCCACCTCCACATCAGTGTCTTGGAGCTGAGGGCAGTTCATTGCGCCTTACAGTCCATTGAGACTCTCTTCCCCCCAGGTTGCCTGCAAGTGCAAGTGGACAATTCTACGGTAGTTCACTATCTAAACAAACAGGGTGGCACCCATTCATACCCTCTCTGCAGAGAATCAATGAGGGTGTGGTATTGGGCGATCCAGAGAAATATTCTGGCAGTACACATTCCAGGGGTGTCCAACACCCTGGCAGATACCCTGAGCAGATCCACTCCTCAGGCCCACGAGTGGGAATTCTTATCCGACATCCTAAAGAATGTCTGCCACTTGTGGGGCCAACCAGAGTTGGACCTATTTGCCTCTCCGCTAAACTGCCACTTTACTGCTGTCTCGTACGAGGTCCTGGAACTATGTGGCAGGATGCATTATCTCTTTCCTGGACAGGAAGATTTCCTTACGCCTTCCTGCCCTTTCCACTCGTTCAGAGAGTACTGGTCAAACTGGGCCAGGACAGGGCGTCTATGATTCTCATACCACCATTCTGGCCAAGACAGATTTGGTTCTCTACTTCTGCAACTCTTGGAACCAGAGACAGTGTCTTTACCAATTTGCCAGGCTTTACTGTCCTAGGCACAAGGCTCCCTGTTACACCTGGACCTTCACTCCCTTCACTTGCATGCCTGGCTCCTGAGGACATAGTCCTCTCGTGCTTCCAGGTGTCCCCAAAAGTGGCAGAAGTTCTTAAGGAAGCTAGGAAGCTGTCTACTCGGTCATCCTATTCCATGAAGTGGAAACACTTCTCTATCTGGACATCTACACTAGGACTTAAATCCTTATGAGTGTTCCCCACAGCGCATCTTATATTATTTACTCTCCTTGTCAGAGGGTGAACTGAAATATTCTTCTGTGAAAGTCCACCTTTTAGCCATTGCTGCATTTCATTTACCTGTGGACAACATACCTTTATCCCAGTTACCTTTGATTCAAACCTTTTTAAAAGGTATTCTGTATCTGCATCCCCATTTCTGGGATCCAGTACCTGTCTGGGATTTGAATTTTGTACTTGAAAAATTGACTACGAGTCCTTTTCAGCCTGCTGAATCCAGCGACCTCCGTTCTTAGAAAATATGTTTTTAGTTGCGATTACATCTGGCAGACATGTCTCGGAGTTGCACACACTAATGTGCAAACTTCGAACAACTGGATGTCTTTACTCACGAACCAAGTGCTTTTACCTAATGTTGTTTCTGAATTTACTTTAAATCAGACCATTCAATTACCAGTGTATTTTGTGGAGCCTCAGAATCCAGGGGAAGCCCTGCTTCCTACTCTTGATATGCATAGAACGTTGAACATTTACCTTCTCCGCACTTCACAGTTGCATAAAACTGAGCAATTTTTTGTTTCTTTTGGCCCTGGAAACCAGGGCATTAGAGTTTTAAAGCAGTGCTTGTCCACCTGATTGGCCCACTGCTTTACCATTATTTATGCTAAATACGAAAAACCCCTCACAAGAGTTGTAACAACATTCTACCAAAGGCATGGCTGCCTCTCCGGTGTGTTTCCCGGGTGTTTCTGCCTTGAATATTTGCAAAGCTACCACTTGGTCTGCTACACATGCCTTCACCAAGCACTACAGTCTAGACTTGGCTTCTAAGAAGCTGACCAATTTTGAATGGGCTGTCCTACACGGCCTCCTGTCTTGTGTCCTGATGGTTCGCTTCCTCCTCTTACTTGGCAATATAACTGCTTGGGAATCTTCCCATGTGTAATGATCTGATGCAAGAGATTGCCTCAAAGATAGTACAGTTGCGTAAGAACTTATTGTAATGGTAGATCTTCAAAAGTATCTCTTGCAGCAGGTCATGCAGCCCCTCCCTCCTTCCCCCTTGCTGTTACTTCAGAAGGGTTCCTTGCTCCTGTCTTTCAAGACTCCACGAGCAGCTGCTTTAATTTCCCTCCTTGGTTCCCATTGGAGGCCTTGGAAAAGGTTTTGCATTCGATCGCCAAGATGGAAAAGAACTGAGGAGTAGCTGGGACCTCCCCCTTTTATATCTGCCAGGCAGACACCATGTGGTAGTGGTGGGGGAGGACCCAGAGTCAACTGCTGAGAAGTCATCTGGAGGAAATGACGCTAGTGGCTGAATTCCCATGTGTATGACCTGTTGCAAGAGATACTGTTGAAGATCTACTGTTACGGTAAGTTCTTATGCAACCGTACTTTCTGGTTTGGCCAAAGCCAGTCTCTCTGCCAGTATTGGTGGAGCCGCCACCCAAGCAGTCATCAACCGGTGCTCCATCCAAGGAGTCTCGGCTGGCCAGGGGACTTCCCCATCGGCTGTTGGCATCATCACCCCTGACTGTCCACGGAGGGTTGAAACTAACTTGGGTGGTCAGCCACTTTATGCACACTCCTCAGAGTCTGAAGGTTCCTCCCTGCACTCCCATCCAGTCGATGAGTCCATGGGGGGCCTATCAACAGAGGAAGGGCCCTCCTCCTTTATGGGTATCCTCTGCCTCATCTCTGAGTCCACGTGGATGAAAATGGACCCCATTCAGAAGTAGGCTTGCTATCCCCTTACAGTTATTCTGGACAAAGAGGAATCTCCGGAGGCTTTCCCAGTGGCCGAGGCTATTGTCGGCTCAGCCCTGGAGCTGTGGCAGTGCCCCATGTCCTGCCCTGCACCCTCTGCCTGGATGGCCTACAAGTATGCGGTGCCCACCAGCACCCTGTCTGGTTTTATGGAGCACCCCTCAGCTGAGGGGTTGGTGGCCGCTCCATGTTCTGGTGCTTGGGCAATGCCGGGGACGTCTACAAACTGCCGGAAAAAGACTCCAAGAAATTGGACCATGCAGCTAAAAAGTCTATGCTGCCTCTTTGCTTGGTCTCCAGCAGGTGAGCTTGGCCATCCTGATGGTACACTTCTCCCATGCCCTCTTGGGCTCCTTAGATGAGGTGATTCCTCACCTGCCTGTGGACCTCCAGACCATGAGCAAACAGGTCTGTGATCAGGGTTGGGCTGTGGCTAAGCAACAGCTTCAGACAGCTCTGGATCTGGGATATTCCTATGCCCGCTTGGTGGTGGCCACAGTAGCCATGCACCATAGGCTTGGTTGAGGATTTTGATCTTCACGACAGACACTAAGCACAGGCTAGCAGATGTTCCTTTCTTGGGCACTGACCTGTTTGGGCCTGGTGTGGAGGGTCGCCTCCAGTGCATTGAAAAATCCACACCACCTTGGACTCTAACATCTGCCCAGAAGGAACACAAGGATTCCAAGCAACAGAAGCAGAAGCCCTTTTGGTCCTCCACTCCTGTGGCAAAACCAGTCCAGCATCAGGCTGGCCAGCGGGCTCAGACCTGGGAATCCTGGCCCAAGTCAGTGGCCTTGGTGGCCCAAACGCCCGGAGGGAAGGGACCAGGTGGAGCCTCAGCTGGGCCCTCCTCCTCCAAGCCTGCTCAGTGACTGGATGAGGGGCACCTTCCCAGTACCCGCCACGCCTCCCCTGGGTCCTTCTGTGGGGGTCTGGCTCCACTACTTCGCTTCCGCCTGATCCGCTGTCACCACGGACAGATGGGTTCTTGCTGTGGTGGGTCAGGGTCTGCCTCTGGAATTCAAGCAGCACCCTCCAAGCTGAACCCACACCCCATGGGAGGACTTGGTATCTGCAGACAACCAGTCATCTGTCCGAGATGACATAGCCCAGTTCCTCCGCAAGGAGGTCATAGTTCCAGATGCAGATCCTTTGAAACACCCAGGGTTTGTCTCCAGATATTTCCTGTTGCCAAAGTGGATGGGGGAGCTGATGCCCCATTCTAGATCTGCACGACCTGAACCAGTTCCTCAAGTTGCACACCTTCAGGGTGGTCACTCTGTCTCAGATAATATCATCCCTGGAGCAAGGTGTGGTTTTGCTCCCTGGATCTTTGGGATGTGTTCTTCCACAAAAACCCAATCCATCCATCCCATCGAAGGTTCCTCCACTTTTGGGCAGAAGGGACCCTCTATGAGTTCCAGGCCATGCCCTTCGGCCTGTCCTCAGCCCCCAGGGTCTTCACCAGATGCATTGCAGTGGTGGCAGATTACCTGAGGCATCTAGGCATCTGGGTGTACCCCTGCCTGGATGACTGGCTGATCATGGGTCCCTCCAGGCTGGAGGTGGAGCAGTCCAGGGATCTGGCCTTCCAGACCTGCACCTCCCTTGGCCTCCTGGTAAATGAAGCCAAGTCGGAACTTGTACCCTCGCAGGTGATCACCTTCATCGAGCAGAGCTTGGCTCCTGGCAGACAAGGCAGAGGATCTTTCCTCCTTTGCCTGATCATTTCTGGTTGGGCAATTGTGCCCTGCCTGGGACTTCCTGCACCTGCTGGGTTACATGGCAGCCTGCACCAGCGTGGTCCATTGGGCCCACTGGAGAATGCACTCCCTACAGTGGGAGCTGGCCAGCCAGCGGTCTCAGCACAAGGGTCACTTTGACCAGCTGATCCCTGAGGATGTGGGACGCACTCCAGTGATGGCTGGTCCCAGAACATCTGCAGAAAGGGATCCCATTCATCTGCCCTGAGACAACAGTCACCCTGATGACTAATGCCTCCCTCATGGGCCGGGGAGCCCTTCTGGGGGTACACAGAGTCCATGGGCTCTGGACCCCCAAGGAGTCCCGATGTCACATCAACCTGCTGCAGTGCCAAGCAGTTCAGCTGGTGCTGACTGTCTTCACTCTGCACATTCATGGTCAGGTGGTCCAAGTCCAGACAGACACCACCATCTACATGTACTACCTCAGCAAACAGGGTGGGACATACTCCCTGCCACTGTGCAAGGAAACTCTCCACATATGGACCCTCGTGCACAGCCTGGAGGTGAATCTCCTAGCCATCCATGTGGCAGGAGCCTCCAATCAACTGGCAAATGCCCTCAGCCTGGAGGGTGAGGCATTGTATGAGAGGTCTCTCCACCCAGCAGTGGTGTACACAGCCTGTTCTCCCAGTGGGGCACCCCTCAGGCAGACCTGTTTGCAAGCTGAGGCTGTTTTGTGCCACCCCCCCAGCAGGGAATGCTGCAGGAGGATGCCTTCTCGAGGCCTTGGAGCCCAGGCCTCTTTGAAGCCTTCCCTCCCATTCCCTTGATTCACAAAGTGCTGCTCGAGGTCAGGAGGGACAAAGCATGAGTGATCCTGGTGGCTCCAGACTGGCCACACCAATTTTGGTACTCTGATCTACTCAGCTCAGCAACAGGCTCCTGAGGCATCTTCCCCTACGCCCGAACCTGCTGTCCATCAATCAGGGGAAGGTACTCCACCCAGACCTTCAATCCCTGCACCTGACAGCCTGGTTCCTGAATGGCTAGAGTTTTAGGCTTTGGGTCTCTCTGAAGATGTCCTCACTGTAGGAATCTACCAAAAAATGCTACGCCTTCAAATGGAAGAGATTCTCCATTTGGTGTCAGGGCAAGGGGTTGGACCCTTTGGCCTGTCCAGTGGCTAGCATTTTAGACTGCCTGTGGTCCCTCTCCAAAGGGGGCCTGCTGTCGATGACCATTAAGGTGCACCCGGCAGCCATCTCTGCTTACAGAGTGTGGGCTGGTCAGCAGTTGGTGGCACAGGAGAAGGTAGTCTGGTGCTTTTTCAAAGGCTTAGATCACGTTTCTCCTCCAGTGCGTGAACCACCACCACTGTGGAACTTGTTGCTGGATTAGGCAAAGCTCCTTGGCAAGCCAGTCGAACCAATGCACAGGTAGGAGATATCTCACCTGTCATGGAAGACTGCTTTCTTGGTGGCTATCACATCAGCCAGAAGGATTGGGGAGCTCCAGGCACTTTCAGTGGAGTCTTCTTACTTGGTCTTCCACAGGGACAAGGTTGTCCCGTGCCCCAACCTGAAGTTCCTCCCAAAGGTTGTGTTGGAGTTTCACCTTAATCAGGTGATGACTCTTCCAGTGTTCTTCCTGAATCACACCTTGGAGGCCAAACACAGGCTCCATACTCTGGACTGGAGGCGAGTGCTCACTTACTACAAAGAGCGTATGGCTGGAGTTTGGCGAGAGGATCACCAGCTGTTTGTCACCTATGCTGAAGCTGCATCTGGCAGACCTGTGGCCAAGCAGACAATTGGCAGGTGGATCACTTCCTGCATTGATCTTTGCTATAGGTTGGCAGTGGGGAGCCTTACGGAGGGCTAAGTGCTCATTGCACCCATCATACTGCTGCATCGGTGGCTGCTTCTAGGCTGCTACCTGGAAGACAGCACACACCTTAATTTCTCATTACTCCATTGACCTAAAGTCAAGCCGGGATGCTGGTTTTGGGGCCTCAGTTCTCCAATCTCTGTTCCCTAAATAGGGGGTGTGCGCCTTGCCTCCCTCCTCCCAAACTGCTAGGAGTCTGCCAGATAGTCTGGATAGAACAACATATCCACGTCCCTAGAAACACAGGTTACTCACCTGTAATGGTAGATCTTCCATGGAGTGGTCTCTTGTAGTAGGTAATACTTTTGGGTTACCAGCAGAGGTCGCTGTGGTGCACGGCAGCTCTTCTAGAAGTTTTTTTTACCAGGTACCGCCAACACATGACATCAGCTTCCTGTTTCCTATATAAGTGTGGGCGGTCCCTGATATCCTCCATTCATTTTCCCACCATCTTCAGCTCGCATGCAGCAGCTAGTGCAACTTCTGTGTAGCAGTCATCGATGAGAATTTGGACTACTAAATGAATGTCTAAAGATTCTTCAAGCAAACGAGCATTATTTCATTCCTGCTGTTGTGGTAGGAAGATATACCACTTTGACAATCATAAATTTTGTGTAAGGTGTCTGGGACCCCACACGACACCAATTCCTGCAATTTATGTCAGGAATTTAATCAGGCAACTCGTCAACGATGATTGCTTGAAATTCAACATCTACTGATGGATCAGAAAATGTCTCTCTTGGAGAACCAGGGGGCTCGTACCAAGGGCTCCCCATCCACTGGTTCTCATTCCAGGCAGAAAAAGGAGAAGGAGAAACCCTCCTAACACTCCCTTCCTCGTCGCTTGTCGATGGCCATCATTTCAGGTGTCCCTCCATCGAGAGTGCGTGCTCTAAACACTTCTTCGTCAATGGGGACTTGTACTCTCTCATCGATGGCATTTTCCAGTGCTTTAAATGTAGTTCAAAATAAAATAATAATACTTTATTTATTGTGTGCCTTTCAGGCATCAAGGCGCAGTACAATAAGACAATAAAAAACAACAGAATCAACATCATAAAACCAATACAGATCAACAGGCAATATAGCCATAAGCTTTTTCCCAAAGGAAAGATTTCAAGGCTTGTTTAAAACTCCCCACTGTCGTGCACTCCCTAATCTGATGGGGTGGAGAATTCTAAGGGAAAGGGGCCAAAAATATAAAAGCATGGGCCCCAGCAGATTTTAAAATCACCCTTGGAATCTCTAGCAACCCCATGTCGGCTGAGCGGAGTGGTCTCTCAGGGTGGTAAGGGATCAGGAGTTCTTTCAGGTAATCAGGGCCCAGTTCATGCAGGGCTTTAAAAGTCAGTAGTCTGACTTTGAAGGTGATCCGCCACTGAACTGGTAGCCAGTGCAGTTCCCACAGCACCGGTGTAATATGGGAAGCTCTAGGAGTACCCACTAACAACCGTGCTGTGGAATTCTACACCAGCTGCAAGCGGCGGATGTCAACCCCCGGAAGCCCAAAGTATAGCTAGTTGCAGTAGTCTAGGCGCGAGGTCACAAAGGCATGGATTAAAGTTGACAGATCACCGGACGGAACAAGGTGCTTGATCCTAGCGATGTTTCTTAGATGGTAGAAAGATGACATAACCACATCTGACACCTGGGACTGAAGTGTCAGCCCCGCATCTAATATCACCCCTAGGTCTCACACCTGTTCAGAGACCTGTAGCTCAGCATCCCCAAGGAACAATCCAGATGGGGAGCCAGCCCCAGGTCCCCCTATCCGGCGATCCGGATCCAAAACCAACACCTCCGTCTTCCCAGAGTTCAACTTCAGCCAACTGGACCTCATCCAATCCTGGACTTCATTGAAGCAGCTATTAAATACCAAGATGACTCCTTGCTGGTCAGGGGCCAAAGACAGGTATAGCTGGGTATCATCAGCATAGCAATGAAACCTCAGCCCATACCGTCTCACAATGTCTCCGAGGAGACGCTTGTAAACTGCAAACACCATGGGGGACAATATAGAGCCCTGAGGAACCCTACAAAACAGAGAGATGGGATCAGAGGAAAAAAAACCTGAAACCACCCTCTGAGTTCTTCCGGTGAGGTATGAGGTGAACCATCTGAGGACCACCCCAGAAAGCCCACAAATACATCTCAGGCACTCAAGTAAGACCCTATGGTCAATGGTGTCAAATGCTGATGACAGATCTAATAGTACCAAAATGGCCCGTCTTTTCTGGTCTCTCACCATCAGGAGATCATTGAGTATCCGGACCAGTGCAGTCTCGGTACTATGCCTCTTTCCAAAACCTGATTGGAGAAGTTCATAGATTCTATGGATGGTCAGGTGGTTCTCCAACTGGGCCGCCACTACTTTCTCGATCACCTTGCCCACAAATGGGAGATTCGAGATAGGCCTGTAGTTAGCAAGACAGTCTGGGTCCAGAGAAGCTTTCTTCAACAAGAGTGTCACCACTGCCTCTTTCAAGGAACAGGGATATTCACCCAAGTCAAGGGAGCACCAGACTATCTGTGCAAGAACCGGGAGAGTAGACTCCCCACACCCCATAATCAGGGATGTAGGACCCGGATCTAAACTACAGCATGTAGGGTGCATCCCTTGGACAATCTGCATAACATCCATGATTTCTGAGCGGTCGAAGGTACTCCAGGAAGATGAAGGGGTGGCAACCAAGTCCTGATCACTAGCAACCCGCATAGAATGTGTCAAGTGGATCTCTGACCTAATGTCCTTCACCTTATCAGTGAAGAACTGAGCAAGCTCATCACACTGTAATTGTGAAAATGCTCTTCAGAGCTGTAGACAGGTTGGGTTGCACAATCTGTCCACAGTTCTGAACAGCTGAGCTGGTCGATTCTGGGCAGCAGAAATTTCCCCGGATAGGAACTCTGCCTTCTTATGAGAAATTTCTGACTGATAGAATTGATAGTGTTCTAACAGTCTAAGAAGGTCGGCACACAAGGCAGATTTCCGCCAACAACGTTCTAACCTGCATCCTAGTCGCCGCAACTCCCTCAAGGCCTCATCAAACCATGGAGTCGAAGAGAGAGAGGATGCACATGAACTGGAGCAATAGAATCCAGGGCAGAGGTGATGGCATTATTATAAGCCAAAACCAATGCCTCTGGATCATTGCAATGCACAGGAAATTGTGACAGGTCAAGGACCGCAGCAAGGCCATCGGAAGTAATATTCCGTAAAGGACAGTACTTGACCATCTCCACAGGGGTTGGCCTACAAGATGGGGTGCCAAAATTGAATCTCACAGTGTAGTGATTGGACCAGCCGACTGGTTCCACCCCCACGTCAGAAGCCTCGATCCCCAGAAGGAAGACCAAATCAAGAGAATGGCCACCTTTATCTGTAGCAGTGGTAACCACCTGTGTTAGGCCCAGTGAGTCCATTAACTGGAGGAAATGTTGTCCAAATTGCAAAAGTTTGTCGTCGATCCAGGCATTAAAATCACCCAGGACCATCAGCCTGGGAGACTCAAAAGCCATGTCGACGATGAAGTCCCCTACTTCCTTAAGGAATTTATTCCCATTTCTGGGTGGATGGTAGATGAGAGCAATTCGATAGCCCACACCTGCTACAGCAGCACATTCAAAAGAGATGGACTTCTCAACTGGAACACTAGTGAGTGCCAATTTGGTCTTGAAACAGACAGCAACCCCCTCCGCGGTCCAACCTCGGGCGATGTATTACCATATACCTGGCTGGAATTGCAGCCTCAAGTTTTGGGCCGGCATTATCATCTAGCCAGGTCTCGTTGATACTAGCCAGATCTGTCAAACCAACAAGATCGAAAATCACAGCGGTCTTGTTCTGGACAGATCTAGCATTGCACAACAGTACCCAGGTTGGACAAAACTCCTGGGCTACCCTGGCTACCTGCCCATCGCCAATAATGGTGCCCTTGGGTATGGGGACCAAACAAGATGGTCCGCGCTCCAAGCTCCACTTTGCCCCAGGGCATCTCCTGGGCTTAACCACTCTAATGAGAGCGGCCCGCTCCTCCAGCCTCCACTGTTCACTCCCCCCACCCCTTCCCCCCTCCTGTGGGCAGTACCTAAAGCCTGGCAACGTTGATAGGTGGAAAAAACCAAAGGAGGGGAAGAAAAGGATGGTGGGAGAGAAGAGCGGAGGCTGAATAGCGCATGACCGGGGGGGGGTAACGGGCAAACACATATCGCAGGCCCACAATCTAGCCCTGCACTCAAAAACTAGGCAATCTAAAAACAGTAATATCGTACCCCTAAAAATCAACCACTCTTGAGATTCACCTCCCGTCCCACAACTAAATACCTAGAAATACCAAATTACTAACTTAAATAACTAACATATAGCAACCTAACATCCTATCATAACCTAAATTACACCACAAAAACAAAAAATAAAACTCACACACCCAGGCTTCTCACTTTCTGGTACTACTGTAAAACATAAAACATAAAATAAAAAGTATAACAAAAATAAATAAAAATTAAAATAATCCGAAAGGTCACCCTCCAGAGAGACCTCTCACAAATATCAATGGGGGACAATCAATACAGATCATTAACAAAAGAAAAATAAAACAGGCAAAAATAAACTAAAAAAGCCAAATTAAATATGAGGAAAATAGTTTCATAATCCACCCCCCAGATTAGTCTCTCACACTTATCTGAAGGAGGGTGAAATTACAGATTTTACTGAGCCCTCTCACTGCCTGAACTAATTTCCAAAAGTAATAAAAAACAAAAACTTGACGACAGGGGAAACTCAAGCTGGAGATACATAAAAAATAAAAATACTTGCTGTCCAGAAAATACAAGGACCAGAGGATTGAACACGTTAATTCCAGTCAGTCAATTATGGAAGTTCATCGTGCCAGAAGGAATATCCAGTAGAGTCAGAAATCGAAATCCCAGGTTGTCAAATTCAAAAGTTTTAACCAGAGCCCTCTCAGGGCCCACAAATTTCTTCAACTACAAAATAAGGGGAAATATCTCAGAAGATCAATGGCACACCACTACAACCGTGGGCTGAGCCAGCCCTCCGACTGACCGCCCCGCAAATCTAGGGGAGGGGAACATGACACCGATCTTCTGGCTGGCCCCACTCCCCAGCCCTGTGGGAGCCAGAAACCCTTGAAATCCCCAAAAAGCCCTCAAGTCAAATAGTGAACAGGGTCAAATCCCTGAAGGCAAGTAATAAAGGCACCACAAGAACAATACCAGGATTGATAAGAAGTAAAAAGAATATGGAACAGTCCTGTCCGAACAGTTCCTTTACCAGGGCAGGTCCTGAATAAGTCCCCAGGGCAAGCCGGTCCAGCTGACCACATCTTCTATAGTCCACGACAGCAACCCTACTCGACACAATTCTCAGTATCCAGGAAAAGTTACTTAGAGGGACGTCTCAATAGATTCACAGTTTCACTCAGGTTGCCGACTCCAGCTCCATTTCAAGCCAGCATTCCAGTCCTAAGGGACCAAACAAACACCCCTGTTATGACTGGACCACAGCTCTCTCACTCCAACAAGGGTCCCAAAAACAGTCCTGGAATCAGCTGCTGCAGCAGCTGACTCTCTCCACCAGTTCTGAGGGTTAGGCAGCCAAAACCACCTCGGTGCCACACACATGCATCAAAGTCCACACCACACTGTGACCGCACCAGTTGCAAACGCCAATGCAGGAAAGTCCTGGTAGGTCCCGACTGAAGAGATAGCAAGCAAAAGCATTAACCAATCAGCATTTACCGACCGGCAAAAGAATAAGATCGACTGCACACTAAATCACACTATGCCATTTCACACACACACGGACCCAATTTTCCAAGCACAGTAAATATAGCTGCGCCATCAAAGGAGGCTTATACCCTCTCATCGATGATGCTTTCCAGTGTTTTACATGCAGTCAAATACAGGGCTGCTCTGTCAACCAGGGCTCCTCTCCCGTCGACGGCATCTGACAATTTAAGTGAAAATAACTCTTTTTTTTTCCCCTGTGGGCACATCGAAGAGACCTCACATTCCTCAGGGGAAACCTATAGCTTATGCCTTACTAACTGCCCCTCCACCTTCTCAGGTGGCCTCCTATAGGGGTCAGGCGGACAGAGATCGGGACCCTGGTCTTTACCACCCTGGGGCAAGACCTGCTCAGACTACGCATCCCATCCCATCCCCTCTATCACCCCACTTGTTTTCCAACATGGCCCCCTTCTCACCCTCCTTCTCAAGAAAGGGACATCACCAATGTAGTATAGCATGTTTTGCATGCTATGCGGCATTCCCAGCCCTCTGACCCAGGGGAACCAGGTGATCCTCTGCAATCCCCAGCTCCTCCGCCTAAATGATTTCATGGTGACAGGGATATACCATACCACCCTGGTTCCTTCCTCCTATCATGGAGGATTATTTGTCAGATGAACAAGAATTACCAGCTGACTTCCCTGGTGACATTGATGAAGAAGAGTTCCAAGATCTGGATTTTTCCAATCCTGAGACTCCTTATTCAGAAATCTCTTCTCTGAATGAGGACCTGCCTAGACCTTCCGCAGCCTCTCCTCCAGATGACCCGACCTTTAATGAAATGGTTCAAATACAAAATGTCAAAAACCTAATATTCTTCAGGTGAAGCTACCTCTGGCAGGAAGCTGCAACACTGGACTTAGGATTTGCAAGAAAGTGAGTTGTGCTCATAACAGAGGGAGGTGAACCTTACAATTTACAATTGTCTTTGGTTTGTAGCAGATTCATTTGGAAAGTTAATATTCTTCAGGTGGAGGCTACTTCTACCTGAAAGGTGAAATAAGGAACTTAGAATTATCAGAAAAGGCAGTCTTTCAATCAACAGAGGGAGGTGGACCTTGCTTTACTTTTGTTACAATTGTTAAGATTTTCAGTGCAGGAAGAGTTTAAACCCAGAGGGACCGAATACTGTTTACTGTGCCTGTCCTTGTGCACAGCTGACTTGTTTTGGGACTGACTGCTTTCAGAGCACAAGTCACCAGGCCATTTTGGGACTGGGGAGGTTTACCTGTATCTGACTTGGATGTTGGGATTTTTCTCTGTTTGATTAGCAGGGTATTTTCTCTGTCAAATTGTCGTGTAGGGCATCTTGCTGACAGGAAGGCACTCATCGCAGCGGTAGGTCAGAGCTTTTAGCTGATTGTTTCATGAAGGCACAGTTTAGGCCCAAACCCTTCCCACCCCTCACCCCTGGAAATAGTTCCTTTATACCTGGGGTTCTGACATCATTTCCTCAAGATGGCAAGATGCATATCACTGTCATATCCCCTCTAGCACACTGCACTGACAATATAAGCATACACATTATATAATATATATATATTTCTATATAACAAACCAATCACACACACACAAAAAAAACAAAACAAAAAAAAATAAGATAGACAGACATATGGGGAGTAGTGTAATGTAATGGCTGTGGGGCAGCAGTCTTCCGGGAGTCTTTCTGGAGGCTGAGATGCTGCCCTGTTTGCAGACAACTCTCTGCCCTGAGGGAGGAAGTTGCCCATCTTCAGGCCACACTGGACAGTAGTAAGGGAACCTTCCCCCAGGCCACACTGAACAGTAGTAAGGGAACCTCCCCCATCCAGGGAGCACCAGAGCCACCACCACTACCTCAGAGGTTGCAAAGAAAGCACAGCAGTTGGACCACAGTGGGCTCAGGGAGGGTAAGGGTGGTGGAACAGAGGCACACCCAGTCCACTCCACAATCCATACACCATTCTGGGGGAACATAGTTCCCCTATGGAGGCACCCGCAGAGGAGACTAAGGAGGTTGCAGACAACTGTCACAAGGGAGGCCCTCAGGAAGGAGGCAGAGGACACCACAGGGAAAGGAAGCAGCTCCTGGTGGGGACTCCAGTTATTAGGGGATAGAACTGGAGGGAGCAGGGAAAACTGAAGCAGGTGCCTGCCTGGTGCCATGGCTTGAGGGACAGGAAGCACATCCTTAGGATCATGAGAACAGTTGCACGGGAGTCTGAGCTGGATGTCATTGTCCACCTAGGGACAAATGACTTGGCTCATCATGAGATTAGAGCAGTGCAGAAGGACTTTGCAGAGTTTTAGAGGGGCCTAAGACAAGTAGCACACATAGTATCCTTTTCAGAGGTGCTGCCTGTCAATGGCATGGGTGAGGCGAGGGTACTTTGCACCACGCAGTTTAACGAATGGTTGAAAAAATGGTGTGGAGCACAGGGGTTTGGCTTCATTGGGAACTGGGGTTCCACCTGGAGGGACACCAGCCTATACTGGCAGAATGGTCTGCATCTGTCCAGGAAGGGAACAAGTCTTTTGGGCAATCAGTTTAAATGCTTCATTGACAAGCTTTTAAACTAGTCAAGGGGGGAGGCACTGATAAGCAGCAGGAAAATCTCAGCCTCCCCCTACAAAACAGGGGACTAAATGAGAAAAAGACCAAGGTAGAAAGGTCAGTGGGGGATGCTGCTACAGAAGGTAAAGCCATCAAAAAATGGAGAGCAATGAGTACCAATGCCTGTAGTCTGGGTAATAAGCTTCCTGAATTAGTGGCCTTGATGGAGGAGGAACATCTGGATATCATGGCAGTCACAGAAACATGGTACACACAGAACCATTACTGGGACATAAACATACCAGGATACACTATCTACAGGAGGGACAGGGAGGGTAAAAGAGGAGGAGGAGGAGCTCTCTACATAAGGGAAGGAATCAAAGCAACAGAACAAAAGGGTAAACAGGGAGGAGAAGAAGCACTGTGGGTCAATTTGGAGACAGGCAATAGCACCACAATCCGCACAGGGGTTGTATACAGACCCCCTCTCAGGGGGAGGAAATAGGCAAGGAAATGATAAAGTATACTTAGAATGGCAGAAAAAGGGGAGATATTGCTGATGGGTGATCTGAATATGCCAGATGTTAACTGGAGTGCAGTTGCAGCATCCACTTCTAATAGTGGGGTTATTCTAGATGCCCTACAGGTGGCATGCCTTAGACAACTAGTATTGGAACCCACTCGAGAGGGAGCAATCTTAGACCTGGTTCTCTCAAATGGAGATGGAGAAAGGATCACAGATGTAGAAGTGGGTAGCCATCTGGGAACTAGCGACCATCGAACAGTATGGTTCACAATAAACACAGCAATAAAGTCAAGCCATACAAAGGCAAAAGTACTGGACTTCAGAAGGGCTGACTTTGCCAAATTGAGTGAGTGCCTAAGGAATGCACTAGCAAATGGGCAGGAAGGAGGGGTGGAAGAACAATGGGGAATAAAAACTGCCATCACAGAGGTAACAAGCCTTTGTGTGAAGCAAATAAACAAAACAAAATGATGTAAGAAACCACTATGGTTCTCAAAGGAGGTGGCAGTGAAGGTTCAAGAGAAAAAGAAAGCATTCAGGAAGTACAAGGAATCACAGAAGGAGCAGGACAGAAAATTGTATCATTTAAAGCAAAAGGAAGCTGGGAAGGCAGTCAGAACAGCAAAGGCCCGAACCGAGGAAAAGATAGCCAACTCAGTTAAGAAGGGGGATAAAACCTTTTATGGTACATCAGGAGTGAAGGAAGACCAAGGAGGGATAGTGAGGCTTAATAAAGGGAGGGGTGGGCAGAGGGTGACTGTGAAAAGGCAGGATACCAAACAAATATTTCTGCTCAGTATTTACAAATGAAGAGGAGAGGTACCTAAAACAAACAATAGAAACACTCTGGATACAGAAGTTGATACCAGCCCATTTACAGAAGAAAGGGTTCTGAAAGAACTCTTAAAACTGAAGGTGGACAAAGCAATGGGGCCTGATGGGATTCATCCCAGAATTCTAAAAGAACTAAGGGTAGAACTAGTGACACCACTGACTACCCTCTTTAACAAATCATGGGAGGATGGGGTGGTACCTGAGGACTGGAAGAGGGCAGATGTGATTCCCTTCACAAAAGTGGGAGCAGGGCAGAAGCAGGAAACTACAGACCTGTTAGTTTAACCTCAGTGATAGGAAAAGGAGGTTAAAAGGGGGTCATGAAGATAAATATAGATCTCTTCTAACTGGGTGACCAAAGTAGTAGATCAAGGGAGGGGCTGTGGACATGGCCTACCTAGACTTTAGCAAGGCATTTGACACAGTCCCACACAAAAGATTAATATACAAGTTAGCCAGCCTGGGAGTGGGTCCCAAGATGATAGCCTGGGTAAAGAATTGGCTGGAGAACAGGACACAGAGGGTAATAGTAAATGGAGTCCACTCTGAAGAAAGGGGGGTTACTAGTGGAGTACTTCAGGGTTCAGTATTAGGACCGGTCCTCTTCAATGTCTTTATAAGCGACATTCCAGAGGGACTGGAAGGAAAAGTATGTCTCTTTGCAGATGACACAAAGATCTGCAACAGAGTTGATGCACAAGGTGGGGTGGAAAGGATGAGAAGGGACTTGGCAAGGTTAGAGGAATGGTCAAATGTGTGGCAGCTTAGATTCAATGCTAAGAAGTGCAAGGTAATGCACCTGGGAAACAAAAACCCAGGGGAAGAGTACACAATGGGGGGTGAGATACTAACAACAACAACAATGGAAAGGGACCTGAGGGTAGTCATATCAGATGATTTAAAGGTGGGCAAGCAATGTGAGAGGGCAGTAAGGAGGGCTGGAGGGATACTGGGATGCATAGGGAGAGGCATCACCAGTAGAAAACAGAAGTTGTTATCCTCTGTACAGACAGCTGGTGAGACCCTATCTGGAGTATTCGTGTAGTTCTGGAGACCCAATCTCGTAAGGACATAGACAGGATGGAAGCTGTCCAGAGGAGGGCAACTAAAATGGTGCAGGGTCTGCACCGGAAGACATATGAAGAGAGACTAAAGGAGCTTAATATGTATAGCCTCGAGGAAAGGGGGGACATGATAGAAACTTTGAAGTACCTCAAGGAAATCAACAAAGTACCAAGAGGGTAGCATCTTTCAAAAGAGGATGTGCAAGAACAAAGGGCACAATTTGAAGATGGGAGGTGACTCAGGCGTAATGTAAGGAAGTATTTTTTCACAGAGAGGTTGTGGATGCATGGAACGGCCTTCCGGAGGAGGTTGTGGAGTCAAAAACAGTGGTTGAATTCAAGCATGCATGGGACAGTCATAAGGCAATTCTAGGGGGTGGGGGTAGAAAGAAGTAGGCTGCTGGTTAACTAGGATCTGCAACTTATCCATTAGGTAAGGAAATGTGCAGACTGGGTGGGCCAAGGGGTCCTTATCTGCTGTCAAATTCTATGTTTCTATGTTTCTCTACTACAGAACATAACAAACAATGTAAGGATATGGCAGAATATATTAAATTACCTGAGGAGTCTGTTTTAGTGCTTCTCCCACTAATACCAACCTACCAGAATGCCATGCTGGCTGCTTGGCATCAGCCTTTAGCTATTACAGCTGTTCCTCGCAAAGCGGATCATCTATATCAAGCTCCTCTGGACCATCCTTTTCTGTCCACCATCCCAGAGGCAGATTCTGTGGTCATTGCTGCTGCTCATGATCATACCAAAAAATTCAAGCACATGAGCTCCTTACCTCCTGATTAGGAATTCCAAAGAACTGACTATCTGAGGAAAAAGGTATTTTCCTCAGGTACCATGAATATCAGAATCTTAAACTATATGGGTCATATGATTAAATACAGAGTATCCATGGGTCCTCTCCCATTGAGCTTCTCAATAAACTCCCTCCCTCACAGGAAAGGGACAAATTATTGGCTACAGTGTCAACTAGTAACTCAGGTCGGGATATGATGCCGTAGATACTTCAGCCCGACTATCAGCCACTGGTATCTCCTGTTTTCGCTTTCAGGCTTTGCACCTGATATACAGCATAAAGTAGCTAATGCCTCGTTTAATGGGTCCAAGCTTTTCGGGTCAAGTACTCAAACTTTACAAGATGACTTACAGGCATCAGGCAGAACCCTACGTACGGTCCATGGCATGTACCATACTCTGCATACAACCTACCATACTCAATACTCCTCTTATTCCAAAAGAGGTGGAAGATACAGAGATAATACTAAATGTGGCTTCAGAGGTCATGCTCAATCCACCAGAGGCAATGCCTCTGTCACCAGGGGTACCTGCTCCCACCCTTCTGGAGGGGCCGGGCAGCCTGGCACCCATTGACCCACTGGGGCTTCCCCCCGCCTCCTCGACCAGGCCTTGGAGGCTGTGGGGTCTTTTACCCTCCATCTGGAGACCTGGCAAATGATCACTTCAGACAAATGGGTACTTAGGATTATTCAGAAGGGTCACTCTCTGGAGTTCCTCTCCACCCTACCCCCTTGCCCTCCTCAGAAGATTCATTATCCTCCAGATCATATACTCATCTTGCAGGAGGAATTGAGGGCCCTTTTGGCCAAAAAGGCCATTTTACCAGTGCTCCTTTCAGAACATCAGACATGATTTTTCTCCCATTTCTTTCTGATACCCAAATGAACGAGAGACCGCAGACCAGTACTGGACCTCAGACAACTAAATCTTTACATCCAATACAAACATTTTCTCATAACTCTACCCACTACCATGCATATCCTGAAACAGGGCGATTGGCTTTGTGCCCTAGATATGAAAGATGCCTACTTACATGTCCCCATACACCCTGCCCACCACAAATGTCTGTGCTTCCACCTACTGCATCAAACTTTCCAGTTTCGAGCACTCCCTTTTGGCCTCTCTTCAACCCCAAGAGTATTCAACAAGTGCCTAGCGGTGGTGGCAGCAACCTTACAAAGAAAAGGGCACTTCATCTTTCTATATCTAGATGATTGGCCAATCAAAACAGACTCCAAAGTAGCTCTACTTACCTCCCTAGATACTACCCTGAAGTTGTTCACAGATCTAGGGATCACAGTCAATTGACCAAAGTCCAGCCCAAATCCGACACAGTCCCTCCAGTACATTGGAGCTGTTCTAGACACAGTCACAGCCAGAGCCTACCTCTCGCCTGCCCAGCAGGACACACTCATATCTCTGACATCACAGATACAAACTCAGAAAATAGTCACAGCCAGACAAATGCTGCGCCTTCAGGGTCACATGTCTGCTGCCATCCCTACTGTGGCATTTGCCCATCTCCATATGAGTCAGAAAAGACTTGCCTGCTTCTGTTGGAAGCTGAGAAACTTGCTATATTGCAGAGAACAAACTAGAACGCATTTGAGGAACTGGGAACCTGGTAAAACATAATATTGTGGGGGACTTGTTAGGAAGGTAAGCTACGCTTTCTACAGAAATGTTCATTTTTTCTTATTGGCATTAAGAAGAGAATTGCAGGATTCCATTAAAGTGTAGTGATTTTCTAACCAGAGGGGTGAAATACAACTGAAGTTACTTGATTCCTGTGCTCGAGACCTAGGATTTGGAAGGATATTTGTGCAACATTTTAGTGTCCTGCTGGCTGAGCAGTGAGTTCATTTTTATCCCTGGACTCAGTAGAGTGGTTTGTGTAGGAGCAGTGGTCTAGTAAATTGTGGTGTTGGTTGACTTACTATAAAGGGCAGTACTCACCAGGGTGGTGGAGCAGTGGTGTATTTGATTGTTTCTAATAGTCACCAGTGGTTGTGCATTTCCTTTATATGCCAGGTTCTGACATCACTTCCTCAACAGGTCTTGGGCAGAACTGTCACATTCTTAATAACCCAGCACAGTGCATAAAGGTAAGTACACCAAAACAAAAAAAATATACGTGTGTGTGTGTGTGTGTGTGTGTGTGTGTGTGTGTGTGTGTGTGTGTGTATGTATATATATATATATATATATATATGTATTACACATTGTATATTATAAGGAAGAGGGACATGTGGGGAGTGGTGCAATGCACTGGCTGTGGGGCAGCAGTTTTCCGGGAGACATTCTGGAACCTGCGTTGCTGCCCTATTTGCAAGCAACTGTCAGCTCTGAGGGAGGAGTTAACCCACCTCTAGGCTGACCTGGCAAGGACTAAGGAGGCCTCCCCCACCCAAAGAACACCAGTTCCACAACCACTGCCTCAGAGGTTGCCATGTGTGAAGAGCAGATGGACCACAGTAGGTTCTGGGAGGGCTAGGCTGGTGGAACAGAGGTGTAGCCCCCAAGTTGTACCTCTACACAAATCATATGTCAGTCTGGCAAATCAAGGTTCCTCTATGATGACATCCTCAGTGGAGACCAAGAAGAATGCTGGGGATATCCACAAGGGAGACCCACAAAAGAGTGGCAAGGGACACCACAGGGGAAAGAAACAGCTTCTGATAGGGGACTCAGTTGTTAGGGGTGTAGACCTGTGGAAGGGAGAGGAGAGGAGAGGAGAGGAGAGGGAAGTAAGGTGCCTGCCTGGTGCCATGGCTTGGAGGGACAGGAAGCAAATCCTCAGGAATGCAGAAGCAGCATCACAGGAGAGGGAACTAGATATCATTGTCCACCTCTGGACAAATGACCTAGCTAGGCATGAGATCAGTGCAGTGCAGGATGAATTTGTGGAGTTGAGGAGGGGCCTCAGATAGGTAGCAAGCACAGTAACCTCAGAGGTGCTGCCAGTCTATGGCAGGGGTGAGGCTAGGGTACTGCACACCATGCAGTTGAATGCATGGTTGCAAAACTGGTGCAAAGCACAGGGCTTGGGCTTCATTGGGGACTGGGGGTCCACCTGGAGAGATGAAGGTCTATACTGGCATGATGGTCTGCAGCTGTCCAGGAAGGGAAACAAGCTCATAGGTGACAGGTTTAAAGGCTTCCTTGGCAAGCTTTTAAACTAGCCAAGGGGGAGGTACAGATAGGAAGCAGGAAAGGTCAAGCCTCCCCCCACAAAACATGGCAGGTTGTAGGGTAAACACTGAGGTACAGAGCTTGACAGAGGGCAGGACAGGGGTAAATGGAAAAATAGACAAGGGCAATAAGAGCAGGGATGGGGTAAAAAAGGATAAAGCCAACATTAAATGGAGGGCAATGAGTACCAATGCCCATAGTCTGGGAAACAGGCTTCCAGAGCTAGTAGCCCTGATGGAAGAGGAACACTTGGCTATTGTGGCAGTCACAGAAACATGGTACACAGAGAACCATGGCTGGGATGTCAACATACCAGGGTACACAATCTACAGAAGGGACAGGGAGGGTAAATCAGGAGGTGGAGTAGCTCTCTACATAAGGGAAAGGATCAAAGCTACAGAACTAAAAAGTAAAGGGGTGGGACAAGAGGCACTCTGGGTCACCTTGGAGACAGGGAATGGCATCACAATCCGCACAGGGGTTGTATACAGACCCCCGTCTCAAGGGGAAGAAATGGACAAGAAAATGATAGAGGGCATTCTCAAAATGGTTGAAAAAGGGGAGATACCATTGATGGGGGACCTGAATATGCCAGATGTTATCTGGATGACATGGACTGCAGCCACATCCAAGAGCAGGGTCATTCTCGATGCCCTACGGGGGCATGCCTTAGACAGCTAGTGGTGGAACCCACTCGGGAGGGAGCAATATTGGACCTGGTACTCTCAAATGGAGAGAGGATCACAAATTTAGAAGTCAGTAGACATCTGGGAACAAGCGACCACTGCACAGTGTGCTTCACAATAAACCCAACCATGGAGACAAGCCATACAAAGACAAGGATACTCGACTTTAGAAGGGCTGACTTTGGCATAATGGATGAATACCTGAGGAATGCATTAGCAAATGGCCAGAAAGGAGGGTGGAAGAACAATGGAGAAAATCAAAACTGCCATCATGGAGGCAACAAGCCTTTGTGTGAAACAAATAAAGAAAACAAAGCGGAATAAAAAACCACTATGGTTCTCAAAAGAGGTGTCAGGGAAGGTTAAGGAGAAAAAGGCTGCATTCAAAAAATATAAGGAATCACAGAAGGAGCACTGACAGGAACTGTATCAATTAAAGCAGAAAGAAGTGGGAAGGCAGTCAGAAAAGCAAAGGCCCAAACCTAGGAAAAAATAGCCAACTCACTTAAGAAGGGGGATAAAACCTTTTATAGGTACATTAGGGAGCATAGAAAGGTTAGGGGAAGGATAGTGAAGATTAATAAAGGAGAGGGGAGGTGGGCAGTGGGAGACAGTGAAAAGGCAGAGGTACTGAATGAATACTTTTGCTCAGTATGTACAAAAGAAGAAGAAGAGGAGGAGTTACCTAAACCAAACAATAGAAGCACTCTGGGTAGGTGGGTTGGCGCCAGTCCATTTACAGAAGAAAGAGTCCTGAAAGAACTCCTAAAACTCAAGATGGACAAAGCAATGGGGCCTGACAGGATTCACCCTAGAATCCTAAAAGAACTAAGGAAGGACCTAGTGACAGCACTGACCACACTTTTTAACAAATCATGGGAGGATGGGGTAGTACCTGAGGACTAGAGGAGGGTAGATGTGATCCCACTTCACAAAAGTGGGAGCAAGGCAGAAGCAGGAAACTACAGACCTGTTAGTTTGACCTCAGTGGTGGGGAAAATGATGGAATCACTTCTGAAAGAAAGAATTGTTGAGTACCTAGAGGCCAGCAGGGCACAGGACCCAAAGCAGCATGGATTCACAGCAGGAAGGTCATGTCAGATGAATCTAATCAATTTCTTTGACTGGGTGACCAAAGTAATAGACCAGGGAGGGGCTGTGGATATGGCCTACCTAGACTTTAGCAATACATTTGACACAGTCCCACACAAAAGATTAATAATCAAGTTAGCCAGCCTGGGAGTGGGTCCCAGCGTGGTAGCCTGGGTAGCAAACTGGCTGCACAACAGGACACAGAAGGTAATAGTGAATGGAACACATTCTGAAGAAAGGGGGGTTACTAGTGGAGTACCTCAGGGCTCAGTACTGGGTCCAGTCCTCTTTAACATCTTTATAGGTGACATTGCAGAGGGTCTGGAAGGAAAGGTATTCCTCTTTGCAGATGACACAAAGATCTATAACAGAGTTGATACACAAGGGGTGGGGAGAAAGGATGACAAGGGACTTGGCAAGGTTGGAGGAATGGTCAGACATATGGCAACTTAGATTCAATGCAAAGAAGTGCAAGGTAATGCACCTGGGAAATAAAAATCCAGGAGAAGAGTACACAATAGCAGGGGAGGTACTAACAACAACAATAATGGAAAGGGATCTGGGTTTCGTCATATCAGATGACCTAAAGGTGGGTAAGCAATGTGAGAAGTCAGTAAGGAGAGCCAGGGGGATACTGGGATGCATAGGGAGGGCATCACATGTAGAAAAAGGGAAGTGGTTATCCCTCTGTACAGACAGTTGGTGAGACCCCATCTGGAGTACTGCGTGCAGTTTTGGAGACCTCATCTACGCAAGGACATGGACAGGATGGAAGCAGTCCAGAGGAGGGCAACTAAAATGGTGCAGGGTCTACATCAGAAACCATATGAAGAGACTGAGAGAGCTTAATATGTATACCCTTGATGAAAGGAGGGACAGGGAGAGGTTGTGGGGTCTAAAACAGTGGGGGAATTCAAACATGCATGGGACAGACATAAGGCAATTATAGTGGGGGCTTGCAGGAAGTAGGCTGTTGGTTAACTAGAATCTGCAGCTTATCCAATAGGTAGGGAAATGGGCAGACTGGGTGGGCCAAGTGGTCCTTATCTGCTGTCAAAGTCTGTTTCTATGAGATCTGTCCAGTGGACCCTCCAGAATAAATGGTCCCAAAAAACAGGACAGTTCGAAGACAAAATCAGGGTCACTCCCTCTCTAAAGTCAACCCTCACATGGTGGACAACCAGAATTAATTTGGATCAAGGAATGCCTTTCCGGTCCCTCCTTTCATGCAAACGTTAACCATGGATGCTTCCCTGGAGGGATGGGGTGCGCACTTCGGTCCTTATCAGACACAAGGCCAGTATCTGATTCTTCCTGTCACTCTCATATCAATCTCCTAGGGATGAAAGTGGCTCGTCTAGTCCTTTAGGCATTCCAGCCCTACCTAACACCAGGATCATTGCTGATCCAATCAGGCAACACTGCAGTGGTATTCTACCTCAACGAGCAAGGAGGTACGAAATCATGTACCCTATGCATGGAGACCCTTGCAGTTTGGCAAGAGGCCATTCAGCAACAACTAACGCTAACAGCTGTCCGCTTACCAGGGTATTGCAACCAGTTAGCCAACTGGCTGAGTTGCCAGTCCTCCACTCACGAATGGACACTTCACGAGCAAGTACTTCAAGCAATCTTCAACCTGTGGAGAATCCCACAGCTGGATCTGTTTCCCTCCCCAGTGAATCACTGTCCTCCCAATTACTTTTCCATTATCCTGAACAAAAAGGGACGATCTGTAAATGCCCTGTCCCAGCCATGGACAGGACTCTTCTTATATGCTTCCTCCCCCATCCATCTCCTACAACGGACTCTACTGAAATTATGGCTAGAACCAGCCACAATGATACTCATAGCTCCAATGTGGCCTCGCCAAACGTGGTTTTCCCTACTCCAACAGCTATCAGTATGGGAACCCGTTCCTTTGCCAATCAGACTAGACCTTTTGACTCAGTGTCAAGGGTCTCTCCTACATCCCAACCTGAAGACTTTACACCTTCATGCTTGGCTCCTGAGGACACTTTCATGACTAGATTACAAGTGTCCTCTCCTGTTGTCAATATTCTCATAGCCTCCTGTAAGCCAGCAACAAAAGAAACTTACAATTCCAAATGGAAACACTTTTCCATATGGTCTGCCTCTCAATCATTGGATCCTTACCTGTCCACTGCTGAAAGTTCTGGACTACCTGGCCTCGTTATCTGAGTCAGGTTTAAGTTACTCTTCCATCAAAGTCCACTTGGCCACCATCTTGACTTTTCATGAACCTCTAGATGGCAGACTATTGTACCAACATCATCTAGCTAAGCTGTTTTTGAAAGGAATGCTACATATTAAACCACCTATTAGAAGACCCACTCCTCCATGCGATCTCAATTTTGTGATAGCAAAATTGACCCTTGAACCTTTTGAGCCAGCAGCCACTTGTGAACTTTGTTTCCTTTCATGGAAAACCCTATTTCTGGTGGCTGTCACTTATGCTCACCGTATTTCCAAGCTTCATGCCCTCATGTGTAGGGAACCTTACTTGATTTTCTATAAAGACAGGGTAGTACTTTGCACTACACCTTCCTTCCTTCAGTAGTCTCCAAACATAGTCTCCGAACATACTATCCAGTATACTATCCTGAATACTCCAATCAAGGTGAACATCTACTACATACTTTAGATGTCCATCATATACTACGCTATTATACTAATCGGACACAATTGATTAGAAGAAGTCTCAACTGTTCATCTTTTTTGCTTCGGGCTGAAATAGCCTCCCAGTTGCTAAAAGAACCCTTTCTGGCTGGTTGGCAAATTGTATTACATTTTGTTACAAAAAATACAACAAGCCTTTACCAGGACCTGTCCAAACCCATTCCACTAGAGCTATGGCCTCTACGGCGGCTTGCTTTAAAGGAGCCTCCATTTCAGGTATCTGCAATGTGGCTACCTGGTCCATGATCCATACATTCACAAGGCATTACAATCTGGATATTGCCTCACGACGTAGGGCGGCCTTCAGCTGTGCAGTCCTACAAGGTCTTCTATCCTAACTGTCCTCCCACATGGACATTACTGCTTGGGATTCATCCCAAAAGTATTACCTACTGCAAGAGACCACTTCGTGGAAGATAGTATAGTTACATAAACACTTACCGTAACAGTAGATCTTCGAGGAGTCTGTCTTGCAGGAGATCTGTTCCTACTTTCCATTCCCTCCTTCTAAGAGAACAAATTCTGGTCTAATGACTATGGGTTGGGACTCCTTGGTACTTGGTTTCTCGTCCTCGCTAAGTAGCTGAACCGGCCGGGGAACTGAAAATACCAGGGACCACCCACACTTATATAGGAAACAGGAAGCTGATGTCATGTGTGGGCAATCCCTGGTAAAAAACTGCTAGAAGAGCTGCTGTGCGCCACAACAACCTCTGCTGGTAAACCAAAAGTACAACCTACTGCAAGAGACACTCCTTGAAGATTTACTGTTACGGTATGTTTTAACGCAACTGTACTTTCTAGGAGTTGTATATGTTCATCCACACAAACCCACCTGATCTTCTCTGGTTAGGCACACAACTTCTGCTTCCAGTGGGCAAGATCTGGCATCATGGGGCAGAGACCTGAGGGATATACCACCTGGGTGGGTGGGAGGAGCCAGCTTGAAGACTATTTGGCACTTCTTAAAGGTGAAAAGACTCTGCCTGAGAGTGTGGATGAACAACATATACCACTCCTAGAACTACTGTTACAGGTGAATGTTTCCTCCCTAAGGTAGTCTTGGACTTTCATCTGAACCAGACTGTCACTCTGACAGTCTTCTTCACTGACCAATTCTATTTCATGGGAGTAGAGGCTTCACAGCCTGGACATTAAGAGAGCTCTCAGATATTACCTTGACCACACTAATAACCATAGGCAGGACAGGCAGCAGCTGTTCCTGATTTATGAAGATGTGGGAAAAGGAAAGCCAGCTAATAAAAGAACCATCTCACAGTGGATAGTAGCATGTATCCAGTTCTGTTACAGTAAAGCTGGTAAGGAGCCCCCAGTAGGCCTGAGGGCACATTCTACAAGGGGAACAGCTGCCACAGTTGCAGCTGCCAGGGATCTTCCCCTTCTGGAAATCTGTAAAGCATCTACAGGGCTAGAAGTAATGGTCTCGATGGTACATTTCCTCCAGAAATGCAGGTGGTGCAGATTACATTTCCACGACACATGGTACATTTCCACATAGAAAATAATATATTATTTTAGAAAACACAGGACAGTGTTAATGTGTTTCATGACTGAAAACCCAGACTCAACAGACCTTTTCGGTTCACTGGAAGATGGACCTGCTTGTGGTACAGTATCTATTTTTATTTTTTTTTCATAAGGCCAAATCTAAGAAGAGACATGGTGAAGAATGATGCTTATTGATGTGAGAAAAACATTTGTCAATAAAGATTTTTCAGCAGAGTTGTGTGTCTTTACTATTTAGCCAATCACAACACACGCACTTTATTTCTCCCTTCACAATCCTCTGAATTAGTAGACTGCACTACTCTTTTTGAAGTACAGACTTGACAGGTTGGACATTTCCCCCCTCGCTGCAGACTATTAATTACTTAAACTGCCACAGTTTTCTTCCCCCGAAGGCTGACTGTTCAGTATAGGCGGGATGTTTTGTCCCCTCTCCTTGTTCAGGTAGGACTTTTCTCCCTTTCTTAGCCTTTTTCTTCCCAATATTATGCCACAGGACTTTTGCCCCTCTCACTCTGCCCTTTGTTCTGAAGATTAACTGTTCAGACAGAATGTTTTGCCCCTTTATTTTTTTGTGTGTGTTCGGGCAGGACTTTTACCCTGCTTTGTTTTCTGCAGAGCATTTGTTCCGGTTCCCCTCCATCTTAACCACAGTACATTTGCCCCTCACACTCTGCCCTGCTTTTGTGTTCTGAAGCCTAATTGTTCAGACAGGATGTTTGCCCCTTGTTCAAGTAGGATTTCTCTCCTTTGAGAGCCTTTATCTTTTTTCTCCCCCACTGTGCCACAGGAATTCACCCTCTCACAGTCTGCCAACAACTTTATTCTTAAGCCTTCAGGCAAGACATTTTGCTTGGTTGTTTTTGTGTGTGTGTGTGTGTGTGTGTGTGTGTGTGTGTGTGTGTGTGTGTGTGTTCAGGCAGGACTTTTACCCTGCTTTATTTTCTGCAGAGCTGTTGACTCCCCCCCCCCCCCACACACACACACTATGGCAAGTTAATTAAGCCTTGAGGCAGGATGTTTTTTCCCCCGTAATTGTTTTTTGTACAGGCAGGACTGTTTCCCTTCCCTTTTCTGCAGAGCATTTATTTATAGTTTAATTTTTTTGAATTAAGACTTAATTGTGCCATAGACAGGACTTGTAGTCTCTTCCAAACGAAATAATTTTTCTTGTAAAGCTGAGGCTGCATGTTTTCCCTGATTCTTTTCCCTACCACTGCCCAGTCATTCTCCCCACAATTACTTTGTGTACTTCGAAAGAAACAAAAACTCAGTGCCTGGTCCAAAAAATACTTCACCACCCCCCAAGTGCCCGAGTTCTTTTCCCTACAAGATGATCCACAAATTTAGTGGAACCCAAATGAAATATTTATCAAAGGTTTTGCAACAAAAGATCGCAGAGTGAACTACGGAGATCCTTCCTCACTAACGGACTGCTGCATCACCTCATGGTCGCACAGTGAGGAAGGATCACAAGCAGACAATCTGTAGGCGTGGCAGGATCACATGATTCATGTCTGCATGTGAAGGACCCCATAGCTGTCCGCAGTGCCTGATTCCAGGACCATCTTGAAAATGAGCTTGCTCAACAATGTAAACTGCCTGGTTAAAGTTTGATTGACTGATCGATTGATTCCAATGCCTTGCTACCAAGACAACAGGAGGACCAGCCCCCGATGCTATGGCCACAGCACAGACACTCCCCACCCTCAGCACAGAATGGAGATAGTAAGGTCTGCGCTGCTACCTCTCATGACGGTGCAAAGGGCTGCTCCACTCTGATTACTTTCTGTGGACTCCATGACCGTGAGGTCAACTTGCTGTATACTGTCACCACGACTGCGCGGTCAAGGAATTGCTAAAACCATGGCTCAGTTTCCATTTCCAGACAGAAATGCAGAAAGGCAAGCTACATTTCCAGCAGCCTTTCTGCATTTCCACCGAAATACAGAAAGCCTATATTTTAAGCCCTGAGCTACATGGAGAACAGTAGACACTTTTACCAAGCATTACAGTCTGGACATTCAAGCCAGGGGTTATACCAGGTTTGGCACAGCAATGCTGCAGACCTGTTTCCTAAGTGATGTTCTGGGCCCACCTGCAAAGGTATTGCTTTGTAGTCTGCTACAGTTAATCATATTGAAGAATTTCTAGGGTTAGAAGAAAAAATTACTCATCTTAGTAATCTTGTTTCTTCTAAGGTATTCTTCAATATGATTAACTCTCCTTCCTTACCTCCCCTTACAGAATCATTTGCCCTCTGCATCACAGCTGGTTTAAATATATTGTTGGTCATCCTGGGTTTACTAATCTTTTAAACCAGATGGCTCATGTTTCCTGTAGTTTAGCCCTATCTGACGATTCCAGGAGTCAAGAGCAGGAGGTTGTTTTTGAATTTTTATTTAGCATAGTTACTATAACTTGGGTCAGGAGCCTCCACAAGCAGGCTCCAAGTAAATCTGAGCATTATAGAACGCAGCAGTTGGTAGAGGCAGCACATTTTGAATGGTGGCACAAGTCAATAGATATTCCATCATTAGCATATCATTCCAAAATTTCCCCAGGACGGTTCAACACTGGAGGCTGACTGCTACAGTTAATTATATTGAAGAATACCTTGGAAGAAACAAGATTACTAAGGTGAGTGATTTTTTCTTTTGGTATGCGATCGGGCCTAAACTTTGATGATGATTCTTAGAAAAAACTGAAGCAATTTGTAGAAGCCAGCCAGATTAGTAATGTAAAACAGAACCAAGAATTCTTATTGTTGGTTGGAACAAAACATTTGTCCTTGCCCTGCTTAAAGATCATTTGCAAAGGTTCTGATTACATCAAAAGACACCACTCAGATGTTCACCCTGCCTGCGATAGTGATTTCATCCATGAGTAGATATTTTCCATTGATTAGTTTAACAGAAAATGTTCTTTTTTTTATGCCTCTCTCCTAGCTCCTGAGCAGCACATTCAGGCAATGCTTTTAGAAATGGCGGTTCCATTGTTTGCGTCATCAAGGAGTAGTGAGCCTACGCAAGAGTTCAGTATTTCTGTGGGTCGACTGGAATTCAATAAAGCATTTGTTTGCTGATGTTTAGAAAATGTATCCCTAATAAACAGTGTTGTTGACCATGTATTAAACTTTAATTTTTCACCACCGTGGCTTGGTGTCTTACTCTGATCCTGCATAAGCTGCTCCCTTCTTTGATCCTCTCAGATCCAATATAAGCTGTTCCCTTCTACACATCTGTAATCGCAATCTTTACTGTTGTCACTCACCTGGTCAAATTCAGCTCCAATGTTCGGCCCTCTACCCCCAAAATAAATCAAAAAATGTTTAGTGATTTCTGAGCTGTCATGCAGATTGAGTGCTAGGCAACAGTGGCTGAGAAGCTTTGTGTGGATTTGTTTGTGCACAGTGTAGTGCTATTTCTCTCGACATAACATTACAAATTCTGCTGTGTGCAGCCCCTATTCTCTCTCATTCTGATATTATTGCCATAATCTCAGAACGGATTTGTTTCCCCTAGCTCAAATTTTATTATTTCAATCGGTGTTACTGTGTGTCAACAAAGAAAGGGCCACAGCTACATGTGCGAGTAGACACCGGGGCAGCCAAGGTATCATTTGTGAAATGCATCTGACTCAAAAAGCCAAGGCGCACACTTGTTCCAATTAGTCCAGTCCACCCAAGTAGCTTACTGAAAATTGACTCTCTTGCACCCTTAGGTGGCAATCTGCGAGACAGCCTGGGTAGCAGCACATTGATAAACTCCCCTGTCATATTCCCACACTGTTTCAATAAACTCACATTCAGCAACTGACTTGGGTGGATTGGACTTATTCATGCGGTGCATGCCTTGGCTTTTTGTGTCTATTACTGTATGTTGTTGGCTGATGCCTTTGGCGTTGTCCCTGACTGTACAACCAGAGTATACAAATTATAACCACACAGCAACACAGGTTACTTCTGGAGTTGTCCATCTTCCATCCTACATGTCCCATGCCACCATACAATGAGTACTCACTGAGCACTACATGTGTGATGAAATGCACATATGGAATGTGCCCTGTCACCCGCTCCATTCTTCTTGCAAGCATACCTATGCCTGGCACCATTTCTGTTACTGCAGTAATGCCACGGACGGTCTGTGACAATCCACACCCAACTTTGTCCCTTGTTCAAACTATGCATGGCACAACCAAAAAACAAACTTGGACCCAATGAAACACATTCGCATCTGATCTACATAGCTACGCCTGGCGCCGTTTCAGTGGTCTGCAATAATGCACTGGACTGTATGTGACATTATCAATTTTATATCTCATGCATCAGCCAGCCTACTATGCCGTGATTTACTGTGCACTATGATGACAGCCCATAATGAACTTCATCTGCTGTGTGTTCAGCCACCCTTCTTTACTCTTTACATACACCACCACCTCCATCCAATTGCGGGCAATGTCATTTGTTCTAATTACTGTATGTGCCGGCACTGTTTAACCCCTTTAGCTCACTGTTGTGGTAGGTGTTCTTTCTGTGATTTTCCAATTTGAAATGGTTTTGTGTGCAGAAGCGGCAGTGGCAATAAGGATAACCATGCAAACAGCAACCACACAGGCACAACAAGACCAGCACCAACATCCGATGGTTTGGGAAGGTAGGAGCTATGCACATCCATATGCCAACCCCTTTGACCATGCTGCTGTCACCATCTCATGTCTCTTCTGTGGTAAATCTCACCCACAAGAATGCATCGTGGTATCAAAGGACCTGTGCAGCATATCATTGGCTACTACTGGCGGCATATACTTGGTGCAAGGTACACATACCAAAATCGTTTGGTGCTTGTGGAGTGTGTGCTGTTGGGGGAGGGGGGGTTGTTCAGTACATAGCAATTTGGTATTGATGTTGTCATGCACACATAATGCATTGTGAAACACATTGGCTATCGAAACCCGATGCTGGTTAATGTTAGGTACCAGTGCAGGCAGCACATTTTTTCACTTCTGGCTAATTGGTACTGTCCGCATCTGTGATGGGATGCAAGGAATAGTAGTAGTATACATGGCTTGCACCTGGAAACTAAATAGCACACGGTGTGTGGTCCTATAACATTCCACATCAGCGTTCCTCTATCCTAATTTCCTGTGGAGGGAGGGGGCATGATGTGCTGGTTTCATTGTGTTCCCTGTTCCTATGGATCACTTCTGTTTTTGTATTCAGTCTGCATCTAATATGCCAATTGAGCAAAGATTTTACAATGTTGTGTCCAAACACTGCCCAAAACAAATCATAAAAGCCCATCCTGTATTGCATTTCATTTAGTGGTTTGTGTTGCTGTTGTATACGAACTTGCACCGACGGTTCTGTGCACTGCCCATGTGTTGCTGATTATTTCTATAGTTGCCCATTTTCATTTTTTCCCCCCTCCTGCATTATGTTGCCTTACATCAGCCCGGTCATGGACCCCTCTGATCTTCACCTCCATTTTTGTCCGTGACTCCCGTGAAGCCCCCTGGCTTACCCCCCAGGGTGGGGTTGCAGCACCGGCCCTAAGTGCCGCAATGCTGTATTAGGATGGGGGAGCAGGCCCTGGAGGCTGATCAAGGCAGAGGGGCTAGCTTCACTGGCATGGCTGGCAGGCAGAGTTTTTTTTCCTCTATACAGGGGTGGGGACATGCAATGATGACCAGCGTCCCCCACCCACCCTGACCAATGTGCTGGTACTTGCAGTACACCCAGCCTCTGCTGTGTGTCTGTAGTGTACCGGACACTCTACCCACCTCCCTTCCTGGAGAAGGAGAGCAGTCACGGGATGCTCTATCCTTCTCCCCTGGCTGGCTCTCCGATGTCCTGGATCCATTCCCAAACCCGGGTCAGCAGTGCCGCACGTCGGCACTCTGCTCCTGCATCAGCAGGCCAGTTGCCCATTTTCAATGCACTCTTGTGGCTTACATTCCCAGTGGATATTGGTGACATAGGACAGCCGTCAGTAAACGGGGTATGCTGCCTGTTCTTATTTGCTATTTTTTGAGCATTGCAGTGGATTATGTACATGTGTGCATGTGTATGCCACTGTATTATGTACACTCAGTGCTTGAGTGCTCAGCTGCCCCTACACACATCCATAAACATGTTTCCTAACATTTGCTGCTTGCAGAAAAGGTGTACAGTGGCCTATGTGGGCATGATATGATGCAACAGCTTGCTTTAGGGTTATGGGCATGGTTAGGAAGTACCGCTACTCAGGTGATGTACAGGATTCTGGAAGTAGTGGAAGACATAGTTGGTGGTGACCGTAAGCATACGTGGGAGGCACGTAGCTGTTCAATCACAACAGTAAAAGTATTCATCACACATAAACAATCATATGTTGTGTTTCAGCAGCACTTGTAAAAGTGGCACAGTCTGTGGACAGCATTGTCCATATTGGCCGTTCCCTTATATGTTTGTATGATATTGATTAGTGCATGGTTGAAAATTATAGAAGGAAAACATATTGCCATTTACATGTATGACTCCACTACCTGTTTTTGAAAACACCCAGGTACTGTACTTACTGCGCTTTGTATCCAGACGAAAGGCACATCGGCAAACGCTGGAGACAATGAAGTACCGGGGCCTTCATCTGCAGTGTACACACATTTTGACAACCATGTGCAGCACATCATGGAATTTGATGGACACCAAAGTTCTGCCTGCCAGACCAAAAATGCTGTAAGTGGTAGCCATGCTTTGCTGTCAGTAATGTGGTGCACCACACTATGGGCCAAATTCTAGAAGGGGTGGCACAAGTCACCTCCAAAGGTGACTGGTACCAAACCCCATTATGCCAAGGACCCTGCACCCAATTCTGTAGGGTCCAGTATCCAAGTGGTTGAGCTCTGTGACCTTGGTCTGCCTGATTGATAGTTTAGAACGCAGCTCATGCTACACCTTGAAAAACTGATAATTATAACATCCTGTGCCATATGAATTACTGTGATTGGTAAATTGTAATTGTGAAAACCACACACATTGATTTTCATATGCAGCAATGAGCCATACTGTTGTCTGCCAATGTGAACACACCATTTAATTTCCTAATCAGCTCTGTCATTGACATTTTTTTAGGGTATGTAACTGTGCTGATGGAAGAATTAGTCTCATTGCGGACTAAGGTTACCACCTACTTGGTTTTTGACTGAATGGATTTGGTCTTCTAGGTCTAGATTCGGTCCTCCTGTTTTCACCATTGCAAATTCAGTTTTTATGGTGGATCAAGCAGCACCTGTGAGATTCCCCACTAACTGTTTCATTTTCTTCTCATCTGACTGTAAGCAAGTGTCTGACATTTTAGTGTGCTTGCTTGCTTGCTTGCAGTGCATGCTAATAAGGAAGTGCCTTCAAGAGCAGGGCACTTAATGAGCTAAATGTGTCCCTGTCTCCTCAGTTGTCACCTCTAACTTCACACCAGCAAATTGGAAGACTATTTATGGGAAGGGTAAACAATACCATCTTCATTTTTCTGAAACCAGACAGACACCACATTAGGGTAGCTTTCTGTCCCAGTATGGACTGTACAGTGTGTTTCAGAAGCAATGCGGACTGAATATCCATCACATAAGTTGGTGTGTGAAGCAGTATGTGATATCATTGTGACTACACCACTTATGAGAAGCGTGCCAAGACTGACCTCATACAGGAACAGCGGAGCCAATTCAACAAAAGAAACCATGAATTGTAAGTAACACTGTGTACCATGACATTTATCAAGGGAATCTAAAAGTTTCTTTGTAGTACAGTGACACTGCCTCATCGTATAATGAAGTGATATGTAACGGCTCAGTGTGTGACACAGAAAATATCTGGATGAGTGGAGAGTGAGCTCGAGGAATATCACAAGTGGTGGAGCATAGTGGTAGTGATAGTTCCCTGAGCACAATTGCCATGAGTTCAAATACATTCTGTCACACACTCCTAGCCATCACATATTTCTGCCATACAACAGGCCATTTTTTTGTGCTTTTTTGGGGAGATTGATGATGCCTTCACAGTTAAAGATCTGGTGATATTACACTGTGAAGGTGGCATCACAGTGTGAGATCCAGAGTTTTCACACAGTAGTGTGCTTACTGGTTTATATTTCTATACACAGTGACAATGGCTTATCACCACATGTTCAGATCTCTGAGACTCCCATATACATGCGCTATGAGGGAGAAATTGCATTGGCTGAGCTGGGATGGAGTGGGAGACCTTTTGCATTTGGGTCCCCCCTACCCCTGCAACAGACACTGGGACTGAATCTCTTGGGCAAAATTTTAGGAACCTCTATGCCTGCACAAACGTTCGACTGCCTACTGAATTTCCCCGAGCTGCCTCTTCATTATTCAGTCGGGGACTGGAGCTCCTGTGTTGGCAGGTTTGGGCGCCAGATTTGAAAATATACCGTGCTCCCTGATTTGCTACTGCTGTTGTGACGCCTGGCTCAGCGAGCTCAAAAGGGCCATCTCTGAGCACCACAGCTAGCGAGAAATTGCATCAGCTGAGCTGGGGTGGAGTGGGAGACCTTTTGCATTCAGGTCCCCCATCCCCCTGTAACGGACACTGGGACTGAATCTCTGGGGTGAAATCTCCCCCCCAACTCACCCAGTCCCCTTCTCCCGTTAAATGCTCTGAAACCCCGCCTATTCTCCTCATGTGTGCCGATCATCAGTGCCTAAGCTTGGATCTGCTGACCTTGTGCACTCTGTTCACTGCTGCCTAAGCTCATTCCCCAGATCAAATCCTTCCTACCTGCTCAGCAAGCAACTGACTTTATCTTTAACTGCAATGCTGTTTCCTTATAGTAATTTAGCATCAACAGAACCTGTGTGTGTGTGTGTGTGTGTGTGTATATGTATATGTATATGTGTATATATATTTATATATATATAGATATATAGTTATAAGCCTCAGTTACCTGCTTACTCTAGCTAAGCCTAAGTCATTTGTGGGTTCTACCCTATCAAGTATACAGTGTTTTTCTTCTTTAATTGCAATGTTATTTCCGTATAAGTAATTTCAACATCTATAGAACCTGCTTTTATATAGTTTCAGCCTCAGCTACTAGCTACGCTAGCTTACGTCTAACCTGTGCATGGATAGTGTGCCCCTTTTTCTGGGTGTCTCAAAAGTGCAGATATTTCTCCCTCCCCCACCCCCACTGTAATTTTCAGGCCGTAGGCTCCTTCCAGAAGGGGGTGCTTTACTAAACTGCTGACCCCTCCTCCATAGCTCCCTCAGTGCTCCTGTTTATCTGTTTATTCCCCCTATTTTGCCTTGACTTGATTTGCTCTTTCCCCATGCCCCCTTGCCATCATGTCTTCCCACTTGTCCCCTTCCCGGTGGAACAATGAAAAGGACCTAAAAGTTGCCCATATAAATATCCGCAGCCTCCTAGCTAACCTACCTGAGCTGACCACTTGGGTTGCTCACTATAACCCGGACATCCTGGGGGTCTCCGAAACATGTCTCAAGCCATCCTCCCCTGACTCTGTCTGTGCCCTCCTGGGGTACAACACTGCCAGGCAAGATAGGGCAGGGAACAAATGAGGGGGTGGGGTTCTGCTCTACTACAAGACCCACCTTAATGTGTCTCTCATACCCCACCCTGCCTCCCCCTCATGTGAGTTCCTACATGCCCTCCTCCTGTTGGGCAACTCCAAAAAGCTCCACCTGGCCTGTGTTTACAATCCTCCAAAAACTGGCGCTTATGGCCTCTCCTACCTCAGACCTAAGGTGGGTACCAGTGAATTCCTTGCGTTCGGAGACTTCAGCCTAAACAGGCTGGGTGGCAACTCCAAGGTATATGAGTCCCTACTGTCTGGCCTTGCCCTTGGCCAACTTATCTCCGAACCTACCAGTCCATCCTCCTCAAGGGTAAAAGGCACCCTCATTGACTGGATGCTGAGTAACAGGCTGGACCGCATCTCTGTGTCTGGCCTCTTCCCTGACTCCATCTTGGACCACTCTCCCAACTATTGTATATGGAAAGTCCTCTCCCCCAAGGTCCCTGATAAGGTGATCCAGATGAGGGACTACTCCAAATTCAACACTAATGACTTCCTCACCGACCTCCGTATGACTGACTGGTCCCAGGTTACAGCTGCTAGTGACCCCACAGTTGCCCTTGACCACTTCCTTTCCTTATTTCCCCCCTTCAGGATAAGCATGCACCCCCTCACAAAAAGGAGGGTGAGGGGCACTGTCACCAAATGGCTGCATGGTGGCCTGTTTGCCCTTTTGAAGCTTGGGGATAAACTCTGGCTAAAAGTCAAAGCCTCTGGGGACAGCTCTCACTTCTCACAATACAGGCAGCTCAGGAACTCGTGTAAGAGGGCTATCCACTCAGCAAAGGGCGTCTTCTACAAATCACCCCTTGAAGCTTCTGCCAAAAACCCTCTGATCTTCTGGCGTACCATCAAGCACACAGTGAGCAGCCCGGTCAGTGCTCAGGTCACCGACATTCAAACTGGAGGAGTCAGCTGCAACAATGCCCTATCACCAATGCTTTCAATGCCCAGTTCTCAGACCTGTCTGCCCTCATTCCTCCATCTCCTGCCTCCAATGTGGTAGCCCCCTCTGAGGATACTGTAACTCCTCATCATCCCCCCCCCTTTACTTTAAGACTGTATCCTGGAGTGAGACACGGACTTTCCCCTCCCTACGGCACTGGGCACGACAATCTCGATCCTAAGCTGCTCTGCCTGGGGCCTCTGTCCTGGCCTGGCCCCTTGTCCTGGCCCGGTCTAGCTCCCATATCATCAGCTCCTTCCTTATATCTGGGACTATCCCTGATGTCTGGAAGGTGGCTTGTGTGGTCCCTGTCTTCAAGCACGGTGGCCCAATCATGCCAGAAAACTATTGCCCTATAGCGATCTTGTCAGCTGTTAGCAAGCTGCTCCAGAAGGTGGTGGCCTCCCAGCTCTCTTTTCATCAACATCCACGGCCTCCTCTCCCCAGTGCAGCACTGATTCCACAAAGGTCACAGTACTGCCACTGCCTTCGCTCAGGTCACCTCTGAAATCAGCACTGCAACTCACCAAGGCAAACGTACTGGCACCATTTTCATAGACCTGTCCGAGGCCTTTGATCTGGTCAACCACACACTCCTTGGCTCCACCCTCTGGTCCCTTGGCTTCTCCCTTCCAGTCCTTGCCTGGATTGCCAACTATCTATCAGGCAGGCAGCAGTACACAAGGTTCCAAAAAGCCCTCTCTAGACCTACACCGGTGACCTGTGGGGTGCCACAAGGGTCTGTCCATGGCCCTATACTGTTCTCCCTCTACAGAATTAGCTGCTTTCAGTCCCTGTCCATAGGCATTCCACTCTGTATGCTGATGACCTTGTGATACTAACTAGTTCACATGACCTCAATGTCATTAACTCCAGGCCAAATACCGACCTTGACTTCAGTCAATCTTGGCTGAAGGCCCGTAAGCTTGTCCTCAACCTCTGAAAGACCCAGGCCATGATCTTTGGTTCCCTGGCTAGGACAATAGCATGCCCGGCCACTCTCAAAATTGCTGGAGCTGATAGTACTCCCTTACGAGTGGTTGACTCATTCAAGTACCTGGGGGCAACCCTTGATCCTCAACTTGACTTCTCCCTCCACATTTGCAATTCTTGTAAGGCCACAAACTGTAAGCTGAGCCTAGCTTACAGAGCTAAAAGTTGCCTCACACCCGCTGCTCGAATGGCCCTTGCAAAAGGGGCACTTCGCCCCACACTCGGCTATGGGCTCCCCTCCTTCCTGAATGCTCCAAAAACCTGGCTCTCCAAATGGGACACAGCGTACAATAACATTTGTTGCTTTGCCCTGTCAGCCCCCCTGCCTCATGCATCACTGCCAGCTCTACTCCAGGCTCAGGTAGCTCTCCCCTGATAACCACCAAACTTTTGTTATGGGAAACCTCATTGACAATATTGTCAGAATGTCCACCCCCACCCTCCGGCGCTGGCTGAACTGCTCAAGCCTCCCCCCCGTCTACCAGCCGAGGTCAAGTGACTCCCAGGCCCTTCATGTCCCCAAAACTTGCTCCCTTGCTTGGGATCGGGCCTTTGCTGCCCTTGCTCCTAGAACTTGGAACCTTCTCCCTACCCAGGTAAGAGATGCTTCCTCACATACCAGTTTCAGGTCCTCCCTCTGGGGCCACCTGAAGCATGCATCTGCCTGCTCCTGCATCTAGTGCCCCCACACGCAGTGGTGGGCCAAAAAGCCTCTTTGTCTTTGGGTGGCTGTGTCTTGGGCCAGGGATTCTACGCTGTGTATCCCCGAGCTCCCTGACCTGTCTTGCTTGATGCCTAAGTCATCAGCTCCTGCTTCGCATTTGATTTACTCTGCTTCACCCTCTTAGGGGCAAGTGTCCCCTGCCAGGCTAGCAGCCTTGAGTTGTTCTCTCACGCCCCTCTCCTCTTGAAACAACTCTCTGCAAATGTCTCCCCTTCCTGCTGCTCATGTTCCCTACTCTTTGCCCCTTGTGTACTCTAGCTGGGTACTCCCACCTGCCTGCCCTGGTGCTATCTGATGTTATTTCTGATCTGTTCCTTATTGATTGCTATGGTTTGACTCTGTAACGTTTAACCTGTACCTGACTGTCCCTTGTTGACTGCTGTGCCTTGCCTTTGTACTGTTATTTGCCTGTGCCTTGTAATTCTCCCGGGTCGTACCTGAAAATAGGCACCTGTCTAGTGTGCTTACCTGATAAACAAAAGCTAAATAAATAAATACATGTGAATAACAACCCATCCACTGTGCTTGCACCCACTACTTCCTTTTTAATTCATTTCTTGTGTCTGGAGCCCTGTAGGTGAAGACAAAGTTCCACACATTTGTATCCATCCTATTTCGTGTCATTCACACTTCCTTTCACGCTCATAGAATGCTGTTGTCCACCCACACCCAAAAATATGCGCCTGAGGCACTTGAATGTTTTAATGAGATCACTATGGACAAGCACATCTACAACAGTGAATGCACCGTGAGATTAGATGTCTTATGGTGCTTTTGAGGTCCTGTATTTAGGACGGTATATAAAGTAACACTGAGTTAGGCATTGTGGTATATAATCGCATGTATTTCTTCCCACAGTCAGGAAGACAACACCAGCAAAGCACAATAGATGGACTTCATACAGTCAGTATGGGCTGGCACTGCGGCACCTAAAGTGACTCAGCAAATCTAATATCTACTCTGAATGGATATTCAGAAATAATGCTGGATACATTGTATATGAGCATACACAGGAATAATGACAGATACTATTGTATTGTGTGTGCACAATATTGTTTTAGCTCTCGACTACACCACCAATGTTGCTTGTAGGAGTGGGAGAGGTAATTCATTCTTGCTGTGCAACATCAGAGTTTTTGGCCCTGTGACACTACTGTGTGTGTCAAGACCAGTGTAACTGAAGCGCACAGCTTGACAACAATATGGTGTTGGGTGACACATGCCTTTTCTAGGGCACAGTAGCTGCATATTAGTAACCCGCTCCTTATCGCATGCCATTAGCCCTTCTCAACAGTTTGGGAATGCGTTGGCTCACACATCAGTCTTATGCATTTGTCAGCCACATTGCAGCATCATGCAGAGTGCGTACATAGCAGTGGGGATGAGCATGTGATCTAGCAGGACATGAAAATGCAAATTGCTGCCCCTGACATGTTGAGCATTGAACTACCATGGAAACTGTCCCATACACTGTAACAGTTTTCAGATGAGTTTTTGGAACCACAACGGACACTGCATGCCATGTTACACCCATTTGCAGAACAGACCTCTCAATACCAATGACACTGTGCACTATGTTAGAACCTCAGTTGCAGACTGCGTCTAGCACCACTGACACTGTGCACCAGATTATTTCAAAAATAAGTGCAGTTGTACCACACACTCAGTGGCATCTTGCTCAGTTTAACAATGCATATTGTGCTAGAAGTATGAATCATTGCTTGCTAGTGTGCCAACTGTCACTTTTTTCCTGCTCATTTCTGTTATGAATGTAACATATGCCAGGAACTAGGCACACCTGTTGTGATAATTTCTTCACATGACAAACATAGAAACATAGCATTTGACAGCAGATAAGTACCACTTGGCCCACCTAGTCTGCCCATTTCCCTACCTAACAGATAAGCTGTAGATCCTAGTTAACCAACAGCCTACTTCCTCCTACCCCCACTAGAATTGCCTTATGTCTGTCCCATGCATTCTTGAATTCCCCCACTGTTTTTGACTCTCGACCTCCTCAGGAAGGCTGTTCCATGTATCCATAACCCTCTCTGTGAGATACTTCCTCCACATTACCTCTGAGCTGTCCCCATCTATCTTCAAATTGTGCCCCTTGTTTTCCACATCTCTTTTCTGAAGATGCTACCCTCTTGGACTTTGTTGATTCCCTTGAGGTATTTAAAAGTTTCTATCATGTGCCCCCTTCCTCCTTTCCTCGAGGCTATACATCTTAAACTCCTTTAGTCTTTCTTCATATGTCTTCTAATGCAGACCCTGCATCATTTTGGTTGCCCTCCTCTGGACAGCCTCCACCCTGTCTATGGCTTTGCGGAGGTGGGTTTTCCAGAACTGTACACAGTACTCCAGATGTGGTCTTACCAACTGTCTGTACAGAGGGCCAACAACTTCCTGCTTTCTACTAGTGATGCCTCTCCCTATGCATCCCAGTATCCCCCCAGCCCTCCTTACTGCCTTCTCACATTGCTGGCCCACCTTTAGGTTGTCCGATATGACTACCCCCAAGTCCCTTTCCATTTTTGTTGTTGTCAATATCTCACCCCCCCATCATGTACTCTTCCCCTGGGTTTTTGTTTCCCAGGTGCATTGCTTTGCACTTCTTTGCATTGAATCTAAGCTGCCATACATTTGACCATTCCTCCAACCTTGCCAAGTCCCTTTTCATCCTTTCCACCCCATCTTGCGTATCAACCCTGTTGCAGATCTTTGTGTTATCTGCAAAGAGACATACTTTCCCTTCCAGTCCCTCTGCAATGTCACTTATAAATACATTAAAAAGGACCAGCCCCAGTATTGAACCCTGTGGTACCCCACTAGTAACCCTCCTTTCTTCACTGTGGACTCCATTTATTATTACCCAATGTGTCCTGTTGTCCAACCAGTGTTTTACCCAGGCTACCACTCTAGGACCCACTCCCAGGCTGGCTAATTTGTTTATTAATCTTTTGTGCGGGATTGTCAAATGCCTTGCTAAAGTCTAGGTAGGCCATGTCCACAGCCCCTCCCTGATTTACTGCTTTGGTCACCCAGTCAAAGAAATCAATTAGATTTGTCTGACATGACCTTTCCACTGTGAATCCATGCTGCCTTGGGTCCTGTGCCCCACTGGCCTCTAGATTCTCAACAATTCTTTCCTTAAGAAGTGATTCTGTCATTTCCCCTAACACTGAGGTCAAACTGAAAGGTCTGTAATTTCCTGCCTCCATCTTGCTCCCACTTTTATGAAGGGGAATCACATCCGCCCTCCTCCAGTCCTCAAGTACCACCCCATCCTCCCATGATTTATTAAAAAGGGTACTCAGTGGTGTTGCTAGTTCTTCCCTTAGTTATTTTAAAATTCTGAGGTGAATCCCATCAGGCCCCATTGCTTTCTCCACCTTCAGTTTTAAGAGTTCTTTCAGAACCCTTTCTTCTGTGAAAAAGACTAATATCAACCCCCCTATCCAGAGTGCTTCTATTGACAATGACTACATGACAGTATATGATGTTTTGCTTGCAAAACAGGGATAACTTCACAGTTCAGCCATGCTCTAATTTTATTGCTTTTGCAACATAAATGGTACAACAAGAAATGTGTGATGTTGATATTCAGAAGAGACATACATTGATGAAACTCATTTTATTACTATGTGAAACAGTAGTTGGAAAACTGGTCAGTCATATTGTACTTTTCATGCACTTGCAACATACTTGGCGAAACATGGAATGTAGGATTCAGTAGAGACTTATGACCAAAATCACACTGTGATTGTATTACCATGAGAAATCTAAATATGAGAACAAGAATTGAAGTTTATTGATCATTCAAATTATCTTTAAAAAGTAGTACTTGAATAAATAGCACGTGGGAGATTAAATGCAAGGTACCAATTCTGATTAGTTGTGCGTTCAGATCCGACCAATATGCAGTGAGCTTGGTCATCGTTGTGCGGGTGTTTGTGTGGGGGACTGCGTGTGTGTACATGTTAGTGTGAGACACAGAGTTCATGTGCATGTGAGACACAGAGTGCGTGCAAGAGAGTGTGTGTTTGCGGGTGGGAGAGAGAGAGAGAGAGACTGGTTCTTTTCATGTGCACCGCTCTTCTTTGCTGGTGTCACACTCACAGTACCACTGTGTGAGTTTGCCTTCATGGGAATGTGTTGCACTGGCTTCCAATGTGCATTGACTGATTGCCTTGTACCATGCTGTTCCCCTTGCAGGCTGCATAACCCAATGTGTGTGTGCGTGTATTTATGTCCAACCACAGCCACATATCTGTGTGTGTTTTGCCCAGTCATTTACTGTAGAACAGTGTCACCAGGTGGTAAGCTTGAGATCAATGACCACAAATTTACTTCACAGTCCATTTTGCTCAGAAAATGTTTTATTGTGATGTGGATTCACGCCCACACCATCTAGTTTGCATCCGTGTACTCATCCGATGGGAATTTTGACCTGATCGTCTTGACAATGCAGGAGGGTAGGATTTTCCAATTTCTTCAGCCAAGGCGTTGAAAAATCCAGTAGATGAAATGCCAATAAGTCATGTGTCTGTACATCCTGATCAGAAAAACAGGAAAGTGTAACTCACTGTAACCGGCAAATGTTATGACATCGGGCATACTTAGACCTAGCAATGAACTGCTGGGTTGCTAACATAGACTGAGATAACCACAGTATACTACCACATACCACAGTATGTAAGCACTGGAGGAGGGGAGGGACAGGCGGGATATGATCATGACCTTGTAGTACAAGAGAGGAATAAAAATAACTTTTATAGAGGGACTGCTCACAGTAATGGTGGGGAGTGACATTTCAGGGTTTGATGCGAGATTAGATGGCGGAAGGTGCATAGAGAGTATGGTGGAAGGGGGAAAGCACTGTTGGCTGAGGTTTAGTCTGGTAAAAAAGTTTGAAGCTTTCAGAAGGGCTGTGACAGTGCAAGTGAAAGAAGGAAGGGCAAGGGAGATGGTGAATGTGAGCCACACCGTCACCATCCTGAAGCTCTACACAGGTTACCTGGTTCAAAATGCACACATATATATATATATATATATATATATAATGATCTTAGTGCCCTATGCAAATAGCCAGTTGCTTTATGTTAGTGGTACCACCCGCAGTGTCGACCTGGAAGCACACTGGACACCAGTACTGTACACAATATTCCAAGTGTGTCCTCACCAGTGATCTAATACAATGGCAGGATGACCTACTCCTTTCAAAAGGTAATCCCTCTGGCAATGCACCACAGCTTCCTATTTTCACACTGTGCTGATACCTTCATGTTCCCTGTGACTGTCACCCCCAGATCCCTTTCCTCCTCTGAAACTCTTACCTGCCCCCCCAACCAGTAGCTGTTCCTAGGATTTCTGGCTCCGAGGTGCATGACCTTGCACTTCTTTGTATAAAACCACAATTGCCACTCCCTAGACCAATGCTCGAGTTTAGCTAGATCCTCCCTGAGTGCATTCCTGACTTTCTCATTGCTCACTTTTGCACAAATCTTAGTTCTGTCCACGAACAGGCTGATCTTACTCTTGATCCACTCTGCAATGTCTCCGATGAAGACACTGAACAAAACAGGGCCCTGCATAGAACCTTTTGGCACTCAACTCATTACTGGCCTTGGATTGGATGTCTCCAACCCCTTACAACTACCCTCTGTTGTCTGCCCTGCAACCAGCTCTCCACCCATCCCAACGGTTTCTCACCCACCACCATGTCCCTCAGCTTGCTCATTAACCTCACATGCAGCACCGAGTCGAAAGCATTGCTGAGGGCCACATACAGAACATCCACAGTATGGCCTTGGTCAACCACACTAGTCACCCAGTTGAAGAAGGGTTTGTTTGCCATAATCTTCCCGAGACTAACACAAGGTGTCTCTCCTCCTGTAAACCATTACTAATTGAGAAAGGTTGTCAAGCTCTTCTTCAGAATGGTCTCGATCAAACTTCCCACTATGGAAGTTATGCTCACTGGTCTGTACTTACCTGGTTGGTCCTTGGGGCCACTCTTGTCAAGGAGCACCATGTAAGCCATCACTCCAGTCCCTGGGTACATTCCCCATCTCCAAGGAGGTGTTGAACAGGTCCACCAGAGGGCCTGCCAACACCACTGACAGTTCATTCCAGACCCTTGGCTGTGCACCGCCCAGTCCTGTTGCCTTGAGCAGGAAGAAGAGAAGTGGTTTTAGTATACAATATGACCATATTCATGGCACTGAATGCAATTGCATTTCTGCTATTGAACCTCCATGTTTGTCAAAAAATAACAATGAGGTATGAAACAACTGTCGCTGGGTACTGGGATAGTGAACATAACCACTGCAGAAGACATGCAGAAAACATATTTAGCCTCGGTGTCTCATCACTAATGGGTTCTTCATTCTGCATGAACTCAGACAGGCTTGACCTTAGAATGTATATGTCTATTGCACACGACTGGAAACCAGGATGTTCTGTAATGCACTGTAGTGATGGCAAGTCCTCCATTTCGATACTAATCTGGTGATAATAGGAGCAGCACCTGTTCTCTCCAGCAGTTTTCATTGGCACATGTGCACCACATTCACACTTGCAGAAATCAACAGTAGAAACACTGGTCAACCAACAATATATGTAGTAGAGGCAACTGAGTATTGTAATGTACGTTTATGGTTTTCTTAGGATAAGCAGCCCCAGTATGATAAGTACATAATGCAGTAATACCCAGAGTTACAAAGAGAAGCTTAGGGTAGCAGAGCTGAGGATTAGGAAGGCTAAAGCATAAACAGAGGACATAATTGCTAGCAATGACAACAGGGGTGGACAAGACATTATGGCGGTACATATGGAAAAGGATGAAGGTAAGGCAGGGGATAGTATGGCTTATGGTTGTGAGGGTAGCGAATGTAGAGGGGGATTTACATAGAAACATAGAAGTTGAATGCAGAAATGTACAGCCAGGCAAATGTAGTTGGCCCTTTTGCCACAGGAAAAGTATTTCCCTAATTCTGGATGTCTGGAAAGCAGAGGTGCTGAATGGATACCTCAGCCAAAAAATAACAAGATGGGTGGACAGCTGTCTGACCAATAGAAGCTAAAAAGGTGGAAGTCAATGGGGGCACTATGTGGAGACCAAGTGACAAGTGGTGTCCCCAGGGGGGTGGTGTTGGTACCCATTCTGCTCAAAATCTACACTACCGACATTGCAGAGGGGATTCAGGGGAAGGCAAGACTTTTCCAGGAACAAATAAAACTTATCAACAGGGTGGACACCTGGGGGGGTCTTTACAATGTAGAATGGGCTAAGATTACAGTGATGGGAAACACGGTGGCAAAATTCAATTCCTGGAAATCAACAGTGATGCACATTGGGAAGGGGGGTACAACATACACAGTAGGAAGGTGGATAATTGCTGCAACAAGGCTGGAGATGGATCTAGGAGTTATAACAAGTGATGAGCCAAGGGTGGGAACACAGTGCAGCCAGACAGTGGACAAAGCTAAGCAAATGCTGGCGTGCATATGAAGAGGGATGACCAGCAGAAGGAGGGTAGGTGTTGATGGCACTAGATTGTGCCATGGTTGTGCAACACATACAACATGGGCAGAGAGCAGGAGAGAGTGGGAGAGCAGTGTATAATGCCAGGGCCCCCAGCACCACAGAGGGACTCAGACCGCATAGACCACCTATGTATGGAGCTGCATTGTTGCCTTGGAGCTTACACTTTTCCTGGGGTCACAAGTTCCCTTCAAGGGCTTAGTTATGGTGCGTAGTTCTGGTATCCCCATCTACAAAAAGACATACTCGTAAGAGGAGATATTATGGGATTGTCAGCACACACATGAGGAGAAAAAAAGACATAGGAGGAGTGGTTGAAGGAGTTTGATTCACACTCTGGAATAAAGAAGGGACATGAGTGAAACATTCAGGTATGTGAAGGGGATCAATATAATGCAGTAGAGAAAATTCTCTGGCAATGAAGATATTAGAACTATGGTGGCGTGGACTTAAAGTGTAGGGAGGGAGGTTTAGGGGAAACATTTGGAAGTATTACACCACGGAGAGAGTGGATAATGAATGTAACAGCCGGCCAGAGGATAAGGTTTGTTTGTTTTTATTTCTAACCAGGAGGTGGACTGGGCACAGCCCTTTTTCAGCCATGCCTGACATACAACATTACAATACAAAATTACATTTACACAGAGTACAAAAATTAATCACAATTGCAAACAGTATCACAATATAGTTTATTTAACAATAAATGTTTAAAATAAGATTCTGAATCAGTTCTCCAAATTCATTTAAAAATGAAGGTGCATAGCAGGAAAATGCTTTCCTACTCATTTGTAACCTGTAAACAGGAATAGCATATTAAATTAAACAATTTTGTCTTGTACCCCTACCATGAACTTTTGCTACAATTAGTTTACATAAAGACAAAGAATCTCCTGAACATTTTATCCAAAAAAAAATTTGCTATCGTACATTTCAAGCAGTTAATTGGAGAAAGTACACCAAGATCTAAATAAAGCTGACAGTGGTGAGTTCTGAATGGGGCATGCAAGGCAAATCTACAAATATCATTGAACAGAACTTTAAATTTTGACTCAAAAAACTGATTACAATGTGCAAAAGTAATACTTTCATGATCTAATGTTGGAAAAAGAACCTGTTTAGCTATAGTATGACAAACTTCTTCAGTTAAAAATGTAATGTTTCTATAAAGAAAACCAAGTTTCTGATGGATTTTTACACCCAACTTCTCTAAATGAGGAACCATACTAAGGTTTGAATCCAGGTATAAACCTAGATATTTAACAATAGTAACCAGAGGGAGAGGATTACCACCAAGTCCTACCATATGAATAGGGTCAAATTTCTGAAGTCTTTTTGAAGAACCGAACATCATAACATTTGTTTTAACTTCATTAATAACCAATTTATTTAACTGAATCCAGTTTGCAAAAATATATTGTTTTTGAAGAGAATCCTGAATTTTGTAACTATTTGTCCCCGAAACCCAAAACACAGTATCATCTCCATACAATAAACTGTTATTAGTAAAAGAAAAAGGTAAATAATTTATAAAAAATTGAAAATGAAAAAGGACCTAATACTGATCCTTGAGGAAGACCTACCATTATCTCTCTCTCTCTCTCTGGATTGAGACATATGGCTGTTAACTTTAGTTCTTTGACTACACTTTAACAAATAACTTGAGAACCAATTTAACTGAACATCCTTAATTCCTAGTTTTCTTAATTTGTATAACAGAATAATATGGTTCACCATGTCGAAGGCACTGACCAGGTCCACAAAGACTGCACCAGAGGCCTTACCTTCCTCTGCTGCCACCAGTACAGCATCTGTGAACCCAGCCAGCACCATCGAAGTCGATTGACCAGCACTAAATTCATGCTGTTGATCAAGATGTATATTTTGTTCCTGCAGATATACCAGTAATTGCTGGTGAACACAATTCTCCAGCAGTTTACTAATTTCAGATAACAGGGAAATAGGTCTGTAATTAGACACATTAAATCTATCACCACCCTTGTAGAGAGGAATCACAGTGGACTCCCTCCACAGGGCAGGTACACCACCTTGTTGTAGTGAGAGGCTGAACAAAATCATTAAAGGGCCTTTCACATAAGAAGCAGAGTATTTTAATAAAGTAGATGAAATCCTATCAATCCCTCCCTCTTTACCATTATTAAACTTTAATAACAATTTCAAAACCTCTGGTTCCTCCATCTCAGAAAAATTGAAACACGGCTGATCACTATCCCTGTCAATATCACTACCCTCATCAATCTCCCTAACAATTTTTGCTTCCTTACCACTAATTGTTTTAGAGACAAAAAATTAATTAAAACTATTTGCCATGATTAACCCATCAGAAATCAAAGTACCATCTACCTTAATACCTTTTATACCTCTATCTTCTTTGGGAGTAAAATATGTTCAAAGGAGTGGCAAACTTTTTTTTGGATCTTTCAGATTTATCTGTTTTAGTTTAAAATACCAAGCTTTGGCTTCAACAATTTTCTTTTTAACTTCATTCCTATAAGTTTTATATAACCTCAAAGAATCAACATCCTTAACCTTTAGATAATATTTTCTTTTGTTTTCCCTAGTTTTAATCACATCATGGAGTTCTTTATTTAACCGTGGAGAAAATTTACCCTTCACCCTCCATTTTGTTACTGGGGTGTGCTTATTAAATAAGCTGACAATATAATTTGTAAACTGAACTACTTTATAATCGACGGCAGATGAATCCATTACTTTAGTCCAGTCAGTCAGTTCCAGTTCTTTACTATGAGCTTTCACATTATTAATACTCCTTTTATAAATAAAATTTGGAGGAACAATTTGCCTAACCATTTTATATACAGAAAATATAGTACAGTGGTCAGAAACAGAATCAGATAGAACATTCAAATTACACAAATTTCCCAGACGATTTGTCATTATCCAATCAATAATAGAATGGTTATTAGTTTTATAATTAAATCGAGTGGGAACCTCAACTAGCTAGACAAAGCAAATGGTATTCATTTGAGTTTTTAATTTCACAAACTCACTTTCTTGCCCCCAGTCAGAATTAGCATCTCCCATGATAATATGTTCCCTTCTGTTCTGATGGATTCTGGTCCATATGTCAAAAATTGGATAATTAACCAATTTAAATTTAGGAGGGCAATAGAAACAGGTAAAATATAAATGTTTACATCCTGATACTCCCAATTTGATCTTAACAGTTAAATAATCAATGTAATTATCCAAAGGGCCTCGGGCAATAACCTCAGCAATAATATCCTCCTTAATATACAACATTACCCCCCCTCCATTTATTCCCTTCTCTATCTTGTCTATAAACTGAATAACCATTTACCATAATGTGATTTGAGGGAATGTGTGGTTTTAACCATGTTTCAGTTAATCCAACTATATTATAGTTGCTCTGCTCTGTCCATACCCTTAATTAATCTAAATGAGGTTGAAGACTCCTTATGTTCAGAGAAATCATTTGCAAACCCTTTAACTGATTTCTCTCAAAAAGATCCTGAGTAATTAAATGGCCTGGATTAATCTCTATATCCCCAGCTAAAATCAATAACAGTATTAAACAAAAATAATTTATTTTACTATTTTTTACTTTTAAAACAGTACCAGGTCTTAGGCCCTTCACCTGACACCCTTTGTGTAACATATCAAGAAACAGACATTGCAACAGATGGGGTATTTATTTTAAATTCATTAGAAATATATTTTATCCCATCCGAATATTTCACTTGTTGATAAAACTCACCCAACAATTAAATTCCACATTAGTGAATTTCCCTGGTCGTATCATATTCCAACCAGGAGATCTTCTTTTCAGCCCAAAGTTAAAATGATTCAAGCACTTATTAACATGAAAATGGCTAAACACATCTTTACATTTATCTGAGCCACACTTTATCTAATAAATTACCTTTTTGTGCAGTGACGCTGTTAGGGGTAGTCTTGACCAATGCCAGACTTTCTACTCCGAGCGCTTGCGAGTGGCACTGGCAATTTAACTGCAAAGCCCCCGACCCCTTTTGTTAGTTACCGGCAGCTGATTGGTGCAGTCCCCTGCATGTCAGCTATACACTGAACCAGTAGAATGATGTTCTGGTCTGGGACTTTGCAGTAGTAGCTTCAGATCACAAAAGCCACACACAGTCCAAACTGATGTAAATGCTGAACTGCTCCTCACACACAGACTGGCAGAAAGGACATGCTGATAGGTGAGGGATAGCAGTCCATGGAGAATCACATAGGGATCATCAAGTTGAGGAGGGGGTAAATCTTGATGGTGGGGATAAGTGGGGAGGAGTGGGGACTGACCAGAATTGATGGGCACAGAAGGCCTTTTTTTTGGCAACACATGTCTATGAATCTGTGAATCATTGTTGACACACAAGGCTATGTAGCAGTGTGATGTACCGCTTTCATTCTGATCTCTCCATTGTTCAGACTGTAATGTTTGGGCTGCATGGTGAATGAACATAAAGGAAAAATAGACCTACAAATGTGAAATACATAGTGGTGGTGATAGGGGGGCTGGTGTCATTCGTGATGAGCACAATAGCCAGCTGCAAAGCAGGGAGTCAGTATGTGGTTCTATGGACTAAGACAGGAGTTGAGTACATAAACCAACAGTTAGACCTCCATTTGTATATGCCAAGATCTGAAGCTGGCACTGCATGTTTCACTGTGAAAGATTCATTGCTTGGGATGTCAAGTGGAAAATACATGCTTCTTTATGGAAAATGGATATAACCTGTTGCCAATGCATGATTGAGAAGCTGTGAACCAAATTTTTCTGTTGCCGCCAGTTGACGAACAACAAAGTGGTATCACTTCCCATAGAACTATGCAGCATGCATGCATTGTCTCACTTAACTAGTTCGGTATGACACACACCAGCCTTATATGTCAGGAACACTGAAAATCATCATTTTGATTTTAAAAAAGATTTATTAATTAGTAATAAAATATTGTATAGATAATTTTCAAAATCTGTTTACCGAGGGCCACACATGTGATTAGACGGGTATAGAAGCTTAGCTAGCATGCTGTCGCTGATAAGCCCAAATAGGACTGTGATGCATCATGAGCAAAAACATAACTCTGTTGGCGTTACTAGTGTGGACTAATAAATAAGTAGGTCTTGGCATATAATAAGAATGGTAATGGAAAATATTGAGTCGACTCAAGGTACATCACTGCCAGACAGTGGGCAGACTGTGCCACGTTCTGGTGCACCCTATTGTGCACGGCACTGTGACAGCTGTGGCTGGCACTGTTGCAAACACTGTTTCTGGGGCAATCCCACAAAGTCTCAGCACCATCGCCAGCATATTTGCTGAGAACAGTCAATACATAACTGTCTTGTTGGTAGCGACCCACTAATAAATGGTGTAGTATTCCTGATCCCGAGGGGAAAAAAAAAAAAGTAGTGTAATCCACATGTCAAAAACTAAAAAGATGCTGTTCTGCAGATGAGCTGGAGTGGAACTATTTGTGGTGACTTTTGGCGATTGAGTTCCCCGAGGGGCACACCACAGAATGGATACATGCAGTGGCTTTTGTGGCATGCTGTTACTGGTATGCCCAAAAATATTAATAGTCTATAACAACATGCTTGACAGTCACCCTGTAATAAACTGAGGAGTTTGACTGTGCGTGCTCACCAGAGCCACAATGGGCACACAGGTAAATAGATGGGTGCAGGAGCTTAGTTAGCAATAGCATGCAATTGCTGGTGTGCTGCACTTGTCTAATTAGTAGGCCAAAATATTACTCAATTGGTGTGCTTGGTGTTGAGTAAATATATAAGGTACAGCACACACTCAAGTGATCTTACCACCTTGGGGGAACAAGATGTAAAGGTGTTATATAATTGTACACTCAGACATTGTCCAAAAAATCATGATGACAGACTAGTAACAATAGGCATATACAAAAGTAGGGAACTGAAAATATGCATGTTGACACAGGTCCCGAGACTGTCTGACAGTGGTAAGACTGTGACATGATCGGGTGGACCATATTGTGTGGCACTCTGCCAGCTGTGGCTGGCGCTGTTCCAAACACTGCTTCTGGGGCAATCCCACCAGCACGTAGTACCACCCCAAAGAATCTGCACAGAGCACCTGCAGCACATAACCATCTAGGTTGCAGTCAACCAGTGAAGAACTGTGCAGTATGCCAGCTCCTGGGCACCTCAGCTATGGTGCAATCCCCAATAAAAGCAAAACAAGTCACTGTGTGTAGGACGACAAGTGATGAACGGTTCAGTAAAGGGGCAGTAAATGCAGTGCCGACCAACAATCTGAAAGCATTTGTAGGTGTGTGGAACAAGTTCAAAATGCATTGGGTGGGTTCTACTGTGGGATGTGAGAGTCGCTAATCCTACAGTGGTCAACAGTGAGAGTGGTCACCAGTGAAGTGCAGCAGTGCAACAAACTAGTGAACAGGAGGCATTCTGCCTGTAAAATAATATGATTCAAACATGTGGGGTGCAGTGCAATGTGCACTCTACATGGCACCCTAGGGCTTATACATTAGTTAGATGGGGTTGGCAGCATGTGTACAGATGGTGAGAACACTGCCACGGATGGGGGGGGGTTGCGCCGTTGCCATAGCAGGACACAAGACGAGCTGGTGATGTAGGAAAAGGGTACCACTCCTGGAGAGGAAAACCATCCTACTCTCAAACAGGATGCCGGTGTAAGACTTGTGGTCTTGGCTGAGCAGCTCCTTTATCTCCAGCAATGACAACGTATCACTCTCCCCCCCCCATGCACGCAATTTGAAGATGGCACAATATGTATTATACTGTGCGCATCCAGACACATACAATATTTGGGTTGGGAGTGCTGGGCATGTGCACAAAAGATGGGCAGACCAACTAACTAGTGTGTGAGCCCCCATCACCAAACACAGCAGTTTCCAGTCTGCATTGCACCCGAGTCCACTTGGTGAGGTATCGGTTTTGAGTTACACGCCGTGCAGGTACTGGCATACAAATCAAAACCAGGACACAGACGTTAGCTCGCTGGCACTGTGTGCCATTGCCAGTATTATGAGTAGATGTACACAGCACAGTATATGATGGTGCACAGAGAGAATGCAGCAATATACAGGTACATAGAAAAGAATGCATAAAATGAACAGGAACATCACTATTCATCCACATTGATCACAGAGCCGGACTCCTCATCAGAACTCTTGACTGCTGTCAAACGGGTCATCATCAATAGTGGTATCGTCGGACTGGCTGGCAAGAGGCTCAAACAGATAAGGCTGTATGACCGTGGAGGCCCAAATGTATTCAAGCTCACTCACCTCGTCGGACGACATTGTGATGGCTTGCTAAAACAAAAATTAGCCTGCTTTTAAAAACTAGGCACAGCTGTAGCACCTTTAATAAGTGGAAGTAAAATTAGAGATGGCTAAAGCAGCTTTAGTAGTGCGCTGTACCTGACTGATCAGCAATGATGTAAGAGCAGGCGGGGCTAGGCTCAGACGGGAAAGGATAGCTCGTGTGTGAGGGGTGGGTCAAACCTAAAAAAATATAAGAAAAACACAAAAACTACACGACTGTGAACAACAACACAAAAAGAATATTACACCAACACAAACAGAGGTAAGGGATAAAACTTTATTAGGTGTTTTAGTCACATGCACTAAACAGGCTTTGCACGTGATCTTTAAAGATCTGCATCCAGTGAAACGAAGATGAAGTACATTTTTCAGAGTTGACCAAATGTCTTAAGAGATTACGCGCCTAAGAGATGTAATATTTGGAAGGATAAAGGATTGTGGTTGAAGGCAGATACTGAGCTAAACTGTGTAAGCAATAAGAGAAATCAGAATGTGTGGTTAAAAACCTTTTGTTTAATAAACTAGGATGATAATCAGTTTGTTATTTACAGAGTGCAAATCTCATTATGAGCCAGTGCACTTTACATTAAAACATTTAAAACAACACAGATACCATAAAACAATTAATAATCATTATTAAAACAGCAAAACTATTTTTACTCTGGGAATGCTAAATTAAATACTTAGGTTTTCAGCTCTCTCTTAGAGTGCTCTAAATTCTGACTTTCTCAGATAGGGCAAGGCAGAGCTCCAGAAAGTTGGGGCCATGTATGCAAAAGTACGGGCCCCAGATGACTTTAAACAAACTCCTGGAACCTCCAGCAATTCCTCATCCATGGAGTGGAGGGGGTGCAAAGGGTGGTAAGGTTGGAGGAGGTCTTGCAGATAGCCAGGCCTCTGCCTGTGTAGGTCCTTATAGGTCAGCAAACCAACCTTGAAGGAGATCCACCACCTAACTGGCAGCCAGTGCAGATAGCGGAGCACAGGAGTAATATGACATGGCCTAGATAGGCTGGTCAACAACCTGGCCACTGCATTCTGCACTAGCTGCAGGCAGCAAAGATCTACCCCCGATAGCCTTAGGAACAGGGCATTGCAGTAATCAAGGTGAGAGGTCACAAAAGAATGGACCAATGCTAGCAGATCACTAGGGAGAATCCGATGCCTAATACTAGTGATGTTCCTCAGATGGTAAAATGAGGTGTGGACAATGGCTGACACCTGTTGTTTAAGTGTTAAACCACTGTCCAAAACAATGCCAAAACAATGCCAAGATTACTCACCCGATCTAAGGTAAGCAATTGTGAGTCTCCTAGCCAAAGCCCAGAGACCTGTCCGGTTTGCTCCCTTGACCAGGTACCAGCGCCAGCACCTCAGTCTTGTCCGGATTCAACTTCAACCAGTTGGCCGTCATCCAACCCTGGATCTCAGCAAGGCAGCTGTTAAATACCGAGACCAGCTCCTGCTGCTCAGGTACAAAAGACAGGTATAGCTGAGTATCATCTGCATAACAGTGAGAACTCAGCCCATACCATCTTATAATGTCCCCTAATGGTAGCATATATACCGCAAACAACATAGGGGACAAGACAGAGCCCTGCAGAACCCCACATGGCAGGGAGACTGGTGCCAAGTAAAAAAATCCCCAAACCACTTGCTGCAACCTGCTAGTGAGCAACAATTTAAACCAATTGTGGACCATATCAGCCAGTCTATAGCAGATCTGCAGGCACTCCATCGGCACCCCATGGTCCACAGTGTCAAACACTGCTGAAAGATCGAGGAAGATCAAGGTCGTATGTCTTTCCTGATCTCTCACCATCAGGAGATCATTCAGCACCGGAACAAGGGCAGTCTCAGTACTATGCCTTTTCTTGAAACCAGATTGGAGAGGATCGTAGATGCTGTGAGTTGTTAAATGGGTCTCCCTGAGTGGCCACCACCATCTCAACAACCTTACCCACAAAAGGCAGGTTAGAGATGGGTCTGTAGTTAGCCAGGCAGTCAGGGTCCAGTGAAGATTTTTTCAGGAGTGGTTCACAACCTCCTCCTTCAGGGGTTCTGGAAAAAAACCTGGCTAGGACCAGACCAATGATATCAACGCACCCCACTAGGAGGCGTATTGGACCCAGGTCCGAACTACAGCAAGTTGGCTGCAACCCCTGGATGACCTTTGCAACATCCTCGACCTCCAACCGGTTGAAATCGTACCAGACAGCCTGACTGCCTGCAACCTCAAACCTATCACCGTAAGGCCCGTTTGAGGGCATTGCCTGGATTTCCGCCCTGATGGTGGCAATCTTATCGGCAAAGAAGAGAGCAAACTCATCACATCTTGATTGTGAAAAGGCTCTTCTGGACTGGAGATGGGCTGGATTACACAGCCTATTAACAGTGCGGATGAGCTGAACTGGTCTACTAGTTGCCGCAGCAATCTCCTTGGATAGGAATTTTGCTTTCTTACAGGAGATTGCTGATTGATAGTCTTTATAGTGGACCATCAATATAGGCTTGTCCCCCTCCAGACTGGTCCTACGCCAAGGCCACTTCAATCTTTGACCCCTCCTCCTCATCTCCCTGAGTGTCCCATCAAACCAGGGAGACCTTTTTTGGTGTGAGGTGAGGGGTCAAACATGGTCAGGTGCGATGGGGTTGAGGGCCTCGATCACAACCCTATTATAGATCAGCACCATTTCCCCCAGCTCCTCACATGTACTCATCAAACCTGATAGGTCCAGCACTGAGTTCCAGAAAAGACACCATGCCACAGCAAAATGTCGGCCAGTGCGCGCTGTAAAACAGAGGCAGCTTATCTCCACAAAAACAAGAACCAAGTCAGCGGTAGTGCGCACTCAAAGAAGAAAAGGAAGCAAAATTATACCAAAGTTCTTTTTACTAGTGCTTCCAAAATCACAGCATACATGCAATGTAAAACCACTTCCTGGTTAAAGACTTTAACCAGGAAGTGGTTTTACAATGTATGTATGTATGTTGTGATTTTGGAAGCACTAGTAAAAAGAACTTTGGCATCATTTTGTTTCCTTTTCTTCTTTGAGTGAACACTACTGCTGACTTGGATCTAGGTACAGCATTGCAATCAGACCATCTGGGATAACACCCATTAAAGGGCAGTACTGGACCATCTTCATAGGGGGAGATCAATTGGGGAGGGGGGCCTCTAACGAGAACCTCACAGTATGGAGGTCCAACCATGGGACCAGATCCACCATAAGGTCAAAGACCTCCATTCCCAGCAGGAAGACAAGGTTCAATGAATGGCCATGAATATGGGTTGCAGAGGGAAAAACTTGTGTTAGGTCCAACAAACACATAAGTTGGAGGAAGTCCTGTTCAGACTGCAAGAGTTCATTGTCGATCCAGGCATTGACGTCCCCCAGAATAATCCATGTGGGAGACTCCAACACCAGATCAGTGATGAAGTCTGCGACTTCCTGCAGGAATTCCTTTCCATTCCCTGGAGGCTGGTAGGTGAGAAGGATCCTGCAACCTACACCTACAAACCCTTCAACTGCCACACCTTCAAAGAATCTCATTCCCACTGGAAGGCTGTGATGTTCAAGTTCGATTTATAACATATTGCCACTCCCCCTACCCCCCATGATCCACTCTCTGGCAGTGTACCACCGAGTACCCGGCAGGAATGGCTGATTCCAACACAGGGCTGGTACTTGCATCCAGCCAGGTCTCGGTAATGCAAGTCAGACCTGATGTTCCAACAAGATCAGCAATTATTGCCATCTTGTTCTTAATAGATCTGGCATTGCACAACAGCACAAGAAAGAGATAGGGAGATGTGACTGGTTTAGCGACCTGCCTATTAACTGTGGAGCCCTTGGGTATGGGCACCAGGCAGGGAGGACCCCTTTCTTGTGCCCATTTCACCCCAGAGTGCCTCCTCATTCCTGCCACCCCAATCCGCCCCCCCTCCACATTACTCCAACCCCCAGACTCTGCAAATCTCTGTTTCTTCCCCTATGAGATATAACACCATTCACACCAAGGTTCATTTACAAAGTTACCCTGTTGATATGCAAGCTATATAAATACATTCTTTACAGTGGTAGCCAGTGATGGGATGCACTATATTTCTGGCTAGATAGGGAAATAACACAGAAATCCAATGGAAAAGAATGCAGATTTCCTGTGCTAGATTGTGATATGTCTGAATATTCAGCATCATGTCACTGGCTAATACTGTAGTTACAGTTGGTCAGGTAAGATGCTAAACTATACTTTAGGTAACACACACATATTATATGGTTGGGCCCTTGTCCCCACAGAAAAAGCTGTCAGATATTTTCCCATAACCGATGCTACTCAATTACAGGATATACAACCAATAACACATTAAGCACCAATGAACCACATTAACAGCTGTAACAGGTACTCTAACACATGTAACAGCTACCATAACACCCTTCAAACCTTTCAACTACAGCCCCATAAAAGTCCAACACTATCTAAAAACATTGCCCTAGACTAAAATCCTATCACTCTCCCAAGACCTCCCTTCAGCCTCACTGAGTACATCCATGTCCCTTGACACGGCAGCTGTGTCTCTGGCACACAGGCATTTCATGCTGCTGCTGACTCCCAACACTTAGACCATGAACACCATGCCTCTCACAACCACTGCTCCAGACCACATTCCAAACTGCACACAGCATCTCTCCCACCAAACCTCTGCACGTCACTCCATACCACATGCCTGGCTGCTAACCATCCTGAACAAGTTAAGTAGTATGGGGATGTCACGCACTGAAAGGCTACATAACTTGAGCGCTGTGGGACCCATGTCCTGCTAAATCTCTAAAAAACACCGGCTATCATCACTTACAAGAACTCATCCTGTGCTGGTTCTCTTCCTCATGATGGCGACAGCAAAATCTCAGGGAAAACTTTCCCAAGCAGCTAAAATAAAAGCCCTGATGGAATCGGATTAGACTTTGGGCCTTCAGGACAATTCCCAACCCACCTCACCAGTGGCTAGCTTAGCTGACTTGGAGGACAGCATGGAGACACTTGATCAGCATAACATTGTCTCCAAACTAGACAGCATCATCGAAACACTACATCGAGTGGAGTCTTCAGTCGGAGATATGAGGGTGAACTTAAAAAAGATAATAAACATACCACAGCAGTGGAACAGGCCATAGGCAACCTCATGAACTCTACAGGTCAGCATGATCGAGCGATCATATACCTCCTCACCAGAGAAAGGGAGCTGTAAGCAAAATTAGATGATCAAGAAAACCACTCCAGAGAAAAAACTTTCGACTATATGGAGTGCCTCTAGAAATGGAAAGCTCCTTTTCTTGCATGGAGGACTTTGTGCTATATGTGACGTAGACAGCCAGCTCTGAGTGCTCGAGTGCTGTATTAATTTTTGTTATTACATATGAAATATGTGAAGGGAAGGTCAGTTCAAGAAAAAGGCTATCTTACTGGAACTGACACATCAAGACCCCCCCCCAGGGATAAGTTCAAAGGACAGGAGGTATTTTAAATAACAGAGATCTGGGGAGCAATTACCTTGTCAATTTGCCTTCATCCCAGGAAATAAGATTAGCCATTCATAATGCCCTCAGGGAGATCCTTTGACTTGCATGGTTACCATGAAGGACTTGTGGGGAGGGGTGTCAGAGAGAGGCCAGAATGGACATTGAAGAGGTCTGATGTCTGAGACAGGGAGGACCCAGACAGATTTGGAATGTCCAAAATACATTTCCCGGGGAATCCTTGAATTACATCAGAAAGACCTGAGGTATAGATTCCAAGGTCCAGACGGGATTAAAGAGGCCAATACACTTTTGCTTTGAATACAGTGACTTAGATCAAAGAAACTTTCGAGATGTATGTGTAGCAGAGCACAAACCAGTTCTGACCAGTTAACCTGTGGAAAGGAAAGTCAGTGAGGTCATCTCATATTTTTTTTTAAACATTTTATTTGTTGACCCTGTATTGTAAAATATAGAGTTTGATACACCAAGGCGGAGTTAGTGACCTCATGAGTAGGCCGGCTCAGAAGTGTGCTTAATTGCTGAAAGAACCTTACAGAATCACACAAGAAAATATTTCTGACTCTGAGAAGGGAGATCATCAAAGCACTGAAAGAAAGTAAGCATTAGATTATACCAGTCTGAAGTTATAAATTGTAGGAACTGTACTTTTTAACCTGTTTGTTTTAAGGCTATATGTGTTGGGATATATATTTGTTCTGTAATTATTGTTCTGTTTTGATATTTTTAAAGTAAAGATATTTTTTTAAAACAAAACTGCATGGAGTGCCTTGACATTTCTTTTTATTTTAAGCGGAGCTTTTAAAGGTTATAAGTACACTGTGTATGGGCTCATTATATACTGAAATGGGCAGAGTTCTCTAAAAGTCTTGCTTAGAGTTCTAAGGGTTCATTTGAAAGACCTGGTTGGGTGCCCGTAGGCAAAGATATCTGGCCCCCTGAAGACAGAATTATCTGAGCCTGATAATTGGGTACGCTAAGAAGAGGTTATCAGTTTGAATCCCTTCAGAGCTTGAGACTAAGGTGACTTGAACCCACAAAACAGACAAGAGGGTTACCTTGTCTGTTCACTGTACACAAATCATACACTCAGAGGTTGGCACTTGGGGAGTAGAGGGCTGACCGGCTGAGCGAGATTGGTGACACTATACATTTTATGATCAGTTCTAAAAATCCAAAAGGATATCCTCCTTACTATTGAGAGAGTGCACCACTCATTCATTCTCAAGCCCCAGGGACAAAATGCTTACCCTCATTCCATCATTTCCCAATACTGACACTGTAGCGCAGCATGAGGGGGTGCTGCACTCCTGAGGTGCCGTCTTTCGGATGAGATGCTAAACCGAGGTCCCATCTGCCTGTTCTGGTGGTAGTTCAGGTGGATGTTAAAGATCCCATGGCACTTCTCGAAAAGAGCAGGGGAATTTCCCCGGTGCAATGACCAGATTTCCTCCATTCACAAAAAATACCGCCAACAGCTTAATCCGGTTCAAGGTCAGTTGGCATTTATCTTTATTCCCCTTCCCCGGGTCGTGCCTGCAAGTAGGCAGAATTTGTTTAGTGCACTTACCCGGTCAACAAAAACTAAATAAATAAAAAATAGTAAAAATGCTGAACTACAGGGACAGGCAATTAATTCTTCAGATGGCTTGGAAAGCTAAGGATCTTCAACTAGATGGTCAAAAAATTCCGTCTGATCATTACTTTTCAGACTACCTTAACACAAAGAGATGCCAAATCAAGGAAATCATCAAGCTGACCAAGGAATGAGACATCTAGATACAGATTCAATGTCCTGCTTGACTCTACAGTTTTACAGAAAAAGGTCCCCTAATGTTTGATTCTCTGTGGCAGAGTCAATAGTGCATGATCCCCCTAACTGTCAAACAGTCTGGGAAAGGAAGGCAGGCCTGCACATAGATGCTCAGACATGGAAATAAATTTGGGAAGGGACCTTTCGGACCTCTGCATCTAATGTATGGAAAGAATTTAGATGGAAACTCATAGGTAGATATTTTAACACTCTAACCAGGACTAAACATTATAATCCCGCCTGTTCCGAACATTGTTGGAGAAAATGTGGGTCAGTCAGGGACCCACCATCACATTTTCTGGCACTGCTCAGTGTTGCAATCCTTCTGGAGAGAGGTACAGTAACTAGCAGATACCAGCAGATGGTGGGGACTGAGGAGCCGATGTTGTTCCAACATATGATCTTCGGGGTCCTTCTCAAGGGAGGGAAAACTAATGGCCAAAAATCCTTCCTAAGGATTTTACTTTCTGCCGCAGGAAAAACCATTACTAGAAAATAGTTAACGCCCAATCCCCCAACATTGCAGGACTGGATAGATATAATTAAGGATATACAGAGGGTAGAAAGGATTACATCTGAGCTGCGCCTACAGAGGGAAAAGTTTAATGGAATCTGGCTCCCCTTTATGCATCTTATTGAGGAAATGGAAGGGATATCGGTCCTCTCCCAACAAGCCTTTGCAGTTTAACCCAGTGAACTTGGACCCCCTATACCCCAAGCAGTTATGACCAATGTATTTCAATATAAGGATTAGACTAAAACAATGAAATAATACACCAGCCTATATTTTGAATATTTATGTTTTTTTTAAAGTTGTTTATTGATTTATTGTTTTACTTAGTATACAGCAGGAAAGCACAGAAATTCAGATTAAGTAATTATATGGATACATTTGCTTATTGATTCTATGGAAGGACTTTGTTTCATTCGGATCCTACAGTGAAGTTAGACCCTTTTCTCTTTTGTTGAGACTCATACCACCAGAAGATACCTGGAAGAAGAAAAAAACATGAGAGACTACATTATTTATAGATTTTAACAGATGGACTATTCTAGTTAAAACATCTCTCTCATTTTTTTTGTTTTTTTACAGTATGGTTCAATGTATGATATCTGACTAATTTGGAAATTTCGTTTTATGTCTGCAAACTTGTAATAAACTCAAAATTTTCCAAAAAAAGCAAACAAATTAAGTAATACATTTCGTGATTCCCCCTTCAACAGTTTTTTTTTTTTTTTTGTTAAAAAATATTAAAATAATCACCTATTTTAATGTTTTTATTTAGCGGTTCATAAATTTTGTTGTCTAAGGAATCAACAGTACTTTTTAACTAATTTCAGTTGATTGGTATGACTGAAAGGACTGAGAAAAGGACAGGGCATACAGAATTTAAATATTGTGAATCCTTCCACAAGATATTGGCAAAGACATACAGCCATTACCTATAATTTGTTTGGGCCTTGACCATGACTATTTCAGTTGTGGTCTCTTTCTCATATACAGGCGCCTGCATATAGTGTGGAGTAAGCACTTTAATGTTAAACCTCGATTCTTGTACTTCAACTCTGCCCCCGTTCAACCAGTTTGTTTGAGATTTGGTAGGTGTGGAGTCTGTGCAAGGGTCTCTTGATACAGAGTGCAAAACACTGAAATTCACAGTTTTTATTTTTTGTTGCTGAGCTGTAAATTAAATTGTTTTGTTCTGAAACCTGAAATACAGGTTTGATCATCTGGTTTTATAAATCTCTATCCATAATACAGTCAGACCTGGTTTATCCGGACGCATTGGTGATCTTGTAATTATAGCCGGATTGCAAAAATATGGACTAACCATGCCCTCTTAAATCATACAGTGCTTGGACATCCTTTGGGTTCAAAAAATATTTTATTTATTTCATATCGCTAAAATCATCTTAATTAGTGTCATAATAGTGATTTAATGGTTTGCTTCATTCCACAAATGAATTCCATACTGAACTTTATGCATAAGGGGCAGGCTGCTTCAATCTAGCGAGGAATTAAAAAAAAAAAAATTGATGCAAAACTAACATCGGTAGGAAGGGGGTTCTGGAAGTGGGAGAGGAATCAGCTTTGATCTGGGAAGCCAGTTCATTTTGAGTTGTCTTCAGCAAAACTTAAATTGAGCGGGGGAATGAGCTTCCCTCTGCAGACTATTGAACAAATCAGACAACAGGAGGGGAATCCGCTTCGATCAAACATGATTGACAAAAGGGGGGGGGTAAAAGCAGCTTCAAATCAATTGTAAAGCAACAACAAACATAGGGGGTCAGACAGACTAACATAAAAAGACAAAACATGACAAAAAATGTTCGACAAAATGGGGGTAAAGCAGCTTGGAATCAAATCAGACAACGGAAGGGGAATCAACTTCAAACATTGTCTGTGAAATATTCCGTAATGTGCTTCTGTTTAAGATTTCCAATGAACTGTGAGGAAATACATTTTTTTTTATGTTGAGCAAGGAATCGATGTGCTTTCTAGATTCATCAGCTGGTTGCTGTTCGAGATAGCAAAGCAGAGATTTCACATGGTTGTAAGCAGCTGACGCTGTAACTGGTGAAGGGGGACATCTGAAAATGCATCTTGTGAGTCCGGTAGGTCATCCTGTTCTTCATCTTCTTCTCGGTTGTCTTTTGGGCTCACGATGTCTAAGATGTCTGCATCTGTGAGTTTCAGTTGCAGAAGGAGTGTGAAAACACTCAAGCCTGAGAGGTGATTAAGTACCTAAGCATTTACAGGTGATTAGTGATTAGGTGATTAGTCATTATCACCTAGTGAAATTAGCACGCAGATCCTGTACTCAGCCACCCTGATAGCATCAAGCAGAACAGTTAAAAAACATTTTCAGAGTGCAACACCGGAGTAACAAGGCGTTAATGTGCTAAATGACAGACTTACTACAGCTTTATCAAATGGATTACAGATTAATGAGGAAATTAAAATGGTGCTTTTTTGGTATGGCATATGAGAACAACGGATAACGAGGTAAACAGATTAAAGGGACACGGACTAACCAGGTCTGACTGTATATATCTTTATCTATATATCATATCTATCATAGGGGTGGGGCCACACCCCCCATAGTTAGGGTTCAGTAGACACTTAAAAGTTTTTTTTTGTATTTTTTGTACATTCTTTTTGCTCACTCTGCAGGACCGGGCATCTTTCCAGAGTACCTACTCGGCTGGGTCTCTACTCCTGGCCTGAAACCCCACTTGCCAGTGCCCTCCCCTGACTGCCCAGGTAGGTCCAGCCCCCTGCATCACCCCCCGGGGTGGACCCACCCTCCCTTGGGGTCCTTTCTAGAATTAGAGGGGCCTACCTAACTTCGGGTCGGCCATGACGTCCACTGGTTCGCTGGGCCGGTGGTGGGATGTGGACCTGTCCCTAGAGTTGTCTCTATCTCTCGGCTCTGCAGAGAGCTTTCTTGTTTTTTTCTTTCCCCAATGGCTCGGATGTGCAATGGCGGCTGGGCACAGCGTGCCGCTGCCCACTGAGCTTCTCCCCGCATAACTTGCGCCACCAGACTGTGCTGCACCCAACAGCCACCAGGTGCTGCTACAGAGTGGCGCATCCCCAGAACCCTCCCCAGGGAAGGGAGAGCTGTCCTCCAGACACTCGATCCCTTCCCTCCCTCCCCAGCCATCCCTCGTCAGCCCCGGCTTGTTCCCGAACCCAGGTCGTCGGTGTGGCACAAGGTGTGATGTCCAGCACCTCAACCCTCAGTGCCTCCGGGCCAACTAGGCACTTCAGTGTTAAACTCAAAATTTTGCACTTTAATAACTTTGCAACCATTCAATGGATTTGCATGCGAAGTGGCATGCACTGTCACCCAGTGTAGATCTCTGCATATGGCAAGTTACGTTCCAGTCGGATACGTGGTTTTCGAGTTTCAAAGAGGTGAAAAAGCATTTTTTCACTCATTGATTTTGTTGAGAATTTCCTTTGAACTTGCCTATAGCCCAGACGGTTTGGAATTTTGGTCTGACATGTTCAGGGCAGAAAGGGACTAGCCCATAGATGTGCCTTTTGCTAGTCTGGCACAAAAATAATAAGCCGTTTGTAAGTTATTGCATTTTAAAAATGTGAAAAAATAATTTCTGAGCATGCTCAGCACTAAAAGATAGCTGTATGAAATGAAAACGAAATCCTGTTTCATATGGGAAAATTCCTTTTTCGCATAGCCATTTTGTTTTCAGTTTTGCATGAGAAATTCAAATTTGGAAAACCCCAAAAATGATATTCTGGGGAGGAACCAACACATGTAGCTTGCTTATTGGGACCCTCTTAGGTGCATTCTGCAATTCACTGCTTGAAAAATGCCCTTAAAATGTGTTTTATTTAACATTGAAATTATTTTTCGTATCGACATCATACGAAAAAAGATATTGATCTGATCTGTGTCAGTCTTCATTCATCACTGATGGGTTCTGGCCGGAGGAACAGGACCCCTCAGGAGCAATTTTATTTCTTCAGAGGGAGGAGCTGGCACCAGCATGGTGCTGCCCTCGGGGCCGACGTACGACATGGCACTCGAGGGATGGCCAGTAAACAATGCCGACTCCTCCCTGACCTCAGTTCTGCTTCCCCCACCGTTAAGTGAACAGTGACCTCGTAGACAAGCAAGTTTACTACGACATTGCGGCCTAGTCCATCTCCATCAACCGAAACCTAGTTGTGTGAAAGCCGTTACTGTCTCTTGGCACCAGTTCAACCCCGGTTCTTCGAAAACCTGTAAGACCATTCCTTTTTTCTATCAGCACAGATATCTTTTTCCTGTGTTTTACTTGATTTTTCCATCTGATCATGTCTTGCCTGAGGGACAAGGAAAAATCTTCGAAGGTAGGTGGGCCAGCCCTCTATGCATTGGTGTCCCTGTGGCCGGCTCTATTCTGTCATGGATTGACATGATAGTTCCTTGACCTGCCTGTGTCAGACCATGACATGGACCATTACAACACCTGTTTCTCCATGTATTGCAGAGTGCTTGAAAGCCACGCATTTTTAAAGTTGGCCGCAAGCTGCCGACTTTTGGAAGACAGCCTCACACTAGGGATGCCAGACACAGGTCCCTCAACCCTTCCTCCCAGTCCCCTCTTAGTTCTGATTGGGCTGTGGAGGAGAGGTGCTCTGCCTCTTCAAGCCTCACCGTGGTGGAGACTGCTTCTATGGTGCCAGAGGCACAGTCTGACCCCCGGGGGCTGGGCTGGGAGCACCATCTTGGCAGTCACCTCCTCTGAGGTGAGGCTTCTCCGGTGTTGTGGCCTGTGCATGCCAGGCCTGGCCCGCTGGTTTCCTCAGTGCCATCTGTTGATGCTGTCCCAGATCCCGGAGTTGCTTATAGCTCCAGTGATTGGGACAATGTTGTGGGTGGTGCTGGGCCATCTTGTGGAGCTGAGAGCAGGAGGGTCCTGGGGGCAGCCTCTCAGGAGATCCTTTGGATCCACTTCTCCTCAGAGGAGGACAATCTGGAAGCAGATCTGGACTGGCTGCCTGCCTCCTCGGAGTAGCAGGGCTCTCCTCCACCCAGCACCTCTGCACCTTCCCAAACTCCTCTCCTTTGGTGTTGGCCTTGGTGCCTCTTGCAGCACCGAGAAGCTTTCCTGTGCCAGGGAGTGGCACCGGGGAGTCTTCCAGTACTTGTGGGGACTCTGAGCTAGGAGGGCTTGAGCCCCTGGGCCCCGATGACCAGGCTGACTCCATCCCCAGTGCCACTCAGTCATCTGGGGCTGGAGATGGGGTTCCTTCACTGGCTGCCCCAGGGGGCTGGTAGGTGAGGTAGAATCCCTCTGATTGATTTTCAGGAAGAGGTCTCTTTTGGAGGCTGGAGGAGTGAGGGGGTGAGGTGAGGTGCAGCACCCTTCCTTAGTAGCCCTCCGGGGCTCAGGAAGGAGCCGCAGTGCCAAGCCTGCCTTCTCCCCTTCGAGGTCCCCGGGGGACATCTTGTTGCACGAGGCTGGGGTTGCCTTTCTGGACCCATGCAGCCCCAGTCACCTCACAGGGGGCATTCCCCTTCAGGGCTCAGTCCTGATCATTTCAGGATGGTTGAACGGTCAGTTGTTCTGATCGCCAGACCCTTCCAGGGTGCTGGATCACCTGTGCAGTCTCTTCGCCCTGGCAGACGGCATTCTCTTTCCCAGAGGCATTTGTTCCCTTTACCTCTTCCTCCCCCATCTCCTTTCCTGGGCCACTCGGGTCCTGTGGGGTCTATGACCTGGGAGCAGTTTAGAGCCTCGCTGCTGATTTCCCTCATTATGTCAGAGCCATGGATGAGCAGGTTTTTCACCTGTCTTCCATACAGCAGCAGGACTCTGACTCCTCAGACTGGTCAGTCTCCTTGTCTTCCTCACCTGAGTAAGAGGATCCCTCTGTCCATCTATCCTCGGATGCTGACCCAGACCTCCTATCAGCGTTTCCTCTTGGGGCTGGTTGATGAGCTCCATATCTCCAGGGTAGCAAGACGCAGTCCTGAATGGGTGACATGCATTTTCCTAAGCGAGTTCAGTGCAGATCACTTGGTGGTGCCTGTCTGACCTACCCCCTTCTGGGAGACATCGTTCTGTACCTGGCAGTGCCCATCAGTCTCCTCCCCAGCCCTGATGGACTGCTGGCACAGATATTGCACACCCCAAGATGCCGTTCCTCACCCCCCTTTGGGAGTGACACTCCTGGATACTCCTTCTGGGAATAGAAGCCCGAGGCATGACCCACCTCCAGAGGTGGATTCTGTGGAATTCGACTGCTGTGGGAAGAGAGCTTTCTCCTTGGTGCACCTCTTTCTCTCCATTGTAGCACATCAGGCCCATCACACTGCCTACAACAGGCACTTATGGTCCTTGTGGCAAATCCTAACATCCTTGCCTGATACAGAGGCAACCAGACAAGCCATTGCCCTCTCTGCACATGGCCTGGAGCTTGCGAGGCACCAAGCAAAGGCATCATATGATGCCAATGAGGTGGTGTCCAGGTTGGTGGGGACAGCAATCTGCATCAGGTGGACAGCATGGCTTCACCTTTCCTGGCTATCACCCTTGGCCTGGCATAGGGTGATTGCCTCCTCTTTCTGGTGGACCCACTTTTTTTCCTGCAGGGTGAGATGGGAGCTTCAAGGCAACTTCCATCTCCCAGGCATAGAGAGACACCACTTCACCCTGACTAGTCACAGGCCTAACTTTGCCTGTGAGGGTCTCCTCCTCCTGTGTCTCCCCCACAGGAGGCTGAGGGAAGCCTCTCCCTCAGGAAGATACCAGATCCCTTTTGGGGGCTTGGTAATCACCCACCAGTGATGAATGGTGAAGATTGACACAGATAAGGTATGAAAATTATGTACCTACCGCAATTCTTGAGCTTTCTGCGTATATTCACCATTCATCACTGCTTTCCTCCCACCTTCCTCTCTTGGGCTTCAGACTTTGGGCTATGCCCCCCTGCCTTCTCCCCTATTGGGGGTGTTTGTGGCCCTGTCTGACTGGTACCTCAGGTTTTCCTGCTCCTCTTGAGGAGGGGTACTGCCATTTTTGGGGGGCAGACAGAGCTGGTTTCCATGGAAAGGGGCTTCCTGGGGCTCTCCTCCTGGGGCCTGAGTCTCCCCTATGAGTCCTGGATCTGTCCAGACCCAGTGCACCCTGCCCCCCTGGCTAGGGGGTGAGGAGGCCTTCACCTGGGTTATGGGAATCTGAGAGCTCTAGGGACCTCTCTCTCTCTATGCAGGTTTCTTTCCATACCACTACCTTCGGTGGTAGCTGGTTTTGGGCAGTTTCCCTCCTTCTTCTGATCCTTTCTTCTCCCCAGTGTAGGGCACGTGGGGAGTTCCTCTGAGAGCTCCCCCAAGAAGGAATAGGAGGGTCTCTGCACCAGGGCAGTGCTGTCCTGCCCTTATATCTTTTGGGAACAGGAGAGGGAGACTCCCGGCTCTCCAGTCTTGAGTGTAGGGGGAGAAGCCTTAGCCAGATAAGCCTCTATCTGCTTGGTACAGTACTCTCTTTTCATTTCCTTAAAATGAAGCATTCCACCTTGGAGATGCTTTAATATTCTGGAGGGAGTATTTCCTTGTTGGATGGAATCTTCTGAGTGCTTCTTCTCCCCTTGGCCTCTTGTTAACCCTCTGGGCAGAGTCAGAGGGGGTCTCCTACCTCCTTTTCTTTTCTTTCTTCTCTTCCTCTCTCTTTTCTGTCTTCTCTTATCTATGCTTGCTTGCCCAGAGGATGGGGCCCTCTGCTCCAGACCCTAGGGTTGTTCTTTCCTCTCCCCTTGGCTTTATATCTCTTTCTGTTTATATCTTTTTCATCTGGCTGTCCCTTGTGCTCCCTTGTCCACCCTCTCCTTTTCTCTGTCCCTTTTTCCTGACACACTCTGGCTACGCAGAACTGAGGTGAGGGAGGAGTTGGCATAGTTTACTGGCTATCCATCGAGCACCATGTCCTACGTCAGCCCTGAGGGTGGCGCCAGGCAGGCACAGGATCCTCCCCCTGAAAAAAAAACAAATTGCTCCCACTGGGTCCTGTTCCTCTGGCCAGAACCCACCAGTGATGAATGGTGAAGAGAGACAGAAAGATCAAGAATTACAGTAGGTACATAATTTTCGTTTCTCATCCCAGGAGTCCTTTAACATCAGTAACAATAGCAGTAAGCTGACCAGGTTGAACTGCCTTGGAGGTGGAGCCAAGAATCTTTATTAAAATAGAGTAGCCAATCAGAATGGAGCAGGAAGGACTGCTGAGTGCAAAGAGCCCTCAGGGCTTCAGAATTTTTTCTGCGACTGACTGAGAAACACTGCCTCTGAGGTGCTCTTTTTCATTCTTGAGAAACAAACTTTTTGTGCCAAAAATCTTTACTTTTGTGCTGAGTTTGTAAGTATATTACATTTTATTATCATTTTAAGGGGGTTTTAGTGGTTTCTTGCCGGTTCCCAGGAACCACACTTTCCCTTTTTTCCTCAGTTCCTTTTAAATTTTCTGAGGTAAAAATATACCGTATTTTGAATATTTCAGCAGTTTTCAAGGTCTTTTTAATAGAGGCTCCCTTATTTTACTGGGAATCACTATTTTTTCTGTATTTCTATTGAGTTTTGTTATTTTACAGTTTTTCCATTTTGGGAACCAATGTTTTTCAACTTTCTGACACACTGTTATGCCGGAAAAGACAAAAAAGAGGACTAGACTTACAGGTTTTAAAAATTGTATTGCGTGTGGCAAAATACTAGCTAAAGCAGATAGCCATGACTAGTGTTTACAGTGCTTGGGTCCAGAACATTTTTGCTCAGTTTGCTCTAAATTCTGCTCAAAAACTATTAAAAAGAGGGCCAAAAGACTAGAAGAGATGGCCTCTAATAATGCTTCTCCTATTAAGAAGGGGTCCACTGCCCTGCCTAAGCCTAAAGATAAGGACACCTCAGAAAATAAGTCTGATAAAACAAAAATGGTGACATGCCAAAAAAGTGAAATGATGAACAGACCACCGAGTCTGTTCCAGCAAAAAAAACTATGTAAAGACAAGCATACTGCTATCCCTCCCTTGTCAAGACAAGGGGAGATGCCAGTGGCAAAAAAAGCATAAAGATAAAGAAAAGAATAAGAGAGTCAGTCACCTACTGAGGTCTCTGACCCTAATAAACATTTACCCCTGTAGAAGAAATGGCAAAGGCATGGCACCTATATCAAACTTTACAGAGTATGGGAGGGGGACTTTTACTCGGCTCCCTCTACTCCTGTCAACCCTAGCAGCTCTGTTTCAACCTTTGGGACATCATGTTACTACGTTCAGAGGGATGATGATGATATTGATGAAGATAATGCGGACCAGCCTGTGGAGCCGGACATTTTGCATGACCCACGCTTTGGTACTTCTCCAAATGGCCAGGAGGACCTTTCCTCCCTCCTGACCTTCTTACAGCACATGGTGGATACCCTGGACCTCCCTACTCAGGAGTCCACCAGGGAGGATGATGATGAAGAAGAGGATGAAGACTATAAAAAAATATGATGGGTCTTCCTCCTACAAAGAAGATTGTACTTGCTATATACAAAAATCCTTCAAGAAATCCACTATGAAGCTCCTGCAGGCCCCTACTTTCCTGTCAGCAGTGGACAAGAAAGTGGATAGAAAATATTTTCTGGCTAAAAATGAGGCTGATTTTCTTTATATTCATCCCAGCTCTGAAGGGGTGGTTCAGGCCGCAGCCTGTGATAAGGTAAGGTCTCTCTCACCTCTATGTTTCCTGAAAAGGGTCATGAAAATTAGATGCTATGGCTAAAAAATCTTATACCACAGCCTCTTTGCTTTTATGTCTGTCCTCTTACTTAGCATACTCTGATAAGTACCAGAAGGCTCTTTGGAGTTCTGTCCAGGCCATTTTCTCACATAAATATGGCAGGATGTTCCAGGACATTGCTGAAACAGTGAAATCTGGTCTGGAAGCCACCAAATGCCAGTTTCACATGGCTCCAGACACTAATGACACAGCAACATGGGTCATGGCTCAGGCTGTCTCTCTGACATGTTGCCTGGCTAGGAACAACTAATTTATCACAGGACACCCAGTCCAAAGCTACGGATTTCCCTGTGAAAATAATTCCCTTTTCGGGGACAAAACTGAAGCATGCATGAAAAAGGTGGAGGAGTACAAGTCCACCTATGAAAATAATGCAGCCAAGCAGAAAGCCTCTACATCCCTGAGGTCTCAACCTAGGGGTAATAGAGGCAGGGGCTACTTCCACAGGGTATTCTATCCAATGCCCATGCCTTTGGATTTCTCTCAAATGAGAGGTTATTTCAGGGGAAGAGGCAGGAGGAGTCACAGGAGAGCTGCCACCACTCCTGCCCCTGCCACACAGTCCTGACTTCTGCAATCAGGTCACCTCCCCTCCTCCAGTAGGGGGCAGGCACTACCTCCAAGCTTGGACCCACATCACTACAGACAAGTGAGTCTTGGAGGTAGTGGAAAAAGGTCTACCCCTATAATTCAAGCAGGTTCCTGCCCTTCGGGTTCCAGCTTTGTCAAAACTCCTATCCCCAACAGAAAGATACCTGTTGTTGCTGGAGGTAAAGACTGTATTATCAGTCAAAGTAGTGGAGAGGGTTCCCCTTTCACAGCATGGAAAAGGTCTGTACTCCAGATACTTCATGACAATAAAGACAAACAGGGAGTGGGGAGCTATTTTAGACATCAGATATCTAAACAGGCATCTACTCAAACCAAAATTCAAGATGATTACCCTTCAAATGGTAATACATTGTCTGCAGCAGGGAGACTGGCTAGCCTCCCTGGATCTCAAGGATGGCTATTTTCACATACCAATAAGGCAGTCCCACAGAAAGTTTTTGAGGTTCAGGCTGCATTCAGGCCATTATCAGCTTGCAGCCATGCCCTTTTCCCTCACCTCTGTTTCCAGAGTATTTACGAAGTGCCTGTCTGTAGTGGCAGCCCACGTGAGAAAGCAGGGCATCTCATTCTTTCCATACCTGAAAGGCTGGCTAATAGTGGGCAAGACCCCTCAGCAAGTCAGAGTGGCTCTTAACCACACAAGACAAACTATCTCCTCTCTGGGGTTTCCAAACAATGAAAAGAAATCCCATCCCTCTCACCTCCTCCTTCATAGGAGCAGACTTGGATACTCAGCAGGCAAAAGCATTTCTTCCTCAGGGCAGAATTTCAACCTTTCTGACTGCAGCAAATTCTTTTCAGCTAGGCCAGCCAAGGCCTGCGAGGCATTTTCTACAGTTCCTGGGCAACATGGCAGATGTTCCTTTCCTGGGCACTGACTTGTTCAGGCTTGGGGTCGAGGGCCACCTCACCCGCATAGAGAAGTCCAGTGCTACCTTGAACTCTTTGACATCTTCCCAAAAGGACCCCAAGGGCTCTAATCAGCAGCAGAAAAGGAAGCCCTTTCAGTCTACCTCTACACCTGTGGCCAAACCAGTCCAGCCCAAGGCTGGTCAGCAAACCCAGGCCTGGTGACCTTGGCTGAAGTTAATGGCCTCGGTCATCCATAAGCCTGGGGGGAGGAGAGGCTCCAGTGGCTCCTCAGCCGGACCCTCCTTCTCCTCCTCCAAGCCTGCCCAGTGATGAGATGAGAGGTGCCTCCCTCATGCCTGTCACACCTCCTCTGGGTCGTCCCATGGGGGGCCGACTCCGCTACTTCCTTTCTACCTGGTCTGGACAGGTGGGTCCTCGAGGTGGTGGGTCAGGGTCTGCCTCTGGAATTCAGGCAGTACCCTCCTTGCCAAGCCTGCACCCCATGGGAGGACTTGGTATCTGCAGACATCCTGTAAGCTCTTCGGGATGACACTGCCCAGCTCCTCCACAAGGAGGTCGTGGTTCCTGTCGCGGATCCTCCGGAACACCCAGGGTTTGTTCCAGGTGCTTCCTGGTGCCAAAGTGGACTGGGAGCTGGTGCCCCATTCTAGAGCTGCACGACCTGAACAAGTTTCTGAAGTCATGCATACATACCATCAGGATGGTAACTTTGTACCAGATCATACCATCTCTAGAGCAAAACATGTGGTTTGCACACTGGATCTCCAGGACACGTTCTTTCCCAATCCATCCATCTCATCGAAGGTTCTGCCACTTCTGAATGGAGGGAACCCTCAGTGAGTTCCAGGCCATGCCATTCAGCCTGTCCACAGCTCCCAGGGTCTTCACCAAGTGCATTGCAGTGGTGGCAGCTTGCCTGAGGTGCCGAGGGGTCTGGATTTATCCCTACCTGGACAACTAACTGCACAATGCAGCTCCCTCCAGGCAATTAATCTCCTGGTGTACTTCACCAGTCACACCTTGGAGACTGAGCGCAGGCTCCATACTCTGTACCTGAGGTGAGCGCTCGCTTTTTACAAACAGCACACGGCTGGAGTTCGGAGAGAGGTTTGCCAGCTGTTTGCCCCCAACGCTGAAGCCACAGCTGGCAGACAGGCAGGCAAGTGGATGATTGGCAGGCAGAGTGCATCCTGCATCAACCTCTGCTATAGGTTGGTGGGTAGGGAGCCTCCGGTAGGGCTAAGGGCTCATTCCACCCATCATCCCGCTGCCTCAGTGGCTGCTTCCAGGGACATCCCATTCCAGAATATCTGCAGGGCTGCTACCCAGAGGTCAGCACACACCTTCATTTGCCATTACCATATCAACCTTGAGTCATGCCGGGATGCTAGTTTTGGGGTCTCAGTTCTCCAATCTCTGTTCCTTGAGTAGGGGGTGTCACATTGCCTCCCTCCTCCCGGAGAACTGCTAGGAGTCTGCCAGAAATTGTGGATAGAACATCATATCCACATCCCTAGCAAAAAAGGTTGCTCACCTGTAACAGTAGTTCTAACCCCAGGAATTCTTCAATATTCCTAACTCTTTGCAGTCAGACTTTAAAGTAGAACTGCTCAGAGATAGACCATTATGCTAATGATAGAACCTATCATTGGCTCGTGCCACTTATTCAAATGCTGCCCTTACCAACTGCTGCGTTCTATTAACGCCTCATTTCATTCTCCGCCTGCTAAATCAAGACACCTCAGAGACTTCTCCTCACCGCCTTTCCTAAGTGTTTACTTAGAAAAATCTAAGTATTTTTTCCTTTTTTCATTTGCTGCCTTTACTTTCTAATTTTTTAGTAATAGTGCTAGTTTTAGATAGGATAAAGTATATTTTTGCAGTTCTTCTCGATTCGGTATAACTTCTGTGTTCTAACTATTTTACTTTAATTTTACTAGTGGTTTAGAAAAACTTCCGTATATTTTATATTGTTGGAACCGATATTTTCGGTTCGTTTTCCTTGGATTCCGGTTCTCCTTTGGAATTTCCTCGGTTCTGGAACCAAGTTTCATTTCATTTTAATTTTATACTGGTGGGTTTGTGGGACAAGCTCATTTTCACAAACATCCAGTTTTTACAAAAAGATACAGGACAAACAAAATACATTAAGCATAACATTTACAAATTGAAATTGCTAACACATTATTTCTAAGGGCTGTCTTAAAAGTTGCTAACTTATTTTGACTAGTAACATTACCTGGAAGACTGTTATACAACCTAGCAGTAGCAAATCTTAATGAATTTTGACCAAAGACTGTGCGAAAAAAAGGAATCACAAAACCATTTCTACTCTGCAATCTTTTTTTTCTTTCAAATTATTTTATTGGTGAGGAGAGTTACATAAATCATACATATCTGTTACACTATTCATACATATCTACTGCATTTCCTTGATACATACAATGTTACCAGTAACAGAGTATAGCAAAGACATAGAGGTTTTATACATCATCTTTGGCATATCGTCTATCACACTCTAAGTTGTTACTATTTGTGTATAAGGCGCCTGGAACCAAAGGGTATACAATCAACATTAAAACTCTATATCATTGCATTTTTAAATTACAGTTTAAATCTGAATTGATACCCCAAGTCAGATTTAAGTCCAAATTTACATATTAAATCCAGATTTACATGGGAAAAACACCTGCCTCCACTGCAGCCAGTAAGGGTGTCCATGTACGGCAAAAGTCATTGAGATGTCCCTGGGCATTACCCTGTGCTCACTCTAATGCCATACAAGACCTCAGATTACTTGCCCATCTAACCACTAAAGAAGGAGACGGAGAGAGCCACATCTGTGCCACCATTCTTCTTGCATTAATGACAGCTAAATGCCAGAGTGACCTCTCAGGCCCGGGAGTCCCTGGAATTGGGTCCGCTTCCAATAGCAGCTCCAGTGGGGATTTGGACAGGGAGCACCCCAGCACATCACTCATTATACTATGGATAGTATGCCAGAATGGGGCGACTTTAGAACAGACCAAAGCTAGATGTAAAAAGTCTGCACTTTCCGTGTGACACTTTGGGCGTAGGTCCGACCTAGACTCATCCATCTTATGTAACCTCAAGGAAGTCAAGTATGCTCTATGCAAGAAATTAAACTGTATCTGATGGAGCTTATTACTCCTAGAGCAATTTATATAATGTTTACAGGCATATTTCCAGGTATGTTTATCTACTGGGAACAACAGGTCTTCACTGCATCTAAGCATACTTTTATTATGTTGCTTATTCTGGAAGTGCCCCTGAATTGTGCTATAGTATACTGAGAGTGCCCCCTGTCCTGGCTGTGGTCTTAATAGTTCCTCCTCTAAAGGCGAGGGCTCTGTCCACCCACACACTTCATGGGTTTATTTAACTCTAAAAATTGATTAGCGTTTTGCTCATAAAAGTGCTAAATCTTTGTGAAAATGCATAGCTCTTGCCTCACTGTGTTTAACAAACACAGCACTTCTAGAAAATCTGTATAAATACTTTCTATACATTTAGTATAGTCCCAAGAAAAAAAACTGCTAATCAATTATTTAAAACCCTGCACTTGTATAAGTTGTTCCCCACATTTTTGTCGTACTCTTAGAAAAACAAAGAAATCTCGTGCTGGGATTCCCCATTCCTTAAGGAGGGTTTCAAAACTTTTCAAAGTGCCACCTTCATATAATTGGCTAACTGATACTAACCCTAATTTCCTCCAAGTCAATACCCGGTGCACCACTAATGGTGCACAATGTGACTTATCACGCATCACACTTAACAAGCTCATGTTTGGAGATCTCTTATCTACATGAGCCATGCAATGCTGAGCCAATAATCATATCTGTATAGTGGCTCTGGTGAATGGATTAATAGGTAGGTTATTGTCTAAATTTGCCAGAGCACCCACTAAAGTATCATTTTTAAGATTCCCATTTAACATATCCTCCAGGGACAACTCGCTTCTTGTGCTCTACTAGGCAAGAAGGCTAACTGTGCTGCCCAATAATAACTTTTAATATTAGGTAACCCCATTCCACCCTGACTAGGGGGGAGTTGTAAAATATTCAGTTTAACCTTAACCCTTCCACGTTTCCACACAAAATGGGTAATTAGTGTATCCAACTGCCGAAAATGCTTATAGGGGATCTTTATAGAGAGTGATTGATATAAATATAAAATTTGTGGCAAAATGGTCATCTTAACCACTCCCACTCTCCCTATTGTGGACAATGGAAGTGCGTTCCACCTGTCACAGTCTTCCAGAAGTTTATCCATGAGAACAGCAAAATTCTGGGCGTATAGGCGGCTAACCATCGCTGAGATTTGGATACGTATTTTATGGTGTGCACTAACTGCAGTCTTTCAAAGTTCGCCATCAGTTGTGCTCTTTATCGCATTCCTACTGGGAGCAATTCACTTTTAGTCCAATTGACTCGGTGCCCTGATAGACTACCAAAAATTCACATCAAGTCATGCACTACAGGCAGATCCTGGGCAGGGCATTGCATATAAAGAAGCTCATCATTAGTATACATGGCTACTTTATGCTGCCTACCCTCCCCCACAAAACCCCTTATACCCGGGTGAGCTCTTAATATCGCACCCAGAGGTTTCAAAGACAACACATATAGCAATGGTGACAAAGGGCACCCCTGTCGTGTGCTTCTGCCCAGGCAAAATGGTGTTGGGAGAGTGCCATTTACCACAATCTGTGCTTGTGGGAGAGTATAGAGGGTTCTTATCCATGAGATAAACCTTGGGCCTATTCCAAACTTCTTTAAGACTTCAAACAAGTATCCCCATTCCACACAGTCGAACGTCTTCTTGGCATCTAACGACACCACCGCTGCCCCATGTGATAATTTAGATTTGGCCCATTGATAGATAATATTCAGGGTACACCTAATATTGTGTTTCCCATACCTACCCTTGACAAAACCCGATTGATCTGGGTGGATCAGTTTGGGTAGTACTGGCTCCAATTTGGCGCCATGACTTTCGACAGGATCTTATAATCTACAGTAAGTAATGAAATCGGCCTATATGACGCACATTCATTCGGGTCTTTTCCCGGTTTAGGTAGTACCGTGATGGTGGCTGACCATGTGGAAGGGGGCAAACATCCATTCTCTAGGCTTTCTGGAAACATATTAAATAGTGGATCTATTATAAGATACTGAAACTGTTTAAAAAAATCAATCAGCAGTCCATCAGGACCAGGAGCTTTTCCACTTTTCAAGGCTCTAAGAGCTGCGATAATTTCTTGTTTAGTTAAGGGAGAGTCAAGGCCCAATTTAACCTCATCTGTAGTGCCAGGAAGGTGGACCCCTTTAAAAAACTGATCGTAGTCTAATTGACTGGGATTATGTTCAGAAGTATAAAGTTTTGCATAAAATTCCCCCAAAACTTTGCCAATCTCTTCCGCCCCTTGTACTAAAGTCCCATTCTGAGCACGTATTTGACCTATATTTCTCTCAGCTTCTTTACACTTTAATTGCCAGGCCAGCAGTCTCCCCGCTCTGTCCCCATCATAATATGCCCCTGCATTGCTGAGCAATATAGATCACACCAGGTTGGCACTGGAAAGCCTGTTTAACCTCCACTTCTGTTTTTGAAGGGCATTATAGAGAGGCATAGTGTGCCTCTGTTTATGGGATTGTTCGAGCATTTCTTCCTCATCTCTTAGTTTACCCAGCTCTTGATTCTCCAGATTACGCTTATGTGCAGCATATGTAATGGTCTGGCCTCTAATATATGCTTTAAGAGCTTCCCATCAGATTCGGTGGGAGGTATCTCCCCTTTTTATTAAAAAGGAGGTATTCCTTTATGCATCCAGTCATATATTGTAGGTAGTTTTGGTCTTTCAGAAATAAAGGATCCAATTTCCAGCTACCTACCTTCTTAGATTCACTCAGTCCCTTAAACGTGACCACATGCATTGCATGATCCGACACAGTTATCGGGCAATATTTAGCCTCTTCAGTGGCCACCAGCAGAGCCCCTGATGCTAAAATTCTATCTAGCTTAGCGTAGGTCTGATGCACATATGAAAAAAAAATATAGTCCCTCCCATCTGGGTGGACATGCCACCAAACGTCTGTCAGATCCATATTCCTCTGAAGTTCCTCCAGTGCCTTGGCATTTTGGGTTCTATGCGCAGGAGTCCTGCTGGATCTGTCCAAAATATTATCCAAAACACAATTGTAGTTCCCACTAAGAATTCAAGGGCCTGTCCAATCGGCCATATCAAGAGCCAACTTTTGGAAGAAACTTGGGTTTTCTACATTCGGTGCGTATATTGATCCCACTAGAAACACTCCCCTACCAATTATATTAATCTTGGCCAGTGCACATCTCCCAGCTTGGTCTGTTTTTTTTTTCAATAAGTTGGACAGGTAGTCCCTTTGGAATCCATATTGAAGCTCCCCGTGCCTTTGAGGAAAAAGTAGCAGAAATCCACAGCCCCTCCATAAATCTAGCTGTTCTTTGTTCCTCTCTTTGTAAGAAGTGGGTCTCTTGCAATAAAATTATGTTCATTCTAACCCTCCTCACTTCGCCCATGATTTTCCGCTTTTTAAGGATTGTTTTTAGCCCATTCACATTCCAGGTCACACATTTAATATTTTCAGCCATAGTTATCAAAGATGTATGCACCCATTACCTCCTTTGTGCAAAGAATTTGTACCTCCTCTCTATTCTTATTTTGTACTTGTCCCCAGCCACCCCCTTCCCTCCCCCACTTAACAATAAACCTCTGAAGTTCTCTCCAGTTATCATGTCTCACCCCAGGACCGTGTCCACTTTGGAGCCAAATTACAGCATTTAATGGTGCCTCCGGCGAGCCCAACCCTGCATGTCCCTCGAGAGAACACGTCCCAAAGATGCTGCTCCAACAACATTGAGCTCCACTCCCCCCTAGGCAAAAATAATTCTGCCAGGATTCCCACTACAAATATCAGGCAGTAAGAGTGTTTAATAACAAACATCAATTGTGCACAGGGACACCATTTTATCTAAAATGCTACGGATAATCAGAACAGTTTAAAATGTATATTAAATATATATATTTAGGCAACATGTATTAAGTAAAATCTAATAAACAAAATGGCAAATTTTTTTACAATGCAATCACAGCTTGTTGTTTGACCTATTCTGTACTTGTACAACCCTTTAACCATTCAGATGCAACCAATATATAAAGACAGTCCTTGTTTTCTGGTGCTAGACATGCAACAGTAAGAACCACATCCCATAACTTTTATGATTTGCTCCTAAGCGCGTAGATCCAATTTCCGGATTAAATCAACAGTCCTTCGCTGTTCACTTACCCATTTTCGATTTGGAAAAAATAAAAGTTGCAGACTCTGCTGACAAATGATTCAGGAAGCCTCCAACTGATACCCGTAACCCCAGGTACGGTTGGACATAAACCAATAAAAGAAAAACAGCCTTGTTTTGGTTCACATTCCCAATTTCAACATATAAAAAAAAGTTAAAGTTGCAGGCTCTGTTGACAAACCTAGGAAAACCCCCTGCTGGTACCCATACCCCCAGGTACGGTCAGGCAAAACCAAAACAGACATAACTCCCCAGACTTTCTCACCTGAAGGGCCAAGCTCCCTGAATTGGGACTCAGAAGGCTACAAAAGTAAATATAAATCAAGTTAGTCATATAGAAGCCATCTGAGCCTCCCCAACGAAATGATTCCCATCAAAGAAAGCACTTTGCTTACCCAATCATACCTAGTCCCCAGGTCTGACTGAATCACTTGCCTTAACTGCCCCTTACAAATACTGGATGTGGTTAAAGGAAATAAGAGCATCAGAGGACTATAAAAACTAACTGCTGTGGTACTTACTTCTCAGCATTTCCACTATTCCTTTCTGTCGGCATCTGGCTCTTCATTCACTCTGGCCTCCTCCTCAACCAGCCACTTCTCTGCTTCTCTGGGGCAATTGAATATGCGTGGCTTTTGTCCCGGTCTTTCTACCCAGAGCTTGGCTGGATAAAGAAGCGCAAATGACCAGACCAGCTGAAAGAGATGATTTTTAACAGAGTTAAAGTGCTGTCTTCTCTCCTGTAATTCTTTGCTGTAGTCTTGGTATATATGAACCTTCCCATTTCCATACTGAATGGGTCCAGCTTTTTTGACTTTTTGCAGAATTTTCTCCTTGTCAGGGAAGCGCAGGTATTTTATTAGGCAATGATGAGGCCTGTCACCAGGCTTCGGTGGCAGACCACCCGATGCGCCCTTTCTACCTCAAAGGCCGCATACTCCTCTGGCAGCTTTAACTGCATCACCACCCATTGATGAAGGCCCTGATTGGGGTTACGACCCTCAGTCCCCTCTGGTAACCCTATTATTCTTATGTTTGACCTTCCAGACTGATTCTCCTGGTCATCTAGTCTTTCTTTTAACTCTGCCATTGTGGATCTCAGGCTGTTTCGCTCCGCTGAGACACTGACGTATGAGGCCTCAAGCTCCCCAAGGCACTTTTCCAGTTCAGAGATGTGAGTGGCATGCGTAGTCACTGTTTCTGATAGACTCGTTATCACCATTTGTAGGTGAGTCAGCTGTGACGTAATATTGCCAAATTCTGTTTTCATCTCCTGTTGCATCGCTGATAGAGTATCTGGTACTCCAGCCAAAGTTTTAATTAAAGATTCCATGTCCTCCATGTGCGATTCCCCTACACGCTTCACCTCGTGGTCTTTCAGATTACGGGCCGTTGAACCCGACACTTTAGGTGTATTTCGGGTATTAAAAGACAGTTTAGCTTACTTACTTGTTTGCCTGCCAGATGCCATATGCCTTAGATAATGCTCTCCTGTTATATTATCACATTTAAATCACCGAGTTCTGGCTATTTAAGCAATTTAAGTCTGGTGTCCCAGGGAGCTCTTTCAACGAGCGTCTGCCATCTTCGCCCGCTAGTCACGCCCCTTACTCTGCAATCTTGTACTGCTGGATTTCAAGATCCTAGGAAATAAACTAGAGATACTTAGCGGCATTATACCCCTCTGAACCCTATGTAAAAACATCAATGACCTTAAACTGAATAGCCCAACCAATGACAAACAACCAAAGTATTTATAGAGACGACAATGATGCATTGACCTAGAATGTCCAATAGCAAAACGGATTACAGAGTGATAAGTAGCCTGAAGTTTTAATAGGATTCTATCAGAAGTATATGAATATACTGTAGACCCATAATCAAGTAAAGTAAATAGTAAACTATGTGTTAATAAGTATCTAATATCAAATGTTAAATTGCCTCTGATTCAATAAAGGAACCCTAATCTTTTGTGTATTCTGTTAATTAAGTCTTGAACATGTGACTCAAATGTTAGATGACTATCAATTAGTATACCTAAGTATTTGAACAGTTTAACTTGTTCTATTGGAATACCCAAGTTATCAATGATTGTAAATTCCATTTTTGGTGATCTTCTGGGGTGAGAAAGTACCATTGTATTGAGTTTAGCCGAATTTAACACCAGTTTATGTTTAACAAACCAGTATTGTAATAAATTAAAATTGTATTGTAATATATTTTGAAGAGAGGGTAAATTAGTACCTGAACAAAAAAGAACTGCATCATCAGCATATAATATTAACTCAGTTATATATTAACTCGTATAATATTAACTCAAGATTAATCTCTAATAAAAGTTTAAAAGACTTTTTTAGTTAGCGGTTTCACCTCTTGGTTATTTTTCAAGGATGTCAGAAGAAAACTGGGCCTCCGGTGTTCAAAAACTGCCCTCAGTGTGGAGAGGTGTTTGCCAAGGCAGACAACCATGATCAGTGTGTGGTCTGTTTTGGTGAACCCCATTTCACAGCTGACTGTGAAATTTTCAAGTCTTTTCCACAGAAAATGATTGAAAAACATATGGAAGGACTTAGAAAGAAGTTGGCTTCATCAGGACAGGGAGAACACAGCTCTGACCAGCCTATCCCTTCAAAACCCATGGGTGAAACTGCTGATCCAAAGCCAAATAACCCCCGACAAGAGTAAACCTTTTACTGGAAAAAGAGCCAATGAACTGGTGGAACACTGGTCCTGGCAAAAAAATTGAAGAAATCAAAGCACACAGAACCCCTTGCTGGAACGGCAAAAGGGACTTCTGTAGTGCAAAGTGAGATACCAACACCTGATGCTATTGCCCAGGCGATAAAAGTAATTCAAGCTCTCCAAGGAGTTGTATCAGTTCCAGTTAGCCACACACTGGTTCAAACTCCAATTCACCAACTGATACCTTTGGTTTGCCCCTCTCTCCAGGAGACTATAGAGTATGAGAAGAAAGAACATTATGGGGAAGATGACAGGGAACTCCTAGAACCTGAGATATCCCCAGATCAGGAGTTTGGGTCACCACCTAGAACAACTGAGGATTTTCCCTCACAGTTTTCGTTTGTGAGGAAAATGGTGGATGCCCTTAATATTGCCACTAATGAAGTGGTAGAGGATGAAGAGGAGGTTGAATACCTTGAGCTTATGGGGCTTGCCCCAACCAAGAAGCTTTTGCTCCCCATGAATACGTTTTTCAAAAAAGACATTTTGAAAATACTGGAGATACCCAATACTGTTCCAGCCTTGGACAAGTCTGATAGGAAGTATCAAACAGACAGGGAAGGGGCTGAGTTCTTATTCTGTCACCCTGACTACCAAGGTGTCATGCAGACAGCAGCCTGTGATAGGGCAAGGGTACCCTTGGCATCTTACCCTTCTGAAATAGATTCCAGAAGGATTGTCAGCATGGCCAAAAAGGGCTACCTGTCAGCTTCTTTAGCTATTAGACAGGCCAACTATCAGGCCTATGCTGCCCAGTACCAGAAGTCACTATGGGAATCAGTATTAGCTATGGCTGATAATGCTCCCTCTGACCTTTCAGCTGACCTGGCTGAAACTTCCAGGTTTGGGTTAGAGGCTGCTAAATATCAGTTTCAAATGGCAGCAGATGCCAACAACACTGCTGCCAGGTGTATGGCCCTCTCGGTATCATTCAGGAGGTTTGCATGGCTCTAGACTACCAACCTCACACAGGATACCCAGGCAAAGGCTATGGATATCCCTGGCAAAAACAGTTCCCTGTTTGGTGATAAAACAAAGGTCTACATGAAAAAAGTGGATGAGTATAAGGCCATCTATAAGAGTGATTCGGCCAAGAAAAAATCCTCACCTTCCACCAGACCCTATGGAAGGGGAGGCAGGGGTAGAGCTAACAGCAGACCTTTTTATCAGGTTTAGGCTGTTCCTCAGTACTATCAGTACTCTCAGCAGACAGGGTACTTCAGGGGTAGGGGCAGAAGGGGGCCTAGGCATGGATCCCAGGCTGGACAGGCCTAGCCCCAACCTAAGCAGAATCCCTGACTTAATTGCCAAGGCTGCCCTCAAGTTCCAGTAGGGGAGCCAGCCTGGTGGTGCTGAGGGTTGATGGACTGGATGCCACACCTTGCGCCACGCCGGCAACCCAGGTTCAGGAGTGAGCACGGGTCGTCGGGGGTCGGTAGGGATGGGGAAGGATGGAGTGCCCTAGGGCTGCTCTCCTTCCCGGGGGAGGGGGGATTCTCTCATTCTGCAGCTCTGACAACCCCTGGTGGAGGCTGGGAATGATGCAGAGCTTGGGTGCAGCTTGCAGGGGATTGGAGCTCAGTGGATGTCCTCTGGGTGCGCAGGGGAGTGTGTGCACGCTGAGCTGGATGTCATTGCATGTCCGAGCTCCAGGGTGGAAGCACAAGACAAAATCACAGTGAACACTTCGTGGTCCAACCACATGCCCAAGGTTGGCCAATTCTCCAGTTTTCCCGGAGGTCTGGGACATCTCTGTGGGGTCGGGAGAGCCCAGACCCCGCTTACCCGATGTAGTTCTCGGAGGTCGTTTCAGGCGGGCGGTTGAGTCCAGTGCCTCACAGTTGGGATCCCAAGAGATGCCCTGAAGGTAGGGTGCTACAAATAGAATGTACAAAAAAAAAGTTCCTGTAGGGGGCAGACTGACTCATTACTTCCAGGCTTGGAAAAACATTACCACAGACAAGTGGGTCCTGGAGGTAGTCAGGGTTTGTCCCTCAGTTTCAAATTCTTCCCATCCCTAAGAACAAGAGTATTCAAACCAGCTTCTGGAAAAGGAGATACAAAACCTGTTACTGTCAAGGGCAGTGGGACCTGTTCCTCCACAGAAAAAGGGAAAGGGTTTTTACTCAGGATACTTCCTCTCCACAAAGAAAAATGGAGAATGGCGGCCTATTCTAGATCTAAGATTACTAAACAGGCACTTGATAAAACCGAAGTTCAAAATGACAACTTTGGCTGTAATTCTGTCAACCCTCCAAAGAGAGGGCTGGCTAGCATCATTAGATCTAAAGGATACATACTTCCACATCCCCATCAGGGAGTCCCACAGAAAATACCTCGGGTTCAGACTCCCATCTGGCCATTACCAGTTCTCAACACTACCTTTCGGCCTCATTTCAGCTCTAAGAGTGTCCACGAAGTGCCTGGCAGTGGTGGTGGCGGCACTGGGTCACAACATAGCTGACCACAATGCCGTTGGCAAGGACAGTGCGATAAAATGCTGTTAGATTTATTTTTTGTGGGGGTCTTTGCCCCCTGCACCCCTGACATGGGGGGTTCTGCCCCTGGCACCCCCATACTGAAAGATTTTCCCTCTGGGGGGGAGCAGATCATGGGGAAAGTTAAAATTTGTTGAGCTGTTGAATACTGTTTCCACGGCCTCTTGTAAAAATTCAAAGTCCTGAATTTGGCAAAATGCTTGGACCAGGATTAGAACACTGGTATCCACTGCCTCTTGGCCGAGCTGCTCCATGCCCCAGCCTTCCACGCCACTGGAGCAGCTCAGCCAGCCCTTGATATTTTGCTGCCCTTGTCCTGTGGCAGCACCATTGACAGTGACCAGAAGAGCGCATATCACAAGTGCCCTACTTCCCTGCTCGCTGTCCGTGGTAGCGTTACAGAAAATAGCACTCTCTTGCCTAATGCTATTCCTGTAGCGCTAATCTGACTGAGTGCTGTTGTGGCTCACCTCAGGTCAGGAGTCAGTGTTTCCTTACCTGGATGATTGCTTGGTAGTGGGAAGTTCCCCACAACAGGTAAAGGATCACCTGCAGGTAACCCAGGAACTCTTGCAGTACCTAGAGTTTCTAATAAACATCAAAAAATCTATCCTGGTACCAGTCCAAGTGTTGAACTTCATAGGAGCAGAGTTGGATACACTGAAAGGGAGGGCTTACCTGCCTCAGGACAGAGTACGCAACATCCTACAGATTGCTGGCTCATTCAGGCTAAACAAGCCAAAAACAGCAAGGCAGTTCCTGCAGTTACTGGGCCATAAGGCGGTGGCCACAGGCACAGTCTTGGGTTCCAGATTCCATATAAGAGATATATACAGTTTCACTTCAGGGAACATTGGTGCCAAAGAAGAGACTCACTCTCAAGGCTGGTTCCAGTAACAAGGACGTCACTGCAAGATCTAGAGTGGTGAATAGTACGAGACAATTTGAGGGAAGGAGTCCCTTTCCAGCAAAAGCCCCCATCAGTCCTTTTCACAACAGATGCATCACTACTAGGGTGAGGTGCTCATCTGGGGGATCACACCACCCAAAGTTTCTGGTTAGGTGCAGAGTCACTCTAGCACATAAACTTGCTGGAGCTCAGAGCAGTACTTCTGGCCTTGCAGGCCTTTGTACCCAAGGTACAGGGGTAGGTGGTACAGATCATAACAGACATTACCACAACAGTGTTCTACATATAAACAGGGAGGGACAAGGTCAAATTCCCTGTGCACAAAGGCAATGAAGGTGTGGAGCCTGGCTTACTCATTTCAGGCCTCATTGCAGGCTATTTATCTTCCAAGGGAGGACAACACTATGGCGGATGCCCTGAGTCAGATCAACCAGGGCCATCACAAGTGGGCCCTGAACAGGCAGGTGTTGGAGGTAGTGTTCAGAAGGTGGAGCACCCCAGAGATAGATCTCTTTTGTCCTATGAGAACCACCACCTGCCATAGTACTGTTGCAGACCACCAGCCAGGGATGTACAATACCCTTGGATGCTCTGACCCTGGATTGGTCAGGAAGGCAGCTGTATGCTGTCTCTCCTTTTCCACTGATTTTCAGAGTTCTGATCAGACTTGGATCCCAGCCAACATCAATGATTTTGATAGCACCAGATTGGGCCAGGCAGCCATGGTACACTCTGCTGCTCTCCGTGTCTGTGGCTAGACCAATACACCTCCCTTGGAGGCACAACCTGTTAACCTCCAACCAGCGGAGGATCCTATACCCAAACCTTAGATCCCTCAGACTCAAAGCATGGCTCTTGTGGACTTAGAGTGTGCAGGCTTGCATCTCTCAGAGAGTGTCCTGAATGTAATAAGGGGTTACAGGAAGCCCTCTGCTAAGAAATCCTATGCTTCTAAATGGAAGAGATTTTCTGTTTGGTAAGGGCAGCATTTGAATAAGTGGCACGACCCAGTGATAGGTTCTATCATTAGTATAAAGTTCTATGTCCAGGCAATTCTACTTTAAAGGCTGACAGCAAAGATTTATGAATATTGAAGAATACCTTGGAAGAATCAAGATTACTATGGTGAGTATTTTTTTCTTCTGGAGTGATATATGGTGATCATCCACACGGACCCACCCAACCTCCCTTGACTTTGCCACACAACACTGCTTCCAGCAGGCAACATCTGGTGTCATGGGGTGGAGCCAAGGGAGTTACCACCTGGGTGGGTGGGAGGAGCCAGCTTGAAGACATTCCAGTGAGAATTAAAGGAAAAGGCAACTGCTGGAAAGTGTGGGTGAACATCATATACCACTCCTAGAACTACTGTTACAGGTGAGTAACCTGTTTTTATTTGTTTTTTGGTATAGGAAATCAATGTATTTCAATGGGATTTTCAACTTTGGTGCATAATTTTGCCATTTTTGCATATTTTGACACCAAATTTTCAACATACCCTATTTTAGACCCCGCCTCATCGACAATGGGGATGTCATTTTGCAAATCCTGCCCGAATGGTGATTTCATGGTTGGTTGGCAAATTCACCTCATGGGCAGGATTTACATAATGACAATCATATTGTTCTTGAGGTGGATTCATAAGAAGACTATGTTGAAAATTTGGGGTAAAAATATGTAGAAATGACAAAGTTATGACCATTTGTTGCAATTTCACTATGCACGCTCATAACTTTGGAAATTTTAAAGACTTTGTCCCCAAATTTTTAACATATACTTCTTATTACCACACCTCATGTATGTCACAGCTATCATTTTTCATATCCTGGCCAAAATGTGTTTTCACACATGTAGCATGGAATGGCACTGTAGTTGCATGGAATTAAGTTTTGGCGGGAATTTGAAAATTTTCTGTACCAGGTACATGAGGTGGGGTAATAAGATGGCTATGCTGGCAATTTAGACATTGTTGTCCTATAAATTGGAGTGCAGGGCCTTTCCACAGCAACATACATATACGCATCTATGGAGAGATAGGAGCACACAGGCAAATCAGGCTTCGATTAAACTATCTCAAAAAGTAAGGAAATTCTTTGCAAAAAAACTATGTTGATGCATCAGTTAGGGTTGACAACAGACTGTAAAAAAGGAGGGAACTACAACATTAGGGTTTCAGCCCTAACACCCCACCCCCTCCCTGCACACACCAGTAGGCGTCGGAGGTGTGCCTTCCAGCCCATCTGCACAGCTATTGGAGTTCCGCTTGCAATGCCAGCAACCCGGATTCAGGAATGGACTTGGGTAGCTGGAGGGCTGGCCGGGAGAGAAGGCTTGAGCGTCTGATGACTGCTCGCCTTCCATGGGGGGGATGAGGGCTGGTGTCTGCTGACCCCCAGTGGAGACTGGAGGTATCGCAGCACACTGACCCAACTGGGGGGGCATAGCAGACATCATTGTATGCCTAGACATTGTGGCACGCTGTGCTCCAAAGGGAAGGAAATTGAAATACTGGCTCCCTGCCGACTGGATGATGAGTGCCCAGCCTACAGCACCACAAAGCCCTGGACTAGCCCAGAACAACCTCACAGCAGCTTGCCAAAGGGATACAGAGTTCACTGACAGGCACTTCCCCCTAAGAGGAGAGGGACCCTCCCGACACAAGGATAGGTCGGGTTACCCTAAGGCAAGACTGCATGGAGGGTCAGAGAATGGTGGTGTGGGGCCGAAGTGGGATGTGGGGCCTTGGTGCTCTGAAGGAGAGGACAGAAGAGGTGCCAAATGAGGAGAGAAAATAGATCATACACACACACAAAAAATATAGGAGATAACCTTTAGGAATGGCATATCCCTTCTTCAGTACATCAGTTTGCAGCAACAGACTATGTATGTCCTTTCTCTGCACTTAGCTAGCACCTACTGACTCACTGCTCTCTGATCTAACTTATCAGTTGAGATTCAGCCTCCCCTATGTAGGCCTTGTTTGCTTGGGTGGTGGGGCTAAAAAAAACCAACAAGCTAAAGACAAAGAACCTCAGTGCAGAAGCACTGAAACAAGGGTTACCCCAAAGGGCATTGACAATAAGCCAAGTTTCAAAGAAACACAACATCACACATACTTCCATAATGCAAAGCATCATGAAATATATGCAAATCACCATGACATTTCAGACTTGTTCACTTTACAGCAATTTACATGCATTTTAAACAGCACAACTAACTTTTTTTTATCATACAGTCCCCTAGTAACTTTTTATTTTTATCAAAAACACCTAGTGCCATGATATTTTCAACATTTACAGGTTTTATACACATAAGGTATGTGCATTAAAGTATTTTAAGACATAGTGCCATTGCATACTAAATCCAACAATGAGGAACACAGCCTGTTGTTTTACATCAGCTCGGGGGTCAAAACAATAACCTCCCTCTATCAGGATCTGAGAGGGAAAAGAAAAATTAAAGAGGACACTATAGCATAGTTAAGAAAGGGAAGGGAGGTGCCCATAGGTGGCCAACCTTATGGACTAGAAATTGTAAAGAACCGATTATTCTAAGAAATAGAAGAACTGTTGCAACAGATTTAAGAAAGGTCGGCCCTTAAGAGTGGCAGGAGCTCCCTGTCACATACGCATATATGATATACAATGGTGAGCTGTCAGATAAATGATTTATCTACACAAGTGCTGTTTGACCTCAGGTAACCTCACGAGTGGCACAAGCCATGAGTGAGGTGTCCGAGGTCAAACAGCACAAGTGTAGATAAATCATTTATCAAAGATCACCATTGTATATTCATTATGCAATAGGGATGCTTTCTATTACTGCAGGAACATTTGGTTTTGACTGCTTAGCTTTTTTAAATGATAATTTCAGGAGTTTTGGTTAACTTTCCTAGAATATGTCAGCCTAGCATAGTGATTGCTATTAAATGAAACATCACTCATTTTGTAGAAAAATTCTTGCTGAACAAATGTCATGCTCACAGTACCATGCTACCTTTTTCATTTTAAAGTTATTCACATTTGTTTGTCAAAAAACTTAACTTCCTCCTCTGGTATTTTCATACCCCCAGTAAACATGACACAGGGTCTTGTTAGATCCCAAGAGTTCAGCATCATTTACCTCTCTGACAAGGGTTATCTTGTATCACTGCCTACTACTACCACCAGTTAACTAAGATTATGCCTGGACTGCACTTGCAGTACTGTTTTACGAATTTCTACCTGTTTATTGTGTGTTCTCTGTATTTGTTTACCCTCCACCCTCTGTAACCGACATGGAGCCTTTGCAAAAGAGTCTGTGACTCAAAGGATTGTAATTCCGATTGTATCCAATAAATAAAATAAATAAAAAAAAGGGAAAAGAAAATAGAATTTTATGCTTTTGTTTTGCTAATTATAAAAAAATCTAAAAGGTATCCATAAATGAAACACCATTCATTTTGTAGATATTTTTGTGCTGAACATTTTTTGTGCTCACAGTACCATGCTGTCATTTTTTGTTTTAAAGTTATTCACATTTGTTTGTCAAAAAAGTGAACAAAAAATTACATTTTCTTCTGCTTTTTTGCTAATTGTAAAAAATCTATAAGGTATTTATACATGAAACACCACTCATTTTGTAGATAAATTTGTGCTGAACAATTTTCGTGCTCACAGTACCATGCTATCTTTTTTTGTTTTAAAGTTATTCCCATTTGAATATGGTTAGTACTGCTTCTGAGGCCGAACATTCTAAATGAATTCTAAAGAGATTTGTGACATAGCAACTGTGTGTATAAATGGTCACTGTATGCATAAATTTAATTATACTTACAGTGACTCAGATAATGCATTTATCACAATGAATATATGTCCACCCATTGCATAAATATATATATAATATATATATATATATATATATATATGATGATATGACATGGCCTGACTGAAGATATCATATTTATTTTCACAAAAGGCCAATGATATCTCAGCGTGGATGCTTGCGTGCAATCTTCTGAAGCAGTCGAGTCACTCGCTCTCGCACTTAACACTCGGCAGCTCCTTTTTAAACAGAGAATAAAAGCTAACATTAAGAAGTGCTGCTAGCATATTTTAGAGATAGAGATTACTGTTTTCAGCAATTTTTTGGGCATAGTGTGTACGAGACTGAACACTGCTTGGTCACGCCTATTTGGGAAAATTGAAAGTCACTCGGCCTGCTCTCTATGCTGTACAAGAACCAGCAATTATAAAACATAAAAGATGGGTGAGTGTGTGTTATTGATTTCTTTCACACACCCTTGGTGTGTGATGACCACATAAACCTCTTGAGCTTCGCTCTCGAGATTTATGGGTCATCACACATCTCGGGTGTGTGAAGAAAATCCATAACAAACATTCACCTATCCATTATTCTCTCTCTCTCTCTCTCTCTCTCTCTCTCGCTCATATACTGTGTATGTGTAGATAGATAGATATGGATACTGTATATATGGGATATGGCATGGGAGAGAGTGAGATAGCAGAAATATCTCCACAAGCTGCCATTGAACTCTTGATATCCCACGAGTGGGATATCTAGAGTTCAGTGGCAGCGAGTGGAGATATTTCTACTATCTCACTGCCACCCATGTCATATTTGATTTATACAACAATTGTGGGTCTCTCTTCTTTTTTCAGTTTTAAAGTCATTTGCATTTGTTTGTTGCAAAAAGTGAAAGAATTTGAGTTTTTGCTGTTTTTTGGCAAGTATAAAAAAAACTAAAAGGTATCTGTAAATGAAACACTGCTCATTTTGTAGATCTTATTTGTGCTGAAGAAGTTTTGTGCTCACAGTACCATGCTATCATTTTGCGTTTTAAAGTTATTTGCATTTGTTTGTTGAAAAAGTGAAAAGAAAATACATTTTCTGCTATTTAATTATAAAAAAATAAAAGGTAGCTATAAATGAAACACCACTCATTTTGTAGATCTTTTTGTGCTGAACAACATTCGTGCTCACAGTACAATGCTATCCTTTTTCATTTTACAGTTATTTACATTTGAATATGGTTAGTACTGTTACTGAGGCTGAACATTCTAAATGAGTTCCAGACCTTTTGTGACATACCCAACTGGCCAAGATATCCATTGTGACAGACCCAACTGTGAAGATAAAAAGTGATATCTCACATGTGATCAATGAGATATCTCTTTTATCTTCCAGAAAAGAGGCACACACATGTTGTCTAAATATATATATAATTTATACAAAAGGGGTGGTGGCTTCTAGAGTGTGATAAATGGAGATATCTTCACTGGAGTGTGATAAATGACAACGACATCACTACTGTTATGATAAATGCCATTTATCCATACTGTGCTCATGTCACCACTCACTCACTACAACCTGCATTCTAAATGAATCTGCTTCAGTTTCCCTTTCTCACTGAGGCCTGCAAGTTGCTCAATTAGCATTGCAAAGTACACTCAGCTGTGTGCTGTATTGTTTCTAAGACTCCCAGCCCATTAATGTGATCAGCTTCACTACAGCCTACATTCTAAATGAAACTGCTTCAGTTTCTCTTCTCACTGAAGCCTGCAAGTTACTCAATTGCCATTGTAAAGGAAACTCACATGTGTGCTGTAGTGTTTCTAAGACTCCCAGCCAATTCAGAAAATACTCACACCGAATACAGAAAGAGCAGAATGTACACAGAAAAAGCACACAGAAAAAATATTTCAAAAGCTCTCACCCCTATTGTATAAATAACACACATGATGTTCAGATCGTGTGCTATGGAAAATATTCTCACTCCTGCAGAGTGAGCTTTGGATACTCTCACTTGTGCCTTCGCCACTCGTGAGTATCTAGAGCTCACCCTGCAGGAGTGAGAATATTTTCCATATCGCAGTCCTGTCCATCATGTATCCCCTCTCTCTCTCTCTCTCTATATATATGTATGTGTGTATGTGTGTATATATATATATATATATATATACAGTATATATATATATATATGTGTGTGTGTGTGTGTGTGTGTATATGTATATATATATATATATATTATAGGGTGTGGTCATTCCCTATAGTTAGGGTTATGAAGGCACTTTAATGTTAAACTTGAAATTTTGTGTGTTAATAACTTTGGACCCATTCAACAGATTTGCATGAAATTTGGTATGCACGGTAGGGCATGGTGGATCTCTTGATTTGCCAAATTGTGTTTCAGTCGGACTTACAATTTTTTGTGCAGTGAATCACTGAAAATGCACTTTTCGCCTGTTTTGAGGGCAGTTTTTTGGATTTTGTCCGTGGCGCTGCATGACCACCATGTGGCATGCTGGTCTGAAACTTGGCACGAAGAAAGAGCTTGGGTCAAGGAACATGCCACTTCTGTTTGGGGAAAAAATATTAATTCATTCAAAAGTTATGAAATTTTTGAGCTCCCATTATAAGTCTATGGAAAAGTTTATATGGTTGCTTTGCTAAAGAAAAATGGGGTTTTGGCCATCTGGTCACTCCTCCAATCAAGGATTCTTTGATTGTGAGAAATTTATCGATTGCGATGGCCACCATCTTGTTTTCAGTTTGGGGTTGGAAAAAATATCTCAGCCCAGGAGTGACTTCTGAAGTAAAACTTGGATGGGTTTTGCTCAGGGGCTTCCCTCTATTGAGCCATGCCTGTAGTTTAATGTAATTGTGTCAAAAAATGGAGTTTGAAACTTTTACATTATTTGATTGCAGCTTGCTAATGATCTTTGATTGTGAGCCTGCAAATTCTTTGATCATGAGATTCTTTGATCGTGATCTTCGTTTGCAAGGGAGGGACGAGATGGCCAGATTTTTGGGTTGGAAAAAAAACAAATATCTCAGCCCTGGGGTGCCTTGTGAAGTAAAACTAGGATGGGTTTTGCTTAGGGGGCTTCTCTCTATTGAGCCACGCCTGTGATTTAATGTAGTTGTGTCAAAAAATGGAGTTTTAACATTTTTAAATTCTTTGATCGTGAGCCTGCAAATTCTTTGGTTGTGAGATTTCTTTGATCTCGAGCTTTGTTTGTGAGGATGGGATGAGATGGCCAGATTTTTGCTGGACCAGATGTCTCTGGGAGGGACCAGATAGCCCAAATTTCATGACCAGATGTCCCCATACGATCAAAGATGATCTTTGATCGCGAGGTTGCAGCTGATTCTCATGATCAAAGAATTTTTAAAGGTGCAAAAAGTTTAAAATTAAATATCTCAGAAATGGTTTGGTCTTTTAACTTGACATTTGGAGGGTGTTGAGGGGATGTCCTGTAAATGTGAATTATGGTGTTTAGGTGTCAGAAAATTAATTTCCTGTGGAGATTTTGTGTGATGCAGTTTCATTTTGTGGATAGCGTTCTGCATTGTGGTAGTGGCTTAAAATGTATAGGGTAGCTAGCCTTACTGCCACAGAGGTACTTTTCAGTGGTTAGGTGTGTAAAATGTAAACAGGTACAGAATGATGCCACTCCAATGAATGAAAATCTCAAACTTCAAAATTAAATATCTCAGAAACAGTTTGGTCTTTTAACTTGAAATTAGGAGGGTGCTGAGGAGATGTCCTGTAGATGTGAATTATGGTGTTTAGGTCTCAGAAAATTAATTTGCTGCAGAGATATTGTGTGACGCAGGTTACGTTTTGTGGATAGCGTGCTGCATTGTGGTAGTGGCTTGACATTTATTGAGTAGCTAGCCTTACTGCCACAGAGGTAATTTTCAGTGGTTAGGTATGTAAAATGTAAACAGGTGCAGAATTATGCCCAAAGGGCCCCATGCATCCAATACGCGTTCCCACAAATACATATGATATTCAGTACTTGTACTGTTATGTTAGACAGAAATTTGCAAGTTGGTGGGAGCGTGGGGCTGTACTTTACTATGCTTTCTCAAAAAGTAAGGAAATTCTTTGCAAAAAACTGCATTAATGCAACAGTTAGGGTGTTTTACAGTGACAAAAGCAAGGAACTTTGCCGTTAGGACCCATGACCACCATGCCCCCACCAACAGGCATTGGGGTGTGCGTTGGGGTCGTCGGTCCTAACTCTCACCCCATTCTCCTATACTGCACCACCTCAGCTTATTTACACATGGAATGGGGTAAGAGTTAGGATCGACGACCTCAACGCACACCCTGATGCCTGTTGTTGGTGGGTGGGTGGTTGTGGGGTACAAGGGTTGGTAACCCTAATGGCGAATTTCCTCACTTTTGTCACTGTAAAAAAAAACTAACTGTTGCATTATTGCAGTTTTTTGCAAAGAATATATATATATGTGTGTGTGTGTGTGTGTGTGTGTGTGTATATATGTGTGTGTGTGTGTATATATATATGATATGTGTGTGTGGTTTAAGAACACAAAGTGCACAAAGTAGGGAAATGAAAAACATTAGGGTTCTAGGGGCATGCATATGGTGTACTATCCACACTTCTGGCAGAATCCTTTTCCTTTAATTCTCTGTCTGGAAGGTCTTCAAACTGGCTCCTTCCACCCACTCACCTGGCTGGTATTCTCTTCGGCACCCCCCTGTGATGTCAGATCTTCCTTCCTGCTAGAAGCATCAGTTTCACTCCATCACAGATCCGCACTAGATGTAAGCCCTCACATTTTGAAAATACTTTCAGACTTCGGTCTTCAAGTAATACTTGTTCTATTTTTGGAGATATGGATCAAGAGGATCCAAAAACCAGTCCAGGCTTAAAGCAGTGTGTGACTTAAGGGCAGAAGATGTTGTGTACCAATGTGCACTCCACATGTGTCTGCTTCCTGGGGGTTCAGCACAACATGCAGGCCTGTGCCACACCCTTCAATCCTCCACCTTAGAGGACAGCTATGCCCGCCTCCTCTTGGGTCACCCGGACCAATGGGACCCTCTTGTTAAGTTGAAAGACATGCACAAGATGGTTTCAATGGCAGCCTTTTCTGTAGTTCAACTTGCCGCTTTCGAGGAAGCCATGGCTCGGGCCATTTTGGGCACTTTGTCCCCCCTGGTTCTTGTGGGCCTGGGCGCTTCATTCACTGGAGCATTCCAGGACTTATGCCAGTCCCTGCCCACCCTCAGGGAGACCCTTCCCAAGGGTCCAAATCCTCCCGAGATGAGCCCAAAAAGTCCCGTCACAGGTTGTGGATTAGAAGATAACCCACTCCTCCCGATCCCATACTTCTGCTGGCTCAACGGCCTTTGAGCCCTTGACAGAGATCCTGGACAGGGATGAGTCCCCTGGGGTTGCCTTCCCTGAGTCCATTCTTGACCCTATTCTGAAGCTGAGACACCGACCTACCTCCTGCCCAATGCCATTGGCCCATATGGTCTGCAAGTACACAGTGCCTACCAGATCGCTGCCTAACTTCACTGACCACCCTTCAGCTGAAGGGTTGGTTGCTGATGTGGTCTTTTGGTGCATAGGCAATGTCAAGGACAATGACAAACCTCCTGTTGAGGAGTCTTAAGAAATTAGATCATGTGGCCTAAAAGGACTACACTGCCTTGTTGCTGGGATGCAGGCAGGCCAGTTCAGCTGTTATGATGGCTTGCTTTGCCTATGCTGTCTTGGGCATGCTGGACCAGGCTATTTCCCAGCTTCCAACTGACCTGCAGTTGCTGGTCAAGTTGATCTGTGACCAGGTATGCACCATGGCTAAACAGCAGCTCCAAATGGCCCTGGAGATTAGTCATTGTTGTGCCGGGTCCATGGGCATGGCAGTGGCTATGCATCGCAGGGCATGGCTGAGAGTTTCAACTTTTACAGCCAGCACTCTGCACAGTTTGGTGGGCATCCCCTTTTCGGGCACCGATTTGTTTGGGCCGAGTGTCGACTGACATCTTACTTGCATAGAGAAGTACAGCACCACCCTGGACTCTCTCATGTCCTTTCAGAAGGGCATTAAGGGTCAGAAACAATGGAAGAAGTCCTTTCAGTTTCAGCCCTCCTAAACACCTTCAGCCAGACCACCACAGCACCAAGCGGGGCAACAGCAGGCCTGTTGGCTCAAGGCAAAGGCAGCCTCCTTCTGTGCTAATAAGTCCAGGGAATGAGGGCCCACTATTCCCTCAGCCAGCCCTGCAGTCACCTCCAAGCCTGCCCAGTGACTGGTCAGGGGGTGTTATTCTCCCACCCATCCTGTCCAACCTGGAACCTCCCCTGGAGGGCCAGCTCCACCAATTCACTTCTGCCTGGTCCATCATTACTTCGGTCAAGTGGGTGCTCAAAGTGGTGGGTCAAGGACTGCCTCTGGAGTTTGAGGTTCTCCCGCCCAGCCGTGCCCATGCCCCACAGAAGGATGTAGTGTCAATCAATCAATCAATCAATCATCTTTATTTCTAAAGCGCCTTTCAAAACCAAGGCACTGTATAAAGAGATCATACATACATATAAATTTTAAAAGCAGACATAAATTACTCAACCATAACTAGGATATGCTAAACTAAATAAATATGTCTTTAGCTCCATTTTAAATCTCTCAATGGTTGGACATTCTCTTAACTAACGAGGTAGAGAATTCCACAGGGTTGGTGCTGAGAAAGCAAAAGCATGAGATCCTGATGTTTTTAATCGAACCCTGGGAATCTCCAGCAATCCCTCGTTGGCGGAGCGGAGAGGACGGAGGGGGCAATATGGTACCAAGAGATCTTTCAGGTAGCTGGGTCCCTGATCATGTAGGGCTTTAAACGTTAGTAAACCAACTTTATAGGTGATCCGCCACCTAACAGGCAGCCAGTGCAGTTTGTGGAGCACAGGCATAATATGGCTGGATCTGGAAGTCCCAGTCAAAAGCCTGGCTGCCGCATTCTGCACCAGCTGCAGGCAGTGGATATCAACCCCAGGTAGCCCTAGGTAGAGGGAGTTGCAGTAATCAAGATGGGTAATGATAAAGGCATGGACCAATGTTGGTAGATCACCCGGTGGGACCAGGTGTTTCACCCGGGCAATATTCCTCAGATGATAAAAAGAGGATTTGACTACAGCTGATACCCGAGATTTTAAAGTCAGGCCATCGTCAAAAGTAACGCCCAGGTTTAGTACCCGATCAGTAAGCCTGATGGTTGTCCAGCCCCCAAACCCACCACCGGATGACCTGGGTCCACTACCAACACCTCGGTCTTATCTGGATTCAGTCTCAGACAGCTAGAACTTATCCATAATCTGATTTCAGCAAGGCAATTATTTAGCATGGAGAGAGCATCATCTTGCCCGGACGGAAAAGACAAATATAGTTGAGTATCATCTGCATAGCAGTGAAAACCCAGACTGTATCACCTGATGATATCTCCCAATGGCAGCATATACACTGCAAACAACATGGGTGCTAGAATGGAACCCTGTGGAACCCCACAAGGCAGGGAGTGAGCGCCAGAGGAATAAATTCCAGTGGCAACTCTCTGAGACCTGTCTGTGAGGTAAGACTGGAACCATCTGAGGACTGTTCCAGACAGCCCGCAATAAATCCGCAGGCGTTCCAACAGCACACCATGGTCTACAGTGTCAAATGCCACAGAGAGATCGAGAAGGACCAGAATGGTACATGCCTTTCGATCTCTAGCCATTAGGAGATCATTCAACACCCAGACAAGGACAGTCTCAGTGCTATGCTTCTTCCTAAAGCCAGATTGGAGAGTATCATAGACATTGTGAGTTGTAAGATGATCATCCAATTGTAACGCAACTGCCTTTTCAATAACCTTACCAACAAAAGGCAGGTTAGAGATATGCCAGTAGTTAGCTAGACAATCTAGATCCAAGGAGGGTTTTTTAAGGAGTGGTCGAACTACCGCCTCCTTGAGGGGGTCAGGAAAGACCCCCCCTCCAAGGATTTCTAGACAATGTCAGCAAGGATTGGGCAGATAACTTCTACACATCCTACTAGAAGGGGTGTAGGACCCGGATCCAAACTACAACTGGTTGTTCGCAGTGTTTGAATGATCTTCACAATGTCAGTGAACTCCAGCCGGCGAAAATCTGACCAGACAGACCAGGTGCATAACACTTCCCGTCGACCACTGCAATCCCTCAAAGGAGAGGGTCGGACCGATGCCAGACCTGATGCTGGCAACCTTATCTGCAAAAAAATCGAACAAACTCCTTGCATCTTAGCTGAGAAAAAGCTTCTCTGGGCTGGAGACAGATTGGATTGCACAATCTGTCAACAGTCTGGAAAAGCTGAGCCAGTCGATTCTGTGCAGCAGAAATCTCCCTGGACAGGAATTCTGCCTTCTTACGGGTGATTTCTGATTGATAGCCATCATAATGTGCCATCAACCTAAGCCTGTCAGCATCACTGCCGGACTTCCGCCAGGTTCTCTCCAACCTTTGGCCAACTCTCCTTAACTCCCTCAAGGAGCCCTCAAACCAAGGGCTCCTTGAACGGAGGGTGAGAGACCGAACACGAACAGGAGCAATCTTGTCCAGAGCATCTCCCACAGCCTTATTATAGGCTAACACGAGATCATATGGACTCATGCATTCACCAGACAAGCTCGATAGATCCAGTACCGCCATTAGATCACTGGGATTAATATCCCTTAAAGGGCGGTACTGAACCATCTCCGTAGGGGCAGACCTATTAGGGGGAGCCCTGAAACTGAACCTTATGGTGTGATGGTCAGACCAGCTGACTGGTTCCACCCCCAAATCAGCTATCTCCATACCCAGAAGAAAGATTAGATCCAATGAATGACCCTTTATATGGGTTGAGGAGGTAACTACCTGTGTTAGGCCCAGTGACGTCATCAACTGGAGGAGATTTTGCCCTAAATGAGAGAGTTCATCGTTGACCCAGGCATTGAAGTCCCCCAGAATTATCAATCTGGGGGACCACAATACCACGTTGATGATGAAGTCTGCTATCTCCTGCAAGAATTCTCCACCATCTCCTGGTGGATGGTAGATGAGGAGAATTCTGCAACCTACACCCTCACCCAGGATATATTCAAAGGATCTGGTACTTCCCAATGGCACATCCACAAGGCCCAGCTCAGTCTTAAACATAATGGCTACACCTCCGCCCCTACGATCCAACCTTGGATGGTGTATCACCAAGAACCTGGCTGGTGTTGCCGAAGCCAATATAGGGCCTGGATTTTCATCCAGCCAGGTCTCAGTGATACAAGCCAGATCAGTTGACCCAACAAGATCAGCTATAATAGCTGTCTTGTTTTTAACAGAGCTGGCATTGCATAACACTGCCAAGGTTGGATGAGCTGTCTGGGAAGACCTCGGCACCTGCCTACTAAAATCGGAACCCTTGGGTATGGGAACAAGACAAGAGTACCCTCTATCTCGGCCCCATTTCACCCCAGGACATCTCCTGGACCCTACCACCCCAATCCGCCCACCCCCTCCAGTCCCCCACTAGGCTCAGCTCTCTACCTTCTTTTGTGTTTCCTCAGAATGCCCAAAGCACGACACCTAAAATAGGTGTCGGATGATAATGATGGACATTCGGAGGGACATAATTCCCTGAGTCTGGTGGGGGAATAATGCCCAACCGTCACTAAATCTCCCCAACACATTATAAAAAATAATTCAAAAAGAAAAACAATATATGATAAACAAAAATCAAATACAGAAACAAATTATATATAATCAAACACTTATACAAAAATAAAATGGAGCATTAATATATACATAAATCCCAGTTATCCAGCATTTCCCAGATATAGGCAACTTAAAAACTGTTTCCTTTAAAATAGCTAATTAAAACAATCCAAAAATAAATCTTTATAAATCAAACAAAAAGAAACAAAAAACCAAAAGAAACCCCATATAGAGTCCACTCTAAAGAGAGTTCAAGTCCTGAAAAAATAAATAAACTTAAATAAATAATAAATACAATTAATTTCAACCCCTGGTACTCTCACTACCCTGGGAAACAATATATGTAATAAAATAAATAATTAAGGTTCCCAGGCACTCACGCTACCCGGAAATAAAAATAATAATAATTTGGGCACTCTCACTGCCCAAACAACAATAAAATAATTCAAACCAAAAATATAAAAGAATCAAACAGCAGGAAATGTTCTCTCCAAGAGGGTGTCTTAATGGATTTGATTCTTCTTTGCACTCAACAAGCTACAGTCCCAAATCCTAGTAAAATTAAGCTTCAAATATCCCAATTTTTTTTTTAAAGAGTCAGCAGTCAGTCCGATTATTTAATCAGTCATTGAACTCCATTCAATAATCTTCCATCATAGAGAAAGGGTTCTCTGGAAAGGCCAAGAGTTTGCAAACCTCACCGAAAGTAAAAGGATATCTCATTCCTACCCTCTACACCACCCCAAACTAATCAGATTCCCCACCACCTGTGACCCGCAACTACAGACGCCCTAAGGGTTAACAATAAAGTACACCCCCAGGGCGACTTAGGAAAACCCCAGATCCTCCTCTGGCTCCCCAGAGGCAGGCGAGGCAACTCCCACTTGGTCAGAGGCAGTACAATGGGAAAACGGTCCAAGGTGTGGGGGAGGAGAGATTCCCCACCCAGCACCACTCAATGACCCCCAGCACCCCCTGAACTCCAAAGAACAGCAACTCCAAGATCACCGCAAAGTCACTTGGCAGTTCAGACCATCCACAAACTTCTCCTGTCAGTACTTCAATCACAGAAATGCTCAAACGCTTCCCAACCACCTCCTCTTGAAACCACCGGCTCCACGGAGATTTCTGAGCTTCAACACTGCCTATTTTGGCTATTGTAGTAAAATAAAACTTCCTGCAATAAGCGGTCAAAACACAGCCGAACGGCCACACATAGGCAATTTAATTTCACAAAAATGTGCAGAATGCGCTCTCACCACACCACTGCTTGCTCGTAAATGAATAGTCCTCTAATCCAGGTGATTCCTTGAATCAACAGCAGATTTTAGTTATGGGCCGGTCTTTCCAATTCGGGCAGACAGCGTGTCCGTGGACATTTCTGCCCTTTGGGAGGACATTTCCCAGCTCCTCTAGAAGGAGGCGGTGGTCTGTATCTGGGACGCCACTGCCTATCCAGAGTTTGTCTCCTGATACTTTCTGGTACTGAAATGGATAGGGGGGTTGGCGCTCCATACTGGATCTACACAACCTCAACAAATATCTGAGGCTGCACAAATGCTGGATGGTCACTCTGACTCATATCATTCTGTCCCTGGAGCAAGACATTTGGTTCTGCTCTCTGGATCATCAGGATGCCTTCCCCCACATTCCCATCTGTCCATCCCACCAGTGGTTCTGCTTGGAAGGGATTCTGTACCAGTTCCAGGCCATGCCGTTTGGCCTTTCCTCGGTCCCTAGGGTCTTCCCCACATGCATTGCAGTAGTGGTAGCCTTTCTGTGATGCAAGGGTGTATTAGTATACCTATACTTGGATCGACAGGCTGATCACTGGTTCGTCCAGAGTGGAGGTGGAGCAATCCAGAGATCTGGCCCTTCAGACCTGCTCAGCATTGGGCCTCCTGGTCAACGGATCCAAGGTGGAACTCACCCCCTCTCTCAGGTCATCAACTTCATCAGGGTGGAGCTCGACTCCCTTCAGGCCAAGGCCTGACTTCCAGTAGACTGGGCGGAGGATCTTACCTCCTTTGCCCGATCATTTTGGGTTGAGCAGTTGCACCCTGCCCTGCACTTCTGCACCTGCTGGAGTACATGGCAGTTTGCACCAGTGTGGTACAGTGGGCCTGCAGGAGAATGCACCACTGCAGTGATGGCTGGTAAGGCAGTGGTCTCAGTGCCTCAGTCAGCTCAACCAGCCAGTCACGTTGACATAGCTGATGTGGGATGCCATCCAGTGGTGGCTAGTCCCAGAACATCTACAGGCAGGTGTCCCATTTGTCTCCCAGAGCCAATGGTCACTGTCACAACCAATGCCTCTCTGATGGGCTGGGGAGCCTACCTGGGGTCTCACAGAGTCCACGGGCTCTGGACCCTCAAGGAGTCCCAATGTCACATCAACCTGTTGGATCCCATGCAGTTCATCTGGCACTGATGGCCCTTATTCTGCATGTTCAGGGTGAGGTCGCCCATGTCCAGATAAACAATATGACAACCATGTACTACCTCAACAAGCAGGGTGGGACACATTCCCTTCCATTGTACCTGGAAGCTCTCTGCATATGGACCCTGCTCCACAGTCTGGGCACCAGCCTCCTTGTGTTTCATGTGACTGGTGTGTACAACCAGCTGGTGGACACCCTCGGTCAAGTGGGCAAGGTGCCTCATGAACCTGTTCTCCAGTGGGGCACTCTCCAGGTCGACCTGTTTGCCACCCAGGAGAACGCGAAGCTGAGGCTGTTTTGTGCCTGCCCCCCTCAGTGCGGGACACTGCTGTACACTGCTGTACACCTTCCTTTCCTTTTCCCTGATCCACAAGGCATGGAGGGGCAAAGTGTGGATGATCCTGGTGGCTCCAGACTGGCCACATCAGTTCTGGTACCCTGATCTCCTCAGCCTCAGCTGCACGCCTCTGTGGTGATTGCCTCTCTGCCCAGACCTGCTCTCAGGGAAGGGTTCCCCACCTGGACACTCAGGCCCTACACTTGACGGCCTGGTTCCTAAGTGGCTAGAGTTCCAGTCTTTGGGTCTCTCTGACGGGGTCCTTCCGTGTCATCAAGGCCTCTCTGAAGGAGTCGACATGGGCAAGCCCTTTGAACCTATGCACAGGTGTCACATCTCCTACCAGTCATGGAAGACCGCGTTCTTGGTGACTATCACCTCTGCCAGAAGGATCCATGAGCTCCAGGCACTCTCAGTGGAGTCTTTTTATTTGGTCTTCCACAAGGACAAAGTTGTCCTCTGCCCCAGCCTGAAGTTCCTCCTGAAGGTTGTTTCAGAGTTTCACCTTAACCAGGTGATTAACCTGCCAGTCCACTTTACCAACCCAACCTCAGAGGCCGAGCACAGGCTCCACTCGCTGGACCTGAGGTGAATGCTCTCTTATTACAAGGATCATATGGCTGGAGTTCAGGGAGGGGTTTGCTGCTCTTTTTCACCTATGCTGAAGCCGCACCTGGCAGACCAGCAGCTAAGTGGATGATTGACAGGTAGATAGTCTCCTGCATCGACCTCTACTACAGGTTGGCTGGTAGGCAGCCTCCTGTTGGACTTTAGAGCTCATTCCACCAGACATACCACTGCCTTGGTAGCTGCACCCAGGGACATTCCTATCCAGGAGTTCTGCAGAGCTGCTACCTGGAAGTCAGCACACACCTTCATTTCCCACTACCACATCAACTTTGAGTCACGCCGGGATGCTAGTTTTGAGCCTTGCTTCCCCAGTCTCTTTTCCCTAAATAGGAGGTGTGTGCCTTGCCCCCTCCTCCCAGAGAACTGCTAGGAGTCTGCCAGAAGTGTGGATAGTACACCATATCCACACCCCTAGAAATGAGGGTTACTCATCTGTAACTGTTGTTCTAGGAGTGATGTATGGTGTACATCCACATAACCCACCCGACCTCCCCTGGCAAGTCGCACACTGAATCTTGCTTCCAGCAGGTAAGATCTGATGTCATGGAGTGGTGCAGAGGAGGATACCACCCAGGTGGGTGAGAGAAGCCAGCTTGAAGACCTTCAGGACAGAAAATTAAAAGGAAAGGTTTCTGCCAGAAGTGTGGATGTACACCATATATCACTCCTAGAACTACGGTTACAGGTGAGTAACCCTTATTTTTGGGTCTCCGGAGTATTGGTGAATCAGTGGTGGGGTCTTCCTTGGTATCGTAACCAAAATGCCCACCCTCTTCCCTGAGCAAACAAGGTCAGACGTGATCCCTTTCCTTCATGCTGGGCCCTCTGTGAAGAAAGCAATAACAGATTCTGTTGACAAGGAGCCATACATACTTAGCCTGTGAAGTGTGTATCACTTTGAGACACTGGCTTGGAACTGTAGTTTGTGCTTCGGGAAGGAGGCTAAGAACAATAGGGTGAGGGGTGGGTATTAGGATTGACAACCCCAAGGAAGACTCTACCGCTGATTAGCCATTACTCTGGAGATCCAAACTAATGTTCTTCATTCCATACTCTGAGTGCTTTGTGTTTTTCAACCCCCAGTTTCTGCATAACATAATTTTCTGCAATTTTTTTTTTGATGGAATGGTATCCTCATTTGCACAGGTCCCATATGAAATAAATAGAATACTGGAGATAGTTCTGGTCCAGTCCATAGGCCAATCAGGCCTCAACATGTAAGTCAACACCTTGTGAGGAAAGGCTTCCCAGCCCACCACAAGGTATTGTGTGTGCACCAGAACACTGCTCCATCCATCCCAAGGCTAGTGCAGCACCTCCCCCAGCCTTGGCCTGTTTAAATTGACTTACTGAGCTTGCACCCAAACTCAGGTCACTGTCATGGGAAGGCAGCGTGGTCCCCACTGGGACAGCAGATGTCCCAGCAAATGTTACTTCATAATTTTATTTTGTGACATTTTGACTCCATAATTTCAGCAGTCATTTTATGACCCCTTCTTTTGAACAAGGCATGTTATTTCATAACATACTGGATAAAATGTAATTTCACACCAGAAGTGCGAAATCAGGTTACCAGGATTTGAAAAACAGCTGTCAGTCACGTTCATGAGGTGGTGTGTTTTGGGTCTCCAAAGTATTGCAAATCAGTTGTGGATCTTCTCTGGGGTTGTCAGTCCTGATGTCCACCCCCTCCACAGAGCATGCAAGGTCAGACTTGATCCTTTTTTTGTCACGCAGAGCCCTACATGAAAAAAGCAACAACAGATTCTGTGGCCAACACGTGGTAAGCCATATTTCTCTACCTTTGAAGAGCATTTCACTATCAGGCATTGGCTTGAGCTGTACCTTGTGCTTTGGACAGGAGACTATGGGCATTAGGGCTGACAATCCCAAGGAAGACCCCACCACGGATTCACCAATATCCCGGAGACCCAAAGCCCTAATGTTTTTCATTTCCCTACTTTGTGTGCTTTGCATTCTTCAACCCTAATGTCTGCATTAATGTAGTTTTTTGCAACTAATTTCCCTTCTTTTTCTGATAGGAGAATTGTATTCTGATTACAAAATGAAATTAATAAAATGCTAGAGATAGTCTTGATCCAGTGCATTGGCCCATCAGGCCTCAACATGCATGTCAACACCTTGAGAAGGAAAGATCCCTGGCCCACCACAGGGTGTTGTGTGTGCACCAGAACACTACTCTGTTCCTCCCCAGGCTGGACCTGGTACTCCACACTGCAGGACCTCCCCCCCCCAGCCTTGGCCCATTAAGCCAGCTCACTGAGCTCACACCTGAACTTCAGTCACTGGCATGGGAAGGCAGTGTGGTTCACACTGAGCCAACAGGCGTCCCTGCAAATGACGTTACTTCATAATCTTTTTTTTTCTTTTTTTTGTGACATTTTGACCAGAATGTTTCAACTGTCTTTTTATGGCCTCTCCTTCTAAAAATAACAAGTGTCATTTAATAACATACTGGACAAAACATAATTACATAATTTCTCACCAGAATCGCAAAATCACTTTTTGGGTTGGATTTGAAAAATAACAGTTGTCACGTTCATGAGGTGGTGTGAAAAAATGGCTATTTTGAAAATTTGGGGTTTGAATAGTAGAAATTACCAAAATTAGGAGCATGTATAGAAAAGTTACAACATACCTTCATAACTTTGTTGTTTCTTAATATTTTGACCCCAAATTTTCAACATAGTATTCTTATGATCACACCTCATGAACCTGGTAGGTGAAAATTTTCAAATCCTTGTTGAAATGTCATTTTGCGCCACAGGTGCAAAAACACATTTCAGCCAGGATTTGAAAAATAAGAGCTGTATCGTTCCTGAGGTGGTGTGGAAAAATGGCTATGTTGAAAATTTTGGGGTACAATATTGAAAATTACCAAAGTTATGGATGAGCATAGAAAAATGTCAAGGTACACTCATAACTTGGTCATTTTTACATATTTTTTGCCCAAATTTTCAACATGTCCTTTTTGGGACCCCACCTCATGAACAAGTGTAGTGAAATTATTCAAATTTGACCCAAAAGATGATTTCATGCAGCAACCACAAAATCACCTTTCATACATAATTTCACTGCACTTGTTCTTGAGGTGGGGTCCCAAAAAGGACATGTTGAAAATTTGGGAGAAAAAAAATATAAAAACACCAATTTAAAAATGCATTGAAATACATTATACCTATATGGTGCTTATCTGTTTTCCTCAGTTCCTGGTCCAGCCTTGAAGAGTGAAGATGTCTCCATTTCAGAGAGAGGATTATGTGTTGTGGGAGTCTGCTGGCAAGTATGGGGTAAAAGGGAGTGGGGGCATTGGTGATGAGTGGGGGGTCAGGGGTGGGGTGGGGATGTAGATGGCGGCAGACAATGAGGGACCATTTTCCTATTTCAGGAGAAAAATGCAAACACATTGAAGGATGCTTTTCTTTTTTTAAGTTTTTCTTTTTTAGGTTTTACGGCATGACACTGGGTAGCACCAGGGGTAGGCACCCTGGTATCCCAGACTGCTGGGACAGGGGGAGGGAGGTTGTCTGCTTCGATACCGGGGGTTATCAGAAACTATGAATTAAGTGTGTGTGGGGGAACATGATGGAGGAGAGGTGGAAGTACCTCCGATACTGGTGATTGGGCACCCCAGTGTCCCAGACTGTTGGGTTGGGGGGTGGAGGTTGTCTAAGCTGGCACTAGGGATTAGGCCCACCCGGTGTTGGCAAGTATAATTTATGGGCGTTTGGGGGGGATATTCCGAAGGGGGGAAGAACGAACCAGCACCGGCAATGGGCATCCCTGTGTCATACATTATTAATAATTAAACTGGCATCAGGGATTAGGCACCCCAGTGTCCAGTTCAAATAATAAAGCGGCATTTGCAGCAGATGGTGGAGACACAGGAAAAAAACACATGCACATGCTCAGCAGGTGCAGGGTTAAACACTGACATGTAACTCCATACCTGCTGTATGGAAACAGCAGAATTGGCATACGTAGACAGGGAGACAGCCCTGCTAGCTGATGAGCAAGCTCATTTCTGTAATATGACCATATTTATTTATTTTTTATTTTTTATTTATTTAAGTCTAGGATTACATAAAATACCTTTGAGCCGAGGCTCTTTTACAAAGGTTCCACGTCACAAGTACAGAATAATACAGTTTTTGAAATTACAGAGTTAGACCGTCATGATCCCAAGTGGTTATAACAACCTGGTTACAAGTACAAATTACACTACATATTACAATAACAATAGGAGGTGTATTAAAACATAAGTGGGGGAAAGAGGGGAGAAAGGGGTGGTACAGAGTATAGCAGCCTAGAGGGCTTTGTCAGGTCAGAGTATTTGAGTGTAAAGTTGAGCAAGGGAAAAAATAGGCAATAATGAAGCGTTAGGAGCGGGGTCAACATGGGCAGCAGAGGGTAGGGGTGCTGCAGAAATGATGGGTGCTCATCTAAGGCAATCTCAGGTACTAGAAGCCTCAAGGGATTTATGGAACTTCTTTTTGAAGGCGCCCAGAGTTGGTGAGGCAGAGATATCACTGGCAAGATTATTGAGCCAGCTGGGGGCCCTGTATGAAAAAGACCTTTGTCCTTGAGTAGTACGACAATGAGGGATTTGCAGTAGTTGTGGTTTTGAGCTCCTGGTGTTGCAGTTGTTTACTCTGGTCTTAAGAAGGGAGCAGACTCCTGGGGGGGGGCATTGCCCATCATTATTTTCTTGGCTGTGTTGCAGGTTTGATACTGAAGTCGGTTGTTTAGTTGAAGCCACCCAGTATGAGAGTAGAGGTCGCAGGTATGGGTGAGACAGTGAGCTTCGGTGATGAGACGACATGCTTTATTTAGGGAGGTGGCAATCCGTTTGAGTGTGGAGGCAGTGGCAGAGCCATAAACTACGAGTCCATAGTCAATAACACTCACAATGGAGCTTTGAACGGCAATAGACAATGCTTCAGAGGTTAGGTGTTTTTGGTGACGGAACAGTAAGCCCAGCCTGGTGTTTGCCATCTTAGCGACATTATTGATATGGGCGGCATAGGAGAGTTTGGAGTCAAGGGTGATGCCAAGATATTTGAAAGTATCAACTTGATCAAGGGTGGCTCCTAGTTTTGTATTAACGGTGAGGTGGTACTGTTTATTTTTGTTTTGCGAGCTGCTGAAAAGCATTGTCTTAGTTTTTTCTGGTTTAATAACAGCTTGTGTTGCAAGAGCCAGTTTTCAACTGATGTGAAACCCCGTTGGAGGTTTCCTTGCAGTTCTACAGGATCATGATGGGAGGCAAGGATAACTGCATTGTCTGCATAGAGTATAATTTGTTCTGGACTTGAGTCTGGGAGTGTGTTCAGGAATAGGCTAAATAGGAGGGGACCTAGGATTGACCTTTGTGGAACACTAGAGAGGACTGGTCTGGCATCAGAGTATTTCTGCTATTTTTACTCTTTGGGACCAGTTGCTTAGATAGCTATTGAACTAGTCAACTGAGTTGGATGACAGCCCAGCCTTCTGTAGTTGGACAAGCAAGAGATGGTGGCTGACGGTATCAAAGGCCTTAGTTAGATCAATGAATGCAGACCCTGTTAGAGTACCGTTGTCCAATGAGTGGTGAATGACTCTGGTGAATTCGAGTAATGCTGTGGAAGTGCTGTGACCCTTTCTAAAGCCGTGTTGTTGCTTGCAAAGGATGTTTTGTATGTCCAGGAATTCTGTGAGCTGGTCACCCACAATATATTCCAGGGCTTTAGAGAGAGGAGGTAGGATGGAGATTGGGCAGAAATTTTCATGGGCAGTTTTGACACCACTTTTGTATGTAGGGGTCACAGTGGCCAGTTTCCATTTGTCCGGGAACTGGCTGAGGCTGAGGGAGAGTTTGAAGATCTTAGTCAGTGGTCTGAGTACTTCTTCAAGGGTGAGGGATAGAAGTTTGAGGTCAAGTGAGTCACTGCTGGATCTGGACTTGGTGCTAGCTTTGGTAACATAGCTACGGACCTGGTGCATCTTGACCAATTTAAAGTAGAAAGGAGGGTGGCTAGTGGGGGCAGAGGAGATTGGGGACATTGAAGTGTCCTCTTTGTTAAAAAAATTGGGGGGAAGTACAGAACTAAGGTCAGTGAAAGCAGTATTGAACGTATCTGCAGTGATATTCGGGTCAAGTGTGGTCACCCCGTCTATGCAGAGCATGGATGGGGGGGATTTAGACTGCTTCCGGTGACTTCTTTAATGTTGTTCCAGAAATCACTTCTGGTTCCCCAGGAATTTGTGAGAGCATTCTTGAAGTAGGTAGATTTCATTTGCCGGATGGCTTTGGTGCAGTCATTTCGAGAGCGTTTATAGTTAGAGGTGTCAATTTGCCTCCCAGAGTTTCTAGCTAGTTCCCAAAGTTGATCCCTTTCTTTTAGTCACCTTAGGAGGTCTCCTGTGAGCCATGAGTTAGAGATAGCTTTTACTTTATGCTTTTTGAGAGGTGTGAATTTGTTGCAGGCTCCATTAAAGGTTTTGATAAAGTGGTCCAGGGTGGTGTTTACATCTGTTGCATTGAAAATTGGTGACCAATCCAGTTTAAGAAGATGGGTTTTGAGATAATTTAGATGGCCACAAGGCAAGACTGTTGGTTATAGTTCTCGGGGGTGGCTTGCTGAATTTATTTGGCCAGGTGCAACTGACAGGGGAGTGGTCACTGATTATGTCAGGGAGGACAGTGGTGTTGGAAATCCGGGTAGGGTGACTGGTAAGTATCCAATCTAGAAGGGTGCTGGTGTCCATTGTATAGTTTTTCCTGGTTGGGGAGTCAACCATCTGGGTGAGGTTTGCCACTGTTATAGAATCCTTGTGAGCCACAGCCTCAGCAGCAGGCCAGTTTATATTAAAGTCCCCAATAAGAATAGATTCAGTGTCCAGTGGGAGAGACCTGAGAAAGTCCAGGGCTGCATTTAGGCCAGAGCCTTGTTCTTTTGGAGGAATGTAGATTGTGATAACTGTAAGGGCTTTGTTATGAGCACCAAGGAGGATTTTGATAGGAAGAATCTGTGCAGTACTGGTTTGGGGAGCAGTGCTAACGTGGTGACCCACGATGGTATCCTTTAGGTATACTACGCAACCACCACCTCTTTTTGTCATTCGGTCAAGCCAAAAAACATTGTATCCAGTGAGGGCTATGGCATGGTCTGGGACAGTTGGAGAGAGCCAGGTTTCAATAATACCTAGGATGTCTGGTCAGTGTTGGCTAGCAAAGGCCTGAAGGGCATCGATTTTGTGTAGGAGACTACAAATATTGAGTGACATGATAGAGAGGGCACCTGTGTGCTTTTTGAGGTTTGGTGCCTTAGTAGGTGTTGGGCCAGGATTAGGGTGAACGTTGCTAGATAATAGCAGAAGAAGAAGCACTACCTTCATGGTACACAGGTGTAGTTCCCTATTCATGCGCTTTCGCCTTCGTGTCTGGTGAGCTCGGTGCTCATTGATGTGAGTCAAGGGGTGATAGCAAAGGTTAAGGGTAAGAGCAGTATGAGAGGAGAATGGGGGAAGCCAAAAACCATAGTTGGGAGAGGGTGGCTCCATATGGGAAGTCTGATCCCAGTGCAGGAAACTAGATTCTTGATGTAGGGTACCTAGATGTTTATACATAGGAGCAAATAGGTAATTGTTTGAGAGGGAGGGGAAGAGGGCACTGGGAGGGTGTAGTAGAGGAGGGAGGAAAATAAGGAAGAGGAGTAGGGAGTACAGAGTATGTGTATGGTGCATGATTAGCTATCCAAGAGGATGGCGATGGAGAGATAGCGCAGTGATAGGAAAGGTGAAAAAGGAAGGGCAGGAGTGGTTAGTGTGTAGGAGAAAGAATGTGAGGTATACTGCAGAGGTGAACACTGAGATTCTGTGGGACTGAGATATCAGGACAGAGAGTGGGCTGGTAGTAGGGGAGGACGAAGGAGGGGAGGGCCTGTTATAGGCACCCAATAGAAGATAAGTAGAGGGGAGGGGCAAGAAAGGGGGCATGGAAAGGCCTGTTAATTAAAGTTGGAGGTGGGGAGGGTGGTGTAAAATTTACGGCCCAACCACTATCAGTCTGTAGCGCAGCAGCCCGGTCGGAAGGCTTCAGCAGACCAATGTCTGCTCAGGAGAAATCAAAAGGGTCCAATCAGGGCGCACTGCAGTCGGCTGCAGCCAATGGTAGCAGCCCACAGCAGCCCCGGTGTGTCCAAAGGTCTTACCTGGCTTTGCTCATTGCCAGGGCAGCCAGGAGGCGTGCACCAGGTTGTCCGGGAGTGCCGAGCCACGGCTGGACCAGCGGAGGGCTCGTGACTTCATGTGGTTGTAAAATTCAGTGATATTTAGAATACTGATTTTTAAACTGTGCATGCTCACAAACGAAATGGTTTTTTTTCTTAGAAGAACTACTTAAGTGTGGGAGATGAAAGCCACAAAAAGCACACACCTTGGGCCAAACTTAACAAACCTGCAGGTTTCCGGTTTCAAATCCTCCTAGTTTTTTAGTTATTGTTGAGCAAAGAAAGGTCTTAATTTTGATGATTTATGTGTTTTTTGCCCCCCCTGTAACTTTGCCCCTTGTGAACTGATTGACACAATTTTCAGGATCCAGAGATCCTGGGCACCATCTCTGTGCATTCCAAATTTCAGATAAACTGGTTGAAAGGGGACAATGTTATTAACGTGCAAAACTTGAGGTTTAACATTGAAGTGCTTACTCAACCCTAATATAAAGGCACTAAAACTGCATTAATGCACCAGTTAGGGTTCAGCTTAATGCCACAAAAGTAGAGAAATGTGGCATTAGGGTTTCCCACCCTAACTTCCCCACCCCCCCAAGCAGCAGAAGGAAAAAACAGTAGGGTTGTAGGGACGTGGATATGGTTCACTACCTACACAGTCTGATTTGCCAGACGTCTTTAACCTAAGCTCCTCCCACCACCCAGGCAGTAGATCTGATTCTGCTCCGTGACGTCTGATCTTTCTTTCCATTGAAGAACAGGTCACCTCCTAGGCCTAGGATTCTAGGAATCCTGCCTAGGATTTAGTGCACTGTAGGAGAACTTTGTCTATCAAAGTTCTTGAGTTATTTAACTTCTTTCCTCTGTGCTTTCTTGATTTGTTTGGTTACTTGGTAGCTGTAGACAGAAGAAAGCATAGCACATTATGTCTGTCTCCCACACCTAGTGGACTCACTGGATCAGAAGTCCAAGTATTCGTCAATTTGAAATTTGAATTGTTGGAACTCCTCAATCTCAACTATATTTTGTGGACGTTCATTCCACAAGTAGTGACCCCTGATGGCAAAAATGTTTTGTCTTTTAAATGTATTTACTCTTGATTTCAAGCTGTCTGTTGTGAGATCTAAGATTTAAGGGCCTAGCTTGTAAGACAAAGCCATATTTTGTAAAAAGTTCTGACTTTTGCATTATATTAAACATGTGAAATTAATCACCCCTTTGTCTACGTTGTTCCAAGGTCATTAAATTTAAGTTTTTTAATCTTTCCTCATATGGTTTGTTCTTAAGGCCACTAACTGGTTTTTGACTCCCCTCTTACATCTTCGATGGAGCAACAGAAGATGGGGTTCAAGTTCTACATTCTCTGCTGGCAGATGTCAGTCACCAGCCCCCACAAAAAAATGCATGTATTGCCTGGGTGGGCAGCACAACGTGTCCCGGTGCAACTGTTGTCTCAGCATTCTTCTTGAGTCCCTCAAGGACAGGAAGTTCCAGCTTTTGCTGGGTCAGTCTTCGGAACAGGATCTGAAGCACTGCACTAAGGGCCACAAGAAGGCCTCGGCTCTGGTTGGGTCTGCTCAGCAGCTTGAGGCCCTTGAGGCAGAAGCGGCAGTTGCTGCAATGGGGCACCTCCTGGTCTCAGTGCTGGGGACAGCATTGGATGGTCATTCACCAGAGGTGTCCAGGATGTATGTTTGGCCCTCCAGACCCGGGGGGAGAGCCCTGCCGGCTGTGGTTCCAGGCACTAGCTGTGCCAGTTGTGGGACTGAGACATCAATGTCCTTCCAGTCCCTCGACTGCTCAATGATGGTCAAGTGTCCTTCAGGTGAGGGGCAGGTCAGGCAGTTTGAGGGCTCTTCAGTCCCCCCATTGAGCACATTGACTTCGACTCCAGTCAAGCAGGCCACAGAGATCTTACTCAAGCCTATCCAGTTGTCAAACAAGGTCCTCACTCAAGAGTTTGTGGTTCAGTCAGCGTGCCCATCCAGTTCTCAGTGGGAGCAGCCTCCACCATCTTTTGACCCTTCCACGCCTATGCTGTTTAACATGGGAAGGCATGTGGTACACCACAGCCAGTTGGAAGGCTCCCCTTACTGTTGATTGATGTCTCAGTCGAAATTTAATTCAAGGTGTTCACACTCTCAATCCCACTGGACCAGGTGGCATCACCATAAACACTTCTTAACCTCCTTGTCCTCAGGTGAGGAGAAGCATCACCACAAGATGTGCTGGTGTTACAAGGAGCTCTTCTGGCAACAGTGGGCCATTGCAAGGCAGGGTAGGGCTCCGATGTCCAGTCACCTGGCTGCCACCGCTGGTGCCCCTGCCTATTCATGCTACTCAGGTTCTCCCCACAACTGCTTCTCCACTTCTTCAGGTGGAGCCGCCACCACCGTAGCTGAAGGTGGACACCCCGACCAAGGAGGTCTGTTCGGCCACCAGCCTGTCAAGTTTGTTGTCGGAGCAGATCACCTCAGAGGAGGAGGAGACCTGGGTGGTCTGTGGTGAGAAATGGTTGAAGGCCATTTTTTAAGAGTCCTTGGACAACTCAGACCATGAGTCCATGGCCTCCTCTGGGACTCTTCTCAACCAAGGAACAGTGGAGAAGCTGTCTACAAAGCATGGTCTGATGTCCTTCAGTGTATTTCTCCTCTTAATATCAGAGTCCATTTCTGTATCACTAGTGCCATTCCAAAAAAGGGCTAAGTGCTCTTTTACAGATGAATCCCAGGGGACTACCTTTTCCATGGCTGAAGCCATTTTAGAACCAGTCCTGAAACTTTGGCAGCATCCTGCCCAGCATCCTCTACCAGTCTGGCCCACAAGTATGCAACCCCTACTGGATTCTTTTCTGTATTCTCAGACCACCCCTCTGTGTAGGGTTTGATAACTGATTCAGTATTCCACAAGTCCAGACACCATAGTGACATGAACAAGCCTCCATACATGGAGTCTAGGATTGATCACGCCGCTAAAAAGGTGTATGCTGTGGTGTCCTTGGGTCTCCATGAGGCTAGCCATGCCTTGATGATGGCCAGTATCGGTCACACTCTGATGGGAGTTTTTGATTCCATCCTACCTCACCTTCTAGCTGATCAGCAGTCAGTGGTGACTGTCTTTTGAGACCCCAAGGTCAATCGCTGGCTAAACACTAGCTCCAGATAGCCTTGGAGTTGGGTGATTCATGTGCCTGTGCAATGGCAATGGTCATCTCCATGCATTGCAGGGCCTGGCTGCTTCTGTCCATCTTATTGGCAGACACCAAGTGCAAGCTGGCTGATGTCCTTTTCTTGCGCACCGACCCATTTGGCCCTGGGTGAAGAACATCTCACCTGTACTGAGAAAAAATGTCACCCTGAGTTCTGTGACTTCTTCCTAGAAGGACATGAAAAGAAGCTAAGAAATGAGCTTTCCAGTATTGGTCCTTTTAGCCACAGCCTCCACAGCAGCTGCCCCAGCAGGGCGAATACCAGTCCTGGTGCTCCAATCCCAAGTCCATTGGCCAGGGTCCTGAAAATGGGGACAAGACACACAAACTACAGCACTATTTTAGAAAATTAAATGGCTTCCTCAAAAAAGTAGTTTAAGCCATCTGGTTTATTTTACCATGTGTAGGTACACAGCACAAGTTGGAGGGGGTGTCATCCCACTACCTGTCCTGTCCCTATCTGCACTCCCCATAGGAGGTTGGCCATGTCAATTCTTGCCACATTGGTCCATTGTCACAGTGGAGAAGTGGATGTAGGATGTAGTTGGCAGAGGGTTGCCTCTGGACTTCAAGGTTCTCCTGCCTTACTGCCTCCATGACCTCGGAGTCCAGGGTGTCACAGGACATGCTGTCTGCCCTTTAGGATGACATTGCTCAGCTCCATGCAAAAGGGCAATAGCCCATGTCCCAGAAAGCCCCAGCCAGTCACAGTTACGTGTCCAGATACTTCTGCTCCTGAAGGGGGGGGGGGCTGGGGCCCCACACTGTATCACACAATCTGAATCAGTTCATGCAGAAACACAAGTTCCTAATGGTCGCACTGAAAAATGTCATTCTTTCACTGGAGCAGAATGTGTGGTTTTGCTCCCTAGACCTCCAGGATGTATTTCCCCACATCCCAGTCCATCAGTCCTACCACTGGTACCTCCAGTTCTGAGCAGAAGGGGTCCTTACCAGTTCCAAGTCATGCCCTTTGGCATCTCTTTAGTGCCAAAAGTCTTCACCAAGCGCATGACAGTGGTGGAAGCATACCTGCAGTGCCTAGGTGTCAGGGTGCACCCCCTACCTGTATGACTGTCTGTTAGCAAGTTCATCCAGAGTGGTCGTGGAGTGAGGCAGAGATCTGGCTCTCCAGACATGCCGAGACTTGGGCCTGGTGGTCAATCCAGACAAGTTTTAATGGGTACCCACACAGGTGATCAAGTTCACAGGGACAGAACTAGACTCCCTGCGGGCCAAGGCCTGCCTCCATGTGTACTGGGCAGTGGATCTTACCTCCATTGCTTGATCATTTCAGGTTGGGCTATTGCGCCCTGCCCAGGATTTCCTGTGACTGCTGGGGTACATGGCGACCTGCACTAGCATGGTTCATTGGGCTTGCTGGTAGATGCACCACCTCCAGTGGGAGTTGGACCATCAGTGGTCCCAGCATCCTAGGCCATATGGACCAGCTAGTTACAGTGACACAGCTGATGTGGGATGCTGTCCAGTGGTGACTGATCCCAGAACACCTGGAGGATGGAATCCTGTGTCTGCCCAGAACCAACCATCATACTCATGATGGACGCATATCTGGTTGGGTTGTGAGTGCACCTGGGAGACCACAGAGCCCATGGGTTCAGGTCACCCCAGGAGTCCCATCACTACATAAACCTGCTAGAGCTCCATGCAGTTCAACTTGTGCTGATGGAATTCGCTCCTCTAGTCAGAGGTCAGATCATGCAGGCAAGATGAACAGCACTACAAACATGTTCAACTGAACAGGCAGGGTGGAACTCATTCCCCTTGTATGGGGGAGGCCCTCTGCACCTGGATCATCGTGCGCAGTCTGGGTGCAGATCTCCTGACTATTCATGTCGCAGGAGAGAACAGTCAGCTTGTGGACACTCTGAGCCAGGTAGGAGAGATGTCGCATGATTGGTCTGTGAATTAGGAGGTGGCCAGCCACCTGTTCTCCCAGTGGGGCACTGCTGTGGTGGACCTGTTTGCCTCCTGGGAGAATGCCACACTGAGGCTGTTTTGTACTCCCCCTGTCCAGGACAATGTTGGGGGACACCTTTGTGAGGCCCTGGACCTAATAATGACCTGAGCCTGGGTAGGAGCAGGCCAGGCTAAAGCATTACAAGCAAAACTAGCTACTAAAGAGGACCTTAGAGCAAATGAGGCATAGCTATAAATAGCATAAAGCTGACAGTTTGAATGATACCGGGAAAGTCATTTCCCCAAGGACCTAAATGAACCCAGGCAAAGCCAGTGAATAAGGGACACTGATAGACTAACAAGGCCTGAAAGCATTTTTAACATTAGTTATTATGAATAATACAAACAGATAATCTGAGCCAGCTTGCTGAAAAATCATATAAATATATCTGAGAAATGTTATAGTTCAGCTTACTAGACTTTCACACATGTAAGCAATAAGGCATGATGGGGTGTGCATGGAACATATTTTACCGTATGGCATGGGGCATAATAAGGCACGAGGCCGAAGACTGAGTGACTTTAGCCAGTGGCCTGCGGTAAAATGGGTTCATATACCAGTACTGACGCTGTAGTGCAGCATGAGAGGGGTGCTGCACTTCTGAGATGCCGTCTTTCGGATGAGACGTTGAACCGAGGTCCCATCTGCCTGGATTGGTGGTAGTTCAGGTGGATGTTAAAGATCCCATGGCACTTATCGAAAAGAGTAGGGGAAGTTCCCCGGTGTCCTGGCCAAATTTCCCTCATTCACTAAAAATACCACCAACTGCTTAATCTGGTTCAAGGTCAGTTGGCATTTATCTGTATCCCCCTCCCCCGGGTCGTGCCTGAAAATAGGCAGGATTTGTCTAGTGCACTTACCCGGTCAACAAAAACTAAATAAAATAAAAAATTAAAAATGTGTTCCATGCACATCCTGCAGTGCCTTATTGTGCTTATAAAATTGGCTCCTTTTTTAAAAACTTTTTACAGTTGGGAAAAGCATGTTTATATGTAGAAACAATAGATTTACTTGTGTACATTTATGATAAAATAGTCCTTCTGCCCACTACAAATAATGTCATTGTATTGTTGCCTACTTTCTTCTTCATGTTTTTTTTTTCTGTTTTTCCCCACATTCAAGATATGGATTATTTGTCATGGAATACATGGATTCAAAGTGCTGCTCATTTCCATTGGTAGAATGTTACTCTCTTAACATACTACACACACACACACACACACATATACAATAAAGGCCTCTGTTACAACCAGAGACTCAATTATCTCACCGTCGGGGCAAGGAGAAGAGATTTCCCTGATGAGCAGGTAAAGACAGAAGGGGGGGGGTCATTGTCAGCAAAGAAACAGTTGTAATGAAAACTATAAACAATACTTAATGTTTCTAATGTGTTTATGTGTATAAGGAGAATGTGATGATCAGGGAAACAACATTTAATTGATCTGTTTTATTTTGTATTTAAGGTAGTTTTATATTTAGGGCTTAATGCAAGTAAATGAGATGCTTACAGTTACAGGGCAAAAAACAATGGCCGCCAGTTGAATTATTAACATTCTATTAGCACAATGCTTTCAATGGTTATCAGTGCACATTTGGCAGCACTTTTTATTTTCCATGCATGGAACATAGTTGCAATATGAGCAACAGCCAATCAGATTTCAGGATTTTCCCATACCATTTTATAAGCTTGCAGTAACACATACAGGTAACACAGTCTGACCACAAAGCACAAGGCTTCATAGTATACAAGGAGTCATGAATAGCACCCACAGTGCATAAGATTCCCTGTGAAATGGCATCCACAGTGAATAGTAAGCAACAAATGTTATTATTAGCAGTTCAGCCATAATACGTAACTGATGTCCTTTTGAAACAACCTCCCCAGTTAGACTGTAAAATCCCTGAGTTTTCATACCTCGAAAAGACATTTTTAACGTGTACCTGGGAAGAGGCTGTTGAATGTCCAGCAGGTATAGGCCAGACTCATTGACCGAGTCCACGGTGTGGTAAGACAGTAGTCAATCTCACATGCCTTTAGCATAAATAGCTTCAGATGTGCATTACTACTGGTCATAGGCTATAAAGCCAGAAGAGACTACTTTTTGGGGGTGCTTTGTGACAAATATGCAGAAGCTTTGCAGTAGGTTAGTTTGGATGTAGTTTGGGAATAATTGTTTATAATAAGAATAACAGCAGTTGTATATCTTGACTAGGACTCAACTCAAATTTTATTTCTAAAAAGTGCAAATCAAACAAATATCTAAGTGCTTGTACAAAACAAAAGAAAAATTCAGCAGTTAAAACCATAAATATCAATTAAAACATCAGTATCACAGTATTCAATAATTCCCAGTTCATTCACACTCCAAGAAGGTGAGCTTAAATAAATGTGTTTCTAAGGGAGATTTAAAGCTTTCCACAGTCAGGTACTCCCTTAACTGATGAGATAGAGAATTCCACAGCATAGGGGCCGTAAATGCCCCAGCACCAGAAATCTTTAGGCAGGCCCCGGGAACCTTTAGCAATCTCTCGTCAGCGGAGCAGAGAGGGCAAGGTGGTGGTGGCAAGTACACAGAAGTTCTTGCAGGTAGCTTGTGGTCTCTGTCTGTGTAGGGCTGTATAGATCAGCAAACCAAACTTGAAGGTGACCCACCACTGAACCGGCAGCCAGTGCAGTCCGTGGAGCACAGGCGTGACATGGCAAGATCGAGAAAGGCCAGTCAACAGCCTGGCTGCCGCATTCTGCACCAGCTGCAAGTGGCGGATATCAACCCCCAGGAGCCCTAGGTACAGAGAGTTACAATAGTCAAGGCAAGAAGTCACACAGGCATTGACCAGTGTTGGAAGGTCATCAGGCGGGACCAGGTGTTTAATCTGAGCGATATTCCTCAGATGGTAAAATGAGGATCTAATGACAGCCAACACCTGAGATTTAAAGGTCAGTCTGTCATCAAAAATAACGTCTGGATTGCGCACCTAGTCAGAGGTCAATAGCTGACTGCCCCGAGCCAAAGCCCCGAAGGCTGCCTAACCAGTGACCCCGCGGCCCAATGACCCAGATCCACAACCAGCACCTCAGTCTTGTCAGGGTTCAACCTCAGCCAGCTGGCACTCATCCAGTCCTGTATCTTGGCAAGGCAATTGTTAAATACCGAGACAGTGTCATCTTGGTTGGGCACAAAGGACAGGAGCTCTTGACCGGTTGAAAAGCTTGCAACCTCCGTTGGCCTTGGCTGGAGAAGTCAGCCAGCCATGTGCCTCCCTCTGCCCACCACAAGCACTCCATGCCTGGGTAAGCCTGCCACCAAGACTGGGAACACTCCTGGGGCTCCGATTGGACAAAGCACTGCAGTACTCTCATCCCATTGGCTGCTGCCTTACAGCTTCTGCTCTGATTGGTGCGCCCTTCTCTTCTACGGCCTTTCGGCTTTTTTTTTACTTTTCACTGTTACTGTTCTGGTTTACAAGTTATATCTAGTTGCTCTAGCCATTTAATGTACTGCACTGTTTGCCTAGGGTTGGGACCTGCATGAATTTTGGAGGGATTGGGGATCGTTGTGCTTGTTTTAAATTTATTGCTGTGTTGTCTCCTCACCCTCTGCTCTGTCTCCCAGCTCTATTTTTTGTTCTGTCTTCTAACTAAGCCTAGCCTCCTTCCCCCACCCTGGCTTTGTAATTCCCAAACTTTATCTAACTCTATCTGTGGCGCTATACCAAAACAGCATGCCACCTTGCTGTCTCGCTGCCCGCCCCCCTCCCTACTTGTTTGAGTCTTCCTCTATTGTACTTTGTCCTTCTCCCCCACCCAATTTACACTTTCAGACAAGCTTTTGTCCTGTATTCCCATATTCAACCTAACCTAAACTCTGCTGTCTTCTTTCAGGTGTCCTTGACCGGGCGAAAAGCTCGCAACCTCTGGCAGCCATGACTAGAGAAGCCAGCTGGTCGCACACTTTTCTCTGCCTGCTGCAAGCACTCCGCACCTGGGTAAGCCTGTCACCAAGGCCAGGAACACTCCTGGGGCTACAGTTGGATAAAGCGCTGCAGAGCTCTCATCCCATTGACTACTGCCTTACAACTTCTGCTTTGATTGATGCGCCCTTTTCTTTCACGGCTTTTCAGCTTTTTTGAACTTTTCACTGCTACTGTTCTGGCTTACAAGTTATATTTAGTCCCGCTTGCCCTCCCCGACTCCAGCCTCTATTAAATACACTCTAAGCTCTGCCCCTTCATTCTCCATTGGCTGTTATACATTTGATATTAAAATTTAAGCTACTGACACCTACTCCTGATTTGTGCTCTGACCATCCTTTAGCCCTGACAACCTTATATCAACCTTTTTCCTTTATCATCTCTCTCCCCCCTCGGCCCTGCTGTTCCCTACTTTTGACTGCCCTGCCACTAGGCTTCTATCATCCCTCCTTACCTTCTCTTTCTACCCCCTAAGCCCTGCTACTCCCTGTTTTTGCACCACCATTTGGCTGCTTCTTTGGTTATCTGGGGTTTCCCTCTATTGTACCCTTAGGGGCTTATCAATTTCCCTGACAAACCCAGATTAGCCTCCAGCGCTATCTGTTTTGGCACTTTCATGGGTAGCCTAAGTTGGCTGGGCCTGTTGTCCTGCCTTCTCCTTTTCCTTTGTGCTGACCAGTTTATTGCTGTGTCTCTATGTTACCAGCCTCTCAAAAACACCCCCCCCCCATGTCACATTTTGCTGGGCTCCTCTTGTGTGCTTTTATATATCCCTTGTCTCCCTAAGCCTGACACTGCGCTCCTCAGGCTCTGGCTCTGCAAACGTCTGTATATACCTTTTAATAGTACTATTCAAAAATGTTTTCATCATGTGCCTCAGCTTGGGTCCATCTATCTGTTCTCCTCCTTCTGGCCCGTGCTGGTGATATTGAGCTTAATCCTGGGCTCCATTACCCTACCCCAACCCACACCCCCTTTCTACTACACTACCCCTGTGTAAAGGACTAAAAATTGCTCATATGAATATTTGTAGTCTCCGCCCAAAAATGGCTGAACTTGAGGCATGGACCTCACAGATGACCCCCGACATCCTATGTATTTCAGAGTCTTAGCTCAAACCAGCAATTAAGCAGCATGAGGTGGCATTGCCAGGTTTTAATTGTTTCAGAAAGGATAGGGTGGGCAAAAGAGGTGGTGAAATTCTTATCTACTCATGATCTGACCTGAATGTTGTTGAACTCTCTATGCCTGACTCTGCCCACAACCCCACCCCCAGAATCCATATTTATCTCCCTAACCCTTGGAAAAGTCAAGAAACTTTTCATTGGATATGCATATCTGCCTCCCAACAAGGCTTTCCCAGGACCTCCCCCTTCCTGACCTCCCTAGTCAATCTTCCCTGCAATGACCTTATACTCTGCAGTGACTTCAACATTGACTAGACTCACCCTGATGCTGACAAAGTGCATACGACATTCGCTGATTCAAACCTCATACAACTGATTCAGGACCCTACATGTATCAATACCAGGTCTGGTAAACACACCCTACTGGACTGGATGGTCACTAACTGTCCTCAGAAGATCAAAGCAGTGGGTATCCTCTCGGACTGTATTAGCGACCATTCCCCTACGTATTTTGTTTGGAGGAATAATTGTCCTAACCCCCCTCCCAAGATCTCCCTGGTTCAGGACATGTCTAAGTTTGACATAAGCAGCTTCATCTCTTCCATCAACAACACTGACTGGCACCCTATTAAGACTCTCCCTGATATAAATCAAGCCTTGGATTTCTTAGTTTCCACCTTCACTTGAATTGTCAATACCCATGCCCCTCTGAAAAATGTAGATCCAAGGGAATCAAGGCTCCCTGGCTCACCAAGGAAATTAGGTCACTCATGTCTCATCGTGACAAGGCTTGATGGACCTATAAGAAAAGTGATCTGTTCTCTGACTGGCATATATATAGGCAATATCGGAACAAGTGCAAAAATTCGCTCCAAAAAAGCCAAACACCACCATTGCAAGTCCTTACAAATTGAACACCTCCCCAACCCTAAGGAATTGTGGAGACAGGTTAATTCTTCGATCAAAGGGAAGGCTGCTGAAGCCCCAAGCTCCATCTTAGCCAATGGTATGACCCTTGCTGACCCTGCTTCCATTGCATCTGTATGTAATTAATTTTTTACTGACCTCCTAATATACACTTCGCTCTTCAGTAACTCATCATACACTCCTTCTGCCCCACCCCCTGCAAGTACCCCTGAGGCCCAACCTGCTTTCTACTTAAAACTTGTCTCCCAACTGCCGGCCCGCCAGTGCAGCAGTTGAGTTCCATGTGATGCCAGCGACCGTTTCCGGGAATGAGCCTCGGATCACTGAGGCCAGTCGGGGAGACAACTTGAGCCGTCCCACGAAGTGCTCATTGTCTCCGGGAAGGAGGGCTGCAATCCGGTGTTGGGCAACCGCTGGTGGAGGCCAGGGGTAGGACAGCGCATCAGGTTTACTGTTGAAGGTGCATGGCAGACGTCAGCTTTCGCCTAGATGTCCGGACGCCACGCACCACGAAAACCAGGGAAAATCGCTCCCATCCAGCCAGATGACAGCCTCCACCAACCCTAAGGCCCCCGAAACAGCCTGCCTGTACCTTCCACAGCAGCACCCAGGCCAATGAATGAGCGCGCTGGCCTGTCCCCACTGGTGCCTTCTCCCCCGGAGGAGAGGGGCCCATCCGGTGAAGGGAAACACTGGGTTACCTGGGGGGCTGTGATATGGGGTTGAAAGGCTGCAGTAGGGTGGCGGGAGCAGCAGGAGTGTGCCTAGGAGACCTGAAGGGAAGACCGGAGGGGAGTTCGGGTAGGCGGATAAAAAAAAAAAAAACTTGCCTCCCTTAAAGAGGTCCAGAGACTTCTTGCCAACTTAAAAGCTGAGAGCTCTTCTGGTCATGACTTCCTTGAGCAAATATTCCTCAAGCTGGGTGCTCCAGCCCTTGCCCACCCTGTCCATAACCTAGTCAACTGGTCATTCTTAACTAGTACTGTACCAGACAAATGGAAGGTGGCTGTAGTCATTCCTGTGCATGGGGGGTGGTGGGGACCCAACACTGTTGTAGAAAACTTTTGACCCATCTCCATTCTCTGCCCCTTGGCTAAAATTCAAGAGCGAATCATTGACAACCACCTTCAGAACTATCTGGAACTTCACAACCTTATATCTCCATATCAACATGGCTGTAGAAGGAATCATAGTACCCTAACTGCCCTAGTAAAAGTGACCTCTGACATATTCCAGGCTATGGACCATGGTTATGCTACTGGCACTATCTTTGTCACCTTTACAAAAGCGTTTGACCTGGTGAATCACGGTCTTCTGCTCCATCAACTTCACGTTCTTGGTATGGATTCCAGTGCACTGAATTGGATCCAAAGCTATCTTTTCTGCCGCTCCCAAAGGGTCAGGTGGGCTGGCTCAGTCTCTGATCTTACATCCATAACTCATGGTGTTCCACAGGGCTCCATTGTGGGACCAATGTTGTTCTCACTATTCATTAACAACTTACCCAATGTCTATGGAGGGGCCACTGTACACCTGTATGCTGCTGATGCCATAATCTAGCACTCATCCCCTGATATTGCTCTGATTAATCAATCTGCCTTCGCTTCCCTCAAGAGTTGGTTCAGGAGCAATCATCTTGTACTTAATACAAAAAAAACTAAAAGCATGCTATTCACTCACCTTCCCTCCTCCTTGCATATTCACTCCCCCTCTGAACATTACATTTCTCAGTGGAGATACCCTTGAGTCTGTCCAGTCCTATAAATACTTGGGCATTACCTTGGACTCCTCGCTCTCCCTTAATGTACATGTCTCCAGTGTCACTAGATCTTTGAACCAGAAGCTTGGCCTCTTCTATCACATCTGTCCCTTTCTCTCTGTGGCTTCCTGCCTCAAGATTGCGTCCTCATCCCTCCTTCCTCTTCTAACCTATTGTGCTCCCCTCCTGCTCTCTACTAATTCCTCTACACTGTCTCTCCTCTCCCAGGCTTACCATAGAGTCAGTAGGTTCGCTTTGGGGGTTAATGCCCATTATCACCAGTGTGATGTATTGTCCTCTCTGGGTTGGTTGCCCTATGAATCCAAACTCAAGTACTCCTCCCTGTGTTTCATGCATAAACTTGTCCACAGATCCACACCTTACTGTCTAAGTGAGACCATACAACTAAGACAAGCTCCTCGTGCCCTTAGATCTGCCTCCCTCCCCTTCTCATAAAGCCTCAGTTGTGTCTAGCTATTTCCCATAAGTCTTTCTCCTTTGCAGCAATATCTTACTGGAACTCCCTGTCTCACTCTGTCCTGTCCTCCTCCTTTCTCTCCAAGTTACAATTGAATTTGCTTGCCTCTCTCTCTCTCTCTCTCTCTCTCTCTCTCTCTCTCTCTCTCGCTCTGTATCTTGCTTCTAATACCTTATCTGTTCTCACTCTGCCCTACTCCTCTCTCCTCCTTTTCTACCCCATAAACTTCCTCCTTCTTCTCACTCCTCCTCCTACCCTCCCCTGAACTCTCCTTCCCTCTTCTCTCTCTCTGCTCCTTATCTTACTGTGCCATTTGTTAATTGCCCCCTATCCCACAAATTATTCCTTTCAGCTTTGGGACTGTATCCTGCGAATTTAACTGTATAAGACTTGTATCTTTGTACAAAGTGAAGATTATATATACCTTTATTCTACCTTGTTATGTTTAACGTATAAAGCTTGTTTTTTGTACCTCCTTTTGTTGCATGCCAATTTTTGCAGTCCTTACTATGTATATCTGCTTAATTCTGACAGTACTGTATTTGCTTGTTTCAATGTGCCATTTTGTATTTGCTTGTTTCTACCCTGGGTCGACCCTGGAAAAGGGACTGTAATTGTCTCAGTGGACTTACCCGGTTACCAAAACTCAAATAAAATAAGTAAATAAATAAAAAATGTAGAGCTGAGTATCATCTGCATAGCAGTGAAAACTCAGCCTATACCACCTCACAGTGTCTCCCAATGGCTGCATGTATACTGTGAACAACATGGGTGACAACACCGAGCCTGTGGGACCCCACATGGCAGGGAGACCAGATCTGAGGAAAAAATCCCAGACACCACTCTCTGTGACCTGCCCATATGAAAAGAATGGAACCATCTGAGGTCCGTACCCAACAGTTCACAGATAAACCGTAGGTGCTGTAGTAACACACCATGGGTCACGGTATCAAGTGCCACAGAGAGATCAAGGAGAACCAAGACGAAATGAGTCCTCCGATCTCTCACTATCAGGAGATCATTGAACACCCTAACCAGAGCCAACTCAGTACTATGCCTCTTCTGAAAGCCCAGCTGGAGAGGATCATAGATATCATGGATGGTAAGATGGACCTCCAGCTGTAGCACAACCACCATCTCAGTAACCTTACCCACAAAAGAGAGAGGTTAAAGACAAGCTTGTAGTTAACTAGACAGTCGTGGTCAAGAGAGGGTTTTTTTAAGAAGAGGTATTACTACCACCTCCTTCAGGGTGTCTGGCAACACACCTGTTTCTAATGAAACCCCGACTGTCTCTGATCAGACCAGGCCGATGACTTCAACACACCCCATAAGGAGGTGAGTTGGGCCTGGGTCCAAACTACAGCAGATCAGCTGCAAACTCTGGATGATCCTTACGACATCCACGATCACCACCTGGTCGAAGTCAGACCAGACAAAACAAGGAGCAGCAACCTCCCACCGACCAGTGCAACTCTCATTGGAATGAGCCACACAGATTTCAGACTTGATGTCGGCAACCTTAGCTGCAAAGAATCAAGCAAACTCGTCACATTTCTCCTGTGACAACGCTCTCCCGAGACTGGAGATGGACTGGACTGCACAGTCTGTCCACAGTCTGAAAGAGCTGAGCTGGTTGATTCTGTGCAGCAGCAATCTCCCTGTACAGGAACTCTGCCTTCTCACGGGGAGATGACTAATTGATACTCCTTATATTGAGTCATCAATCTAAGTCTGTCTGCATTAAGGCTGGATCTCCGCCAGCATCATTCCAACCTTTGTCCAACTTGCCTCATCTCCCTCAAGGTTCCATCAAACCAGGGGGTCCGAGGGCGAAGCGTGAGAGGGCGAACCTGGACAGGAGCAACGGAATACAGAGCCTCCACCATGGCCCTATTATAGGCCTGTACTAGATTCAGGACAACTGGCTACACATTTTAGACCAAAAATGTTTTTCTGTTAGGTACGAAAAACTGCTGAGCTAAGATAAAGGAAGTATTCAAAGACACTATTAAGCCTAGTCAAAGAGAAGCCGCATATTACTTAGTTTGGTAAACAGGAAGAATGTTTTTTTGTCTTTGTCTAAGAGATAGCGTTAGTAAAAAACTGAACAAGTTATACATGCAACTTATTATTATGTAGGTTAATATGATGAAAATATTCTTATAATAAAGCCACTTGTGTTTTGCCAATATGTTCCAGATCTGATTTATAATATACATTTAAACTGGGTACTCATATTGTTGTACCATTTGAAACCTGGCATCAGCACGAGGTTCTGCTACCAGTTCAGGTACTGGTTCCGAGTGACAGACCCCAGGCCTCTTTTACACCTTCCCTCCCTTCCCCTTGATCCACAAGGTAATGTTCAAGCCCCGAAGAACAATGTGCTGATTATCCTGATAGTTTCAGTGTGTACAAGGCAATTCTGATACCTGGATCTCCTCAACTTCAGCAGCAGACCTCTGTGGTGACTGCCTCTCCTCCTGGATCTGCTGACCAGACTTCAACAGATAGCCCTGCGCCCTGACCTGCAGTTCCAGGCCTTGGGTCTTTTGGATGAAGTGCTGCACATTGTGGAGGCCTCCCAGAAAGAGAGGACTCGATGGTGTCATGCCTCTAAATGGAAGAGGTTCTCCTTTTGGCACCAGGACAAGGAGCTTGATCCCCTTGTCTGCCCTGTGGCAAGCATCTTGGACTACCTCTGGTCCCGGTCTCAGCTGAGACCATGAGTGACGACCCTTAAGGTGCACTTAGCAGCTATCTTTGCTTACCAGGCACATGCTGGTAAGCTGACAGTGACCCAGGAGAATGTGGTCAGGTGCTTTTTGCAACGGTCTGGACCACCTGTCCCCTCTGGTGCATGAACCACCTCCACTGTGGAATTTACAGCTGGTAGATTATGTTCATGGATAAGTCTTTCAAGCTTACTGACAAGTGTGAAATGTCGCACCTGTCATAGACGATGGCATTCCTCCTGGCCATTACATCATCCAGAAGGATTGGTGAGCTCCAGGTACTGTTGGTGGAGTCTTCCTACCTGGTCTTCCACAGTGACAAAGTTGTCCTTCGCCCCAACCAAAAGTTCCTCCTGAAGGTAGTCTTAGAGTTTCACCTTAACCAGGTGATTAACTTACAGGTATACTCAATGAACCCATTTCCAGAGGCTGACCATAGTCTCCATAGCCTGGACCTGAGGGATGGTGCTGTCTTATGTAGATTGCACAGCTGGAGTTCAGGGAGAGGTTTGCCAACAATTTATCACTTAACACTGAAGCCACCCATGGCAGACCAGTAGCAAAGCAGATGATTGGCAGGTGGATGACATGTTGCATCATCCTCTGCTGCAGGTTTGCTGCTAGGGAGCCTCCTGTAGGCCATAGAGCTAGTTCCGCCAGACCTACTGCTACCTCAGTGGCTGCTTCCAGGAATGTCCCTATACAGGAAATCTACAGGGCTGCTTCCTGGAAGTCAGCACACACAGTACAGCTGAGTAAGAACTTTCCATAACAGTAGATCTTTGAGAGTATCTCTTGCAGCAGGTCATACCACATGGGATATCAGCCGCTGGTGTCACATCCTCCGGATGACTTCTCAACAGTCGACCCAGGTACCTCCCCTTCCTGTCACCATGTGGTGAGCTTTAGCACATATAAAAAGGGAAGTCTCTGATACTCCTCAGTTCATTTCCATCTTAGCGACCAGTATGAGAAGATACCCATTGGTCTCCGGTGGGAACCGAGGAGAGCAACAAAAAGGAAGCAGCCCGAGGCTTCTGTGAGAGTTTGGAGCAAGACAGCTTCCTGGAACAGTAGCAAGGGGGAAGGCAAGTAGGGCAGCATGACCTGCTGCAAGAGATGCTCTCGAAGATCTACTGTTACGGTAAGTTCTTATGCAACTGTACTATCTCGTTCGAGCCAATCTCTTGCAGCAGGTCATAACACATAGGAAGAATCCCAAGCAGTTATCATGCCCAAGGAAGGAGGAAGCAAACCGTAGATCCTCAGGACAGAAGGCTCTGTAGGATGACCTGGCCAAAATTGGCCTGCTTTTTGGAAGCAATGTCGAGACTGTAATGTTTTGTGAATGTATGTACAATAGACTAGATGGTAGCCTCACAAATTTCAATGGCCAAGGTGCCTCGAAAACACACAGTGGAGGTAGCTATGCCTGTAGTGGAGTGGGGTTTCACAGTCCCTGTGAAAGGTTTGTTGTATTTGTTATAGATGAACGTAATGCAGTTGGCCAACCTTGTGGACAAGCACTGCTTAGAAACCAGAACACCCTGTCATCCAGGGGAGAAAGAAACAAAAAGTTGCTCAGTTTTTTGCAACTGTTCAGTGCAGAGAAGATAAATTCTTAATGTTCTATGCACATCGAGAGTATGAAGCAGGGCTTCCCCAGGATTCTCATGCTCCGCATAATATACTAGCAATTAAATGGACTCATACAGAGTAAATTCAGAAACCACTTTTGTTAGAAAGGAGGGGTTAGTACATAAGGAAATCTGATCCCTATGAAACTGTAGATAAGGTGATCTACACATAAGTGCCTGTAACTCTGACATATGTCTGCCCAACGTAATTGCTATCAGAAAAATCAATCATTTCCCAAAAATCGGAGCTTGCATGTATCCATGGGCTCGAAAGGACTCACAGTCAGTTTTTCAAGTATGAAATTCAAATTCCACACCGGGACTGGATCCCGTATAGTGGGATGTAAGTGCAAGATACCTTTCAAGAAGGTTCTGCTCAGAGTCAACTGGGACAATAGTTTACTGTCCACAGGTAAGTGAAAAGCTGAAATAGCCGCCAGGTGAACTTTGATAGAAGAATACTTCAGGCCACCCTTGGACAGAGCGAGTAAGTAGTCTAGGATGCACTGTGGAGAACACTCATAGGGGTCCAATTCCCTGGAAGAGGCCCACACAGAGAAGCGTCTCCACTTCATGTAGTAGGAAGACTTGGTTAGAGGGCTTCCAAGCCACCCACAGGATCTCTGCTACCCTGGGGAACACTTTGTAGAGAGAGAGAGGACTATGTCCTCAGAAGCCAAACATGCAGGTACAGGGAGTGAAGGTCCGTGTGCGGCAAGTTGCCTGTCTCCTGTGAGAGGAGAGCCAGGCAAAGTGGTAGAGGAAAAGGATCCCAGTCTGAGATTTGCAGAATCAGGGGGAACGAGATTTGCCTCGGCCAGAAGGGGGCTATGAGAATCATAGATGCACCGTCCTCGATTCGCTTCAGAAGTACTCTCTGCAGGAGAGGAAAGGGTGAGAAAGCGTAAAGAAATGTTCCTGTCCAGGAATTGAGATGAGGCATCCTGCTATAAAGTTCCAGGATCTCACTTGAGAGAGAAACAGAGAGGCAGTTTTACGTTTTGCCAAGAGGCAAAGAGGTTCAACTCTGGGTGAACCCACTGGTGGAACACATTATCTAAGATGTCCGAGTGGAGTTCCCACTGATGGGCCTGGGCAGTGGATCTGCTCAGGGCATCTGCCAGGGTATTCGACATCCTGGGAATGTGGACTGCCAGAAGGTGAATGCCTCTTTGGAGTGCCCAATACCACACCCTCATGGATTCTTGGCAGAGAGGGTACGAATGGGTACCGCCTTGTTTGTTCAGGTAGTGAACTACCACTGAACTATCTGATTGCACTTGAAGGCAACCCTGAGGGAGCAAGGTCTTGAATACCTGTAAGGCATATAAGACAGCCCTCATTTCCAGGGCATTGATGTGAAGATGAGCTTCCACCTTCATCCAAGAGCCCTGGGACCAAATTCCTTGAAGGTGGGTACCCCAGCCCATCAAGGAAGCATCTGTCATCAGTATGAGATCTGGGACGAGGGGATGGAATGACTTGCCTCACAGTAGATTGTCCGTGGACTTCCACTATTGTAAGGCATGAAGTGCTGGGGAAGAGAACAGGACAGGGGCATCGAAGTCCTCGATCCTCTGATCCCATTGGACCCTGCAGGTCCACTGAAAAACCCTCATATTGAGTCTGGCATGGGGGACAGTGGGGATGGTAGCTGCCAAATGTCCCAGGAGACGAAGGTAGTCTCTGGCTGAGACATACCAACAAGCCTCCAGCCAGAATACTAGGGTAAGAATGGCATCTGCCTGAGCCCTGGGAAGAAAAGCCATGCCCAGAAAGGTGTTCAGTACTGCTCCTATATATTGGAGAGTCTGTGAGGGGACCATCATGGATTTTGGATGATTGACCATGACACCCAATAAGAACAGCTGGAGGGTACGGTCCAGGGTGTGTTCCAACAAGGGGCATGATGACGCCTTAAGGAGCCAGTCATACAGGTATGGAAAGATGTAAAGGCCTTCTTCCTGTAGGGCAGTGGCCACCACTGCTAGGCATTTTGTAAACACCCCGAGGCAGATGAAAGGCCAAAGGATAGGGACCAAAACTGGTAATGGTGGCCCTGAAACTGGAAGCGTAGGAGCCGCCAGTGAGCAGGGTGCATCAATATATGAAGGTAAACATCCTTCATGTCCAGGGAACAGAGCCAGTCCCCTGCATTCAGCAAGGGGAGCAGGGTGGGGGGAGAGTCACTATCCTGAATTTTTGGTATTTTATGTAGAGGTTGAGACCTCTGAGATCCAGAATGAGGTGTAAGTCTTCTGACCATTTGGGAACCAGGAAAAATTGGGAGTTATTTCCCGAGCCCCTCTAATGAGTGGGAACAGGTTCTATGGCCTGTTTTCTTAACAGAGCATCTGTTTCCTCCCTCAGTATCAAAGCGTGGTCTGGAGGATAATGAGAATTGTGGGGTGGCAAGGGAGGAGGAGGACTGATCAAGGCCAATGTGTGACCGTATCGGATCACCTGAAAGATCCAGAGGTCCAAAGTGATCCCTTGCAGTTCTGTGAGGTGCAGAGTAAACCTGCTCCTGATGGCTGTGGAGGGGGTCTCTGCCCCCATGGCAGGAGAGAGGCCTTAAGACTGAAGGCTAGCCCTGCTGAGGAGCAACAGGGACATATCGGGAAGTCTTTGGGGCATTTCTGGGGTTCGGCAGGGCTAATGGAGCTTTTTGCTTATTAGTGGGCTGCCTCTGAATAGTAGGTCTACTCCAATTGGAGTGACCCTGAAAGGATCCCCTGTAGACAGGCTGCACTTGAGGGTGATAAAGGGTCCAAACAGACTGGAGGGTACAACTGAACTCCTATATGTCCTTCAGAACATCCTGGGCCTCTGGTCCAAAAAGTTTGTCTCCCTTAAGGGGACCATTGAGAATGGATTGCTGCACATCTTGGGAGAATCCTGAAACTTTCAGCCAAGCATGGCATCTGAGGCAAATACCCGCAGATGAGGCTCTAGTTGAAGAATCCACGGCGTCATATGTGGTATGAAGCAGGTGTTGACAGACAGCCGCAGCAGTGGAGAGTTTTGCATTGAGATCCTCTTGAGGGTGGCCAGCCAGAAGGAACTGAATGGATTCCTGAGTAGTTTTAAGAATTTCCTCTTGATATTTAAGGAGGTGATCCATATAATTGAGGATACAGAGGGACATCATAGCCGAGGCATAGACCATTTTCCCATGACATCCAGTTTCTTGGACTCCTTGTCAGGGGGTTGAGCACTCATATGTTGTGGTCTAGCAGACCAATCATGCGCAGCATTCTGAACCACGGAATCTGCCTGCAGTGAGGAAGTAAGATAACAGTGATTCATCAGTACCTGGTAAAGGCAGTCTGCCTTCCAGAGATTAGGGTGAATCTTGAATGGTTGCTGCCAAGCCACCCAAATGGCCTCCTCAAAAGCATCCACAAGAGGAGGGATGACCAAGGTGGGGCTATCAGGAATACCAAGGTATTAGGCTAATGTTTTCCTGAAGGCATCCTGTTCCGTAGTTTGGAATACAAAAGTTTTCTGTAGATGAACCATAATATCCAAAAAGAAAGGGTCATCCAGGGGAGAACAGGGCGAGTCAGGCATAGGTTCCACCTGAAGGGAAGAAGCCTTTGAGGAGGACACCTGGGACTCATGACCCTGGTCCATATCCTCCTCATCTTCATCCAAATCTACCAGGTCCCATTCCTGCAGGAATGGATCATCCAGATCATCCTCCCTGGAACAGAACCCCAGATAGGCAGGAGAGGAGCTTCTCTGTCCTGGAGACCGAAGAAGGTCTGGATGGAACAGAGGCTGGGATTACTGCCTCCCTAGATGGGTGAGGGAAGGACCTAGCAAGACCCATAATAGACTGGACCAAAGCTTGAACGTCCGCCATGGCCAGCTGTCCCCCGGAAGAGGCAGGAGTCATGGAATGAATGGGCACCACAGTAGGGATGGCAGAAGGTACAGGAGCCAACCATCCCATCGACGGTGAGAGGTGTATGTAAGACCTCAACACCGTCAGCAATGGAGGAGTCATTATAGAGCTCCTTAACACCTGGCCAGGTGTCAATGAAGACTTTGATGGCAGTGTAGAAGTGCCCATCGATGGGAACACCATTGATGAGAGAATGGTGGCTGGATAAGAAGCCACCGTCGAAGGAAGAACTCTTGGGAGCACCTCGCCCATCACTGACAGATGATGGGCTAAAAGACAAGTGGGAGGAGGCAGCGGTGGTAGCTATAAATGAATCCTAAAAGTCATCATCAACAGAGGAGCCGTCAATGAAGGAAGAGAGGGACCCACTACTGTTGACGGAGGAGAAGATGGCAATACAGTGGGATCCCTCCTAATACTCACCTTCTTAGTGGAACTTGGGTTCTTCGATGATGAAGTTGGTGGCATGGAAAAAACATGTTTTGTCTTGAAGGAGTGTTTCTTCCTTGCCCCATGGTTCATCAAAGAAGAAGGCTCACCTCCTGACCAGCGAGACCCTGAGGAGGACCCTGAAGACTCCCCCATGTTGGAGCATTACTGCTGCTCCAAAAGGGCAACCTTCTGCTCCATCAAAAATTCTCTTGAGTTGCTGGAGCCTTTGACACTTTGTAGCCTTATTGAATCGCTGACAGAGGACACACACCCTAGTGTCATGTTCAGGACCAAGGCACCAAACACAAACTTCATGGAGGTCCTCGGTTGTGATTCTGTGGCCATAGGAACACTTTCGAAATAAGGGATCTGAAGACATCAGTAGATAAACTTTGTAGATGAAGTTTTGGTTGGTAGAACTCTTCATCGATGAACTGAAGAAAGCTGAATTCTGGAGGAGAACGTGAAGCTTACTCCATTGCAGCTGAAAAGAACTGAGGAGTATCAGGGACCTCCCCATTTTATATGTGCTAAAGTACACCACGTGGTGACAGGAAGGGGAGATCCCTGGATCGACTGCTGAGAAGTCATCTGGAGGATGTGACGCCTGCGGCTGATATCCAATGTGTTATTTATTTATTTATTTAGTTTTTGTTGACTGGGTAAGTGCACTAGACAAATCCTGCCTATTTTCAGGCACGACCCGGGGGAAGGGGATACAGATGAATGCCAACTGACCTTAAACCAGACTAAGCTGTTATGACCTGCTGCAAGAGTTTGGCTCCAAGAAGATCTTTATTTCCCACTGCCACATTGACCTTGAGTCATGCCATGATGCCAGTTTTGGGACCTCAGTACTCCAATCTGTTTTCCACAAGTAGGGGTATGTGCTTTGCCCCCTCCTCCTGGAGAACTGCTAGGTGTGTGTCAGAGTGTGGATAGTGAACCATATCCACACCCCTAGAAAAATAGATGGACCTCCTGTAACCATAGTTATAGTCATGGTATATGGTTCACATCCACATAACCCATTCAGCCTCCCCTGGCAAGTGACACATGGATCCTTGCTTCCAGTGTGCAGGATCTGACATCATGGGGTGGATTCAGGGAGGGGGGGATATCACCCAGGTGGTTGGAGGAGCTTTGCTTAATGGCGTATGGCAAATTAGACTGTTCCAGTGGAACTGCCAGTGTGTGAATGTGAACTATATACCACTTCAAGAACTATGGTTGCAGGTGAGTAACCTATTTTATGGGTCCCCGGAGAATTGGCAAATCAGTGGTGAGGTTTTCCTTGGGGTTGTCAACCCTAATGCTTCACCTTGCCCCTCAGCCCTTAGCCTCCTGTGTGAAGCACAAGGTAACTCCAAGCCAGTGCCTCATAATGATGCACTCTTCAAGGGCAGAGAAGTTTGTGTTATGACTAGGGCTGCAATAAAATCACTGTAAAATTTACAGATTTTCACGGCTCATATTTTCAAAAATCAGCTGATTTCATGGAAATGCACAAATCAGTATGTGTAGTAATATAAAATTCTTTAATGCAACAAAAATTTATAAGTATTAAACACATGTATTACAGCAAGTTAAAAACAGTTAGTTAAACATTTATGTTTCAGTTCGTTATTTTGTTGTAGCGTAGTGTACATTTTGAGGTTCTCCAGTTTAATACTCCTTCTGTTGTTTGTCAAAAGTGCCCCATACCTTGAGAATGAGCATTCTACGCTAGTGCTATGAACTGGCACACTTAAGCAGTTTAAGGCGATACTGCTTAAATTAGGGAATCTGTCTCTACAGTCGCTCCAGAACTCAATAATATTCCGGTCATGCAAGGCAAGTTGGTTAGACTGTACTTCAGCAATGTGAATACGGAGTTCAGAACGGGCATGTAAGTTGTCATCGAATGCTGGTATGCCACTGCATATCTCTGCTTCATCAACAGTCAGAGTAGCTAGCCTGACAGGATTAAAAACACGAACAGCTTGAAAAAATTGAGAGGCAGACTGGTTGAAGCGTCCTTTTCCAGACATGTAGTCTAGTATTTTTTTGTGAGCAGGCAGACATCGTGGCTTTTGTTGTTGGGTTATCTGTTGCTTCTTCTTTGACCTGCAAGAATATTGCAAAATCTGTTAATTTGTCATACACTAGGTAGGATTTCACTTCATCACCTTCATATCATTCTAACTTCTTAATGAGTACAGGGGAATTAACAGCAACTTCATTTATACTGCTCACTACTGCATGGTTTGATGACAAAGAAATAACATCATCACAAGCTGCACTTTCATCCTTAAAGAATTCAATATACTCTGTCAAATGTTCAGCATTATAAAAAATCAGCACAGAACCAAGTGTTCCACTGTGTTATCACTGGCGTTGGGGGCAGTGCTGTTGACAGTTCCTTACTATTTAAAAATTGCGTGTATCTAGCTTTTCTTGCAAGACATGCTACAAATGCTTTTTAACAGATACCACAAGATCATTCACATTGGGGTGATTTTTATGCCAAATGTCACCAAGGAGATTAAGCAGGTGTGCAGAGCATGTTACATGCACCGCATTTAGTAAAACATGCTTTAAACTTTGTTCCCAGAGATTTCTGGTGATGTCACCAGGATGGCTACACATTAATCTCTACAGCTCCTCCACCTCCTCCCAAATCTCAATCCATTCTGCAGCATTATCTGAATTTATTGGCTTGAAATCAGGTTCCCTAAATAGCCTATAATGGCGGGGAAACATCACTGAGGAAAGAGTTTGAAAACTAAAAATGACTCCTCCAAACTGAAGCAATTAGTACTAGATGAGGACATGGAGGGATTTGCGGCCCAGTCATAGCTGCGTGAACCACTCTGAGTCCTCGGGAGATCAAGAAATAATAGAGGTGATTGATTCAGAAAACCTGCAACAAACACTACAACAAATCCTCTCAATGGTCAACAAAATAGATGCCTCACTATCAGATTTAAAGAAAGATGTTCAAGTACTTGATAAAAAAGTCTCCACCAATGCTACTAATCTCAGCATGATTTCCGATGCCCAAGAAAGTTCTGATCGATTAATGGTATTCTTACTTCAGAGGGACAGATAAACTCAAAATCACTTGGAAGACCAAGAAAATAGGTCACGGAGAAACAATTTTAGAATACACGGCATACCTGAGGGGACAGAAGAAGGGTTACCATCCACAGCCGATTTTATACATCGAGTCCTCCGTTCAGTTCTCTCCCTACTGTCAGACAACAAACGCGATATTGATCAGGTACATCGCTCTCTTGTAGTAAAACCGCAGGAACCCTCTGCAAGACCGAGATCATGGATCATCAGAATGGTATTTTTTCAGAGCAAAGATTGGATCCTGCAAGAAGCGTTGCAGCTCAGGGACCTCCAATAGAAGGGGACCCCAATCTACTTTGACCAAGACTTTTCACCGGCGCTACAGTCAAAGCCTCAAAAAGTTAGAAACATCATCAGGGACTTAAAGATTAGAAAGGACATCAAAGCCCAACTACAGTTTCCAGCTAAAATCAAAATACACCTGGAGAAGGGACCGAAAATATTCCCATCCCTGATGGAAACCGCATAAGTGCTGCAACAGTTGGATATTCCGCTCCCCGACTTGGAGATAGAGCGATTGGAGAGTAAACTGAAAGTCGGGCTGTGGTCAGTGGTTCCTGCCAGTCAAAATAGGAAATGAGGGGTCCCAGGAGCAATACCATGTGAAGCTTTTACGGACATTACGAATCTATTGAAACGGGCGAATCAGAGATCTCAGGAGAAGAGCACTCATCCTCCAGTACCAAAATCACCGTGCTGCTGAGGAGGGGAGAGACTGGCTTGAGAAGCTGAGAGTGGATACTTTTACATTGTTGCCTCTACAGACGGGATTGAAATCAACTTAAGTATTAAACACATAGAAGGAACACATGTACTTCGTACTGGCTAACGATCTCTGAAACATGGTATGTTGAAACTCATGGGTTAGGTAAATCAATAAACAAGTAAATGGGAGCTGTGTTCCCTCCTACACAGAGAATAGTCTCCTATCTTAGCGCTGTTACTTCTGTGAAGGATGAGATGGCGATTGGATATGAAGGCAGCTTTTCTCTCTGTCCAGCGGAGAATTCATTTTAAAGGGGCCAAAAAGTAAAGGCAACAGGGGAAATGGGGTAAGAGGAAGGCAGGTATTTACATCTCGGTCAAAAGGAAAGGGATTCTTGGAAACCAGAGACTCACCTAAAATAAACAGGGGTTTAACCGTGGTGGACAGATGCTGCAGGGACACCTAGTGGTAACTTATATCATGGCAAAAGTAACAATCTTCAGGTCCTCGACTTACAGAAGCCTTGATTCCCGGAAAAGGCCAAAGGAAAAAGCAAGGGACAAGTTGCTAGAAAAAATAAAATATTGGAGGAGGGTGGGGGAGCATTGGAGAATGGAAGCAAGTTAATCTCTAGTTGTATAGCCTAGAGTCATCTTTTGAGTGACAGGTATAGAGGGGTTGTAGGTGGCTTCATCTCGGGGTCAATCTATACCACTTGCTCCTAACTTACAGGAGCACTTTTTGGGTCAGAGATTTGACCCCCCACAGATTCTTTGTGGGTTTCACATGGAAGTCACAATACCACGATGTTCAGGTTCTTTGTCTAGTTCAAGGTTCTTTAATGTTAACTGTTTGTTATCTAAAATGGTGCTACACTTTTGTACCATAGGTAAGAGAACGTCTATGAAAGTTAATGTTTTGGTTTTTTACTGTAACTCCTTTTATCTTTTTTCCTTTTTAAGGGTCCTTCACATTAACCTAACAAAAAAATTGGACCATGAAGGTCCTATGGGGGGCATCAGATAAGACATATTATAGATAACTATTTGCTATGGCACACCTAAACATACTCTCGAACAATGTTAAAGGTATTAACTCCCCAATTAAAAGGGCCAGATTACTAACAGAATTACAACAATTACAATGTGATGTGGCATTCCTTCAGGAAACCCACTTATCAGAGCAGGAGCATGCAAAGCACCAGAGATGGTGGGTAGGCCAAGTGACAGCAGCCTCACACCCCACAGTCAAAAAAGCAGGGGTTGCGATTTTGATTAGAAGGACTAGCCTGCTGAAAATCCAATCCACAGAGGAAGGCCTGCAAGGCAGATTTCTCAGAGTAACTTGCTCTCTGCAGGATAAAACACAGCATTTGATTAACAGCTACGCTCCTAATGTGGGTACGGAGGGGTTTCTCACGGAAATTTTTGGGAAACTGGCCAACTTGCCAGGGGGTCACCTATTGTTGGAAGGGGATTTTAATACAATTATCTCTCCAGGCTTGGACCGTTCAATGGACAGTATATCCACGAACAAGGCAGCTACTAATAAACTTAAAGCTATGATGGCAGAGGCAGGGCTGGTGGACATATGGAGGTCTCAACATAATTTAGAAAGGGACTATTCCTTTTTTTCACATGCTCAGAATTCTTACTCCCGCATTGACCTATTTTTTACTTATAAGATAGACCTGCACCTGTTCTTAACCTCCAAAATATACCCTATCGGATCACAGCCCAACCTCTACTAAATTGTCTCTTGGACCAGAACGCAAGTCTGCCATGTGGAGACTAAATGTATCATTGCTAAATGAGGAATCTTTTAATAAACTTATGATTAAGACAATAGAAAATCTTGAGCAAGATTCACCAACAGATGAATGCTCTCCTCTTATTTGGTGGGACACTTTAAAAGCTGTTATGGGGCAAATAATTAGCTATTCATCAGCTAAGAAAAGACAGACTAGGGCTAGGGCAGTTGAGCTTAGGAGAAGAGTGGCAGGATTAGAGGCATGCCATAAGAAAACAACAGGTTCCAAAAAGATATTAAAGGAACTGACCCATGCCCGAGCAGAGCTCCAGACACTGGAAAATCAGAAAGCGGAGGGTATTCTCCAATTTTCAAACCAAAAGTATCATGAGACAGGGGTAAGGGCTGTAAGGCTACTTGCCTTTCATCTTCGTAAGAAGCAAGCTGAGAGACATGTTTTACAGATCAGGGACACATTAAACCCAGATAAGTTGTGGTGCAGACCAGGTGACATCACTTCTCAATTTAGATCCTTTTATATGGGACTATATACAGAGGATGAGATGGAGCAGGGGGTCATGGAGGAGGCAAAATCCTTTATAGGCTCCCTTGCTCTAACAGCTGTACCACAGACTGCACAGAAAGCCCTTTCAGCCCCAGTATTGATTCAGAAAACACTGGAAGCCATACAAAATCTCCAAACTGGTAGAACACCTGGTCCAGATGGCATTTCCGCTGAATGGTACAAAAAACTAAGTAAAACATTGGCCCCCAGATTAGTACACATCTTTAACATCAGTCTGGAGGAAGGATCTTTCCCTGACTCTTGGTGAGAGGTCTTAATATCAGTTATTCCAAAGCCAGGGACCCCACCCCCGATGTGATTCATATAGACCTATCTCCCTCCTCAACCAGGATTTAAAATGTTTAACTTGCATTTTGGCTGCCAGAATGCAAAAACACATTGAACTGCTGGTGCACCCAGATCAAATGGGATTTATACCATACAGGCAGTTACATGATAATATTAGGAAATTACTTAATATCATAACTTACAAACACCCCCCCCCCAACTCTATGCCACTGGCCATTTTCCTTGATGTCAAAAAAGCATTCGACCTGCTAAATTGGGTGTATATGAAAGAAGTGCTATTGCATGTGGGGGCAGGGGGCAACTTCCTCAAGTGGGCTTCTATGTGTTATCAGAATCCTAGGGCCAGAGTCAGAGCAAATGGCACTAGTTCAGAGCTTTTTCACATAGAGAGAGGAACAAGACAGGGGTGCCCCCTGTCCCCACTGCTGCTTGCACTCAGCATGGAGCCCCTCGCCCAAACCATTAGGGAGAATCCTTCTATATGTGGGATTTCTACAAATGGAATAGAAAACAAAGTCTCCCTTTATGCGGATGATACAGTAATATACATAGATAAACCCAAAACCTCTATCCCTGAAGTGATGCGACTTTTAAATCACTATGGAAACCTTTCTTATTTTAAAGTCAACATAGAGAAAACTAAAATCATGAGCATTGGGAGTCCTCCACAGGACATAATACAGAAGCGTGTTCCTTTTAAATGGATTAAAGAAAAGATCAGAGTGGAGGCGACGGGGGCAGAGGCCAGCGGCGTCTGTCAGCATCAGTCGGGGAAAAGGGTAAGGGTTCTGACATTGTGCACGATGCTGTAGAGGCAAAGGATAAATGTTGCAATATAAGTACGCAGTCTGTAGTGAATAATCAAGTGCTGTAGTTGTGTAGTATTGTGAATATAAGAAAGTGCTGTACCAATAAGAGGTCTTCATTCTCTAGTTCTTTACTTAACATTATCTACTTTTCAAACACTCTGTTTACTAAAATCCGTTTGCTAAATGTGTTGAAGAATGGGATGGTGTGTCCATACAAAAGAGAGGCGTGCTTTTGTTTTAACTAGTCTGCTTTGAGTGAGTTTTAGGGTGTGTAAATCAAATCTAAGTACAGAGTGACAACTCAGTATTGATAAACTATAGTATTTATTTAAATAAATTTATTCTTGGCCCAGTCCAGTAGTCTTAATATTATGCTCCAGGGAGCTCAGTGCATCTCATGCCTTATGCACAGTGCCTCTGTTAGTGAGGATCCAGCTCATAAGTTCACTTGTCAAAAGTGTGAAGAGAATATTTCTCTTAGAAATGAAGTGGCCTTATTTCATAGCAGGCTTTCTGACTTAGAAACTAGTCAGAAAATGATGCAGGACGGATTCAAAACGTTAAATCAAACATCTTTAAATGGCTGTGGTACTTCATCACATAATATATCTATCTGTTCACAGCCTCAATTATCTAGTCAATGCTTATTAAGCATGGGCAATAGTAAAAAGTGTTCTAGAGATACGGATACTTCTAGTAATCTGGAAGAACAATGGTATGAAGTACAAAGTCAAAGGGTTCACAAGAAAGATTGTAAGGCCTCAAATTTTACTTTAGCTACTAAAAATAGGTTTGATATATTTATCCAATTTGAGGACCCATTGATTAATATAGAAAAAGAGTTGGTGGATGTTTCCATTAATGGCCTATCAGGTGTGCCAGTCTTTTCTCGAACCGTGACCACCTCAAATATTCCTCATATTTCCAATTCAGTTTTACCCTTTGATGATACACCTCTTATTCTTCCAACAAATAATACTTGTCCTGATGCTAGCTATCCACATAGGCAGGTTTATCTGCTTGGTGACTCAATGATCAAACATCAGGATAGAGCAATTTGTAACCCAGATAAGGAATATCGAACTGTCTCAAGTTTCCGTGGAGCTAAAATTTCTGACATTACAAAGATGTGTAATAAAATCTTGGTTGATGGGGGACACAATCCACTTGTTTTACTCCATATTGGTGCTAATGATTTCATACATTCTAGCGACTTAGAAATTAAAAAGGATTTAGTGGCTCTTTCAAATGTTCTTGTTGAACGAGGGTGCTAAATAGCATTCTCTGAGGTTCTACCAGTTCCTAGAGCATCCTTTGAATGTAATAGTCGGAGTCACTCTTTCAATAACTGGCTTCGTGCCAGATGTCTTTCACAAAATCAGTCATGTATTACTCATTGGGAGGAGTTTAATGGTAATCTTGATTTATTTAGTAAGGATGGACTACATCTAAGTCGAAAAGGAAATCAAGTATTGAGTAATAATTTTTTAAGATTCATTGAAAATCATTTAAACTTATAGACTTCGGGGAAGAATTTACCTTCTTCCCCCAATAAACTTCCTGAGAAGAATATTCTTTCCACTAATATAAAATACTTATATTTTAATGCAAGGAGTTTGCAAAATAAAATCAATACCTTAACAGTCTTCCTATCAATAAATAACATTGACATAATCTTTATTACAGAGACATGGGGTGCAGATCTTTGTGGCACTGACATTTCCCTTCCTGGATATACATTTTATATGTATGATAGAAAAGGCAAGAAGGGAGGGAGGTGGTGTTGCTATGTTTTTAAAAAATCACTTTCAGGTGGTCGAAATTTCACATAAAATCAAGGACACCAGTAGTACTGTTGAATCTCTATGGATTAAATTAATTGATTCTTCTCAGTTTTTGGTAATAGAAGTCTGTTACCAACCCCCCAATTCTTCAGTAGAGTATTTAGATAAAATAATACAGGAAATTGAAATGGCCAGTTCCCTTGGAGATATCATTATAACAGGTAATTTTAATCTACCCAACATTGACTAGGATATTATGGAGGCTAAGACTAGCTTTGGAACAAAACTAATCAACATATGTCAACAGTGTGATCTGCGACAGGGGGTCAGATTTCCCACTCAGGGTAACAATATATTGGATCTGATATTTTATAGTAAATCTTTGTTGTTGACAGATTTTTCTAATTTAGCACTGATTGGCAATAGTGATCATAGCTCAATTAGTTTTATTATGTCACACTTTCCTACTTCCTCATTTAGTACTACTAAAATCTATTTATATGATAGAGCTGATACTGATACTATAAAAGATCATTTCGACACAATTGATTGGTTGAATATTTTTAATACTGTAGGCATTGATGAATTTTATGACATATCAAAAAAATTATTGAATTAAGAAATTTATATATGCCTTCTATAAATAAGAGATCTCAAAATAATCCTAAGCCCAGATGGCTGTTGAGTGATTTATTGAAACATATTAAAAAGAAGGATAAAAGTTATGCAAAATATTTTAAAAATCGCAGTGTCTCAAACTGGAACTCTTTTTTATTATGCAAAAAAAATTTAAAAATAGTATTCGAAGATCAAAAAGGAGTTTTAGATAAATCTGATCTTAAACGCAAGAAAAGACAATAGTAAGGCCTTTTTTTCTTGTATCAATTCTATGAAGAAAAATAGTTGCAAAGTTGGTCCAGTTCAAGTGGATGATAAATTAATTTGTGATCCACTTGAACTTGACAAACATTTTAACACAAATTTCTGTAAAGTATTCCAGACTTCACAACATATACATCCTGTTGACTATTCTCAAAGCACATATATATCAATATCTGAATCAGATATCCTAGCTAAACTTAGCCATCTTAAAGGACAGAGAAGTGTTTCTTCTGATGACATTCCGGGACATTTCTTATATTTATTGGCAGATTGCCTAATCATTCCCTTTAAATTGTTATTTGAATACTGCTTAAATTTCAACTATGTGCCTGAATTATGGAAAATTGCCTTTGTTGTTCCTAGCCATAAAAAAGGGTCTAAAAGTGTAAGGGAAAACTATTGACCAATCAGCCTAACTTCTTATATGGGTAAACTACTGGAATGTCTTATTAAAGACTTGATAACTACATTGTGTGATAACATAGATAATGAACAGCATGGTTTTAAAAATGGTAGGAGCTGTTTAACTAACCTACTGAGCTTTTATGAAGATCTGAGCCTTCATTTAGATAATAGACATCCTTATGATGTAGTATACATAGATTTTAGTAAAGCCTTTGATTACCTTCCCCATTGGGCACTTGTACATAAACTTTCATCCTCAAATATTAATCCTAAAATAATAGCATGGATTGCAAATTGGTTGGATAACCATTCACAATATGTTCTTATCCATGGACAACTCTCCTGTAAGGCTCATGTAACCAGTGGGTTCCTCAGGGGTCTGTCTTGGGCCCCTGTTTGTTTCAGTTTTTTATAGCTGACATTACTAAATGGAATTGTACAAATTCAGTTAAATATGCTGACGATATTAAGATCAGTGGTCCTATTGAAAATCCCATTCAAATAGCTGACATTCAGGGAGATTTGGACAAATTGCCTGTTTGGACTACCACTTGGGGAATGAAGTTAAATCATTCCAAATGCAGCGTAATGCATTTTGGGTTAAAAAATCATAGGAACATATATATATATTGGATAAGATAGCTTTATGTAGTTCATCTTTGGAAAAGGACTTAGATGTATCCATAACTGACGATTTTCTTCCCAATTCTCATTTAAATGAAGTCATTCTTAAAGCTAATCGTATTATTTGATCCATCAAGCATAATATTACATTGAGAGATGCTAAAGTTTTGTTGCCTTTGTACAGGTCCTATGTTATTCCGCATTTGGATTATTCTTCCCAACTATGGTGCCCTTTTAAAAAACAAGATATTAAACAAATAGAAGGTGTTCAAAGAAAGTATACTAAAATGGTGTGTGGTTTAAAAGATGCTCCTTATGAACAAAGACTTATCTCACTTGATTTGATGTCACTATTAGGCATTTAAGGGGTGATCTCCTTCTTATGTATGACATTATAAATGACCTGTTTTTAATAACACATTTGGGGGTTCTTTTCAAGGATTCAATCTATACTACAAGGGGACATCCCTTGCAGTTGCAGTTAAAAAAATTTAACCATCTCCCGCGTAAGTTTTTTTACACAGTAAGAATTATCAAATTGTGGAATAGTTTACCTATTGAAGTTATTGTTTATAATTCATGGCAATCATACAAAAGACAGCTGGATAAATGTATTCTGTCTGGCGGTATTTTTAGTTACTATTAAACATATAGGAGCTCATTTTGGGCCTTTTTGACTCTCTTGCTCTTTACCAATCCTAGTATGAATCCTAGACACCTGGGGATATTCATCCCCACAGAGATCACAAAACTCCACAAATGCAATTATCAGCTCTTAAGGGAACAAGTATTTGAAGATTTGCACAGATGGCAGAGCATTCCTCTCTCTTTCATGAACAGAATACAGACAGTAAAAATGAACATTCTTCCCCGATTCTTATTTTTATTTGCTACTCTTCCTCTCCCAATCCACAAGTCTGAGTGGAGGGAGTTGAGGAGGAAGTTGTTCAACTTCATTTGGGCAGGCCGCCATCCACACAAAAGGTGGTGCCTACTGACAGAGACTAAAGATAAAGGGGGACTAGGTGCCCCAGACCTGCAGAAATACTACACGGCTGCACAGACAGTATCAATATTAAAGATGTTGACCCCAGAGTACAGAGGAGGTTGGTACAAGTTGGGAGGAGTGGGCACACCCACAGATTCCTCTTAACATTCTACCGTGGGTGATTAATGCCCCAGACATGAGAAACATAATGAACACTTGGACTAAACACTCCCTCAAAACCTGGCTTAACACCAGGCAATGGTGGAAAATTTTCACACCAACATGGAGATCCTGAGAGACTTCCGGTGACGTCATGCACTAGATAGCAGCTAGGGTCGCGAGGCTCCCTTTGGGATCATTTAACTACCCTAAATTCACTAACCAAAAACAAGACAAAAGTACTTCAATAATAGCAGGAGGTAGAAAAAATGCCTAGAAGAAGAGGAGATTCCGCCCGTGGCTCACCAAAGTGCTTGGATGGTGAGAGATCCCACGAAGAAGATTCGGAGAGCGGGGGACTCACGGGCATCTTCGGCCTCCCGCCACAACACCACGCAGGCCGATCGGGTCCCGCTCTCCATCCTGCAAAGGCAAATGGCCCAAATGCTGGCAGAGATTCGGGATTACCGAAAGGAAATGAGGGTGACGGTCACTGCTCTTAGGACCGACATTGGCAAGCCTGAAAGAAGGCAGGAAGATTGCGAGGAGCAGATGACCGCTACAGATAAACGAGTTGAGGAGACCGAGCGTGCCATCATCCAACTACATACCCAGCTGAGAGGCCTTCAAGATTGGGCGGAGGACGCAGAGAGCAGGAGCCACCGAAATAACATTCGACTCTCGGGGCTCCCGGAGGGCACGGAGGGCGCTGAAATTATACCATTTATCCAAAAGCTGCTTAGAGAGTTGTTAAAGTTACCTGAAGAAATGACACTGGAGATGGAGAGGATACATCGCACGCTGGGTCCCAGGCCAGCAGCAGGTGCCTGCCCCCGCACAGTATTGATTAAGTTCCTCAGGCATCAAGAAAAAGAGAAGGTGCTACACACCGCCTGGAGACAGGGAACAGTCCTCTACGGAGCTCACAGGCTGTTTTTAGAAAACGACTTTGCTCCCGAAATAATGGCTCGGAGAAGGGCCTACATTCCGGTCATGAGAGCACTTAAAGCGGCAGGGGTGTGATTCAGGACGTTGTACCCCTCAAGAATCGTGATCCACTTTAAGGAAGGGGCCCACATGTTCGATGATGCAACTGCAGCAGTTACGGCGCTCAAGGCATGGAAGATCGAGATCCCCCAGCAGCGATCTGAAGTGGCTACTACCCCTGCCTCTAAGTTGGCACAAAAAGTATGGAATGCGGGCCAGAAAGACACCAGACGCTGCCAGGGCATCGCAGCAATACAGTCGATAGTGAATACGCTGAAATCCAGAGCCGAACGTTCCCCAGAGAAAGTTACACCAGTTCCCAAGACTTGAATAGACTGCAAGTATTAATATGGACTGAGTACACTAAATATCGTTATATTAATTAGGTCCAGCTATAGTTTAAATTAAGTTAGACACCGTTATGTTGTGGCTTTAGTAAAGGGCAGGGAATGTGGGGGGTGTAAGCGCAAGGCGGCTGGTGGCGGTAATTTGAATAGGCCTAGGGAGGTGGAGGGGGAGGGATCCGGGGAGGTGTATGGGACACCGGACTGTTGTTAAAGTTTAGTCCCAGACAACTAGGAACTTCCGGGGATCCAGTGGGGCTTTGGGATAACCACTGACCCAGCTGACCGCTCACACCTTGGTAGGTCTGTCAGGCATAAGGAAGACCACTGAGAAGCGGGGAGCGGCAATCACATTTGGGCCTAAGCATGATGCTGGACATAATCTTACACCGGAGGCTCGGTGAAGGGGGGGGAGGCAGATACGGAGACCGGCGAGACATGCGGGAGGAATTGGGGGACCTCCGTGGTGGCTTCCTCTTGTAACTCACTGGACCAGCCGCGGGACGTTGCTGACCCAGAACCCACGTGGGGAACAACTAGCCTTAAGACGGGGTAGCGTTGGGACTCTTGGGTCAAATGTGGACAATTTTCCAAATGGACACTTATAATAGTTGAGGGTTGGGCAGTTGTGAGCAGTCTTACCTACAGCAACTGCTCCTTTTAACAGTCTGCATGGAGAAATGGATCGGGAGCTGGTTACGCCGGGATTGGTTATGAAAGTTAGGGGGTGGTGAAGGGGGCTTTCCCCATGTGTTCCAAGAGTTAGCAGGTTGTTGTACATTATGTTAATTTTAAATATGCTCGGGGGTGAAATGGGGATCTAGTATTAGGAATTGCAGATTGCTATCCCTCCTACTGCCCAAGAGGAACCATGGTTAGTTCCGTTCCCCAATCCTTGTCGAGACGGATCATAAACATAAGCACCCGGGGCTCCTGGGTCATAGGGCATGGTTCCAGTGCATGTTTGGGGGAGGAGGGAGGACTTCTGGGGTGAGGGAATAAGGTACCAAGCTGGGTTAAACGCTTACTGCATAAACTAAATGAGGTACCTGGGCTTTGGGGAAGCTATTAAGATGGGAGGAGGATACTCCGATTGGAGTAGAGCAGATCTTGTGACTGGGAAGGGACGGCACAGACTGGAATTTTGTTAAAAGGTTCACATAGATATGTCAAGGGTAGTCTGTGATAAGCATAAAAGACCATCAGAGGTAGGGGGGTGGGGGGGGATTACTTGTGGATTAAGGACCAATTTATCCAACTCATTTCAGCCGAGCCTTGTTGGGATATGGATGAATAGACTCAATCCTGGGTCCATGGGGGGGCGTTCCCCCTTCCCTGGGGGTCAGGAGTCTAGGATTGGGAAGCCCCACGAGTTGCCATGGCGAATTAAGCAAATGTTTAAATTTGCGGAAGGCAGTACTGGAGCCACTCCTGGAAACCAGGACCAGCAGCTTCTGTAGAAGAAGCCACAGCAGGGACACTGGGCTGTGCACCTGCGGAGTCCTGTGGGAGTGGGGAGCCCCGGGAGCATACCCATATGGGCAGAGTTTTCATCAGTCCTGGGGGACCCTATGGTGGGACGGTGGAGGCCAGATCATAAACAGGGACATAATCACCTGGACTGAAGAAGGATAATCAACCCGGTTACACGGCGGAGATCCCTCTACGACCATTGCAGCACCCAGGGGAGCCTACAACCCTGCCATGACTGTCGCCTATTCCCAATACCTTTTTCCTATAGGTACCTTGGTACCTAAGGCCCGGAATACTAAGGGCCATTCAGGTAGGGTTATATCCCTACCTTAAGATCAGGGCTCAGCCCAGATCGGTGGAAGTGCCAATCAAAGTTCTGTTGACCAGGTTGGTCATTAGGTGGCATATTATGCCTCTGTTGTCTGTTAACCTATGTTTGTCAGGTTGTTGGTGTTGTAATGTTTGTCGAAAAGTCACCAAGTTTGCACAATACAAAATACAGTCACAAGCTTTTAATGATTCCGAGGGGACGGCCTGTGGGGGATCAGGGAAGCCAGGCCCTAAACAACATAACGATCCTAAACAATGCAAGTCCACACATTGAAATTGTTGTCCCTTAATGTTAGGGGGTTTTGCCTCGCCCATTAAAAGATCAAAGGCATTGGCTTATGTCAGAAGGGCAAAATCAGATATTGCTTTCCTCCAAGAAACGCATATGAGCCCTGCTGAACATAATAAATTAACTAAACTAAGTAAAGGGCAGGTGTTTCATTCATCCTGTAAGGATGGTAGGCAGAGAGGGGTAGCTATTATTATCCCTCCGCACACTCTGTTTCAGGTAGAGACTACCTGGTCCGACCCAGAGGGTCGACTGATAATTGCCCAAGGGAAAGTTAATGACACCGAGGTAACATTGGTGAATATTTACCTCCCACTGGGTATCACAGTCTCAAGATTGAGACCTTTATTGGACAAAATAGTCCAGAAGACTAGAGGCATCCTCTTGATGGCGGGTGACTTCAATCTAACTGTGGACCCTCAGGTTGACTCCACTACTCGGAGACCCCAGAAGCAAACTCCCACCCAGAAGTTTTTCAATAAATTTGTAGCGGAGATGGGCTGGTGCGACGTATGGCGGAGGTTACATCCGAACACAAGAAATTACTCATATTACTCCCCAGTGCACCGCACCTACTCCCAAATAGACTACGTTATATACCCAAATTGAACACCTAGGCGCTATAAGGGATGCCCAATTGGGAGACATATCAATCTCGGACCATGCACCCCTGACTACCTACTGGGACCTGGGCCTACAGCCAAGGAACACACAGTGGCGGCTGAATCCATTTCACCTGCGGTCAAAAAAGTTCCGGGAATTCCTCTCAGAAAAAATTACAGAAATCATAACAGATAACCCTCCACATGCCTCTACATCCTCGGTGCATTGGGACACAATTAAAGCAGTCCTTAGAGGGCATATAATTAAACACACATCGGAATTAGGAAGGCAGCGTAAAGCATATAAGGATAAACTAGAAGACACTCTCCACTTCCTTCAAATGGCTCATCAACAAGGGGATGAGTCTGTCCTACCCCAGTTACAACAAACCAGGTGGGAGTTGGACGCGCTAGCTCAGCAACAAACCGAAATTGCTCTGACTTTCTTGAGGCAGCGATTTTATGAAGTGGGGCCTCGAGCTACGCGTCTGCTCACATACCAAGTGCGTAAACAGAAGAAGAGTGCAACTATTGCCTCTATCAGACATCCCAAGGGGGGACGGCCGTTATCCCAGCTACATGACATAGCGGACGCCTTTACAGCGTTTTACAAAAACCTTTACACCCCGGAATCTATTCCATCAGCAAAACAGCTTGAGGAATATTTAGACTCAATTTCACTCCCGTCACTCACAGAAGTGCACAGGGAGGCCCTGATACAGCCCATCACTGGCATAGAAGTAGCTCAGGCTATAGCCAGAGCTAAATCATTGAAGGCCCCCGGACCAGATGGTTATGGCTCGGAGTTCTATAAGGCTACTAACACCCAAACTGCTTCTCTACTCCTTCAGGTCTTCAACTCAGTCCTAGAGGGGGATCCTCCACCCCAGTCGTGGTCTTACGCCACAATCTCAGTGATCCCCAAACCAGGTAAGAATCCCCAAATTTGCGGCTCTTATAGACCCATATCTGTACTAAATCAGGATTATAAAATATTTATGAGCATATTAGCGCGGCGCCTAGACCAGGTACTTCCCCTACTAATACATAAAGACCAAACGGGGTTCGTTAGATCTCGCACTACCACGGATAGTATTAAAAGATCCCTGTACATAGTGCACCAGATGCAAGAGACCAGAGACCCGGAAGTATTAATAAGTCTTGACGCAGAAAAGGCCTTTGATAGGGTCGCTTGGCCCTTCCTGTACTCTACCTTGGGCAAGTTTGGATTTCCCCCCGCACTTGTTCAAACATTTCAGAATATATACTCTGCCCCTAAGGCTTGTGTGAAAGTGAATGGGCACCATTCTGACTACTTTCAACTCCAGAGGGGCACTAGACAGGGGTGTCCTTTATCGCCCCTGTTGTTTGCTCTAGTAATTGAACCCCTAGTGCAGCAAATCCGGGAATCCCAGCAAATCCAGGGATTAGGATAGGGACACTGAGCACCGTGTTGCTTTGTACATGGATGATATACTCGTACTTCAGAACCCTGACTGCTCGATCCCAGCTGTGAGACAGATTTTGGATTCTTACGGTTTGGTATCAGGCTACAAACTTAATTTTACTAAGACGGAAATCCTCACCTTTAACTACAACCCCTCGCAGAGTGCCCAGGATGCCCTACCAGGCAGGTGGGACCTGCAGAAACTGAAATACCTCGGTATTCACATTCCAAAAGATTCTACAAAATATTACAAGGTAAACTATGCGCCATTTGTTGTGCAACTAAAACAGGACTTGCAGGCTTGGGCCACCCTGCCCCTTAGCCTGACTAGGAGAGTAGACCTAATCAGGATGATAACATTACCGAGAGCTCTATATGTATTTCAAAATATCCCTCTATACATACCATCAAAAACCTTTCGAGAAATAAATCGTCTAATAAGGAACTTTATATGGGCCTCCCAAAAACCCCGGATCCGCTTGAGATACCTACCCTCCTGCGTGGGTGTGGTGGTTTAGCTCTACCTGACCTAAAGCTTTACCAACAGGCTGCTAACCTCACACACATAATGTCCCGACAGACCGGAGCTTACGAGCCTCACTGGCTTGAAATAGAGAAAACTTTTATAAGTGATCAGGCCCTCTTTAGAATCTTATACCGACAAGAATCGGGAGAAAGAGCCCAACAGATTTCTAATCCCTGGCTGGCAGCGCAAATTAAAAATTGGACCCTGCTTAAAAAATCCCAGCGATTAGCACCCTTCCAGGCGCTTATCTGCCCAATCTCAAGTCTAACAGACTTCCCCCCCAATAGGGTGGATAACGGTTTCGTTAAATGGGAAAGGCAGGGGTTGAAATATGTGCTACAAATAATGACACAACGCAGCATTTGGACTTATGCAGATATTCAGAGAAAATTTCACCTTCCTCACAAGGATTTTTATCGCTACCTTCAATTGCGTCACTATATAGAAAGTCTCCCACGGACATTATGGAACCCGGAGGGATACCCGGAGTTAGTTCAATGCCAGGTCCAGTTAAACAGAATGGGGACACAAGACCACTTAGTCTCAAGGTACTACCAAGCTCTTAACTCGCAAAGAAATGACCTAACCGTGGACATCCGTACACAATGGTCACAAGAAATAGGATATCAGCTTTCTGAAGAATGGAGTCAGGCATGCAGCCTCAGCTCGGCTACTGGTTCCCATCAGTGGCTGAATTCACCTGAAAGTCTTGGTCTGACATTTCCGCTCCCCAGTGGTTACAAGACACTACACTCCAGGCAACACAGCAGAGTGCTGGAGACAGTGTGGGGAGCTGCTTGCTAATCTGTCCCACGTCATGTGGCTGTGTCCAGCCCTCCAGGTGTTCCTCATTCAACTCGAGGCTCAGCTGCAAGAGTTGATTGATCCACAACTCCGACTGACCCTGGAGATGTTCCTGTTTCTTCATTTCCCTTAAACCCTTAGAAGCCCTAATGTTAGATACCTGCTCTCTCTGCTACTAACAACTGCAAAGAAAGCTATCACTAGACAATGGTTAACAACAAAAATCCCCACCATCCAAGACTGGTGGGATATCACGAAACAAATTTATAGCATGGAGAAAATAACACATAACCTAAATGAACAGGAAGAAAAATTCAAAGCCAGATGGACGCGCTGGCAAATATACTACATGCTGAAAGATCCTACCTTTACACCTTAAGAAACCTTAACGCGGGAACCCGTTGAGGTTCACAAATAGAGATGGTGGTGGGAGGCATTTTGGTGCTCCCGGCCTGGCTCCCCTGGTCCCCCGAAGGGCTGTTGCTTGCACATAAAAGCGGTTCGCCGGAGTTAGTCCGGACTAGAGGGGGCTTGAGAGGGGATGAATATAATGGAAAGAACGACATGTATAAGCAAATGATCGGTGGAGCTAGATTGTAACCCAAAACGGGAGATAGTGCAGTTAAATGTCATCCACGGCCTCTCCATCCTCCTCTCTTGAGGGGGAGGAGACTACCGGAGGTGTCAACCCGAAACATCATAGCACCTGTGAAGAACAGTCTTTTACAAAATTAAATTCCTGCCCCAAGTGGGCTAGAAACTGCATGGTTAGTATCACTTATAGATGGGTGGACATGGGAGTAAAGTTTGATTCCTCGAGCCCTATATGGGGCTCCAAACTATTAGCATCTTAGATCTTGAGGCCAAGGCACGCCTAGTTGTATTGTGATGCACTAAGCAGAGATTGGTGGGGTGGGATGGCACGCTACGCTGAGAATGAATTCCATAAAGCTAATTTCATCTGACTGTATAATAAGGAATCCATGAATGTCTCTGTAAATTTTGTAAACATTGGTGACTAATATGTATATATGTTAAACATTTAATAAAAAGAAGAATTACAAAAAAAAAAAAATGGAGATACTTTCCCTTGAGGTATTTACCTCAATTTCCAGCCAATCGTGAAGACCCCTGCTGGAATCGATGGGCAAACTTATGGATCAAATATCTTTTTCAAATGGTAACACAGAAAAGGTATAAAATCCTTTAAAATGCTTCAAGATGAATTCAGTATTTTCCACAAGGACTTTTTTAGATACCTTCAGTGTCGACACTATATAACTAGTACAGTAGGGACTTTGGCCATACAGGGAGACCGGCCCCCTCATTAAAATATAAATATATATATATATATATCAAAAGAGTCATCAAGCATACACTAGGAAATGTATTTCTTATATCTATCAAATCCTGCAGGAGGGGGTGGGCACTTTATATGTACAATCAGTAGAAAACAAGTGGCAGACAGAATACAAGACCCCAATCTCAGACAAAGCCTGGGCCTGGATATGGCAAGGAATACATAAAACAACTAATTCCCCCATGTGAAGGGAATTCAGGTGGAAAATCTTGACCAGGTATGTCATTACACCAGTGATTTCCTCCAAATATGCCTCCTCTCACACAGACAGGTGTTGGAGGGGATGTAAGAGCCAGGGTTCTCACTTTCATATTTTCTAGAGCTTCCCAATGATTAGGAATTACTGGACGGAGGTAACTGAGGCTGTCAGGGACATTCTACAATTGGAAAATCTACCATAGTTTTCACATATGGTACTGGGTCTCTTCCCCCCCGCCGTGGGGTGGGCTCTAGGGCACATAAATACTTATTTTTAGCCGTGGTGGCTGCAGCCCTGAAACCAATCACCCAACATTGGCTTACCCTAAATACACTTTCCTACTCCTTATGGTGGTCCAATCTCTTTAACATTAAAGACATGGAGGCAATGACAGCACAGTTAAGACTCCAGACAGAAAAATTCAATTATAGATGGCTTCCCCTTTTTGAATATGTGGAGGCGAAAAGGGGTATCCCAATCCTAGAGCAATTACTGGTGAAATAGGACAACTGGAGCCTCCCAACTTCCGCGTCCCCAAAAAGATTTACGATTTTTAAATAATGGACCCAAGTAGCTGTACAAGAATTTTATTTTTATTATTTTTAATTTAAGAAGGTTTTATTGTATTTACCCCAGTTAGGGTATACAAGTTATATCTAGATGTTTTATGTTAATGTTTGTCATAAATGTTGTTTACAAAATGTATCTTTGAAAAGGTAAAACAGGACACATAAAAATTACACCAAATGACTGGATATATAAAATATAAGTTTATTTTGTAGACCACAGAAATGATATAGGCAAGAATGTGTGGGGGGTTGGATGGTTGCTTGGACCTCAGGGCTCTCCGGCTAGACCTTGATAGAAGGTGGGTTGGAGGGTTCCCATAGATGAAAAGCATGCTTCTACATGGACCTCACCTGCAAGACAAAGAATGAACATGTTAAGGTTGTCTATCGGGTAAAACCTTGTTAATAAACTTAGAAAGAAGGTGTAAATGATCTGAAATAACTAAAGGATGTATGTATTACTGTATGATTCCCTGGAATGTAAACAAACAAAAGAAATAATTCAGTAAAAATTAAGTTAAAAAAAAAAAACTTTGTACCCAGCATTTGTTCATATACATTGCTTTGTTGGTGACAAATGCAAAAACTTTTGTGTACTGGACCTCAGATGCCTGCAGGAACTGCAGAACTGCTTGTGAAACTGTTTTAAAGTTAGTTACCTCAAGAACAACGCTGTCCAGCAAAGTAGGTTCCAGATTAGGTTGCACTTCTTTCTCCAAAATGCAATTTAGAGACAGAACAGCTACGATGTTCAGAACATATCTGTCTTGGACGTCTGTTTCATCACAGATGATTGAAAGTGAAACAGCATCAGCAACTTTTTTTTTATTTCAGAGAGGTGGTATGTAAATACTTTAGGGAGATATTCCCCTCTTAGCCACTGAGATGTGGGAATAATACCAACACATTTTAGGTTAGATTCAAGGAAGCTATGAAGAGAAGGATTGTTCAGTGCATGAAGTGGTATGTTGGCAGCCGTGAATGCTTCTACAAGATTAAATAGGGCCATTTTTCTACTTTCTTGCTGTACTGATTTGGCAGAGAACAGCTCAGTAACAGTTACCTGCTTTTCACTGTATGTTGTTGTGTTCGATCTTCCTCTTTTTGGCCATATGGGAAAATGCATCGAGATGCCGATCACAACTCGCTTTTCATTTGTGATCCATTGGTATGTTACAAGCCAAACAGAAAAGCACTTCACCAGAAACATGGAAGGTCCCCCATTCTTATTGAGAACACTGTTGTGCATTCACATTGCCGGTCTTGGAAGCAGGGGAGACTTTAAATTTCATAGACAAAATTCAGTTTAACAAAATGGAGGAATGGCAAGACAGCAGTTGCACAGCAGTAGCACATTTTTCCAGCACATCTACCGACTCGGCATCTGAAACCCTGATATATCTAGATGTTAATTCAGAACTAAATTAAGATTATTCAAAGGTTAATCAAAGGGTAATTAAATTATATGTGCCTGAGCACAGGTGATTTGAGTTTTTTTTTTTTTTAAACGTTATCAGTTTTCAAAGGTTATAAAAATACACTTAAAACATACATACATCTTAACCTCAAAGGAAATTCATAAATTCTTATCAGACTATTGTTCGTTTTCCATACAGATAATTTATCTAGACAGGTTAGGCACTTATATTTCTTTAATAAAAACCAACATCCAGTTAAATTGTTAGAAGGGGAAATGCTTAAAACTGTAATTAATTTAAGGGACAAAGTCTGGCCTTAGTGGTGAGCTATATAACACCCATCTTCTCCACACTACTTCAAACTTCTCCAGTTTTTTATTTAATATTGCCACCAGGCATTCCATCTGATAGATCTTAATCATTATATCTTGCCAGTGTGATAACTTCACACTATCTTGGGTGAACCATCTCTTGGTCATTGCCTTTTGGGCGCTCAGCATTGCAATCCTCAATAGCTTGCTTGCATTGGGGTCCCTACACCCCTTTGGAAAATCTGAGCAAAAATATAAAGTAGGTGTCAAGGAAATCTCTGGGGTAAAAATAAATTGTAAGGCTCTGTTCAGCTTGTGAAAGTAAGGGGTCAAAACTGGACATCCCCAAATAATATGTGTTAGGGCCACAGGGGAATGGTCACAGTTCCTCCAGCTTGCTGATGTTCTCCCCTGTTGGAATTTTGCTTGGATTAGAGGAATTCTGAAGTAACGTAAAGTCATTTTCCATGAAAACTCCTTCCAATCAATTGCTGAGGCCCCTCCATGTATCAAACCTAGGTTGTCTCTCCCAGATCTTCTTGGGAACCTGTTCCTCCAAATCAGAGTCCCAGGCTGCCTTGAGATACTGGAGCGTGTTCCCTCCATAGGCCACAAACGCTGAGTATAAGTATGAGATTATGTGCTTCTGGGGGACCTTATTACCCAGGGCCAGATAGAATAGTTCCAAAATTTGAGGAGGAGGATCCCTTCAGCAATTCTGAGAGAGAGACCCCACCTGGTGGCGCACCTGGAAGTATCTGAATTTGTCCTGTGAAGTAAGACCATGTAGTTCTACCAGCTCTGTAAAAGTAGCAAAACTTCCTTTCTCCACAAACTGCCATATTATGTAGTCCTGCCCTCTCCTATCTGGAATAGCCCGTGCCCATTCTGGCTCTAACAAATAACTGTAAATGCAGGATAGAATAAAGGAGAGGGCACCATCCCTTCAATTTCTTATCATTTAGTATATTATACCAGTTTTCAATTGTGGAGGATGTAAAAAGATTAATCCCCCCCCCCCCCCGAGTGAGCTGTATTTTTTTTTTTTCTTTCAGTTGTTTAACCAGGAGTAGCACACTAAGCTGAAAGCTTTTTTACAGGAGCATCCTGGGAGCACAGGGAAGTTAAATGACTTGCTCAGGGTCACACAGTATGTAAGTGAAAGCTGTGGGATTCAAACCCAGGTCTGGTCTGCTGGATGTCACCAGATTTGCAGCTCAGAGCCTTAAACCACTGTGCTATACTGCCTCCCAAATATCCTAATATCCTATTCCTGTGAACCAGGTCTTCCTCCTGTATTTCCAAAGTCTTCCACTTGGCTGTATAGCTGTCCTGGAGCCAATAGAATACTCTTCTCAGCTGGGTCACTTGGTGGTTCTTTTTTGAATTGGACAAGGCTAACCCTCTCATATTTGTTAGGAGTTGGAGAACTGTAAATAGGTAGAGTTTGGGAAAGGTACAGGAACTTAGGCAGGAGGGTCATTTTAACTGCCTCCACCCTCTGTATCAATGGAATAGGGACCATTGCCCAATTTTCCAGGTCTAATTTTAGTTTCTCTAAAAGTGGTAGATAATTAAGCAAAAATAAAAGCCTACTCTCTCGCCCCAAGTTGATACCTAAATATCTTAGCTGTTGTAGGTTCCATCTGAATGGGAAGCTATGCTTAATGTGTTCGGATGGAGTGTAATTTAATTGTAGGGCCTCTGTTTTTGTTTGCTTTATTTTGTATCCTGCAAGTGCTCCGAATTTTGTTAGTGCCTGCCACATGGGTCCCAGTGACCTCTCCGGGTTCCCCATATAGACTAGGAGGTCATCAGCATAGAGGGCTATTTTATGAGTTTCTCCTCCCAGTTGTAATCCCTCTATCTCCCTGTCCTGTCTTAGTGCTTTGGCAAGAGTTTCCAAATAGAGCATGAAGAGGAGAGGGGATAGGGGACACCCCTGCCTGGTGCCTAAGTATAGGGCCACCGGATTCAAAATCCTTCCATTAATTTTGATATATGCTCTAGGACTATTATATATGGCCCCTATTATTTTAACAAAGGGTTCTATGAAACCCATTGACTGCAGAGCATGCCCCAGAAAGGACCACGCCACCCGGTCAAAGGCCTTCTCAGCATCTAAGCCCAGGAGTCGGAAGGGAGTCCCTGACTGGGCAGCGAGGTGTAGAAGGTGGACCATTCTTTTAATATTGTCCTGGGCTTGCCTGCCCAGAACAAATCATATCTGGTCATAATCGATCAGTCAGGACAGAATATGTTCCAGGCACTTTGTTAATATTGATGTGTAAAGTTTGTAATCAATATTTAAAACTGATATTGGGTGGTACACAGAACAGTGGTAGCATCCTTATTAGGTCTGGGGATACTTGAAATAGTTGCATAATTCCAAGACAGTGGAATCGCCCCCTCTTCTTGCACTAATCTGCACACCCCTGAAACAGTCCCCTCTCGCTTTTTTTTTTTTGCATAACATGTTTATTAATTTTCCACATATAACCATTAATGAAAAACACCTCCAGTAAGATATAACAACCAAACTAACAATACACATGTACCCAATGCATTTAACTATTACCATCCCTCCCATTACCAGACTGTCCGACTTTCCCCATCATATCTGGGTACTCTGCACTATTTAAATCACATCATACAATACATCAGAACATTAAAACATTCCCACCCCCACACCCCGTCCCATCCAACAGAGAGGGGAGAAAGAAAAGAAAAAAAAAAAAGGGCTCAACAATAACCATGACAACAGTTTAAAATATTGTGCAAATTGTATTCTGTTAATTACCCCATATTTAGTATATACAAATCTTCCATTTCCTAACTGATTCATAGTCTCCCTGAATTTACAGTTATACCAGCTCCCATCTGCTCCCAGGTACTGGGTCTCTTTTCATTAACCCCATAGTCCCTTCCTCAATATATCTATCTCAGTTAGGGATAGCGACGAAACAAAAGACTCCCAGGTCACCCAAAAGCGCTCGTCTCTATTTTTAGATACATAATATAGTCTCTCCAGGCCCAGGACCTGCAAACACAAAGTTTTCCATTGCGAATGGTTGGGACCTCACCAGAAACCCACTTATTTAATATACAGTGCCTAGCTAGGACTATCAAGACCCTCACCCACCCAGGAAAAGGTCTCCAATCCTCCTCATCTGAGTCATCCACTTCAAACAGCAGGTTGACAGACCTTTTTTCCGACTGCCTTCCCCATATTCTGCCAATTTCTCTAGCCACTCCCTCCCAGAGATGCGTTAAAGCAGTGCATTCCCAAAAACAGTGTATATATCTACCCACTTCCAGGTGACATCTCCCACATAGAGGGGACACCTCAGGATGAAATCGATGTACCGTATTTGGGGGGCAATATAACTGATGCACAAATTTATAATATGATTCTTGGTACTTATTACAGACCAACAGCCCTTTGTGTAATTGCATCACAAGGTCCCACCCTTGGTCAGAGATCTCCTGTCCTAAATCTCTGTTCCACAATCTCCTGATTTTACAAGTACAATCGGGGAAGAAGTGCCGTCCCAGCCTCGCTGCTCTACCAATTAGCCCCCCCATTCCCAGGCGAGTGCCAAGGATTAGGCATTCTACTGATCAAGAGGTGAGTTCTCCTTTCTACTTTTACTAATCGTTTTGGCGTAGTTGCAAGCCTGGAGAGTTCTAAATATTCCCGAACCCATTCGCTCTCCAAGTTCTTCTCCAGAGATAAACTGTCCCCCCCACAGGTCCTTTACACACTTTATACCTTTTCCCTCCCATGAAAGAAAACCTTTGTCCTCTAGCCCAGCCACAAATCCTGGGTTTCCCCCTCAATGGCAGCAATAATGTCTCTTCCCCTTGCCCAACACCCACCCATTTCAGTTGTTCACATGCTTCTAACACTAATACCACCAATGGGTTCAGATTTCTCTGTCTACTATAAATTTTCCTCCCTCCTTTACCCAGGTACGCCAACAATCTCACCACCCCCTTCCCTTCCTCTAAGGCCAGCCATCCTGCTTCTGGCATTCTATTAATCCAATCCCCTATATACCTATAATGCATAGCTAAAGCATAATTCTGTAAATTAGGGAAATTCAGACCCCCCTCTATCCCTATCAGCCTGCAGTCTACGTAGACTCACCCTAGGCTGCTTCCCCTCCACAGGAATCCTGAAAAAGCTCTGTCTACCCATTTAATATCTTTCTTATTCAGCCCCATCGGCAACATTTGCATCAAATACAGAACCCGAGGGAGGGTATATTTATTTTTATAAGATTTATACGTCCCATCCACGAGATAGGCAATTCCTTCCATCTTCTTAGCTCCTCCTCTATAGTTTGTACTATTGGGCTATAGTTTAAGTTATACAACTGACCCAATTTATGGCCAATATGAATCCCTAAGCATACAAAAGCCTTCTTAACTTTTTTGAGTCCCCATGCCCTATCCCCAAAAGCTCTTTCTATTCCCCCCATAACATGATCTCTGATTTATTAAAGTTTATTTTGTACCCAGAGAAAACATAAAACTTCCTTATTATCTCTAATAATGGGGGAACAGACCTAGTCGGATCCTATACATATAATAACATATCATCCGCATAAAGCGTGATTTTATGTTCTCTGCCGGAATTCCCCTGCACTCCTATAATCTCCGCCAGGCTCCTTATCTTAACTGCTAGGGGCTCTATAGCCAATGTAAATAAAAGTGGTGAGAGGGGGGCATCCCTGCCTAGTACCTCTATGGAGATCAAATTTTCCTGTAAGGTCGCCGTTTACTAAAACACTGGCTTTTGAGGCACTATGCATACTTCTCACCCAGCTTATAAATCCCTCACCCAGCCCATAGCCCTGTAGAAGTTCAAATAGATACTCCCTTTCTATCCGATCAAATGCCTTCTCGGCATCCATTGTGAGTACAGCAATGTTCTTCCGATCCTGAGAAGCTCTCCACACAACATTAAGCAATTTCCTTATATTATGATACGAGCATCTTCCTGAAACAAACCCTCTCTGATCTGGATGAACCAACCCTGGAAGAAGCCGATCCGACCTTTTGGCCAGCACCTTAGCCAAGATCTTTGCATCACAATTCAATAAGGAGATTGGTCAATATGAAGAACACTCCTGTACATCCTTTTCGGGTTTGGGGACTAGACAGATGACCGCATCCTTAAAGGATACTGGAAGACCCCCAAGAGCTTCTGCAAACACCTGAGACAGGGGTTCAAACACATGCTCCTTCATTACCTTATAAAACTCGATGGGGTACCCATCTGGTCCACTGGCTTTCCCCAGTCTCAGACCCTGTATTGCTTGGATAATTTCTGCCCATGTGATCTCTCCTCCCAACTGTTTCTGCTGTGTTTCAGTTATTTTAGGCAACCAAATCTCCTGCAAAAATTGCAACACTAACTCCCCTGTTCCCTCACATTCTGCCTGGTAAAGTTGTTGGTAAAATTGTTCAAACCTGTTTCTAATTAAGGTTTTATTCCTTAACAGCTTCCCCTCTTTGCCTCTTATTTCTGCTATGTGTGTACATTGTCTCCTCCCCTTTATCAGCCGAACCAACAATGGACCTGGTCTTTTCCCCCATTCAAATAGACGACTCCTAGCAAACATCCCCGCCATTTTTGCTTCACCCAAGAGAAAAGCATTGAGTGTCTCTCTCACCACCCTTAATCTCTGCACCCTTTCCTCTGTAAATCTTTCCACCAAAGCCTTCTCCAGTTCCTGCACCTTTTTCCCCAATTCTACCCTCGTGGCCTCCCTTTCCTTTTTATACTGGGCTACATACCTAATGATGGCACCCCTGAGAAAAGCCTTACCTGCTTCCCAGAATACCCCTGGAGATTCCACAGACCCCGCATTAGTTTCATTATAAAACTTCCACTGCTGTGCAAGGTGCTCCGTGAACTCCTTTTTCCCAAGCAAGTACCTGGAAAATTTCCAAGGAGGGGGCCCCTCCCTCTGCTCATTCATTTCCATCCTCAACTGGACCATAGCATGGTCTGAGAGAATAATTGGACTATGTTCCACTTTTTGTGCCCCCCCAGCCAAGCTCGTGGCATATAGATGTAATCCAGCCTAGTCCATACTTTATGTGGGTTGGAATAAAAAGTGTACTCTCTTTCTCCTGGGTGCAAAGTTCTCCAGCTATCAATTAGGTCTAGGTCCAATACCCCTTCCTTCCAAGGTTTCATCCCCCTTCCATGTCTACCCTTACCCTCAGAATGATCTAACTCCACTTGCATTATTGCATTGAAATCTCCCCCCATGATTAAACCTATGAATTGTTCTCTGATTATAATGTCCAACACCTCTTAGTAAAAGGCTGGGTTGAAAACAGATGGAACATAAAGACTCCTGACAGTTACTTTTTCCCAATATAATATGCCTTCTACAAATACATACCTCCCCTCCCCTTTATCCGTGACCGCCCTCGTACTAGTGAATGGCAGCATCTTACTAATTAGCACCACAACCCCTCTTTTATGTGAATTGTAGGGGGAGGCAAAGCACTTCCCAACCCAGCCTCTTACCAGTTTCTGATACTCATGGAGGGTCAAGCGCGTCTCTTGGAGTAGAGCCACCTGGGTGCCCTGTCATCTCAAGGCTGTTAGTATACTGGTTCTCCTTACCGGTGATGAAATCCCCTTCATATTCCATGAAGTGATCCCTAATACCTTAGTCATTTAGCCATGTCTACCTTCCCTTTATCCCACTCTTTACCTTTGGTGTCTCTGGGCCATCTTGTTTCTGCAATACATCCACGGTTGCTGGTGAACCTGGAAAAATAATTTCTCTTACATCCAGAAAGAAAAAGACACATTTACCAGATGTCCCATTGTGCCTTCGCTTCAAATTCAAACCAGGCATGCCCCAAGACGAGAGTCTTCTTTCTGGAGCCAGTCTCCTACCGACAATCAATTGGACTGGTGTTACCACATCCAGCCAGCTCAGCATTACACAGGCTCACCAGTCCAACCTGCAGATCGCTTTCCTCTTCCGATCATTATGGAGGTCTCCCCCACACAAGCTCAACTAGTCCAGCAGTCACTCTAGGAGACATCAGAGGGGCGTAGAACAACCCTGTCCCTGAAGTTTCAAGTAACAATTAGTTCTTAACTAATAAGTCTCTGCAGCATACCCCTCAAGATCACTTGTACTGCCTAAATGTCACTCGGTGTGTCATTCGTACACGTTCCAACCAGACAGTACCCTCATCTCACTTTTTTCTTGAGATCCTCCACGAATGCAGCAGCTCTCTCCGGCTCCCAAAAAGTATACGTAGCACCTTCATGCTTTATTTTTAAGATCGTAGGATAAAGCAAGAAACAGTCCACTTTGAGGGCCCTTAGTTGAGTTAACATTGGGTTAAATGTTCTCCTTTTTTTCAGGATTCTAGTAGAGTAGTCGTGTAGCAGATAGAGTCGATCTCCCTCATATTTGAACTCTCCTATGTTGCGGTATGCATGCAGCATCTGCTCCTGGTCCTGGTAGTGATAAAACCGAAATATTATCTGCCTCAGGGGTTGCCCTGCTGGCGGTCATGGCGCCACAGCCCTATGCGCTCATTCCAGCTTAAGTCTCCCCCTTTTAAGCTTCATACCCAGCAAATTCGGGAGCTTCTCTGTGCAAAATGTGGGAATATCTGGGCCTTCCTTCCTCTCCGGGAGCCCCCTGAGTCACAGATTTAAGCGGCGATGATAATTTTCTTGATAATCATGCTGATCTGTCAGTTCAGCAAGCTCCTTCTACAATTTTGTGACACGAGCCACCAAGGGATCCATAGTGTCCTCAATCTTGGAAATCCGCTCCTCCGCCTCTGTCACTCTATTTGCCTGCATTGCCATCTGCTCCAGCACACCTTGTAGGCGAGCATCTATTTTTCCCTCTAGTTTGCTCTATTTCCCCTCTAGAGCCTCCAAAACTTGCTCCGAGAATTCACAGCCTAAAGCCGCCATCTCAGCTGCTGACAGCGAGACAGGGCCTTGCACATCCGAGGATTTTGCCACCGCTTGGTTTTTTTGATCTTTACCAGTTGATCGCTGTCCTTTCCCTGGATTTGATATCAGAAACTCCTCCATGGTACACTCCAAATAAAGATAGTCATTTTAAGCATTGTTTTAAGTTCAGATTTTGTTGGATTTTACTGTTTATTTTCAGCAGGGTCAGGAGCTGTACCAGTTGCTGCTCATCAGCGCCCCTCCCACCGCCTTTCTGAAGGTCTGAAAAAAAATCTGCCGTATAGCTGCATGGGCTTTTGTTCATTTTAAGATTTGATATGGCTAAATCTAATTCTTTGAGTGTCATAGGTTGAACTAAGGACTGCTGTAGCCCCTCCGGGAGTGTAGGGAGCCTCAGGTCTTTAAGAGAGTCCTTAATTTGTGTCTGTTGGGTGAGATTCCAGGCTGTAGAGATTTTGGTAAAAGGCATGGAAAGCTTTCATAATTAAATCAGATGTTTTATCTAATTGGTTTGTCTGGGGGTCTCAGATTTGGGTAATTACAGATTGGGCTATTTTTTATCTTAATCTATGTGCTAGGAGGCGTGTGGCCCTAGGGCCACTTTCATAGTATTTATGTTGCAGATACTGCAGGGCTTGTTCAGCGCGTACGTGTAACAATTTTTGTATCTGTTGTTTCGTAGCCTGCAGTAAGGGGAAGATTGCCTTGTCTCCTGAACCATGTTGATTTTGTAGGTCTTTCAGCTGTGACTGTAATCTCTCTAACTGTAGGTTTTGGTGTTTTTTGTGACGTGAGGCATACTTAATAATGTCATCCCTTAAAACTGTTTTTACAGTGTCCCATAGAGTTGATCTTGACAGCTCTGGGTTATCATTTTCCCATATAATCTGAGGGATCTTTTCCTTAACCAGGTCTATAAAATCTATTATGTTTAAAAGGTATTTATTGAATTTCCACAGTGTCTGTCCCCTCTCCCTAGTCCAGGCTAGTTTTATAAACAATTGGGAATGATCTGATAGCACTGATGGAATGTGCTGACATTCCTCCAGCAAATGATGGTGCTCCCTTGATACAAAGAGGTAATCAGTCCTTGCGAAGGAGCCATGTGGGGCTGAAAAATGGGTATATGCCCTTTTATTCAAGTGGAGTGACCTCTAAGCATCTATCCAGTATGCCCTTTGGAAGTACGTTAGGGCTGCTGTCTGTGCAAGGGTTCTCTTAGTTATTCTGGGGTTGGTTGTGTCTTTTGGGTTGTAATATAGATTAAGGTCAACCCTCACTATTAGAGTGCCACTCTGGTGTTCCGTGATTTTCTGCAATAGCGACTTAATCACTGAGGACTCTGTAGCAGGTGGGATGTACAGGGAGGCCAGGGTGATCGGGCTACCCCTAAGGGTCCCTACCACCACTGCTAATCTTCCCTCTGGGTCTGTGTAAGAGGATTTTAAGTCAAATGGGGTGTTTTGTGGAATTATTACTGTTGTCCCTTCCTCTTTCCCCTCCTGTAAGATGAGGCCTCCACCTTGAAGTAGCCAAATTTGGTTATCTTTTCATGCTCACTTTTGTTCAGGTGGGTCTCCTGGAGCAGTACAAAGGTGGGGTTTTGCTTTTTAAAAGCGGCCAGGACTCTGTGTCTCTTGACTGGATTATTAAGACCATTAATATTCTGGGACAGAACTATTATATGCTTGTCACTTGCCATTTCCAGGGTATGTGTAGTACTATGGGAACCCCAGTAGATGTCTCCACTGCTGCAGCAATCTTCCCTATGACTTGGCCTTCCTCGTGACTCCTACTTTGAGGAGGAGTCCCATGGGACAAAAGGCAATCAGACTCTCCTTTCTGAATTACCCCCCTCTTATAAATGTCTACTAAAACAATTATATTGTGCGTCAACCATATGCCTTCCTCCTTTGTGTTGTTTACCCTCTGAAAGTTAACATTCATAACAATCTTCCAACTCTGCGAACATATAAACATTAACAATGCAAATAGAACAAAACTATATACATTTTGATTTCCGAGGCTGGGGAGCACTTTGTTGTGTTCCCTGATACCCCGTGTAGGAGATCCCAAGAGAAGTCCTACCTGGGAGGGAGGGAGGGAGCAGAAGTGGCCACCTTATGAGCCAGGTCCTCCCTGCCCCAAAAATCCTCAGGGTACAAGCGAGTGACAAGACAATCTGGCTTCATCCATCTCAAGAATTCCCTCAAGGCCGATGATCTGCCAATCCCACCTGGTTGTTGTTTTTTATGTTATATTATAGAAGATTCTGCTTCCATATAGGCTTTGTTTTGCCAAACTGTTTTAGCTTCTGCTTCCAAGTAGCAGTAGGGTGTACTGGGGCCTGGGGAAAGAGGACGAACCTCTCTCTCTCTCTTCTAGCCTCCATTCTGGACACTGTGGGTCCGCTCAACTATTGGTAGCCATCATGCTTAACTACTAACCTCCCCCACCCACAACTCCCAGACGACCCCAAAATTATAGAGTACATAAATAGGAGCAGTCTGGGTCCAAATGTGAAGTCATGCACCCCCGGAATGAGGGACTGTTCTCGACAATAATCTGAGCTTCTAGGGAAGGTATTATAGTCCCACTACACAAGCAGTTCAAAATTATGCCTGTTTCATTCCAGAAATCCCGTATGTTTAATAGCAATCTCATTCCGATGGCGAGGGCTCGGGATCAGTTTCATTTGTCCCCCCACTCATGCCTCTGTGACGGTGGAGCACAGATAAAACAGGAAACCACCGCGATGTGCATCCCAGAGGCCACAGGGATCTAATCGATTGCGAGCACACTCGGAGGACCGAAAACAAAGGATCTACAGTTCATCAGCTCATTTCATCTTTCAGGTATGCCCTTTTCCATCCATGGAGGTGTCCCTTGTCTTCTATACCCCCCAGTCCACCCAGCATTGCCTTAACTTCATTGATCATGTATGGAGCCATGGCCTGCGCCCCACGCCTAGTTGCCTGTTTCCCGACCACTCACCATTCCTGTGGTTCCAGTCTAGGTCTCTGTTCTCTGGGCTGTGTCAGTTCCACCTTCCACCCTCTTTTTCTGGAAATCCTGGCTAACATCTGAAGGTGTATTGTACTTTTTAGGGCCAGAATCCCAAAATATCTTCAGACACGCTGGGTAGGGTGTCTGGAAATGAATTTTCTGTTCTCACAGGATCCTCAGTATTGGGGAATATGCTACGCATTGCTTAGCGATCTCTGTCGGGTAAGCATTATCCAGAATAAGGCAAGCAGCGTTGTATTTAATTTCGTTCTTATACCAAGCTAGTCTCAGCAACCTCTCCTTGTCTCTGTAGCTGGATATTTTAAGAACTATTGCTCGGATCTTGCTGAGGGGCTGGAGGGCCTAGGAACGAAGGAGCAGTGCACCTGCTCGATTTTAAACCTAAAGTCCAGGGGTAGCTCTAATACAATTCTCAGATGATCTTCAACAAATTCTTCCATGTGGCCTGTCTCAGAACCCTCTGGTAAGCCATATATGTGCACATTATCTCCTCGTGAGCGGGCCTCCAGGTCGAGGAGTTTGGACTGCATGGTCTCCTGATGTTCTGCAAGGAAATCGACCACATTGTGCAAGACCAGGTAGCTGCTCTCTATTTCTGTTATCCTTTTCTCAGCCGTATCTGTTTTTTCCTCAACTTCTTTTAGCTGTTCATTCAAGGCCACAAATTCCTGTTTTGTCTCTGCCTGGAAAGCCAGCAACTCCCCCAGTAAGGTTTCAAATCGGGAGCTGTCTGTATCCAAATCACAGGCCTCATTATCCGAGGGAGAGTGGTCCGGCTAGGTCTATCTTGCAATCCCTCTTCATCGCGCTGATGTTGGGCTGATTTGAAGCAAGATCTATTTGGTCTAAATCCTCCCTTTGGTCCCGAAGGCATTTCACTATTGATTTGTGTTTTAAAAGATGTAGAAACAGAGGATTGGTAGGTGAGATCAGTCTGAGCTCTAACAGAAGTCGGCCATTTGGGTGGTGATGTCACTGGAAGCCTGAAAAGCTCTCAGGTGATTTGAGTTTAATTTTTTTTGTGTTATCTATTTATCTCCCCTTTGACCCCCACCTACCTCTCCTTCAGGCCAATTGCCACAAGGAAACTCACCTCTCTCATCTCCGTCACCGATCCTGACCTCACATTGCAGCCACCTCAGGGTAACCCGATGTAACCCTGCGTCCGGTGGGTCCTCCTCTTCCAAGGAGAAATGACCTAATGGCCTAAGCATTGGCCCTGGGTGCTGCTGCAGCCAGGCCAGCTGTCACGGAACTCAAGGAGGCACTGGTCTAGGCGGCCGTTATTCGGTAGGAGGAGACGCCATTTTTCTAGTTTTTCCTCCAATTCCTCTACTTGCACCACAACTGAGCTTCCCCTGGTGTCCACCGGGGGCTGCTACAGAGTGATGCTGTTCCCCAACCCACCCCAGGAGAGGAGAGCAGTCCTCCAGATGCTCAGTCCTACTCCTTCCCCTGCCGACCCTCTGGCACCCGAGTCCATTCCCAAACCCGGTTCGCCGGTGTGGTGTGAAGTAAGGCACCAGCGCCTCAACCCTCTGCATCGCCGGGCCAGCTGATTTGAGTTTTAAGTATTTGTTATGCCATCTATTGTTCTCTTATAGTCCTCTAATTGAAGCTACCAGGTGACGGAAGATGTAAGAGAAATGATCAATTAAGTACGAGGACATTTTCTAGTTAACTTGTTTGTTGCATCTGAAAGAGTAAAGTGAAAAAAGCAACAGTAATACTTCCAGTGCCACCAATTTTAGCCATTTCATGGAGACTGCACTGCCGCTTAGAAACAAATCTTTTTTACGGTATCCGTGAGCCAACGACGACCAGCACCAGAAGCCTGGACACAGAACCAGCTAAGCTGCTTGCCCTTGAACAGGGCTGCTACAGCTCCCCCGATCTTCCGGCACCTCCCTAGCCACCGACCAGCACCAGAAGCCCGGACGCAGAACCAGCTAAACTGCTTGCCCTTGAACAGGGCTGCTATAGCTCCCCCGGATGGTCGGCACCTCCCTAGCCGCCGACCAGCACCAGAAGCCTGGACACAGAACCAGCTAAGGTACGACCACAGCGTCTGCCAGTCAGAAGCTGGGCGCTCTTTCTAAGCCCGATCTGATTGGCCAAAATACGCTCTGTCCTTTCCCTGCTATCTGGCGCTTTGAAACAGCAACTGTGTAAAGTGTAAAGAAAAGAATTAACTGTACCAAGAATCTGTTTAATTTGTGCATACTCTACAAGTATTACAGCTCCTTTCGGTGTATTTTTCTTTAGTTTCCTGCTCTCCTCCGACAACCCCTCTCTCTGCCCTTGGCGCCTAAATTCCCAGACCCTTTGTCTTGCAAATTATAATCTTCCTGCTTTGTCTGCGCTGTTATTTAAACCCTGTCTTTCTTCCCTCCCCCAGCTGCTTGCCCTTGAACAGGGCTGCTACAGCTCCCCCAGTCGGCCAGCACCTCCCTAGCCGCCAACCAGCACCAGAAGCCCAGACACAGAACCAGCTAAGGTATGGACACAGCGCCTGCCAATCAGAAGCCGGGTGCCTTTTCTAAGCCCGATCTTATTGGCCAAAATACGCTCTGTCCTTTCCCTGCTGTCAGGTGCTTTGAAACAGCAACTGTGTAAAGTGTAAAGAAAAGAATTAACTGTACCAAGAATCTGTTTAATTTGTGCATACTCTGCAAGTATTACAGCTCTTTTCAGTGTATTTTTCGGGCCCCCTCACCCACCACTCTTTAAATACACTATCTACCCACCCCTATTCCCTACTACCTCTTCCATTGGCTGCCAAATTTCTCCCCTCCCATTGGCCTCATAAACTATTTCCAGAACCAGTCCTGTTCCTGGCTGCCTCCTCAGCTCCCCTCATCTTCTGCTCTCAAGCTGCCTGAGCTATTAACAAAACTCTGCTTCTCCTGATCCGGAGCCATGTCCACTATACCAGGGCATCTGCTTCTTCTAACCCCCTTACTCCTATGCCTCCCTCCCTCCCCTACTGTCCACTATGCCACCCTCCTCCCCTAACCCTCCATCCCCTTCCCTACCTACCCCATACAGGCCCCCCACCTCTCTAACTCGGTGACCTCCTCTTCACCCTCCCTAAAATGGTCTCACTCGACCCCTCGTCCCTGTCCCTCTCTTTTCAACCCCTCCCTCACCTGGGTAATCTTTCAGCAAATTACCACCCGACCAGCCCCTCATGCTCACCCTCACTCACTACCAAGGCGGTGCTTGCTCTCCTCAAGGAACTTGCACATGATAGCGCATTACATAACAATCGCCCTTGCTCCTGGTGACATATACCTCAACCCAGGCCCCCACTTACCACTACACGCTATTAAACTCAGGCCCCCACCCCACAGCACCCCTACCACAAGTCTCCCTGGTGGCTCTCTCCCCCGAGGCTTGTGCCTCCTACACCTAAATATAAGAAGCCTAGCCCTCAAAACCGATTCACTACAGGTACTCGCAGCTCACTATGCCCCTAAAATTATCACACTCTCAGAAACCTGGCTAAATAAAAAATATCTGCGACTCTGAGATCGCTATCCCATGGCCTGCCAGGACAGAGGGCTAATCCATGGCCCGCCAGGACAGAGCCACCAGAGGAGGCAGCGTGGCCATTTACATAAGCTTGGACCTGCAATACTCGGTAGTCCTGTCGAAGACCAAACCAAACGCCTACAAACTGCTTTTGGTAAAACTGGCTCTCCCTTTCTCTGTCCCAATCTACATTGCTGGTATCTACTGCCGACCCGGCACCCCTGCCTCTTCCTTCTGCGACCTACTTGCACTAATCTCCCTTCAACCCATATAGGGGAACTATACATTATGGGAGATTTCAATCACAACTGGCTAGCACCAACTCTAAATAAAACGCGGACAGAAATCTCTGCTCTAAATCTTACCCAAATCATCTCCGAGCCCACCCGCCAAAACCCCAAATCTGGCAACCATTCGTTAATAGACTAGGCCCTGACTACCCACCCTCATCGTGTCATCAACGTTGGCCTTCTCCCTGACGCCCTGAGTGACCACCATATTATATACCTAGTCCGCAAAATTCACCGCCATAAATCCTCCCCTAAATTTCTATTTCAACGTTCCTACAAATCTCTAAACCTCACCCCCTTACTAGATGATCAAGCACTCGCAAACTGGATCCCCTCACATATAATCTGCTCCATTGATGATGCCCACCTACACTTCCAAACCACATTTCTAAATGTCTGGGATACTCATGCCCCACTACGTCGCACAAGGGTACGCGGCACCCACCTGCCATGGATCACTCAAGAACTCATAGAATATCAAAACTTCCATGACAAAGCATGGAGAACTCACAAATCTTCTTGCCTCCCTCAAGACCTCTCCACATACTGCATGCTGTGCAACAAGTGCACCAGAGAAACTTGCCTAGCTAAAGTAGAGTACTTCGCCTCCTCCCTGCAATCACACCTAAATAGCCCATCCAAATTCTGGAAGGTCATTCATTCCCTCTTCTCCCCTCCTACCGCAAACCCCGCTCCTCTCCTGCTTGTCAACAACACTCTTCTCTCGTATCCCCACTCAGTTGCCACCAAATTCAATACATACTTCACAACATGTGCAGCATCCCTCCTCTCATCCCTGCCAACCCACGCACCCCAGGGTCCCACCACAGGAACTAAGAAAACACTTGGGCCTAACACCTTCTCCTTCAAACACATCACACCAGCTGAAGCTCTAGATGCTCTACATACTCTCAACCTATCGAAAGGCAAATCTCCCGATGGTTTGGACCCAAAACTCATCTACCTATCTGCCCCCACCATAGCAACCCCGCTTGCAAACCATCTAAACCTATCTTTTGCCACGTCAGCTGTCCTCCAAAACTGGAAACATGCCATTGTCATCCCCTTCCCAAAGGGGGTGCCCCCACCTCCACTTCTAACTACCATCCTATCTCTCTCCTCCCAAGTCTTGCAAAACTTCAAGAACACCTTGTACTCGCACAACTTACCTCCTTCTTCACTGACTCAGATTTCTTTACGCCCTTCCAGTCAGGATTCAGGAAGGGGCACTCTACTGCCTCCTCCTTGTTAAGGCTCACTGACTCCATCCTCTCTGGCATGGATAGAGGGCAGTTTACCTCGACCTTCTTCATCGACCTTGCTAAAGCATTCGACACGGTCTCCCACCCCTTATTGTTTTCATGCCTCTCTGAATCAGGCCTCTCTGCTTCTGCCACCAACTGGTTCAGAACCTACCTCACAGGGTGAATGCAGTCAGTCAAAATAGCTGACGCCTCATCACCCCCCCTCCCCACGACTACCGGAGTCCCTCAGGGGTCAGTTTTTTGGACCCATTCTGTTCTCCATTCTACTTAACGACCTGCCTCATACCTGCTCATCTGCATCCACCCAAATCTATGCTGACGACACTGTCCTGTTCTCTAACGGCTCCTCCCCGGAAGAAGTCGAAACGACCCTTCAGGTGGATTTCAACAAAGTTCAGCTCTGGTTCAGCTCCCACCAGCTCTCCCTCCATGCAAAAAAACCTGTCACTATGACCTTCGGCATGAGGCAACATCTGTCCAGGCTCCACTCCCTCCCCTTCTACTGCACCCTGGACACGACAACCCTTGATGAAGTAAATACCTTTCTGTACTTGGGGGTCTGGCTCGACCATCATTTATCCTTTTCTGACCACGCCGATGCCTTACTGAAAAAACTGCATCCCATGCTCGGTGCCCTCTACAAGAATCATAGTAGTCTCCCACTCACCGTGAGGTGTGATCTAGTCCAGAAGATGATACTTCCTTCTTTTGACTACTGCAACATAGTCTAAAGTGCCGCGCCCAAGTCTACCCTAACCAAACTAAACCCCCTGTTCCACGCTTTCTGCCACTTTGCCCTCAATGTCCCCTCCCACACCTATCACTGTAATCTCTACAGATCCCTCAGCTTCACATCCCTTGAAAATCACCGCTTACAGCACTGCTCAAAATTTGTCTCAAAATTCTGGCTTGGTGCCCTCCCATCCTACCTTACAGACTTACTTTCGTTCTCACTCCCACCCCACCCATGCCCTTAGATCTCTTGACTCCACCAACTGTTAATCCTTTTGACGGAGAACCACCTCAGGCCAAGCAGCATTCTTATACCACTTCCTCTAATCTGGAATAAGCTTCCCCCCCAAATCCGCCACTCCTCCTCTGCCCACTCCCTATCAACTGCCCTTGCAAATTACCTCATGGCAAATTGTTCCTGCTCGTGATACCTGCTTGCATCCACCCAAGTTCCCCATTTCCCCTGATTGCCTGACCAGTGGCACCTAGCTAATGCTTTGGATGCTGGCCTATTGCATCAACTCATGCACTTATTTGTCTCGTCTTCTGTCCTGTCTCCCTTCTGTTTCCTCGTATTAATTGTTCCAAATGTTTTTACCTAGGTGGTATTTGTGCCTATGGCAACCCATGTAAGTTGTACTGAATGTAATCCTTCTCTTGCTGAATGTTATGTTAATTGTATCTCACTTGATAACCTGTGAGTTATCCCGTCCCCCTATTCCCTCCCAGGTCGTACCGGGAGACGAGCAGATTGTTGCTCAGCATGCCTTTCCTGGTGAAACACTTTCAATAAATAAATAAATAAATAAAATGTGCATGCCGTGAAAAACTTACTGCCCGGTCATGACATTTTACCAACTGACTCTGTTGTAACTTTCTTCATGCAGGGCCCTAAGGGAAGAAAAGAGCTCACATCTGACCTTGTTTGATCAGAGGAGGGAGTGGGCATTAGGGTTGATAACTCCAGGGAAGACCCCACCACTGATTCACCAAGATTCCGGAGACTGAAAACTATAATGTTTTTCCCTTTTGCTGCATGGGAGTGGGAAATTACGGTTTGAAACCCTAACGCCACATCTCCCTACTTTTGCGGCATTAAGTTGAACCATAACTGGTGCATTAACGTAGTTTTTGCAAAGAATTTCTTTCTTTTTGAGATAGCGACATATTGTCCTCATTCACGAAGCACCCTTCAGGGCCCTACATCAAGGGAAGGGAAGACTGTTCACCTATGGAAGTGCAGGGCCCTGCAGTTCCTTCACTTCCATGCAACAATGAATGTCAGGAATTCATAGGACAGTCTGTTGGATTGCTGAAGTGCAGGGCCTTCTGGCTCCTTCCCTTCCATGTGACCAGAGACATAAACACACAGGACAAAGAATCCATCTTTCAGCTGAAACACAAGGCCCTCTGGCATTCACAGGTGCAGAGGTGTAGAACTCTATACCAAGAAAAGAGTTCTCTTCACTATATGGTACTTGTGCCGATGCAGGCAACCTTATTTATTTCAAAAGTTTCACCAGGAAAGACATAGTGAGCTGACAGTAGCTTGTTTCCAGATGCATCCTGGGGGGAAGGGGAAGACGAGTACAAGAGCATATACTTAAAAATAGCTTATGCGAAAAATAAGCAAAACAAAGCAATAAATTATATTGTACAAGGCATCATGGTACATCAAGCAGACAAAAATTAAACTAGGGACAGAACGTGGTGGTCCACCCCTAGGAATCTTGAGAAGCATTGCAAGGTGCAGACACGGGGGAGGATGCTGACTGGAAGGAAATAAGGGAGGGGAAAAATAAGCACAGATTGGGAGTGTGCAGATTAGGAAGGGGAAAAGAAGTGGAAGGGAGGGGAAGGGTAAAATTGAGAGAAGGGAAAGAAGGGGTAGAGGGAAGAGGGTAATTGATAGGAAGAGAAGGGACAGGTTTTAAGGACAAGTGCAGGGGGGAGCGGTTAAATCATGGAGACGAGAGGATAAAGCTCATCTGGAGGAGGAGGAGCAAATGGTTAGGGGGAGAGAGTTCCAACGTTTAGGAAAGTGGTAGGAGAAGGCAACCTGGCCAGCAAGAGATTTCCTAGAGGGGAGTGCATAGGAACAATAACTGGAGTTACGAAGGGTGTACGAGGAGGGTGGTGGGGGGGTAGAGGTGAGGGAAGGGAGGCCAGCCAGAATGTCGAGATAAAAGGAGGCGCAGTGGGTTAGGCAATGGGCTTCCAGGTAGGGAAGGCAGAGGGAGGAGTACAAGGAACAGTGGTGGGTATGAGGTGGACAGTCCAAGGATAAGAGGCAGAGGAAGTGAAAGAGGGGTCCAGTCTGGCAAGGGTGGACTTTGAAGCAGCATTGTAGACAATGTCACCATAATCTAAAATGGGAAAGAATCATTTTCGTGATGATGTCTCGGGAAGCAAGTAAGGGGATACATCCTTTGTTCCTATAAAGCGTGCCAAGTTTAGGGTGGAGTTTTTTTATGGAGGCATCCACGTGCAGTGAAAAGTCAAGGTGCCGGTTTAGCCAGACCCCAAGGTACTTATATGAAGGCACGTCGTACATTGTGCCGCCTTCTAGGATATGGAAAGAGGTGAAGGAGGGGAGCTTGGAGAGCCTCTGCTTAGTGACAAAGCTCATGGAGACCATTTTTTTGGCATGTAAGGATAGCTGATTTGTCCAGAGCTGGTGTTGAACACAGCTGAAGTCATGTTGTAGCCTGGTCATCAGCTTACAGGGGGAAGGAACCAGAGGCAAATAGGACTGTGTCATATGCATAAATATGGATGGACATAGATGAGCAGGCAGAAGGGAGGTCATTTAAGAATATTGAGAAGAGAATCGGGCCAAGGACAGAACCTTTGAAGATGCTGGTGTTGCTGGGAAGGGGGTAGTAAGGACTTATTAATTATTTTTTTTTATATTCAGCTATTTGGTGCTCCCTCTGTCACTACCTCCCTCCTTGGCAATGGAGAGGCTTATAGTGGCTCTGGCGACCCTGGCCCTCTCGGCAGTCCCCACAGGTTACCCCCGGCAGGGCTGAGGGTGAAGCAGAGATTCCCCGAGACCAACACTTAGACTCTGGGGGGGGGCCTGATTCAGGCACTGTTGGTGCCATCATGGAGCCTGACAGCTCTGATATTTTTTTACTGGTTTTCTCCCTAACCCCTTGCTGCGGTTGCCTGCATGCATGTGCAGGCATGCACAAGCAGCGACTCATGGTACCCTCCTGATTCGAGTCACTCCCCAACTGAACTACCACTGGGCTTCCACTTGGGGGCAGCCCTGCAGCGGGAGCGGCTGGATCCCCATCAGAGAGAGGAGAGCTGCCTGACGGCATCTCAATCCATCTCTCGGCTGCCCCCCTCACTGACCCCTGATGGCCTGAGCCCATTCCCGAACCCAGGTTGCCGGCATAGCGCAAGGTGTGGCATCCAGTGCTTCAACCCTCAGTGCCACCGGGCCTGCTGGACTCACCAATTCTAACCAGTTGAGATCTACCCACTAGGTAGGACTGAAACCAGTTAGTTGCAGAGTCTGAAAGTCCTGGTGCCTTGAGCTTGTCATGGAGGAGAGGATGGGAAGTGTCAAAGGCTTTGGTCAAGTCGATAAAGATGGTAGAGGTGAGGAGGCCCTGGTCCATGCCTGTGAGGATGGAGTCGGTAAGGTGGTGGAGTGATGAGGTGGTGGAGTGGTGTTTACAGAAGCCAATCTGAAAAGGGGGTGAAGAACTAGGAGGAATCAAAGAAAGGTGAGAGCTAAGACAGCACTGTGTGTTCCTGGAGTTTGGCTAAAGTGGGAAGAGGGAGATGGGGCATAAGTTGCCGGGGGTGGAGGAGTCACCTCCTTTAGGGAGGGGAATAACAGTGGCATGCTTCCAGGAGTCAGGGACAGAAGCAGGAGAGAAGGAGAGGTTGAGAGGGAGGAAATAGGGAAAGCAAGGGCAGAGAGGGGCAGAACTTTGGGGTCAAGTCCATCCGAGCTTCTACTTCTCAGGGGATTGAAGGCTAAGAGAGCATTGAGAGAAGCAGCAGGAGTGACAGGAGAGGAGGAGGAGTGTGATTGGGGGGCAGGAGGGGGAAAAGGGGAGCGAGGAGAGATGGGCAGAAGCACAGGAGGTGAAGAAAGAGTTTAACTCCGAGGCAAGAGACAGAGAGAGAGAGAAGGTCAGAAATGTGGGTGTTGCCCACCTTGAGGACTGGGTTGCTGGGGGGAGGGAGTGGATTACCTTCTAGAACTTGGAGGGGTGGCTGAGGTTTTGGAAGGAAGAGGAAAAGTACTCAAGTTTAGCAAGCCTGGTGGTGCTGGTGCAGGCATTTTGGAAAGCTCTGTACTTGTTAAGGTTGGCCAGAGAACTAGAGGACTTGTGGGTCTTCCAGGCCAGGTCACATGCCCAAAAGTAAGCCAATAATAATTCAGCTGAGATCTAGGGGAGGTGAGAACCATGAACTCTGTTTTTTTTCTCAAGGGGGCATGCAGATCCCAGATTGACAAGAATTTGAAGTGAAAGTAGTTGGGTCACGTGTCCGAAAGCAAGCCAGTAAATTCAGCTGAGATCTAGGGGAGGTGAGAACCATAAGCCTTGGTTTTCCTGAGGAGGGCATGCAGAGCCCAGATTGACAAGAATTTGGAGTGAAATTAATTAATGGCAGAGTTGCTGTTGCTGGCAGCAGAGATAGGGGACCAGTCGGCGGTGAGCCAGTCAGCATGTAGCAAGGACAAATCCAGCAACCAGAAGGATCTGATCTGGATGATTTTTGGGTGATGAATTTTACTTACACAATAGACCATGTGGTCACTAAGGGCATCAGGGAGGGTGCCAACACTTGTGATACAGTGGGGGTGAGAGGTAAATACCCAGTCCAGTAGGGTGTGATTAAGGGGGTCTATGGCTGTGACTAGTTGGGATAGAAATGAACTGTGGCAGTTGAAGGGATTTAATATTTTGGCAGATTCAAATGTGAGTAGAGAGATAATTAATATGGAAGTCCCCAAGGATGAGAAGTTCACCAGAGGAGGAGGCATGAGTAGAGATAATGGTTAGGAGTCCCATGACAGATGAGAAGACAGTTCTGGGCAGCAACATACGCCAGCCATGAAGACAGGGGCAGAGAAAGGGAAGAAGAGTTTGAGAAGGAGTATTTCTTATGCAAAAGAGGGGGTGACAGAGAGGACTGGGGTGAACTGAATAGCAGCAGAGAGCTAGATGGCAACACCACCTCTCTTCTTTGCTCTGTTTTGCTGGGCGAGGGTGTATCCAGGGATGGTGATAGTGGAGTCAGGGATCTTGGGGGGAAAGCCAAGACTCTGAGATTATCAGTACGTCTGGACCTTGCACCTACCGTTGTCAGGCTGGAGGTGATGTCTCATAACAGCACCCCCTCCCCAGCCTCAGCTCATCCAGTTGGGTCACTGAGCTTGCCCTCAAACTCCACTCACCAGCACAGGATAACAAAGTGCTTTTCTTTTTAATTCTGACCCCAAATTTTCAAGATTGTCATTTTATGACTCCCCTTACAAACATGACATGTGGCGTTTATAGAATACTGGCCAAAACATCATTCAAACCCCAGGAATCCCTCAAGTTTAACAAGTGCAATCATTCCATTCCACCATTCAAAACATTTGGAAAGGTACAAGAAAAAGGTTGCTGAAAAGGGTAACGGCTCTGACCAACCTAATCCCTCTAACAGTATGAGTGAAACCATGAAAACTGTTTCTTCTACCCCTGACAAGGGTGAGCCTTCAAAGGCAAAATGAACCAGGGAACCAGTGGAAAAACTGGGTCCGTCTAAGAAATTGAAAAAGACCAAGCATATATAGAGACCCCAGCTGGAAAGCCAAAAAGGGGCCCTCTACTGACCAAACTAAACTGCCTTTATCTGAAGAGATAGCCCAGGTTCTGAAGGTTATTAAAATATTGCAGGGGTTGGTACCGGTTCCGGATTCTCCGGTTCCGGTTGCACCCCCAGCTGTGGTTCATCAACCAACAGCACCGTTTCAAACCTCTAATCCAGAAATACAGGATTACGAGGAATTTGAGGAATGCTGCAAGGAAGAAGGAAGAACTCATAGAGTCAGAGGTCTCTCATGAACAGGAGTTTGGGTCTCCCACGAGACTTCACGAGGATTTTTCCTCCCACCATACTTTTGTAAGAAAAATGGTAGCGGCTTTGAAAATTGCTATCTCTGAGGGAGTAGAGGACAAGTAACAGGTGGAATTCCTTGACCTCATGGGTTTATCACCCACTGAGAAATTGCTACTTCCTACTAGAGGTTTCTTAAAAAACATACAGTATTATAAAAATCCTCCAAACACCCAATTCCATTCCATTCCACCTCTTGACAAGAGGGCTGAAAGGAAATATCAATTGGACAAGGAGGGAGCAGAGTTTTTGTTCTCTCTTCCTAGTCACGAACGTATGGTTCAGACTGCAACCTGTGAGAGGGCTAAGGTGTCCCTGGCATCACACCCTCCAGAAAATAACTCCAGGAAGCTTGACAGCATGGCAAAAAAGGGTAATCTGTTGGCTTCCTTGTCTATCAGACAGGCTAACTACATGGCTAATGCTGGCCAATACCAGAAATCCTTATGGCAGTCAGTGCTGGCTATGTCTGAGAAGGCCCCATCTGGTCTAGCAGCTAACCTGGCTGAAACTGCAAGGTTTGGTCTTGAGGCATCCAAGCATCAATTTCAAAAGGCAGTGGATGCCAGTGACACTGCTGCTAGGTGGATGGCCCTCTGTGTAGCCCTGAGAAGATTTTCATGGTTCAGAGCTACCAGCCTCTCCCAGGGCACTTAATCAAAGGCTATGGATTTTCCCCATGAAAACAATGCTTTGTTTGGGGGGAAAAAACTGAGTCCTGTATGAAAAAGGTGGATGAACACAGGGCCACCTACAAAAGTAACATGGCCAAGGAGAAGCCATCTACTTCATACAGGCTTTATGGAAGTGGAGGCAGCGGTAGGTCCCCTTATACTAGGACTTTCTTCCAAGCTCAAGCTATGCAGTACAAATAGTATCCCCAACAGGGATATTTTAGAGGTAGGGTAGGAGGGGATCCAGACGTGGGAGACAGGCTGGTCAGGCCCAACCCCAGCCTAAACAGAATCCCTGACTTAACAGTAATGGTTGCTTCCCCAGTGCCAGTAGGGGGCAGGCTGGCACACTATTTCCAGGACTGGCAAAACATCACCACAGACAAGTGGGTCCTGGAGGTCGTGAGCTAAGGCTTGTCCCTAAGCTTCAAATCCTTCCCAGCATTAAGAACAAGGATATTTAGACCAGCTTCACCTGCAGAAAAGAAGCTGTTGGAGGAGGTGAAAAGTTTGCTACTGTCAAGGGCAGTAGAACCAGTTCCTCTACATGAAAAGGGGAAAAGGGTTTTCCTCAAGGTACTTCTTGACCAAAAAGAAAAACTGGGAGTGGCGACCTATACTCAACCTAAGGCTACTAAACAGACATTTGACAAAACCAGAATTCAAAATGGTAACCTTAGCCATGATCTTGCCAACCCTCCAGAAGGGAGATTGGCTACCGTCACTAGATCTGAAGGATGCTTATTTCCACATCCCTATATGACAGTCTCACAGAAAATATCTCAGACTCCCATCAGGTCACTACCAGGTCTCAGCACTGCCATTCAGCCTCACCTCAGCTCCAAGAGCCTTCACAAAGTGCCTGGCAGTGGCTCATTTAAGAAGGAAAGGAGTCACTGTTTTTCCCTACCTGGACAATTGGCTAGTGGTGGGAAAGTCACCACAGCAGGTAAGGGACTCCCTAAGGACAACTCAGGACCTATTGGAGTCTTTAGGTTTCTTAGTAATCTTAAAGAAGTCTGTTTTGCAACCAGTTCAAGTTCTAACCTTTATAGGGGCAGAACTGGACACTGTAAGGGGAGGAGCTTACTTACCCCATGATGGGGTAAGCAACATCCTCCAGATTGCTGGATCATTCAACTCAAGCAGCTCAAAACCAGCAAGGCAATTTCTACAACTACTGGGCCATATGGCTGCGGCAGCTGACATGATCATACTGGCCAGATTCCAAATGAGAGACATTCAGTTTCGCCTCCGAGCAAATTGGTGCCAAAGAAAGGACCCACTGTCAAAGCTGATTCCAGTAACAGAGACATTACTGCAAGCTCTCCAATGATGGCAAGTAAGAGAAAACCTCAGGCAAGGGCTTCCTTTTCTCCAAGAGTTCTCATCAGTAGTCCTTACAACAGATGCCCCCCTCCTAGGCTGGGGAGCTCATCTGGGGTCTCACACCATCCATGGCACTTGGCCAAGTGCAGAGTCACTCCAGCCCATAAACCTGCTGGAACTCAGAGCAGTGTTTCTGGCACTACAGGCCTTCACATCTATAATACAAGGCAATGTGGTTCAGGTCAGAACAGACAACACCACTACGATGTACTACATAAACAAGCAGGGTGGAACAAGGTCCATCCCTTTGTGAACAGAAGCAGTGAAGGTGTGGAGCCTGGTTTACTCACTTCAGTCCTCTCTGGTTGCCATTCATTTACCAGGGAAAGACAATACACTGGCAGATATCCTGAGTCAGATGAACCAGGACCATCATGAGTGGACTATCAACAGACAGGTACTGGAGGTAGTGTTCAGAAGGTGGGGCACTCCAGAGATAGATCTCTTTGTCTCCCACAACAACCACCAGTTGTCACAGTTATGTTGCAGACTGCCATCAACAGGAATGGTACCCCTGTATGCTCTGACATTGGAATGGTCAGGGAAAAAGCTTTATGCAGTTCACCCTTTTCCCCTAACCCTCAGAGTTCTAATCAAACTCCAGAGCCCAGCCAGTTTCAATGATCTTGATAGCTCCAGACTGGGCCAGACAGCCATAGTACTCTCTGCTGCTCTCCATGTCTGTGGCACCTCCGCAACACCTCCCAAGGAGGCACAACCTGTCAACCTCCTCCCAGGGGAGGATCCTGTATTTGAATCACAGATACCTCAGACTCAAGGCATGGCTCTTGAGGATTTAGAGTATGCAGGCCTGCAGCTCTCAGAGGGTGTTCTCCATGTCCTAAGGGGGTTGAGGAAGCCATCTACCAAGAAGAACTATGCCTCTAAGTGGCAGAGGTTCTCTATTTGGTGTGCAGATAAAGGTATTGTACTGTCTTGGGCAGGGTTACCAGCTCTGTTGGATTACCTTACTCATTTGCACCCCTTAGGTTTGTAAAGGTGCATTTGGCTTCAGTCTCAGCTTATATTTCAGCTGACAAGGGAATTCCCTTGATATCTAATCCCATTTTCAAGAAGTTTTTCTAAGGTTTGGCCCATCTGCATCCCCCCTCTCAGGGAACCTGTGTCAGCATAGGATCTCAATATATGCATTGCTAAACTCATGGAACCTCCATTTGAGCCCATGGTGTCAGCCCATCTGAAATATGTGACCTAAAAAACAGTTTGCCTGGTGGCCATTACCTCAGCTAGAAGAATCGGTGAACTTCAGGCCTTGTGTATAGAACAGGACTATATATTCTTCCATAGGGATAAGGTAGTTCTCAGAACCAATAGGAATTTCTCCCAAAAGTGGTCTCTAACTTCCATTTGAATCAATACATTACTTTGCCAGTCTTTTTCACTGAGCACTCTAGTTCAGGTGAGGGTAGGCTCCACAGTTTGGATGTCGAGAGCATTAAGCTACTACATGACTTACACTAAGGACCACAGGCAGGACAGACAGCAGCTGTTCCTGATTTAGGGGATGTAGGAAAAGGAAAACCATCATCAAAAAGGACTCTCTCTTGCTGGATAGTTCAATGTATCCAATTCTGCTACTTAAAAGTAGGTAAGGATCCCCTTGTAGGTCTCAGGGCTCACTCCACAAAGGGCACAGCTGCTACAAAGCAGTTGCTAGGGACATCCCACTACTGGAAATCTGCAGAGCAGCCACATGGAGGACAGTACACACTTTCATGAAATGCTACTGTCTGGACACTGAGTCCAGGAGTGATGCCAGGTTTGGCACAGCAGTTCTGCCAAGTCTGTTCCGCAAATAGGTTCTGCGTCCACCTCAAAAGGTACTGCTTCATAGTCTGCAAGAGTTATGAATATTGAAGAATACCTGGGATTAGAAGAAAAAATTACTCACCATAGTAGTCCTGTTTCCTCCAAGGTACAGTATTCTTCAATATTCATAACTCTCCCATCCTGCCTCCCCTTCCAGAACCAGAGGCTTGTGCATCTCTGGCTGACTGTATGGAGTAAAGAGGGGTTTCCCCACTTTTGTTGTATCATATATATTTTTTTAAACCCCGTTGGGTGTAGTTTTTCCCTCTTGGGGTCATATCTGACAAATTACTAAAAGGAGGGTACCTCTGTCAGGAGGAGTTTTTGTTAGGATAGTTTTTCTTATTATCATTATTCATTTTATCCTTATACTTAGCATAACATTTTTAGAAAAGATTAGTAAGGGCCTTTCTAACAGGCTGCAATGAATCTGAGTGTTTTAGAACATAGCAGTAGGGAAGGACAGCATTTGAAAGTTGGCATGAGCCAGTGATGGTTCCATCATTTACATACGTTCCATTCTCCGGGCAGTCCAATTCTGTAGGCTGACTGCAACAGTTATGAATATTAAAGAAAACCTTGGAAGAAACATGATTAATACGGTGAGTAATTTTTTCTTCTTCACCAATCACACCTCAGAGGCCGAGCACAGGCTGCAAACTCTGGACCTGAGGCGAGCGCTTACCTACTATAAGGTGTGCATGGTTGGAGTTCGGGGAAAGGTTCACCAGCTATTTGTCACCAACACTGAAGCCGCATCTGGCAATCCGGCTGCTAAGCCAACGATTGGCAGGTGAATTGTGTCCTGCATCGACCTCTGCTATAGGTTGGCTGGTAGGGAGCCTCTCATAGGGCTAAGGGCTCATTCCACCAGACATACCACTACCTCAGTGGCTGCTTCCAGGGATATCCCTATCCAGGAGGTCTGCAGGGCTGCTACCTGGAAGTCCACACACACCTTCATTTCCCATTACCATATCGATCTGGGATGCTGGTTTTGGGGCCTCGGTTCATCAACCTCTGTTCCCTAAGTAGGGGGTGTGTGCCTTGCTCTTGTCTGCCTGGAGAACTGCTAGGAATCTGCCAGTAGTGTGGATAGTACACCATATCCACATCCCTAGAAAAACAGGTTACTCACCTATAACAGTAGTTCTAGGAGTGGTATATGGTGTACATTCACACAACCCACCTGAATTCCCCTGGCTAGTAGCACACTGAATCTTACTTCCAGCATGTAAGATCTGACATCACAGAGCAGTGCTGAGGAAGTTACCACCTGAATGAGTGGGAGGAGCCAGCTGGAAGACCTTCCGGACAGAGTCTTAAAGGGAAAGGAAACTGCCAGAGTTGTGGATGGTACAACATATACCACTCCTAGAACTACTGTTACAGTTGAGTAACCTGTTTTTTTTCCAGTTTCCAATTAGTTCCCAGGAGCTGGAGAAGTCTGTCCTCAGCTTGGTTCCCACTATGAGGGAACTACTAGTAAAAAAAAAAAAAAAAAGCTTCTAAAAGTAAATAAAATTTGTGTTTACTTTGCAGTTTTACTTAAAATTATTCTTGGTTCCTCATTTTTAGGAACCAAGGTGATATTTTTGTTATTACTAATTAAGAAACCCCTTTTGAGGTATTTATTGTTTGAGGTTTTAATTTTCAAGGAACCAAACTGTTCTTTTCTCTTTTAAGTCTGTGGTAATATTTCTGAAGCATATTGTATATTTTGCTTATTTGTTTGGGAACTGGAAACATCCTCTTGGAGTCACCAGTGTTTGGTATGGCTAAAAGACCAAAAAACAAGACAGGTTTTAAAAAATGTAGTTTGTTTTCAGCTCCTGGCAAAGGCAGACTGCCATGAGCTGCATTTAAAGTGCCTGGGTCCAGACCACAGTTAAAAGTGCTGCCCTAAAACACAAAAGAAAAGTTCTAAAAAAAAATTGGAATATTTCATGGCTTCTCAGTCTGCCTCCACCTTACTAAAAGGCTCAGAGGAGGATCCAGTCCCACATATTAAGCAGCAGTCCCTGTCAAAGGGCACAGAAAAGAAAGAAAGATAAACCTGCTAAAGATGGTTCAGAACTCATGGTGTCCATAAGGAGGGAGCCCTGAATCCAATAAAAATAAGAGCCTCAGAGCAGACAATGCAGATGACGCCTGCCAAGAAAAAAACAAAAAGAAAAACATGTCACTGTTCCTCCTCCTGAAGAAGGAAAGGAGCCACCAGTGGACATAAAAAAAATGCTGTCAGTAGAGAACATGGCAGAGGCATGGCAATTCCTCCAAACTTTCCAGGCTATGGGGAATTTTGTAAACACCCCCCCCCAGGCTTCAGTTCCCTTCCCAGTGCCCGAGGTGGAAGAGGAGGCTGACATTTACTATGAAGATGAGGAGGAAGGAGAAACTATGGAACCAGGTGATTCTCCTGTGCAGGAGTTTGGCTCTCCTCCTAGGCCTTCAGAGGCCTACATTTCTCACTATACCTTTGTAAGGCATGCGGGTAAATACCCTCAATATCTCCCATGAGACTGATGAGAATCAGGTAGAATTCATGAATATGATGTGCTTAGCTCCCACAAAGAGGTTGGTGCTGCCTATTCGCAAATTCCTCAAGAAAGTCACATACAATGTCATGTCAGCACCCACCTCAGCTGCTAGCACTGGCAAGAGAATTGAAAAAATAAATATCAGGTGGACAAACAGGGCACTGTGTACTTGTTCTCCCACCCTACTCATGAGGGGAGTGATCCAACTGCCACCTTTGATAAGGCCAAAGTGTCTTTTTCCTCCCAGCTGCCTGCAAAAAATTCCAGGAAACTGGATAGCATGGGTGAAAAAAAAAGCTTTACATATCAGGTTCCCTGCTTCCAAGGCAGGCAGCTTACTTGGCTTATACAGCACCTGTACCAGAGGGCCTTAAGGAACTTCATTCTGGCACTGAACCAAAAAGCTAATGGAGACTTGGCTCAGGATACGGCTGACATAGCAAGATCAGCCACATATGCCATGAAGTACCAGTTTCATATGGCAGTGGACACAGATAACACAGCATCTAGGATCATGGCCATACATTGTCCATAAGAAAGTTTGCCTGCTTCAAGACTATAGATTTATCCTGGGACACTCAGAAGTGATGGATTTCCCCTGTGAGGTGACAAGACAGAGGCTTACTTCAAAAAGGTGGATGAGTACAAACTGAGAAGAAAAGGTCTCCACTTCCCACAGACCTTATGGAAGGTGAGGTTAGGGGTAGAAGATACTATCTTCATGCTTATCCTCCTTATGAGTACCCTCCACAAAGAGGCTATTATAGGGGCAGGGGTAGAAGGAGTACTAGGAGTGCAGCTGCAACAGCAGCACCCAAACCCCAAGCAAAGCAAAACCTGTGACAGGTCTACTCAAATCACCCAGCCATTGCCATTGGGAGGAAGACTGGCTCCCTCTTTCCAGGAATGGACAAAAACTACTACAGTCAAGTGGGTCTAGAAGTAGTGTCAGGGTTTGTCCCTGCAGTACAGAAAATTCCCAAATCTGCAGAACCCAAAACGATCTTTGGGGATATCTCTGTTATCAGGTCACAGCTAAGGAACTTAGCCGTCAGGCACTGGGATCCCACAGAAGTTTTTCTGCAGCAGTCTAGTAGGGACCACGTACGATGACATCACGCTTCAATGTCACAGCCCTATATAAGCGTGAGTGGCCCTGCTTCTTCCTCAGTTCTCTCCCACCATCGATCATTCTCACACAGACTCCTTGGAAGCTTTGTCACTCAGTTCGACCACCAAAATTACTTACCTTTTTCTGTAGTAACAACCTTTGAATCACTTTATTTTGAAGTGATTCCTTTTTGTTTTTGTATGTTGAGAACTACTCCTTTGTCGGCTCCTTTCTGTCACTGGCAATGTGGAAAGAAGATTTCTTCAACCAACAATCATGGCTCTGTGTCTGCTGTCTTAGGCCTGGTCACAACGCTCTCATCTGCGAGCTCTGCCTGAAGTTCAACCTCACCAGCCAGCACAAGAAATCCCTGCAGAAGTTCCTTGTGGAGCAACAAGCCATCAGCGGAGAGCAGTGGTCTTCTGGGGCTCCAACCCAGCCACTGGCATCCTCTTCAGGCTCTCAGTCCATCAAAGCCCATGACAAGTCCCTCAGGGAAACACTCTTGTTGGGATAAGGACCAGCCTAAGGACTGTTTCCTCCCCAGCAGCGATCCCGATCCCCATTGGATTCCTCTTCCTCTACTCCTGGGATCACTCAGTCAACTACTTTGACGTCAGTGCCTTGCTGTGTGCAGGTTCCCCATGGAGGAGAGTTCTCCCAGCCTTATCAGGACTGTGATGGGCCCTAGCCTCTGGGTCATCTGTCCCAGTCCCACTGTCGAGACCTCTTGCATCTCGAGGTCCACAGGCATTGGGCCCCAATGCCTCTACTATGGCTAGTGACGGTTCTTCGGAGCTGGGCTCTGCACTCTCTCCGTCATTTCCTGTGTTGACAATACTCCCTTACCCTGCCGTCGACCTTAATGTTGTTCTTTCTTCAATTACCTCAGCTCTCATGCAACAGTTTGTTTCACGGCCTGGACCGTCGTCACCCGCACCATCAGATGCTGCCTTGGTGTCAACGTCAGTTCAACACGTCCACCCCACACCCTCTAGAGAGCCATCGGTTCTCCAGCCATTGGTCCCTACTTCAGAGCAGACCACCATAGAGGAAAAATACCACCCTGACCTCATCCTCCCTGAGGAAGAGGATGAGGAGGAAGACATTGAGGTTGACTCCTCTGACAAGTGAGTCCTATTTGTAATGACTGCAAAATCAGAGGTACCGTGGTGCAAGGAAAAGGGTTGGCAAACCCTAGAAACAAGCCTAATGAAACCCCATCCCATGCATTGTCTCTTGCCCACTGCACCCATACCCAAGCCAAGCCAACCCTTGCACCATCTGATCGTGGTGCTTCCGCCCCCTAAGGTCCCCTCTTACACGTGTACATGATGCCAGCACCTTACTCACCACACAGTCCCCTCACGCATGTGCTTCTCCTCTATTCCAATGTCCCGTAAAAGCGCACAGACTTAACCTCTGACAATACCCAGATGGGTTGCAACCATTTATTAGCTCCTAGTGCCTATATTATGCTTTGTATTATTTGACCTTTTGAATGTTAATTTTTGTTCACTCTGTATTGCCGAAATGGTACTTATGTTACTCATTCTGTTTTGTTAGGTCACTGAATCAATATTGTCCAGCCTTTGTTAATCAGTTTTTAATACTGCCTTTGACATGGTGTAAACAAATTGTTATTCTGACAAGGAACCTTTGTAAATGAGCATTTCTGCTCAAAGGTGTATTTTTGAACTTTGAAATAAATAAATAGACTGAATAGACTGTGCTCCAAAAGTACCTTGCACTCGGTTCGAAATATCACCAGTACTGCTGTTTGTTATATTAGAATGTTTTAATGCAGAAATAAAGGTTCAGAAATACTGTGACAGACTTGAGACACCCACAACTTGCCCCCTGCACTTTAGGTGTCTAAACCCTTCTTCGGAGGCGTGGCTAACTAGGAGACATGTGGTATGTGTGTGTATATATATATATATATATATATATATATATATATATATATATTTTTTTAACTTTTTATTTATTTCAGATTTTAGTACAAATGGATCTACAGAGCAATATTATAGGAGATCATCATTATAGACAATGAGTTACATATTTCATGGATATCAGTACGTACACATGTAATGGAGAAAATAATAGTCAAATGAATAATTTATACAGTAAGGTGATAATCACCTGACTGAGTTTTGAAGACCAAGTAATGGGGTTTACTCGCATGTCTAAGAAGTACATATGAACGATTTAGGTTTTCAATTGCTTCCTAGGGTGGAAGGGGGTCGGGGAAGCCCGGGAGGCAACAGCTTCTATCAATATATTTGTTAAGTCAAGTCTCATCCCAACTACCCAGAGGTGAAACCCCTGGGAGGGGGACATAGGGATGGCCGGAACCCCAAAACGCCGAACTGAACCCATGGTTGTCAGACACTTAAGGGGGCTGGTCCGGTCTGTGTAGAGAAATACTAAGAAACCAGATAGTCCAACGATTCATTAGTTCTGGGACTTTATTTTGTAATCTGGCCATCATATGTTCCAGTTTGTAAACATCATATATGGTATCTTCCCAAGCTGAAACAGTAGGGGGCTCTGGTTGAAGCCACAGCCTAGTAATACATTTTTTAACTGCACCCAATATAATACTGAGAAGGTAGATTTGGTGCAGGTTCTTAAAATGACGTGGGTAGTGTAGGAGAATCCCCATAGCTCAGGAAAGGGTTCCCAAACTGAGAAATAGGTTCAGGACTCTATTATTTATCTCGGACCAGTATGAAGGCAGTACTGGGCAAAACCAGAAAACATGGGCATGTGTTGCAACCTCACAACCACAGTGTCTCCAGCAGGTGGAGTTTCCTCCAGTTGAATACTGGCTGTGATCTGGGGTGTGTGAAAGAATATGGACACTACTTTCCAAGAAAATTCTTTCCAAATATATGAGTTTGAGGTTTTGTGTGGTCTCCGCCAGATACGGAGACAATCCTCCTGGGACAGTTCAATCTGTATCTCAGTCTCCCGATGAAATTGTACCAGATTCATGATCCATGAGGGGGTTCCCTTTAGGGTCTTATAGAATCGAGAGACTATGTGGCTGCATTCTCCACTGCCCACAATCTGAAACAAAAGGAGACACAAAGGAGGAATAGTCTGGGTAGTGACATCTAGGCCAATTTTAGTATCCAGGAAGTGGCGAATCTGTGGGTACCGGAAGAAGTCTCTCTGACTTGAGAATGCCTGTTTGATTTGTTTGAACAATTTAAAAACGACTTTGTCAAAGAACTGGTGTGTGTGCCTGAGACCCCCACGAGCCCATTTCAAAAAGGTGGCGTCTGATCGTGCAGGGTCCCATGACAGGTCCTCTGCTGGAATACCCATCCAGATAGACAGGAATTTGTTTTCTTGGAGGGCAAGGAATTTCATCCAGCTCTGAAGCAGCCCTTTAGTGAACCTAGACCCCCATCCCAATTGAGTTATGTTATGAGGCTGGTACTTATATATTAGTGCTCGTGAATATTATTTGTTAATGAGCAAGCTTATACAAATTAATAGAAGATATTAAAGTAAAATTTGTAAGTAATCAAAAAGAAACCTGTATGGAATATTTATGCCTGCTATATCTAATTAAATGAATAGTCTGTAATCAGTTATTAACTAACATTCCAGTTTTACTTTTTGAGCACGCTCCTTTGACAGATCTAAGATCTCTTCCAGGCGTGAGGACTTGGTCAAACATACCCCAATGCCCCCAAGACCCTTCTTTCTTTAACATTATGAAACAGCTGTCTTTCACTGTGGGGTTCCAGACTGAGGAAGAGGATGTCACAAGGAGGAACATGGTGGATTTCTTGGAGATCCCAGAATCTCCACCCAAGGTTATTCCTCCTCTGCTGGCAGCACTGAATGATGCTGCCACTGCTGCCTGCTATGCACAGAGAGGCTGATAAGCTCTACTAGGTATCTCAGGGGCTGCCTTTTTATGCAGTCCAGCCGGAAACTGACTCGGTGGTAATCAAGGCCACTCGTGACAAGACTAAGGCACCAAGCACTTTGGTTCCCTCTCCACTGATTGGGAATCTAGGAGGCCAGACCTCTCGTGCAAGAGGACTTTTGCCTCTGCTACTTTGGGCTTTAAAATTGCCCATTACTTGACTCATTTGATTAAGTACCAGAACAGCCTCTGGAAGAAGGGCAAGGCTGCCCCTCAGGCCCTTTCTACGAGTTCCAAGAGACAAGAGCTTCTTAAAATTCTTCAGGCCTTGGAAGATGTCAGCAAGCATCTCCTCAGAGCCACCTATGATACTGCTGATACTACAACTAGGGCTCTGGCTTTTGCCTCAGAAGGCACTCCTGGCTTAGAGACTCTGACTTTGCAGCTGACATCCAGTAAAAGGTGTTGAATGCCCCTTATGTAGGTCACAAACTTTTCGGTCCTGATGTGCAGGATACTATCAATGACTTGCAGGCCTCTGGCAGGGCTATCAGGTCTGTCCACTCTCTTTATCATACCCAACCTAGGAGCAGACCAAGGCCCTCCTTTTGTAAGGTCTCTCATAAGTCTGAATTTGGAAACAGGCTGCAGAGCAAGTGCAGAGCCAGCTCTGCCTTGCCTGCCCCCTCCTCCACCACTGATTCCTCTGTGATGCACTCCAGAGGCAGTGAAGTGGCCCTGGCCGCTGGTTCCACCTCAGCTTGACTCCTTGCCAGACCCCCTTCCTCTTGTTCCAAGCCAGGAGGTGGTGGTCAGAGGTCGGTTCTTCCTCCATCTGTCCCAATGGAGAACCATTACCACAGATGCTTGGATCGATCATGCAAATAATCGAACATGGCCATACTCTAGGACTTCTAGAACAGTCCCCAGCTGTTCTACCAGTTCCTACCTCATACCCTCCAGATCACACAGCAGTGCTCTGGGAGGAGGTGTTCACCTTGCTGTGCAAAAAGGCCATGGAACCAGTACCCAGGTGGCAATGGAAAAAAGGGTTCTACTCCTGGTTCTTCCTGGTTCCCAAAAGAACAGGGGACTTGAGATCCATTCTAGACCTCAAGGAGCTGAATCTTTTCATCCAGTATAGGGAGTTCCCAATGGTAACTCTGCACAGCCTTCTCCCTCTGATCAAGCAGGGTATCTGGTTATGGTCCCTCAACATGCAGGATGCCTAGCTGCATATCATGATTTTCATTCATTCATTTCATTCATATTATCTGTTGTACTGGAAAAGCATGTGAGCAAAATTGCCCATTTTCACAAGTGTCCAGTTAGAAAGAAAAAAAATTGTTCCGAAGGTTACAGTGTAAGAGGAGCAGTAATAAGAATTTAACAGTAAGTACATATGACAAATATGGACAAAATTAACATTTCAAAGACATAGTGGTTATAAAATAGAAATGGTAAGTGCTCAGGAGAAAGTGCAAGGCAGGAGGAGAAGTGCTAACTGTTCATTTGTTTTTTAATCATTTATGTTTGCGAAGAAACCAAAAACATGAGAAGGAATGAGAGTGAGCCTGGAGGAGAAGTAGCATGAGGGATAAAGAAGAGGAAGGAGGAAAGAAAAGTCAGGCCAGGGAACAGCTGCAGGAGGAAGTGAGGGTAAGGTGCATCCTTATGTTGCGTTTGAAGGAGGAGGTGGAGGGACAGAGTTTGATGATTTGCCCTCCTCATGGGTGGTACCTACAAATCCTTTTCCAGGTGGGGCATTACCAGTTCAGGGTGTTGCCCTTTGGTTTATCCTCTGCACCATGAGTATTTACCAAGTGCTTAGCAGCTGTAGCAGCTGCTGTCCAGTGCGAAGGCCTCATTGTGCTCCTGTACTTGGACTGATTACTGAAAGCCCAGTCTCAGGAACTCCTGTATTTGACTCTAGAACGCACCCTGAAATTGTTCCACTCCATGGGCATCACTGTCAATTTGACCAAGTCTGTGCCAACCCCGTCCCAGCAGTTGCAGTACATAGGGGTATTTGGGACTCTATGCAGGGCAAGACCTTCATTCCTCAAGGCAGGGCAGACTGCCTCATAGCCGAGGCCCAGAATGTGAGTCAGTGCCGGTACAGCCAAGCCAGAAAATTCCTGAGGCTGCTGGGCCCAATGGCCATGGACATTGTTATGGTCCCTTTGGCCAGGTTGCACATGAGGATCCCACAGTGGACACTCAGGGTCCAGTGGGATCAACATTCAGATAATCTGGATCAGCTGACCCTTGTCTCTTCCCCAGTCCACAAGGTGCTTCAATGGTGGATGGACCCAGTCAATCTCTTAAAAGGGGTCCCCTTTCTCATCCCCACTCCTCACCACAGATGCTTCGGGCTTGGATTGGGGAGACCACATAGGTCCTTATCAGACTCTGGGCATTTGGTCCCAGTGGGAGGCTCGCCTCCAAATGAAAGTTCTAGAATTGAGGGCAGTCCTACATGCCTTACAGGTGTTTCAGAACCATCTCTCTCCTGGCTTTCTGCTGGTGCAGTTGGACAACCTCAGTGTGGTCTATTACATCAACGAGCAGTGGAGGACCCATTCTTGCACCCTGTGCCGGGGAGCGATGAGGGTCTGGTACTGGGCTCTAGATCATGATCTGGATTTTTCAACCATCCATGTGTCAGGTGCCCAAAGTGTCTTGGTGGACAGCCTCAGCCAGTTACAGTCCAGAATGCACGCATGGGAGCTGCTGACCTGGTTGTTGAAGACCTGTTCAACAGGTGGGGTCTTCCAGAGTTGGACCTTTTTGCATCCCCATTCAACACAAAACTCCCACGTTTCTGCTCACTAGATCCAAGACCTGGAGTTTTCTGGTGAGATGCATTATCCCTCTCCTGGAAAGGGAGGTTTCTTTATGCCTTCCCAACCTTTCCTCTGATTCAGATGGTGCTCATCAAGCTACAGATAGAGGGTGCCACTTTAATTCTGATGGTTCCATTCTGGCCTTGTCATATGTGGTTTCCATGGGCCGGCCTGGTGGCGCTGAGGGTTGAGGTGCTGGATGCCACACCTCGCGTCATGCCAGCGACCTGGGTTTGGGAGTGAGCTTGGGCCACCGGGGGTCAGCAGGGGAGAGAAGGGATCAAGCGTCCAGAGAACGGCTCTCCATTCCCTGGGGAGCGCTTGGGAGTTCTGCCACTCTGTAGCGGCACCTGGCAGCAGTCGGGTGCAGTGCAAGCAGCGGTGGCACACATCACCGGGAGGAGTTTGGTGGGCGGCGGCACATTGTGCCCTGCCGCCATTGCACACCCAGGTTCCTCAGGGACCAGCAAAGCAAGAAATCCCCATCCCCGGGGATAGGCGATGGCACCACCTCCTGCGGCCACACATCACCGACCAGACCCGCTCCTCTCCTGGGCAGAGCCCAACCCAGATGTCAGGATAGATCACCCTGGGCAGATAGGGCAGCCCTGCCTTGGGGGCTCAGAGCCGGGGATAGCCAGGCTGGTGCTGGGGGGTTCAGGTCCAGAGGTAGAGCAGCAGGATCCAGTGGCTGCCTGAGAGTTCCCTTGGTGCCAGTGAAAAAATAGAGTTTGAAAAAAAAGAGATGTGATTTCCATTACTGAAACAATTGGCTGTGGAACCTCCAGTTCCCCTGCCTCTCTGTGGGACCTGTTCATACAGGCATAGGGGACCCTGGTCCATCCAGACCTCAAGTCCATCCACCTACATGCGTGGCTTCTAAGAATGTAGCCATTGCTCGGTTTGGGGTGTCTCAGAAGGTGACTGTCCTGGCAAATGCCAGGAAACCTTCTACCAGGGCCACATACTCAAAGCAAAAGCGCTTTGCTATCTTTGTTGCTTCTCACCACCTGGACCTGGTTCCACGGCAAGATATCGATAGCGTCGACACCCCTGACATCAATGAGAACAATGCTGACAGTCTGCATCATTCCCAACAGGATCAAGTGTTTTTCTGCAGGGGGCTTTGTCCCCTGCACCTCCCATGTGGGGGGCTGTACCCCCCCGTACCCCTCATCTTCAAATAACCACCTCTGAGTTGGAGTTGGTTCAGGGTGGGGGCACAACACCAGGAGTTGAGCTGTCGGTTCACAGTGGACCACCACAGAGAAAAATCTTGACCTGGCTAGATTTGTAGCTGTGGTGATATTTCGCTGTTTTAGTGTCCTTATCTGTACGTGATACCCCTGGACCCATTCACTTTGTCTGGTGAGCCACTTACTTGAGTATAACCTGTCCTTGTCTGATGCAGGACTCTAGTACTCCTCTATTAAGGTTCACCTGTCTGCTATATCATCCTTCCATGTGCCCATTGATGGCCGTACTCTGGCTCAGATGGATGGGGCCCATACCTTCCTGTCAGGCATTCTCCACTTGAAGCCTCCCAACCATAATTGGGTTCCGGCTTGGGACCTGAATTTAATGCTAGAGAATTTGATCCTGCCTCCTTTTGAGCCAGCCACATCTTCCAAACTTTGCTTTCTGTCATGGAAAGCTTTATTTTTAGTTGCTATTACTTCTGCTTGAAGAATTTCAGAGCTACAGGCTCTCATGTGTGAGCAGCCTTATCTGATTTTTCACAAAGACAGGATCTCTTTGGGTACTAATCCCAAGTTTCTTCCTAAGGTGGTGGAGTTTACTCTAAATCAATCTATCCACCTGCCTGTTTATTTTCCAGAGCATGCCAATCCAGGGGAAGCATTGCTCCATACCTTGGATGTGCACTGGATTCTTAGGTACTATATACAGTGTACTGAAGACTGCAGAAAGTCCTGTCAGTTGTTTGTTTCTTTTGCCCCTGGGAAAGAGGGCACTTCAGTTCCTAACCAGTGCATGTCCAAATGGTTGTCCAACTGTACTGTTTTTTGTTACAAGAAGTATGGTATGGAACTTCCTATGGTTGTCAAGGGCCATTCCATTAGGGCTATGGTCACTTCTGTTGTCTGTTTCAGAGGTGTGTCAGCAGCCGAGATTTGTGCTGCTGTAACTTGGAGTACTTTCCACACTTTCAACAAGCACTATGGTCTTGATGTTGCCTCCAGAAGATAGGCTGACTTTGGCCTAGTTGTGCTTCATGGCCTTTTTTATTTTTAGGCCTCTGGCCTCCTGTCATCCAGATTGTCATGGGCTTAGCACTGATCGGGACTCATTCAATAGATGTGACCTGATGACACAGTTAGTCCCAAAGAATATAGAACAGTTATGTAAGAACTTACCACAACAGTAGATCTTCAAGTGAATCTCTGTTATCAGATCATGCCATCCCTCCCTCCTTCCTCCATTTTCTCTCTACAGCTTGGCTGTCCTGTGGCTCCAGCTTTTTTTTGTTAGCAGAGTACCTTCTCTCTTTCTCTCTCGTTGGTTCACTGGTGGGACTTCTGTCTCCTCTGACTTCTGGCTAAGGAAAGAACTGATCAGGGAGCTGGGCTGCCCAGGCATATATAGGGCTGTGACATTGGAGCCTGACATCAGTGTGGCGGTTCCTATTAGACTGCTGCAGAAAAGCTTCCGTGGGGTCCTAAAGTCTGACCTCTAAGTTCCATAGGTGTGACATGAAGACAAAGATTCCCTCAAAGATCTACTGTTCTGTTAAGTTCTTATGTAACTGTTCTTTTTTCAGCCTCACACCCCAGCAGAGAACATTTCTGCTGGAGATGGAGGTGAAGAAATTGTTGCAAATAAATGCAGTGGACAAAGTACCCGCCACACAATGGGGCAAGGAACCTTACTCCTGATACTTTCTACACCTCAAGAAAAATAGGGAGTGGTGACCCATTTTAGACCTGAGATACCTGAAGAAACATTTTAAGAAAAAAAATTTAAGATGGTAACACTGGGATCAGTGATTCCATCTCTGCAAGTTGAAGACTGGCTGAGGTCACTGGATCTGAAAGATGCCTACTTTCACATAACAGTCAGGCCAAGTCACAGAAAGTACCTCAGGTTCAGGTTACAGAACTGCCAGTACCAGTTCACAGCCATTCCCATCGGCCTCACCTCAGCTCAACAGTTTTCTTAGTGCCCAGCTGTGCTGGTAGCACTTTGAGAAGGAAAAGGGTGGAGGTTTTTCCCTACTTTGATGACTGACTCATCTCAGGAAAAACACAGTAGGAAGCAAAGCCCTCTATACAGCTAACTCAAGGCATGTTGGAGGACCTGGGCTTCCTCATAAACCTTCAAAAGTCTCAAAAAAAAACATTTCAAGTTCTGTACTTTATTGGTGCAGAACTGGCTACCCTTCAAGGGGGAAGGTATTCCTTGTTCTAGCAAGGGTAGCAAATCTAATTTTAACTGCAGAATCCTTCAAAGCAGGTCAGCCAAGGCCTGCAAGGGATTTTGTAAGGTTACTAGGACACATGTTGTCTTCCACAGCAGTGGTGCCAGGGGCCAGATTCCAAATGAGATGTTCAGTATCACCTAGGGCACCCCAACTGGTCTCAGAAGGGTGGCTGTCACAAAAAAACATGTTAAGCACCCTAGAGTGGTGAAAGGAGGAATGCAGCCTCCAAGAGGGGATTCCCTTCCTTCAGCAGTCTCGTACAGTCATATTCACAACAGATGCCTCCCTCCTAGGTTGACGCATCCACCTGGAGGATCTTACTGTGAGTGGTACGTGGAATACACAGGAGACTCGAGCACAAGAGTCTCCTGAAATGCGGCGCAGTGTACTTGGCAATGCAGGATTTTCTGTAGTGCTCCACATTGTCAATGGGGAGTTAGTACATATGGACCAGGCCACTGGTGTTTGGTTTTTACTGGAAAACCTGGCGAAATTCTGGAATTTGGACTGCCTGCACACCAGTAAAAACAAAGCATTTCATGGAATTTGCAATTTTAAGACCAGGTCGGTAAATCTACAAAACGTATATTTTTCTTATAATTGCTTCCTGTACTATTTTCAGTTTGCCTCATTTGGTGCTCTGTATATTAAGGCTTCTATTTTTCTGATTATTTATACACATACTGCAAGAGTGACAGTAGAATTCTAGTAAAATCCAGAAATTAGACTAACAATCATTGGTGCAGTTCCTGGAATTTTAAGTCCTGAAAATGGAATTTCATTACTCTAATCACTGTAAATCAGTGACCTTGCATGTGTGTAATAAGCACCCCTACTGGGGTAGTTGTACATCCCATGCTGTGAAACAGCATAGAACCCTGGGCATATGAACATTCCAAAGGCTGCGATTCCTCAGTCTTTGCTGTGCCACCGAGGGGGTAGACAGCATTGGAGAACTGTCTTGGATTGTCTTCAGTTGGTTTGTTGTGTTTTTTTCTAGTCAAATTTGTGTAACTAAGAAGCAGGTTGGGGCTATCTGTTTGCAGGTCAACACCCCCACTGCGGCTTTCAAATTGTCTAACCTGCCTTTTCCTTTTACCCCATTTTCACTGCCTTTCTGCATGAATTGAGGGCCACTTGCCAATAATTGCAAGTCTCTTGTTTTTTAGCCTGGTGCCTTGTAGGTAAGTGAGTTGTAGGGGGAAGGTACAGTTAATAGACCTTAAGTCCTGTCTTTGCCCCCACCCTGGCATCCTCTGGTGACAGTCCCTTCTCTCACATTCTTCTCTAAGGAGTCTTTGGTTTTACCCTGAGCTAGCCCAGTGTTTAATTTTATTTCTGTCTAAGGGGAGAGAGCTCACAGAGGTGGAGACTTGTTTGTGCTGCGTGTGTGTGTGTGTGCTCCATTTTTTCACTTAGAGCAGTTAGTGCTCTGTTGCCTTGTCTGGGGACTTTTGTTTCTCACTCAGGAGCCTCTGGCAGTTCAGAGGCATCTTTACTATTGCTGACTCGCGCTGTTCAGCGTGTTCTATAGGCCAGGGCGACCTGCACACCTCTCCATCATTGCTGGTATTCTGCCAGTGACCTTCACACCTCTGCATCCTTGGTGCTTGCTATTGAGTGAGTTTTCACACTTTTATTGTGCCGGGCAGGCCTCTGCCTGTTGCGGTGATGTCAAGTGTGTCATGTGACATCATCACACTCGTGCACACGTACTGCACACGCAATGCTCGCCCAGTGTTGTCTCTGGAATGGAGTGTTAAATTTCTGCAGGTGCTAATCCCTTTTTCTCTGTAGGAGAAGAAGAGAACTAAACACACAGGCACAAAGGAGACAGATTAGTGTGCAGCAGCAGGGCCAATGACGTGGTGTGCTGCAGGTGTTGTTCTCATTTTTGCCTTGGCTCTTCAACTTTCAGGGCGTTCTTTCCTTTGCATTGGTAACCCCATCTGACAGCCTTCAGCCAGGGCAGCAAGGAATGGTAGGGGTTGTGAGGTCAATTAGCAGCTCAGCTACTGTACTAATTATTTAATTTTTTTTATTTCTTGTATTTTGCATTTATACAGTTGGCATCATGGCTTATAGGAGACCTATGATTTTTAAAAGATGTAAGACCTGCCAGAGAATGCTGAGACCCTCTCCCTTGGGGTCTTATTGTCCTAACTGTGTAATGCAATCTCTTGCAGTCTCTTTCCATCCCCCCCCACCCAGCCTCACCCCTGAGCGGGGCGGGGGGTACAGCTGAGGTATCGACTAGTAGAGGCAGGACCAAGTTGTGCAGATCCTTTTTGCTGCTCTTAAATGAGCTGTTACATAGATACATAGATACATAGATACATAGACAGTGTCGGCAGATAAGGGCCTATGGCCCACCCAGTCTGCCCATTTGAGCTTGTAAGTTCAGTTTGTTTTCCTAGAAGTCTGTTGTACCTTACCCCTGACCTCCAGAATTCCTTTATGTCTATCCCATGCATTCTTAAATCCCGTAATTGTTTCAGCCCCCACCACTTCCTCTGGCAGGGTGTTCCACTTGTCCACCACCCGTTCTGTGAAGAAATTCTTTCTCATGTTTCCTCTGAATCGTCCTCCTCCAACTTCATCCCATGCCTCTAGTCCTAGAACATCTTTTCGCTAAAAATAGTGTTTTCCTGCACCCTGTTCCTCCTGTAAGATATTTGTATGTCTCTATCATATCCCTCTCTCCTTCTCTCCTCCAGGGAGTACATGTTCAGTTCCTTCAACCTGTCTTCATAGGACTTGTGATGCAATCCATGCACCAACTTTGTTGCCCTCCTCTGAACCTTCTCTACCCTGTCTATGTCCTTACGTAGGTATGGTCTCCAGAACTGTACACTGTACTCCAGGTGGGGCCTCACTAGTGTCTTGTATAGCGGAATTATGACCTCCCTTTTCCTGCTGGTAATGCCCTGCCTATACATCCCAGCATCCCTATTTGCTTTACCTGCTGCCTTGTCACACTGTTTCCCTACCTTGAGGTCATCAGAGATGATAACCCCAAGATCCCTTTCCTGCTTGGTGCATGCTATATCCTCACCCCCAACTGATATATTGTGCCAGGTTATTGTGCCCCATATGCATTATCTTGCACTTCTTTGCATTGAATTTCAGCTGCCAAACCCTGACCATTCTTCAAGTTTCTGCAGGTCGCTTCTCATTCTGTCTACACCCTCTGGTGTGTCTACTCTGTTACAGAGCTTTGTGTCATCAGCGAACAGTGAAATTCTGCCTTCTAGGTCCTGCGCCATGTCACTGATGAAGATGTTGAATAGGACCGGTCCAGCACTGATCCCTGTGGTACCCACTGGTCACTCTTCCCTCTGTGGAGTGACAGCCATTTACCACCACCCTCTGTGTCCTGCCACCCAGCCAGTTACCTACCCACCACACTACTGTCCTGCCCACACCCATATTCCCCAGTTTGTGTAATAGTCTTCTATGGCACAGTGTCAAAGGCCTTGCTGAAGTCCAGATAGGCCATGTCCACTGCCCTCCCCTGATCCATCTCCCTAGTTACCCAGTCAAAAAATTCAATGAGGTTGGTCTGACATGACCTCCCCCTGGTGAAACCATGCTGCCTTGGGTCCTGTAGTCCATTGACAACCAGATGTTCCACCAATCTCTCCTTCAGTAGTGCTTCCATGATCTTTCCCACTACTGAGGTGAGGCTGACTGGTCTGTAGTTCCCTGCTTCCTCTTTGTTTCCACTTTTGTATAAGGGGACTACATCTGTTGAGCTCTGATGTTCCGTAGGACATCCCTACTAATACACTCAAACCAAAGACACGGCACTCAGGTCAGGGTGGCCCATACAGGCACGTCCAGGTGCACCACAGCAGAACTTGGATGCTCACCCAGATCCACAGGCAGCCCCCAGCTTTGTCACTGTTGAAGGTCAAGATGAGGATATAGGTGGCTGAGGGGATAATCCTGACCCATCCGTGCTACTTGATGAAGAGGAGGATCCCTCCAAGGAAGAGGAAGGGAAATGAGTGGAGCCTAAGTAAAAATATTCCAGTCTCTCCTCCCTGTTCAGTACCAAGCATACTGTACCTCTCAACCTGCTGCCTTACAACTCAGAAACATGGCTTAGAAAAATCAAGGACAAGTAATCAGAATCAGGGACACATCTTACACAATGATAACATCAGCTCAGAAAGCCAACTACAATGTATGGCAAAATATAAGAGGCATTTTCTGACAGAATTCCAAATTGTAACATTAATGTTTGCCATCATTTTATGCTTCAAATCCATACTTTCTAGTGACAGAAACTACAATTTTAAGATGGACAGAGGAAATTTTTGATGCAAAATCTGGGACGTTTCTGAAAATCAGGGACAGTTGAGAGGTATAGGGAAAGGGGAAATTAACCAGGAAATGCACACTAAGCTGTAACTTGTTTCCAGGTACAGTATGGGAGTACAAGGAAGTGAAGTGACTTGCTCAGAGTCACACAGTATGCAAGTGTGGGCTGTAGGATTCAAACCCAGGTCTCTAGGTTTGCAACTCAGTGCCCTAAACCACAGCGCAATACTGCCTCCAACCTCCAGGTGTTATAACAAGTCCCTGTCCTGTCTTATAATGGAGGCTTGTTGAATGTTGCAGCTGAAGGAGGTACAAGTCATGGAGTCCTTGGAAGTTAAGCCAGTTCTGTCCACTTCCTCATCTGCACCGAAGTGTTTTCCAAACTTTGTGCACTGCGACCTGATCATTGAACAGGAATGGGCTTGCACAGATGGCACAAACATCTCCCTAAAATGAGGGTGAGATGTTATCACTTTTTGGAGGAGAGCTCCCCGGAGTGGGAAGTTCCCCCTCTGGCAGACAAGGCTGTGCATAATTCAGTTAAGCATATGACCATTCCTATTGAGGGGTCTTTGGCCCTAACCAACCCTCTCTGGCAGACAAGACCATGCATAATTCAGTTAAGCACATAACCATTTCTGTTGAGAGGAATTTGGCCCTATCTGACACCCATGATAAGAGAGTGGATGCCTCATGCAGAAGAGCTTTTGCCTTGAATGTGGTAATTCTTCACACCTCATATGCATCCTTTGTTGTTTCCAGAGCCTTGAACTCATGGGTCACAGCCCTAGTTTTGTTCCCCACCCCATTCAGAAGGGGTGAAAAGTTTGCAGCTGATATCCATAGCATCCACTTTTCTGGGGGATGACACAATGGACAGTTTACGGATGTCGGCATGCTCAGCATATCACATTGTTGCTGCCATGCAGGGTGATCCTCAGGCATTGTGTTGCTTATTAGGCATTGAAAGCGAGGATGTTTAACCTGGCCTTTGAAGGTGGTTGACTCTGGATTGGATGATATCCTGAAGGACATCCAGGATAAGAAGGGACAACTCCTGGTGTCGAAACAGCAACAACAAACAAGATCATTGTCAAGGGGCAAGGAGGTACTCAGCAGAAGCAGTCCCGAGGTGGTTTCTGTCCCTTTCAGAATTTTAGAAGCCAGTGAAATAGGGGCACCTATTCTGGATTCAAAGGCAACAGTGACAGAAGATCCTTCACCCGCAGGCATAATGGAGGTGCAGGACAAGGAGGAGGTAACTTGCAATGAAGGTACGGGGGCCCATCTCTACCACCTTTTCCCTTGGTGGAGGACTGCAGAATTTTTACCAGAGATGGGCCCAAATAACATCAGACACATGGGGACTGGAAATCTTGGCTGTAGGATACAACATAGAGTTTGCTACAGTACCCACAAGAGGTCATTTTCAGCAATCCCCTTTGCCCCAAAACCCAATGAAGAGGCAGGCGGTTGCCCAGACCTTGGATCACTTGTTACAGATTATGGCAACTGTCCTAGTGCCCCCTGGCAAGGATGATCTGGGATTTTACTCTATTTACTTTGTGGGTCCCAAGAAGTCAGGGGGTGGGTCCACTCGATTCTGGACCTGAAGCACCTAAGCAAGTTTGTTCACCACACCACTTTCAAGATGGGATCCTTGTGGCCAATCATCTGAGTTGTTCAACCGGGTGACTATCTGACATCCATAAATCTGAAGCATGCCTATCTCCACATTCCCATTTGCAAGTCACACCAGAGGTTTCTGAGATTTGCAATTCAGGGGTGGCATTTCTAGTACCAAGTGCTTCCCTTTGAGGTGGCAGCTGCTTCCCGGGTATCCTCCAAGTTCTTGATTGTACTAGTGGTGCAACTGAGACAGGAGGGATATCACGTGTACCTCTATCTGGACAACCTGCTCACCTGAACATCATCAGCTCAGATTGCACAGAGGTTGGTGTCAAGGACTCTGGAGTTGCTGGAGATACATGGGTGTCAGTCGGGAGAAGAGCTCTCTCATACTGTCTCAGAGGTTGTAACACTTCGGCATCTTATTCAGGACAGACAAGGGGAAACTCTCTTTCTCTCTCTTCATCCAGGACACAGACCCTGAGGCAAGAGGTACAGTGACTGAGCATCCATCACTCAGTTTCTGCTCAGAGGCTTCTCTGGATTCTGGAGCTGATGACTGCAGCAATAGCACTAGTTCTGTGGGCTTGCTTGCATATGTGGCCCCTCCAGAATGGAATGCTGGAGGCCTGGAATATGGCCTCGGAAGACTGCCAACCCTAGATCATGCTTCCTTGATTAGTCTGCCAATCACTGGCTAGATGGAAAAGTCCTGAGAACCTCAATAGGGGGTCGGTATTGCAAGCTCCACCAGAGCTGATATTAATGACCAATGCAAGCCTATTCAGCTGGGGTGCAGTCCTGGATTGCATTCTGGTCCAGGGTGTTTGGACTCCTCAGGAACAGTGGCTCCAGATGAATGTAGTGGAAATGAGGGTGGTACACCTTACTCTTCTTCATTTCCACACTCAAGTACGATCACAGGCAGTGAAGGTAAGGTAGGACAACACTGCCACAGTAGCATACATAAACAACCATAACCAGGGAGGCAAAAGAAGACAGAAGATGCTAGTGAAGGCAACCAAAGTGCTGCTGTGGGCAGAAAGCAACCTTCTGACTCTCTCCACTGTTCATTTGGCAGGAGAATTGAACATCCAGACCAATTGGCTGAGTTGAGAGACAGTCCATCCAGGGGAATGGATGTTGAACCCAGAGGTGTTCAACCTCCAGTGCTTAAGATTCGGTTGACCTCAGATCGACCTCTTTGCATCAAAGGAAGATGGCCAGGTACCACGATTCTTCATTCGGTACTGGTGTCCTTAGACAGAGGCAACAGATGCTCTGTCCCAGATGTGGGATTTCATTAGAGTGTACTTGCTCCCTCCACTGCCACTCTTCCCCAAGGTTCTACACAAAATAAGGTGGTTAGAAGGAAGCTTCATGCTGATAGCTCCAGAATGTCCAAGAAGGCTGTGGTTCTCATACCTTGTGAATCTGACTCAGCAGGTCCTGTTCTGACTCCCATGCCAGAGGGGCCGTCTCTTCCAAGGGTCTATTCTGCATCCAGACCCCGAGGTGATGCAGCTAGGGCTTGGCTTCTGAGAAGAGGAGATTGCTGAGACAGGGATTTTCCCCAAAAAAGTGGTGGATACCCTTATGCCACTAGGAAGGTATCTGCATCTGTGGCCTACAACTGTGTCTGGAATACTTTCTCACCCTGGGCCAGAGAGAGAGGTATCAGACCCGCCAAAGCTACAGCTCTGCAGATTTTGGATTTTTTGCATGCGGGGGTAGACAAAGGTCTTGTGCTGAGCACTCTTATGAGTTAGGTGTCCATGCTAGGAGCAGCCCTGGGAAGTTCCATGGGCACGTCACTGGGGACCAACCAGGAGGGTATACATTTTCTAAGAATGGTTCACAGGAGCAGTCAAGCAGACCATTGTTCCGGTCTCTGTTTCCCCTGTGGGATCTCAATCTGGTGCTGAATGCTCTTTATAAAGCATCTTTCAAAACTCTTTCATCAGTATTGTTGGATATCCTGTTGTTCAAGGTGTTTCCTACTTGCAATCAGCTCTGCCAGAAGGATTGGTGAATTTCAGGCACTGTCCCACAAAGAGTCTTACCTTATCATTCATAAGAAAAAGGTAGTATTAAGGACAGTTCCATCCTTTTCTTCCTAAGTTTCCTACAGCCTTTCATATTAATCAGGAAATCTGTTTACCATCCTTCTGCCTAAGCTAGTAAATCCAAAGGAGCATAAGCTGCACAATTTGGACCTGTGCAGAGCAGTCATGATGTGCCTTAAAAGAACAATAGAATTTAGGAAGTCCAAAAGTCTGTCTGTTCTTTTTGGAGCACCAAAAAAGGGTCAGAAAGATTCCAAGGCCACCTTGGCTAGGTGGTTGAGGGCTTGTATTGCCAAGATCTATGCAGTTTGATAGAAGAAAGCTCCAGCCCTCATTAAAGCTTACTCCACCAGTACTCTGGTTACCTCCTGGGTGGAGAGAGGGGAGGTATTTGTCTTAGAATTGTGTAAAATGGCAATGTGGTCCTACCTTCATACATTCACTACAGACTGGATGTTGAAAGTTCTGCCGATGTGGCCTTCGGTCATAGAGTTTTGCAGGAAGTGATTAGCAGATAGTTTTTACATTCCACCTATATGGATTATATATGGGACACTATTCTCCCCTCCCAATTGAGAAATGGATACTGCTTCTTAGAACCCATATGTACTAACTCCCCATTAACAATGTGGAGCATTGCAGAAAGGAGAAATTCGTTCATACTTACCATAATTTCCTTTTCTGTTAGCTCCAACGCTGTCAGTGGGGCCTCTCCTGGGAGCCCATGGCTCTTTTTGGAGAATATTGCCCAATATATTTTAGGATGTTGCAGTTCAGAAAAGATAGCACATTTTTACGGTTCAGCCAGACTTTATCTGCTAACCAGGAAAACATTTAGAGTTTATTCGGTCTTAGGCAAACAGAATAACAGGCGGAAAGTTTTGGAATCTTGTGTGATGTTGTTCCTTGTTACAAGTTAGTGCTTGTCCTGGTTTTTGCAGCCATGTTTCCTGTTGTTGCCATTATTACTGTTTTTCTACATCTTTTTGTTACAAGTGTTATCAACAGAAACCCAAACTTTTTCTAGGATCAGTAGTCGGACACCTTCAGAGAGGGACTGTGGACTTAACCGATAGGATCCTACCATCCAGCTCTCCAGAGTAAGGTAGAGCATCATGTTTTCTTCCTTTTAATGTCAGACATTTTTACATGAACAGTCGTTGGTGTTTGATTAAGGAGAGAGTTTGCTGACCTGGTTGTTTTACAGATTATTCATTATTTAGCAGTGTAAGTATATTGGTACTGCATTGACAAGAGGTGACTGGAAAAATCTCAGCCTTCAGAATGTTCATAAAGAAAGATATGCCCAGGGTTCTGTGCTGTTTTACAGCCTTAGCCGTACCACTACCCCAGTAGGGGTGCTTATTACCCATATGTACTAACTCCGCATTGACAATGCTGGAGCTAACAGAAACGAAAAACTGCTTTAGGTATGAAGGAATTTCTCCTTTTCCTTCCAAATCAGTGGTCAGACTGTCCAGCTAAGAACACACAACATAACAATGTACTGCATAAACAATCAGGGAGGAACAAGATCTTCAATGCTGTGCACAGAAACCATGAAGATCTGGAATCTAGCTTACTCCCTCGAAGTTCAGTTGTTCACAGTACATCTACCAGGGAAAGAAAATGTGCTGGCAGTCTACCTGAGCAGGATCAGCCAGGGAAATCATGATTGGATCCTGAACCAGTGGGTGCTGGCATCAGTGTTCAGACAGCGGGGTACACCAGAAATAGATCTGTTTGCTTCCTGGGAGAACAACCAACTCCCCCTTTTTTTGTTGCAGAACCCAGCAGAGGGTTCAGTCCCAGAGGATGTGCTTGTCCTCAGCTGGTCAGGGAAACTTTTCTGTGCCTTTCCTCTGTTCTCACTTTTACTGAGAGTACTAATAAAATTGAGAAGGAAGTCAGCAACAGTGATTCTAATATCTCCAGACTGTGCCATGCAGATGTGCTACTCCATGCTCCTGTCCTTCTCCCAACAAACCTATAAACCTGCCCCTGAGATACAGTTTATTGACACTGTCCCAGGGCAAGATAACATTCCCAGAACTGAGATCTCTATACCTCATAGCATGGTTCTTGAGGAGCTGGAGTTCTCTGGGCTGAATCTTTCTGAGAAGTAATGGAAGTGCTGAAGTTTTCTGGAAACCAGCAACAAGGAAAACTTACGCTTCAGAATGGAAAAGATTTTCCTTCTGGTGCTCTCCTAGACAGACCAATCCCCTCTGGGCAAGTTTGTCCGCAATCATGGACTACCTAGTCCACCTCCAGTTCTTGGGCATAATACCCTCAACCCTGAAGGTTCGTTTGGAATCCATGTAAACTTACACATCAGCTGGCAAACACAGGTCAGTGACCTCACAACTTATTTTCAAAAGTTTGTTAAGGACCTTAATCACCTGTTATCCTCCAGTGAGGGAGCCTGCCCCTGCCTGGGATATAAACTTGTGCATTGTCCAGCTGATGGAGGCTCTCTTTGAGCCCATAGCCACTGTTGTACTGAAGTATGTCACCTGGAAAACAGTTTTCCTTGTGGCAGTGACATCTTCCAGAAGGGTGAGTGAGCTACAGGCCTTACACACAGATCCTAACTACATAATTTTCCATAGGGACAAAATAGTCCTAAGGACAAACAGGAAATTCTTCCCAAAAGTGGTGTCTGAATTCCATTGATCAATTGCCCTTCCAGTTGTCTTCACAGAAAAATCCAGCACAGATGAGCAAAAGCTCCACAGTCTGGATGTGAAAAGTGCACTGAGTTACTACTTGAACCACACAAAGGAAGAAAGGTCTACTAGCACTCGACTGTTTGTTACCTATGGTGAAGTGGGAAAAGACTAACCAGCATTCAAGAGAACCATTTCCCACTGGGTAGTCTCCTGCACACAGTTGTGTTATGACAAGGTTTGTATGCTGCCACCCAGAGGGCTCAGGGAACACTCTACAAGAGGCAACTATGCATCTGTGGCAGCATCATGGGGTGTCCCCCTGCAAGAGGTTTGTAAAGCAGCTAACTGGAAAGCAGTGTACACTTTCACAAAATATTACTGTCTGGACATACAGTCTAGAAGGGATGTCAGTTTTGGCACTACTGTCTTGCAGAACCCTTTCCCTAAATAGGTTCTGTACCCAGCCTCCCAAGGTACTGCTATGGAGTCTGCACTTGTTAAACTTAAGTGAGGGATTCTTGGGGTTTGAAGAAAAAATAACTCACTGTAGTACTATTTCTTTCTTCCAAAGAGATCCCTCACTACCATTAACAATCCCTAATCCTTGCCTCCCCTTCCAGAATCTGGAAAAAAGGTTTAGACAATCATCTGTTTCTTTTCAGCTTTCTTGAGCTTTATTTGTCACAGTGCTGTTATAATTGTTGCTAAGTGGCCTAAATGATTTTATTTTTTTCATAACAAATTAATTTGTTCTGCATTATTTTAACACATTTGTAAGCATTTTTGAGGGACATAAAAAATTTAGAATTTTGGTAACCATTTAGCTAGTTTTGGTGGTCACTGCTTACCCTAGGTTTAGTAATAAATCTGACAGAGTGCAGAGATGAGCATGACCACATAAAAGAATTTGAATTTCATTCTAAATGCCATAATTTGCATAAAATTCCAAAAGCTGTGTAGCTGTTCATTGCAGGAGAAAGATTGTACTTGATAAACTTAGTGAGGGATCCCTTTAAGAGAAACATTATTACTACAGTGAGAAATATTTTCTTTTGCACCACATGTGCAAAAACACGTCTCATTCAGGATTTGAAAAATGACACCTGATACGTTTATGAGGTGGTATGAAAAAATGGCTATGTTGAAAGTTTGGAGTCAAAATATTGAAAATTAGTGAAGTTATGAGTGAACATTGAAATATTTCAATGTTCACTCATAATTTGGTCATTTTACTATATTTTTCCACAAAAGTCTTAACATAGTCCTCTTATGACCCCACCTCATGAACCCCGTATGTGTAAATTTTCAAATCCCACCCAAAACTTTTTTTTTTTCCATGAGTGACTGCAAAATCACCTTTCAGGACAGATTTGAAAAATGTCACCTACCTTATTCATGAAGTGGGGTCCCAAAAAGGCCACATTGAAAGTTTAGTGGAAATGCTAAAAATTAGCGAAATTATGAGTGAACATTGAAATGTTTCAATGTATGCACATGCTTTGGTCATTTTAACACTAATTTTTTTAACATAGCTGTCTTACGCTCCCATCCCATGATCCTGTGTAAGCAAAGATTTTCACATTTTGCCTGAAAGGTGATTTCATGCAGTGACACAGAATCACCCTTCAGGCTGGATTTGACAAACTTCACTGCCCTTGTTCATGAGGTTGGATCCCAAAAAGGCTGTACTGAAACTTTGGTGTAAAAATATTAGAAAATAAAGTTATGAGTAAAAGTTCAAACCCCACTGAAATACAGTCAAAGCTGCTTATATCGGGCTTATCTGTGTAAACCAATTTTGCCCAATATAGCGAGTGGATGAAGTAACTAAAAATAAGTAAAAAAAAAAAAAGTTAGTCATACTTTGCTGCAGCAGTGATTTGAGAGTTTGTGTATGGCAAGGTATCAGAGACATTGGAGGGATGAGACAGAAGTTAGGGATCTCCGTAGAGACTGCTCCACTTAAGGATGTCCAGTCCCTTTAGCCAAGCAGAATTGCCTATTTTCACTGTTTAACAGCTTCGCTAATCTAATATCATTCTCTATCAACCTACCCTCACTGTTTAAAATGAGTCAGTATTGTTTTGTTTTTTTATGAGTACTTTTTGCATTTTCCCCCTGGTTTTCTCCCGAAGATCCTAGGATCCTGTCAGACACAGCAGTGCATGCATGTGGAGGCACAGACGCACTTGGCTGAGCCTCTTCTGCCCCACCCCTGGCTATCGCCGTGCTCCCTGTTGCCTGAAGTAATATCCGTCCTCCACTAGGTGGCAGCCAAGGGCCAGGAAAACCCCACATTCCTCCCCGGAGAGGAGAGTTGCCTTGCGGCAGCTCAGTCCTGCTCCTGGTCCCCCCCCCACTGACCCCCAACAACATGGGCTTGTTCCTGAACCCATGGTGCTAGCATGGCATGAGGTGTGGCATCCAGTGCCTCAGCCCTCAGCACCACCAGTAAGGCAGTCAGTACTGTATTCAAAATCAGGATCTCTTACATTTATTTTACTGCACTCCAGGTGTTTGCGATCTTTTAGAATCCATTGCCAAAGTGCTGACAGCTGATGCTTGCTCTCTTGCACACTCCCACTGTTCTCACAATCCCTGCTACATGAACACAATCCCTGCTACAGTACACAATGGTGTGTGCTAAAAATCACTGCAGTGGTTGGGGGAGCAACAAAATAAACATTGCCTGGTGCACATAATTACAGCATTTCTCACGGTTTGACAGCACTAATGACAGGAAACTGCCTGAAATAGGCAGCCACTATAGATTGCTATATACGGTAGTTTTTACTGTATCTGCAATATAGCTGGCAAATGGCAAACACTTTTTGCCCACTAAAGCTGACTGCCCTTCAAAATTGAGGACAATATAAGTGGATCTGACTGTACATTAAACTGGACTTACCTTATTTTCTCATATTGCTGTCACCGGTTCCACCAGCAAATGTGTCTTTGACTGGAGAGTGGATCTACAACTTGGGACACTTTGAGGTCCGGGAACATGTGTAGGAGGGGCGTGGGGTGGTAGGTGCTGAGTGGGAGGTCATGTGGGGTGGTCAGGTTGGAGATGGACCATTTTCTTCTTTATAGCTCGGCAATGGACCATTTTCCTCTTTACAGATTAAAAACAGTAAAGACAACGAGGATACTGTTTTCTATTTTTTCATGTATTTCTGTATAGGAGGCCAATACTGACCAAACTTAATCGATCAGGTTAGGGCACAGGCCCACCTGGCTGTAACTTGGAGGACAAGAGAATTATAACTACACCAACCACCCAGAGGTAGATTTTTGTTGACACTTTGCCACTGGGTGACGGGGAATTTAGGGGAAGGGAACCCAGACCAATTGCCACTAACAAGCACCTTACAAGAGAGAGGCATGAAGCTGACTCAAAGTGTAAAACTAATATTATAGAAGGCTATACTATAATGCAATACTGTAATCTGTAAGTAAACACTATACTGTAAGCAAGACTATAAACTGTAAGCATTGTTATACTCCAGAACAATTTCAGAAAACTCCAGTGCTCTAAAGCACACTATATGCTAAAACAATTTCAAGAACTCTAAAGACCCTGGAATGATAGTCCAGTTAACCTTTTGTGGAGCTGTGAATGATGACCTGCAGGTGGACTCACCAAAAAATAGGATACACACAGGAGGAGAATTTCCAGGAAAGTGCACCAGAAGAAACTGCAGAAATGCACTTCCAGGAGGGACCACAAGAACTTTGCTCTGTATGGTGGGGGTCACCAGAGGGTACACCTCATCCCCTCAGTCGAAGAACTTAGCTGCCTGGTAAAGGTCACATCAGACTGCCAGGCCAAAGACACTTCAAGACTTTTGTGTTGGTGAATGGGTCCTGGCAGATTGCCAGTCAAGACTAAACAACTGGATTTTTTTCACAGGACCCTCTGGCGTCTGTGAGGAGGTAATGGCAGACCACCAAACAGGGTTGTACAAAACACATACAAAATTTGTAATCTGGGGGATCTTGAGCTTTTGTCACTCCTAGATCAGGTTGCTTTTGCCATTCCTGATGCTGGCCACTTTTATTGTTCCTGGATCCAGTTACTTTACAGTGGAAACATGGTTGCCAAGCTATGAAGTGGTTCAGAGAGGTGTATACAAAAATGTAAGGCAAACTTGCAGAAAGGTACCACACTTTTAGGCAGTCATTATGGGCACCGCAACTTTAAGATAGTTATTTCAGAGAAAACAGGATACCTACAATTTTGGCAGTTTGGTAGGTAAACAGGCAACACAGATTTAGACAGTTGTGCAAACAAGGCAAGACAGGTTTAGGAAGCTCATTTTGCAGACAGAGTACAACACATGTTTACACAGTTTATTCTGCGAATGAGGCAACACTTTATTTTTAATTCAGATAGTCTTTTAAATAAAGTACTCTGTCACTTAAACACATTTTATTAGGTTGCATTGTTTCTTTAAATGTGGCCCTGCAGTGCCTTCATCCATATTAATTTCAATATTCCTGCCCCATTCTCTTTGCTCCTATAGCGAGCTCTTTAAAATCCATCCTGTCTGGGTGGTGTCAGCAGAGGCATGCCCGACCCCCACAGTTGCTCCCTCCCCATGGGTGGTTCATTGGCTAGGGCCTCCCATCCCACAGTTCATTTGTTCCCAAAGAGCCTTGCCTGTCCAGCCCTATAGGTGATCTTTCTTCCCAGGGCCTGGTTTGCCCTATGTGACCATGCTGCTCTTCATAGCATGAGGAGGCACTGAGTTCATGTTTAAAAAAAAAACACAAAACTTCCCCAACCCCCAGCCAGTACCTAGTTTTGGTGCTGCTGCCACTCACGCTGCTGCCTGCTTCACGCTCTTGGGTTGGGGTACTACCACTCGAGGGAAAAAGGTTATGGACCCACCTCCTCCCACTGACCTACACCCACAATGCTGCTCCTGATGCTGGGTGAATGAGGGGGACAGCCTTTCACTGCCACCCCTCTCAGACAGGCTCTCATTGCCATTGCTCGGGGACTAGAAACTGCTGAACTGCTGCCATCAGTGAGAAAGAGTACAGACAGGTCCCAGTCATTGTATTGGGTGGCCCATGTTTCTGTGATGACTGCAATGTCCACCTCTCCCTCTGCCATGAGAACCTGTAACTCTGTAGTTTTCCTCCCAAGGCTCCTAGCATTAAGGGTAACCACCTTCCACCCTTCCCCCCCCCATCCTGCCCTCCTTTCCTAGCATCACCAACATTACTTGCCATTGGTCCTTTGTCACTGTTATGGGGGGTAAGCTCATATGGTTTCCCAACCTGTGGTCTCTGCATATCTCTTTCCCAACTGCCACTCCCCACTCCTAGTTTAAATTCCCAACTTCCTCTCTGTACTCCTCCATTCTCTGTTTCAGCACTTTCTTTCCCTCCTCACTCAAGTGTAGTCTGTCCTTGGCATAGAGACTACTGTCCTCCCAGGTCCCTCCCACCCCCAACAGCCCATACCCTTTAGCACAACACCAGGTTCTTAGCCATCGTTAAATTCCTCTATTCTCAGCTTTCTTGTTGTTGCCTTTGCTTTGAAAGTATCTCTGAAAAAGTTACTGATCTTCCTGCCCCTCACATAATTGTGCTAGTTCCTCAAACCTCCTCTGGACTGTATCTACTGTCTTGTCGGCCAGGTCATTTGTCCCAAGATGTATAATTAAATGAGGCTTGTCCCTACCCCTTCTAGCATATTCCAGAACAGACTGTCCCACCCTTTCCGCTGTCATTCCTGGCATGGCCTCCACCCAAATGCGACTATGCCTCTCCCCCTTGCTACCCCACCTAACTCCTATTAGTATTGAGTCCCCCAGCACTAAGATTCCACCCCTCTTACTCCCTGCTTGCTTCCATTCATCTCCCTCTCTCATTTCCAGCTCCTCTTCTTCCTCCTGCACATTATTTCCCCCTTTTACCCCTGTTGCAAATCTCCCAGCAGAACTCCCCCCCGATCCGGTTTGGTCCAGGCATTTATCAATTACTCCTCTAATTTCATCATTTCCCTCCTCCACCTTCTTCCTCTCTAGCAGTGCAAAACTATTTTCTGAAGACCCTTCACAAATGCCCGCTCCCTCTCTCTTCATAGTAACCTGTTCTCTCCTTTCCACTCCATGACTTTTGCCACTTCTTCGCCTCCCCTCACAAGTCCCTATCTCCTCCTTCCATTTGTCTTTTGTGTCCTGACCTGGTTTCCCCAGCAATTGTTCTTCCTGGCCTGGGCCCCTTTGTCTCTGCTTCCCTTCTTCTGACCCTCTCCTCACCACTGTTGGCTTAAATCGCCCTCCCTCATCTCCCCTTCTTCTTCCCTCCAGTATTGGGCTAAACCCACCCCCAATCTGCCTTGCCTGTCTTAGTTCCTCCTGCAGACCCTCAATCTCCTTTCTAAGTTTTTCTATGTGGTTGCACACTAAACATCCTCCCACTCCAGGCAATTTTTAGAAAGATTGGTGCACCGAGTTGTTGCAGCCTACCCCTACCCATTGCTGTCGTTGCTCACCAGCATCCCCCACCCTTCCAGATGCAGGATACCAAACACTCCCCAAGTCTCCCTCTCCCTCCTCTATCAGTGCAAAACATTTTCTTTATTTCCCTTACCTCCTTTGTTGCACACGTTTAGATATATTGAGCAACTGCTTTTTATATTCCTATCCTTCCTATCCACACTCAAAAACAGACTTTAAGTAGCCATTGCACAACCTTCTTCAAACTCCTACTCCTCCTTTCCCCAATGCAATATCAATGCGAAGAAGTAATGAAAGCTCCTAGATTTGCATTTACTTCCCTTCCACTGAGAGAGCAGTCACCTCTTCACTTGCTGCTGTTCCTTTCCTGGATGTCTGCTTTTGCTATGGCAGGTGCATATCCTTTGCCTGTTTGAGGAAGTGATGTCAGAACCCCTGGTATAAGGGAAATAATGGACCAAGGGTGGGACTAGCCCAAGTCTTCCAGAAACAATCAGGTAGCTGAGGCCTCTGGTCAGACCATTAGCACCCTTCCCCCACTCTGCATTCAAACTTTGCAGCTAGTGAAGCCAGCAACAATGAATCACAAATCTACTCAAAGCCCCCAAAATAAGTTTGCTACCCAAAGAAACAGGACTCCAATTCAAACAGCTTCACCAACAACACATCAAAATAGGCTTGGAATTAGAAGATATATGTCTCCAATTCAAAGAAACAGACCAGTTAAATCACACCAATTATGTTTTAAAACAGAAGAAATAGGTCTCTACAAATGCAGCCTGCCACACAGTGAATCAAACAAATGAGCCCACTTATAGCTACCAAAACAGGTTTCAAAATTCCAACAGCCCCAAACAATACACTGCTAGCCCCTTAGTAGTAAGAAAGAAAAGAAATAACCTTCTACCAAGTAGAATACACAAGAAACAATGTAAAACAACAAGAAGCTACTGTACTGTAGATCTGATCTTGTCCCCCTTCTAGTTCCTTCTGAGAAGCCGAAGCACTGAGTTCCAAACTCTGTGATTTCCCTTGTGCTGCTTTCAAAATCAGACAGTTCCAAACTCTGTGACTTCCCTTGTGCTGCTTTCAAAAACAGACAGTTCCAAACTCTGTGACTTCCCATGTTCTGCTTTCAAAATCAAACAGAATTCAGAATTAGTGCGCTTTAAATAAACTACACTGCTACTATCTTTGCTGCCATGAAACATCGTACTTCTGCTCCTCCATGGCACCGTTCAACATAGCACTTTTTTTACACAGTGGCAATCATGTTATCGTCACCCCTCCACTACTCCTGTCTCACTCCATCTGCCCCGGCGCTGACTCACATATGCCACAAAACGGGACTGCCGATGTGGTTTCACTTCAAACAAACAGCCACTTGCAACAGCCACGGTTAGTTCAAGTTCAAGTTTATTGCAGGAAAATTCCGTTGAGCAAGCTCATTCACAAGGAGGTCCTGAAGCAGGTATACAGACAAATACACAATACATGTAGAGAATAACATAACAGTAATTAAAATGCAACTTAGGTCCATATGGTACATAGTACTCGGATTAGAAAGTTACAGTGTAGATATAAGGAGCGTGAACCTAGGGAGGAGTGTTGGAAACAGAAAGAGTAGGGACTACAGGAGATAGGAGGAAGAGGTGGGGGGAAGGGAGCAAGGGGAAGGCTAGGGGGCTAAGGTGCTAGAGGGAAAGTGGGGGGAGAAAGAAGATATGTAAAGAAAAAGGAAGATCAAGGGTCACCGAGAGGTAAAAGGAAGTTAGGCTAGAGGGAGAAGAAGAGAGTAGGGGGGAGTAAGGTATGGAAGAGGTGAAATAAGGGCAAAGAAGTTAGCTTCAGAATCGGCATGCTCTAAATAAACTACACTGCTGCTGTGAAACACCGTACTTCTTGCTTCTCCGTGGCAGCATCACATAAGCTCGCACCTTCTGAGTTGGGACAAAAAAACCACACAATGTTCCAAGATTAACAGAAAAGTTGTTTTGTTTTTTTTAGAACAACAATTGGGGGCAGGTTTACAAGAAGCAACATCTTGTTCCACAAGTGGGGGAGGGGGGAAAGAATGACTCTATGGGGGGGCAACAGAATATGGAATAGCACAGAAAGGTAGGGATTACTTTACAACTTAAACAGTTTAATGTCATTTTTATTCTATTTTTTTAATTTCTTTTTTGATTTTATTAAATTCCATATAAAAAAGCCACAGGTAGACCATTTTCTAAGCACAATAATACCCTCCAGGGTGGGTGGTAGACCTTCCAGGAGCTGTAAGGCCCAATGCCACAGGCAGAGGGCCTCATTACACCACTGGGCAGTCTGGTTTTGCTCAATACTGCCCACCCTGTTGGGTATTATTTATTGCATAATGTGATTGCTCTCCTGTCCTGGGGAGGGGGGATTGTGGATCCCTGACATACCATGAGTCATGGTGGAAACTGGGGATGCTGCAGTTGGGGACCACTAGGGACTGGGTAGAAGCAGTGGCAGACATCCTGTGGGTGGGCGTGGGAGCATGCCCATTGCACACTGGATGTCATTGCATGTCCATGCCTCCAGGTACCAGAAGCAGAAAATCCCTTCTGTGTGTGGCTCAAGGATGCCCCCAATGGACTCCAGCTACCTCTGGTCCCATACAAAGTCCAGTCTGGGTGCAGGGGCTCAGGATGATCTTGATCTCTCCCCTTCTGTCCCCTGGGAGGGACTCTCCATGGGGGGTAAGCCACGGTCCTCCCCATTCCCGCAGCTGTGGCAGAGGCCGGGTCAGTAAGGGAGTGTTGAGGGTCCACATAAACAGGGGTTGAAAGGGTACTTGGCATCATCCCCGTTGCACAGAAGGAGACTAAATAGAATTAAAAAAAAAACCACCAAGGGGAACATATGTGGGGCAAGCCCTTTAAACCCGCAACATTTCAGACCAAAATTCTAAACCGTGTGACCACAAGGAAATGGTAAAAATCAACAGCAAAAGACTCAAGTCCACATCTTTCATATCACTAAATATGAAAAACCCTGATGGTGAGTTATGAAAGAGGATTTAAAAAAAAAACACCTTTGGGAGTCCTTTTCCCAGCACTTAACTGCACAATCCACCTAACGGAGTCCCGGTGACCAACATACATCGGTTTGTCTCCCCCCTACCATGCCATTTTTTGTGTATTTTAATTTTTTTTGTTGAGGAAAACAAAAAACAAGATGGCAGCATACGAAAAAAATCTAACAAAAAGGATTCCCCATACTAAAACTTCATACAGATTTTTTTTTTACACTGACTGAGCATGCTCAGAACCCAGAATTTTAAAATCCAAGAACTTTGGAATAGATTAATATTTTTTCACCAAACCACCAAAGGAAATCCTTCCTTTTTTTTTCTTTATTTATACTTTTTGCCTACCACCAAATGTCTGTGCTCTGCCTTGGTCACAGTGCCCCTGTACCTCCACCACCCATATTGCCTGCGCTCTTCCCAGTTACCTCTGACTTGTTCCTCAGAGGGTGGGGTCATGGCACCATAAGGGCACTGGCACCACAATCCTAGTATCTAGCCAGGAGAGCCAACTGGGTGTCTAATTGAGGCCAGGGACAGGGTGTCATGGAGATATTTGGGGCAGCATTTTTCTCCCCTTTATGCTGGGGCAGTGACGTGCAATGATGTCCTGCATCTGTCCTGCCCCAGAAATGTTTTCCATGTGTTGGTACATGGCATCAACCCAGCCTCCATCAGATGTTGCTCTTGCACCAATCACAGTGCCCACCTCCCCCCTGGAGAAGGAAAGCAGTCCTGGGGACGCTCAATTCTTCTCCCCCGGCCGGCCCTCCGATGATCCAGATCCATTCCTGAACCTGGTCTCTAAGCGTCACAAGCAGAAATCCAACCACAAAGGAAATCCTTCTGAGGCAAGCCCTTTCTACTCTGAACATGTCAGACCAAACTTCCAAATTGTCTGGGCACTAGGTGATGGCAAAAAAACAGCAATTTCTTACTATCCACACATCCAACTTTAACGAAACTTGGCACATCAAGAGGTCTACCCCAGGAGACCATGCCTGCAAAACTTCATGCAAATCTGTTGAATGGTTGCAAAGTTATTAAAGTTCAAAAACTGGGGTTTAACATGGGAAGCCCTGCTCAACCCTAACTATAGTGGCGCTACTGCTCCACAATATTATATATATAAATTCTTTCTAAAAAACTTTGTTAATGCACTAATTAAGGTTAAAGCATTGAAAGTAGGGAAATGAGGCATTTTGGTTTCCAACCCTAACATCCTATCTCCACCCCACAGGCAGCAACGAGCATGGGGTGTGCCTTGGGGGTTGTCAATCCTAACACTCACCCCATTCTCATATACTGTACCCATCTTAGCTGACTCATTCATGGAATGGGGTGAATATTAGGATTGAGAACCCCAAGGCACACCCCACGCATGTTGCTGCCTGCAGGGTGGGGGTGGAGGTGTTAGGATTGGAAACCCTAATACCACATTTCCCTACTTTTGTTGCTTTAACCCTAACTAGTGCATTAACAATGTTTTTTGCAAAGACCTTCCTTACTTTTTGAGATAGTACTTTTTCTATAATTAGTTTTTAAAACTGCATGAGTTACCATTAAAAAATATATATATATATTTTGATCATATTCAGCAGGGGCTGTGGGATTCAAACCCCAGCCTCCAGGTCAATAGCTCAGAACCTTAGCCACTATGCTGCAGTGCCTCCTTGGACATCACTGTGTCAGTGTTTTTTTATCCAAAGTCAAGACAGTTCCAAACTAAAATAGCCAATAATACTTTCCTGTTTCTTTATATTGCCAACAGTCTTTTTTTTAAATGTTGCATATTTCTAAGACACTGAATTGTCTGAAACTTTTTCAGTTCACATGAACACAACATCTATACTCTGTCTATTTAAACACAAGTTAGAAAATGACTACTCTCCTTCTATAACCCTAATGTTTAACATATTGTTTTGTAGCCCATGTTTCAAAACAATTAATTTCATTTTTATTGTTTACCCTGGAGAACACATTGAGCAACATTGCCCTTTTTCAAGTGCGACCAGCATTTACAAATATCAGGAGATACATAGGATTAAATACATATAATGAAATGAGCAGTGCAGCAACAAGGCTACAAAAGAATGTTACAACAGGATGTAAACATGAACATCTTCAATCTGTCAGTATCCAAAAAGTAAACCAAAAAGAAATTGTTGTAAACAGTGATTCTGAACAGACCAAACTTCCCAAAGAAGGATAGCTTGTACTTTTCAAATGGGTATGCAAATAAGTTAATTATTATTTATGAGCTATGAGGTGACTCTAGTCGTTCAAGCCACACCCCTTTTACAGCTATTTTGAAGTGCTTACTGAGCATGCTCAGAACCCGAATTTTTAAAATTTAATAACTTTGGAACAGATTAATATTTTTTCACCAAACCAGCAAAGAAAATCCTCCTGAGGAAGCCCTTTGTACTCTGAAAATTTCAGATCAAAATTCCAAACTGTCTGGGCACTACGTGACAGCAAAAAAACAGCAAAAAACAGTGATTTGTTTACATTTTTTTGCTATCTGAATCTCAGAATCTGCAAATCCAACCAGAACGAAGCTTGGCACATCAAGAGATCTACCCCCATGAGACTGTGCATGCAAAATTTCATGCAAATCTGTAGAACGGTTATGAAGACATTAAAGTGCAAAAATTGGGGTTTGACATTAAAGTGCCAACTCAACCCTAACTATAGTGGCAGTACCGCACCACTATAATATACTGGAGATATGTGGGGGTGACTGTGTGATAAAGCATTGATCTTTTGTAGCTGCCATGACCTCAAGTAACCTCATGAGTCGTGGAGCCACGAGTGATGGTTATGAAAGAGCAGTGGCAACTACACCAGATAAATGCTTTATCACACAGTCACCCCCTGCCTAGTTCATTTATGCAATAGGAGAGGATCTGGCATGATAGTTCATTTTATTTATAGTGCGTCTAGCTTTTTTTTGTTTTGCCATTTTTTTTTAAAGTTCCTTTCCACGTTCCTTTTCAGCTTGGTTGCTGTGTTTAGTTATCACCTGACATTACAGTGTACCCACTGATTAGTGAAGCAAGTGGGTTTTGAAAAATGTTAGGAGAAAAATGGTGGCATGTTTAGCGAGTGCCCTGGGTTTTGTATTGTGTGATGAGCACTGTTTATTCGGTAGCTGTTGCAGTCTTTTGCTGATGTAAATCAACTTTTTTTTTAATGTATTCCTGTGTTTGGCTGTATCGGCTGAGTGGATGGTCTGAGTGTGAGGTGAATTGAGAGGTGCTGGCAGTGCAGTGTCATTGATTGCTCAAGCAGGCACGAGCACGGTTCAACAGTTTTGGAAGCAAAATCATTTATAAAAGGAATTTACCTTTTTCAATTCCTTTGATGTGGGATAGCTACAGTGAGTCGAGATGATGTGGAGGGGGTACAGTGTTGAGGACCAGTATTGGGCTGATGGAGCTGGGAGGGTGTAGGAGGCGGCAGCTATGACAGCTGAAAAAACTATAAAGGACACTGCTGTTTGGAATAGGATCTGGAGAGAAGAAAAAAGATAAAATGTTTAAAATTGCTGACAATTACTTGGGGGAGGGGGGTCCTCTGTGGAAGTGCTGTTTGTGCCAGGAAAGTGAAACTGCTGCTGAGCAAAATGTAGTGCCAGCAGACAGCTGTGGAGTTGGGGGGACTTGTGACATGGAAACTGTGTAGATAAATGGCCTGTAATGTAAGAACTGTGTACATATATGGAGTGTGACATATTAACTGCGTAGATGAATAAAATGTATGTATACAGTTACTCAGATAAATGGACTTATCACACTCTGTTTATGTCTACCCCATTGCATATATGGTTTCATATATATAGCTGGCCTAGGCACAAAAACAGCTCCACTTCCAGCACAATCAAAACACACCAGGAGGCCCTTTACTACTACTCTGGTCTGATGACAGATAACACATTTTTCCCCAGTACCTCCATGCTGAGCCATCTCCCATAGCCATGAGAACAAAGATTCGGACACCAGTATCATGCTATTCTGCCATAACTCAGCCATTTTGCAGCACACAGTTTCACCTAAGCATGGATCAACACTTGTGGTGCAGTTTGAAAAGTTTAGACAAGATGGTGTCACTCCCCATGATGCAACATGACCCCCCAGCCCAGCAACACCATCTTAGCCAATCCAAATGAAGCCCTCTGCGTTCAGCATACTTTAACAGCTTGCTAAAAGATTGGGTTACCAGATACTCAGCTATAAGGTGCAAAACAGCACGAGTTCAAGATGGCAGTTCTATAGTTGTAAGTAGTATAGAGTTCATATATCTCGTCAAATGTTAAATTTCAGCCAATCAGTGTGCACCACATCATTTGACAGGTGGGCATGGCCTAAAGTGGACCAATCAGAATCATCCCTATATGGCACAGGAAGTCCCACCCTCTACGCAGGACGTCCCACTTTAAATGCAGGGCATCCCACGTCAAACACAGGAAGTGGTGTACAAAATATCGAACCTGGAAATGACACATCATTCCCGTTCTACATCACTGTGTCCTTCCTCCTCCATCCCCAGTCCTCTCAAACCTCCACCACACCATCCAAGCTCAAACCCAAGTCCATCCTCTGTCCCCTTGAACCGCAACCACCCCATCCTAGCTCGAACCTGAATAAATCCTCTGTCCCTTGACCCCCTACCACAATATCTTGGCACAAACTCTCTGATCCTTCCACTTTGTCCCACCACCACCCTTGCACTCATCACCTACCTCAAACCTGAGTCTCTCCCCTCCTCTCTCCATGCCCCACCATCACCTACATTGCACCCCATCACCTACCTGGAACCCAAGTCTATCCCCTCCTCTCACCTTGCCCCACCTTCACCTACCTGGCAATCCCTCAACCTCCCCCTGTCAATCTGTGGTATGACTGCAGGGTGCCTTTTTACTCGGGATTATTTTTGTGTGTGAAATGTGCTTTCAGGCTCAGAGGACTGTAAGAACATTTATCTTTTCAGTGTAAGAAAGTTCTTTTAACACAATGCATTTTAAGTATTTATGAAAAAACTGTAATTTCTCTTTTAATGTGAGAAAGAAAAGTAGTTATAACTTTAAAAGCAGAGACAGCATATATGTGTGTGTGTGTTTTGAAGCTGATGTTTCAAGGGTTTGTAGTCTATGTAGACTGCTTCAAATGCTAAAGTCTGATTTAAAAACATACATGCTTACTATCTGCATTCCATTTTTCAAGAGGGTTTTATCCTCTCTGCATTTCCTATAAGAACATTTTATCTTTGCTATACAAAAAATTTCTGTTAAAATAATGCATTTTAAGTATTTATGAAAAAAACAGTGATTCTTTTTTAATGTGAAAAAGAAAATGAGTTCTAACTTTAAAAGCAGAGACTGTGTGTGTGTGTGTGTGTGTGTGTGTGTGTGTGTCTCCAGTGTTGAAGCTGATGTTTCAAGGGTTTTTAGTCTAAGTAGACTGCTTCAAATCCTAAAGTCTGTTAAAAAACAGTCATACTCTCTACATACATTTTCTTTTAAATGAATACATCAGAAATCTGGTATTTTGATATCAGAAACTAAACATATTTTTCTATTTCCTTTGAAAAAGATCATTTACAAAGATCACTGCTTATCAAAAGCATATATTTCTATTAAATATATATTAATGTACTGCTGAAAGTATTTAAGAGTGCTTTAACCTCCAGAAAGCAACAAAAAGTGCTCTGCATTATCTATGTAAAACTGAAAAACCAGTAGACTGCTTCATGGAGACTTTTATAACCTGAGAAACTTAAGAAAATTCCTATTAAAAGTTCATATTAAACATGCCCTGCCCAACATTACAGTATAAAAATCACATACTAGTCATTCTATGTATCACAAGAGATGACATAACTATATTTATCAATTGAGGACTGTCTGCTAGAAACCTTTTGCCAGCCTTGTGATGGTCACATAGATGATAGTTGATATTAATAAACCCCCTACTATACATGCTGATGCGTGGTGCTAGTCATAAGAGATGATATCACCATACAGGATCAATGGGATCTGTTTTCTAGGAACCTTGTAATGGGCACATAGCGTGACTTCATCTGGCTAAGTCTTGTATATAGTTAGGGTCCCAAAGACCAGAAATTCATAGATTTGAAAACTTTGTGATCATGAACAGCTGGTCTGATTCAGAAGATCTATCTGATAGCGAGATAATGGAAGCTGCTGTTGTATCAATACCAGAACCATAACGTATGTATTCTTTCTGAAAATGTTTAAAATGTACCTACTTGTACGCTTTGTTATTACAACTAAAAACCAGTCTGCTTTTTTTTTTTGTCTGATTGGTATGGGATTTGACAGATAAATACAATGTTATATATCTATTAGTTTCATCTGTCTTACTAAATATGTTTTGTAAAATGGTGGGGGGTAATCTTTGTACATTGTGGTTGGGGGATTGGTTCATATTGGGTTAATGTAAATGTTTGCAGATAATAAATAAATGTATTTATATTGCCTTAAATGCTCCTTAGTGCTAGTTTGAGAAAATGGCATCCATTTACATTGTTTTACATAAGTAACCTCTGTCTGACTGTTTTGTGTGTGTGTGTGTGTGTGTGTGTGTGTGTGTGTGTGTCATATAAAATGCAATGCTATATATTTATTAGGGGACATCTGTTTTACTACATATGTTTGAGTAAAATGGGATTAGCTTGTGTTGCTCTTAATTTAAATGTTTGCTGACAATAAACAAATGTATTTATATTGGCTTAAATGCTTTGTAGTGCAAGTTTGAGAAAATAGCATGCATTTACATTGTTTTACATAAGTAGCCTCTGTCTGACTGGTGCAGTGTGTGTGTGTGTGTCAGATAAAATACAATGCTATATATTTATTAGGAGACATCTGTCTTACTACATATGTTTGAGTAAAATGGGATTAGCTTGTGTTGCTGTTAATTTAAATGTTTTCTGACAAACAAATGTAATCATTGTCTTAAATGCTTCATAGTGCAAATTTAAGAAAATAGCATGCATGTACATTGTTTTACATTGTTTTACATAAGTAGCTTCTGTCTGACTGGTGTGTGTGTGTGTGTGTGTGTGTGTGATAAAATACAATGCTATATATCTATTGGGGACATCTGTCTTACTACATATGTTTGAGTAAAATGGGATTAGCTTGTGCTGGAGTTATGGCTTAACTGCTTTGTAGTTTGAGAAAATATTTGACATACATTTATATCATCTTAATTGTTTTTTAGTGTAAGTGTGTGAATGATCTTTGGAAGATGTCTTCATAACGATGTAAATAAAAGCTAGCCAGCCTTTGATTGGTAGTTCTTCTTTGGGGGCAGACATAATGGACCTAGAGACCCTTTAGACCTTACAATTACTCTGTAGATACTCCTGTAATGTTTAAAATGCTTAAGTGATAGGTTGATGATCTGCTTTTTTTTTTGTCAACAGTTCAAATGTGTGCTTCAGGGAAAAGACAACATAAAAAGAGACAGTCAGAGGTTTGTGAAAACAAACAGAGGCCTACGGAAATTGCCACTACCAGCACGGAAAGTTTAAATGCAAAAATTTATATTTGTTTAAATTTTAACCAGAGGGTGCAACCTTCCACCAGCTCAGGGGTTGCAGACAGAGCTGTGCCTCACCCCAGGATCGAGGAAAGGGACATTGTTGCACTGAAGTCATTGCTGAAATGTTTTCCATTAATAGCTGGTGCCTTGTTTAAAGGACTTGTGGATCATGACAGGTTACAGGGCACATCATTGTTTAAAAATGACCTTTTAAATGGTACTATAATAAAACATGTATTTTCTTTGATATGTGTAGCTAAGGAATTTAACTCAGAGCTGAAACATGTTCTGCAGGTAGCAGAAATGTATCAAACAATCAAAGCGCTAGAACTGAAACTATCTCAGAAACAGTGACAAGACAGAAAATCTCACAGGCTGAATAAAAAGGGGGTCAGCACTAAAAGAATAAAAAAAATAGTAGATGAGTGGAAAGAATTACATGGGATAAAAATAAAAGAACCCTAGAACATCTGAGAAAGAAAATAAGGTGTGCCAAAATCATATTACACCATAGGGCATCACAGCAGCTTGTTGAAAATCAACCAGATGCTGAACTAGAAAACCAGCAGCCCCCTCCAGTTTTTTTTAGAAAGAATTCAGCATTATGAAAATGTGCTTCAAAACTTTAGAGCAACAGAATTTCATCAGACATTTAAGTTTGTAAATCTTGATAGACTAGCCTCATTCATCCAGGCCATTCAAGCTGTGCAATCAGCAATTCAAGAACTTTTAGACACATTATCCCTCAGTTAGGGGTACATGACTTTCTACAATTGCGTTTGAGTGCTGGCTCTTTAAATCACCCCTTGTTCTCAAGGAGAACACTCCCCAAAGAGTTAAATGCTAGTATATTCTTAGATCACATAGCTGCCATGTTACAAAGCAATGCTGAAGTCATTGCTGATGATTCTTTACAGTTGGTGGTAACAACCATCAGAAACCTGGAGGGTGGTGGGGTGGGGTGTAGACGTACACTGAGTTCTGTCCTCTATAGCAAAATAATTGAGAAAAAGAGACATTACTTGATTGATTTAAACAATAGAGATAATGTTTTGCTGGAAGTGTACTTGCACTCTTAAACAGACACCTGACCGACAATCAATTGATCAGAAAGGCTAAAATATTGCATGCAGAGATAGGTTTGTCAGAACACACACCTGTCAGTTTCAGTGATGTGCCACAATTTGAACAGTTTTTAAGAGTAACTATTAAGGTTCTATATCATAAAGAAGGAAATTTGCAAACATTTTCAATGGGGTCTGGGAGCTATCCTAAAACACAATCACTTTTACGGTGTCACAAATGTCAAGAAATTTATAGGGGCCAGATACCTCTGTGAATACTGTCAATCAGCCTTCGGTCACGAAAATCATCACTCATGCACTCTTTTGTGTAAGGCCTATTGTGATCCAGTCTGTGCAGGACAGATTGCCAGTATAGTGAAATGTCCAAAATGTAACAAAATTTGTAGATCCTTAGATTGTCTGGAAAGGCACATGACCAAAGCTGATTCAAGCTTGATCCCCTGTGAATCAAGCAAGCTATGTGAAGAATGTGTTGCCGTATACAAAGGAAATCATAAATGTAAAATGGGCAGATGTCCTCGATGTGGTTCTCTTATAACTGCTGACAAACATTTGTGTTGCATGTCTCCACTGAAACAAGTGAAGACCTCTGAGAAATATATAGTGTTTGATTGTGAGGCCAGACAAGAAACAGGAATACACACACCAAATTATGTCTATGCCAAGCAACTGGATGACAGCAGATGTTGGGCATTTGAATGAGACGATTGTGTAAAAGATTTTGTCAGGCACTTTATAGCTACACCATTCAAACACTACACATTTATAGCTCACAATGCCAAAGGCTATGACAGCTATTTTATTTTATTGTTAGTCAGCTAGTCAAGGAAAAAAATGGTATCAAATTGCTCACACAAGGAGGGAAATTGTTCTCTGTGACGGTATCTGCACTACACATTAGATTTATAGATTCACTGTGTTTCCTGCCAATGCATTTGTCTAAAATCCCAGGTGCATTTGGCTTTGAAAATGAGATCGCTAAAGGGTACTTTCCACATTTTTTTAACACCAAGGCCAATGAAAACTATGTAGGTCCCCTGCCTGATGCCAAATTTTATGGGGTAGATTATATGATGCCTAGAGAAAAAGCAGAGTTCATGCGATGGTACCTAATCAACCAACATACAGAATTTGATCTGAAAAAAGAGCTTAGCTACTATTGTCAGTCAGATGCTGAAATTCTTCAAAAAGCCTGTGACAAATTTAGACAAGAAGTGATGAACATGACAACCATGCAGGTTTTAAAACAGTCAGATGGTGAATTTTTAGAGCATGCAGAGGTTTGTTTAGATCCCTTTCAATATACAGCCATAGCATCTGTCTGCATGGCCACATACAGATTCATGTTTTTGAAAGAACACATACTCACAGTTCTCACCCAGATAATTACCACAGCCTGAAAAAGAGGTTCTCCACACCTGCGATACAGTGGTTAATGTACATAGCAGAGAAAGAAAACATTGTTATTCAGCATGCACTATGGGATGGGGAATTTAAAGTGGATCCATATTTTCTCGATGGTTACATGATAATTAATGGGGTTCCCACTGTCTTTGAATTCAATGGGTGTTTTTTCATGGCTGCAACATCTGTTACTGTGAAAAAGATCAAAATCATATGACAGGTATGACTTTTGGGCAGTTATTCAATTGGACCATGCACAAGGTTCATTTTTTAAAAAGTCAGGGGTTTGCCATTAGAGTCCTGTGGGAACATGAGTGGAGGGAAATGTTGGTCACAGATTGGGGGCTGACTGATTTTCTGAGGGACAGGGAACTACCCCAACCTCTCGAACCTAGAGTCTCACTGTTTGGGGGAAGAACAAGTGCCATTTCTCTGTACTATAAGATACAGCCCAATGAGACAATCTGCTACTATGATTTTACCAGCCTATACCCTTTTGTCAACAAAACTAAACAGTACCTTGTGGGTCACCCTGCCATCATTTATGAGAACTTTTGCTGACATGAGTCAGTACTTTGGTTTGGCAAAAATAAAAGTTTTACCCCCTAGAGGTCTCTCTTTTCCAGTGCTGCCATCCAGGATTGGAAAAAACTTGTATTCACATTATGTTGTGCATGCGCAGAAGACAAAGTTCAGACACCGTGCACACACAATGATGAACAAAGGGCACTGACTGGTACCTACTGTACTATGGAACTAAACCTGGCACTGGAAAAAGGGTACAAGATCTTAAAAAGTTATGAAGTGTGCCATTTTAAAGAGTCATCAACAGAACTGTTTGCAGACTACATCAAACTGCATCTGAAAGGCAAGCAAGAGGCATCTGGTTTCCCTTCATGGGTAAAAAAATTAAGCAGATAATGTCAGGTACATACAGCAATATTTTGAAAGAGAAAATGTGCATTTGAACCCCACTGACATCGCTGTTAACCCTGCAAAGAGACAGATATATAAACTGTTCTTAAATTCTCTTTGGGAGAAATATGTACAGAGAGTTAATTTGCCCACCATCAGTTTAATATCAGACCCCAATGAGTTTTTCCAGTATGTGTTTGCCCCCCTATTATGATGTGGCCTTGTGCTGGTTCATCGATGATGAAACAGCATGTTTATGCTGGAAATATACCAAAGACCATTACTCAAATTCTAACAACGTCAACATATTCATAGCTAGTTTCACCACTGCATATGCCAGACTAGAACTCTACAAACTGCTAGATAAGTTACAGGACAGGTGCCTGTATCACAACACAGACTCTGTCATTTTTGTGTCTAGACCGGGTGACTGGAAGCCCCCTCTAGGTGACTGTTTAGGGGAATTGGCTAGTGAGCTTCCTCCAGATGAGCACATTACTGAGTTTGTGTCTGCAGGTCCCAAGACGTATGGGTACCGGCAGTCCAGAGGACAAATTGTTGTTAAAGTGAAAGGCTTCACCCTTAATGTAGGTAACTGTGAACACATTAATTTTGACAGCATAAAAGATCTGGTGCTTGATTACTCAGGGTTACAGACATCTAAAGAAATCACAGTGAGGCAACCCAGCATAGTTAGAAACAAAAAGCAGTGGTCCCTTGAAACAAGAATGCTGTCCAAGACCCAAAGAGTAGTTTATGATAAACAAGTTTTACAATCAGATTGCAGAACACTTCCTTACGGATACTGAGGACTGAAAATGGATATCAGGTTGCAGCATCCCTTTACTTGTCTGTTGGCCAGACCATCTAACAGTGGGAAAAGCTTCTTCATAAAGCAGTTGTTGGAAAATTATGATACCACTTTATCACATAAACCTGAAAATATTGTCTGGTTTTACAGCTGTTGGCAACCTTTGTACAATGAACTGATGTTAAAGTTTCTGCAGATTAAATTTGAGGAGGGGCTACCAGTCATTCACTGATGATAATCTCATACCTCTGGGGAAGGTGAATTTTGTTGTTATAGATGATTTAATGGACTCTGTCTGTCAAAATAGTGAAGTCGAGTATGGGTTTACCAAGTACAACCATCATAAATGGTTAACAATATTTCTAATTGTACAGAATGTATTTTGTCAAGGCAAGAAAAGCTGGATCATCACGCTTAATGCCAAATATATGGTCCTGTTTAAAAACCCACGGGACAAGTTGCAGATACAAATACTGGCCAGACAGATGTACCCCAGTCAGAGCAAATTTTTTTAGAAGCTTTTGAAGATGCCACAAAAAAACCTTATGGCTATTTATTGGTTGATTTAAAAGTTGATATGCCAGATAAATACAAGCTGTGCAGTGAGTTGTTTCCACCTGACTGGCCTGTGGCATACGTCTTGAGAAAAACACATTCTGGTTTTAGAAATACATGATGCTGTATTGTCATTATGTCTAAAAGACTACAGAGAAACCTCTCTGTTTTAAAGTTACTTGTCAGAGGACCTCCCCATTTAAGAAAAGCTATTTTATGCTCAGCCTCTGATGACTTGATATTCGCCATCGCGGAGGTTGCTTGAACAGCACAAGCACTTTATGCGGATTGAGTGGTTTGCTCTGTATTTTTGTATTTAATATTTTGCATTGTACTTTAGATATGACTTGTCACCTGTGAAAATGGGCAGTATTGCTCATCTGGTTTTACAAGTATAAAAAATAAAAATGGGAAAAAAAATGCTTTAAACACCCTGAAAGGAAATATACTACTATCGGCTAAACAGCTAGCTTTTCTGAGAAAAAGAGGTAGAGTCATAAAAAATTTAAGCAACTGGAAAGTGTCTTTAAAAAGAAAAAAACAGATTGTAAACCAGACAGGCGGATTCATAGGGATGTTGTTGGGTATTGCTATTCCTTTGATTACTGGACTGCTGGCTAACAGATAATGGCTTTTTACTCAGAAAATGTATCTGGTACCTCAGCAGCAATTGGACCATATGAAAATAAACTATCCTGATGAGGATATGAGAAAAGTCGCAACTTACAGCTTGGATACAGAAATGAGATCTATACTATCATGGACTGATTTATCAGATCATGACAAAGCCAAGCTGTACTATGCAGTTTTGCAACATTACCGCACTCTAGTACGTCAAGGAGAACAGGCTAAAACCAGTTTGACCTTACACATACCTGAGAGTGATGCAGTTTCCGAGCAACATCCTACTGAGACTCTTTCTGTCACAAGTTTTATGGAAAAAGACATTTTGAACAGTGTTTCTCAAAGGTCTAAAAAATACTGAGATATTACTAAAACAAATGGCAAAGAACAAGAATATTCTTTTTTGGAATAATATGGGGGAATTGATGTATAAAGGTAGTGTTATTTCTGGGTCTCATATGATCGATTTGGTAAGGGCTGCTACAGCCACTCACATTATCCCTGACCACAAAAAGCCAAAGGGGTGGGATGTGTTTGTCAAAGCGGTGGCAGAGGCTAACATACCCACATCCATCTTTGGTCATTCAGCAAACAGGAGATATGTTGAAAGTCGAAAAACAGCCGATGTAAAAACCCCTGAACCCTCTTCACTTAGCAAATGGTCAGTGACACCCAAAAGACGTTTAAGAAACCTGCCTGGTTCCCTGTATAAATGTGAATATTATATACCTTAGTGACTGATGTGCACTGACTATTTTGGCATTTTTTTTACAAAAAGGTATTAACAGTGATGTATGTTATAATGCTACCTCATACTGAATACATTAGCAGGTTTTTTAAAAAAGGTACTTATATTTCTGTATGTTATCATCCTACCTCATATTAAATATGGTAGTATTTTTTTTTACAAAAGGTGTGTATACTGATACATGTTTTCCTACCTCATCTTTAGTATGTAATCATGTTTTTTTAAAAAAGGGGCATATCATAATCCTAGCTCAGTGGTATGTCACATGTAATGTGCATTTTTAATGAGAGGTTTTTAGTTTTGTGTATCTTATCTATGATTTTATCTGTCATTGTTTTACAATAAATACCTTTTAATATTTTATATATTGTGTCATTATTGAAGACATTACATATCTGAAAATTTCAAACACATGTCCCCCAGAAAACCTGACAAAGACACAGAGATCATGAGAGTATGTATGATTTTACAAAATGATGGTTGTAAGTTACAAGTGATTGCATGTTTTAAATTCAGTACAAGACAAACAAGTCTGAACATGTTGCCATCCCACTGATGCAGGCCCCGACATGTTTCGATGTCTGAAAGGGTGACGTACAAAACTAGTTACCATGGCATCATTTTTGAGCAAATCATTAGAGTACATATTTAGAATTTGATCATAAGAAAGTCATTTACATCTGTGATGTAAGAAAAAGATGCAATGAAATCCACTGGTGGTAGAGAAGGTATCTTGCAACTGTGTGTTTTGGTATAGAATGGTCTTTGCATTTCTTTTTAAAAAGACCCCGATCCTTTGTGCATAATTGTCAGGATAAAAACCATAGCTATCAAAGAGCTCCCCAGCCCCATTTTCTGAAATGTATACAGCTAACCAGTGCTGTCCAGGGAGGTCATGGGGGTCAGTATTGATGACTAGTGCTGCCGGAAGGTTTCTCAGTCTCTCCTTGGGTAGCAGATCAGAGGGAAACACACCCGGAAAGCAGTCACGGATGTGGGAGTCATTTGTTACAATTTTTTTCCAGCTGCTTTGTGTTCATTTTTTTATGGTTTATCACATATGATCAAAAATAAAATTCCTTCTCTGGTTTATTTCAATGACGTTATCAAACACAGCATAGACAATGAGATTAACTGTTTGTGGAAGGACTTCTGCAAATCTGATTTCTGCTCTGAGGTTCCCTGTTTTAACTAAAGAGTAATGATCAGCACATTCTTGGTTCGGAGTGAGCTCAAAGGCAAACAGTGTGTACCCTTGGGTAAATTCCTGACTGTTGACAACTAATGGTCGATCTTTCATGTTTTTCCCCGCTGTCTGTACTAGATTAAAATAGTCTCTCACAGCATTTCCATTTCTAAAATCGGGCTGCAGAGGTTTAGCAGGGATTTGTTCACCGTCCAGATACAGAGCCACAAAATTTTTTTTTTAAACTTTCTTTATTTGTAGTTTTATTTCCTTGGAGCACAACAAACAATTTACACACAAACAAGTAACAACTACAATAAATTACAATGTTTTCATAGGCAATTCCATTAACTCATTTCCTGACCAAAATGTCTGATATATAGTGCTCAATAAGTTAAGGCAATCAAGTCTTTAATCTTATTGAAATTAAATTACTTTACCCTTTTTTTGTTATGTTACTGATAGTTGTTTAGTAACTGTATTTTATGCATAAGCATTTCATTAAACTTATAACACATCCAGGGCGCGTTGCCTTCTACCATAGTCAGGGGGGACCAGCTTTGCCTCAATTTGATTTCATTTGTCAACTAACTTACATAACTAGAAATAAACTATATCTGTATATACTGGGGTCTACCATACTTCACAGGTTCCAGATCCTTCTGTGTAGAACCTACCCTAGTATCTTGTGAACCCTCTTCATTATGGGATAAAGTCAGATCTCGTCTCTGCCACATATAGGATCCAACACCTCCACAGAATCTCAAACTGGGGCAACCTTTTGTTCAGGGAAGCTGTCAATGCCTTCATCCTATAAATACTGATCATAATCTCCTGCCACATATTTAATGTGATAGGAATTTGTGTCATCCACAATTTTTAGTTATGGCCTTCTGAGCTGCTAGGAATGATATTTTCAAGAACTTGATTGTGAGGGGGTCTCTTAATTCCTTTGGAACTTCCAAGAAAAAATAACAGGAGGGAGTCAAAATCAGACCTGGGTCAATTATTGCCTTTAGGGCCTGATGTAAATCCTGAAAAAAGGTGGATAGCACAGGGCAACTCCACAACATGTGTACAAATGCTGCCGGGGAGTGGCCACAGTTTCTCCAACAGGCTGAGAAGTTATTGCACTGATACTTCACCAGAATTGCTGGAGTCTGGAAATACCTGACAAAGATTTTCCAAGAAAATTCCTGCCAGCTAATTGCTGATAGGCCCCAGTGGATTTTTGTTTGGGTCCATGCCCAAGTTTCCTCTGGAATCTGATTTCCCATATCAAGTTCCCATGCCTTTTTTATAGTGGTAGTAGTGTCACCTTTCCATGCTAGCAAAGCTTGGTATAGATTAGAGATAATGTGTGCTCTGATAGGTGCACCTTCTATAGCTTTTTTGAGAATAAGTGCAATCTGGGGAGGCGCTGAGATCCCAATACCTAATCCTGTAATGATACTTCTAATACGATTTCTAATTTGAAAATATCTGAATCTGTCTTGCCAGAGGATTCCATGTCTGTTGACTAGTGTTTCAAAAGAAACAATCTCCCCTTCCTCCAGAAAGTGCCATATTAGGTGTAGGCCCCTCGCCTCCCACCTCCTGAACCCCACATCCCACAAGCCAGGAAAAAAGGTATCCAGGTATGGAACAGAAAGTAGTAGATACCTCCAACCAATAACCTTTCTGTCTCTCAAAGTACCAAACCATCTGCTCAATGTAAGAGCTGTTAATGGATTATCTTCTTGACCTGTATTTAATGTCTCCCTCTGCCCAAGAAGAGAGATGTTCAAATTTGAAAGGGCCCCTTCTCTGAGTTCCAAGTTTTTCCATTTGGACAGATAGACTTGGTCTAACCAATAAAAAATTGTCCGTAGCTGTGCCGCCTGATAATATAATTTAAAGTTAGGTAATGACAGACCACGTTCTTTTTTCGGGATCTGAAGAACGGAGAGCCAGACCCTAGGTTTATGTGAACCCCATAGAAATTGAGAGACTGTCCTATTAAGTGAGTTAAAGTAGGAGTCCGGGACACGACTAGGGATTGTTTGGACCAGGTATAAAAACTTAGGGAGGATTACCATTTTTATCTCCTCCATCCTCTGTATCAAGGGGATGGGGATAGGTGCCCACTGCTCTAATTCCAGTTTGATGTTTTTTTAAAATTGGAGTAAAATTAAGTGTAAACAACTGGTCTACCTGAAATCCCAGTTGAATTCCTGAATATTTAATATGGGTTAGGTCCCATCTAAAGGGATACCTCCATCTAATTCATTCTGATGGCTCATAATGTACTTTTAAGACCTCAGCCTTAGATGTATTCACCTTATACCCGGCCAGGAGACTAAATTCTGTGAGGCATGCTCACAAATGCTCTAGTGACTGTTCTGGATTTTGAAGATAAACTAACATGTCGTCTGCATAAAGGGCAAGTTTGTGTGTCTGTGTCTCCCCCCCCAAGTCCCACCCCTGTATCATCTCATCCTGCCTCAATGCCTGGGCTAATGGTTCAAGATATAGGGCAAAAAGAAGGGGGGAAGAGGGCAACCCTGCCTAGTGCCGCGTTGTAGAGAAATTGGGTGGGAGACTCTGCCATTAATCTTTACATAGGCTCTCGGGTTGGTATAGATATTATTTATGATCTTAATGAAGGATTCTGAGAATCCAAACCGACCAAGGGCTAAGTCCAAGAATTTTCATGCCACCCAGTTGAAGGCCTTCTCAGTATCTAGGCTCAGAATCATGCAAGGTGCCCCCCGACTGAGCTGCATGGAACAGCACATGTAAAGATCTTTTAATGTTGTCTTGAGTTTGTCTACCCAAGATAAAACCTGTTTGGTCATAGTTAATTAGCCTAGGCAGAATCACCTCCAGGTGTTTTGCCAAATCGAGGCATATAGTTTATAGTTAATGTTCAAGACAGATATAGGGTGGTAGGAGCTACATTGTGTAGTATCTTTCCCTGGTTTGGGGATACTTGAAATAACTGCATAATTCCAAGTGTCTGGAAAAGCTTCCCCTAGTTGTGCCACCCTACAGGCACTCAGCAGAGGGTCATTTATCTCCTTTACAAAGAATTTAAAGAATTCTGGGGTATACCCATCCGGGCCGGGTGATTTTTTTTGTTTTCAATCTCTTAACTGCAGCTACCAATTCTATAGAGGTTATAGGGGTATCTAGGGATTCTCTAATTTCCTGAGTCAATTTCAGTAACTTTAGTTTAGCTAAGTAAGTTTCTATTTGTTCTCTATCTGGTGAGTGTTCTGACTTATATAAATTTGTATAACATTCCCTAAAGCTGGATATGATTTTTTTCTGGGGATTTTAATAAACGTCCCATTCTGGGATCTCTGATCTGTGTAACCGTGTTTTCCGTGGTCTGTTGTCTGAGTCAATGTGCTAAGAGGTGAGAGGCCTGAGGTCCAGACTCATAGTACCTCTGTCGCAAGCGCTGTAATGCCTGCTCCGTCTTTATATCAATCAGTCTCTGGATTTGTTGTTTGACTTTTTGAATATTCCCCTGTACCGAGTTAAACCCCTTCAAGTGTTGGTCCTGTAAGACATGCAATTGCCTTTGAAGATATTCCAGTTGTTGATTTTGTTGTTGTTTAAAATGGGCAGCAAATTTGATACAGTCCCCCTGAATACTGTTTTGATAGTATCCCATAACACAGTGTCAGATATCTCAGGGGACTCATTATCCTGTTGGATTTGAGCTAGTCTAGCAGTAACCATGTCCATAAATTCCCTTAAGTTCAGAAAATAATTGTTGAATTTCCAGAGGGGTTGACCCTTTTTGACCTTCCAATTCAGTCTCAGTAACAATTGAGCATGGTCAGAAAGAACAGACAGAACATGTCTACATTCCAGTATCTGATCTTGGTGTTCTCCAGAGATCAACATATAATCAATCCTGGCATATGAGCCATGAGGATATGAGTAGTGAGTATATTCTTTTTTATTTGTGTTCTGGCTTCTCCAGGTGTCTACCCAGAAAGCCCCCTTCAAATGTCTCCTAATTAGTCTACTAGCCGGGTTCTGTCAGAAGGACTTAACTTTGGATGTGTCTTTTTGATCCCATATCTGATTCAAATCCCCACCTACCAATAACAATCCCATGTGATGTTCAGTAATCTTGTAGAGTAAGGAGCGAATGACCTCCTTTGTGGAGTCCGGAGGTGCATACAGGGAGGCCAATGTGATAGGAGCACCCTCCAGGTTACCTGAAAATATAGCCAAACGGCCCTCTGGGTCCGTGTAACTGGCTGTCTTTTGAAATTAGGCTCCTCTGGAGACCAGTATAGCAGAACCCCTTCTTTTCCCCTTCCCAAAAGAGGCTGCTACCACCTGGTCATAACCAAACTTCCTCAACTTCTGGTGTTCAGATCTATTAAGATGAATTTCTTGTAGTAAAACAAATGAGGGGCTCTCTCTTTTAATAACAGACATAACTTTGTGTCGTTTTACCGGGTTATTTAACCCATTAACATTATGGGAAATGATTTTAATACCATTATTATCTCCCATTTAAGTAAAGAGAACTATAAATCCCTAAACCTATGGGATCAGACTCTCCAATCCCCTGCAACTTTCCTGAAATTTTCCACAATACACTCCCCCCAACTTTCCCCTGTGTTATTCCATGGTCTCTCTGATAATTGTAGTAAGCCTTGCCTTCTCGCTTGATATTTAAATGTAATTTGCCTATAAAGCTGTTTATCTATAACTAGATCACGTGACCAAACATCAACACAAACACGACATATAAACTTACAGAACCTATGAGGAGCTGCTAACTGGGCAGCCCTTGCCCAATAGTAACATTTATTTACAACATGACTCCCAAGGTAGGGGAACAGAATATGCTGTTCCCTGGAAGTTCGAGTAATCAATACTCAAATGGGAGGAGAAGGAGTCATAGCAAAGGCTTGTTCCTCCTGGACCCTAAGACTGATGGGTCCTTGCCAGATAACATGGCTCATTGTCACCAACAGCATTCCTGCCAGGATGCATGATGTACAGAACACCACAGGACTAAGCAACATTTGCAGTGCCTCCAATGCTCCGGTCCACCCTTCCATCCCCCCCATCCAAACCAAACATTATTTTTACTTTGAGACCCTGAATATCAAGAGTCCCTGTCAGCATATTATGAAATTTATAATCAATGACCCGCTTTTTTGAGAATAATGTCATAATAATAAACGTTCCTCGTCTCCCCACAAGGGGGTATCTGATGTCAGGCTGAGATATCTCTAGGCAATTATCTGGGTTTTGCAGTCAAAATTGTCTAAACCACCGTACTATTTATGGCCATAATCAAAAGAAAAGAAAGAAACAAGGATGTATTAATCTAGGAACTTCAATCTGCAGGAGACATCCAGCTGCGGCTGTTTATAGGCACTCCCACTTCATCCCATCTCAGTTCCAAACATTGACGTGAGAGGGCTAAAGTAAGGAGTAAAAGGGGATCCAAGGTTTTTTTTATAACTTATTATAGCTTATTGCTATAAGCCACTGGTGAAAGCATTGTCCCTCCAGGTGGACAGCCTGTCATACCATCCTGCCCCCCTGAGCAGGCATGTGTCTACATGGAGTCTCAGTGGTGTGTATCACCCTCCTGCTCTTTATGTTAAGGCTGGAACACCCCTATAGGGTCATATAGTCCTCCGTGCATATGGAGATCTATCTCTAATCAATGGACGTTATTACTTTGAGGGGGCTCACGTGATCACTTTTCTGAAGGGTACCCTTTTGTTTTTTTGGCAAGAACTGTTTTGCCATAGATGGTCTTCCATACATCCAGGGCATTGGAAGGGTTAACATCCACTGGTCTGTGTGTAATGCTTCTGTGATAAGTATAATTATAGCTGTGCACCAGGTCAGACAACACATCAATATATTTCCACGTGTTTTGGGCTGTAAAGTAATGCCACATGCGTGTCTTTAAAGTTCTATTGAACCATTCTACAATGCTAGCCTTAACTTCATTATTTGTTACAAAATGGTGTATTTTATTTTGTTTTAATAATGCCCTTAAGGAGGCATTTAGAAATTCTTTACCCTGAACAGTCTGCAACTTCTCAGGTATGCGTCCACTTTTAAAAATTGTTTTAAAGGCCTGCATCACTGCCTTGCCTGATTTATCTTTAAAAGCCACTACCCAGGCATGCTTGGACAGCACAACGATGCATGTCAGTATGTATTTAAACCCATTATTGTACTTTGCATATTGACTCATATCCACTAAATTGGCTTACCATTGTCTATCTATGTCAGAAACAATGACATGTTTTCTCTTAAATCAAATTCTTGCTGGTCTGTGTAATGCATAGGGGTCCTGCTTGGCAAGCCATTCTGCAACACCTTTCCTGGTCACACCTTTATCAATTTTTTTTGTAGCTTTATATAAGTGAGTCACACCACTAAAACTGCCCACTTTTCTTGCATTCAAATATATATTCTGAAGCAGTTGATCAGTCATCTTCTTTCATCAGTATCAAAATACATCTGTTAACTAGCCAACCTCTTGTCACCCATAAAATGATGTATATGTGTGCTCTTTTTTCTTAAAAATTTGATGACAACCATAAACTGCAATATGTGATTATGTTTTATTCATACATACAAAACGTAAACTGATACATATATTAATTACATACAAAAGCCATAACAGTGTTTTAAAGAGCATATATATATATATATATATATATATATATATATATACCGTAACACATCGCATGCATACAATGATTACATAATATCCTGTTTTGACACTACCAGATTCTTTCACATTCTACTATACCCAGAGACAGTAACTTTTGGGCTGTATGTTTCACATAAGCAAGGGTTCATCCACTTTCCCCCTGGTGACAAGGTAGGCACAAAACATACACGCATGTGCCATGCACCACTCAAAATAATCAGGGTGATCTTTGAGGGGTACTGTTGCAGAATGAACAAGCATTTGTCAATGCCAAATGTTTGCTTGCTGGCATTGGCAGTGGTAGTGTAGAAGTTACAGAGCTGCATAATAGGAATGGCAGTGAAGTATTGAACTGAAGCCAACCCCACCGCCACCCTGCAGAGAGTGACAGGCATTGGGCTGTGCCTTTGGGTCGTCAGGCATAACGGTCACGCCATTTCACCACACCCCACCCTGCAGACACTGACAAGTGTCACGGTGTGCCTTGGGGTCTTTGGCCCTTATGCGCACCCCATTCTATCAGGAAATACAGTGAGATGGGTGCGGTATAGGAGAATGGGGTGAACTTTGGTACTGAAGAGTCCAAGGCTTACCTCGATGCCTCTCACTGGCTGCAGGGTGTGGAATGGTATGAGCATTACAGGCAAGAATCCTAAGTCACACCCCTGATGCCTGTCATTCTCTACAGGGTGGGGCGTTATGGTTGGAAACCCTAATACCTCAGGCATTCGTTGCTATTTTCACTCCAAATTTTCAACAATTTTTTTTGTGACCCCACCTCATGAACAGTGGCAATATCAGTTTGTTAGCTGAAAGCTGCTTATACACAGCGACTACGGCATTTAGCACCACAGGTGCAAAAACATTCTGAACAGGATGTGAAACATGACAGCTGTACTGTTCATGGGGAGGTGTAAAAAATGGTAATGTTGCAAATCTGCAGTAAAAATATTAAAATATTAAAAAAACTGGTGAAGTCACGAGCGTGCATAGAAACTGTGCAACGCACACCTGTAATGTAATTAGTTTGGGGATTTTTTACAGCAGATTGTCAACACAGGAATTCTGGGACCTCCAATCAAGAACAGTGTCACTGTGAATTTCTTTATCTGTCCCGAACAATGATTTCCCACAGCGACCACGCACCTCTGCGCTGAAAGTGTGAAAACACATTTTGGCCATGTTGTGAAAAATGACAGCTGTACTGTTCATAAGGAAGTGTGGAAAAATGCCACTGGTGAAAATCTGGACTGAAAATATTACAAAGTCATGAATTTACGAGAGTGCGTGGAAACTGCGCAATGCTCACTCGTAACATAGTCATTTTATGGACTTTTGTCACCAAATTTTCAACATAGCCATTTTAAGACCTCTGCTCATGAACAGTGTAACTGTGATTTTCTTAATCTGTCCCAAACATTGCTTTCGCACACCGACTGCATCATTGTGTGCTACATGTGCGGAAACACATTTTGGGTGACATGAAAAATGGCAGCTGTACTGTTCATAAGGAAGTGTAATAAAATGGCAATGTTGAAAATCTGGAGTGAAAATATTGAAAATTCGCAAACTTACGAGCGTGCGTAGGAACTGCGTAATGCACACTCGTAAAACAGTCATTTTTAGGAATTTTTTCACCAAATTTTCAACATAGCCATTTTAAGACCTCTGCTCATGAACAGTGTCACTGTGATTTTCTTAATGTGTCCCATACATTGATTTCACACACCAACTGTGCCATTGTGCGCTACATGCGCGGAAACATGTTTTGGGCAAGATGTGAAAAATGACAGCTGTACTGATCATAAGGAGGTGTGGTAAAATAGCAATGTTGAAAATCTGGAGTGAAAATATTGAAAATTCATGAACTTATGAGCGTGCGTAGGAACTGCACAACGCAAGCTCGTAAAACAGTCATGTTTTGGAATTATTTCACCAAATTTTCAACATAGGCTTTCTGAGAGCCCACCTTATGAACAATGCCAATGTCATTTCATTACTTGGTCCCGAAAGGTGATTTCACGCAGTGACTGCGAAATCACCCTTCAGGCCCGATTAACACCATGACAGTGAGAGCATTCAAGAGAAGGGGTCCCAAAAACCCCATGTTGAAAATTTGGTGCAAAAATTCCAAAAAATGCCTGAGATATGCAGCAAAGTTGCAAAAAAACCCTATCTATCCCATTATACAGCTTACCGGCATTTCCTCAGTTCGCAGTCGGCTTTGAAGAGTGCAGACGTGTTCCTGGTCTACAGATCATCGTGCCGGAGTCCGGAGGTAAGTATGGGGTTGGGAGGCAGGGTGCACAGTGGGTGGGCGCAGGTGAGGGCAGAGACACCGAGGGACTGTTTTCCAATTTCAGTTTTTTTTTTTTTAAACAAAGGACAGATGATGCGGGACATTTGTCACGCTGGGGTGGGCTCCCAGCGTGGCACAAAGATTGCTTTTATGGGGACGTGGAGCCAGCGGAGTTGGGCACCCCCGCCGGTGACAAGCATCTGTTGCCACGCTGGGGTGGGCTCCCCAGCGTGGCACCCTGTACCCCAGGAGGGGAGACAGTGGAGCCGATGGGGATTGGGCACCCCATCAGCTATACATGTGTATACGCTGGGGGTGAGCACCTGCGTGGCATGGGGGCTTTTGTGGGGAGGCGCAGCACAGCCAATGGGATTGGGCACCCTGTCGGCTGCCACAGTGTGTGCGTGGTGACACGCAGTATGTGCGTGTGTGTGTGTGTGTGTGTGTGTGTGTGTGTGTGTGTGTGTGTGTGTGTGTGTAGGAGTGCGCATGGCAAGGCGATATCTTATCACTGCTCACTGAAGTGTAGCTCCCCTTTCAACTGCACGTCACTGCATTTTTGCACTGCTGGACTGCTGTCATAGACAGCTCCAGCAGGCATTGGAGAACTGCGGCCATGCCAGCAAACACACTGACTGAATTGGAAGAGGGCTGCCACACCTCTGAAAACTCAGATGATGGCACTATGTTTCTTGCACGTGCGTGCAAGCAAACATAAAAATGCTATTCACCTTATATATGTCTGTGTGCTTTTTTTTTTGTTCTTTGCATCGATATACATATGCCACATAATTGGGGGCATACTTTTAATCTCAGTCATTGTCTTTTCCGCCAGTGAAGGTGTGGCAAGCAGGCTACATTTAATGCATGGCACTTTCCAAAGTATACAGGGGTCTTTAAAATGTCCTTTATCACACGGCACATTGTAGCCATCAAGAGTGACTGGAATATCGGGAGCATGCCATTACATTCCATTTGAAAGCACATAATACATGTTATACAGATTAGTGTGTCACTTTTTTATTCAGAAAAAATGACAGCTACATCACATTTATTAAATACAACGTAAGTGATACATTCTGCAAAAATGTGATGAATACACATCACATGATGCTTAGTGCTCTTTCATTTCATGGAGCATCATAACAATTGAAGAAGCCACTTTCACAGTATGAGAAATATCACATTCTGTGCTTTAAAGCAGACACACACATTGCTGCAACTACTAATACATACAGGTTTCAAAGACATTCAGGATCTTCTACGAATCTAGGCACAATCACTGTAATGTTTTCTAAAAGTGTCAACTCAGATTTTTTCATATAGTTTTCTATATCCTCCCACATGTCTGAGGGGGCATGCAACATCAGTTCCATGGCAGAAGATAAGTCAGAAAAGGATGCTTCAAAGTCAGGCAGCCTGAACACGGAAGGATTGCAGTAATGGCGTATGATCAGATACATAAGTCTTTTGACACTCTGCTTGCATCCCGCATGGTTCTCTGTAAAATAAAATATGAATCTTTGGGTTCTACAACATTTAGACATAACCTGTAGCAGATCAGCAGTTAAATGAATTTTCACAACAAAAACAGAGTCTCTAAGTTTCTTTTTAGAAATTTAACAGAGTCCCCAAAGTTCTTGTTAGAAATTATTTAAAGGAGCATTTACTGACTAGACATCTGGCCTCTTTTCTAATCTCACCATCTGTCTGTTGTAACATATCAGTAAGTAAGCACATGGGGTCATCAGCTCTTTTCACATCATTTAAAACATGACTTACAGATTCTATAGTTTCGTTGCTCATGCTTAAGCCCTGTTGTTTCATAGCTATTGCTAAGATCACAGGCATGGGATGGCCTTTATGTGTAGCTTCAGAAACATGTTTGTATGCTTCTCTAGCCGTCAAGTCATCAAAGATACATGTATGGTTTATCTGACTAGGGTCATCTATCTCACACCCAGGACAGGCATCAACCATTTCACAACGTATCACTCTCTCTATCACTGCGGCAATTACACCACAAATGGTATGGTACATAACATACTTGCAATACACATTGTGGTCAGTTTTGGGGGCTTAATACTTAGGCCTGGTTTTTCACCTGAGGAAACCTATCTAATCTCAGTAGACGAAGATGGTTGTGGCTGTGTAGTGATTACAGTGTTTTCTGTTTTTTCAAGCATTCTATTGCTCTCTAACTTTCTAACATATTGACCCTCACACATCTCATTAATAACCACATCTGTATCTTTCACACATCAAACACATTCAAGCAGTAGATTTGTGGAGACTCGAATATCCATGCTGTCCGAATAAGACTGTTGCTCAATTCCATATCCATCACTCTGATAAAGCAAAAAGAAAACAACATTGGTCCTTTTACTCAGTAAGTTACAGTTCATCTGCTAACTCATCTGTTCAGTTACACTCTGCATGCGTGTCTCCACTCACTCATTTTTTTAGTGTTTAAAAACAAAACATAAATTTACCTCTGCATTGCAAGATGCTTTGCCATCTTTTTCTTCTTCTTTAGCCTGTTGCTTTTTCTTATCTTTTCTTTTCTTAGCCTGCGGCTTGCTGGTTGTGGCAGTGTCACCACCTGCCTCTTGGCTGGCTGCTGCTTCTGCCTGTGTCTTGGCATCCTTATCTGACTCTCCCTCCATGTCACTCTCTGTTCTGGGCTTCATTTTCACATCTTTCTCCACAACAGACTCACATGATAGCTCTTCTTCAAGGTCTTGCAGTTATGCCTCTTTGATAGGTGTATCAGGAACAGTTTTTGCTTTTTTCAATTCACCAAACTGTGCAGCGAGATTTCTTTTTATGTCACAAATCCTTCCACTGGCCAAAATTCAAATTGGACATTCTTTTTCACACTTTATGTAGTGCACATACACGGGTCTGAAAGGCAACTTCTCTTCAGGCTTTTCATCTCCTGGCTGTTCATTTGGTGGTGTAACCGGCTGTTCCATGACTGGAATGTTAGTTTGAGATCCTGTGTTCTGGGCCATCTTCTTGAATCTCTCAGATAATCAGCTCAGATCCTATTAAGTAGATTTGATGAGACTCTGAAAGCTATTCTGGCACATCTCCAACCAGGGGTTTATATAAGACCCCTGCCAGATGAAGTCACACTATGTGCCCATCACAAGGTTTCTAGAAGACAGATCCCATTGATCCTGTATGGTGATGTCATCTCTTATGACAAGCAGCACACACTGGCATGTATAGTAGGGGGTTCGTTAATATCAACTATCATCTATATGACTGTCACAAGGCTGGCAAAAGGTTTCTAAAAGACAGTCCTCCATTGATAAATATAGTTATGTCATCTCTTATGACTAGCACCACAAATCAGCATATTTAGTTGGGGTTTATTAATATCAGCTATCATCTATGTGACCGTCACAAGGCTGGCAAAAGGTTTTTAGAAGACAGTCCTCCACTGATAAATATAGTTATGCCATTTCTCGTGATACATAGAATGACTAGTATGTGATTTTTATACTGTAATGTTGGGCAGGGCATGTTTAATAGGAACTTTTAATAAGAATTTTCTTACATTTCTCAGAGTATAAAAGTCTCCATGAAGCAGTCTACTGGTTTTTCAGTTTTACATAGGTAATGCAGAGCACTTTTTGTTGTTTTCTGGAGGTTACTACGTTCTTAAATACTTTCATCATTACATTAATTTACATTTAATAGAAATATATGCTTTTGATAAGCAGAAATAGAAAATATGTTTAGTTTCTGACATCAAAATACCAGATTTCTGTTGTATTCATTTAAAGAAAATGTGTGTAGAGAGTATGACTTTTTTAACAGACTTTAGAATTTGAAGCAGTCTACTTAGATTATAAACCCTTGAAACATCAGTTTTAACATGGACACACACACACACAGTCTCTGCTTTTAAAGTTAGAACTCATTTTCTTTTTCACATTAAAAAAGAAATCACTGTTTTTTCATAAATACTTAAATGCATTCTTTTAACAGAAATTTTTTGTATAGCAAAGATAAAATGTTCTTACAGGAAATGCAGAGAGGATAAACCCCTCTTGAAAAATGAAATGCAGAGAGTATGTATGTATGTTTTTAAATCAGACTTTAGCATTTGAAGCAGTCTACTTAGACTACAAACCCTTGAAACATCAGCTTCAACACACACACACATGCTGACACACACACTGTCTCTGCTTTTAAAGTTAGAACTCATTTTCTTTTTCACATTAAAAGAGAAATCACAGTTTTTTCATAAATACTTAAAATGCATTGTGTTAAAAGAACTTCCTTACACTGAAGAGATAAATGTTCTTACAGTCATCTGAGCTTGAAAGCACATTTCACACACAAAAAAAATTCCGAGTAAAACGGCACACTGCAGTCATACCACAGATAGACAGGGGAGGTTGAGGGATTGCCAGGTAGGTAATGGTGGGGTAAGTTGAGAGGAGGGGAGAGACTCGGGTTCCAGGTAGGTGATGGGGTGCAATGTAGGTGGTGGTGGGACATGGAGCGAGGAGGGGAGAGACTTAGGTTCGAGGTAGGTGATGGGTGCAAGGGTGGTGGTGGGACAAGGTGGGAGGATGGGAGAGTTTGTGCCAAGATATTCTGGCAGGGGGTCGAGGGATGGAAGATGGATTCAGGTTCGAACTAGGATGGGGTGGCTGCAGTTCAAGGGGACGGAGGACGGACTTGGGTTTGAGCTTGGATGGTGTCATGGAGGTTCGAGGGGACTGGGGATGGAGGAGGAAGGATGTAGGGACGTACAACGGGAATGATGTGTAATTTCCAGGATCGATAATATGTAATTTCCTGCATTTTCGTACATCACTTCCTGTGTTTGATGTGAGACGCTCTGCATTTAAGATGAGACATCCTGCACAGAGAGCAGGACTTCCTGCACCATATGGGGATGATTCTGATTGGTCCATTTTAGGCCATGCCCACCTGTCAAATGACATGGCGCACGCTTATTGGCTGAAATTTAACATTTGATGAGATATATGAATGCTGTACTACTGTTGTACTTTTCTGCAGTGCCCTTTAGGTAGTTTGAGCATGGCACACAGTCCCAAACAAGGTCTTTTTTTTGCCTTCTTTAATCAAATCCTGGATGAGCCCCTGTGTTGCAAGCCCATCTAGGGGTATTAGATGGTGCATTGGTAAAAGGGGGGCACTTGACAAACATAAGCAACCACAATCCAAAGCATTTGAAGTGAAGATATCTCATTACCTGGGTTCCTGAATCTTCATGACTGGAGATCATGGTAGCACCTGTATCAACTGCCACTAGCTTCCGAGGGCTGCGGGTGGGAAGACTGGTTAGCAAGACAAACATGCATAGTCATAGAATATTAAATTCATTGTCCACTCCAGAATCAACATGGCAAAGAACAATTTAATTGAATTGGAAAACAGCAAACAGTCACTCCATGGAGCAGGGGGTGCTAAACAGTGGGTTACTTTCACAGACATAGCTGGAAACTCTACTGCAACAGAACTCTTGTGCTAACAGGCTATATATTTTCATGCAGGCTCCCATAAGTCATGCAGACTAAACTCCTGACAGTGTTCCTAGGGCTGGAAATGCTTCTAAAAATGAAGTAGCTTACACGTGAGACAATTCACTGTCTCATAATCTCACTCCTTTCTCTATTTCTCTAGCTCTCTCTCTGCAGCAGTCACTGGCCTTTTCTTTTACTCCTTCATCAGGCAGTCCCATTTCAATTGTTACACTGGCTTATGACAGCAGGAGATGTTCTACTGTCCCAAACCTTTACACTCTCTTCAATTAATTTCCACCAGCCTGATCTCATACCTTTTTGCAGATTTAACCTTCTCCAACCCCTGGGGCTACTTCTTACTGGAGCATACATCTCGTTCCCTTTAGATCTTATTTCATACTTTAAATGGATGTTCTTTGTCAAGAACCGAACCATCAGAACCCTTTCAAAGATCCAATTGCTGATGCATCAGCTGGTGTCTGTGTTTATCTGTGGGGGTTTTGGGTGTCCTGAAACAAATCCCAGTCCAATCCAGCATGCTCTGCTCAAATCAGTGATTCCAATCTCTGAACTGACTCATCAGGGGGACCACTGCAAGTGTCACACAGATCACCCAATGTACTGCCACCCCAATGGGGTCCCAAACATTATTCCCCCAAATGGACTTTTCCTGCCTCTATAAGTGGCTCACACTGTGGGTCCCAACTCCGCAGCACCTCCAACCCACTATGAAAAGGGGTAACTCTGCCACCATTACACCCTCAATGGCTGAGCTGCCATTTCTAGCCATGCCCTAGGCCCCATTTGCCATAAAAGGCCCACCCACAATAAACAATACAGCCCAACAGATGAACTACCTACTGGCTGCCAGCCTGCCAGTGCAGCAGTTGGATTTCCACTTGTGACACCAGTGACCTGGGTTCAGGAACGAGCCCAGGGAGCTGGAGGGCTGGCTGGGAGAGGAGGTCTGAGCATCCTATGGACAGCTCACCTTCTCTTGGGAGGAGGGGTACCTGACCTGGTGCCTGGGTGACTCCAAGTGGAGACTCAAGGTACAGCAGGCCCAGGGACTAAGAGGGTATGCATGCTGGACATCGGCGCTCATAGTGCCTTGATGTCATGGGCACACAGCATGTCCAGAAAGCTGGAAAAACACCCACTGCCTCCCTATAGATGAAGCACCAAGGTCTTGACCCTCAACACCCCTGCCACCTCCTGAGACAGCATCCTGATGAAGTACAAAGACACATCAGGGTGAAAGGGCCTCACCCCATATCCACTTGGGGGAGTACAACCATGGCTCCATGGGGGATGGACTACTCTGGATGGTGGATGGTGTAACAAACCAACAGGTGACTCCCGAAGAATGGGAGAGTGGAGGGCAGAGGAGGGGGAAAAAAACTACCCACTGGCAATACTTTCTTTTGGACTTATAGGCCCTGCTGGTGATTACCAACCAAGGTGCCAAAGTTCGCATGGCAGGACTCAAACTTCATTTTTTCTCCCCAGACTTCAGCTCCCAAATGCACTGACAGGCCCCTTCTGCTTTCACTTCAAATCTCTGCTCCATTGCTCCCTTTCACTTAAACCTGAACAAGCATTTTTCCATTTCATGGGTCTTCAAGGGTGGTGGGCCAGGGTGGCAAGTGGACCACCCTAGCCCTGCCATGGGCCAACCCCCCAACTCCTCTCCCCAGGTCTCTCTCTGCTCCTCCTCCTTCTGACCTCTCCCTGGTGCCAAAATCCCCAGCTATTTATACCCTTATGGGAGGAGCCCCACCTACAGTCAGCAGACAGCACCACATCCCAGACTCAGTGGCACCACTAGCCTTCTCTCTACCTAACTACCCCCTAGCAACTAAAAATTAACTAGTAAGTGCCCAAAGAGGGCTTACATATACATAATATACACATGCATACTTACATACATGCATACCTACATGTAGATAAAGTTATGCTTTAATAACTGGGCACCCTGAGTGGGTTATCCAGCTTGAGGTAAAACTTAACTGCACTCTCTGAAATATGTTGTCATGTTTTAAAATTTTTAAAACTCAAGCAAAAAAAGAAAAAGAAAGAAAGAATGTTAAGGCTAGAGAGATGGTCAAGGGTCTGGCAGTTGACTTTCAGTGCCAAAAAGTACAAGGCAATGCACCTAGGGAAAAAGAACCCCAGGACAGAATACTGGATGGGTGGTTTCAAACTCAGTACTATGGCAGAGGAACGAGATCTCGGAGTCATTATTTGTGACAACCTTAAGCAGGCTAGCCAATGTGACAGGGTTTGCAATAAGGTTAACAGGATGCTGGGATGTATAGGGAGGAGTAGTGATGGTAGAAGGAAGGAAGTGATACTCATCCTCTATAGATTCCTGGTGAGATCACATCTGGAGTACTGTGTCTAGTTTTGGAGCCCTCAACTTAGAAAGGACAAGAATGGAGGGTGCTGGAGAGCCGATCTTCAGGAAGGAAGCTGTTCTTATCAGTTCTGCACTTCAGCTCAGCAAATTTATTGAATAAAATAATTTAAACCATATAGACTCACAGAGCTCTACCAGAATCAAATTCTTGAGGATACCAGCTTTCGAATTATCTAAAATTTAGCATGGGTAAACAAAAGAATCTGGTTCCAGGAACTTCTAAACTTCCCACATAAAGAATCTGGTTCCAGGAACTTCTAAACTTCCTACATAAAAAACAGGGAAGGCTGGAGAGACCTCGAGCCACGAGGTAGACACTGCATCTGAGTTGTCACTGAATCCACCATGGCACCAGATGATAATCACGATGCAATCAATGGACACTAAAATTGAGAAAACTTTGACTAAGTTGGAAAGCATGATGCAGTATTAAAGAACTAACCAGCGCAGTTGTGGAGAGTGACAAGAAATCTACCACTGCACAAGCTGCAGTTATTACCCTCACCCAAGAAAATATGCAGCTCCGCAGCAGGCTTGAAGCTTTAAGAAATGAGGTTCAGGCAAGGAATCTCCAGTTGGTTGGTGTACCAGAGGAAGAAGAAGGAGTAAATTTGTTGGACTTTATCAAGGACTGGATGAAATTTTCTATCCCTTTGCCAAAGGATTTTGATTGGGGCATGCTGTGGAGAGCCTACCGCATCAACCCTAGAGTACAGCCTGCTAACACAAATCAGCCTCACACTATGCTGATAAAGACATCCATAGCTGAGATTTGTGACCTGCTTTTCGTCAGCAGCATGGGCGGCATACCCACTCTCTATCAATGAGCCGGATGTAAAAGAATTTCCGGATTAGTCCTTCAATACCAGAGCCAAATGCAAGCAGTTTGGTCAGACAAAGGCTTCGGGCACTTGGAATGGTCCATGCATTCCTTCTGCCAGCTTGATTAAGGATTACTAAAGGAGGCAAATCCTGGCAGTTTACAGACCCTAAGGATACAGGGCAATGGCTTGAAAAAAACAGAAAAAGAATTTGCAACAAAAGAAGCAATTGAAGTGGAGGAGGAAGAAGTTTCGGACCAACTGGTTGCTGTTTGACTCTACTTATATGGGACTTGTACAGTAACTAGACACATTAGTTGGGACAAGGTGTGACACTGAGCCTCTCTGTGTTCTTACAACGGCGTTATTTGTTTTTTCTAACTGTTCTGTGTCCCTTTAGTGCTATCTTCTCTCCTTGTATTATTAGCAGAGACTGTTGGACATTACTTTTTGGGGGGGAAGGTTTCCAAACGCAGGCCCCTCAGATTCACATGGTGGCTCACACCAACTCTGTTCTTTCTCTGCTATCTGGGGAGTGGGGATGACAGACCAAGTCCTGCTACTGATGGCTATTAATGTTATAACTGTTTACATGTTTGAATTGTTAAACATTGATTGTATGCTCCACTTTAACAGATGCCTATAGTTTTTATGGTTGAAAACCGGCATTTTTGCTGTGCAGAGGTGTTATAGAAGGGTTCTAGTTTCTTATGTTTCTTACTTAAAATTGTAGACATGGATACACAGCAATCCATAGAAATTGCAGATAACACTATATTATAACTTCTACCTGTTTCTGGACATTCCAAAGCCACTGAGATGGTTAGCATTTTTGGACTTACATATTTGGTTTTATTTGAATCTTGGGTACCCCCCTACCCCTGTTATCTATGATTACAGGAGACGGTTCTGTATATCAAACCTCTTTGAGTATTTGCTTATGTACCTATTATTGCCTTGTATGAAGAAATGAGTGTAATGTTTTTGATAAAAACAATAAATGTAAAGATTAAAAAAAGAAAGGACAAGGATAGGCTGGAGGCAGTACAGCGCAGGGTAATGAAGATGATACAGATGATACAGAATCTGCAGGGGAAGTCCTATGAGGAATGCCTTAGGGTGCTGAATATGTATTCATCTGCTGCCAGTGATGTGGGGCAGACCAACCACTGCAGTGTTGATTCAAGGTGTATCAGTGTAGATGCCTGGCCTGAGCTTGTGGGCAGAACAAATCACACTAATCTTTTTTTATCATTATTAAAATGTTACTCATTTTTAGATACATAACAAGCAATAACCAATATAGGACACAGAAACATAGAAGTTGTCGGCAGATAAGGGCCTTTGGCCCTCTCAGTCTGCCCCATTATCTGTAACACCTGTGCACCTTTATATAGTACAAAAAGAAAAAAAAAGAAAAAGATCAGTCACTTGGGCTGGCAGTATAGCCTAGAGGTTAGAATAACGAGCTGGGTTTGATTCCCACAATCTCAACTTGCATACTGTGTGACTCTGAGCAAGTCACTCAACTGTTGGGTATTATTACACTTAGAAAATGGGCACTGTAAAGGAACATTTTTTTTTATAAAAAATGAGTTAAAAATTAGTTTAAAATAAGTTTTGTGATAGTTTTATAATAAAGTAGTGCCTCCGCCACTATGGATTTTTGACCTACTGGGGACTCTGTGGGGGTGGGGGAGATGGGGCTTTGCTGGTGTGCAGTCTGTGAGCGGTGCTGAGAGGTGGAGCGGGCGGGGAGCATGGCTGAAACTCCTGTTTGTGTGATGGAAGGCCGACACGAAAAGAAAAGCATTGTGGCAGCATGGTTTTTATTTATTTATTTTTTATCTGTGTGAATGAGAAAACTTAGTCAGGATATTGGGTTACCGCTCGGTGAGAGTGCTGTACTTTGAATCTGCCAGTGTTGGATTGGTGGCAGGCAGGACAGCTGCAGCGTGGAGAAAGCACAAACCGAGAGCGGCAGTCAAGCCGGGATGTCTCAATCGAGGTAGGAGGAAAATGGAAAAGTAAATTTGCGCCTTTTGTGTCACATTTTTAAAAAAAAGAGGCAGAGGATCGGTGACAGGAAGAGGAGAAAAAGAAATGGTGGCTGCTCCATTTCACAATTTGGGGTGCCCAGTAACATCCTGAGTAATGAGGCACCCCGATTGTATGCGTTTTTTACTGGGCGTTGTTAAGAGATAACACCAGTGCCAGGGTGTTTCAGCTAGTCAGCATGGATTTTTCCTGTTGCCCATTATCTAAATGGTTTGAAAGTAACAAACTGGCAGATAACTTTAATTGTCTTCTTAATTAAATTTAAATCACTCCCTGTCAACATGGTGAATAGAAGTGCGCGTATAACGTCGGTAAAAATACACTTTTTGAGACTGATTCTGTGGTCTCTCTGGTTAAACAGTCCTTAAGTCTATATAAGGCACCCAACTTCTGATTTGCAGTTTGAACTGCATTTTTCACATGAGCTGAAAAGGTCAGATTGGAATCAAATAATAGTCCTAAATACTTAGTTACCTTTACCTGTTGCAGCATTGTTCCAGCCAAGTCAAATATTTAATGGTGCTGCAGCAGCCAACCATTCAAGGCTGTGAAATCAAAATTCAGGGAGGAATCAATTTCTTCCGGTGTTAATGTACTGGTGAAAAGAATGATGTCACCAGCGTACAATAATAAATCTGATTTTATGGGTATCTTTGATATGGGATCAATGTATAAAGAAAATAATAGGGGTTCCAAAATGGATCCCTAGGGAACCCCTTGCTCCAAGAAGTGTGTATTGGTCAGGGCTTCACCAGAGTTAACCCTCAAAGGACGATTTGTAAGATAACTTTGGAAACACCCAAGAGGAGATTCTGCCAGTACAATGTCTTTCAGTCTCTGGAGCAGCATGGTGTGATTTACAAGATCAAAAGCCTTTGACAAATCCACAAAGACATCCAGACAGCCACCTGGCTGCAAGGAATAGTAGTGAGTGGCAGACTAGGGGTGGGAGGTACCGCACAGACTGTGGGCCACACTATGATATGTGTGTATGTCCTTGCAGTCCTTAAGGTGATCATGGAGGAAAACTGAAAAGTCTGAGTCCTATGCCCAATGATGAAGAACCCTTGGTGCTGCTGAATACCCCCTGCCATACATGGGATGCCTCCTGATGAAACTGGAAGTTTGGGAGGTATATCTCCCCCACCCATCCCTGTTGGGGGGTGGAGGGAGGGAGGGAGGGAGGAGTACGGCTCCATGTAGGATGATGTGTCGGATCAAGGTAGGGATAGGACCAGCAGTCCGCTGATGGTGCAGTGGTAGTGCTACTGCTCACAATGGGTTTGGGAACGAGTCTGGGTCATTGGAGGGCTGACCTGGGGAGAATGGCTGAGCACCCCAGCAGACCCCCATCTTGGGGCAGGGAGGGTGCCTGGTCTCAGTAGCAGCACCACCACCTGGGTGACCATGATTGATGGTGCAGGCTGGAGCCAGTGGTAAAGGAAGGGGCTGTTGTTGCTCTGATACATCCTGCATCGGGCGCAGCACTTCTGCAATGTTCGAGGGTGGGGAGAAAAAGCAGAAGGCAACCTGACAGTCCGGAATGCCGCCTACCGCAGGTCCCGTACTGCCAACTGGGCTATTGCTACCACATCGAACCTTCAGCTCTGTCTGTGGGAAGAGGGTAGCCTCAGCAGCCCCTCCCATTGGGGTTATCTGTGGGGGAACACAGAGCAAAAGGTAAGTCCTGGGGATGGCGGGTGACGGGACTGGGTGGAGTGGGGAACCGATGTGTGGAAGATGGGGAGAAAGCACAGTAAATTTAAAAAGAAAGGGGGGAAAAAGTCCAGCCTTTGAGATCTAGAGGGAGCTCAGGGGCAGAGTGTAAAGGGAATAAAAAGAAATTTCAAAAAAAAAAAAAAATGAAATTTGGGGACGGGGGGCTAATTATGGGGATGGGGGAGATGTCTCTAGCCAGCAGCAGCACATAGCACTTCTGTGCTAGTGACCCAGGTTCTAAAGCGGACATGGGAACCAGCATTTGGACAGCCACAACTGGGGAAGAACTGTGTCTGGCAGTCTGTCTCAGCCCTGGCAGTGTTGACAACACATGCTGCCACAGCAGCAACACTTAACAGTGGGCCGAGGAGAGTTCTCTGCCGGGCATTCACTGCCTGTGCTTGATCTCATTCTGGGGTTGGGGATGGTAACGTCAGAGAAGGGTCAGGACTCAGAAGTGACCGGGGATATTAAAAACAAAACAAAAAACTTGGACTGCTGAATTACGGTGGTGGCACTCTCGGGCCCTGCTCCATGTATATCTCTGTTGGTGCGACAATGGAGAGCAGCAGCTGCAGAGTGACTGGGAGGTCAGTCTGAAGCTGGATGGGAAAGCAGGACACCTTCCAGGACAGAAATAGAGAGAAAATCGGTCACTGCTTTGTTGTACTGCTACTTAAAAGTAACATGAATAAGGCCTTCTGTCTTTTTTCCGTCACAGTAAGTACAAGTTCAGGATATACAAGGGTGTAACTGCTGCATTCATGTACTTCTTGCATTTTATTTAGTTCCTCAAAATAAAAAGACCCAGAAGCAAATGATTTGATATGCCATCCAGGGAGCACTAGCGCCACCACCACTACCTCAGAGGTTGCGAAGAAAGCACAGCAGTTGGACCACAGTGGGCTCAGGGAGGGTGAGAAGGGTGGAACAGAGGCACACCCAGTCAATTGTTCCACTCCACAATCCATACACCATTCTGGAGCATAGCCCCCTATGGATGCACCTCGAGAAGACTGATGACAACTGCTACACGGAGCCCACAGGAAGGAGGCAGAGGACACCACAGGGAAAGGAAGCAGGTCCTGGTGGGGACTCAATTATTAGGGGTATAGAACTGGGGGAGCTGGGAAAACTGGGTAGGTGCCTGCCTGGTGCCATGGCTTGGAGGGACAGGAAGCGCATCCTCAGGATCATGAGAACAGCTGCAAGGGATTCTGAGCTGGACATAATTGTCCACCTAGGGACAAATGACTTGGCTCATCATGAGATTAGAGCAGTGCAGGAGGACATTGCAGAGTTGGGGAGGGATCTAAGACAAGTAGCACACACAGTATCCTTCTCAGAGGTGCTGCCTGTCAAAGGCATGGGGGAGGCAAGGGTAACTGGCACCATGCAGTTTAATGAATGGTTGAAAAAATGGTGTGGAGCACAGGGGTTTGGCTTCATTGGAGACTGGGGTTCCACCTGGAGGGACACCAGCCTATACTGACAGGATGGTCTGCATCTGTCCAGGAGGAACAAGTCTTTTGAGCAATCAGTTTAAATGCTTCATTGGCAAGCTTTTAAACTAGTCAAAGGAGGCACTGACAGCAGCAGGAAAATCCCAGCCTCTCCCTACAAACAGGGTACTAAATGAAAAAAGACGAGGTAGAACGGTCAGTGGGGATGCTGCAACAGAAGGTAAAGCCATCAAAAATGAGAACAATGAGTACCAATGCCCGTAGTCTGGGTAACAAGCTTCCTGAATTAGTGGCCTTGATGGAGGAGGAACATCTGGATATCGTGGCAATCACAGAAACATGGTACACACAAACCATGACTGGGACATAAACATACCAGGATACACTGTCTACAGGAGGGACAGGGAGGGTAAAAGAGGAGGAGAGTAGTTCTTTACATAGGAAGGAATAAAGCAACAGAACAAAAGAAGTAAACAGGGAGGAAAGGCACTGTGGGTAAATTTGAGACAGGCAATGGCACCCAATGTCCGATGGGGATTGTACAGACCCCCTTCTCAGGGGAGGAAATGGACAGGAAATTATAGAAAGTATACTTAGAATGGCAGAAAAGGGAGATATTGCTGATGAGTGATCTGAATATGCCAGATGTTAACTGGAGTGCAGTTGCAACTGCCACTTCAAAGAGTGCAGTTATTCTAGATGCCCTACAGGGGGCATGCCTTAGACAACTAGTACTGGAGCCCACTCAAGAGGGAGCAATCTTAGACCTGGTTCTCTCAAATGGAGATGGAGAGAGGATCACAGATGTAGAAGTGGGCAGCCATCTGGGAACTAGCAACCATCGAACAGTATGGTTCACAATAAACACAGCAATAGAGTCAAGCCATACAAGACAAAAAGTATTGGACTTTAGGAGGCTGACTTTGCCAAAATGGGTGAGTGCCTAAAGAATGCACTAGCAAATGGGCAGGAAGGAGGGTGGAAGAACAATGGGGAATAATAAAACTGCCATCACAGAGTGAAGACCTTTGTGTGAAGCAAATAAACAAAACAAGGCGATGTAAGAAACCACTATGGTTCTCAAAGGAAGTGGCAGTGAAGGTTCAAGAAAAAGAAAGCATTCAGGAAGTACAAGGAATCACAGAAGGAGCAGGACAGAGAACTGTATCATTTAAAAGCAAAAGGAGGCTGGGAGGCAGTCAGAACAGCAAAGGCCCAAACCGAGAAAAGATAGTCAACTCAGTTAAGAAGGGGATAAAACCTTTTATAGGTACATCAGGAGCAAAAGGAAGACCAAGGGAGGGATAGTGAGGCTTAATAAAGGAGGGAGGGCAGAGGAGACTGTGAAAAGGCAGAGATACTAAACAAATATTTTTGCTCAGTATTTACAAATGAAGGGGAGGTACATAAAACAAACAGTAGTAACACTCTGGATACAGAAGTTGATACCAGCCCATTTACAGAAGAAAGGTTCTGAAGAACTCTTAAAACTGAAGGTGGACAAAGCAATGGGGCCTGATGGGATTCATCCCAGAATTCTAAAAGAGCTAGGTAGAACTAGTGACACCACTGACTACCCTTTTTAACAAATCATGGGAGGATGGGGTGGTACCGAAGACTGGAGGAAGGCAGATGTGATTCCCTTCACAAAAGTGGGAGCAAGGCAGAAGCAGGAAACTACAGACCTGTTAGTTTAACCTCAGTGATAGGAAAATGATGGAATCATTTCTGAAAGAAAAGAATTGTTGAGTATCTAGAGGCCAGAGGGCACAGGACCCTAGGCAGCATGGATTCACAGTGGAAGGTCATGCCAGACAAATCTGATAGATTTCTTTGACTGGGTGACCAAAGTAGTAGATCAGGGAGGGCTGTGGACATAGCCTACCTAGACTTTAGCAAGGCATTGACACAGTCCCACACAAAGATTAATACACAGTTAGCCAGCCTGGGAGTGGGTCCCAAGATGACAGCCTGGGTAAGAATTGGCTGGAGAATAGGACACAGAGAGTAATTGTAAATGGAGTCCACTCAGAAGAAAGGGGTTAGTGGGGTACCGCAGTGTTCAGTAATGAGGACCGGTCCTCTTCAATGTCTTTATGAGTACATTGCGGAAGGACTGGAAGGAAAAAGTATGTCTCTTTGCAGGTGACACTAAGATCTGCAACAGAGTTGATACACAGGTGGGGTGGAAAGGATGAGAAGGGACTTGGCAAGGTTAGAGGAATGGTCAAATGTATGGCAGCTTAGATTCAATGCTAAGAAGTGCAAGTTAATGCACCTAGGAAACAAAAACCCAGGGGAAGAGTACACAATGGGGGGTGAGATACTAACAACAACAAAAATGGAAAGGGCCCTGGGGGTAGTCATATCAGATGACCTAAAGGTGGGCAAGCAATGTGAGAGGGCAGCAAGGAGAGCTGGGGGATACTGGGATGCATAGGGAGAGGCATCACCAGTAGAAAACAGGAAGTTTTATCCTCTGTACAGACAGCTGGTGAGACCCCATCTGGAGTACTGTGTGCACTTCTGAGACCCAATCTCCATAAACTAAAGACATAGACAGAATGGAAGCTGTCCAGAGGAGGGCAACTAAAATGGTGCAGGGTCTGCAGGAAGACATATGAAGAGAGACTTAGGGAGCTTAATATGTATAGCCTCGAGGAAAGAGGAGGAGGGGGACATGATAGAAACTTTCAAGTACCTCAAGGGAATCAACAAAGTCCAAGAGGTAGCATCTTTCAAAAAAGAGGTGTGCAAGAACAAGAGGTACAATTTGAAGATGAGAGGCGGCTCAGAGGTAATTTGGAAGTATTTTTCACAGAGGGTTGTGGATGCATGGAACGGCCTTCCGGAGGAGGTTGTGGAGTCAAAATCAGTGGTGGAATTCAAGCATGCATGGGACAGTCATAAGGCAATTCTGGGGGGTGGGGTAAGAAGAAGTAGGCTGCTGATTAACTAGGATCTGCAGCTTATCCAGTAGGTAGGGAAATGGGCAGACTGGGTGGGCCAAGCGGTCCTTATCTGCCGTCAAATTCTATGTTTCTATGTTAACTATACCAAAAGCTCCTGGGTTGCCCCTTAAAACAGTCACTTGTGACTAGTGGGCTTTACCCATTTTTTTGGGGTTTTTTTTGTCAATAAAACTTTTTATTGTAGTATAAAATATGTCTTAGAATTAAACATCACACTATTGATTTTCTAGCTTTAACAACAACAAAATAATCAAAAACTACTATGCTTTTATGCTGAACACTCTTATCTCTATGTCATTTGTATATGAAATTACATACTGTTTGTCTTATGTTACTATGTATCAAACATATCTAATACCAGTCAGTTTCCCATCACAATGGATTTTCCCCTAACATTCTTCCACTTCTGGAGAACAGAAATCTGACATTTAGCATGTCCATTTTATACTAAAAATAAGAATTAACTCTAGTAAGCAAGAAAAAGAGTATGGAACCTATACACCATGATATACAAAGAAAGAAGTAAAGATCACAGCTGGAAGAAAAGATAAATGTGCAGTATCCAGGGAACCTCCCAAGATCTAGTTTATAACATTCTGTTCTGGTTACTCATGTAAAGACCCGCATTCCCACCAGTACATACTCTCAGGTACCATCATCCTATTCTATCCCCACTGCTGAGGGTTGTCCCGCCATGCCTATATGCATCATTATTGCCATGCCTTAGGAACCTAAGTTCAGAAGGTAGTTGTATAAAACACCCCATCTAATATGGAAATTATACCTAAGGTCTTTCATACAAAGAGCTATCTTCTCAACCCTCAGCAGTTCCATTAACCGTGCCTTCCACTCTGATTTAGTTGGTACCTGTTTTCCAGCCAGTTTTTGAGGATACTATTCCTGACTGCAGCTCCTGTTAATAGTAAGGAATACTTCTGTTCCTTGGACCAATTTTCCTTAATATCAAAATGCCCTATACGATACAGATTTCAAGGCTTATCTTATCACCCAAAGAAGGAAGATTCTCAAAATGCTTTTTAACTTCACTCCACACTTTTTGAATCTGGGGACAGCTCCGAAACATGTGAGTCAATGACCCTATTCCACTGCTGCATTTGTTACAGGTAGAATTTCCAGAAATGCCCATCTTATACATGTGGTAAGGTGTGTAAAAAAGGTTATGCAATGTTTTGAAATGCCAGAGTTTTAGATGAACTGCATTGAAGGCCTTGCTTATCATGTGCCACATACTATTCCAGTTCCAGTTTTCAGTACTCACCCCTAGCTCCTGTGACCACCGCCTTCTTGATTCTAGTGCCATCCCTCTGGTACTGTCCAGAAGTAAGAAGTAAGATCGGACTTTACCCAGTTAACAAAGAATAAAAAAAAAAATTCTAAACAGAAATTATACAGTAAAGGGGCCACTACAAAAGTAGGGTAATGTTTCGGGCAGACTGGATGGACTGTCGATTCTCTGCTGCCAACAGTGTCTGTTTCTATATAATGATATGCTATCTCTGAATGGTAGTGGCAATTTTTGACTTACAGTAATTAAACATCTATATATAGGAAGTAAATATGTGTACATTATATCAGTCTGGTCTGGTTCATTCCAGAAAAGAAATACAACGAAACAACTCTAAACAATGACTAGAATTCCAGGGGATATGTTGGAGGAACCGACTGCCTAATCAATAATTTTGAGTATGGGGGAGAGGTTACTCTCTGTGTGAACTCTTGCCAAGAAGCAGTGGCAGTTCAACTAGCTTCAGTGTGTGTGGGGGGAGCCAAAAAAGTTTCACTGAAATGGTGGGGGGGCAGAAACATTTACACTTTTGAAGTGTTTTGTTGCTTTCTTTTTATCTTTCACAGTGTATGCATCATAAAAATAACTTATGTCAAGAATTTATTCTGAAATGATCAAATTAGAGCCTCATTACCTTGAGTATTGCTGTGCAGAACATTCCTACTTGTACCCAGCATGCACAAATGCTGTTACACATAATACACCCTGCAGCAGTTGACTAATATTGCTCACATTATCCTTGTGCCAGGTGAGACCAGCAATGCCAAGTTGACTGTTTTTATAGTAGGTGAGCAGAAGACAAGCTGAGGAGCTTCAACAGTCACCAGATTGTGTTGCACTTTCTTATTGTATTTTTTTTACTTTATGTTTATTGTTATAAAACAATTATATATACAAGTTATGCTCGAACACCAAGCATTCAGAGAAAGAAAATACAGTCAATGAGGGTGCCCGTCGCCACCCCTCTTAATACATGCATCTAAAGGGTAGATTGGTGCAACATAGATAAGTCTTAGATGAGGGAAAACAATACTTTGTGCAATATTAAATACATGTGTCCGTTGCCGTGTATATGAGCCTATGAGTTGCATGGGTCAAATTCCAAAGTTTTGTATCTAGCAAACAGTTTCCAATTGTCTCCACCTCCAAACTTGGAGGAAAGGAGAGAGAAAACCATGCCCTCTCAGTGTCAGGTTGTACTGCTTACAGTACAACACAGATAGTTAAAGCCTGAACAAAATATTAAGCTCAACTTACAAATATAATTATAGTATAAACATTAACATCTGCAGTCAATAGTAAATAGTTCAAACAGAGGGGAGTACACCCCAAATAGAGCATTGTGGTAGGCCAACCCAGGTAAAAAGGCAAGTTAAAGACCTATGAGCAAACAAGAACAGAAATGTTCAGCCTTACCTGGGAACAAACCACTTACCCACCACACTATCATATAAGGAGGTCAAAAGGTCAGCGCAGGCCAAAGTCAGGTGTCTTAATCCTCGGAGGAGGATTCCTGAGGTCCTGTTGCAACTTGGGGTGACTGCGTTTTTCTGAGCTCATTTTAGTGCATCACCTGGGTCAGAGAAAATAAACACTTTTCCTTCATAGACGATCCCTAATCTGGCTAGGAAGACAATGCCATGAGGGATCCTAGATTCCCTTAGCATGGCACACACCCTGTCAAAGCACTTTTTCCTTTGCCTTGTAGCATAATTCAAATCAGGATACGTTTGTATCTGCTGCCCATCCTGAAGCAAAGGCCCCTTTTTTTGAGCAAGGACCAATAGGAAGTCTCTGCTGCCCACTCCACTGGTTATCATTACGATGGTTCAAGGAGCCTCTGGATTGTCAGGACTTCCACAAGGAGTCACCCAGTATGCCTTTTGAATGTGTATCAGGTGACTAGTCATTGCATCTCCCAATTGTTGAGCAAACCAGTCCAGCAAAAACAAGGAAAGATGGTCCCCCTCACTCCATTCTGGCATTCCAATCAGATGGAGGTTTGCAGAGCATGCTTGATTTTTTTCAGGGTTTCCAGGCATGCTCATAGATGAACGCTTTCCTTGGTGAGAGTGGTCGCCATTCCTAAGGCTGCATCAGCCCATTCCTCAGCTTTCGCTGTGGAGGGTTTAACAAGGTCTAGTGATGTTTCAAGGAAGACCACATGGTTGGTAAGCGCATCAAATTTCTCTGCCAGACCTGAAACCGCCCGTATGAGCCGACTGATTTTTACACCCAGAGACTGAAACATTTCTTCTGTAGCTTCTGCTGAAGGAACAGGCACTTTCCCCTGAGTCAGCCTAATGGCCTGAGCGCCTTTGCCCACTATGATCGGCGAACTATCCACCACTGCACCTTGTGCTTTAGAGAGTCAACCCCTGATTGAAAAAAGTACTTTTATTCTTCTGTAATTCTGTAGAAAAATAGAGCTCTGAACTCGGGCAGCAATCTTACTCGAGCTCCTCAGCACCCCCCCCCCCCAATTTCTTACTGTAAAGAAAAATTAGTTTAGGAATAGTGAAACCCATCATTTAGGATAAATGATTGTTTTCGTCAGGTAAGTTTATTCTTTTTGTATAGTTTGTGTCAAGAAATAGCTCTGACATTATGAGAACCATTAGTATATGTTTGAAGAGCAAGTGGTAAATCTGAGTGTAAAGTTCATATTAGTTGATAAGTATGTAACCTGAATGCTAGAATAGTGAGCTGTGAATGGGTTTGTTACATCCAGCAGACCTGGGTTTGATTCTCCCAAAGTCCACGTGCATACTTTGTGAACCTGAGCAAGTTACTTAACCATTCTGTGCTCCCATGACACACCTGGAAATGAGCTTCAGCACCTTATGCCTTTCTCATATGTGTAGTTCCTTTGGGGTGGAGGAGGTTACCTATGTGCCCAGTACCCCCTCTCATCTTGCTTTCATTTTGTTTTCATAAAAGAAGTCTGTGTACAGTCAGACTAAATTATGGGATTGGTTTTGGTAAAAAAAAATTTTTTCAAATCCTGCCTATGGCCTATTTCTGTGCTAAAGATTGTGAAATGTATAGGAATGCATGCACTATGTAATCCAAGTTGTACAAATGTCATTTTTGAGGATCAGCATTTTCTCCTACCTCAGTGTGCCATTTTAACCACCTACTGCCAACCACTCGCTGGCATCTGGACCACCCTCCACCTCAGCCGCCAACGCTCTCTGTAGCTGGACCATCTCCACAGCACCCCCCCAAAAAAAAAAAACACCTTACCTACAACTGAACAACAACAACAGTGCAGCCGCCCTCTGCATCCAGCCACACTTCTTGTACATAGCATGCACAAAGGCTGTTATGCATAATCCTCCCTGCAGCAGTTGACTGATATGCTTCCATTACTCTTGCATCCGGTGAGACCAGTAATGCCAAATGAGTGCTTTTATAGTAGGCGAGCAGAAGACAAGTTGGCGAGCTTCAACAATGTCTCAGAGTCAATGCACACTTACTCCCTCCCTGCCCCTCTTTTTATTTCAAGACACCTAAATTATGGGACTAGATCACAGACCAGACTGGGGGTGAGTGGTCAAAGGACTTAATCAACATACACCAATCAATAGAAAGGGGAAAGGGTGGAGAGGGCAAGGACAGTGAAGAGACAAGAAAACGGGCAATGACATTAAGAAATAAATCACATATGTCCCAACTCCTCCTAAGATAAAAAAAAACCTCCTACCAGATACCACACACAAACGCCATAAGGCAGGAGGAGCCTTTAACATATAATGGGTGTAATCAACAGTCACAGTTTAAAAAAAAAGTTGTGAACCATCTCAATCTCAGAATTTTTTTTTGGGGGTGGGGAATGACACACTTTTCTGCAATATTATGATCTGCAGTACAAATAAGCTTGTTGTGGAAAATGGCTGGATTTGACAGTTTACCTCAGTCACTCTGCCTAGGATCAGGCATTTGATTGCCAACAAAGAAAAAAAATAAATTAGCCTGCAAAAGCCAATCAAGACTGCTCTGAATTAATTGGCAGCAGTGACAGTACAGATCATACTCTTGTGGAAAATGGCAGGATTCAGCAATTTACCTCAATCACTCAGAATCTGGTACTTTGATTACCCACAAATAAATGCAAATATTAGGCAACAAACAAACTGGAACCACACCACTCTTAGTTAATAGGCAGTAGAACAGATCATACTTTATCTAAAAAAAACAGGATTTGACCATGAATTTATTACCTCAGTCACGCAGGATCTGAGACCTCTGTTACCCACCAACCAACTCAGTTTGACTACCAGTATGCCATGTTTCCACTCTAACTAGTGGCTGCTGTGTGCTGGTATTTCATTGGCTTCAATAGAGAATTCATTGATTGATTCCCCAGTACTACTATATCAATGGGTGCAGACATTGCCAGAGTAATACTGGGAAAGCCAATAAATGAATTTTGTATTCAAAGTTGCATAGTGACCTAGCAAGCAGATATTTGCATGGATGGTATTACTGTCACAATATCAGTATACAATCAGCGTTCATAAGCAGCTGATCGTACCACTCAACTTAAATTAAAAAATTTATGTGCTGCATTGATTGATTGAGAGTAGTATACACAGTCCGTGAATACATTAGTAAAAGAAATACATAGCATCAAAAAAGTGTGTGTGTGTCTGTCCGTCTGTCCATCCATCTGTCCCAATGTCCCAACCGGGAATAAGAATGGGGGGGCATGGCTGGTCTGGCTCACCCAGTTCAGTCGCTCCTGCTGCCATAAGAACCTCCCCTTGTCACCCTCAGACAGCCTTGTTGAGTGGATTTTTTTTATACTTTCTTTATTGGAAAGTTTTGTATTTCATTATACAGCATTTCATACATCCAGAAATACATCATTATGCAGTTTGTTAGACCATATTATGGTATACAGTCTCTTTCAGAGCAAATAGTATCTATATCATGTTGTATAATCTTGTTGTATGTATAATTATGTTGTAACTCATTACCTGACTGTTGCTTGCTGTTATTGTTTCTGCCTGTACGTCCTGTAGACCATAGAAGTATGCTTATGATCTGTAACTGATGTGGAACCTTTGTAAATGAGCTCAAAGGTGTTACTCCAATTTAATAAATAAATAAATACATTTCCAGATATAATTCCTTTTTTTAATTCTATAAACATAAATAAAATTTAGTGTATCAAGACAGACAAACTAACCAGTTTATACAACAGCAGCCTATGTGAGTTTTGTATTTATAATCTATTTCTGAATGAATGCTTTGATTTCTCATTTTTTATCTTAAGGATTAGTAGTTACAAGCCTCGACTAGATGGACAAGGCAAGCTACAGGAATTACCACTGTTTCACATAGGCAACACATACTTAACCTCTGGTTTCTAACACCCATCATATTCTTATTCAATTTTCATTAAGGATGTCCATATTTTTCCTCATTATTCATATCCTCATTTTCTTTTGACATTACCCACCTGGTCCACCTATTGAAATATGCTTCACCCCTGTCGTGGATCTGGAATGTTATTTTATTTATTTAGTTTTTGTTAACCAGGTAAGATGTCATAGCCATAATTATGACTGTTTTCACACATGACCTGGGAGGTTACAGACATTTCAGGTAGTCAAACAATTTACAGACATTTGTACAGAAGATGAGCAATAACATGAAAAATAGAATCTACAAGACATTTCAAGTAATAACAGTGATGATATGGTGCTAGAAAACAGGTAGAAAAAAAATGTCCATGGTTCATACAATCATAGGTACTAGAAATTTTGCATACCAGCCATGCTAAGTGCTACATATTACAGTAATCTGGTTCCAGAGAGAGAGAGAGAGAGAGATGATCATTCAGTGATAGGAGGCAGGAAATAAGAGCAGCCTATGGAGGGTTAAAACAGGTACATTGAGCGCTCTTGACCAGGAGAGTGTGATGCATTTTTTTTAAAGGCAGCATGATTAGGGCAGAGCAAACAACAAGTGGGAGGGAGTTCCAGTACTTTGGGGCCAGGCATGAAAAAGCTGAAGTACCTTTCAGAGTCTTACACCTGGGAGAACTTAGTAGAGAGAGCTCTGAGGAGCAGAGGACATAGGCAGGGGTTAATCTCTCCCACTCTACAATTTCATTTACCAATTCCTCCTGCTCCTCAGTTGTTGGATGCGCTTTTTTTAACCATTTGTATGTGCTCTCCTTCAGTGCAGCCACCACCAGGATATTCCAAAGGTAAATAGATTAATGTCCTGTTCCTGTTCCTTTTTGAGCATTTTCCCTAAAATGCATGTTAAAAGTGTAACCCCCCTGTTACCCAGGGTTACAAGAATCCCAGTAAGACCTAGTGGTAGGCAGGGAAGGCAGCTTGTGAAACTCCAGTTAAATGGATTTCACACTGTCTCACTCTGTTCTCAGTCTCAGCTGAGACTGAGGGATGACATCATTTTAGAACTGTCCCAGCTGCATAAGCCACACTGGAATGTTGTAGACGGAGGTTAGGATAGAATATTGGGGAATTTGAAGGTAGTTCAGTAGTGGGCTCAGTAGAGTGAAGAGGTATGCTGCAGCTGCAGGCCCTCAGAACCATAAGCTCTGACAAAAGAGCTACATTTTTGTTGAGGTGTGTGTTCTCACCTGAAGAGGAACACAATAAGAGCCAAGTGAAGTGGTAGAGACCACTTCCAGTGGTTCAGGGCCCCATCGCTGCAGGGATGGAGGGAAGGTTTCCGCCTACTTCCAGGGGCAATCCCCTGGTCCGGCTAGAGAAAGAAGAAGCTGCCTTAATCTAGGTTCGTGCTGAGGCACCAGAAGTTTTGGTTGAGATTTCTTTGAAGAAGAAAAAGGCCTGTGGGGCACCTGCAACCAAGGGGTGAGTTTGCTCTGATAAAGGGCCAATGTGTTTTCACCTGAGATAAGAGGAATTTAAGTGACTGTTACTGTGGTGTCAGGAAAAGACAGCCAAGTACAGTTTTGAAAGTTGTGGGAATTGGACTGCTTAACTCTGTGGGGGTCTAGAGAAATGGACACAGCCACTCATTGAGTATGTTTCAAGTTCAGCACAAGTGGGATGAAAGAACAAGTAGATTAAATGTGACATACATTTAAAGAGAATCTACACAGTAAAGTGTTTTCAGAGGATGAGGTGTTAAAGTCCAGAGAAATGGCCGGGTATGAATTATGGGAGTGAGAGGTGGGAGACCCCCATCAATAGTAACCAAATTCATCTCTACGGGTTTGCTTTGGGACACCTGTTGCTTTCTCTCAGGTACTTGGCCAGTGCCTGAAGAAAGTACCCAGACATGGGATTGTTGAAGAAGATTCCCTGATGGAGCCAGAAGTGCTCAGAGGTGGTTTAGGGAGCCACTGAGAAATATTCCATGCTATATGATAAGTGTCCAAAGGGCTGTCAGGGAGCCAAGTCATGGAAGGAAGGTACTCCAGAGGCCTGGCAAGGGAGCCAAACCAGGGAAACCAAAAAAGAGTTGAGTTAGGGCAGAGTGCCCAGAGTGTTTTGAAACCTGAGGGTTTCAGTGTAAAGAGGATGTGTTCTGATCTCCATAAATCTGCAATACCAGGAGTGTAGCCCCTTGGGGGTCCATCTATGCTTTGTTATTCTGTTGGATGTGAATAAAAGCCACACTCTTGAATCCCAACTTCTGGTATTGGACATTACAGTTATTGCTTCCTGTGTCCAGAGTTATTTGGGTGCCCCGTGCAGAGTAGCCAAACCTAATCACCATGTCGAGTGACACCTTTCTCCCCAAATTTCAGGTTACAAAAATGGAGACACCACGTCATAGGACCTAGGCCCCTCAACCTGTCCATAGCCACACAGGCAGGGTAGTAGCCCTCTCAGTTTAGCGCCGACTGGGGGTTACATCTTGGAGGCTACCGCTGGAATTCTGTTGAAATTTTGGAGAAGGAACAAGAAAGGTTGCTTGGATGGTGGATAGCGTTTTGACTGTCAGGCTGTAGGTAGCCCAAAAAGCTGAAGCAATGTAAACTAAATGTGCCACTGTGTGCTGCTGTCTATGTGCTGTTGTGATATTGCCAACTGTTACCAAGGAGCAGTAAAGCCCAAGTTTGTATGCCCTTGTCCTGCATCAAATTACAGCGTTTTCCAGCTTTTAAAAGTAATTGTGACAAAGAAAAGTGTGGAAAACTGTGGGTAGCAAAAGGAAAATTGTGCCCTAGACATTGTAAATGCTTTCTGTGTGGACTGAGAGACTTGTTGTGCTTAATGGCCATGATAAATGGTTGAAATGGGCTCCCGCCGTGGAGTCAGTTGAAAAAAAAAAAAGTGTGGTTTGCAGTTTAAATTTTGCCTGCTCAACGATCACCATGAGGTGAAGAACATTCGAGAGGAAAGAGACTCATTTGCATGGTGTTGAGTGATTGGTAAGACTGCAATCAGTCCCGCCCCCAAGCCAGCTCTAGAGCGACTGCACAGCATTTGAGAGGGAGAGGGAGTGAAGTGTGCGAACTGGCTTGTCAGGAGGAGCATTGCGGTGATTGAAAGCACTGTAAAAAGTTTAAAAATTGACTTTTTCTGTTTAAATTCAGGCTCAACCCGCATCTCGATCATCTGGACTGTGAGTGTGGTGTTCCAAGGGACAATCAGCAGGACTGCCAGCCCGCTTCCTTCCAGAGGCCTTCAAGACTGGCTGCAGGCCATTTTTTCATCGCAACAACCAGCTACTGATAACAGTGAGTACCATCCAACAGAAATAGCTCAAACTGTTTGATTTCACCAAAAAGCCAGCTGAATTTGTGTGTAGCAGTGTAGTCACTTTGCAAAGAAGGACTGTGCCAAGTTTGAAAGAAGCTAAAACAAGAATTCTAAGCAATAGACTGTGAGCATAATTATAGGTTCAGCAACAGTATAATTTTCAGAGCTATGTGAGAGACTGTAAGTTGCACGAGAGATGCAGCAAGAAATACAGGCAATCCTGTGCTATAAAATACTGAGGCTTTATGGGACTGTGAGCTAGAACAGTGTCTTCAGCAAGTAAAAAGTCTGTGGTTAATCATATAAATGTGCTAAGAGAGCAAACAGTGCAAGTTTGTGCAGTTTGAGCAAATTTATCAGTAGTGTGTGTAAATCGGATGCGCGGTGGCTTGACCCAAATACAGAATGTTGATGCATAGGAGTACTGCCGCCGCCATTACAAGGTGGGGTAGTAATGTAAACACAGCAGCAGAGGTGCCATTTTGAAAGAGAAAAAAAGTTTTCAGTGATGTGGGACTTGAAATAACAGTGAGCGTTGTTTGTTTTTCTCTGCAGTCATGGCTTCAGGACCAGTCCGCTACCCGGATCATGCCTGGGCTGTGATAGCAGTAGAAGTTAACAAGTTGAGGGACATTGAGAGATGTTACTATGGGGGACGACTGCCTCCTCATGTGGCGATTCCTGGATATCCAGTGCGAGTATGTGTGATGTGCTTAAATGCTGGAAAGAACGTCTTCATGGTACCTCACTGTTCTGGGTGCCTAGAGAAATATGGTTTGTTTAAAGTGCCCAAGATTTGTTTGGCTCCCACATGGACAAAAGTTCAAGAATCTGTAGTTGGCAGCACACAGCACCAGGTGGAGCCTGTTGGAGAAGGCCCCTCAGAGTGTGGCACGAAGCAATAGGGTACAGATTTACAGACAGAACAATGTACTGATGTTTCAGAGTCTGAGTCACAGAGAGACATTTTGGGAAGAGCATCAGTAGACCCTTGGAGAGAGGGGCCTAGCCCAAGTCTCATAGGTGAAGATGAGACAAGGGAGGCCTTTGAATGGGAGGTTTCGACCTCCGCGCCCAGCGAAGAGTGGACAGTCTCAGGAGTGAGGATGACTGCTCACTCCTGGGCACAGATTCTCAGTGAGGAAGAAGAAGAGGGGGAACCTATGTGGCCTTGTGAAGAAGGAACTGGTCCACAGCCTCAAGCTCTTGCCTCAGAGAAACTGATGGTAGAAGAGAGTGGTGACTCTGCAGCTCTGTCCCCACCAGGAAGAGTTAGAGATCCATTCTATGTCACATTGAGTATGCGTAGCTTGCAGAACCAGGACTAGCCACCCCAAGCCAGGCCAGAGGTCTCAAGTTGACCAAAGCTAGTAAAGAGGAAAGACTGGTTCGTAGGAAAGTGAATGAAATCTACAGTATGGGATGTCCTTTCCTACCTTTCCTCTGAGAGTCTGGGAGGAGATTGAGAAAAGCAGGAAATCCTGAATTTGGAAAGAGGCAATGAAATGTGTGCATCCTGGTGCAAACAAGTATGTCAAGAACAATACAGCCAATGGAAAAGAGGCAGGACACTGTTTATTGACACTGTTCGAATTGTGGATGGAGAGGGACATGAAACCATTCACAATGTGGATTATGAGTGCCCAGATGGGGTAATAATTCCAGCACCTGACCCGTTGTGCTATTGGCCATAATGCAAAGGCCTTCCTGCGAATGTGCCCATGCCTACCAAATGGAGAGCAGAGCAGTGGCAGCCAGTGCTGCCATCCAGCAGTTGCTGTACCAATGTTGTTCTGCCAGACTGGCGTTCCAGGACGAGGTGCCCCACATTCATCAGTTGTACAGTGTACTGGCCTTCCAGAATCCATCCACTGGCCCACCAGATGACTTCAGATCCAGAGAGGACACCAGCCCAGCTGTATCCTGACTCATTGCCTGGGTATCGGATGACTTCAGACCAGCTGTGTTTTCCTTTTGTTCCTGTTTCCAAGGTTTTGTCTCCAGAGATGACATCAACCCAGCAGTTTCCAGATGTGCCCTCCTGTCATTTCCCAGAAGATATCCGCCCAGCTGTATCAGAAAAATGCTGCCAGGGAGAGTCTTCAGCCAAGGACCAGGTGTGGTACTATTTTCATTCTACAAGGGACTGGTAAGTCCAGACTTTTCTATTCTTATGACATTGCAGTACACACCCTACACTAGCAAACCCCAGATGTTTGAACTGTCTTCAAAGACTCTCCCCTTCGGGACTTTGGCCTGCTAGAGCTGTGCTTCACCAGGCTCCGGCCCAGGAGAGACTCTTTAATGGACTTGCCTTCAGGCACTGTGGTCACTAGATGGGACTTTTAGGGCACTCCATCCCCCCAGATATTGTGTATTGTAAATAATGTAATTGTTTTCTAATGTTTATACTGTTTTTCTACTTTTCAAAAAAATCTTTTTTCGGATTCTCCAGTGTTTTGATGGTAGGGGTTTAGATAGACTGTGTATGCAAATTAGGAGTGTGTGTTGCCTTTCTTTTTGTTGCAGATGTTCCTGAAGAAGACAAGAAGAGAAGACAAGAAGAGGAGGAGGGACTCAGTGGAGTTCCTCAGTAGTACTTTAGAGTGTAGTGTTTAAAGTACTGTTGTTGTTGTGGTTACTGTGTGTAACTTTTCCTTCCACAGGTATGGTTGTGGGGGAGTGTGAGAGTAATGCATTGTGTATGGTATTAGCTCCTGGTGTGTGGTTGCATGGTGTCCAGGGTTGGGGGGAGGTCCCCTGTGTATTTATTTTGTGGGTCTTTGGTTAAAGGCAGATAGAGTTTCCCTAGAGGGCTAGAGGGGATAGACCGGCTGTGGTCCTGACATGCAGTAGGGGCTGCAGTATTGACCTATTAGGGCTATGCTCTGGACAGTTCTTCCAGAGCCACTGGGTACCCATAGTCAGCAGGTAGAGTAGAGTCTGATGAATCAGCCAATGGCCTCTGGGCCCTTAGTGTTGCCTGTCTGTGCCTAGCACATGGTAGGAGGGGGCCTGATCACCCCTCTCCATAGGTAGCACATAGGGTAGGATGGCCTAGGCTGGGTAACTAATGACTATGGACAGTCATTTTCCTGGCCTAGGGTGAGTGTAACCCCCCATTACCCAGAGTTACAAGAATTCCAGTTAGACCTAGTGGCAGGCAGGGAAGGCAGCTTGTGAAACTCCAGTTAAATGGATTTCACTCTGTTCTCAGTCTCAGCTGAGACTGAGGGATGACATCATTTTAGAACTGTCGCACTGCATAAGCCACACTGGAATGTTGCAGCCGGAGGTTAGGATAGAATGTTGGGGAATTTGAATTTAGTTCAGTAGTGGGCTCAGTAGAGTGAAGAGGTGTGCTGCAGCTGCAGGCCCTCAGAACCATAAGCTCTGACAAAGAGCTACATTTTTGTTGAGGTGTGTGTTCTCACCTGAAGAGGAACACAATAAGAGCCAAGTGAAGTGGTAGAGACTGCTTCCACCTTCCCCCTACTTCCAGGGGCAATCCCCTGGTCCAGCTAGAGGAAGAATAAGAAGCTGCCTAAATCTAGGTTCGTGCTGAGGCACCAGAAGTTTTGGTTGAGATTTCTTTGAAGAAGAAAAAGCCTGTGGGGCACCTGCAACCAAGGGGTGAGTTTGCTCTGATAAAGGGCCAGTGTGTTTTCACCTGAGATAAGAGGAATTTAAGTGACTGTTACTGTGGTGTCAGGAAAAGACAGCCAAGTACAGTTTTGAAAGTTGTGGGAATTGGACTGCTTAACTCTGTGGGGGTCTAGAGAAATGGACACAGCCACTCATTAAGTATGTTTCAAGTTCTGCACAAGTGGGATGGAAGAACAAGTAGATTAAATGTGACATACATTTAAAGAGAATCTACACAGTAAAGTGTTTTCAGAGGATGAGGTGTTAAAGTCCAGAGAAATGGCTGGGTATGAATTATGGGAGCGAAAGGTGGGAGAACCCCCATCAGTAGTAACCAAATTCACCTCTATGGGTTTGCTTTGAGACACCTGTTGCTTTCTCTCAGTTACTTGGGCAATGCCTGAAGAAAGTACCCAGATGTGGGATTGTTGAAGAAGATTCCCTGATGGAGCCAGAAGTGCTCAGAGGTGGTTTAGGGAGCCACCGAGAAATGTTCCATGCTATATGGAAAGTGTCCAAAGGGTTGTCAGGGAGCCAAGCCATGGAAGGAAGGAAAGAAGGTAGTCCAGAGGGCTGGCAAGGGAGCTGAGCCAGGGAAACTGAAAAAGAGTTGAGTTAGGGCAGAGTGCCCAGAGTGTTTTGAAACCTGAGGGTTTCTGTGTAAAGAGGATGTGTTCTGATCTCCATAAATCTACATTACCAGGAGTATAGCCCCTTGGGGGTCCATCTATGCTTTGTTATTCTGTTGGATGTGAATAAAAGCCACACTCTAGAATCCCAACTTCTGGTATTGGACATTACAGTTATTGCTTCCTCTGTTTGGAGTTATTTGGGTGCCCCTCTGCAGAGTAGCTGAACCTAATCACCATGCCGAGTGACACCTTTCTCCCCAAATTTCAGGTTATAAAAATGGAGGCACCGCATCATAGGACCTAGGCCCCTCAACCTGTTCATAGCCACACAGGCAGGGGTAGCAGCCCTCTCAGTTTAGCGCTGACTGGGGGTTACAAAAAGGTTTGTGAAAGGTGAAGGAAAAGATTGGGACTAATATTTACCTTACCTGCTGTTTGCTTACAGAGACGTGCCACAAGCATCAACAGGTTTTTCACCCTTTGAAATGTAGAGGGCCACTAGATGTAATAAAAGAAACATGGGAAGATAGCCTTGCTCAGAAAGAATCTATTACAGCTTATATTTGTGCTCTGAGAAAGAAACTGGCAAAATACTTTGAAATTGCCCATAGTAACCAGGAAGAGGCCCAAAAACAGCAGGTGTATTATGACCATGGAGTAAAAGAAAAAGTTTTTGAACCAGGTGAAAAGGTCTTGTTACTGTTACCCACTACAGAAAACAAACTGTTAGTGAAGTGGCAAGGACCTTAGGTTAGACATACCAGTACCGTTAACTATGAGATTGAGACCCCTGATAGAAAAAATCCTGTCAAGATACACTATACTAACCTCCTGAAGAAATGGGTTGAAGAAAAAAAAAACACCAGAGGTTGCTTTCTTAGTCTTACCAGAAACTGCTAAATATGACATTCATATAGCTTGTGACAGACAGGAACAAACTGTAACTTCTGATGCTATAAAGATAAATGCTTCCTTACCCACAGAACAAACTGCAAAAATTCATAAAACTTGGTAAAGACATTTAGAAGTGCCAGCCCACTGGCACATCAGCAAGGCGTCTGCTTGTGGCGACGACATCCCAGGTTCAAAGATGGACTCGGGAGTCGGAGGGTCAGTTGGGGGAGAAGGATTAAGCATCCCAGGGACTGCTCTCCTTCTCCAAGGGGGAAGGGGGAAGAGTGTCCAGTGCATGGTGGACCTCTGGTAGAGGCTGGGGGTACTGTCACTGCTGGCACTGTATCACAAGGGGGTGGGGTGGACGCTGGCCATCATTGCATGTCCCCACCCCCAGATTGCTGCAAGTCAACAAAATTTCAGTCCCCCAAATGTGATACCCTGCTCCGACACAATCTCCGCTGCCACCAGTGTCCACCATGAGGGGTCCCACTCCCATGTTACCACCCTGGGGGGTGAGCCAGGGCATGATACCACTTACTGTGGGGAGGGGGGCACCTGCCTGGTGGCCTGGACATGGGAGAACAGCGTTCAAATATGGGCTGAGCTCCCTTTGGGGAGGGGGGTGACTGGACAAAAAAAAAGACATTTAGAAGTACTTTTACCACAGTGCCAGGCTGTGCAAAAGGGGTAAAGCATTTGATAGTGACAGGATACCCTATTAGACAAAAGATACACAAATGACCAGAGCAGTTAAGGAAATACAAAAATTGAAAAAGTTGGGTATCATTGAATAATTGAGAAGTACTTGGTCATCACCAATGGTGATTTTAAATAAAAAAGAAGGGAGTGTAAGACTCTGCCTTGATTTTAGGAAACTTAATCTAGTGTCCATATTTGACTGCTAGCCTATACACAGGTTAGATGATTTGGTGGACAGATTGGGAAGTGCCGAGTACATTAGTACCCTTGATCTCACCAAGAGTTGCTGGCAAATTCCCCTAGCTAACAAATCCAAAGACAAAACTGCATTTTCCACTCCAGCTGGATTCCATCAGTTCACCACCATGTCATCTGGTTTACATGGAGCACCCACTACATTCCAGTGGTACTGTACATGGATATAATTCTAGCCCCTCACACTGGTTTTGTGCTGCTTACTTGGATGATGTCATGTGTACAGTTCAGACTGGAAAAGCCACTTGGTACAGCTAAGAGTAGTTAACCAATCTATCAAAAATGCAGATCTGACCATTAATCCTACCAGGTGTGCATTAGGCATGCAGGAAACCAGATGTGTGTGAAATAGAGAAGTAAAACCAGAGATTTCCAAGATAGAAGCCATAGCTAACAGTCCTATCCCTAAAACAAAGAAAATATAAGGTAATTTTTAGGTCTGGCTAGTTTTCTACTGGAGATTTGTTCCCCGCTTTGTTCAATTCACTACTCCCCTTACTGAAACCATGAAAAAAATATTACCCAAATAATGTGAAATGGTCCCCAGAGTGTGATGAAGCTTTTTTGACCATCAAGGGTGCATTATGTTCAGCCCCTGTTTCAAGAAGTTCAGACTTTGAGAAACAATTTCTGTTACAGACAGATGCATCAGAGGCAGACCTAGGTCCAGTCCTGAGTAAGAATATAGATGGGAAGGGACACCCATTGTGTATATCAGTAAGAAACTGCGCAACAGAGAGAAAAAGTACTCCACTATTGAGAATGAATGTCTTGCTGCAAAATAGGCAATGGAGTCCCTTAAGTTTTATCTGCTAGGAGCTGACTTTATACTTATAAGAGGTCACAATCCTGTTTGTTGGCTTAATCAAATGAAGGATAAGAATTCCAGAATCACAAGGTGGTACCTGGCACTAGAGCCATTTAAATTCAAAGTGATGTGCAAATCTGAAAAAGAGAATGTCAGAGCTGATTTTCTGTCAAGATATGGTTCAGAAATTGAGAATTCAAAAGGTTGAGAAAAAAAATGTGTGCTTAACTGAAATGTTTGCTATAATAATTGTCCTAAAAAAGGTATACTGCATATGCAAAGAACTGTAAATGTTATAAGCTAATGTTAAAAGAAAAGTATGAGGTGGTTTTGGAAACCTGTTTAAAAAAAAACAGGTTCCCTCTTAAAGAGAGGGGTATGTGACAGGGTTGGGTAAGACCCTGTCCTATTTGTTAGGCAGAGAGAGTTAAAAGCAAGGATCTATTCTGTCCTCTCCTATTCTGTCATTTGTCTATCTCTTGCTTGTCTGGTTGCACAATACAATTCTCCCTGTGGCACCTAGGAATTGGCCACTCTGACTGTCCCACAATGTCCCTCTCTTTTCTCCATTCCTCTACTTTCTGTTTCTATTCTTTCTTCCCTTATCTTTGGTTAAAAAATATATGTGAATGTTTATGTGAAAGTGGGATCTCTTGGCTTACAAATGTATATAATTGTATTATCGACATATTTGCAGAAAGCTATTTGAGTTTATGTGAAGCACAGGGGGTTATCCTTGAACTGTATTTTGACCTTCACAAACTTGTTTGCAGAATTATCAGGAGGAAATCAGCCCTGGGAAAGGATATCTTAATTAGTTGCACCTGTTAAAAAGACTAATGTATTTTTCTGAGCCTGGCTGCTCACAGGAAAGAAACTGACAAAATCTGAATCCATTTTGTGGAACACAGGTGGTGTAATTTACAAGAATAGGTTGCAGAATTTAATTGCCAGTGAAAAAAACATTTTATATAAAAGAGAAATGTTGTATTTAGAGAGATAGAGAACTAGAGATTTTAAAGAGATTCTCATATGAAGGACTTCTGTTTGCTCAAACTGCCTGTGTCAAGAGCTATCCTGCAGAATTTTAGTGTAAAACTTATTTTCATGTAAATTAATTTTAATGCAAAAATGAGTGCAACTATGATTGCATAAATTAAATTTAGCATTGTCATTAGGACCACATACACTATAATGGGGGAAAGTGCTAATAACACTAACTAGCATAAATTAATTTTAGAGCAAATTAGTGCTTCAACGAATATAATGAAAACTATTTGACCGTAAAAATTTCAAGTTTTACAGTATTTCTTATTTTTTTGTTACTGATAATAATGAAATGCTACTTGTGATTAGGACGAAGGAGACAAAGAGCTGATTGGATTGTCTGAGGTCCTTGGTTCTTTTTTTTTAATTTCTTTTTATTAGATGTGATAGACAGCAAATGATACAGTCATCTTTGTATAATATTATTACATTCTTCAATTCCATTAAAACCTTGTATAGTGAGCATATACAGAAAACTTATCCTTGTTACTTTTAAAGGCTATACCTTTACACAATGACGGGTTTCTAGCATTGCAGACACATAACCCCTAAGCATATCACCAGTTAAAATTTCTCTATGGGCTAGTAATTTATTATAACAGATGTGATGGCTGCACCCAAGGTCCCCCTAAGACCTCATCCCCCTCATTACATACAGGGTGTTTTTGTGGAGAGGGTCAAGGGACAAAGTCTGGATCATGTTTAGATAAATACATCGCCCATGATCTCCATAGCACCTTGCATGCATGGTTTTTATTATGGAGTTTAGCCATAAGGGATTCCATATAGTAGATATCTGACACCAACCCCCTCCAGTCTGTGATAGTGGGAATAATAGGAGACATCCATCATCTTGTTATTGCCTTTTTGGCTACCAGAATATAAATGGGTAATAGGGTTCGATACCAAGGTGGTCTGTGGGGTGGAAATAGAGACAACAGAACCATCTCAGTAGTGAGTTGAGTCACCTCTCCTAGGCAATCCAAAATTTCCTGTTGTTAGAATGGTGTTAACTGTGGGCATGTCCAAAAAAAACATGGCCAATAAACATGAACATCTCCGCCAACACCTGCCATATGAGGAGGGGAAGGGAGGTATTTGGTTAGGATTGCTGGTGAGTGAAAAAATTGGCTGTGGCATTTCCAGGTGAATTCACACCATTTGTTAGAATGGGTTACTCTGCATGCCAGTGGGGATGCTCGTAACCACTCCTGTTCTGAGATATCTAACTCTAGATCCCTGCGCCAACTATTCAACACAGAGACCGATGAGTCACCCATCCCGACACGAAGAATTTTGTATAAGTGCCCCACCAGGTGTCTCCACACATGCCCATTAATACTATCTTCAGAATATTTCCATGACATTGAAAGGGGGTCCGGTAACTTAGAGGTTACGTCCCTTTGTTGTAGTAAATAGCTTTTAACCTGGGTATATCTGAAGAGGTCGGTGTCAGATAAACCATAACTTATTTTAGGGGTTTCAAAGGGAATAATGCCTACTGGAGAAAGGAATTGCCTAAAAAATTGAAGCCCCACCCTTATCCATTATAAAAAGGTGTGGTCCAGGGCTACTGGAACAAACCGCACATCTTCTGAGATGTGTGTGTAGGAGAAAAAGATTTCCCTGAAATCCTTTTGTAACTTTAACTTTTACCATAATTTTAGAATTTGGGCTGTAAAAGGTGTAAAATCCCGCAGCAGTGGTGGCTTATTTACCAAGGCCAAGGTTATCTTAGTGATATCATAGAGGTAATTTATTGTGAATTATAAAATCTTTCCAAGGTGCCGAGTATGTAGAAGACAACCACTAAGTCAATATTTTGGAAAAAGCTGCCATTGCATAGAGTTTCAAGTTTGGTAGGTTAGCTCCACCTAAGGAAAACAGAAGTTACAACAGAGACATTCTAATCCTCGGCCTCTGACCATTCCAGATAAAGTTCAATATAAGTTTGTCCCACTACTTAAAATAAAATTAGATGGGAAGGTATCAATATTTTGAAATAAATATACTGTAATAATTTTGGCAAGATTATTATGCGAATGGTCTTGATTCTTTGGAAAAAATGTAAAGGTAACTTGGACTAATAAAATAAATCAGATTGGATCTGAATTGATAAAGGTTCATAATTTAATAGCTCCAGATTATCCAAGTTACTTGGAATATAGATTCCCAAATATTTTTAAATTTTGTTTTATATCACTTTATGGGGTGTTTGTTTTTAAGAGATGGGGATGGGGTAAAGAATAATGGGAGGAGATCCGTTTTCACTATGTTTAACTGAAAACCTGAAGCTGCCTTAAAATGTTCTAAAGTTTCCCATAGTGCCAGAAGAGAAGTCTCCAGGGAGAGGGCCATAACCAGAATATCGTCGACGAACAATGTCACCTTATGTTCTCTCTGATCCACAGGGACCCCTTCAGTCTGAACATTCCTCTGAATAGTCTTGGCTAGGTGCTCAAAGTAGAGAGCAAAAAGTAATGGAAATAAGGGGCATCCCTGTCTTGTGCCTCTTTGTATTGATATTGGTTGGGATAAAAAGCCATTAACTCAGATATAATCCTTCAGGTGGAAATAGATATTTTTCAGGCAAGTAAGGAAAGAGTCCAGGAAAGAAAATGTTGAAAGGGTAGCCCACAGGAAATCCCACCCCACCCCGTCAAATGCTTTATCAGCGTCTAAACTTATTATAGTGGAGGGGACCTTGTTTGGGGTCGCTTTTGGATACAATCCCCCGCTGAAGCAAGTCCAATTTGCCCTCGGAGGCAGTATTGTAGGTAATAGATCCATTGGGGAACTGAACTGTTAATTTACCAGGATACAGAGTGCGGAACCTTAGATTTTTAGCACTTAAGCAAGGGAACAAGGGGGAATACTCTCATCGCAAACGTTGAGTGACAGGTGCATAATCATTGTCGAAAATGATGCGGTGGTCTCCAAGCATTATTTTCTGTTTGCGCCATGCTTTTATGAGGAGCTGATTATTCTGGTAAAAGTTCAGAAAACGTATGACAAAAGATCTGGGCCTGGCCTCTGGTTTCGAGGGTCAGGGGCCCAGCACCCTATGTGCCCTCTCAATGTCAATTTGATAATCAGGGCCCATGTCCAGGACCAAGCGCAGTAGATAGTCCGCAAATGCCACCAGGTCATTCCCCTCCTCTCCCTCTGGAATCCCGTACACCCTAATATTTTTTTGTCACCCTCTATTTTTCATATCTTCTTGCCTCATTGAGGTATGAAGTTGTTCCTCTTGCCAGAACTTGAACAGCTCGTTCCACGATAGCAATTTTATTTGTATTGTCCGAGATTTGGGCTTCTGCCTCTATTACCCACATTTGTAGATACACTAGGTCTGTTCGAATATCCTTCAGCACGTCCCTCATTTCAGTTCGAAACTCGGATATGGCAGAGAGGATTGCCTCCGATTGCAGATTTTCAGGCATTGGCTTTTTTCCCCATTTTGCCCTGTTTGCTCTCTGATTGAGAAGCATTGTGGGAGGCAGTCTCAGAATCTAGCAGGCCATGATCCTCCTTCTCCAGTAAGTCTTGCAGGAGATGGTAGTGGTTTCTTTCTTGTCGTGCCATGCCCCGAAGGGATATGTTATAAATATATGTTGGACCTTCCTGAGGTTAGAGGTAGTAGATTCGTTAGGTTTTGTAGAGAGATAAATGTTTTGTCAGGAAGGACGTGTTTAAATTAGCGGTGGAGGGGTAAGAGCTCGAGCCCCCATGTGCTTACACCGCCATGTCTTCACCGGAAGTCTGAAGTTCTTGGTTCTGTCCAGATAAAATATAACGACCCACTTAACATCCAGAGAGTGGAGTGTCTTTTTGCTCTCTTTCTGAAAGTTAGAAAATTTGTAGATAGGACTAAGGCCTGGTAAAGATGGAAATCTGACAACATTTTTGATAGAAACTTGAGGTGTGTATGGAGAACTACCTTGTCGTTATGCAAAACAGTGTACAGAGGATCTATGACCAAAGCATGGCTTACAGATACTCCACAAGCAGATGTGATAGCTACCAGCAATGCTGCTTTCCAAGTTAAGAACTTTAAGTCATATGTCACAATAGGCTCAAAGGGCTTGCAAGTGAGCACATCCAACATATGGATGATGTTCCAGGGTACTTCTGGCTTTCTAATGGGAGACTTTATGTGTGAAATGCTTTTGAGGAACCTGTTGAACAGTGGCAGCTGGGCCAGGTAGAGGGTACCAACGGGCTTGTGATATGCTAACATAGCACACAGGTGGTCCTTTACTGTGGACTACTGCAGACCATCATCTGACAGGCCCAATAAGTACTGCAGAACCTTGTCAGTTGGACACCAAAAAGGGTGCATGTGGGTTTTGGAGTACCAGATGGAAAATATTTTCCATTTGACTGTGTATGTCTTTCTAGTGGAAGGCTTATGTGCATCCAAAAGTATTGAACAGACCCTCAGAGATACCTTATAGCTGTTTGCTTCTACAATATCTCTTCAAGAGCCAGGCCTAAAGGTGAAGGGAACATGGGCTGGAATGGACTAGTTGGCTCTGTGTCAACAAGTTCTTCCTGAGTGGTAGAATCTCAGTTTGCTGACTGAAAGTCTATTTAACAATCACGCCTCCATTTTGAGCAACACTCTCTGAATTAGATAGTCTGGAAGGAATGCGTGCAGTAACAAATTCTGCATGGCAGTCTGAAATGCATCCTGACAGAAAGCACCTTGTTCTCAATTTCTGGAGCAGAATCGAGGCAGTTTGGTGTTAAGTGGGGGCGCAAAGAGATCCACATTAGGGGTACCCCACTCATTTAATAGCAATTGCGTGGTGTCTGGAGCTTGTGACCACTGACTGAGCTCATATGCCAGTGTTCTGGACTCTTGACTGATAAATTGCTTGGAGCAATATCCCTTGCTCCAGGCACCAGTCCTAAGTTCTCGTGGCTTCCCCACAGACAGGGTAAGATTGTGCATCTCCATGTTTATTGAGATAATACATGACAGACCTGTCTGTCTGAAGGAGGACTGTTTTGTAGCTAAGTTCACTAGGGCTGGATTCAATCTAATGCAGGCAGTCAAGGTGGTCGCACTTCACTGAGCTCCGTGATATTCTTGGCCTACCCGTCACTCGTGCAAATTATTTTGAACATTTGTTATTTATTTGTTTATTTTTTTACTATACGAAGTATTATTTTAGTGCCCTATTTAACTGATTGAGTGCCTATAATGCTTCTGCAAAGAAGGAGAGTCCCACATTAATTTTATCTTATTTTACTCACAGCTGGCTGAGACACAATATCTTGAAAAGATCCTAACACTTCAACATCCAGGTCTGACAAATTATGTTATTACTGGGAAAAAGAAAAAAAAAGCATATTTAACTGAGTCCGACTGTATACTGACCTAGGCAGTTTTCTTCATTTCCTTGCAACCCCTTTTCGTCACCTCGCTAAGAGGCCTTATCTGATTCGTCACAGAGACGTTTTCAGGAAATTAACAATCTTAAAGTGATAGAGAGCTTGTTTGCTTCTGCTTGTCAATTAATAGACTTAGTTGTGTAGAGGTATAAGCAAATATCTATACACTGTTCCTGTCATAATGGACTATGAAAAAATGGAATACCAACAAGTACATGCCTACAGTAATATCAGTTCTGTTCCCGAGAAAAAGATAGGGGGGAAAATCCATCTAAGAGGCAAATATCTGAAGTAAGCAGAGACAGTCATGATAGCTTAGAAACTCAGGAAATCTCCACACAAGTCTCCACACAACCATTGACAGTTACTCACTTTAATCAAATGATGGCAAAGATAGAAAGTATATGTATTACCATTACAGATATGTCCAATAGTTTAAAGCAATTAAGAAAAGAAACAGACGAACACAAAATACGGATTTCAGATGCTGAGTCCAGGATTAGTAGTGTGGAGGATAAAATTGAGAAAGATATCAGAGAGGGTATAACTAGCAACAAAAGAATCACCAAATTGGAAGCAAAAATAGAAGATTTAGAAAGTAGGAGCAGACGAAACAACCTGCACATCTTTGGGGTTAAAGAAGGACTCAAAGGAAATGATGCTTTGGCATTTATTAATAAATTACTAATTTTGATTGCTGGTCCTCCTCCTGATTGTGCTCGCTATGTGTTGGAAAGAGCACATAGATCATTAAAACCAACTCCAGGTCCTAATACACGACTAGATCCTTCGTATTTAAGTTTCTGTACTTTCAACACAAAATACATGTCCAGCGTAAGTTAAGGGACAAGATCTCTATTGACTATGAAGGCTGTAAAATTGAAGTCTTTAATAATCTACCCCCAGAAGTCATAAAGAGATGAGATGCCTTCTTCCCAATTAAGAGAAAACTCAGGGATGCAAATATTAAATACAGCTTGCTTTACCCAACAACTTTAAGAGTATGGTCAGCAGAAGGTCCTAAAGACTACGATGGATATGAGGCACCTAAGATTGGCCTTAAGAGAGACTTTTCTGCCCTTTTTGCAGATTTCACATTTTAGACTGATGCTGGCTATTCACTGATTCATTTAAATATTTATGGGGGGGGGAGTTTTCTGACAGTAATCCAGATGCACATAGAAAATAGCAATGTAAATTTACTTACAGATGAATGTTTTTAAAGAAAGGTCACTAACATAGCTCTGTCTACCCCCCTTTCTTTTCATTTTTCATTCCTTTATTACATAGCAATGATGACGGAAAGCGAATGCACTGCCTAATGTTGCAATTTCCTCTGCTGAGATTTGCTGTTGCTTAACACTCAGTCAAAGGACCATCTAAGAATCTTTATGGCTTTATTTCTGCTTGCTATAAGAAACATAGATCCTTGCTATAAATTTGCCTAGAGAGAGTCGCCGTTATCCTGACGTAGAAAGCGGAGGCTTGATATTGTCAGAGGGTGCGACTTCTCTCACTTAACACATGAAAAGAGATGGAAGGAGAGAAGTTAAGGCACAGTCCATGCACTACTGACTCCAGGTAAAGAAATGCCTTTGTGTTTCAAAGTCAGGCAGTCTGTGTCATAATGATATTAAGCAGATGAGCGTACTGATGTTATGGTTCAATAGGGGTGGGGCTAACATGGGCTCTGCGTCTTTTCCACATATGGCTACATGGGGGTTCGTAGTGATGGTAAAGCGGGGACAGGTGTGTTGGTGTTATGTTTTGCTTTGAATAAATTTCATTGTGCTATCTGGTGCTGGGTTTTTTTTTTTTCGGTTTTCTCCTACCCCTTCTGTAATTTTTGTCATCTAATGTGTCTTTCTGTGTACCCTATCATATTATACTGGACTGCCAACTGTCTTGGTTGCTCATTATTAGGAGCCTGTGACGAGTAAAGAGAGCGATGTGAAGTGTTTTTTCAAAATTACGCCATCTTGTTTTCCAAAGGTTTTTTATTCAGTTGACTTTTCAAAACTCTCTAAGAGGGGTCCTCGTGCAGGCTATGTATGTTCCATCATTACTCGTAAATATATTCTGAGCATGCGCTCCGTTTTAAAGATTTATGGGAAATGTAGTTCAACTCTCTAATGTGTCATCTATGATGCGAGCAGAATAATTGAACACCTACAATGTACTTTTCTCTCTTTTAATTTTTCTTTTGCAGGATTACTGCTGATGTATTTGTGATAGTTATACTATGTTAATTGTCCTTACATTTAACATGATTCACGCAGGTTTGACAATTGACTTCCACCTCAGCATCATTACTACTTCGGTCCTGGAGATATGGTGGTAATCAGATTTGGCTATTGTACTTACAGGTATGTTTTTTTTTTTCCATATAGTATTAGGGACTGATATTTCAATGTCTTATTTTAGTAAGGTGAGCTCCACTTGTTTATGCTCTTGTCATTTTCATACATTTTATTTAAAAATGTTGCATGCATCTCTTAGAAAGGCATAGAATTTGTTTGACATAAATAGAGATGTGCACTCTTATGCATTCATATGTAAAGTTTTGTTAGTCTGGTACTTAAATGCATAAGGGACTTAACAATCAAATCTATGTTCTGTTGTTTAGACCTGGTAGATGTTAGGATACACATCTTTAATGTACATTCATATCTTTATGATATTTGCTTTGTAAATTTACATTGGTACTGTCAGTATTATCAGGTTATGTTGTTCTTTTTGATTCGGGTGGAGGGTGTCGGGGAACCAGATTATATCAGTGACAGGTACCTTTGATGTCCTCATTCAGGAATAGACTGGGGAGTGGGAGGGGGATGGGTCCTACTGTGTTATGTGCTATAAGAATAGTTCTTCTGGCTTCTTCTCTCTAGCTTTCTTCCTTCACCCTTGTCTGTTTTCTACACTTAGCTGTCTGATTTCAATATTTTTACTACAGATTCCAACAGAGAGGTCTCATAGTGTGTATTGTACAGATACAAAAACAGGAATATGCCCAACAATATACAAACATAGAACAACATGGGCTCCAAATATAACCAAATATGGCAAATAGTAAGACTTTTAATTTAATTACATGGAATGTGAGGGGTCTTAATCATAAACTAAAGAGGTATTCGGTGCTAAGACATTTAAAAAAAATGAATCCATCCATTGTATTTCTACAAGAATCTCATTTACATGATGATTACCTCTATTTAATGAGAAGAGAATGGGTAGGCCAAGTATTCGAGGCGGGTTTTAACTCCAAGAAAGCAGGCATTTTAATTCTCATTAGACAAGGAATTAATTTCCAAATGGATAGTGTTATTACAGATCCTCTCGGACACTTTATTATAGTTCATGGTAAGTTAGATGATGAGAATGTTATGCTAGTAAATGTATATGGACCAACTGGTCTCTCAAATGACGTCTTTAATGTTCTTTGTTCAAAACTTATGCCCTACCTGCAGAATACTATTTTGTTTGCAGGTGATACCAATAGTACAATTGATCCGTTACTGGATAGGAGTAATATGAGATACAGAAGTAATAAAAATGATAAAGCACTTCAAAATATGATAAGTGCATTAGGCCTAATTGATGCATGGAGATTATTTCACCCTAAAGAAAAATATTTTACTTTTTGGTCTGAACACTGTCACTCCGGTTCAAGGCTGGATCAAATTTATGTACCGGAAATCTTTGCAGACAGGATAGTATTCAGTAGCATTTTAGAACAAGTTATCTCAGATCATTCTCCTGTATTAATGTCATTTAAAGAATGTATCCCATCACTTTTATCCAGACGATGGAGGATTAATATTTTTTTATTAGAAGATGTGGATTTTATTAAGGGACTTAAACAGGAAATTAAGTTATTTTGGGAATGTAACAAACCAGAAGACACCTCTTGGTTGAATACCTGGGAATGTTTTAAATGCTATATAAGGGGATATATTATTAGTACTTCATCCAGACTTAAAAAAGAAAGCAAAATTAAGCAGCAGGAGATTCTTAAAAGAATAGCAGAAGTTGAAAGAGATTTATTGTCTGATATATCAAATGAACAGTGGACGCTATGGTCTAAACTTAAAACTGAGTATTTTGAACTAATGAGAGGAGAAACAGAATTTGCAATAAGAAAATCTAGACTTAATTATATTGATTCAGGCCCCAAAGTTACTAAATTGCTGGCTATTAGATTAAAACAAAACACAGGAAGTACGAAGATCTGTAGCATTAAGAAGTTAGATGATAATTCATTAATAGTTGGTCAAAATAAAATCAATATGGAATTTATGAAATACTATAAGGAATTATATGACTCTGATGTGTTTCCTACACCTGATGCCTTGGAACAATTCTGTAAAGACATACAAATACCCAAAGTCCCTGAGAAATATAAAAATGTCCTAAACATGTCAATAACAAATAGTGAAATAGATGCAGCTATTAAAGCACTTAAAAGTAATAAGGCTCCGGGGCCTGACGGCTACTCCTCTAATTTTTTTCATAAGCTTAGGGATGAGGTTGTTCCAATTCTAAATAATGTACATGCAGAAGCATGGCAGAAGGAATCTTTTCCTGACAACATGATGAAGAGTTTAATTACTCTTATTCTTAAGATAGGGAAGGAATCGGATAATTGTAAAAGTTACAAGCCTATATCACTTATTGACACAGACATAAAAATTCTGGCTAAAATTCTTGCTGATAGATTAGAGCAGGTTATACCCTTTTTAATTGATACCAGACAAGTGGGTTTCATGAAAGGGAGAATGGCAGCGGACAATACTCGAAAGCTATTTCATACTCTAGAAGTTACAAACAAGTCTTACATTGCAGCTGGTTTGCTTGCCCTAGATGCAGAAAAGACTTTTGATAGGGTATTATGGCCACATATATTTAACACCCTTGACCTATATGGTTTTCCATACAATTTTTCAAGATAGATCAGATTATTATATAAGAATTTGTCAGCTTCCGTTATAACAAATGGTCTAGTCTCATCCGGTTTTGCTCTCTTAAGGGGAACTAGACAAGAATGCCCTCTTTCCCCAATGTTATTTAATTTAACGATAGATCCATTGGTCAGAAAATTAGGGACAGATAAGTGTATAAAGGGGATTCCTATACAGGGAAAACATAGAAACATAGAAACATAGAATTTGACGGCAGATAAGGACCGCTTGGCCCACCCAGTCTGCCCATTTCCCTACCTACTGGATAAGCTGCAGATCCTAGTTAACCAGCAGCCTACTTCTTCCTACCCCCAACCCCTAGAATGGCCTTATGACTGTCCCATGCATGCTTGATTTCCACCACTGATTTTCCATGCATCCACAACCCTCTCTGTGAAAAAATACTTCCTTAAATTACCTCTGAGCCACCCCCCCATCTTCAAATTGTGCCCTCTTGTTCTTGCACACCTCTTTTTTTGAAAGATGCTACCCTCTTGGACTTTGTTGATTCCCTTGAGGTACTTGAACATTTCTATCATGTCCCCCCTCTACCTCCTTTCCTCGAGGCTATACATATTAAGCTCCTTTCGTCTCTCTTCATATGTCTTCCGGTGCAGACCCTGCACCATTTTAGTTGCCCTCCTCTGGACAGCTTCCATCCTGTCTATGTCTTCTGAAGATTGGGTCTCAGAACTGCACACAGTACTCCAGATGGGGTCTCACCAGCTGTCTGTACAGAGGGATAATAACTTCCTGTTTTCTACTGGTGATGCCTCTCTATGCATCCCAGTATCCCCAACCCTCCTTGCTGCCCTCTCACATTGCTTGCCCACCTTTAGGTCATCTGATATGACTACCCCAGGTCTCTTTCCATTTTTGTTGTTGTTAGTATCTCACCCCATTGTGTACTCTTCCCTGGGTTTTGTTTCCCAGGTGCATTACTGCACTTCTTAGCATTGAATCTAAGCTGCCATACATTTGACCATTCCTCTAACCTTGCCAAGTCCCTTCTCATCCTTTCCACCCCACCCTGTGCATCAACTCTGTTGCAGATCTTTGTGTCATCTGCAAAGAGACATACTTTCCTTCCAGTCCCTCTGCAATGTAGCATTATAAAGACATCAAGAGGACGGTCCTAATACTGAACCCTGCGGTACCCCACTAGTAACCCTCCTTTCTTCTGAGTGGACTCATTTACTATTACCAGGGCCCGAGTTTTCCACAATTCAGCGGAGTGCGGCAAACTCTTGAGAGAAATATCCGACGAATTTGCCGTCACCAGAATTCGCAGCTGCTCAAGGAACAAACGTGTTCCTCGCGAACAGTTAGTATGCCACGCTGGGGAGCCCACCCAGCGTGGCAAAATTTCATTTGCTGACAGGGGTGCCCAATCCCCTGTCAGCTTCACTGTCCCCCTTCCCCAAGCTGCCTGGTGCCACGCTGGGAGCCCACCCCAGCATGGCAAAAGCTTAATTTGCCGACGGGGGTGCCCAATCCCCCATCGGTTTCACTGGCCCCGAATGTCTTTATGCCATGCTGGGAGTCCACCCCAGTGTGGCAAAAACTTCCTTCTTGACAGAGGGTGCCCAATCTATCGCTCACTGACCCCCCCAAGCTGTCTGAACCTGAAACAAAAACCTTCCATCATTGATTCTTTGCCCCCTCCCCAACCCAGATCCACCCTCTGCGACCCACCTACCCACACCCCACCTCAACCCATACTTACCTCCAGAGCCCAGCGCGATGATCTTCTGTGGACGGGAACACGTCTGCACTCTTCAAAGCCGACCCTGAACTGAAGAAATGCGGTAAGCTGTATAATGGCATAAATGTATTTTTCAACTTTAGTGCATATCTCAGCCATTTCTGGGAATTTTTCACCAAATTTTCAACATGGGGTTTTTGGGACCCCACCTCATGAACTGTGACACTGTTATTTGCGTTAATCGGTTCCGAAGGTGTTTCATGATCACTGCGGAACCACCTTTCTGGAATGATTGAGAAATGACAATGTCTGGTCAGTCATGGTGGCTCCTAAAACCCTATGTTAAATTAATGAAAATTTCAGCAAACTACTGTTTTACGGCGTCGTTCTGCGCAGTTCCTACGCACGCTTGTAACTTTGAGCATTTTTAATATTTTCACTCCAGATTTTCAGTATTGCCATTTTACCACACCTCCTTATGAACAGTACAACTGTCATTTTTCACATCTCACCTGAAATGTGTTTTCACACATGTAGCGCACAATGGCACGGTCGGTGTGCAAAATCAATGTTCCGGACAGATTAATAAAATCACAGTGATACTGTTCATGAACCGAGGTCTTAAACTGGCTATGTTGAAAATTTGGTGACAAACGCCCATAAAATGACTGTGTTATGAGCGTGCATTGTGTCAGATTTGGCAAAAAAAAAACAAAAAAGGAAAAAAATTGAGGGTAAAAACGTGCTGCAGAAATTGGTGTTGAGTGCCGAAGAAGTTCTGTGGCAAATGAGAACCCTGCCGCAGAACTTTTCTCTGATGTGCCGCAGAAAAATCGGGGCCCTGACTATTACTCTCTGTGTCCTATTCTCCAGCCAATTCTTTACCCAGGCTGTCATCTTGGGACCCACTCCCAGGCTGGCTAACTTGTATATTAATCTTTTGTGTGGGACTGTGTCAAATGCCTTGCTAAAGTCTAGGTAGGCCATGTCCATAGCCCCTCCCTGATCTACTACTTTGGTCACCCAGTCAAAGAAATCTATCAGACTCTCTGGCTGCAGACCTTCCGCTGTGAATCCATGCTGCCTAGGGTCCTGTGCCCCTCGGCCTCTAGATACTCAACAATTCTTTCCTTCAGAGTGATTCCATCATTTTCTCTATCACTGAGGTCAAACTAACAGGTCTGTAGTTTCCTCTTCTGCCTTACTCCCACTTTTGTGAAGGGAATCACACTGCCTCCTCCAGTCCTCGGTACCACCCCATCCTCCCATGATTTGTTAAAAGGGTAGTCAGTGGTGTCACTAGTTCTACCCTTAGTTCTTTTAGAATTCTGGGATGAATCCATCAGGCCCCATTGCTTTGTCCACCTTCAGTTTTAAGAGTTCTTTCAGAACCCTTTCTTATGTAAATGGGCTGGTATCAACTTCTGCATCCAGAGTGTTTCTACTGTTTGTTTTAGGTACCTCCCTCTTCATTTGTAAATACTGAGCAAAAATATTTGTTTAGTATCTCTGCCTTTTCACTGTCTCCCTCTGCCCACCCTCCCTCCCTTTATTAAGCCTCACTATCCCTCCCTTGGTCTTCCTTTGCTCCTGATGTACCTATAAAGGTTTATCCCCCTTCTTAACTGAGTTGGCTATCTTTTCCTCGGTTTGGGCCTTTGCTGTTCTGACTGCCTTCCCAGCCTCCTTTTGCTTTAACTGATACAGTTCTCTGTCCTGCTCCTTCTGCGATTCCTTGTACTTCCTGAATGCTATCTTTTTCTCTTGAACCTTCACTGCCACTTCCTTTTGAGAACCATAGTGGTTTTTCCTTTGTTTTGTTTATTTGCTTCACACAAAGGCTTGTTGCCTCTGTGATGGCAGTTTTATTATTCCCCATTGTTCTTCCCCCTCCTTCCTGCTCATTTGCTAGTGCATTCTTCGGCACTCACCCATTTTGACAAAAGTCAGCCCTCCTAAAGTCCAGTACTTTTGCCTTTGTATGGCTTGACTCTATTGCTGTGTTTATTGTAGACCATACTGTTTGGTGGTCGCTAGTTCCCAGATGGCTACCCACTTCTACATCTGTGATCCTCTCTCCATCTCCATTTGAGAGAACCAGGTCTAGATTGCTCCCTCTTGAGTGGGCTCCAATACTAGTTGTCTGAGGCATGCCCCTGTAGGGCATCTAGAATAACCCACTCTTTGAAGTGGCTGCTGCAACTGCACTCCAGTTAACATCTGGCATATTCAGATCCCCGTCAGCAATATCTCCCTTTTCTGCCATTCTAAGTATATTTTCTATCATTTTCTTGTCCATTTCCTCCCCTGAGAGAGAGTCTGTATCACAACCCTGTGCGGATTGTGGTGCCATTGCCTGTCTCCAAATTTACCACAGTGCTTCTTCTCCTCCCTGTTTACCCTTTTTGTTCTGTTGCTTTTATTCCTTCCTTGTGTAAAGAGCTACTCCTCCTCCTCCTCTTTTACCCTCCCTGTCCCTCCTGTAGATAGTGTGTCCTGGTATGTTTACATCCCAGTCATGGTTTTATGTGTACCATGTTTCTGAGACTGCTCACGATATCCAGATGTCCTCTTCCATCAAGGCCCACTAATTCAGGAAGCTTGTTACCCAGACTATGGGCATTGGTACTCATTGCTCTCCATTTTTGATGGCTTTACCTTCTGTTGCAGCATCCCCCACTGACCTTTCTACCTCGATCTTTTCTCATTTAGTACCCTGTTTTGTAGGGAGGCTGGGATTGTCCTGCTGCTTATCAGTGCCTCCCCTTTGACTAGTTTAAAAGCTTGCCAATGAAGCATTTAAACTGATTGCTCAAAGACTTGTTCCTTCCTGGACAGATGCAGACCATCCTGCCAGTATAGGCTGGTGTCACTCAGGTGGAATCCCAGTCCCCAGTGAAGCCAAACCCTGTGCTCCACACCATTTTTTCAACCATTCATTAAACTGCATGGTGCTAATTACCCTCGCCTCCCCATGCCATTGACAGGCAGCACCTCTGAGAAGGATACTGTTGTGTGCTACTTGTCTTAGGCCCCTCCCCAACTCTACAATGTCCTCCTGCACTGCTCTAATCTCATGATGAGCCAAGTCATTTGTCCCTAGGTGGACAATGACATCCAGCTCAAACTCCCTTGCAGCTGTTCTCGTGATCCTGAGGATGCGCTTCCTGTCCCTCCAAGCCATGGCACCAGGCAGGCACCTTACTTCAGTTTTCCCAGCTCTCCCCAGTTCTATCCTATATATCCTATTCTATAGAAAGAATATCTTACTTCTCTTTACACAGATTATATTATTATTTCAGTACAAGATCCAGCAAACTCCATCCCTAAGATTCTCCAAATAGTAGATGTTTTTGGAAACATTTCTGGTTATAAACTAAATAAGGAAAAATCTGTCTTTTTACCACTGAATGGGGTTTGTGAAAGAAGGGATATTGAGAGTATGGGTAGTAGGTGGGAAAAAGAGAAAATAGATTATTTGGGCATTACTCTTTATAAAACAGCAAAGAAAGCATATACAGAAAATTTAAAAAAGCTTAAAATGGATGTTATGAATTCTCTAGCCAAGTGGAATTGCTTGCCATTGAACTTTTGGAGTAGGATGGAAGCAATTAAAATGAATATTCTACCCAAAATATTATTCATATTTCAAATGCTTCCTTTCTTTATGCCCAAAAGATGGTTCTCGGAGTTACAAAGTAGTGTTAATAGATTCCTGTGGGATAATAAAAGAAGCAGGATGGCTCATAATAAATTGTCTAGACTTAAAAGAAATGGAGGGTTGAATTTCCCTGATTTCTACTTCTATTATTTAGCCTGTAGGATGTCCCAGACTGCGAAATGGCTTTATAATTCAAATGGTGGGCAAGAAAAACCAGAATGGTTATCTATGGAAAGAGATATACTAAATACATAAAATATTAATATTTCTACCCTGATTTTTGCTAATCCTCTTAAAAGTATCAAAAATAAAATCATTTTAGATAGCTTACAAATAATATCTGTGTGGAAAAATATTTAAAAAATGGACATTAAATACTCTACTGTACAATTCTTATGGGGTAATTCTAATATTTTGGTTGATGGTGCCTTGGTACATTTTAGGGACTGGTATGAAAAGGGTATATCCAACATTAGAAACATTATTGTTCATGATGCGGTGACTCCTTTTAAATCCATGGTACAAAAATATAAGTTACCCCCTCAAGATTATTATAAATATGTTTCTCTCACAACAAGTATACTAGGTCATTATCACAATGATCTGAGCAAAACTGAGACTAATGAGAATACCATAGCTTTTCTTGCATGTATGCAGACACGTTCATCTATTGCAGAATTTTATAAGTTAATAATAGAATGTATAAGGGACATAGATCAAGAAAATATTAGATGGTGGTCAAACATTTTAGGAAAAAATGTAGAAAATTGGGATTGGAGAACCATTTGGAACAGTTCCTTAAAATGCTTTAAGACAGTCAATATGAAATTAGTGCAATTTAAGTCCTTACATAACTTATACTACACACCATATCATTTATTTAAGATGGGCATCTGTAACTCTTCCATCTGTAATAAATGTGGAGAAGAAAATGCTAACTTAATTCACATGTCTTGGCAATGTGACAAAATCCAAAGCTTATGGCAGAGCATTGTTAGACTATTTGATGATATGCCAGGGCTTCAGAACAAACTAAATCTTGAAACATGTCTTATAGGACACTTTGAAAATGCTCTTTTATGGACTAAAGAACACAAATACATTGTTCAAGTTATATCAGCTTCAGTTAAAAATGTCATTCTTAGGAACTGGATAGACGATAAAGCACCTTCAATGTCGGAATGGAGGAATGAATGTCTAGAAATCTTACATCTAGAGAAGATAGCACATTCTATAATAGGGCAGAAACATATTTTTGATTGCAAATGGGGAGCAATATATTCATTTCTTGCTATTAAATAGGTTTATTCACATAGCACTTTTGTAAACAATAGTTTACTTTTAAACAAAAAAAATGGCTTCCTCTTGTTCTATGTCTGTTACTGTTAGCTCTCTGTCCTCTCTTTCTCTTTTATTTATTTTCATATCTTTCTTCTTACTTTAAATCTTTCTTCTTTCCTAATAAAGAATGGATGCTACTTCAGAAGAGAACAATAGGGGAATGTAAATCAAATAATATTAAAATAGACATAGAGAATTATTATACAACTTCTAGGTAATGTATGCAAGATTACATCTCCTGATTGTATAAAATGCAGAATTTCATACTCTTTTTTAATAATTACAATATCAATAGAGTGGTTGACATTAGAATGTTTAAGAAGTGGCAATCCTTCAATACAGCTTATTATATAATTTAGCACCTTGGATTAGGATGCAAATGATATATTTTTGAGGTTGATTTTTCTTCATTATTTGTTCTATGTGCTGTAACATGATTACTGTTACTATCTTATTTAATGTAAGTATTGTTTGTAATTGTTTTGAGAGAGAAGTCAAATAAAAAGATATTGACAAAAAAGAAGTTCACAACAGCTTTTAGACCATACAGAACTGCTCGCATCTTCAACATATTTATATGGAGGTGAGTCTTCAGTGGGTCCCATACACTTTGTGTCTGAAGGACCTGGCAATGGGCTCCCTACCCCAGCAGGGAGGCATCTGTGGTAAGAACCCCATCAGCTCAGATGGGGGAGAAAGGGAAGCCCTGGAAATGTTCCTCTGCTGACCACCATGTCTGGGACCTTACTAGTGGTTTGGTCACCTGAATGGGATCATTCTGAGGATGCAATGCTTGTTACCATTGAACACTCAGAATCCACTGAGCAGTCCTCATGTGTAGATGTGACAGAAGTACTATGAATACTGAGAAGGCTATCCAATGCATTGCATGGAGTAGGTCTGCATAGTCCTGTGCTCCATGATGTAGCATGCCATCTGCAGTATTGCTCATAGTCTGCTTTCTGGAAGAAAATCCTGGACCTGGGTTGTATCCAGAACAGCTTCTATGAACAGCACTTACTAGGAGGGTTTGAACTGGGACTTGTTGAGGTTCAGCAAGACTTCCATGGAAATTAGGAACTGAGAAGCAGCTTGTTTCATCTCATGCTTGGCCAGGTTTGAAATTAGCCAGTTTTCCAAGTACAGGAAGACTTGGAGTCCCAACTTCTGCAGATACACTGTGAGTACTGCAAAGCACTTTGTAAAGACTCATGGTGCCACAGAAAGCCCAAAGGGCAGAACTCTTAACTGGTAAAATTGTCCCCCACAATGAAACTGAAGTGTCTGTGGTGGTCGGGGTACACCAGAATGTGCTGGCATGCAGCTTACATATTCAGATATGTTAGCCAGTCCTGACATTTCAGGTAGAGTGGCAGGAAGCTCAGAGAAATATTTTGAATTTTTCTCAATTCATAAATTTCTTCACATTTCTGAGGTCAAGAATGGGGTGCATGCTCCCTTATTTCTTTGGAACTAGGAAGCAGTGGGAGTAGAACCCAATGTTCTATTCTGATCTGGCACTATTTCCACTGCCCTGTTGTTTAGATGGCCTACTATCTACTGCGCCAAAATCTCTGACATGTGAGCTGACAAAGTGGGGTTGCCTTCTGGGTGGATAATCAAGGGGGGGGGTTCTATGAAATCCAGGGAGTGCTCCTCTCAGATAATGCTAAGGACTCACATGTCTGTCATGATGGACTCCCAGCGATGGTAAAATTAGATAAGACCCCCCCCCGGGGAGGAGACGTGTGCCTTGGGCAGCTGAGGTAGGACAGGGGTCAAAGCTTCAGATAGTGGCACCAAGTGGGCTTTCCTTGAGACTGGAAAGGCTGATTTCTGTTATTTTTGACTCTCCTGCCTCCGCCACAAAAGGTCTGCTTGTTGTGAAAGGGTCCACATACCTTGCCTCTCTGGAAGTTGAAGGGAAATGGTCTGGCGGTCTTAGGAGTCATTCTAGTTTTATTAGCTGCCCTAAGAAACTTCTCCACCTGCTGTCTGATCAGGTAAGTGCCATGGAATGAGACTTTCATTGACAGTTGCTGGACATCCTAGGTGTAACCAGCAGTCCACAGCCAGGAATGCCACCTGATGAAGATGCCTGCAGCCGCAGAGTGACATGCTGTATCAAAGATATCCACAGAGGCTCTGAGCTGATGACTGTTGGATTCAATACCTTGCTTAACAGTCAGAAATACATCCTGTTTAGCCTCTAAATCTTGACGTGTCTCAGCCAGAGACTTTAGCTTGCTTCAGAAGGTATATTAATACTTGGAAAAAATGCCCCTCATAGCCAGCTATCCTGAAGCCCAACATAGCTGAAGAATAAGCCCATTTGTCCATGTTGTCAAGCTTGCATGACATCCTTATTAGCAGGGTGCACAGTGACCTCCTTGGACATAATGGTCCTGCCATTCTCAGCCGAATAACAATAGCATCAGCTATGGGATGAATGAAACACACTGGTTTATTTTTAGGAGCAGTGTATTTCTTGTCTGCCTGCTTTGGGACAGCTGCCACAGAAGCAGGCCTCTGCCACTTTACGTTAGACAAGTTCTCTATAGAAGGTTGAACAAGAGCGATTAAACTGACTGGCATATTAGGCACGTTCATGAACTCCAGTTTAAGGCACCTAGCCTGGTCAATAGATGCCCTCTTGAAATCCAATGCCGAGTGCATATTTCTGAGAAGAACCTGGAAGGATATGTCTTCCTGAGGAACAAACATAGGAACTGGGTTTGAGACCTCCTGACCATAATAAGAGTCATCATCCGCATTTTTGGAAATAATGAGGTTGAGATCTGACTCATCTCCCTTTACACCCTCCTCATGAGGAGGGCAGAAGAGAGAGTGGGGTTGCGAGTCCGAAAATGCAGTGCATGACTTGAGGCAAACAACAGTGACATTGGTTCCAGCCCCGGGGGTGAAGGACCAGCACCACGGTTGGATCCACGGTCGGATAGTACTACTATCCGACCAGATCACTATCCGGCAAAGAGACTGGTATCCGATGGTATCCTAATTGATAGGATACTATCCAAGCAACACTAGTTCTGACTCCCAACCAATGGGCAATGAAGTCACTGATGTACACTTGATGGTGGGGAAAAAAGAACAGAGGTGGTTGAGGACTGACACCACAGTAAACCAGCAGCCGCATGCACTGATGCCCAATATCCCACATGTGCACTGCCTGCTGTGGTGCCAGCTCTCTGAAAAGTTCTGGCCCCCACTGGGTCCCTAGCACCTCCAGCAAAGACACACTACTGGGAATCAATGGTGAAGATTGATTCTAGGAAGATTCACAGCTACTGGACAGGCAAGGGAATCAAGCTCCTTCCACTAAAACCAGAGCAATAAGCCGGCTTCATGGTGCCAAGCGATGGTACATCACTCAGGCACACTGGCAGTCTGGTTTTGTGCCCCGAGCTTGGATGTTAGGAGCAGAGGCCAGCAGGGAGGGCGTTGAGAGTGTCCTTTGGAGACTTCCCTCCTGGGGCGGTGGGCAGGCTGTGCTGTGCCTCTTCTACAGTGGCTCCTGGTGGGGGCTTGCAGCGATGTCTTTGGTGGCATGGGTGACCATGTGCTGCCATATATCCCTACCCCAAGTCGTCTCTGTGGCCGCAAGCATTTATGGGGTGGGTGGGACAGAAAAACAGAAAGACAGCTGCCATTCTACCATGTCGCAGTCCCCAAGGTGCACCACTCTTGTCCTCTGCACCTGTAGTTCTAGAGGTATCAAAGACCACTACTCCTCACCCCCATGCCCCCCTTCAGGGGAAGGGGGACTCCCCAGCAGGAATAAGCCTCAACCCTCCAGATACAGCTAATGTGGGATCCAGGTGGCGGGAGCTGGTAGCAGAGATGAAACTGGTGGGCATCAGGGACATGCACAGGATGAAGGAGTGGCAGGCGGGGGGACCAGAGTAGGTGGAAAACCGATAATACAAAAAACAAACAAAAAAAAAGAACGAGATTCTTCCATTTGAACGCATATGTTCTGTGAGTTGACTCCTTTCAGGATGCCTTCACATTACAGAGGACGTCTTCCAAGATGACCAAGGCTTGTAACTCTAGCTGCTCAGGAACCAAGTCGAAATGGACAGGGACTGAAGGACTGGGTACAGGGCCATTTGGTTGTCCATGCTACCAGGTCAGTGAAGAAAGGTAACCATTACAGCAGCCTGTTGCTGAGGCTGGGGAAATGCGGATACCAGAACTGTCTGGGCTAGTCTGGTGGTATCAGAATCATCTGAGCCTTTGTCCTTCCGGGCTGTGATCAAGACTTTTTAAATCAAGGGCAAGGAAGGGAAGGCATACAGAAGGCCTGGGGTCTAGGGCTTAGAGAAGGCATGCACCTGCAGTGTTCCAACTGGGGGGCAGGCACAGAACAGCCTGTTTTCTGTTCTGCCACAGGGCAAACAGATCCACAACAGCGTGCAACACTGGGTGAACAGGTGGTCTACCTCCTCTTGATGCAGAGACCACTCATGCGATATCTCTTTGACCTGGTTGAGAGTGCTCAGCAGCTGGTTGTTCTCTTCCAAGATGTGGTTTGCCAGGAGATTGGCCTGCAGGCTGTGCACAAGGGTCCAGGTGCAAACCCCCCCCCCCATTTGTTCAGGCAAAACATGGTGGTTGTGTTGCCTGTCTGGACCTGAATGGCCTGACTCCAAATCTGAGGAGCAAATTCTGTCAGAGCTAGATGCACTGCACAGAGCTCAAGCAGATTAATGTGGCATCGGGCATCCTAGGGTGACCAGAACCCATGAGCTCTAGGGTCTCACAGGTGAGCTCCCCACCCCACCAGAGATGCATCTGTGAAGAGCATGACATACAGCTCTGGGTGGATGAATGGGATTCCTTCCTTCAAGTTCTCGGGGGACAGCCAACATTCGATGGCATCCAAAGTCAACTGTGTCAACAAAACTGTCAGGTCCAGGCAACCTAAGTGTTGGGGCCACTGCCTGCCCAACTTTCACTGCAGAGAGTGCATCTGCCAATAAACTCAACAAATGATGCTGCTAGAAGCTTCCATAAGCCCCAGCAGCCATGGAAAATCCCAGGCCCAGTGTCAGCACCCAACCAGATATGATCAGGCAAAGGATGTAAGTCCTGTCCACAGGGAGGCAGACCATGGTTAAAAGGAGTCCAGCTCTGCCCCAATGAACTTTATTACCTGTATGGGGCCAGTTATGACTTGACTAGGTTGACAAGAAGGTCCACATTCCGACAGGTCTGGAGGGCCAGATCCCTGGACCATTCCATCACCTCCCTGGTTGAACCAGCAAGCAGCCAGTCATCCAGGTACAGGTACACCCAGATGTCCTTGTGCTGCAGGAAGGCCGCCACCACTGCCATGCATTTGGTGAAGTCCCTTGGTGCAGATGAGGGGCTGAAAGGCATGAACTTGAACTAGCACAACATACCCTCTACCTGGAAATGGAGGTACCAGTGGTGGGAAAGATGCACTGGGATGTTGAAGAACATGTACTGGAGGTCTAGGGAGCAGAACCATGTCCCCTGCTTCAAAGAAGGTATAATCTGGCGCTTCCACAAGAACTTGTTCAGGTCATGCAAGTCCAGTATGAGGTGCCAGCCCCAAGTCTGCTTCGATACCAGTAAGTACCAGGACACATAGCCCTGTATGGCAGAGTCTGGGACCCACTGTATCACCTCATGCTCTAGGAACTGAGCAATGTTGGCCCATACAGCAGACAGCATGCTGTCTGGCACCCTGGACTCCTGAGAGGCTCAGGATCCATATGGTGGAAGAGCCTCCAAGTTCGGAAGCAACTCCTTGTCCACCACTTCTAGCACCCACTTGTCGTGAAGTAATAATGGACCACTGCGGAAAGAAGTGATGCACCCAACCCCTGACTGGGACCTGGGACAGGGAGTGGATGAGAGGGGGAATGCCCCCCCCACAACCCATCACTTTGCAGCCTTGGAGGGGGCTCTGGCTGGCTGGGCACTAGAAGCACCTCTGCCCCACCCTCCTTTCTGACCCTCGCTGTTGAAAGAATAGTTACTTACTGTAAAATCTCCTCTATTGGGCCACATCATGGAACTGTAAGCCATCAGCGTCAGGACCACCAGGAAACTTTTTGCAGGCTGGGGCCACCCATGTCGATGTGCCTCATCAGCGCCTATATAACATTGGCATCCCCAGCATGCATGAGTTCCTCACTGGAGACAAGCTCAGAGGATAATCAGACCGGCAGGGACCAAAGCAACCAGGACCAAACCAGGCACATAGGAGAGGATATGGAAACCTGAGTACAGATGCCATAAGGGTATAAGAGGAGAAAACCGTTTGCAAAAGCAGGCAGTATAGTCACCCTTCACCTGACAAAGGGGAAGGCGGGAGGGAGAGCTGTGGCTCAATGCAGCAGATTCTCTCAAAGATCTACTGTTACTTCTTGAAGGCTATCTCCCTCCATTGAGATACATTTTGGAACAATTCCCAAGTAGTATAAAGCACTGAGGGATGACAGCAGGACCTACTGATCCTGAGTGAGGAGGCCTTGTAGAACATTGAGGACAAAGACAACACATCTACAAGAGATGATGTCCAAATTGTAGTGTTTAATGAATGCATGAACAGTATTCCAAGTTGCAGTAGCACACACGTTCTGAAAACCAGCACTGAGGTAGCCACCCTTCAAGTGACATGAGCAAGGACAGGACCAGGAAGCTGCTTACCACGCTTCTTGTAGCAAAGCATAATGCAATTGGCCAGCCATTTGGACAGGCCATTTAGAAATCAGGGAGCCCACCATTCAAGGGGGGCCAAAAGTAATAAACAGTTGAGAGGATTGTCTACAATCTTTAGTAAGATCCAGCTACCAATGCAGTGTGCTATAGACATTCAGCATATGTAAATTATGCTCCCCTCATCCATGGGAGAGGAAAAGTAATCAGGAAGGTCTATGGTCTGATTTACTGTTCTGTTAGACACAACCTTCAGAAGCAAATGAAGACTGGTGCATAATGGTCACTGTCCTTGTGAACAACGATAAATGGAGCATCTGCGGCCAGAGACAGTAACTCCAAAACGAGTCTAGCAGACATCACAGCCACTAGAAACAGTGTCTTCCAAGAGAGGAAGTGCATCTCACAAGTAGCTGCGGGCTCAAGGGGAGGCACAGTGAGGGTCTCTAAGATTAAATTGAAGTCCCACACTGGAACCGGATCTTGAACCGGGGGATGAAAAAGGATGCCACCGCTTAGGAATCACCAGGAAGCCTCTCACTGGGCCACTGTCTTGCCTTCAGATAGGGCATGAAAGGCCAAAAAAATAACCATGTGGACTTTTATGGAGGAATACTCTACTCCTGAGCTCTTGAGGGGCGGTGGGTAGTTCAGAATTTTAGGAACTGAACATGATATGTAAGGGGATTCGGCACATGCCCATCAAGTACACCATACCATAAAACATTTCCATTTTTGTGACTAAGTGTACCAGGTAGACAGTTTTCTAGCCACCAAGAGTACATCAGCCACTGCTGGGGGAAACCCCAAAGCAGGAGAGCTCTATGTCCTCATGAACAATGCCAGAAAGTACAAGGATCAAAGACCCGTGTGCACTACGGCACCCTGCTCCTGTGTCAGAAATCCGTCTCGCAAGGGGAGCAGGACAGGAGGTTCCACTGCTAACTGATGGAGAAGTGGACAACATATTTGCCTGGGCAAGGGAGGTGCCACCAGAATCAGTGTGGCTGCTTGACCTGCAGTTTCACCAGGACCCACTGTATGACAGGGAATGGGGGAAAAGCATACTAAAACCTCCCCTTCCAAGAGAGGGACAATGCATCTCGCCAAAAAACTCTAGGCCCTGGAGCGAGCAGAAATGCAGTATTTTCACATTTTATGGTGCTTTTAACAGGTCTATGTCTGGACAACTCCATTTTAGAGAGAGCTTAATATGTATACCCTTGATGAAAGGAGGGACGGGGGGACATGATAGAAACGTTCAAGTACCTAAAGGGAATCAACAAAGTCCAGGAGGGTAGCATCTTTCAGAAAAAGAGATGTGTAAGAACAAGGGGACACAATTTAAAGATAGAGGGGGGACAGCTCAGGCGTAATGTGAGGAAATCTTTTTTCATGGAGAGAGTGGTGGATGCGTGGAACTGCCTTCCTAGGGAGGTTGGGGCTAAAACAGTGGGGGAATTCAAACATGCATGGGACAGACACAAGGCAATTGTAGTGGGGGGTGGCAGGAAGTAGGCTGTTGATTAACTAGAATCTGCAGCTTATCCAGTAGGTAGGGAAATGGGCAGACTGGGTTTATCCAAGTGGTCCTTATCTGCCGTCAAAGTCTATGTTTCTATGTTATAAAACAGGCTGTCCATGACAGTGTTTAAGTGTTCCCACTTGTGGCAGAGTGCATTGGATCGACTGAGGTGATTTGCAAGTGTGTTCAGGATCTTGGGGAGAAACACTGCTAATAGAAATATGTCATGTTCCACCACCCAGTGCCAAACTCTCATTGCTTCTCTGCAGAGGGCGTCTGTATGAACTCTGCCTTGTCAAATGATGTAGTACATCACCAACATATTGTCTATGCAATCTACAGCTGATTCTCCGGACAGAGAATGGCAAAGGCATGTACACCACCTAGAACAGCCCTCACCTCTAGAGTGTTACTGTGAAGCACCATAATCAGAGGGCTATATTGGCCCTAGGTTCTGAGAGGGTCCAGATGAGCCCCCCAACCCATCCCTGAGGCATCTGTGGTCATAGCCAGCTGTGGGAATGGCCACAGAAATAGCAATCCTTCCTTCAGGTTAGATCTATCCAGCCATCAGAGAAGGGAACGATGAAGAGGAGGAATGACTTGTATGAGACACTCCAACTCGTTTGACTGCTGAGCCCACTGTGCCCTGAGAAACCATTATGGGATTTCTCATGTGGAACTTGGCCAGCAGAACTGTCAGGATGGCAGTGGTCATCAGACTGATAAGTCATAAGAGACAACGGGCCAACACATCATTGCTGGAGGTCACCAGTTGTGCATGTGTCACAAGTGTCATGCATAGTCTGAGGGCAGAATAGCCAAACAAGATCTGTGTCCAGAATAGCTCCAATGTATTGGAGCCATTGGCAGGGGGTAAGGATCTACTTTGGCTCATACTCCAATATTCCCAGTGAGTCAAACAGTTGTCTGGTCCAAAACAATGTGTACACTATCGCTTCCCATAACTGGGCTTTTAATAGCCAATCATCTATATATGGGAAGTCATACAGACCTGCTGTGCAGAGGACCACTGCTACCACTGCAAAGACTTTGGTAACCACACATGGTGCAGAGTATAAGTCAAAGGGTAAAACACAAAATTAATAGTGAGAACACTTAAGCATGAATCGCAGATACTTTCTGTGAGATTTTCTGATCTTGATGTGAAGGTAAGCATCCTTCATGCCCACTGCAAACATCCAGTCCCCTTTCAACCAGAGAGGTAATAGGGACTGTAGGGACACCATTCTGAAGTTCTTGTATTCTATGTACACATTCAGGTCCCTGAGGTCTAAGACAGGCTGTAAATCCCCTGTCCACTTTGGAACCAGAAAGTACCAGGAGTAAAAACCTTTATTTACTTCTGCTGCTGGGACTAATTCCACAGTCCTTTTGTGGAGAAGGTATTGAGCCTCCTCCAACAGAAGGGCAAAATGTCCCAGAGGGTATGGGTTTGGCAATGGGGGAGTAACTGGAGGAACATTAAGGTGCTTTAGGGCTTGCCCGTGCTGATCCACTTCCAGAACCCAAGTATCTATAGTGATCAACACAGTATAAAGTGTAAATGCACTCAGAAACCTTCGATGAAAAATGCAGGTCCATTCCAAATAAGATGAATTGAAGAAAAGTTTAATTTCACAATAGCATAGACCAGACCAAAGGTCCACAGTGGAAGCTTACATCTTGCCCCAGCACTTCGACTCACAATGAGTCTTCCTTCCTGTAGTGATCTCCCGCCATGTTTCTAGAAAGACGGAGATATGACCTCCCACCAAAACCTCTTAATACAGTGAGGCTGGAGGCAGGGGAGAGGAGTCAGATGGCACCAAGGTGGCGGGGGGTGCCGGTAGTGGTCTCACGTTTTGTACATCTGGCATGGGCACCAGAGGGCAGGTTTGTGGCCTGGGAGGTAGAGGGCTGAGGCCTTTGTGATCTACAGCCAGGGCCTCTGGAATAAACTACCAGGATGGGCATAGGGCCTATGAAAAGAACAGCAACCCCATTCTGTGCGTTTTGGGCTCAAAGTGTGCAGGGACCAGAGAGTCATTCTTGAAGTTTGCAAAGCTCATGAAGTATTTTCAACATCATTTCAAAATAACTGCTTTCCTCTGAAAGGAGCATTCAGTTACTGATTGTTGTACATCGGGGGGAGGACAGCATATCTCAGCCAGGATTGCTGTCTAATGTGTATGCCAGAGGCAGCAGCTATGCAAGCAGCATCAGAAGCATCATAGGCTTATCTTAGGAGATACCGGCCTCTTGGCCATTAGCAATGATTTGCTGAGCCAATATTTTGTCCTGGCCCTCAGGCAATTTTTCAGCCAGACTGGCCATAGTCTTCCAAAGGCAGTTCTGGTATTTAATCATGTATGCCTGATAGTTTGCAGTCCTTAGGCCTTGGGTAACTGAGACAAATGTTCTCTTACCCATGACATCCAACCTCCATGACTCACCATCAGGAGGCAGGGAGCTCAAATGTTTAGGTACTTTAGCTCTATCATGAGCTGCCATTATTACCACAGAGTCTGTTTCAGGCTGTAACAAATAATACGGATTAGAAATAGGGACAGAATCTTGTTTATCCACCTTCCTGGGAACAGCAGGCAGCTGTGTAGACCTATGTCAGGCAGCCAACATAGCATCCTCTAGAGCTGAATGCACTGGAGGGATAATCACTGTAGGAGAGGCTAAGATTTCCAAGAACACACAAGAATTTATGTTGGAAGAATCCTCTTCCTCAGACTGGACCCCCAATATTGCCTGTGTTTAAGAAGATCTGAGATGAGCCATCCTCAGGTGGAGATCTAGATGTATTCACCACACTCCCTTCAGAGCAGGAGGATAGAGTGGAGTTTGATCCAAACACATCTATAATCTCCTCCTCTTCTCCTTCCATGTATTCTGGATTATAATCCAGCTCATCGTTGGTGTCTACTGTTATAGACATAAGGTCGACAGTATGAGGAGGAACAGGAGGAGGCGCTGACAACATGTGTCCTGTTGACAGTGGTCCATCTAAGTCCCTCATTGAAGCAGGGGCAGAATATGGATGTGTCAACAGAAAAACCATGAATGGACTAGCCAGAGGCATCAACAATGCTTCAACACCATTTGGTACAATACCTGTGCGTTGACAGAGCCTGAAGGGTTGTTGATGGCTGAGATGTTGATGAGACTGAACCTGACAGCAGAATAGACCATGAGTTCCTGATTGACAAGGCTAAGCTGACACTGGACCCCAACCTTGGTGTCAGTAAGACAGTCAAGTGGTGGCAGGGCCAGTGGCCATAGCCGGGGCTCTGCCTTTTTCAAATGACTTACCCCATCTAAGTGGTGAAAGGGAACCGTCAGAAGAAGCTCCTTTTTCCTTTCTGTACTTCTCTTTGTCTGCATGGTGGTGTTTATCCACCAACTTCAATGGTTTGTCTTTTCTCTTCAATGAGTCAGTACCGCTCACTGTTGACCACGGAGATTGATGGGACGATGGCAGGCCAGAAACAGGAGTGGGTGATGACAGTGAAGCTACCTTTGCTACATCCTGTTTCTCCATTTCTTGGATTAGAAGAATGTTTTCTAAAGCTTTCCTATGACATCTCCAGGTTGTCTGGTTAAAGCTGAGGCGTATTTTACATGCTTTAACATCATGGCTTGTACCAAGGCAATGGAAACAGCATGGTCGTTGTCTTAATAAATTTTAACATCGCAACACAGAAGTGGAACAATGGTTCTTTTTCCATTCACAGCATAAAACATCATTTAAAATAACAAACAGAAGTATACAGTGACAGCGAAATACATACTTGCAAAAGTTCAATGATATTCTTCAGCAATGGTGGACAGACGCGCGGTTGACAGTGGGAGAAAGAACTGAGGGATGTTGGGGATACCAACGTTGTATAGGCACTGATGAGGCATGTCAACGGGGATGGACTGAGCCTGCAGAAAGTTTTTGAGTGTTCCTAATGCCGATGGCTTACAGTTGCATGTTGTGACTCAATGGAGGGAGATAACCTCGAAGAAGATTTTGGGTTTCAGTCGCTAGCATTAAAACTGCCCCTGCTGGAGCTGTTGCTAAGGGTGCAGTGGCTAAAGGCCCTGAAACTGAAAGTCCTTTTTCTTCGGTTTAGGTAGTTTATGGTCTTTCTGGGACAAAACCACAGTCCAGTCAGCATTGGACTTCTCACAGAAACATACAAATTGTTAGCAGAAAAGTACTGCTTAACCAACCCACTCTGCCCACATTTTCCCTACCTATTCTGTCTCCATCAACATCATATCTCCCTTCTCCCTTCTCTGTTCCAGTGTGTACATATTGAGGTCCTTTAGTCTCTCCTTATAGAGCTTTTCATGCAGACCCTGCACCACTTCAGTTGCCCTCCTCTGGACCACCTCCACGCTGTCTATGTCCCTCCAGAGATGTGATCTCCAGAACTGGACACAGCACTCCCAGTGGGTCCCACCAGTGATCCATACTGAGGCAGCACCACCTCCCTCTATCTGTCAGTGACATCTCACCCCAGCATCCCACCAGTGATCCATACTGAGGCAGCACCACCTCCCTCTATCTGTCGGCGACATCTCACCCCAGCATCCCACCAGCCATCCTCACTGCCTTGTTGCACTGCCTGACCACCTCTAGGCCACCCAATATGATCACCCCCAGGCCTCCCTCCTGCTGGTGGTCATCAATACCATTTCATACATCTTGTGCTCTGCTCCTGGGTCTCTGTGCCCTAACTGCACTACCCTGCACTCTTTCACATTGAAACCCAGCTGCCATACATTTGACCATTCCTCTAGACCTCCCAAGCCTCTGCTCATTCTCTTCACCCCCCCCCAGAGTGTCCACCCATTGCAAATTCTGGTGTCATCCACAAAAAGGCAGATCCTCCCCCTCTAGCTCCTCTACAATGCCACTTAAAAAGACATTAAAGAGTAACAGTCCCAAAAATAATGAAATATAGTGAGAAAAAGGAGTTATTATTGATATGACCAGAAGTGAGGAATGGTACCAGTAGAAAAATGGTGCTAGAAAAGGTTTGGCATCAAGAACTGAGGAACAAGATATGCACAGTCAGTCAACTGCATCTGGTCCCATTGTGAGCACTCAATAGTGGGAAAACAGAACTGAGAAAGGGAGGGTGCTGGTGTTGGTTACTGATCAGCTCATGTGTGACGTCATTACATCCGCCTTGTGGTGGTGCTGGGACTGTCGGCCCCCTCCAAGGCTGCAAAAGGCTTTGTTTCCATGGGATCCTCGCTCCTCTGGTTTAGACCCATTAGTGTGACTGAATGATGAAGACTGATTCTTGGAAGATACTTGAAATGGGGTTCTTTTTACCAGGCACTGTTTACTTGACCATAAAAAAAAAACACTGTGTAAAAGTAATCAGAGATTGTAAGTGTAGAGGACTCTTCAGAATGACCGTTTTGCAGTCCAGTTCACTCTGGGCAGGAACTGCAATAAATAGAGTAAAACTGCTTAAAAAGAGGTTTCCAGCAGAAAAATTATCAAATTAAACAGTTCAAAATGGTTCCCTGAAGGTGGGAACTGCACTATTCTGTGTTTTTTTTTTTCTCGTGCCTGGGAACCAATAATGGAACCAATGAAACCACCAACATACTCAAAATATACACTAACTTTCCTTAGTTAGTGCAGAGTTATTGAAAATAGTTAAGTAAGACTGAAAACTTCAGTGTAAAGCAGTACTACAGTCAAAATTTGCAAACACATACTTTGTTCAGAGTACTTAGATTTGTGTGTTTAGTCCTGTTGTATCCTTCTCTTTGCCTGCTATTAGGATTTTTTTTCTAAATTTGCCAACTAATTTTATGGTCTCTTGGGATCTCCACATTAGCATGGTTTATTGTTCTTTGTCCTACAATGCATCCTGTTTCATGTGAGAGTGATGCATCCGGGACCACTGATTCAATGAGGGAAAGTACTGTAGCAGTATTCTGAAAATAGGAGCCTGGTGTTCTGGCCTCAACTAAATCATTCAGTTATGTTTGTCTAGCTCTAGCCAGCAGGAGTAAATGTTTTGCTTTTAAAGGTTTTAATGTCATCAAACTACACCCAGCCATAAAAAACACACAAATAACCCTAGGGCATCAATGCTGTAATTAGTAAGGACTCAAGGTTTCTTGCAGAATATCCACTCAAGGACTACCGGTGATGTTACAGCAATGGTGGCTGTCTAACTCTCATCCCTCCATCAGCTTTCTCAACAATCAATAACAATCTTTTCTCCATGACACTTGGACCCTGTTTTTAAAAGACTGAGACATTTTTTGTACATGTCCAGGAGACCACAAAGATCAAAAGGGAGTAGAAATTCCTCCCAGCAAAACAGAATGAAGCAATTAGCAATTGATGCAGACCTCGAGGGATTTGCGGCCTCGGAGTCGCATGACCACTCACCTTCCAAATCATCTTTTGATCCTGTTTTTGAGGAAGATGAACAATCAACAAAAATTGATGAAGTCTTACAAAAGATTTTGCACTGTTAATAAGATTGAGTCCTCGATTGTGGACCTCCGCATGGACATAAAAAGTATAAACAACAAAGCGTCATGAACGAGAAAAAGATCTCAGAGGTTGCTGAGGCACAAGAACTAAGTGACAGAGTTCTACTTTATTTTATACAAAGGGAAAGACAGACACATGCAAGGTTAGAGAATACCGAGAATCGTGCAAGGAGAAACAATTTTCGAATATATGGAGTGCAGGAGGGAGCCGAGGAAGGATACCCCACACTTAGCGATTTCATTAAACATTTGCTCACCTCTACTCTTTCACTGCCTTCTGACCTGCCCTTGGATATTGAATGAGCTCATCATTCCTTGGGCCCCCTGCCCAACAGATCCAAAAACAAGACCTAGATCACGGATAGTTCAGATGCTGTACTATCAGTACAAGGAGCAAATTTTAATAGAAGCCTGGAGGCATAGAGAGATAAAATATGCTGGACGAACTATTTACTTTGATCATGACATTTAGGCAGAACTTCAAGCAAAGCATCAGCAAATCAGAAATGTGGTCCGGGAACTACGGGAAAAGAAAAATGTAAAAGCTCAGCTCAATTTCCCCGCCAAGCTGAAGACTTACCTTGATACAGGCACAAAAGTTTTTAATTCCTTAGTGGAGGCCAACCCACTCCTCAAGGAACTAAGATTAGCAGTACCAGATCAGGAACTTGAGGTGTTAGAGCACAAATTACTAGAGGCTTCCTGGGGAGTGATTTCAAGGGGGTATAAGCGGAACCCTCCGTGGTCCCTTCCTTGACAAATGGTGTCTGAGATTGTTAAGCTGATGAAGAAAGCACAGATCTCAGTTGAGAAAGATCCAGCGACTGAAATGGATAAATCTCCCTTGAAAAAGGTGACCTTTCTTTGAAGACTTAAGGTAATTTTATGCTCACTGCCCAAAAACTCTTCCAGGACTGAGGGGAACTCCGTTCATGGAGGAGTTGAATAAAGCCATTGAGACTTTTGTTGAAGAGCCTTCATCTTTTAAGCAGCTTCTATGGTTATCTTTTTATCCCCAAAGTAACTCATTCCAACTAGTGATAACCGCAGTGTTGTGGGGGGGGGGGAGAAGGTGCAAATTCTCTGTCCATTATTAAATAACATTATTTAAAAACTGTTTCTGATGGAACATGATGACATAACAGGGAAAGACACTCTGCAAAGTGTTTCACCAAGGGGAGATGATGGAATGAGGGCGGCCTGATTTTTCTGTCTTTCCACGAGGACATATGGGAACAATGGTTACAGCAGGCTGTTTGGTATTGGGGGGGGGGACTTATTTAACAAAAATTTACTAATTCTTCTGGACCATGAGGAAAAATTGGGGGATGAGCTTAATTCATGGAAGGGGAAGACTGAAATAACGAGAGGAAGCAATCTTATTAATATTACAACATTGAACATTTACCTATGTCATCATTTATCTATTGATTTTGATTGTGCAGGTTGGGGAGACATGAACAATTCTTCTATTACAGTTGATCCTACTTCATATACAGTATTTATTTCAATTAAAGAAGGGTTGAAGGGGGACCAATGTGGGGGTGAAAATCCTGCTGACTGGTAAATCTAGGAAATTAATGGTATAGCGGCTATAATAGTAATCTACAGGTTGCTATGAGCTGACAGGAGGATGCAATGGCCTTATGTGTTGGGATTTGGATTCAGAGAGGGAGGGGGAGGGGAGGGGATGGAATGGAAGCCTTTTAAAAAGATGCTGATATCCCCAAATTGAGCTTACTATGTTACATTTTATTGCATCATTTCACTTTCTTGGTTATTTTAGGGAGGAAGGAAAGGGACAAAGGGATTGGGCAATTAAGCTCATAGATAAATGTAATGTTGAGATGGTGATGAAAAGTCTATGACATCAGTTACAGAATGTGGTTGGTCCGATCGGGCTGGGGTGGCAGACTTGCTGTGATGCTATTACTCCATGTGTTTTTACCGGTTTTCTTACTAGAAGACATGATTTGGTATCACACACAACACCATGACGGTCCTCAATTAACATCTATATATTTAGATGTGCTGTTTTTGTGGAGCATAATCATTCACCTAGGAAGTATAAAAATGGTTATTAATTTTCCTGCATAAAATTTTTCTAATAGAGTGGTTAATTATTAGTAATAAAAGTTTGTTGAAGGTTTTATATACTACTATGTTTAACTGGCTATGTACTTTAATGTTTTTTCATCAACTAGAAAGGGCCCTAAAGATGATGGCCCAGATATTCAAAAGGGTTGCGCATGGCGCAACAGTGTTGCGCCATGCAACCCACTGATCTTCGTGGCCGATATTCAAAAAGGAAAAGTGCTGCACAAATCCCAATGCACCAGAGCATCGATGTATGCAGGCATAGGGGCATGCCCATGCATAACCTGCACAGCCCGATATTCAGCCCGGGATGTGCAGAGTCATGCATGTGCAACCCCTACCTGCGCCTGCACAAAGTTAAGCCAAAAAAAAAAGGAACAAGTGATGGCCACCCACAGGTGAGCTGCCGCATTGCAGGGTGAAACACGGCAGCTCCCACCTGTGGGTGGCCACCCGAGTTCCTGCCGCACCTGGCGGCACCCCCCATGCCCCATTGCGGGCATCTGTGTAGTGAAATCCCCCCTCCTACATGCCTGGTGGTCCAGTGAACCGCTATGTGCGCCTGATCGCGGGCATTTGTCTGAAGAATAAGCCCTGTCCTATATCCTGGTGTCCAGTGGACCTCCATGTGCCGATTAGGGCATCAGTATCTCAACCCCATGTCCAATATCCTGGTGGTCCAGTGGACCCATTGCTGCCGATCGTGGGCAACTGTAACTCATAAAATACTACTACTACCCTGGTGGTCTAGTGTACCCCTCCCCACCACCCACTGAGTCCCACAGCCCGCTCCCCGTCAGCCGTGGTGGAAGCACCAGCCGCCTGCCGCCCTTGCCTGCTGACTGACAGTTCAGTAGGGCTGCCGCTCATTGGTTCACAGCGTGAGTTGTCGGTGTGTAGCCCATAACAGACATAGTCCCGGTGATAGGAATGACCCATTCACATATCTGGACCGAGTAGTACGGTATGGGCTGCACGCCATTGGCTCATGCTGTGAACCTATGGGCATGCAGCCCACAGAGCTGTAAGTCAGTGGGCGGCAGGCTGGTGGGGTGCTGCACCGCTGGCTGATGGGGAGCGGGCAGTGGGGCTCAGTGGGCGGTAGGGGGGGGGTACACTAGACCACCAGGGTAGTAGGAGTATTTTATGAGTTACAGATGCTCGCGATCGGGCAGCGATGGGTCCACCAGGGATATTGGACATGGGGGAGGGTTATATTACTGATGCCCATGATTGGGCACATAGAGGTCCACTGGACCACCAGGGATATTGGACATGGGGAGGGTTATATTACCGATGCCCACAATCAGTCAGAGTGTGGTCCACTGGACCACCAGGGATATAGGATGGGGGATTATTCTTATAGACAAATGCCCACGATCAGGCACATAGCAGTCCACTGGACCACCAGAGATATTGGACAGGGGGGTTCTTTTAGACAAATGCCCACAATCGGACTGCAGGGGGCGTCCGTCCCCGATGGCTGCTGCCTGGCAGGGCGCCAGGCGCAAGTCATCGGGGATCGGCACACCTGCATGCTAATGGCATGCAAATGGGGCCATAATGAGATGCAAATGGCCCCCTGTGCACCTTGCATAAATTATGGCCCCATTTGCATGTCCCCTTTTGAATATCACAGGTGCTGTGCATGGCGCAATGGCACTTGCGCTAGCGCATCTTCATGCTCCACTCTGGCCACTTGAGCTGGCACAGTACCACTGTGCCATGCACAGTGGGGGTGGCCAGGGTGCAATATTCAAAGCTGCTGCACCATAGCGCAGCTCCGTTGAATATCACCCAGGCCACACCCCTGTGCAACAAAGTTGAGCTGCACCCAGGCTTGCGCCACTGCCTGGCGCAGTTTGAATATCCGGGCCGATGGATTTAACATTTACGCAGTGTGGTTGGTTTAAAAATGCTCAACAGGGGAATGAGGTTGTTTGGCAGCTGAAGTACAATATTCAATTCCAAATACTATTTCAATATGGGGGATAATAATATAGTTCCATATAATATCAAAGGAGTGCACTCTCCAATTAAACGAACCAGATTATTGGGGGACCTAAACAAATTGAACTGTAGTATCGCATTTTTACAAGAAACGCATTTGCCAATGCATAAACACATAAAACTGAGAAGTGGATGGGTGGGAAGGGTGGAAGTGGCCTCGTCCACCACTGGCTGAAATGCAGGAATTTAGAAGAGAATGCCCACTGCACATTCTGTGGAGGAGGGATTCAAGGGTCACGTCTTGAGAATCACAGGCAAGATTCATGGGGAAAACGTCCACCTAATCAATATTTATGCCCCAAATGATGCAGAAAAGGCATTTGACCAGCTTAATTGGGACTATCTAAAGACAATAATGAGTCATATGGGAGTGGGAAATAAGTTTTTACAATGGGTTTCCTTATGCTATACAAACCTCACAGCCAAAATCAGAGTAAATGGTACACTGTCCATGGCTTTGAGAATAGAAAGAGGAAATAGGCAGGGGTGCCTCTTGTCACCTCTGCTGTTTGCTCTTAGTCTGGAACCACTGGCAGCGGTTGTTAGAGCATCACAGGAAATCCAAGAGATAACAGTGGGGAAACACTGTTGCAAATTATCAACGTACGCAGACAATATACTATTATATATAGATAACCCTGAAACTTCACTATCACACCTCTTAAAACTGCTGGATAAATATGGGAATCTATCCGGGTTTAAAGTTAACATGGATAAATCTGAGACTCTTCTGATAAGAAGACAGGGAACCCCAGACCTTAAGACACAGATTCCATTTAAATGGGTAGCAGAAAAAAATTGATACTTAAGGGATCTTTCCAAAATTTATAAACATAATTATGGAACCCTTACACAACAGATCTTTGCAGACTTAAAAAGATGGCAAGCTCTCCCATTATCCCTGTCTAACAGATTAGACTCAATAAAGATGAATATATTACCATGATTATTGTTTCTGTTCTCTGCCCTTCCATTACTTTTTCCTATAATAGATTTAAAGCAAATAAATAGGAAACTTACACACTACATATGGGCTGACATAAAACCTAGAGTGTGGCAGATAATGCTGCAGGAGAAGAAAAAAGGGGAGTGGGGACTCCCTAATCTCCAAACCTACTATCAAGTAGCCCAGCTTGTGCCTTTAGTGAAAATGATGGGCCCCAGACATCAGGAGGGTTGGTGCATCCTGGAGGAGTGTGCTCATCCTAGTTTACCTCTGACTGTTCTTCCCTGGATGATTTTACCCAAAGACTCGAAGACACTGACTAACAGATGGACAAAACATACATTGTTCACCTGGCTCCAGGTTAGATCAGAGTGGGAAATACCTACCTATGTATGGCCCTATATACCCCTTAGTAGTCTTCTGGCATTTCTTGTACAAGGAAAAGATAACTGTTTCAGCAGGTGGGCTAGACAACGTTTGAAATTCCTTTTTCAGTTCCTGACTGGATAACTTATGAAGGATTATAGATCTTTGCAACAGGAATATAATTTGCATAGGCGATATTTTTTTAAGATATTTACAGTGTCGACACTATTCAAACCAATGTAGGGGTAGCTATGTTATCTTCACAGGTACCAGAGGGCATATCAATATTATTTAGCAGGGCTAAACTATCATACTAAAGGCCTGATTACTCAGGTCTATAAACTGATTCAGGAAGAGACCGTTCTGCTAGCAATCCAAAATATTCAGGATAAATGGGAGAAGGAATATGAAAACACCATAACAGAACAGGAATGGGTTAACATTTAGCTGAACATACATAAAACTACAAATTCATTAGTATGGAAGGAATTCCGTTGGAAAGTTTCTGTTAGATTTTTCATTAACCCCACAATATCTAAGCATTATGCCATTGTCTCAACAGATGCCTGCTGGAAAGAATGTAGAAAGACTGGATCACATTATCATGTGTTCTGGGATTGCCCTAAAATACAGGTCTGTTGGGAACAGGTGAAAGAAAAAATCAAACTCATTATGGGGTTGACACAAGACCTTACATTTCTTCACCTGGTTTTGGGTTGTACTCCACAGGAACTTGGGAATACGGCCCAAGAATACCTATTTCTAGTATTAACCATAGCGGCCCTTAAAGTCATAACCCAGAATTGGTTATCAACAAATCAATTATCTCTATCCCAATGGACACATAATGTTTGAAATATCATGAACATGGAGGCAATAACAGCAAAGTAAAGACTCAAAACAGACAGACATAATACTCACTGGCTCCCATACTTCCACTATGTGGAGGACACTGAAGGTAGGTCTGTACTGGAACAACTGCTATCTTAGAATAAAGGGGTGCATCTCCTTAATAACTTTAACAATCTCACCCAGGCTAATAACAACAATTTAGTTAGTAGTAAGTATTAATAATGTCCACTTAAATTTAATGGATGAATTAATAAAGACCACATTTCTTTACTATATACTTTAATGCCTAAAGGGTCACAGATTGAGCCACATTGATTAACTTGATAGCCAGATTTGTATTGTTCTTTAAGTTTACAAAAGTGTTGACCTTGATAGTAGTGGCTCTAAAGTGCATCACAACGAGATGGCTCCATTCTGAGCCCCCAACCTTGGGGGAATGGGAGCAAAGGGTTCAAGAGGTTCTCACAATGGAAGCGCTGACAGCTAGGCTTAGGTTACAGCTTGATAAACATGACGCCAAATGGAGAGGCTGGGAGGCCTTGAGGTTGGGGGAGGGATCAGGGCTTTGGCTCTAGATTGCGGGTAGGGCATGGGATGGCTGCATTTTCCAGCCTGAGCCTTGGCCTACCACATTGGGGTGAAGGGTACTAGATTCATTTTATCAGGGAATACATGCTGGAAACCACAGGGAGACTAAAATAAAAATTATATTAAAGGGGAAATAATTATATAGTCTACACCAATAGTGGGGGATTGGGGAAGGAATGTGCAGCCAATAGCTGGGCCTCGGTTTGGGTCCAAGGTTTCCTGTTTCGTTTTCATTGATTAAGTTTTTTTAATAGTAAAACTGTTTGGTACAATCCGCTCCCAGGTAACTGGGTGACTTTTGACTACATTTTGTTACATGGTTAATGACAGTAACCTGTATGCCTTTTTCTATATGCATGTTTATTTGCAAGATAAATTAGCCACTCATAACTGAACAGAACACAGACAAAATGATATACAAGTTACTGAAGTTAAGGACATATACAATTTGATGTTATCAACTTGCTCATTTCTTTATGTTGTTATATGAGTGAATGTATGAAATACTGTTGTATGATTTTATGCAATAATGTTGAGTTTAAAAAAAATTTTTTTTACAAAAGTGTTGGAAAATGGCAAAGCCGCACAGTGGTATTGGGTGCTCAGTGACAAAACATTTAAACTATAGAATACAGTCACAACACTAACCACACGTCTTTCCTCAGAGAAATAAAGACCACAGTCTCAAGAATGCTGTTCATAAATCAATTTTACTTTGTGCAAAAATCACAGAAAACTTCTGGGTGCAAAATACAGAGTACTGATGAACTTTTCACGTTTCACCCAGTCGTGGGCTTTGTCAAAGATTATGCCCCCTTGTGCTTTTCCACTTAAATAGCAGACTAACTTGAAAGTGCTTTAATCATGTGCTCCAAACATTTAAAGTGCTAGTGCTTAATACATACAATGTCAGTCTATACAATAATAAATAGCAGAAACACAATGAGCAACCAAATATTTAAAAACACTATCACCAGTGCATTTTAGGCAACTTCCCTCTATAAATAGCCACATTAATATCTATAATGCATAGTCCTGCTTTTTTATATATAAAAACAACTTTGATACATCATGTAGTTTTTCTTTTAGTCCATTTGACATCCTTGCAGTTTACTATCTCTATTACATTATTTTATTTCTTATGGCTACAAAGGGCAGTTAGAGGAAAATAGAGTCTGTGCAAGAATGTATACATACTAATAAATGTAAAGCAGCAAGCAGACTTAGTGAAGGGGGATGGAAAGATTCTGGCAACGAAGAAGACAATAAAGATAATAATAATAATACATAATAATAATAAAACTTTATTTATTAAGCACCTTTCAAGCACCAAGGTGCTGTACAAATGAATATTAAAAACAAAAGTACACATATAAAATCAATATTCTCAGCAACATCAATTCATAAAAGCCTTACTCCACAAAAGTGTCTTAAAATCCCACTTAAAGGATTCCACGATCGTGCATTCCCTAAGCTGACGAGGCAGAGAATTGCAGAGGGTTGGGGCCACCAACACAAAAGCCCTGGCCCCAGAAGACTTCAGTGTAACCCTCGGAACCTCTAGCAACCCCTCGTCGGCTGAACGGAGCTGTCATACAGGACAGTAAGGATGGATTATTTGCTAAACTATGGAGAGCTTCTTAAAAATTTAGAGCAATTATTCTAATTGTTATTACTTCTTACGTGTGAGCAGGCCCTTGAGACAGGAGTCTAACATATAAAGGGTGTAGATGTGGTATTAATTTTTTTACAGAACTCCATATTTATATAGGGTGCCACATATATTAAAAATTGCCTGCACAGTTGTCATGTTTACTGTATTGTGGAAGATAGAGGGTGCTAAGGGCATGAAACTCGGAGACACTATAAGCTAGCTGCAAAAAGAGATAGTCATATATGCACAAAAGAATATGTATTTCTCCAGTGCTTGGTATTTAACATAAGGGAAGTGAGAGCCAAAGACAGAGAAACTGCCACTTCATTCACATTCTTGAAATGGTCCTTTATACGCCTGATCCTTTATACCTAGGAAGACAAAAACAACACCACCAAATGTCATATATTTTCTAGGGTAACGTTCTCCTATTCTTTATGTGAAAACTGTATGGCTTAAACTCTAAATGGCCACTCAAGCCCCCCCCCTTAACATCCATGCTCGTTGATCTAAATATTCTTTCCTGTCCAAAACTAATGCATTCTTCTATTTTTTAGGAATGGCTGAAGCTCAATGTGGTCATTTAGACCTTTCCCTTTGTATGCACCCATTGTATAGATTCAGTAGTTTTCTTTCATGTTTAACATGCCTTCTCTATCACTGCCTCTAGGGCCAAGTATTACATTTTCCAGACCTATAAACTTGAACCTATGGTCCTGTTTATTTGCCACCCTATTCATGTGGACTGCAAGCACATATTCCATATTGCTATTTTTTATGGCCCTTATATGTTCTCCTATTCGATCTTTCCATTTTCTCTTTTTCTTATATAATAAGCCTCGCATGTGCAAAATGCCATGTACAGCACGTATTACAATTTATAAATTGCTTTATATTGCTCATATTCTTATCATAGGGGGTTTCTGTGGTGAGTGCCATGACTGTATTCTGTAGTTTGCAAAACTGTTATTCAGACTTTTAATATATTATGGTAGAATTAAGGTTTGATTAGAATATATATTAAATAAAAAGAGTGAGAGCATATAGCAGGAATTAAAGATTCCTCCTTCAATCAGAACATGACCAGGGAGAAAAGACATCTCCATTCTTCATGGGAGTTGGATATCAGGTGGCAATCCTCAAGAACAGCTGTTACACCTATGAGGATAAATAAAATAAAATGGGTTATCTGAAACAAATGGAATGTAATCTTCCAAAAAGATTATAATGCCCACTGGATAAGGAAAGTGACAAAACCACAGCTGTATTGCTGTAAAATTGACTGTAAACCAATACTTGCTGAATCTATAGTACCGAACACATCACTATCACATGAGAGTGGAGGCACTGTAGAAAGAGAAGAACAATAAACTATAGTAATATGGAGATCCTTAGAGGCAATAAAACTAGTAGATAAACTGAGAGAAAACTCATAGCAGCAAACAAAGGGACGGACACACTAGGACCAAAACGGACAAAACACACAAATCAAAACACTCTGCATAACATATGTTTTTGCAGATTCCTACTGTAGTGGTCCTTTAAAATAAAATATCATCTGGAGACTGGAAATACCAGGGCTGACTTCGGGGTGACTGCTGTCTTCATGAAGAGAAACAAATCTGCCATTGAAGGCATGAGTGAAGCATGACCACAGGAAGAGTTTGAACCTTCATTCTAAATTTGCTAGTTAGCATGAGTTTTTTTTTCCTCCAATGGAACAGGCTTTCTGTCGTAGAACTTTAAGCTTAGCTCCTCCCAATACCCAGGTGGTATATCCTCTGACTCTGCCTGTGATGTCAGATATTTTTTTCCATTGATAGAACAGGTCACCTTCTTAGCAGCACTTGCTTGGGTTATTGTGCGATCATCAATTACTAGTTTTCAAATTTCTTCTTGTTTCTTGGGTTTTTGACTCCCTTCATGCAAGGATTATGGAACCATGGAGTCTGAATTTAAATTCTGCATGCAGTGCCAGCAGAAAATGTCCATCACCAACCCACATAACATGTGCCTGTGCTGCCTTGTCTTCGAGGCACAGGTCAGGAAGCGTAGGAAGACCAGGAGCCAGTATAAAATTTGCAAGTAGTGTTTTATTTTTTCCAATAACAGTAAAATAAAATATAAAATTGTTCAGTATACCTATTTACAAAGGCAGTACAAACACAGAAAATAAAGTTCTTCTGAGTGTTTCTTCTCAATTTCAAATCTCTGTCTCTCCAGCAAAAATATTTCTGCTCTTTTTATAACCAGCCTTTGCCAGGGAACTCGTTAAGGAGAGCATCCTGTTTTTTCTGAAAATGTTCTTGCCAGTTTCCTTCCATGCAGGTGCAACAAAACAGTACATGGTGTCCCAGAACTGACCTCCTGTTTACAGCTCTGTAAACAGTTTGCAATCTAGCATTTTAGGTTAACTCCTTGAGCTCCAAATAGCTTTCTGCAATCATTTCAACAATATAACTATATACATTTTCAAACCAAGGGATCTTTAATGATTCACACATTTATTTTTTATTTATTTATTGAAATCTCAGAATTATATCCCCTTTGAGCCAGAGGCTCATGTACAAAGACTCCACATCAAGGAAGGAAGGAACACAGGGACAGTTTACATGGTAGAAGGGCTAAGCAAGTAAACAAAATTACTAACAATGCAAATTATAAATGGATAACCTAAAATGACATTGCAAGTGCTTAATAAGTGCTACTAGGTTACATGAGTTAAAGGGTTATTGTTATTTTACACTTAGAAAGAGCAGTCAGGGGGGAATGTCCTTGTCAGTAGACCTCAGAGGTTGAGGAAAAAGGGAGTTGAAAAGTACTGTAGGGGTAGTGATAGCAGGACAAGTCCAGAGTAAGGTTGAGTAGGTCAGCGATAAATGAAGGTCTACCAAGCCAAACTACTTAAGAGCAAGAAATAGGGTGAAAAAAGAAATAGAAGTAGGACATAAAGAGTTGCATAAGAAAGAATTAAAAATGGCATTAGTGCAGGGGTAGAGAAAAATTGGATGTGGTTATTATTGCTGGGGGTAAGTCAACAGAAGGGGCTAAGGGGCAACATTAAAGGGTAAGAAAGAGGTGACAATTGCCTCAACAAGAGGGAGAAAGGGAGATGGGATCAAATTGCTGAGGTGTGGTGAAAGTAAGGATAGTCAGGGAGTAAAGGGGAGAGGGTGGGGGTAGTAAGGGAGTAGAGAAGTCAAGTAAGTAGCAAGTGCAGATTAGGGTAGGTGGGAGGTTATCAGTGTAAATTAGGTTGGACATTAACACCTACTGCATTTCATTAGATGCTGCCTAAGTTTGGTTTTAAATGGTCTAATTTTAGTGTCCGATAGGAGGTCTGGTGGTAGGTTATTTAGCCAGGAAGGTGCCCTGAAGGAGTGCTGAGCCTGAGCAGTCCGGTAGAAAGGGAACTGAAAGGTGGGGTTAGATGAGCTTCTAGTACAATGGCATTTATTGGTCCTGTTGAGGAGCTGCAACAGTGAGGGGGGCTAGTCCAAGGCTAATTTTCTTTGAAAAGAGGCAGGTTTGGTAGGAGATTCTGCCCTGAAGATTCAACAAGTTTGCTGAGGCGTAGAGGTCACAGGTGTGGGTATAAAGGTGGGCATCTGTGACAAGGTGGCAGGCCTTGTTAAGGGCAACAGCTAACCTCTTAAGTGTGGTATTGGTGGCAGAGTCATAAATTATTAGCACAAAATCAATAATTGAAGGATGGAACTGGAGATGTCTAGGCGGAGTGCTTCTTGGGACATGCTTCTCCTGTATCTGTACAGAAGCCCTACCTTGATGTTTACAGCTCTGGAGATTAAGTTTGCATCCTCATTGTAGGACAGGTGACTGTCAGGTATTATGCCTAGATATTTAAAGTTGTGGACTTGTTCAAGGGGTGAGCTGTGGTTGTTAGTGATCGGAAGCTGGGCATTTTTAAACGTGTTGTGATGGCTGGCAAAGAGCATCACTTTAGTTTTTTTATAGTTCATTATTAATTTATGTTTGGTGAACCAGGATTCAGCTGCCATGAAGCTATCTTGCAGACTGCTGATGAGAGGTGAGAGGTAAGGGATCAGGCTGGCTAGTGAAGAGCACAGCATCATCCACGTAGAGGAGTGGGTTTGTAGAGCAGACTTGGGGAAGAGTATTCAGGTAGAGGCTAAATAAGAGGGGCCCAGGATAGAGCCTTGGGAGACTCCTGAGCATACTGGGTGGCTGACTGAGACAGCATCTTGTATTTTCACTCGTTGTGTTCTGTCCTCTAGGTAACTTTTAAACCATGCAGTGACATCAAGGGAGAGACCAAGGAGGGTGGGACCTGAGTAATAGGGTATGGTTAACGGTATCAAACGCCTTTGTGAGGTCAGTGTAGCTTGATCCCACAAGGTGTCCATGATCCAATGACTTATGTATAAAATCTGTGTATTCAAGAAGGGCAGTGGTGGTGCTATGCCCTTTTCTGAATCCGTGTTGTTGAGCACATTGTATTCTATAGGTGGCAAGGTAGTCAGTCAACTGGTCGGCAACTATTCGCTCCAGTGCTTTGGAGAGGAGTGGCAAAATGGAGATCAGACGATAATTAGAGTGAATGGCCCTATCACCACTCTTGTGAATGGGCATCACAACTGCCGCTTTCCAGCCCTAAGGGAATTGGCCAAGACAGAGGGATAGGTTGAGTATCTTGGCAAGGGATGACAGAACAGAGTCTAGGGTTAGACGGAGCAATTTTAGATCTAGGGTGTCATTACTAAATCTAGATTTGCTAAGTGCATGCAGTAAGTATTTTTTAGCTGTCATGGTAGTTATTATTCTGTAAGTAGAAAGGTGCGTTTGGGGAAGGTTCACTTTATTAGCATTGTTCAAGCAGGGAGGATTATTGAGGAAGTTGGAAGGAGTACTCGCTCAGGTCCATAAAAGTGACATTAAAAGCATCTGTGGTTTCTTTGGGGTCCTGAGTGGTAACACCCTTAATATTGAGCAACGAGGGAGGGATTTATTGGGCTTGCCAGTGAGGTTTTTTTTGTTCTCCCAGAATATTTTGCTATTTTCCCAGGAGTTCGCAAATTGGTCTTGGAAGTGGGAAATTTTAGCAAGGTGTACTGCTTGGGTGCAGGCATTCCTAGCCTCCTTGTAGCATTGCCTGTCTCTAGGTTTTTTAGTGGCCTGTGCTACATGCCAGAGATGATCATGGATAGCCATGAGACTTGGAGGGGTGCGGTAATCCAGGGGTTGCTGGGCTTTTTGCTCTTCTGTTTTTTTGAAAGGGACAATATATCACATGCCTTGTTAAACAGAGAGATGAAGTGTCCTAGCACTAGGTCAACACCTGTTGCAGTGTCAATTAATGACCAGTTGCACATGCAGAAGTAATATTGAAATTGCTCGAGTTTCCCTCACCTAAGTGCACATTGGTAGAATGGTTATTAGGGGATTTGGAATGCTGGCATCACCACTGACATATGATTGGGGAGTGGTTGCTAAGGGAGTCAGGAAGAACCTGAGTGTCCTTAATACTTTCAGGCCAGTTAGTGAGAATGAGGTCTAATAGGGTGTGAGCACAAGTTCTATAGTTAAATCTAGAAGGGGATTGTACCAGTTGTGTGAGGTCATCAGCTGCAGTGGCATCCTTAAAAGAGCCAGCCTCAGACGCTTGCCAATTGATATTGAAATCTCCTAGTGCGATAACCTCAGAGCTATTGGGTAATTTGGAGACATAGTCAATGACAGTGTCAAAGCCTGTAGCTGTAGCCCTTGGTGGGATATAAGCAGACAGGATGATGAGTGACTTCCCTTTGTGACCCAAGGTGACTTTAACTGCGATAGCCTGGGCATTATTTCCAGCTGACAAAGTTGGAAGAGCATGTCCCTGTAGAGTGTCTGAGAGGTAAATGGCACAGTCACCACCTTTTTTACCAAGCCGATCGGCTCTGAAGAGAGTGTAACCTGTGAAGGAAGCAGTGGAGTTTGGTGTTTTGGGAAAGAGCTAGGTTTCAGCAACAGCCAGGATGTCAGACTTGTGCTGTTGTACCCAGACCTGCAGCTGATCCAACTTTGGAAAGTAGACTACAGATGTTGAGGAAAGCAATCTTTAGAACGATAGAGTTAGAATCTTTATTAAGTGTTTGCTGTGGAGGGCCAGGATTGGGGCAAACATTTCCAGAAAGAAGCAGGAGTACAAGGGCCTGATGGATTAGCATGAGTTTTAGGAGTTTAGGTTCGAAGATAACTGGATGTTTTGGAGCAGATATACTGTAGATAACAGGGGCACTGGGAGTGTGGCAAGGTGTGATACTAGAGAGAGAGAGAGTTGGGGCGGGCCACATGCGTGTATTGACACAGTCAGGCAGGTAGAGCACTGGAAGGTGGGTTGCGTGTTCACTTAAGGTGCACAAAGGCCATGTTGTGTCCAGTCGGATTGGAGTGGTGAGGGTATTTGTGACAGTAGGACATACAGGTCATAGGGGATAATTAGTAACATTATGATGGCAAGATGGAGCAGGTATACAGTGGGCTGCATCTTTGACCTGGAGCTCTGTCCAAGGAGTTAGGAAATTCAGTGTGCTAGTTGTGTTTGTGGGGTTGTGGATGGTAAAGCTGTCTAGAATGGTGGCAGTATTGAGCAGAGAGGAGGGATGGTGTAGGAATAGGGGTGAAGGCTAAAGGACAAGTGAATGAGGTGGATAAGACAGATAATTGCACACCTTTCTTTGGACCCACCAGGTAGTGCAGAGGTAGGGTGCTTGCCTAAGGTGTAAGGGGTCAAGGGTTCTAATCCCTGGAAGGGCAGGTGGTAATAATAGGGTGGAGAATTAGGAAACTGAAGGACAGGCCAGGAAGAAACAACTGGAAGAAGGGAAAGAACAGGGCTAGAAGTGACTAGGGAGGAGAGCAATAGGAAGTGCACACTAGTAGCTCCTACTGGTCAGAGTGTATAACCATCTAATGGAAAAATGGAGACTTGGAAATCTGAGAGTAGGGGGCCAGGTGACTGAATCATGTGACCCTAGGGGCCTATAAATTTAGAGTGTGGATGGGGCAGTCAATGCCTCTCTCCTGTCCCCCTCAGTTGTACTCCTTTCTGATCTTACTGCTTTGGCATCTCTTTCCTTTGTTCCCCAAAGCTACTCCCCCACTAATTTCTGTATATCTTCTTCCCCCTCTAAGCTCTCCTGCAATTCAGCTCCCAAACGGAGCCCTGAACAGTATCGCAGGAGACTGCTTCAAACAGCTACAGGTACGGAGGAGCCCTCTGAACAGCTACACATCCACCTTGTTGGACTAGTGTAGCCCATCGATGTGCAAGCGCATCGACTGCCCCATCCACTCCCCCCCCCACCCAGGTTGGGTGTTCTTTTCATAGTTCACCTCTATCTGTGTTAATGAAGCATAGTTTATCGCTATTCAAGCTGCTTTATTTATTTGATAATATGCAATTTACTTCTATAATAATTATAGTTGCAATTAATTTAGCAATAATGTAACACGTGAAATGTAGTGAACCCTTTGATTTTTGTTTAATGTCTTTAATATATTACGTATAGCACTGTGATTTTTTTTTTTATGTATAGCACTGTGACACTTTGCTCTGGGTATTTAATATTCATGATTATGGTGTTTACATTTGAAATCTTCCTCACTAGAGCCACCCCCTGATGAAGACTCATTAGAATTGAAACACTGGGTGTCTGCTAGGCTGTCCGTTAAATTGCTGTGTGTTTTTATTTCTGTTCTGCACATGTTGAACCTGTTGAATATTTACTTCAGTACAATTTTTTCCAGATAAACACACCAAGTGCTACTCTTTTTTTGCTGTGTTACATGTTGGGCTGGCTGCCCATTTTGAGTCAGCACTGACCCTTTGAGCTGTGTCGCAATACACCCTCCCAGAATCTGGTAAAACTAACAAAGCAGTCTTTGGTGTTTTGCCAACCCATTTCTTCAGGAGGTTAGTATGATATATCTTGGTAGGATTTTTCCTAGCGGGGGTCTCAGTCTCACAGTTAACTGTGTTAGTATGTCTAAGCACTTTATAAGGCCCCTGCCACTTCATTAACAGTTTATTTTCTGTAGTGATTAACAGTAGCAAGACCTTTTCACCTGGCTCAAAAATATTTTCTTTTACCCCATGGTCATAATACACCTTCTGCTAGTTTTGGGCCTCTTCCTGATTACTATGGGCAATTTCAACATATTTTGCCAGTTTCATTCTCAGGGCACATATATAAGATGTAATAGATTGTTTTTGAGTGGTCTTATCTTCCCATGTTTCTCTTATTACATCTAGTGGCCCTCTAGGTTGTCTACCATACAGCATTTCAAATGGTGAAAAAACCTGTTGAGGCTTGTGGCATTTCTCTGTAAGCAAAAAGATGGTAAGGTAAGTATTGGTCCCAATCTTTCCCCTTCCCTTTCACAAACCTTTTTAACATGTGTTTTAGGGTTTGATTAAAATGCTCAACAAGACCGTCTGTCTGAGGGTTTAAGGGGGAGGTTCTTATGGCAGTGATACCTAATAGTCGGTACAGTTCCTTCAGTAATGTAGCACTAAAATTACTACTCTGATCAGTAAGAATCTCTTTAGGTATACCCATCCTGCTGAAAATTTTGGCAAGCTCTGCTACCACTTTTGGGGATGTGACAGTATGCATTGGAACTGCCTCTGGGTATTGAGTATCATAGTCAAATACTACCAGAATGAATCAATTACCCTTTTTACTTTTGTCTAAGGGACCAACCACATCCATTGCAATTCTCTCAAAAGGCACTTCTATTAAGGGTAGGGTCACCAGGGGCACCTTTTCCTTTTTAGTCACTGAGGCTACTTTCTGACATTTAGCACAAGACTGCAATAGTTAGCAACATCTTCATGAATTCCAGGCCAGTAAAATCTATACAGCAATCTGGCAAGGGTGTGATCCCTCACTGAGTTACCAGCCATAGGACTATCATGTGCTATCTGTAACAACTCAAGTTCTGTACTTTTTTGGTATAACCAATTGTTCTATCTGTTCCTGTGTCTGAGGTTTAATATAAACTTGGTACAGTAACCCATTACATTTTTTAAGCATTGGTTCACCCTGTTTTTGTTTCACCTGCAGCAACTTAAAATAACCTTGGAGAGAATCATCATTAGTTTGCTCTCAAACAAAATCACAATCAGTTAGTCTAGTTTCAGCATTTTCATATTTTAACCCCTTATGTCCATCAGTCTTTTGTTGCCACTGTTGTTTCAGGTGTCTTCTTTCTTTCCTAGACTTTCGGATCTTGGAGCTGGGCTGAAACAAGTCCACATCAAAGTCACCGAAAGTAAAAGTGTCCCCACCATCTGAAATTTTCTTTGCCTGTGCTGTTGTTACCACTGCTGCTGAAACTGCAGGTTTCAGTTCCTCTGAGATTAACTCAGTAAACCCTGGACAGTCATTTCCAATAATTACAGGTACAGGTAACTTGGGTACTACTCCCACTTTCATTTGGTGCGGCACCTCATTAATATTCTATGTCACTTTTGTGGTGGGATAGTATCGCGTGTCCCCATGGATGCAGATGACACCAGTACCTGGTCCTTTTACATAGTGTTTTCCCAGCACTTCAACATGCACTAGGGTTTGTCTGCTTCCCAAATCAATAAGTCCCTTTACAGTCTTATCTCCCACCTTGACATCTGTTAAATACTTGCCCCAATTTGCTAAGACAAAATCTGCTGCAGTGATAATTTCTTGTGATATGGCCTGGCTTGTTACAGTTATAGCAAAGACTATGGGTGCAGATTTGTTACCCCCACCAGTTTTTATCTGATTTGGAGTTAGATTGGGAAAAAGTGGATCTTACCAGTTTTTGGCTGTTACTTCGCTGCTGCATGGTCTGTCTGGCCATCTGATAATTCTTGGCCAAAGAAACAGTCTTTTCCCCACTTTCTGGTTGGTGTTCTTTTACTCAAAGCTGTACATCTGTAGGCAGGATGTTGATGAACTGCTGCACTGCAAATGTGTCAGTGATCTGTGGGACTGTTTTGCCCTTTTACTAAGGAGTTCTCTGAGTCGGGTGAAGGCTTCTTGAGGATTGTTGACTGAGTTGTACTTCAGGGACTGGAATCTTTGCCTGTAGGTCTCTCCTGAGATGACATATCTTTTCAGGATTTCTCTTTCACACGGTCACAGTTTTCCAACCGTGCAGTGTCCATATTGCTGTAGGCAAGTTGGACTTTACCTGTCAGGTAAGGTACCAGCCTGACTGCCCATTGCTGCTTTGGCCACTGGCAGGCTGCAGCAGCACTTTCAAAAGTTGTCAGGTATGCTTTGATATCATCTGAGGTACACAGCTTTGTAAGTTTAAGGTCTTTTAAGTTGTTGTTTTTCTGCTCTGCTGGACCTGTGCCAGATCCTCCAGCTTTGATAGCTTGCAAGACATCCAGCCATCACTGCTCCAGTTCTATTTATTTATGACTTTGATAACCGAGTGAGTGCACTGATCCCAGGGACCGTTTTCAGGCACGACCCGGGCCATAACACATGGCGCACGATGACAGTAGAGTACAAGCTAACAGTAATACACGTGAAACAGATTTGATACAAGTAACAATAGTAGACACAATATACAGGTTTGATGCATAGGTCCATTTGAGAACAGTGAATACAAGGTTTCAATATCAGACATGAGAAGACTTGGTACAAACAAACAAATCATAGGCACAGTGTACAATGTGAGACTGCATCATCCAGTGAGCAAGTAATACACAGAATACTTAGTAAAAAAATATACAGTTGCTGCATCTCTTCTCTTCTGCTCCTGTTGTTGCATCTTTTCTTTTCTCTGCTGCTCCTGTCACTGCATCTCTGCTGCTCCTCTTCTTTTCTCTGCTACTTCTGTCACTGCATCTCTTCTCTGCCTCTCTTTGTTGCATAGCCCACCATTTGAAGAAGGCAGACAGGCTTCCATGTTCTGTCACTCCCTGTTTTTTTTTTTCATCACTGGTGCTGGCTATACAGTTTCAGCTTGGACTTCTGTCTCTGTTAGTTTGGCTGCCATCTTTCTGGTAATGACTCCTGGGCTTGCTGCTGCAGAATCCATACCTTTCTACTATGCTTCCCTGGTACCAGGTCTAGTACCCATGCGCAAAACTCCTGGCTTAGGGTATGCATGGTGTAAATCCCACTTACTATCTGTCATTGAGGAACAGGTCAGGAAGCACTGGAAGACCAAAAGCAGGTATAAAATTCACAAGAAGGGTTTTATTTTTTCCCAATAATAGTAAAATAAAAAATAAAATTGTTCAATATAATTATTTACAAAGGCAGTACAAACACAGAAAATAAAGTCTTTCTGAGTGTTTCTTCTCAATTTCAAATCTCAGTCTCTCCAATAAAAATATTGCTGCTCTTTTTATAACAAATCTGCCAGAGAACTCGTTAAGGAGAACATCCTGTTTTTCTGAAAATGTTCTTCTCAGTTTCCTTCCATGCAGGTGCAATAAAACAGTACATGGTGTCCCAGAACTGACCTCCTGTTTACAGCTTTGCAAAAATTTGCAGTCCAGCACCTTAGGTTAACCCCTTGAGCTCCAAATAACATTTTGCTATTATTTCAACAATATAACCATATACACTTTCAAACCAAAGGATCCCAGTTTCACATAAAGATTGACACATATTTTGTAACTTTAGATATGCAAAGGGGAATAAAAGATAGAAACAGCAGGTGAAGACAGAAATATGGGGGGGGGGATAGCGAGACCGTCAGAGTGCCAAGTTCCTAGGTCTCACAAGAAAATTTGTGCAGTCAGAGAGACAAGAGACAGAACAGAAGAGGGTCAAAAAAAATCCTTGCATTTAATTCTTTCTACATAACAAATCTTTCTACATAACAAGTGGGACAGGGTCTTATTCAACCCTGTCACATGCCTGGCCAGGTGGGGGTCTTTGCCTTTCCATGCTTCCAGACTCCCCAGAAAGATAGGATGCAGTGGCTTACCTTCAGCTGCCTTTGGAATGGGATCTGGGTCAGCATCTCAGCTAGCAGCCTTCAAGAAGGAAGCAGTGATTGCTGTGGTGGGCATATCCTCAGTCTTGGTGCTTCTCCCTGTTGGATCCAGCATCTGAGGGTCCTTCCCAGAAGGATTCAGTAAGATGTGCATGGCCCTCCAGACCTTGGGGGGGAGCCTGCCCTCCATGGGAAGAAACATGAGTGGTGCCGGTAGTGGGACCAGAAGAGATTGAGGTCCTCCCAATCCCTCGACTCCTCTGACCGCTTGACTGTCATCAAGACTCCCTCGGTCAAGGAAAAGTTGAGAGCTCCTTGATACCCCTATCAAGCTTGTCAACCTTGACTTTGGTTGAGCAGGCTGTGGAGATCTTCCTCAAGCTTGTCATATAGCTTCTGGAGGAGATCAAGGACTAAGTTCTTCCAGTCCTCACTCCTTGGCAGCAGCCTCCACCGATGGTCGAGGCTTCAAAGCCTCTATTACTTAATGTAGTGAAGCATGTCCTACTCACTGCATACACTGCACTATTCCTTGTAACCTGATGCTGTTGTATCTTCTTTTGAAGTTATGTTGTGTTCTACTGTCCTATTGTACTGCACTGTTCTATGTTATCTGACGACGTTGTATTTCTCCTGGGTCATGCCTGAAAATAGGCAGTTTCAGTCTAGTGCACTTACCTAGTAAACAAAAACTAAATAAATAAATGTGATCTACCATGACCTACCAGAGGGCTCTCCTGGATGTCGACTATTGGGTCAACGGTCGAGGTCTAGGTTGAGATCTCAATCAAGGTAGTCCCACTCTCAAGCTTGCTCAACCAGAAGGCATCACCATCGATGCTCCTTGACCTCCTCATCTTCGAGTAAGGAGAGGCACTGACAGAAGATGTGCCAGTGCTATGAGGAGCTCCTCTGGCAAGAGGGCCATCGCAGGGTGGGGTAGGGCCCCACTGCCTGAAGCTTCAGTCACTGGGCAGCCACCAGTTATGCCCTCACCGGTCCATGCTTTGCAGGTGCTCCCTGTAACTGCTTCTCCACCCCTGAAGCTGGAGCCGCTGCCATCGCAGCCAATGGTGGATACTCCGACCAAGGAGGCTTGGATAGTTGTCAGTACAGATCACCCAATCCTAGGACTCTTGGGTGCTCCATGGTGAGTAAAGGTCAAGGGCTGTTCAGTCACTCATCCATGGTCCCCCCCCGAGACTCATATCTTTGACTGTGGTTCAGTCAAGGAGTTGAGCACTGATCATAGGCCGGTGTCTTTCCAGGCTCTTATCCAGTTCATACTGGAGTCCATGAATGTCCCTCTGGAGCCTGTACTTAAACAGACCAAGAATCCTTCTTTTTGTTTAAACTCAGCTTTCTTGAAAAAGGCATCATGCTGTGTCAGGATAACAAGTCAAATCTTAGCACATACTTTTCCAAACTTAAACACTCAGCTGAGTCATACTGTAGAACAAGGCAATATTCTACTACGTCCCTGATAAATCTCCAATGTTTTCAATTATGGCGGTATTCAGTTTGCATTCTGGCTTTTTTTTTTTTTTTACTTTTTTTTATCTCCCCCGAGCCTGGAACTCTCTCAGGCAGCCTCTCTCACTGTCAGCACATACTGCTGGGAAATGGGGGACAGACACTCCCCTGCCTACTCGGTCCAGTGGGATCCGACTACCGCTGGAACCTGGGCAAGCTGGGGAATCGGGAGAGCCAGCGAGGTAAGCTTGGCATTGGGTGTATTGCAGCGGGGCACTCAAGGTGCCATCACCTATCCAGTGGGCAGGGTTTTTTTTACCTTAAGTTGCCTCTGGAGCACTGATGTGCCATGATGTCTGTGAACAAGTGAACAACATGCCGTCTGCCGCTGCTCCACCCCCCTTAGTATGGCATCACTGCTGCAGTGCCCCCAATCTCCATCAGGGCCACTGGTGAGCAATGCATGGCCTTCTACCCACCCCGGGAGAGGAGAGCCATCCTCCAGATGCTCGATCCTCTCCCTCCCCTGCCAACCCCCGCATCCTGAGTCCATTCCAGAACCCGGGTCACTGGCATGGCGCGAGGTGTGGTGACCAGTGCCTCAACCCTCAGCGCTACCGGGCCGGCTTGCATTCTGGCTTTTTATCTGTCAGATTCAATTTTTTCTTGAATATTAATGGATTTCTCCTTTGTTAGATAATCATAGAATCATAGAAATGTGTTGGCAGAAAAGGACCTCTCTGGCCCATTGAATCTGTCCCTCACCTCTAGAGATATCCAATTATTACAGATTAACTTCATAACCCATATTCTGGAACTAAAATGCTTGTATATGTATTTGTCATGTTCTTTATCACATGTGTCTGCAAACTATGTAACCTATGTCCTGGAACCATGAATGCTTGTATTTGTATTTGTCCTCTATGTGACGAAGTACCTTTGGAAATGAGCCTCTGGCTCAAAGGATGTAAACTGATGTGCAAATAAATAAATAAAATAACAAAGCATAAAAAACTAATAACCTTGGTAAACTGTTTGGATGCTACAGACAGACATTCATAGACAAAATTTATAATCTAAAAAATGCTATAGTGATATTTATACAACCCCCTAGGGAGAATTAGCTTCTGGAGGGCTCAAAGTTTAATTCCCAAGAACTCCAACTCATAAATAGGACTTAACTTTCATCCATACTTCTGCCAGGAGATTCCCTCAGCAGGACCCACTTGGACCAGAAATCTGTATGCTTTTCTTAAGTTAACCTTAATTTAGCTGTTATCTCTTCCATTCTCCTGATTGCCTCAACCCTCCTCACCCAGGACTCACTTGACAGAACTCCATCTGTAAGCCAGTTCCCGGTGATTTCTTTCAGAGCTATGTGTAGAATGCATAACAGACTTTGTTGTTTGTGATTACCCAGGTCTTTTACCTGCACTCATAATATTAAATTTTCAAATTTGAATAGAATTTGGGCTGACCACATATGGTTTAACGTGTTGTGAATTTGTGTCCAGCAGGCGGTAATTTTTTTGGGTATGCCCAGAAATTGTGGTAATATGTGCTTCGCCACCCACTGCCCCTCCATCACGTACCTGAGTTGCCAGCCTGAAAGCACTTATTGAAAAGGGTGTGGAAGAACCTGGGCATGCACTACCACACTGAAATTCTTTCTACCCTGGAGAAGCCAGGATTCTCCACCCCCTCTCTCAAGTCTTTTTTTTTATACTTCCTTTATTTAAAACCATAGCTTCTTACATCCATATTTGATATAAAAGACTTTATACAAATACAAATATTGGCTGTTCCAACATACAGCCTTTCTAATACATAAAAAAAAAACCCTCTCAAGTCTCATCCCAGATCTCATCCCATAGGGGTGGTCAGGCCCAGAAGATGCCCTGGGGCAAAATGGCATCTAGAACATGGTGATTCTGTTCTAGTTCCCATAGGGCACCTCCAGTTTGGGAGGGCAAGTGGTTGGGACAACTCGCCAACCTCGTCCAACTCGGGCGTTGTTATGCAATGGCAGATCTGTCTGCAACAAGACTGGTCTTATTGCAGATTTTGTTACAAGGGCAGATCTGGCTGCACATTAAGACCTAGTTGGATGGAATGTGGCCCCTTTTTAGAGGTTGCTGTTCCACCGTGCTACTGTTATACACAGCCCGAGATTGGATCTGGGGGTGGTAGTCTGTTTCAAGACCAATTGGGCCTAACTGGTTTACCAGTTGGTGAGGCCATTTGAGTGTACTGTGGTAGCTGGTGTAGGGTGCAGGATTGCCCTCATTTATCATCCACCAGGTGATGAGAAGCTTTTCTGCAGGAAATAGCAGATTTTGCCGCCGACATGGCCTTGGAGTCGCCCAGACTGATGGTTCTGGGTGACTTCAGTGCTTGGGTCGATGACGAATCTTTGCTTTTTGGTCAACATTTCCTCCAGGAGATGACATCTCTGGGCTTTACACAGGTCATTTTCTCAGCTACACACAAGGGAGGTCACTCTCTTGACCTGGTCTTCCTCCTGGGGATTGAAGCTTCTGATTTGGTGGTGGAACCAGTCGGTTGGTCCGATCACTACTCAGTTGGGTTCAATTTTGAGGCCCCCCTGGGTAGGTCGGCTCCTGTGGAGTTGGTCAGGTACCGCCCATTGTGGGACGTGGTCCCTGAAGACCTGATGGCAGTTATTGGCCTCTCGCCATTGGACGAGTCTTGCACTGATCCTGAGCAGCTGGTAGTGGCCTATAATAGGGCCATTTTGGTAGCACTCGATCAGATTGCGCCAGTCTGTGTTTGGCCCCTTCCGCGTTGTCCCACCACCCCATGGTTTTGATGGGGCTCTGAGAGGGTTGCAGAGGACTGGGCGTAAGTTGGAGCGTCGTTGGAGGAAGACCACCACTGATGCCGACCACATTATTTTGCTAGAGTATTATAAACTCTACCAAACAGCAATTTCCCATAAGAAGGCAGAATTCCTGTCCAGGGAAATTTCTGTCACACGGAATCGACCGGCTCAGCTCTTCAGAACTGTTGACAGACTGTGCAACCCAGCCTGTCAGCAGATCCGTCGAGTTTTTACTCAAATTGATTGTGAGGAGATCGCTCAATTCTTTGCGAATAAGGTCGAAGATATCAGGAGAGAGTGCCTCCAACCTCATTCTAAGGATGTTGCAGCTGATCGGTGTCCTGTCACAGAGCCCAGAGTTTCCTGGAGTGCCTTTGACCTGCTGGATCTCATAGACACTATGAGGATTGTCCATGAGATGCGTCCCACGTGTTGTAGTTTAGACCCTGGCCCTACCTCCCTGATTTTGGGTTGTAGCGAGATCATCAGCCCGGTCTTAGCTCGGATTATCCAGTGTTCTTTAGATATGGGAGTGTTTCCTAGCTCTCTGAAGGAGGGGGGTGGTGACCCCCCTTCTGAAGAAATCATCTTTAGACCCAGATGACCTAGCAAACTACAGGCCAATCTCTAACCTCCCTTTCGTGGGGAAGGTTATTGAGAAAGTTATGGCGGCTCAATTGGATAACCATTTGACCATCCATAGTTTATACGAACCTCTCTAGTCTGGTATTCGCAAGAGGCATAGTACCGAGGCTGCTCTGGTTCAGGTGCTCAATGATCTCCTGACGGCAAGAGATCAGAGACACTGTTCTATCTTGGTTCTCCTTGATCTATCATCAGCTTTTGATACTGTGGATCATGGGGTTCTGCTCGAACACCTGAGGTCCATTTGTGGGCTGTCGAGTACAGTCCTCAGATGGTTTTCATCTTTCCTCAAAGGGAGAATGCAGAGAGTGGTCTCGGGTTTGTTTTCATCCGGGGCCTTCTCTCTGCCATGCGGGGTGCCTCAGGGCTCGGTGTTTTCCCCCCTTGTTATTCGCAGTATATATGCTACCCCTTGGAGACATTGTAAGACGGCACGAGCTGAGGTTTCACTGCTATGCTGATAATACCCAGCTCTACCTGTCTTTCGCACCTGACTAGGTTAGTGCTATCTTGGTACTGAACAACTGCCTCACAGACATCCAAGACTGGATGAATTCCAGCGGTTTAAAGTTGAACCTAGGAAAGACTGAGGTTATGGTTGTGGACCGGGTCACAGGATAGAGGACTGAGAACTGGTCTCCCCTCTGGATTAATCCTGGGGGTGGACCAGATCCTCACCTCTGAACGAGTGCGTAACCTGCGAGTGGAGCTTGACGTTGGTCTGACCCTTTGTCATCAGGTGTCTGCAGTCGTCAAGCTGGGCTTTTTCCATCTTAGGAACATTACCAGGATTAGACATCTTGTTCCACCCAGTGACCTGCCGGTCTTGGTCCATGCCTTTGTGACATCACACCTTGATTACTGTAACTCCCTTTACCTAGGACTTCCTGGGGTTGATATCCACCGCTTGCAGCTAGTGCAGAATGCAGCAGCACATTTGTTGACTGGGGCTTGTAGAAGTTCCCATATTACCCCCATGCTGCGCGCTCTGCACTGGCTGCCAATACAGTGGCAGATCACCTTTAAAGTGGGTCTTTTGACCTGCAAAGCCCTACACGGTCTGGGTCCCGACTACTTGAAAGAGCTCCTGGTGCCTTACACCCCTCTGCGACAGCTCCGCTCGGCTGACGAGGGGTTGCTGGAGATTCCGAGGGTAAATTTGAAGTCATCTGGTACCCATGCATTTGGATTTGCTGCACCTACCCTCTGGAATTCTCTGCCCCATCAGCTCCGGGAGTGTAGGATGGTGGGGAGTTTTAAGCAGGCACTAAAGACCTTCTTATGTGAAAAGGCGTTTCCTACTTTGTTCTGATTTTATATTGATGTATCTGAATATATGTTTGTATTTGATTTTATACTGAATGTATTTGAATATGCTTTTGTGTTTGTTCTTGCTGTGCATCGCCTTGAGACTTTGAAAGGCGCTCAACTAAATAAATTTTATTACTAGTATTATTATTATTAATAATAGAGCACTGGTCCACTGAATACAGCCACTCAGCAGACAGAAAAAAAAAAGGCCAGTTCTACAGTATGCTTGATGTGGAGCAGACCAACATGGGTAGTCTCTTACCCTAGGATTGGCATATCGCCAGACCTCTATGAAGCCCAAATCCTTTGCCAGACCTTTAAGACAATTTGTTGCTCAGCTGCCCCTCCCCCCAACCCTCTCCCTGACTTCTCCACACTGGGGTCAAACATTGTTTTGAAGTCTCCCCACCAAGAAGATGTCTCTTGGGTTGAGAGCAGCCTTCAACATGACTCTCTTAAGAAAAGTAGCATTTTCTTTGTCATCATGGGGCATATACATTTAGAATAATAAATGGGACTGATCTATATTTCCCTGTCAAAATGATGAATCTACCCTCTGGGACAAGGCTTTTCTCATTAACTTCCGGTGGACAATCTCTATGCACCAGTACAGCTACTCCTCGTTTGTGTGGGTGATGTTGATATTTAGCGTGATAAGCCACCCCCACCCATGAGCCTTTTAATTTAGTGCCCTCTGCCTGGGTAAGATGGATTTCTTGAAGGAAGATCAATTCAGTGTCCATTTTTTTAAGCTCATTAAGGAGTCTAGTCCTTTTGATGTGACTGGTCAAACCCCTGACATTAAATGTTACTATTTTACCCAGAGCCATTTTCATTATTGCCCTTTTTAAAACTGCTGTTGCATGTTAGCCAGTGTTAGAGACCCCCTTCCGCCGTACCTCCCTGTGGAAGATCCATATCCAGTTCAGGATTGCTGTGCAGTGCCAATGTACCGAACAACAAGAATAAACACCAACATTTAAACTGCCCAAAAAGAGGAATTAACTTCATCAGGTTACAGTACTGCTCATCTGGACAACAGGTTGAAATCGGACCATGTGGATGAGGCTCTCTTAAGGAGATCCTTGCACTAGACCTGCACTTTGTGAGTCGCTGAACCCACTTTACTGCTATCATCACATGCGACTCTTAATGCTCTGCAACCTCCTTTTGATGATCTAATGATTTTTATATAAAAGTCAACCAAAAGCATCCCTCCCTCCTCAGGACTCAATTTGATTTGATTCAGAATGGGTCCAGATCTATGAGGTCCGGAAATGACGTGATCAGAGTGTCATAACTACGCCCCCTGTTAAGCTTCCCATCACCTCGTGTATTTTACAATCAAGTGTGCTCTTCGCCACTCCCTCCCCCCAGGTACAGATTTACATTCCAGTAACTTGATACTAACCTGTTTTTTTAACTCCATTTGGCTGTGCAGCACGTGGGGCTAGGGTTGTACACAATGCCTTGTTCCCACCCTTCCGAAATATTAGCCATGATGTTTGCCATTTTCCTGCCTATGCGGTATAGGCTGTTATGGGGTTTGTTGTGACTAACCCTCCTTTTGGTACCTATTGAATACTCCAGCCCACTTCTATCCCAGCCACCCTTATCTTCTAATCATTGTGGGCCTTGTTGCACAGTTGCATCAACTTAGCTGTGATTGCACCACACTTAGCTTCTAATCATCAAGACACTTACTGGAAGGCCTTTGGTTTTGGCCGAGGCTTTCCCCTGAACCCCCCCCACCCTACCAATAAGACTGGCCCTCCTATATTCTGGGTGCTATGGCTGCCCAATTTCTAGCTCGAACATCTCCACCATTTAAAATTCCCTTCAGTATGAGGGACATCTAACAGACACATTATGTTCTGGAATTAGCTGCCCAACTTATGGGTCCAAAGGCCCCGTGCAACATTTTACAGGCCTACTGCCCCCTTGCACCTGGTGCCCCCTCCAAATTCCGTGTTCCTCAAAGTTCCTTCCTGTTCTGTAAACCAGGACCCTCACTGATCAGGCGGTATCTACCCCTCTCCCCACAGTCACATAATATGATGGGGTGTTCCAGTTTTGAAGAGTTTCTGAAGCAATCCAGGAGGATCTACTGCTCTGATTCTTCCCCTTTTCCTTCTCCTAATGAGTGTTATCTGTCCCACCTGGCCTGCCAATCTTGGACTCCACTCACAAATCAAATCCCCATAGCCCTCCTCCCCTAAGCAGGGTCTTTAATGCTAAGTCGCATCCTGATGGCTAGTGGAATTGCCTGTTTCAGGGACATGCCTCAGGACCGGGCTAAACCATTCCCCAAACCTGGTGATAGGGGGTTTCCATTGACGCTTTACTAGTCTTACGAGGGGGTACCCATTTTGCATGCATTTGCCTAATTCTCTCCTTATCGGTAGGTAAATCCCAATTCCTCTGACACAGACCCCTTCCCCGCCCAAAAATCCAACTTACTTCAACCTGTTTGTGCAACACATATGTAAGCTGCATTATAAAAAGCAGCTGTTGCACTGCCATTTTATTTAAACTTATGCAGTCTTTCAGTTTGCTGATTTATCTACCAGCAAGCATCGGAAGTTCAGTCACATGGAAGGTTTAGTCTGGAATTACACTACAGCATTCAGATCGGGATTGGCATGCTTTTTGGAATTGAGCACTTTGCTCTGTGTTGGAGGCTGGTTAGTGTCTTTTTCTGGCTGAGAGCTGTCTGATCTGATCTCATGTCACTGTGTTCCAGTTGCTGCTTTGGTATTCTTTTTCTTGTTGTAGCCTGCCACTTTCCATGCTGCTGACTTGGCTTGTCTTTCCGTCGTGCAGTCTGGGTGCGAATGTAAGTCCAGAGGGACCTATGTTTTTTTTTAGCAGCAGCTTTACTTCAGCTAGGGTTTGAAAGAAACATGGGCCATCAGCAGTAAAAATGTTAAATTATTCTGAAGCATGCAGGAGCATTTTAACTTTGATGCCTGCCAGATATTTATTTATTGTCAGCAGAGTTTTCCTTTTTTGCAAAGTTAGTGGTGTATAGTCTTGATCCAGGTATAATCTTCTGTTTCCAAAGAGTATTTCCTTTTTTTTCCCACATTGCAGCTAGGACTTTGGACTTGGTTTGGTAGTCTAAAGATTTTAGAACAATAGATCTTGGTTTGGCGAGTGGATTGGTCGGCTTGTTGGATAGTGTTCTAAGTGCCTGGACTATGTTGAGAGGTTCTTGCGTGGGAAAACTGAGAAGTTCTTTCAAAAGAGATTCTAGGAATTCTATCATTGGCCCCATTTCCATGTCTTCAGGCAGCCCATGAATCCAGATATTGTCTCTATAGGAACGAAACTCCATATCATCGATTTTCTCAGTGAGCTCTCTTTCTCAGTGTTTTATGTATTTTAAGATTGTTTCATGTTGCTTGATCATTGCCACAGCTTCTGTCAGACCCCGCACAAGATCAGCGGTATGCTGAGCTTCCTCAAAGAGCCCATGAGCATTCTCTACAATGTTTTTTTCTAGTTTTTCCACTGTCGATCCAAACTTGCTCAGGGCATTAAAAAACTTCTTTGATGTTATGGTGAAGTTTTCCTCCAATTCTTCCCCACTTCCATCACTGTGTTGTTGTGAAACAATGGAGGTGGATCTGCTTCTGCAACAGGCCTTCGTGTCTTGGGTCTCCGAAGCCTTCGGTCATGTCAAATAATCCAGAACGGACTCCTTCCCTTTAGATTTGCTCGGCATCCTCTTTTTAATAATGTTTCATTCCAGGAAAGACAAATATTTTGGGGTTTTACAGTTGAATTCCAATAGATTATAATAGTCTGAGGGGAGAGCCGATCAGGCTCACATCTGCATTGCTTGGAAGCAGAATTGGAAGTCAACCAAGAACCCCTTCATGGACATCCAAGACAGGAACCAATGCTCAGCGGTTGCCTTTCTTTTTTTTTTTAATTTGTAGTTTATGCTCCTGTTCTCCCCGCGGCAGCCCCCATCTGACTGACCACTCAGCCCCATTACCCTGGCTCCTCCAGGGGTCTTACCTTAGGCTGCCCTGGCTGTAGGACAGCCACCTGGCCACCAGTGCGGAGCCTGTGGGGGGTCAGTCCTCATCCTACTGCCATGAGGGATTTTTTTCCATTTGCTTCCCTCCCATTGCTGGAGCATGACACGTCAACGTGCATACATGGATGCAATGGGCCTTGCCATCCTTATCTGCCAGCAATGTCTATGTTTCTATACACACATTGCAGAGTCCTGCAGCACCCACCCTTCCATTGGCACCCTTATCCTGTCCTTCCCTCAGGCCTCCACCTGGGGGCAGTCATGCAGTGGGGCAATCAAGCCTGCCTCTTCAGGGAGAGGAGAGCTGTCCTCCAGATTCTCGATCATCTCTCTCCCCTGCCAACTCCTGGCAGCATGTATTTGTGCCTGAACATGGGTTGCCAGCATGGCACGAGGCGCGGTGTCCAGCGCCTCAACCCTCAGTGCCACTGGGCCAGCCTAGCAGTTGCCTTTCTTATGGCTGAGGCCATCTTGGGACCAGCCCTGGAGCCATGGCAGTGTCCAGCATTCTGCCTGGCACCCTCCAACAGTATGGTCCACAAGTATGCGGTCCCTAGTGGGTCCCTATCAGGGTTTCTGGACCACTCTTTAGCTGAAGGGACTGGTCTTGGACTTGACCTTCCAGAAATCTGGGGGCCCAGGGGACTTGGACAAGCCTCTAGACAAGGAGTGCTGAAAGACTGACCACACCACTAAAGAACTGTACACTGCAGAGTTCTTGGGTCTCAGTCAAGTGAGTTACTCTGTGATGATGGCCAACTTCAGACATTCCCTGTTGGAAGTCCTCTATAAAATCCTCTCTCACCTCCCTGCTGACCAGCAGTTGCCAGTGAAGTTGGTCAGGAATCATAGTCAATCGCTGGCTAAGCAACAGATCCAGATGGACTTGGACATGGGTGATTCCTGTGTTTGTGCCATGACAGTGGCCATCTCCATGTGTCACAGAACCTTGCTGCACTTGTCCTCTTTTATGGCGGAAACTCAGCATAAGCATTGTGGGGGCATGTGTGATTTTGTATTTCTTTGAAACTTGGCTTCCTGGCCAAATACCCTTTGGGGTAACCATTGCCTCAGTGCTTGTGTACAGAGGTTCTTTGTCTTTTAAATTGTTTTTTGTTTTAATTGGGTTCACCACAACATAACCCAGATAGACCATCTTAGGGTAGCTGGTTCATTCCACTGGGGTGTCAAACAGATGAGGCATACTGATGAGTCCTAGTAGGATGAAACACATGTCTATGTCTTCTGTTAACACCCTTTGCAAACTGTGTGAGAGGCCTTTCGGCACCATGTATGTTTGCTTACAGTTGAACCAGCATAATATTCTGTGGTGATTTGCATATGCAGCCCATGATGCTTTGCATTGAGGGGGCATGTGTGATTTTGTATAAGCAGTCCAATGTCCCTTTCTTGCACACCAACCTGTTTGGCCCTGGGGTGGAAGGACATCTCACTCCCATAGAAAAGTCCAATGCCACCCTTCACTATGTGGCATCATCCCAAAAGGACCCAAAACAGAAGTCTAGAAAAAGGCTTTCCAGTATTGGTCCTTTCTGCCACAGTCTCCTCAGCAGCAGCCCCAGCAGGGGTAATACCAAGTCTGGTGCTCATGTTTGGTAGCCAGGGCCCCAAGGTGGGCACAGGGGTAGTGGTGCCACAATGGCTGGTGCCCCCAAAAGCTGTACAGTGATGAGTTCGGGTGTCATCCATCCGACATCCTGTCCCTGTCTGCATGCCCTGTTGGGGATCAGCTATGCCACTTCCCCCATATAGATGGACATGTGGGTGTTAGAGGTGGTAGGCCGAGGGCTGCCTCTGGCTTTTGAGGCTTTTCTGCATTGCTGACTGCATGCTCCTCAGGAGTCCAAGGTGTCACAGGACATGCTGTCTGCCCTCTGGGAGGATATTGCTCAGTTTCTCTGAAAGGAGCCATAGCCTGTGTCCTGGAAGCCTGGCCAGTCAAGGTTGCTTGGCCAGATACTTCTGGTTCCAAAAAGGATGGGGGGAGGTGGTGCCCCACTCTGGATTCGCATAATGAACCAGTTCATGCAGAGACACAAGTTCTGGATGGTCACTCTAAATCAGATCATTCCCTCTAGAGCAGGGCATGTGGTTGTGGTGCCTGGACCTCCAGGATGCATTCTTCCACATCCCATTCCATCCGTTCCACCACAGGTACCTCTGGTTCTGTGCAGAAAGAGTACTGTACCAGTTCCAGGTCATGCTCTTCAGCACCTCATCCTCACTCGAGGTCTTCACCAAGCGCATGGCAGTGGTGGCAGCCTTCCAGCAGCGCAAGGACATCAGGGTGTATCCCTAACTGGATGTCTGTCTGCAAGCCAGGCCATCCAAGGAGGCCATCAAGATGTCCAGAGATCTGGCCCTCCAGACATGCATTGACTTGGGCCTGTTGGGCAACCCAGACAAACAAAAAGAAGGAAAAACTGAGCACCAAACAGCAAGGGCAAAAAACAAATGAGTAAGATTTTTAGCTTACCACCATTTTATTTTAGTTTTCACCATAGTACAGGAACACAGACCACATAGCTGAGAGTGACCGTAAACCACGTCAATCTGCCACTGGTAACGTGCAACACTGTTTCGCTCGGGTGCCCCAAGCTTCATCATAGTGATGCTACATCTGTTATCCACAATTTACATATGTTGTGTGGTAACCATAGCAACAACCACTATGTATAAGCTGAGGAGTGCTATAGTGCAAACCATAAATTAACTATAAAACTTGTCCAGCTAAACAGGACAGGCACTACTTAAACAGATGAGAAATATTGCAGACTGGCTAATGTGTAGGCTGCGAGATAAAATTATTACAACCACCATATATCTGAACACTGCACATACCCATTCCATTCCTTAACATCTTATCTAATGCACTTAACCTTTCTGTTGACACATATATGTTATAATAAAAAAAATGTATGGTATTAACTATTTCAATGGTGCTTTAAAATGTAGTACTTATAGTCTGACCATTCTTCCATCACGTGTGTGCAATATCTCACTTTTGTGAGGGAATCGCACAGTACTTAATGGGAAGCTAACTCGAAATTACAAAATGTATCAATATTGTTACCAATGTAAATCTGCTTTACGTAAGCTATTGGCTGAACCTGTAACACTTTCAGGGTCAGAATTGTAACCCATTTAGTTGCATCTCCCTTTATAGCTGCAGGTATCCATTTTCTAAATCACAGGCACAGGAAATTACATCACATTGGGGAAAACAGGGGGGAAATACAGTGCTGTCAGTAATTTATAATGAATAGTTTTTGATCCCCTCAACTCTCTGTGACATTTGCGGTAAATTGTGCTGATTGTATTTTCAGACATCAACATCCCTGCCATCTTACAAAGTTGTGAAGCCACTATTTCATGGAGTTATAAGTATATTGCCCTGTTGTAAAAAATGTTATGTGCTGCCAGTACCAACAGTTTCTGAGCTCCTTTGGGGTTTGATTTGTGCAATGTTTTGTAACATTACAATTGAGTGAAATGCTTTGTGCCTGTGTGAGTTGCAGAGTCCTACTTGTACCACTCTAAACAATGTTTGCACATTTCTTTGTACTGAAGCAGTTGTGTATAATTGTTGTTTAGCTAGCATCATTTTGTGTAATAAGAGGCAGTGTGGTCTATTGGTTTGAACACCATATTTGCACCTGGGAGGTCACAGATTGAAACCTGTGTAGAGCCAAATACTAATAGTGTGACCTTCAGCAAGTGACTTGACCTCCCTGTACTCCATTCCACTTAGCTGTACAAATGGGTAGAAATAGGATCCCACTGGAAACAAGATATTACATCTCAACTAGACTACCTTTGATAAATCAGTTACTGTTTTGTGCTGGTGTGTGACAGGGAAGATAACTGGTATAAGTGATATTGGGATTGCTTAATAGAGGACCCTTTTTCTTTGAACACTATAGAAATAGGCTTTCTTTTCTCAAAATAAAAAAAAAGGTTTATTTTCTTTATAACTGCAGCTTTTTCACTCTGTCATGCCTTTCCAACACGAAATATACAGCAGCTCCTCATCTCATTAAGGGATGACCACTTCTATGCCAGCAAGTTCAAAACACTCTCAGCTACTTAGTACTTTGTAAATGTCCAAAGGTTCTGCTTTACTATAGCACCGAAAAATTATTGCAAGCAGCAACTGCTACAGTACTGCTTTATTTTAGCACAGAGAATGTATTGCAAGCAGCACCTGCTGCAGTACTGCAGGCCTATTGGTGAGCTGGCCTCAGCTAGTCGCTAATTTACTGATTGCAGTTGGGAGGGACAGGGAACTGAAATGGTCATGCCTCGGTGAGATGAGGAGCTGCTGTATATTTCCTGTTGGAAAGGCAAGACAGAGTGAAAAAGACGCAGTTACAAAGAAAATAAACCTTTTTTTTATTTTGATAAAATAAAGTCTATTTCTAGAGTATTCAAATAAATACTTTTAATTGTTGAACCCTCAAAAGGGTCCTCTTTTGAGTATTCCCAATATCACTTATACCAGTTATCTTCCCTATCACAAAATAACTGATTTATCAAAGGTAACCTAGTTGAGATGTAACATCTTGTTTCTAGTGGTATCCTGTTTCTACCCATTTGTACAGCTGAGTGGAATGGAGCACAGGAGGTTAAGTCACTTGCTGAAGGTCACACTGTTAGAATTTGGCTCTACTGAGGTTTGAATCTGTGACCTCCCAGGTACAAATCTGGTGTTCAAACCAATAGACCACACTGCCTCTTATTACACAAAACGATGCTAGTGAAACACAAATTATACACAACTGCTTCAGTACAAAGAAATGTAAAACAGCAGTGGTGCAAACATTGTTTAGAGTGGTACTAGCAGGACTTTGCAAATCACACATGTGCAAAACATTTCACGCAACTGTAATGTCACAAAACATTGTACAAATCAAACCCCAAAGGAGCTCGGAAACTGTTGGCACTGGCAGCACATATTTGTTTACAACAGGGCAATATACTTGTAATTCCATGAAACAGTGACTTTACAAATTTATATGATGGCAGGGATGCTGATGCCTGAAAATGCCATCAGCACAATTTACTGCAAATGTCACTGAGAGTTGAGGGGATCAAAAACTGTTCATTATAAATTACTGACAGCACTGTATTTTCCCTCTGTTTACCCCTGATGTGATGTAATTTCCTGTGCCTCTGATTTAGAAAATGGATGGCTGCAGCTATAAAGGGAGGGGTTACAATTCTGACCCTAAAAGTGTTGCAGGTTCAGCCAAAGCTTATGTAAAGCAGATTTCCATTGGTAACAATACTGATACATTTTGCAATTTCGTGTTAGTTTCCCTTTAAAGGCACAGCATAAAATAACAAAATCATGGCATGCAATTAAAAAAAAAAAGCCCACCCCAGACCCACGACAATCACCCATGAAGTCATTCCCCACTCAAATGTCCTCCACATTCTGACCAATGATACATATTTACAGGATTGGTGTAATGCATTGAAATACAACTAGTCATTAGTTTCACTTAAATTTACAAAAAAGCTGCTAAATCAATGCTCTCATTTAAATTCTGTCCCTGCTGAGCCCCCAGGTTGTAGATCAAATAAGATTCTCTACACCCTTTTTTTTATCCCAATGACCTCTTCTTGTACCAGAGCTCACTTTTTCTATGCCCATAAAACCAACTTCATGTTCTCCTTGCATGCAGTTTCATAAGTGTCTAACTATTGCATAGAATTGCCCTTTGGATAGCATGAATATGTTCACTGGTTCTCAATTTGAACTGGCATATTATGCGGCCAATATAAAAAGCCCCACAGAAACAAAATAAAATATATAAAACTCCATATGTACTACAATTCATGAAATCCTTTACATGTATTTCTTCTTTGTTGTTTTGTAAAAAGAGATTTCTGCTGTATTGGTCCTTGCAAAACAGGAGAAGATGGAAGGTCTGATACCTTTTATTGGACCAACAAGTGTCTTTTACAAAGATGGAATTATACACAAGCTTTTGGGGCCACACAGGCCCCTTCTTCAGGTGAATAGCAAAACTGAGCAACAAGCGGTATTTATATCCACTGTGGAGCAATTAAAAATCAGGAAGTGAAGTAGGAAGGTGATAAAGAGGACTAGAGATGAAAGTCTAAGATGCAAAAAATAAAAACATGAGAAGAAATTGGGAGGGGGGGCATAGTAGGAACAGGTCAGTAGAAGATCAAAGGAAGCTACAGGGAAGACAAAAGCATGCAGATAGGATCTGATATCAGAGGCTGGCTGAAAGGGTAGAATGGACAGGAGATGCCTAAAGATGCAAGGAAATCAAGAAATTAGGGGAAACAGAAGAACAAGGGCCTAGATAAAGAGATGTGAAAACAAGAGGAAGTAGGTGGGACTGAGCTCAGGAGTTAATAGGAGAGACAGGGAGAATGTGAGGTATAGGAAAAAAACAGAACAGGCAGAACTCAGAGAAAAAAAATATAATAGACAGATACAGAACCAAAGTGTGATAATAGAGACATGATTTCATACACAATAAAAAAGAATTACAGTTTACCATAGTGGGTCATGAAACCGATATCCTGATTCAGTCCAGAAATGTTATATTTCAATTGTTTTATATATTTCAATTCCCATGTCCTTCTGTCCTGTGTGTTTCTGAAGTTGCCTCTAAGTATCAAAACAGATAAATCCAGGAGTGTGTGATCTGTTTGTGAAAAATGGTTTCCTACTGGAGTGCTGATAATCTGGTTTACTATAGTGTGATAGTGGTGATTCATCCTGGTTTTCAGTAGTTGGCAAGTTTCCCTAATATAGCAACCATTAGTGCACTTCTCACATTGAATTAGGTAAACCACATTGCTGGATTGACGTGAAGGATCCATTCATTGGTGTTATGTTGCTCTGGCTTGTCTTAATGGTGGCGTGTGCGCATATGTGGGTGCAGGTCTTACATCTTGCCACATTGCATGGTGTTGTCCCTCTTGTTTTCTGGTTATTTTGATCTGCTGGGAGTTTGTTATGAATCATTATGTTCAAGAGGCTGAGGGGCTGCTTATAGGCAATGACAGGTGGTTCAGGGAAGATGTCTTTCAGTGTTTCATTTTCTCTCAGCATGGGTTGTAGCATGGGGCTGTAAGTGACCACTAGGAGTTTGCTGTCAGTTTGATGTCTTTGCCTGTATTCCAGCAGATTGTCTTGTGGTATTTGTATGGCCTGTTCAAATTCTCTGTCAATTTGTCTCAGAGAATGGCCTTGCTGAACTAGGAAATTTCCAAAGTGTGGAGAGCTGTCTGTCTCTTGTTCTCTCATCAGAGCAGATTCGATGGTATCGAATCGCCTGACTGTAAATTACAGAATTTTTTGTATGATTAGGGTGGAAGCTGGAATTATGCAGGTAGCGGTGTCTGTCAGTGGGTTTTCTGTAAAGACCAGTTTGTATATGTCAATTTTTAGTGATACTGACTGTGGTGTCAAGAAAATGTATGCTGGTGGTGAAGTATTCAATAGTGAGATTTATGGAATGATGAAAGCTGTTAAAATCATGATGGAATTTTTTGAGAGAATCTTCACCTTCTGTCCAAATCAGGAATATGTCATCAATAAAACAGAGGTAGACAGATGGATTATAAGGGTGGTGTTTAAAAAAATCCTCCTCTAAACAGGCCATGAAAAGATTGACATATTGACTACCTGTGACGTCATGGAGCGGATGGGAGACTAGTCTTTCAAGCTCCTAGATCCGTCTGAAAAATCCATATAAATCCTTCCAACAGACTCACTGATTTAAGCCAAATCTAAAACATCAGACTCCAGTGAGATGACGGCTAAAGGTAATCACCCGAAAACACCAAAAAACAGTGCTAAACAAGCCAAAATGAAGCAGCTTACCCTGGACGAAGAAATGGAGGCCTTCACAGCCTGACCACTTAGAGAGAGAACACTCTCGGATTCATCTCTTGACCCAGACGAGGTGGAACTGTGCCTGCCCAGAAAAGCGGAATGTACTGTACAAAAAATATTGTCATCTGTCCAGAAAATTAAATCCTCGCTGGCTGACATGAGACAGGAAGCCAATCAACCGGATATGGGAACACCTGAATTTCGATCTTCCTCAGATGCGATGCGAGAAATGGAAATTATGTACCTACCGTAATTCTTGATCTTCTTGGACAAAGTCTCCACCACTCATTCACACTGATGGGATCTATGCCGGAGGTGCTAGGACCCAGGGGGAGCACACTTTTTTGCAGGGGGGCCGGTGCCAGAGATGAAGCCATGAGGAGCAGCGCCGTGAGCCTCTGTTCATGCGGCAAGGACTATCTCGGCATCGACCCTCCAACCGCCTCAGTATTTTTTTCCGAGGAGGTGCAGCGTAACTAACCTAGAAGGACAGCATAACAAAAACCAGACATAAGATAGTCCAGAAGACCCGTATAAGAAGGGTCAAAGAAAGAAGTCTTCACAGCCTAAAGATTGAGGGAGTGAAGACCAACAACAGAGGTGAGCTCGGGGGATGGAGGGTAGACGTGTGAATGAGTGGTAGAGACTTCATCCAAGAAGATCAAGAATTATGGTAGGTACGTAATTTCCATATCTTCCTGGACATAAAGTCTCTGCCACTCATTCACACTGATGGGAGAGTACCGAGCTAATAATACCCCGAGATGGCGGCAGGAGAGACCAAGAGCTCATAAATTAAGGATAGAAGTCCATTCAGGATGGTTCTTCCAAATGAAATATGTCATCTGGCATGGACATCTAGGGCATAGTGTTTGATGAAAGTATGCACTGAGCTCCAGGTAGCTGCATTGAAAATATCCACAATGGGCACATTGTGGATTTCCACCAGGGATGCCACGACCACTCTAGCAGAGTGAACGTACACTCTGCCTTCCAGCTTAACCTGCGCCATGGAATAGCAGTGGCGAAGGCATGCCACCAGTCATGCTGAAATGCATCTGATAGTGACAGGTTGACCCAGCCGGGTCTCGCTGAAGAAAACAAACAATTGTTGAGCTTTGCAAAATTCTTTTGTTCTATCTAAATAGATACGCAAAGCTCTTTTGATGTCCAAAGAATGAAGAGAACGCTCCCCTTCATTTTGGACATTTGCAAAATAGCAAGGACCAAAGGTTGGTTTAGATGGAATTCTGAAACAACCTTAGGGAGAAACTTAGGATGGGTCCTAAGAACTACTTTGTCTTTATGAAACACAGTATATGGAGGGTCTGTGACCAAGGCATGTATCTCAGAGACCCTGTGGGCTGGGGTAATGGTCACCAGGAAGGCCATTTTTCAAGTGATAAATTTCAACTCATAGGTAGCTAGAGGCTCAAAAAGATTTCGAGTGAGCATGTCTACCACAAGATTAATGTCCCAGGCTGCGACTGGACGTCTGATAGGAGGTCTGGTATGCAGAATTCCTTTAAGAAACCTCTTAACCATGAGTAACTGAGCCAGTGACAAGGAAAGTACTGGCTCATAATAAGCTGAAATGGCACAAAGGTGAACCTTGACTGCAGAGTATTGCAGACCTGAATTTGAGAGGTCTAAAAGGTACTCTAGAACTTTATTCAATGGGCAGAAAAAATGATTCAAAGAGGATTTTGCACACCATAGAAACATAGAGTTTGACGGCAGATAAGGACCACTTGGCCCACCCAGTCTGCACATTTCCCTACCTACTGGATAAGCTGCAGATTCTAGTTAACCAACAGCCTACTTCCTGCAACCCCCCACTATAATTGCCTTATGTCTGTCCCATGCATGTTTGAAATCCCCCACTGTTTTAGACCCCACAACCTCTCCAGGAAGGCAGTTCCATGCATCCACCACTCTCTCCGTGAAAAAGAATTTCCTCACATTACCCCTGAGCCAGCCCCTCTAACTTTAAATTGTGTCCCCTTGTTCTTACACATCTCTTTTTCTGAAAGATGCTACCCTCCTGGACTTTGTTGATTCCCTTGAGGTACTTAAAAGTTTCTATCATGTCCCCCCGTCCCTCCTTTCATCAAGGGTATACATATTAAGCTCTCTGTCTCTCTTCATATGGTTTCTGATGTAGACCCTGCACCATTTTAGTTGCCCTCCCTGACTGCTTCCATCCTGTCTATGTCCTTGCATAGATGAGGTCTCCAAAACTGCACACAGTACTCCAGATGGGGTCTCACCAACTGTCTGTACAGAGGGATAATCACTTCCCTTTTTCTACTTGTAATGCCTCTCCCTATGCATCCCAGTATCCCCCTGGCTCTCCTTACTGACTTTTCACATTGCTTACCCACCTTTAGGTCATCTGATATGACTACACCCAGATCCCTTTCCATTATTGTTGTCATTAGTACCTCCTGCTATTGTGTACTGTTCTCCTGGATTTTTATTTCCCAGGTGCATTACTTTGCACTTCTTTGCATTGAATCTAAGTTGCCATATGTCTGACCATTCCTCCAACCTTGCCAAGTCCCTCTCATCCTATCTACCCCCCCTTGTGTATCAACTCTGTTACAGATCTTTGTGTCATCTGCAAAGAGGTATACCTTTCCTTCCAGACCCTCTGCAATGTCACCTATAAAGACGTTAAAGAGGACTGGACCCAGTACTGAGCCCTGAGGTACTCCACTAGTAACCCCCCTTTCTTCAGAATGTGTTCCATTCACTATTACCGTCTGTGTCCTGTTGTGCAGCCAGTTTGCTACCCAGACTACCACCCTAAGACCCACTCCCAGGCTGGCTAACTTGATTATTAATCTTTTGTGGGGGACTGTGTCAAATGCCTTGCTAAAGTCTAGGTAGGCCATATCCACAGCCCCTCCCTGGTCTATTACTTTGGTCATCCAGTCAAAGAAATCGATTAGATTCATCTGACATGACCTTCCTGATGTGAATCCATGCTGCTTTGGGTCCTGTGCCCTGCTGGCCTCTAGGTACTCAACTATTCTTTCTTTCAGAAGTGATTCCATCATTTTCCCCACCACTGAGGTCAAACTAACAGGTCTGTAGTTTTCTGCTTCTGTCCACTTTTGTGAAGGAGAATCACATCTGCCCTCCTCCAGTCCTCAGGTACCACCCCATCTTCCCATGATTTGTTAAAAAGTGTGGTTAGTGGTGTCACTAGGCCCTCCCTTAGCTCTTTTAGGATTCTAGGGTGAATCCCGTCAGGCCCTATTGCTTTGTCCACCTTGAGTTTTAGGAGTTCTTTCAGGACTCTTTCTTCTGCAAATGGACTGGCGTCAACCCCCCCTACCCAGAGTGCTTCTACTGTTTGATTTAGGTAACTCTTCCTCTTCTTCTTTTGTGAATACTGAGCAAAAGTATTCATTCAGTATCTCTGCCTTTTCACTGTCTCCCTTTGCCCACCTCCCCTCTCCTTTATTAATCTTCACTATCCCTCTCTTAACCCTTCTATGCTCCCTAATGTACCTATAAAAGGTTTTATGCCCTTCTTAACTGAGTTGGCTATCTTTTCCTCGGTTTGGGCCTTTGCTTTTCTGACTGCCTTCCCCACTTCTTTCTGCTTTAATTGATACAGTTCCCTGTTGTGCTCCGTCTGTGATTCCTTATACTTTTTGAATGCAGCCTTTTTCTCCTTAACCTTCCCTGACACCTCTTTTGAGAACCATAGTGTTTTTTTATTCCACTTTGTTTTATTTATTTCACACAAAGGCTTGTTGCCTCCATGATGGCAGTTTTGATTTTTCTCCATTGTTCTTCCACCCCTCCTTTCTGGCCATTTGCTCATGCATTCCTCAGGTATTCACCCATTATGCCAAAGTCAGCCCTTCTAAAGTCCAGTATCCTTGTCTTTGTATGGCTTGTCTCCATGGTTGTGTTTATTGTGAAGCACACTGTGCAGTGGTCGCTTGTTCCCAGATGTCTACTCACTTCTAAATTTGTGATCCTCTCTCCATTTGAGAGTACCAGGTCTAATATTGCTCCCTCCCAAGTGGGTTCCACCACGAGCTGTCTAAGGCATGCCCCCTGTAGGGCATCTAGGAATGACCCTGCTCTTGGATGTGACTGCAGTCCATGTAGCCCTGTTAACATCTGGCATATTCAGGTCCCCATCAACAGTATCTCCTTTTTCAGCCATTTTGAGAATGCCCTCTATCATTTTCTTGTCCATTTCTCCTTGAGACGGGGTCTGTATACAACCCTGTGCAGATTGTGATGCCATTCCCTGTCTCCAAGGTGACCCAGAGTTCCTCTTGTCCTCCCTCTTTACTTTTTAGTTCTGTAGCTTTGATCCCTTCCCTTATGTAGAGAGCTACTCCACCTCCTCTTTTACCCTTCCTGTCCCTTCTGTAGATTGTGTACCCTGGTATGTTGACATCCCAGTCATGGTTTTCTGTGTACCATGTTTCTGTGACTGTGCTACAATATCCAAGTGTTCCTCTTCCATCAGGGCTACTAGCTCTGGAAGCTTGTTTCCCAGACTATGGGCATTGATACTCATTGCCCTCCATTTAATGTTGGCTTTATCCTTTTTTATCCCATCCCTGCTCTTATTGCCCTTGTCCATTTTTCCATTTACCCCTGTTGTGCCCTCTGTCAAGCTCTGTACCTCAGTGTTTACCCTACTACCTGCCATGTTTTGTGGGGGGAGGCTTGAACTTTCCTGTTTCCTATCAGCACCTCCCCCCTTGGCTAGTTTAAAAGCTTGCCAAGGAAGCCTTTAAACCTGTCACCTAGGAGCATGATTTCCTTCCTGGACAGATGCAGACCATCAGGCCAGTATAGACCTTCATCTCTCCAGGTGGACCTCCAGTCCCCAATGAAGCCAAAGCCCTGTGCTCTACACCAGTTTTGCAACCATTCATTAAACTGCATAGTGTGCAGTACACTAGCCTCACCCCTGCCATAGACTAGCAGCACCTCTGAGAAAGTTACCATGCTTGCTACCTGTCTGAGGCCCCTCCCCAACTCCACAAATTCATCCTGCACTGCACTGATCTCATGCCTAGCTAGGTCATTTGTCCCAAGGTGGACAATGATATCTAGTTTCCTCTCCTGTGATGCTGCTTCTGCAATCCTGAGGATTTGCTTCCTGTCCCTCCAAGCCATGGCACCAGGCAGGCACCTTACTTCCCTCTTCTCGCCCTTCTCCAGGTCTACACCCCTAACAATTGAGTCCCCTATCAGAAGCTGTTTCTTTCCCCTGTGGTGTTCCTTGCCACTCTTTTGTGGGTCTCCCTTGTGGATGTTCCCAGCATTCTTCTTGGTCTCCAATGAGGGTGTCATCATAGAGGAACCTTGATTTGCCAGACTGACATATGATTTGCATAGAGGTACAACTTGGGGGCTACGCCTCTGTTTCACCACCCTCACCCTCCCAGAACCTACTGTGGTCCATCTGCTCTTCACACATGTCAACCTCTGAGGCAGTGGTTGTGGAACTGGTGCTCTTTGGGTGGGGGAGGCCTCCTTAGTCCTTGCCAGTTCAGCCTGGAGGTGGGCAACCTCCTCCCTCAGAGCTGACAGTTGCCTGCAAATAGGGTAACAATGCAGGTTCCAGAATGTCTCCCAGAAAATTGCTACCCCACAGCCAGTGCATTGCACCACTCCCCAAATGTCCCTCTTCCTTATAATATACAATGAGTAATATGTACTTTTGTGTGTGTGTGTGTGTGTGTGTGTGTGTGTGTGTACTTACCCTTTATGCACTGTGCTGGGTAATTAAGAATATGACAGTTCTGCCCCAAGACCTGTTGAGGAAGTGATGTCAAAACCTTGGCTATAAAGGAAATGCCACGCCTGGGGTGGGTGGGTAGGCCACAAGCACTGGTGACTGTTAGAAACAATCAAATACACCACTGCTCCACCACCCTGGTGAGTATTGCCCTTTATAGTAAGTCAACCAACACCACAATTTACTAGACCACTGCTCCTACACAAACCACTCTACTGAGTCCAGGGATAAAAACAAACTCACTGCTCAGCCAGCTGGACACTTCTAAAATATTGCACAAATATCCTTCCAAATCCTATGTGTCTAACACAGAAATCAAGCAATTTCAGTTGTATTTCACCCCCTCTGGTTATAAAATTACTATACTTTAATGGAATCCTGCAATTCTTAATGCCAATAAGAAAATAATAAAACTTTCTGTAGAAAGCGTAGCTTACCTTCCTAACTAGTCCCCAACTAAATTATGTTTTACCAGGTTCCCAGTTCCTCAAGAGTGAAAAACGCTTCCATTTGGCTGTGTAGGTTTTCCTACCGGCTGGCTTGCGCGCAGCCAGAAGAATATCTGAAACTCTGTGAGAAACATTGAACCTGTTCATTTCTATCTCTTCAGGAGCCAAGCATGAAGGTGAAGCGATCTCAGATTGGCATGGACCACAGGCCCCTGAGTCAGAAGGTTTGTTTGAAGGGTAAGTGCTTTCGGAAGGGTTACCGACATACTGTTGAGTAACGGAAACCATATTTGTCGAGGCCAGAAGGGAGCAATGAGGATCATTTTGTCTCCCTGTGACTCAAACTTGAGAAGTACCCTCTGAATTAGAGGAAGAGGCGGAAAGGCGTATACAAAACGTTTTGTCCACTGCAGCCTGAATGCATCCTGACAGAAAATGCCAGGTCCTGGATTTCTGGAGCAGAAGAGAGGCAGTTTTGTATTGAGTGGGGATGCAAAAAGGTCCAGGTCTTGAGTTCCCCACTCTGTGAATAGTGACTGAACTACGGTTGAGTCGAGAGACCATTCGTGAGGAACTGCCTCTGTTCTGCTGAGATGGTCTGCCAGTTCATTCTGCACTCCCGGCAGGTAGACCACCTGAATTAGAGCCTTGTGCTCCAAGCACCATTCCCACACTCTCATCGCTTCCTTGCATAAGGGGTAAGAGTGAGCACCACCCTGCTTGTTAATACATCACTGCTTTGTTGTCCATTTGAAGGAGAATGTTCTTGTGATAGAGAATGTCCTTCAAAGCCTGGACTGCATAAAGGACGGCCCTCATTTCTAGGACATTTATGTGAAGTTGGGACTCTTTCTGAGTCCATGTACCTTGAATGTGGAGAGTCTGACAATGAACTCCCCACCCCATCAAGGACGCGTCCATGGTAATGGAAATCTGATGTTCGAGGGGAGCAAAGGAATACCCTTTCAGAAGGTTGTCCTCTTGCGACCACCAGGTGAAGGACTTCTTCAGAGGTTCTGTCACCTTGATGAGAAAGGATTGAGGGTGAGTGGTAGGAGACCACTGAGTACTGAGCATCCATTGAGAGGTTCCCATATGCAGGCATGCTAGGGATACAGTAAACACAGAGAATGCAATGAAACCTAGCATCCACTGCATCGAGACAGCTCTTACTCAGCTATTCTCTCTGATGTATCGGGCTATCTGCAGAATATCAGTCCTTCTCTTCTCTGGTAGAAAAGTTTTGCACAGTAAGTGTCCAGAAGAGTTCCTATGAAAAGGAGCCTCTGGAAGGGCTGCAGCTGCAATTTCTTGAGGTTTAGCAGGATTCCCATGGACATGAGAAAGTCTGAGGCTGTAGCAATGGGGTAGAGGGTTCCCTGTCTGGAAGGGCTTGCTAGAAGCCAGTCATCCATGTATGGGAACACTTGTATTCTGATTTTTCTAAGACCCGCTGCGAGTATTGCACAACACTTTGTAAAAACTCGCAGCGCTGAGGACCGCCCAAAGGGAAGGACTCTGAATTGATAATGCTGGCCCAAAGCCATGCACCTCAGGTATTTGTGATGCCTTGTATGAACAGGGATAAGCTGGTAAGCATCCTGCATGTCCAGGGAGGCTAATCAGTTGTGTTGATGAAGCAAAGGTAACAGGGTTCCTCGTGATATCATTTTGAATTTCTCTTTGGGAAGAAGTTTGTTTAATTTTCTGAGGTCCAAAATGGGGCACATGCCCCTGGTTTTCTTTGGAACCAGAAAGTAATGAGAGTAGAACTTTGTGTTCCATTGATCCAGTGTAACTACTTCCACTGCCCTGTTGTTCAGAATGCCTTGTATCTCAGAGGCAAGAAGTTCTGACTGAAGTACTGAGAGCCTGGGCTGTCATTTGGGGGGACAATCCAGAGGAGTCTCTAAAAGATTGAGAGAATACCCATCGCGGATTATCCAAAGGACCCATTTGTCTGATGTTATGGACTTCCACTCATTGTAGAATTGAGTCAGATGACCTCCCACCGCTGAGGAAGAGTCCCCCTCAGGCAGCTGAGGTGGGACTTGGGCCAAAAAATCAGAAGGCGGCACTGGGCGCTTTGGGTCCTTGCATCTTCTGTTGTGTTTTGTTTTAAGGCTGAGGGGCTTGGTTTTTATTGAACCCCCCTACCTTTGCCTCAAAAGGATTGAGACTGGTGTTCGTTAATTCCCCCTCGAGAGGGAGGGGGAGGGAGGAGGTGAAGCCAATTTAATGGCCGATCTAATCTTTTGAGTGGCCTCTACAGCCTGCTGTACTTGAGGGCCGAAGAGATACACATCATCAAAGGGCAATGCCATGACCTGTTGCTGGCCATCATTCGTGAAACCTGAAATGCGCAGCCAGGAATGGCGGTGGGTACAAATGCCCACTGCAGCTGCTCATGAGGCTGTATCGAAGGCATCCATAGCTGCTTTAATCTGCTGGTTGTTGGACTCGATACCCCTGGTTATGGCTTGCAGAAGCTCTGAATTAGTATTCGAGTCCAGCAGAGCTTCAACCATTTGTTTGAGCGAATGCCAAAGAATATACTCATATTGAGAGAAATAGCCCTGATAGCTGGTGATACGCATACCCAGGGTGGATGCTTCAAAGACTCTCTTACCTAAAGTATCTATCTTACAAGATTCTTTGTTTATAGGTTGAGCTGTAGTAGTCTAAGAAAGGATGACCTTATCATTCTCTGACAAGACTACAATAGGATCTGCAAAGGCTTGGGAGGACAAAATAGGTCGATTCTTGGGAGCAGCATTCTTCCTATTTATGGACTTAGCTACAGAAGGAATGAGAGCAGGATTATTCCATACCATTTGAGACAGCGTCTCAAAGGAGGGTTGTACTGGGGGAGTTAAATCCATAGGGATGTCCAGAACATGAAGGTATTGGAATCTTAAAAGCTTCCCAGGATCGATGTCCATAGTCTGGAGAGAAAAAGTAGAATTCAAATTTCTCAATAGAGACTTAAAAGACAGGTCCTCGACCACAGGCTCTGTAACAGGATTAGGTTCTGCTCCTTCCACATCATCACCCAGTCTAAGATCTGGGTCAGGCTCAATATCATCTCCTGACAGTCCAGGAGGGACTGCATGTACAGGAAAGGAATGAAAATCAGCAGGAAAAGAGGAAGGAAAAGAATTCGGAGAGGAGAAGCCCTGAAGATTGGCTGACGAAAAGCCGAAGAAGAACACGGCACCGAAAGCCCGCACAACCCCGACAAAGTAGATGGCACCGAAGGAGAACATGGTGCCAAAAGGCCACACAGTGCCGAAGATGGCACCGAGAAACTCAACGGCATCGAAAAACCACATGGCATCAACGACGGTGTCGAGGATGGCACCAACAGGCGCACTGGTGCCAAGCGACCCACCGACGATGCCAACACCAACCCAGGGCCCCGAAAATTTGGATTTGAGGGGAAGAAAAAAGAATACCAGGAGATAGAGGCATCAGTGTTGCCCCCTGTGCCGCAGCCATGTGAGGGGGGGAAATACCTGAGCGTGGAGTCGACGGCACCAAAGAGGGCGCCGCACGACCAGGAAGGCCCAATCGCCCTGCACGATCTCCTGAAGAACTCAAAGGCCCTGGAGTGACCAGGCCAGGCAGCTGGACCAACCTCCAAGCCCATTGCTCCATAACAGCGGCCCACTGATGAAACTGCTCATTGGAAGTCCTACCAGAAGGTGGGGAAGGGCTCTGATGTTGAAGAGGTAGGCGACCAGAAACCGGTGACTCCGAAAGAGGAGACCAGCAACTGACCCCAATGACCGACCATCGATGTGCATACATATCAGAAGGTGACCTCGAGTGATGCCTTCTCTTTCTTGACCTACAGGCCAAGAAGAGCTCGAGGCTGAACGAGCGAGAATGCTAATTATTTTCTTTTTTATGCTTCCAGGGGACCGCCTCTTCCCTTGGGCATTGGACCATCTGTTGTCAGACCTCTCCCTCCAGAGAAGGCAGCGGACCAGACCCAGCCCGGCTGACTGAACAGCTTTAATACGAAGTCTCCCTACTGTCACCTGACCCGCTCATGGTCGACTCCCTCTATGTAGGCTGAGACTTCTTTCTTTAATAAGAGTAAATTATCATAAGCGGTACTTTACTCGAAAAATACTACAAAATAAAAAAACTGAAAACTATGCTGCTAGTTTGAAGTTTGACTCCCGGTGGGCGAGCGAGGTGGTCACTGAAGCGCACTCGACAGTGGGAAAAAAGGAACTGAGGCAGTTGGAAGGTCGATGCCGAGATAGTCATTTCCACACAAGCAGAGGCTTGGGGTGCGGCTCCTTGTGGCTCCATCTGTGGCGCTGGCCCTCCTGCAAAAAAGTTTGCTCCCACTGGGTCCTAGTGTCTCTGGCATAGATCCCATCAGTGTGAATGAGTGGTGCAGACTTTATGACCAGGAAGATCTGCAAAGTACTTTGTAAAAATTCGAGGTGCTGGGCATAGCCCAAAGGGCAGGACTCTGAATTGGTAGTGCTGACCTAATACCATGAATCTGAGGTATTTATGATGGTTTGGGTGAATGGGAACATGTTGACAGGCATCCTGTATGTCCAGGGAGGCTAGCTAATCGTGTTGATGAATCAGAGGTAAAAGCGTCCCGAGTGATATCATCTTGAACTTTTCCTTGAAAAGGAACTTATTTAACTTCCTGAGATCTAGAATAGGGCACATGCCGCCTGTTTTCTTTGGAACTAGGAAGTAGTGGCAGTAGAAAACTGTGTTCCGCTGCTCCTGTGGGACTATCTCTACTGCCCTGTTGTTTAGAAGGCCTTGAATCTCTGAAGCAAGAAGGTCTGACAGAGCGACACACAGCCTGGGCTGTCGTTTGGGTGGATGATCCGGAGGGGTTTTCCGACAGATTCAGATGGTACCCCTCACGGATTATTCTGAGTACCCATCTGTCTGATGTGATTGACTTCCACTGGTCGTAAAACTGAGTCAGATGCCCTCCTACTGCTGAGGAAGAGTCCCGCTTGGACAACTAAGGTGGGACTTGGGTCAGGATCTCAGAGGGTGGCACTAGGTGCTTTGGGGGCCCTGTGCCTTCTGCTGCATTTTCTTTTGTGGCTGAGGAGTTTGGTTTCTGTTAAAGCCCCCTCTGCCTTTACCAAGAAAGGACTGATAATTCTGAAACTGACGCCTGTTCCCACCCCTTTGAGGAGCAGGAGGGGGTCTGGCCATTTTGATGGCCGTCCTAGTCTTCTGGGTGGCCTCCAGTGCTTGCTCGACCTGAGGACCAAACAGATACGTATCATCGAAAGGCAAGGCCATAACTCTCTGTTGGGCATCATTTGTGAAGCCTGAGGTGCACAACCACGAGTGGCAACAGGTATAAATACCAGCCACCGCTGCTCTGGAGGCATTTTCAAAGGCATCCATGGAAGCTTTAAGCTGTTGATTATTGGATTCAATACCCCTGATGATGATTTGAAGGAGCTCTAAGTTAACCTCTGAATCAGGAAGAGCTTCTACTGTAGCCTTCAGTGAATGCCAGAGAATATACTCATACTGAGAAAAGTAGCCCTGGTAGCTAGCAATACGCATGCCCAGGGTGGAAGCGGCAAAGACTCGCTTTCCCAAAGTGTCTACCTTGCAAGTTTCTTTATTTATTGGATGTGATATAGGCTCTTGCAGAAAAACAGCCTTGTCATTCTCCACCAGAGCAACAATGGCATCAGCAAAGGCTTGTGAGGCCAGAATGGGGCGATCCTTGCGAGGGGCATATTTCCTATCTGTGGACTTAGCCACAGAGGGAATGAGAGATAGATAATCCCACACCATCTGCGAGAGAGTCTCGAAAGAGGGCTGCACCAGTGGAGTGAATTCCACGGGAATACAGGTACTGCAGATGCAGCAACTTCCCAGGATCGATATTCGAAGTCTGGAGAGAGAGTGTGGTATTTAAATTTCTCAGCAGAGACTTAAATGAAAGGTCCTCAACCAAAGGCTCTGTTGAAAGAGGCTTATTCACTGCCCCTAGGGAAGAATCATCATTGAAGTCGTCCACTAATCAAAGATCAGGATCAGGTGCAATGTCATCTCCTGTCAGTCCAGAAGGGACTGCATAGATAGGAAAAGGATGAAAAGAGGAGCAGAGAGAATTGCATTGAAAACCTAAGAATTTCACGCGGCACCGCAAGTGTCCTCAGCACCACAACAGAAGCAGCACTGAGCACGGTACTGGTGCCGGGGAAGCTGGCACTGATTGCTGTGCTGGCACCAGAGGGACTGATGCCACAATCAGCAGAGCCACAGTAGAAGTTCCCAACCCTCGACTCACAAAAAGAAATAAAGAAATTCAGCAGGAGATAAAAGGCACTGGTGTGGACCCATGTGGCGCAGCCATGTGAGGGGGATGAACACCGCAGAGTGGCATCAATGGCACCAGAGACAGCGTCGCACAACTAGGAAGGCCCAACCGCACCGCCCGCAGGTCCAAGACTGACAGGCCCAAAGGCCCCAATGATGGACTCACCGGCTCAGGAAGCTGGGACAACCGCCACACCCATTGCTCCATAAGAACAGCCTAATGGTGAAACTGCTCACCGTAAGACCCCCACCGGGTGAGGAGAGACTCCAGAGTCGAGGATGCCGGGCACCAGAGACAGAGACCAGAGGGGACCCCAGAAGAAGCAGAGTTTGGCCTCTGCCTCCAGAAACCGATAACTGACGAGCAGACATACCAGAAGGCGATCTCGAGCAGTGCTGTTTCTTTTTTGACCAGGAGGCTGAAGAAGAGCTCAAGGTCGAGCGGTGCAGAGAATGGGGCTGCTTCTTTTTGTGCTTTCAGGGAGACCAGCCATCCCTCCGAGCACTGGGCTGCCTGTAGTCAGACCCCACCCCCTCTGTAGAGGGCGATGGACCAGACACAACCCGGCTGACTGAACAGCTTTCATGAGAAGTCTCCCTACCGTCAAGTGCCCCGTTCATGGTCGACTCCGTCGAAGGAGGGCTGAAGACCTTCTGTGATGCTAGAATAAAATTACTATTCTTTTACTAGAAAACAGTAGAACTATGATGAACTAATTGAAACTGAAGACTATAGCTGCTGTCATACAGACGTGAAGTTTTAATTCCCGGCGGGCGAGTGACGTTGTCACTGAAGCGCATTCGACGGCAGGAAAAAAGGAACTGAGGTGGTTGGAGGGTCGACACTGGACAGCCTATACAGTGTAAGCCATGCTTGCAGTGCCACTTCCTCATAGCCCTACCCAGTGCCGGCCCTCCTGAATAATTTTGGCTCCCGCTGGGTCCTAGCACCTCCAGCATAGCCCCATTAATGTGAATGAGTGGTGGAGACTTTATGTCCAGGAGGATCTATATGTTTGCAGTAAAATAATAAACATAATAGTAAAAAAAAAAAAGCAGAGCGGTCCTTAGGGGAAGGTGGTGCTGGGGGTTCAAGTCAGAAAATGACATCTTCCATGGCCCTCAGGTATCTAGGGAAAGCACCTGCTGTAGCCCCAGATTCTTCCCAGGTCATGGGCCGAGCAAAGCCAGAGAAACCTGAGAGAGGTGGAGGAGAAGTAGGGTCATGGCAGACCATACTAGGTCCTCTGCCAGGGCTTCAGGAGTGGACAGTTGACCCTTCCTGGAGGAGGGGGCTGTGCAACCCAGCCACTGCAGAACGCCCAAATGTAGTAGGTTAACAGTGTGGTGCCCTTGGCGAGAACCCCATTATGAGGAGAGTGGAGCCCTTCACTTCCCACAGGAAAGCCCCTGTCCCCACTTACTGCAGAGCTTGATGGTTCCCTACAGGATGGCTCCTCACAGAACCCCGCAGCCGCTACAGGAGAGGAATGCCATGCTGATCCAGACTTCCTGACCCCCAAGTCCCCAAACAAAACTCTGCCTCTCGGAGAGGGCCTAATGGCCAGAGCAGAGCCAGAAGGGTGGAGGGTTGCGAATCCGGCACCAATTGCACCGTAGTGAACCTTGGTGCTGCCCACAACACTAGAATCAGAAACAATGTAGGCAGCAACACCAGAATCCAATCTGGCACCAATCTCAAACTGGCAACGGACCCAACATTGCCATCTCATCTGGTGCAGAAGTTGGCACTGGAAATGTCCACGGCACGGCAGGTGGCACCAAATAACACAGTGGAGGCGGAGCCATGGTCAGCACCAAGGAGGGAACTCCTGGGCTCCATAGGCTGCAAAGGCCTAGAAGAAGACCCAGAAGGGTCCAGTGACTCAGAGGAGCCAGGCCACCAGTTGGGATCATCCTGATCATCTACCTCTGAGTTGGAAGACATGATCAGGAAGATCTCCAAATGTCCAATCCCCGGACCCTTCCTCCCTCAAGGCCACGAACGGCAGTAGGAGGGGACCTAGGCACACGGCCAGCATCGGGAGTAGTGTCAGGAGCCAAGGTGGCAGTGGACTATGCTGCTGAGGGATTCGTCGACGCAGGCCCAACGTATAGCTTCAACATTCCAACCAGGGATGTCCGGGCCCCTGAAGACTCCCTCAACTGACCCCCAGGAGAAGGCCAACTGTCCCATCAACCCCCTCATGCAAGCCTCCCATCTCAGTGAGACTAAGAACAGCAGAGGCCTGCTTTCTCTCGGTACGTGTAGTACTGGGGAGGGACCCAGGGAGAAGGACCCAGGGACCTGATCCTGGCATCCCGGGTGCGACGCCATCCTCTGAAGGTTGGGGGATCTCACCTCAACATTAACGTGCAGATCTGCAGGGTGCAGAGGTCCATGGAGAAACACTCATCGCATGAGTCCTTATCATGGTTCTGGTCCAAGCAGGTCAGGCAATGGTCATGACAGTTGGTAACGGTCATGGGCTTCCCACAAGGATAGAGACACATTGGGGGAAGCCATGCCTTAGATTTAATGACTTTTTAGGCCCAGGACTGGACATGACCACAAAATAAGGAACCAAATAGAAATGACAGAAATAGCACTCAGCACCGTACTAGATAAAACAAAAATAAAGTGGAAGGAGTCAAAATCCGGCGATATAGTGTCAAACTAGCGAAATGGCGTTGAGTGAAGCGACAACAGAACTATGGTGTAGTCTTCTGTGCTGAAGCTCCCACTGAGATGCAGTCTCAACAGTGGGAAAAACAGAACTGAGGAGAGGGAGCCAGCGTTGGTTATTGGCCAGTCCTCAAGTGCCACGTCATACATCAGCCTCATAGGTGGCGCCATCTCTGACATCAGTGCCCCACTCCTAAAATCTTAAAGCTATCACTCCCATGGAGTCCTGTGCTTCTTGCCAGAACCCACCTGTGCTGAATGGTGAAGACTGATCCTTGGAAGATAAACATTACTATGGTGAGTAATTTTGTCTTCAAACCCCAGGAATCTCTCACTATGCTTAACCACTGCAGACTACAAAGCAGTACCTTGGGAGGCTGGGTACAGAACATCCATTACAGACAGTACAAGACTTCAATGGCAAGAGCAGCTTGACTACTCCATTACCCCGGAGGAATGACAAAAAGTGTGCCAATATGTTTCCAGGATAACCAGCTCCCACCAATGGTGTGAATACGCATGGAAAAACCTTGTTAGGTATTTTAGAACCCCTATAATCACCAGTCATTGTACCTCTACCATCGCAGCTGCAAGCTGGTGTCATTGTGAAGAGGTCAGAGTGACCTACACATATTATGTGGGCCTGTCCCAAACTCCAACCCTTTATAATAGCTCTTCAGACTCACCTGCGAGAACTCTTTGTGCCACAGCTACAACTAATGGGTGAAATGTTCCTTCTGCTATTACTCCCTAGAGAATTCAGAAAACCCACCATTAGATACCACCTCCATCTCCTCCTCACAGCAGCCAAGAAGGCGATAACTAGGGTGTGGTTGACCACAAAACTCCCAACTATCCAGGACTGGTGGCATATAACTAAGCAGATATACTGTATGGAACAGATAACCCACAACCTTAATGACCAAAGAGAGAAATTTAATTCCAGATGGACCCTGTGGCAGCTGTATTATATGCTGCAAGATAATTCCTTTGTCCCATAGGCCCCACTACGTAAAGACAGGGAAGCCAAACATAGTCAAAAACTCTTCATAACCCACTCAGTGCCCTCGAGTCCAACTGCCCACCCACACCCCTCCAATCCTTCCCACTGCCATATATAAAGTATCCCTCATACCCCCCTCCCCCTCAGCACTGAACTGGGCTGAAGCACTGCCGGTGCCCCCCACCTACCCCTCCCACCCTTCTCTTCCCTTCCCTGTTCTCCCCCTTGGGTAGGAGGATTCCGGGAAAGTAAGACAACTCTTTATCTACTGGAGATGGGAAGAATGAACTTAGCCTATTCTGTAACCTCTTCTGAAGGTTAGATCATATGTTCAGTGTAGTGGAATAACAAAAACTTCAGATCAGATCCTCTCAATGTATATGTATCACCCAGACACTTAGCCCAACCTTATGAAACTAAGTTAACAGGGTCCTCTGTCATGCCGCCATTAATTTTATTGTATAAATGGTTTTAGAAAGGTTTCCAAGATCGTATGTAAAACCCAAATATTGTAAACAGTATGAAACTGTTGACAATGTAGGTTGAAAATTCAATAAAGATGAAATAAAAAAAAAAAACATGGCTTGAAATGCAGAGTCCTCAGATTTGAGAACGTATCCTGCATTGTGACAAAATTAGCAGACTGTGTCTCAGGGGAATGGGAATAGGATGTTTGATGAAGAGGGGCAGGAGCTTGGAGTACCAAACCTGCCGGGCCCAATCTGGGGCTATTAGAATCATGGTTGCAGGCTGCCCCCTTAGCTTCAACGACACTCTTTGCAAGAGTGGGACAGGAGGGAAGGCATATACAAACCTCCCTGTCCAGTCCAAAGTCAGGGCATCCGATGGGACTGCGTCCACTGCAGGGGGCCTGCAACAAAACAGGGAAACCTAATAATTCTCCCAAGATGCAAACAGGTTCATCTCTGGTGTTCCTCACCCCCCCGAACACTGCGGCCAATATCTGCTTGTTCAGGGTCCATTTGTGATGTCCTAGGCTGATCTGGCTTAGGGAGTCTGCCAAAACATTGTCTTTCCCTGGCAGGTGAACTGCTGAGAGTTGCACATTTAGGGAATAGGCCAGATTCCAGACCTTTATTGTTTTTGTACGTAGCTTTGAAGATCTTGTGCCTCCGTTTGTTGATGTAGTACATAGTAGTGGTGGTGTCTGTCCTGACCTGGACTCACTGATCCCTGCTGTGGGAGGTGAAAGCCTGAAGAGCCAGGTATCCTGTTCTGAGCTCCAGCAGATTTATATGCACCTGGGACTCCTAGGAAGACCACACCCTGCTTACTAATAGGTTATTCAGATGGGCACCCCAGTCCAGGAGGGAGGTCTCTGTAGTTAGCACTACCATGGGTGGCAGCCGAAATAAGGGCGCATCCCTCCATGAGGTTCCCCTCTTCTTTCCACCAGTCCAGTGCTCTTAAGAGAGTCTTTAATACAGGCATCAGCCTTGAAAGAGGGTCTTGCGGGGGCACTGCTGAGCAGCCAGTGAGGAAGTTGCATCACTTTCAAGCTCCTGGGCCAAATTAATTAAAATTAATATAAATATTATTACTTTGCTTCAAACCTGCACTACATGACACAGCATCTTGTCTGTGTGAATTCTAAAAAATGGGCAAGTCTCAAGGTACTAATGCTGCAACCTCTGACTTTTTTGCATCTAGAGGGCAGGTACATGAAGCATGGCCTGCGCAACAGGACAAAGCTGCGGACTCCACTGGGCCATTACCTGGGGAAGCTACCCTGACTACAATTCAAGACATACTTCACCATCTCATAAAGACAATCCAGGACCTGGACTGGAAATCTGATGCCCTTACACCTTGAGTTTCTGCCTTAGAGAGTCGTATGGATACCTGTGAGCAGTCAGTACAGAGATAGGAGGCTTCAGTCCTTAAAACAGTCCACATGACAACCCAATTGGTTAAAGAAATTATACAGCAGCATTTAGAGACTGTCGAGAGCCAACTTCAGGAGAAATATTTCAGGATAGTGGGACTTTCTGAATCATCAGAGGGCCAAAATGCCATGTCCTTTGCACAAATTTTGTTGCCTATTTTGGGGTTCTTTGGGGCTGATCCATCCAGTCACTAGAAAAAGCTTACCATGTGACTCCTCAATGGGTGGTGGCCGAGACTGCTAGCCCCCGGACTTTTACGACTGTCTGCACTGGAATGGGGGACAGAGACAAAGCTCTCAGGCTGGCTCGATGTAGGAACCCTGAAATATGGTGAGGACACTCTGCAAATGTTCTCCAACTTTTCATACAGCACTCACCAGTGACACAAAGCCTTTGACAAGGTCAGAAGCTAACTGCGCCAGTCCCATATTCAACATCAGTTGCTACTGTCGGCTAAGCTCCGACTTGTCAGGAATGGACATCAGTATCTGTTCTCGGACCCCAAGGAGGCTGTTAAACTTGCTCACAGGATTGAGGTGACCCTAGCAGAGGATGCAGAGGGAGACGAGGCATCGGATAATGCTTGACATGTGTGCAGGTGGTAGCTTCTTCATGATTCTGGACACTTAGCTGTGAACTATAATGGAGACTTTGTTCATATTGCCTGTTCTTTTATTGTTTTGCATGCATGTTTTGTACATTGAAGCAGTTAAATTGGGATTTGGATTATTTCTGATTCCGTATGAGTGTGAGATTGGGGGCTACTGCAGCTTGACTCGAGAGTTCCTGTATTGTTAAAATGGTTTCCCCCCCTTCTCCGTACTGAGCGGAGTGCCCGGTCCCTCATTGCGTGTCTAACCCGGGTTGCAGTGCGTTTTTATTTTCAGCTCACTACCCACTTACTTGTGGCTCAAGCTGCCTGCTCTTATAACCATGGTTTGGGTTTAGCGCCCATAATCGGGTTACTTTGCCGTGCAAATTGCCTTTTAATGTATATTCAGTAGTATGTTAGCATGTGGCTTGTTATATGTTAAATGGAGGTTTGTTCTGTTACAATACATACTGTTTTATGGGACTTTTTAATGCACTTAGTTATCCTTTCTGCTTGTGCATCATTACATTAAGTCTGACCATCAGTTTAAAAGACAGGACAGTTTTTCTTTTTTTTCTTAAATCTAGCCAAGGTATTGGTCCTGGGAGTTAGGGATTAGTTACTGATTAGATACACCCTGATGTATTGGGGGAATCTGCTGACTGAACAGTCATTTTGATAATATAGTGGATATTTCCAGCCTTTTTCTGATTTCCCTTATTCTTCCTTTAGCTGCATGCATTTGGATAACTGTTGTTAAATCTTAACTACATGGTATGCCTTCCTGTGTAGTAACTAAGGTAAATGTGTCATCCATTTTTCTTTGTAAGACAGTTGTATTACTTGGCAATTGTACTCAGTGGGAGATCATAAGTTTTGCTTGCAAATTCAATAAATACAAATAAAAAAAAAGGAAGAGGGTCTCACCTTTGGGACCAATGGGCCCTTAGGTGGTGCTGGATGTCTCTCATTTGGAACCTGGCACCGGTCACCACTGATGCGGACGAGGCCATGTGGCCCAATAGCTGGAGGAAGTGTCTTGCAGGCCTGATGTGTTCTAATTTGAAGGACTTCACCAGGTCTACCATATTCTGCACTCTCCTAAGCAGGGCTGCAGCTATGAATTTTGGGGCCCTGGACAAGTCACTTGAAATGAGCCCGTTTCCCAAAAAAGCTAATGCCAGGGGTAAAGCCAGCTCCTCAGGTGGGCCCCTCCAGAGCTCGGGGCCCTGGACAACTTCCCTACTTCCCCCCCATTACTGCGGCCCTGTTCCTAAGGGAGGAAGGTCCAGTTCCACCATGTCATGGTGAAAAACATTTCGCCAAGTATTACAGTACCGGCAAAATGCCGCCTGGCATTACAGCACCAGGTATTTGTCTCCTGGGAGGTACAGCACCAAAGCACCCTCCCAGGAAACAGTTTTTTTGAGGGGGGCTCTGCCCCCCACCCCTGGACTTTAAATAACTAACTCCGGTGAGGGGCATGACAGTGGGGCAAAAGCCGACACAGAGCAATTGGGAGTCGCTCCAATTGCAGCGACAAATTTATGTCGCCCCCCCTAACGGGATACCGAAAGACTCTCCCTTGGAAAGCATCTAATTCTGTACCTATGAAGTCCAGTACTTGCACCAGTTCTGTTTGGGACTTTTGAGTGTTTATTATGAAGCCCAGCCCCTCCAGGGTGTGCTGAGTGAGAAGGAAAGAGGTCTTGACCTGTTAGTGTGACTTCCCTGTGAACAGCCAGTCGACAAGATAAGGGAAGAGCACCATCCCGTCTTCTCAGATATGCTGCCACCATGGCCAAGCACTTTGTGAACACTCTGGGAGCTGAGAAGAGTCCAAAAGGGAGGGCTGTGAACTGGTAATGACCATTCCCTACCCTGAACCTTGGCAAAGGCCATTAAGATGCTGGGTTGTACTGCCATGGGTATATCCTCAAGGGGGGAGGTTAGTCTGCCATTGTATAGATCGCTGGTAAAACCGCACCTGGAGTACTGCATGCAGTACTGGTGCCCATGCCTGAAGAAATACATTAAGTTGCTGGAGGGGGGTGCAATGCAGGGCAACAAAGATGATCCAGGGTCTGGGGGATTTACCATATGAGAGCAGACCGAGGAAATTTAACATATACTCGCTGGAGGAGGGACAGAGGGGATATGACTGAAATCTTCTAGCACATGACAGGCATAAACAGGACTGGGAAGGAGGTTTTTTTCAAAGTGAGGAAAGGAAGGGACATTCAAGGCCATGCCATGAGACTGGAGGGAGGTTCAGGAGGGAGAGGAGAAGACATTTTTTTACGGAGAGGGTAGTGGCCAAGTGGAACACATTGCCAGTGAAAGTGGTGTCCTGCAGAACAGTGAGCTGCTTCAAAAGGGGTTGGGACAGGGTAAGAGGAAGGGTTACGGAGGGGAGGGAGGGGCAGCTGCTGAGTAGGGGGTCTAGCTGCAAAATCGAGCAGACTTGATGGACCTTTGGGCCCTTATCTGCTGGCAAATTTCGTATGTTTGTATATTCTGACAAGGCCTGACTGGAATATGGAAACAGATGTCTTTAAGTTAAAGAGACCCTAGCCAGACTCATTGCTGAAAGGCTGGGATTACTGAAGCCAGGGTTACCATCCTGAACTTCTCTTTTTTCAGGTGTTTGTTCAGATACATCAGATCTAAAATGGGTCACCACTGCTTATTTTTCTTGTGGGTCAGGAAGTACCTTGAATAGAGGCCCTTTGCTGACTGTTATGGAGGGACCTTTTCCACTGCATTTGCTTGCAGCAACTTCCTTACCTCCAACAGGATTTTCTCTGTTGTGGTGGGAGGGTACAAAGTTTTTGCAAACCTGCAGGCCTTAGAAATCTTTTAAACTGTATGGTCAGTCCCTGGTTCATTACTTCCAAGATCCACTTGTCTGTGGTGATGTTTTTCCACTCCTGAAAGAAGTGAGCCAGCCTTGCCCCCCACTGACAATGGATGGGGTACCCAGACAACTTGTCAGGGGTTCTGTTTAGGTTCGGGCTTGGGTGCTGGGGTTGAGTCAGCATGCTTACAGCTCCTTCTACTTCTGCCTCTGAAGAAACCCCTTAGCTGGGAGAAATCATAAGCAAGAAAACCACAGGGAAAGTATTTCCTACCTCTACCTCCCCTTCCATTAGGCCTGCTGGAAGTGGAGGCCTTTTCCACCTGAGTATTGCTCTTGTAGGTGGCTTTGTACACCTCCACCTTTTTCACGTATACCTCTGTCTTGTCACCAAACAGGGAATTTCCCTCACAGGGAAAATCCACTGCCTTCGTCCGAGTGTCTTGGGAGAGGCTGGTGGCTCTGAGCCATGCAAACCTCCTCAGGGACACTACGTGAGCCATAACTCTGGGGGCAGTGTCATTTGCGTCCATTGCCCTGTGGAACTGGTACTCGCTGGCATCCACAGCAGTCTTACCAGGGTCTGCTAGATCTTGTGCCAAGTCACCAGATGCTGTCTCGCTCATAGCCAGAATGGAGCTCCACAGAGCCTTCTGGTACTGGGCCATGTATGTCATTATAAGCTGCCTGGCTCAAGAGCAGGGAAGGTGAGGCATAAGGTTTCTTTCCCATGCTATGCAGCTTCCTGGAACCCTTGTCCAGAGGCTGGTCAGAAAGGGGAACTTTTGCCTTGTCACAGGCCACCAGCTGAACCACTCTCTCATGATCAGGGTGAGAGTATGGATACTCAACACCTTGCATGTCCATCTGGTATTTTTTTAACTCTTATCTTCTTATCGATACCTGGGGTAGTGGTGGGCATTTGCATAAGCTTACAGGTTTGCCTTCTTTAGGGACTTTTGAATTGACAAAAGCAACCTCTTGGTTGGGGTTAACCCTATCATATCCCAAAATTCCACTTTGTCCTCCTCCTCAGCCATATCCTCAGTAGAGTGGTTGAAGGTGTTAACCATTTGCCTCACAGAGGAATGATGCGAGGAGAAATCATCCTGAGCATGAGAAGGGGAGCCAAATTCCTGCTCTGGGGAACCATCAGGCTTGATGGGTTCTCCCTCTTCATCATAGAAAAACGAAGTCCCTTCTTCCTTCAGTACTGGCGTAGGTACTGGAACCGATGGAGGGGGGACAGGTATGCCCACGAGTGATCCCACAGCCTGAAAGGCCCGGAAAAACTGCCATGCCTTGGTCATGTTCTCTATTGAGGGCATTCTGGTCTTGCCCACTGAAGTATCTATTCCTTCTTCAGGAGGAAGGGCAGCAACATACTTTTCTTTTTGTTTTTTTCTTTGCAGGCACCATCTCTGGTACATGCTAAGAGGATCTTTTATGCTTGCTTGTTTCAGTGTTCCTCCATTCAGGCATTCTGGATTCTGAGTCATCTTTAGCAGACTTACCCTTCTGCTCACTGTGAGGGGCAAGACACTCATCTCAGCATTTTGGTGACATGCAGGCAGACTGAGGAGTCATAAGGTCTTCCAATTTATTAGCCCTTTCTGATAGTTTTATTGCAAAACTTGATACAAAGCTCACAATTAGAAAAATCATGATCTGGACCCAGGCACCTCAAACACAACTTGTATCAGTCTGCCTTAGGTTGAAACAATTTTTAAAGCTGGTCCTGTTTTCTTTTTGGGTCTGTTAGACATGCCAGTCAAGACAAACTCAAGTTTAGTTCAGTTTCAAATGGAAAAACGTTAGTTTGCGGTTCAGTTCCACAAGTAAAATGAACTGCTAACTAAACAGAACTCAAAAATAAAATGTTAAGGAAAAAACGCCAATTTTGTCTCGGTTCCCACAAAAAAAAGGGAACCAGGACAAACAGTGACTGCAAAGTAGTAAGAGAGAATAAGAAAATGGTTTTATTTGTATGTATGTGTGTGTGTATATATTTATTTTACTAGCAGTTCCCAGAGCGGGGAGGGGGCACAACACACGATTCAAAGGCCTCTCTGCAGCTTCAGGGATCCAATTGGGAACTGGAAAATAGTAATACAAGAAAAAATTACTGTAGCAATATTGTTTCTTCCAAGGTGTCCTTTAGTATGCTTGACAAATGCAGTATGCCAGCTTGGTTCAGCTGCCCTGGAGGTGGAGTCAATGGTAATGAGCCTAGAGAATTGACCAATGAGGCAAGAGCAAGAGGGTATACTGCCAGCAGTCAGCCTAGAGGGCACCAGAATTATTCTGAAGCTGCAAGGGGCAAAACTAAGTCCCAAGAAGGAACTGTTACAACAGGAATTAAAAATGATGTAAAAATACATGAACAGTACAGAACACCAAAACTGTGAAACACTTTGGTTCAAAGCAACAAACAGCGAAAAATTTGACAAAATAGAAGGGATGCAGAGCCACCCTCAGGTCACGTAAGACAGAATGAGTGGGAGGTCAAGCATACTAAAGGACACCTTGGAAGAAACACTATTACTACGGTGAGTAATTGTTTTCTTCTCATTCCAGGGGTCCTTTAGTATGCTTGCAAATACAGACTACAAAGCAGTACATTTCGGAGGCAGGTACAGAACCTACTTAGGAAAGAGGCTCTGTAGGACAGGTCTGCCAAGTTTGGCATCTGATCTGGACTGTACATCCAAGCAGTAATGCTTTGTGAAGGTACATATGGTTTTTTAAGTGGCTGCTTTGCAGACATTGAGCAGGGAAATGTCCCTTGAGGCTGGTGCCCCTAGTAGAATGGGCCCTGAGGCAGGTGTTTGCCAGCTTTGCTGTAACAGAACCAAATATAAGAGATTATGCAGTGGGAAACAGTCCTCTTGGTGGTTGGTTTTCCCCTGCCTATCTCCCATTGGTGAGAAAAAGCTAAATATGAGAGTCCCTGAACTGCTTAGTGTGCTCCAGGTAGGTGGTCAGGGCTCTTTTTATATCCAAGCTGTGAAGCTTGCATTCTCCTAGTGTGGAGTTTTCTGTAAAAAAAGACTAGGAGAGTGATTGAGTGGTTCAGATACAACTCAGAAACCACCTTAGGCAGGAACTTCCTATTTGTTCCGAGTACTACCTTGTCCCTTTGGGCAATGACGTAGTTAGGCTCAGTACACAAGGCATGCAACTCTGAAATCCTTCTGGCAGACGTAATGACAACTAGGAATACAGTTTTCCAGGTGACATACTTCAGGTGAGCAGTAGCCATGGGCTTGAAAGGAGGTTCCATGAGCTTGGCTATGCAAAGGTTCAAGACCCAGGGAGGGACAGGTTCCCTTAATGGGAGTTGAAAGGTGCAGCATGCCCTTGAAAAATTTCTTGAAAATAGGACGGGAAATGACATATTTTTGTTTCCCAGCAGAAAGGTAGGCTGACATGGCTGCTAAATGCATATTGAGGGAAGAGGCCTTAAGGCCTGATGACTGTAGGTGAACCAAGTAGTCCAGTAGAGTAGGAGGAGTAGCCCTGAAAGAGTCTAACTGCTTACTTCTACACCACAGGGAGAACCCTTTCCATTTGGAAGCACAGGTTTTCTTTGTGATAGGTTTTTCAGCCATGCGAAGGATTTGGAGTACTTGCTGAAAGTACTAAGAATCAGGGTACTCTTAACACCTCAAGAACCAGGCGTTGTGGTGAAGAGACTATGCCGGGATAAGCTACTCCCATGTGAGGCAGAATCAGGAGACTGTGGCTTAATGGCAGGTGGATTGGCTTGCTGACCAAGACAGCCAGTAGCAGAGAGTACCAGGGCTGCCTTGCCCAGTCTGGAACTACCAGAATCATGGTGGCTGACTGGTTCCTGAGTTTTAGGAGAGCTCTGTATATCAGAAGAAAGGGAGGGAGGGCATAGAGGAACTTCCCGTCCAGTCTAGAGTCAGAGCATCCACTGGAAGAGTACCCCGAGCTGTTCTGCGACAGTAAAGTGGAAGTTGATCACTGAGGCTGGAGGCAAAGAGGTCCATCTCTAGGGTTCCCCCACCTCTTGAATACTGTGGCCAGAACTTGCCTGTTTAAGGCCCATTCATGATGGCCCTGACTGATTCAACTGAGGCAGTCTGCCAGGACACGTCTTTTCCTGGAAGAAGAATAGCAGACAGGTGCACGTCCAAGGAGTAGGCTAGGGACCAGATTTTAATGGCCTCTGTACAGAGTTTGACGGACCTTGTGCCACCATTTGTTGATGTAGGTAGAACATGGCAGTGGTGTTGTCTATTCTGATCTGGACAGTGTCCCTTTAGCTGTGGAGCAAAGGCCTTGATAGCAAGGTATACAGCTCTGAGTTCAAGAAGGTTGATGTGGAGAGTGGACTCCTTGGGGGACCAGATTCCACTTATAGACTGGTCTTCCAGATGAGCACCCCATCCTAGGAGAAAGGTATCCATGGTTAGGATTCTGGAGGGCTGTCTCTGCTGAAAAGGAACCTCTACCCTGAGGTTTTCCTTTTCCTTCCACCAGTCCAGGGCCTGAAGCAAGGTTCTTGAGCCTAGAATTAGTTTTGAGAGGCAGTCCCGCTTTTGGGACCAGTGAGCCAAGTGATACTGGATGTCCCTTATTTGAAACCTGGTGCCTGGAGCCACTGCTGTCATGGAAGCCATGTGGCCTAGTAGCCTGAGAAAATATGCCTGGTCAGTCTTGGTTGGCCAAAGCAAAGTAATCTGCCAAGTGTAGGAAGTTCTGGGCCCTGTCCACAGGGAGCACAGCTTTCCCTTGTATAGTGTCCAGCTCTGCTCCAATAAAATCTAGAACCTGAACTGGTTCGAAGTGGGACTTCTCTTTGTTGAGGATGAATCCCAGAGACTCTAGAGTACTTCTTGTTAGTCAGACCTTCTCTGACTTTGTCCGGTGATGTCCAGTATTAGCCAGTCATCCAGGTATGGGAAGACTGACTCCTGATGCCTCCTTAAGTGAGCTACAACTACTGCTAGGCACTTTGTAAAGACCCTGAGAGCTGAACTGAGACCGAATGGTAGGGCTGCAAACTGGTAATGGCCACATGGCAGCCTGAATCTGAGAAACTTTCTGTGGGACAGCCTTACAGGGATGTGAAAATGGGCATTCTTGAGATCTAGGGAGGCTAGCCAGTCTCTCTGCTGTAATGAGTGGATCACCAAAGTCAGAGTGACTTTTTTGAACTTGGGTTTCAGCAGATGTTTGTTGAAATATCTTAAATCTACTATGTGTCACCATTCCCCTCTTCTCTTCTGTGTGAGAAAGCATCTGGAATGGAGGCTTTTTCCCCACTGGGGGAAGGGGATTCTTCCCACTGCCTTTGCGGACAGCAGAGCTTTCACCTCTAGCTCCAACAACAATCTTTAAATTGGGGTTATGGGTTTTGAGAGCTTGGTGCCCTGGAGAGAGGTAAACTTTTTGAACTATAGGGCTAGCCCCTGACCTACCACCTCTAGCACCCATTTGTCTGTGGTTATGAGATGCCACTGGTGGAGGTAGTGGGTCAGCCTGCCTCCTGCAGGAAGAGGGGAGGTGACCTGGATGTTGTAGTCAGGAGGATTGCTTGGACCGGGTGTTGGGGGGAAGTAGAGAAGCTGGACCTTCTCTGAGCTCTTCTTCCTTTCCCCCTAAAATAGCCTCTCATCTGAGAGTAATTCAAGGGCATAGGCATAGGGTAGAAAGGCCTAATAGCCCGTTTCCCCTATTCTGAGGTTTCTGGAAAGTAGAGGCCTTTTCTTTAGCAGCATTGCTTTAAAAGGTGGTTTTGTATTCTTCCACCTTTTTCATGTAGGCTTCAGTTTTGTCCCCAAAGAGAGTATTGTTCTTGCAAGGAAATCCATGGCTTTGGACTGAGTGTCCTGTGAAAGATTAGTGGTTCTCAGCCAGGCATAATGCCTCAGGGAGATGGCGTGTGTCACGGCCCTACAAACAGTGTCATTAGTGTTCATAGCCATATGGAACTGATATTTGGTAGCCTCTAAGGCTATCTTTAGTTTCCGCCAGGTCTTGAGCCATCCTATCTGGAGCCTGCTGACTTATGGCTAAAACAGAGTTCCAGAGGGCCTCTTGATATCGGGCAGCATAGGCCATATATGTGGAATGGCAGAACTGCAAAGAGACTGTGGTATTTCTTGCCCATTAAGTCCAGTTTTCTGGACTCTTTTTCAGGAGGCTGGGAGGAAAGTGGCACTTTGACGATCGCAAGCTGTAGCCTGTACCACCCCCTCATGGTCTAGGTACACATAAAGAAATTCTGCGTTAGATGTTTCTAACTGGTATTTCTTTTTGATTTTTTTTATCTACTCTAGGAACAGAGGTAGGATTCTGGAGGAGTTTAAAGGTTGCCCTGCAAAGAGATTTGTGAATGGGCGACAGCAGCTTTTTAGCAGGAGGGAAACCCATCATATCTAGATAGTCTGTGTTCTCCTCTTGATCAGCAGTCTCCTGGGTGATGTCCAGGGTGTCCACCATATGTTGCACGAAAGTGAAATGAGAGGAAGAATCCTCCTGCCCATTAGAAGAATTGTCAAAATCTTAGTCGGGATACATCAGGCTCCATAGATTCACCCTCAGGCTCATCATCATCCCCCTCAATATAATAAAAGCCCTGGGTAAGCCCAGGGTTTGAAGTATGAGGGGCATTAGGATCAGAAGGGACATTAAATAAATTGCCCATAATCTGCAAAGTCTGATAGATTTATATATGCCAAGCTTCAGCCATTTCTTCAGCTGAGGGTGTATCTTTTTGTGTCACAGGCACCTCCCTTTGCCTTTCAGCGGGAGGGGCAGTGATATGCTTTTCTTTTTTGTTTCTGTTTAGCTTCTGGTCTACTATACTGACTACTCCAATCAGGGTGAACATCTACTGCTTACGTTAGCTGTCCATCATATACTATGCTACTATGCTACTATACTAATCGGACACAGTCAATTAGAAAGATGTCTCAACTGTTCATCTCTTTTGCCCCGGGTTGTGAACTGTGAGGCCAGGTAGTCCAAAATCTTCATCAGTGGACAAGAGTAAGGGTCCAAAGATTGAGAGGTAGACCATATGGAAAAGCGTTTCCATTTGGAATTGTATGTTGCTCACTTACAGGAGGCCAAGAGAATACTGGCAACAGAAGAGGACACTTGTAATCTAGTTATGAAAGCGTCCTCAGGAGCCAAGCGTGAAGGTGTAACGCCTTCAGGTTGGGATGCAGGAGAGACCCTTGACACTAAGTCAAAAGGTCTGATCTGACTGGCAATGGAACGGGGTCCTGTACTGACAGTTGTAGGAGTAGGGGAAACCACGTCTGGCGAGGCCACATTGGGGCTATGAGTATCACTGTGTCTGGTTCTAGTTGTAGTTTCAGTAGAGTCCGTTGCAGGAGAGGGAAGGGGCTGGGGCATATAAGAAGAGTCCTGTCCATGGATGGGACAGGGCATCTATAAACTATCCCTTTTTGTTCGGGATAATGGAAAAATACTTGGAAAGATGGCAATTCATTGGGAAGGCAAACAGATCCAGCTGTGGAGTGCCCCCTAGGTTGATGATTTCTTGGAGTACTTGCTCGTGAAGTGCCCATTCGTGAGTGGAGGACTGGTAACTCAGCCGGATGGCTAACTGGTTGCAATGTCCCGGTAAGTGGACAGCTGTTAACGTCAACTGTTGCCAGATGGCTTCCTGCCAAACTACACAAGTCTCCATGCATAGGGTGCGGGATGTCGTACCCCCTTACTTGTTGAGGTAGAATACTACTGCAGGGTTCATTTTTGGGTGGGGGATTGGGAAAATTGGCACAGCGTTTTTAATTGTGTCCTCCCTCTTCTTGTACCTTGGAGTCAAGCGACTTACTGTTTTAGAGCTTTTAAACAGCTGCTTTACTAATCTGGGCTTGGTTGAACACTATGAGCCATTATTTTTTTCATTTGACCGTTACTTTTTATTCACAGTGTGTCATTGTCCCACATGGATGAATATTTGAAATGAACCCTGCTACTGCAGTGTTGTCTGACTGGATCAGTAACAATCCTGGCGTGAGGCAGGACTGGAAAACCTGAAGGGCTGTCATCTCTAGGAGACTGATATGAGACTGATGGGGAGAAGTGAGGCACCGGTCTTATGTCTAGTAAGGACTGAAGTGCGCACCCCATCCCTGTAGGGTAGCATCCGTGGTCAACGTTTGCATGGGAGGGGTGATTGGAAAGGCATTCCTCAATTTAGATTACTTCTGGTTGTCCACCATGTCAGGGTTAACTTTAGAGAGTGAGTGATACTGATTTTGTCTTCGAACTGTCCTGTTTTTTGGGACCATTGATTCTGAAGGGTCCATTGGACAGGTCTCATATGGAGACGGGTAAATGCCACCATAGGGATGGTAGTGAACATGTGACCCAGAAGGTGCAGCACTTTTCTGGCTGTGGCTATTTTCTGCGTCTGTATGTGTGATGCCAGAGATATAAGTGTGCCCTGCCAAGCAGGCAGAAGGTAAGCTCTGGCTGTGACTGTATCTAGGACAACTCCAATGTACTGGAGGGACTGTGATTTGGGCTGGACTTTGGCCAAAAGACTGTGATCCTCAGATCTGCGAACATCTTGAGGGTAGCATCTAGGGAGGAAAGCAGAGCTACTTTGGAGTCTGCTTTGATTAGCCAATCATCTAGATATGGAAAGATGAAGTGCCCTTTTCTTCTTAAGGCTGCTGACACCACTGCTAGGCACTTGGTAAACACCCTGGGGGCCAATGAGAGGCCGAAAGAGAGTGTTGGAAACTGGTAATTTTGACCCAGTAGGTGGAAGTGTAGACATTTTTAGTGGTCAGGGTGGATGGGGATATGTACATAGGTATCCTTCATGTCTAGGGCACAAAGCCAATCACCCTGTTTCATGATCGGCAAGATAGCAGGTAGGGTGATCATGTGAAAATTTTTGTACTGAATGTAAAGATTCAGTGGTCTGAGAGTCAGTATTGGTCTGAGGTCTCCCATTCGTTTGGGCACCAGAAAGAAGTGGGAGTAAAATCCTGTTTGATGTTCTAGAAGGAGCACTGGTAAATGGCCTTTTTAGTTAAAAGGGTCTTCAATTCCTACTGTAAGATAGCTATATGATCTGGAAGATAATGAATGTTCCGTGGAGAACAAGGGCGTGGGGTTGGGAGGAACTCCAGAGTATGACCTTTATGTATAATTTGAAGTACTCATTTGTCTGAAGTGATCATTTGCCAGGCCTCCAGATGGAGGGCAAAATGACCCTGCACAGCCTGCGATGCCTGGTTGAGGAGGCGGGGGAAAGCCCTAGGGGGTCACTGGGAGGCAGGCTGCTCAGTCCCTCCTGAAGGGCAGGAGCCAGGCACCCCTGGTGGCAGAGGTGTTGCCTCTGGTGGATTAAGCACAACCTCTGAAGCCGCCTTTATTATTATTACCCCTGTATCTTCCACCTCTTTTAGAATAAGAGGAGTGTTGAGTACAGTAGGTTGTAGATGGCATGTGATACATGCCATGGACCATACGGAGGGTTCTGCTAGATACCTGGAAGTCATCCAGTAAAGTCTGAGTACCTGGCCCGAACAGCTTGGACCTGTTAAAGGGGGCATTAGCTACTTTATTTCCAGTGCAAAGTCAGGCATGGCGACACAAGGTGATACCAGTTTTGGACAGTCGGGCTGTGGTATCTATGGCATCATACCTGACCTGAGAAGGTGATGGGAGCTACAATTACTAGTTGTCACTGTAGCCAATAATTTATCCCTGTCCTGTGAGTGTATTGATAAGCTCAATGGCAGAGAACCCAAGGGTATGCTATTTAATCATATGAGCCATATAGTTTAAGATTCTGATATTCATAGCACCGGAGGAAAATACCTTTTCCCCCAGATAGTCAGTTCTTTGGGATTCCTTATCAGGGGGTAAGGAGCTCATGTGCTTGGGTTTTTTGGTACGGTCATGAGCAGCAATGACCACAGAATCTGCCTCAGGAATACTGGACAGAAAGGGATTTTATTTATTTATTTCAAATTAGTGACCGGGAAAGGCACACTGAGCTGAGGCTAGTTTCCAGGTGCAACCCAGGTACAAGGTGTACACAGAAAACTAAGCAGAGAAAAACAACAAGTTCTTGTTACATACGTTTAGTGGAACAGCAGTATGCAGGACAGTGCAGCTAACTTCTATTCGGACCTGGGTTACAGCATCCAGGATATTTCATGTCTAATGACTGCGTAATCAGCATAGGTCAGAGTTTGTATATACAGCTTAAACAAATGGTATCACGATAGAGTGGACTAGCACCGGGACTGGACAGTAAAATTACTGGTGAAACAAAAAGGCAGGGGCTGACTGGAGAATATTACCATCAGGGGCCAGCCATGGTAGGCTAGGCCCGATTTTGGGTGGGACCAGATGAGCAACTGGGGCAAGAGGGGAGGAGCCTGAGGAGTAGTCTTACGACTGCGAGGGAGGGGGGCCTGATGGAGGTTGGGAGGGAGATTGTTTCAAAGGAGGGGGAGACGATAGGAAAAGGCTGCCTATCCCAAGGCAGGGAGGGGGCATGTGATGTGGAAAGTGCATGCGTCTCTGTGATGGAGAGGGTAGCCAGAGTAAATGGCTGGTGAAAGGGGGGGAAGAGAGGTAGGGAGGGAAGGAGCCTAACCAGTATTTAGCTAAGAGGGAGGCACTGTGGATGGTCCTCTTGTGTGGGAGTGGGGTCAAGGATAGATGACAGTAGAGGAGGCAGTGGTGAGTAAGTGGGGGACAGGCAGTGGCGAAACGACAGAAGGAGTTGAGAAGGATGTCAAGTTTTGAGAGGGATGAGGCTAGGGCTGTACCATAGATGATGTTCGGATAGTCTAGGACAGGTAGGATGGTTTTGCGTATGAGTTCGCTATGAAAGGGGAAGGGAAGGCTGGCTTTGTGGCGATAAAGGCTGGCCAGCTTGGGACAGAGTTTGGTGCAGATAGCCTCAATGTGGACAAAAAAGCTGAGGTGACTATCCCGCCAGACTCCCAGGTACTTGAAGTCGGGCATGGTCTTGAGGGGAGATCCTTCCTGGGTGCAGATTGGTGGGGGAGTGGGTAGGAAGGTGAGCTTTTGTCTTGTACCGTATACCATGATAACTGTGATGGTCCAGAGGAGCCTAATATAGACAATCCACTCTGTGGGGAACAGCTGTAATAGCTGATGGCTGATGCCAAGCAGCCAGCATGGCATTCTGGTAGGTTGGCATTAGTGGGGGAACCACTAAAACAGGCTCCTCGGGAAATTCAAAGGTATTCTGCCATATTCTTATGTTGTTTGTCATGCTCGGTAGTCGAGAATCCCATGACCTTTTGTATCTGAGCCATCATCTCACTAAAGGTCGGGTCATCTGAGGGAGAGGCGGCAGAAGGCATAGGCAGGCCCTCATCCAGAGAAGAGATTTCCGAATAAAGAGATTCAGGATTGGGAAAATCCAGATCTTGGAAACCTTCATCTTCAAGATCACCGGGGAAATCATCCTGTAATTCTTGTTCATCTGACAAATAGTCCTCTATGAAACGAGAAGGGAACTATTGTGGTATTGTATCCTTGTCACTATGAAATCTTTTAGGAGGAGATTGGGAAGGATCACCCAGTGCCCCAGAGTAGGAGGGCTGAAAGTGTTGCATGGCATGGAAGACTTGTTGGACTACGTTGGTGATGTCCCTTTCTTGGGATGAAGAGGGGTGAGAAGGGGGGCATTTTGGGAAACGGGTAATGGAGTGGATGGGACGCATAATATGAGATCATGCCCCTGGGTAGTAAAGACCAGGATCCTGATCTCTGTCCACCTGACCCCTAGAGGAAGCCAACTGTGAAGGCGAACGGGCAGTTAGTAAGGCAAAAGCCATACATTTTCCCTTAGGAATGCAGGGTCTCATTGACAGACCTGCAGGGAAAAAGTTATTTTCACTTAAGTGACATATGCCGTTGACAGGAGAGGGGCGCTCATTGATGGAGCAGCTGTATATTTAGCTGCATATAAAGTGCTGGAAAGAGTTGTCGACGAGAGGGTATAACCCTCTGTCGACAGTGCAGTTATAGTCTGAACTGCATTTAAAGCACTGGAAAGCACCATCGAGAGGGTATGAGCCCCCCGTCGACTTAGTAGTAGTTAGAAGATGCCCTGTCGATGGAGGGACACCTGAAACAGTGGCCGTCGACGGGCAATGAGACAGGGAGTGTGAGGAGGGTTTCTCCTTCTCCTTTTTCTGCTTGGAATGAGAACCAGTAGAGGGGGATCCCTTGGTACGAGCCCTTTGGTTCTCTAAGAGAGAGAGTTTCTGCTCCATCAAAAGCTGTTTAATTTCAAGCAACTGTCGTCTAGTTGCCAGATAAAATTTCTGACAAACTGCAGGAACTGGTGTCGTGTGTGGGTCCCAGACACCTTACACAAAGTGTGTGGTTGTCAAAGTAGTGTATCTTCCTACCACAACAGCAGCAACGAAATAATGCTTGTTTATTCGAAGAGTCTGTAGACATTTGTCTTAGTTCCAAATTTCTCGTCGATGAATACTACACAGAAGATGCACTAGCTGCTACGTGAGCAGAAGACGGCTGGAAAATGAACTGAAGATACCAGGAACCACCCACACTTATATAGGAAACAGGAAGCTGATGTCATGTGTGGGCGGTCCCTGGTGAAAAACTGCTAGAAGAGCTGCTGTGCGCCACAGCGACCTCTGCTGGTAACCCAAAAGTATTACCTACTGCAAGAGACCACTCTGTGGAAGATCTACTGTTACAGGTGAGTAACCTGTGTTTCTAGGGATGTGGATATGTTCTTATCCAAACGTCATGGCAGACTCCTAGCAGTTCTCCAGGAGGAGGGAGGCAAGGCGCACACACCCTACTTTGGAAACAGAGCTTGGAGAACTGAAGCCCCAAAACCAGCATCCTGGCATGACTCTAGGTTGACATGGTAGTGGAAAATAAAGGGGTTTGATGACTTCTAGGTAGCAGCCCTGCAGATTTCCTGGATAGGGACGTCCCTAGAAGCAACCACCGATGCAGTGGTGTAGTGGGTGGAATGAGCTCTTAGCCCTCCGGGAAGCTCCCTACCCACCAACCTAGATCAATGCATGATATAATCCATCTGCCAATTGTCTGCCTGGCTGCAGGTCTGCCAAATGCGGCTTCAGTGTAGGTGACAAACAGCTGACGAACCTATCCCTGAACTTCAGAGGTGTGCTCCTTGTAATAAGCAAGGGCTCATCTCAGGTCCAAAGTATGGAGCCTGTATTCGGCATCCGAAGTGTGACTGTGGCAGAACACCAGTAGAGTCATCACCTGGTTCAGATGGAACTCAGACACAAATTTCAGAAGGAACTTCGGGTTGGGGCACAGGGCAACCTTGTCCCTGTGGAAAACCAGATAAGGAGACTTAACAGAGAGCGTCTGGAGCTCCCCAATCCTTCTGGCTGACGTGATAGCCACCAGGAAGGCGATCTTACACAACAGGTGTGACATCTCACATCTGTGCATCGGTTTGAATGGCTTGAACATGAGCTTTGCCAGTACCAGCAGAAGATCTCACGATGGTGGTGGTTCACGTACCGGAGGGGAAATGTGGTTGAGGCCTTTTAAGAAAAGCCAGACCACCTCCTCCTGTGCCACCATCAGCTGATCGGCCCGGGTCCGGTAAGCAGAGATGGCTACCAGGTGCATATTAAGGGTCGTTGACCGAAGACCCCCTTTGGAGAGAGACCAAAGGTAGTCAAGAATGCTAGCCACCGGACAAAGGGTCCAGCACCTTGCTCTAACACCAAATGGAGAATCTCTTCCACTTCCAAGCATAGCAATTCCTGGTCGATTCCTTCCTAGATGCCTCAACTACGGTGAATACATCTTTAGAGAGACCCAAAGTCTGGAACTCTAGCTGCTCAGGAATCAAGCTGTTAGGTGCAGGGACTAAACGTCCGGGTGAAGTACATTCCCCTGATTGATGTAGAGCAGGTCTGAAAGTGCTAGAAGATGCCTCAGGAGCCTGACACTGAAGCTGAGATCATCGGAGTACCAAAACTGGAGAGGCCAGTCTGGAGCCACCAGGATCATCTGTGTCTTGTCGCTCCTGACATTGAAGAGCACCTTGTGGATCAAGGGAAGTGGAGGGAAGGCCAAAAAAAGAGGCCTGGGTCCACAGCCTCGAGAAGGCATCCTCCTGCAGTGAGCAATGCTGAGGGGGGGTGGGCACAAAACAGCCTCAGCTTTGCGTTCTCCCTGGAGGTGAACAAGTCAACCTGTGGGGTGCCACACTGGGAAAACAAGCTGTGTACTACTTCTGGATGGAGAGTCCACTCGTGGGACGCCTTGCCCACATGACTGAGGGCATCAGTCAGTTGATTTGAGGCTCCAGCCACATGAATGGCTAGGAGATCCGCTTCCAGTCAGCTCACGAGGGTCCAGATGTGGAGAGCTTCCATGCACAGAGACCGGGAGTGGGTGCCACCCAGTTTGTTGAGATAGTACATGGTCGTGGTGTTGTCCGTCTGGACCTGAACCACTTGACCCCGAAGGAACGAGGCGAAGGCAGTCAGTGCCAGCTGGACTGCTTGGAACTCCCGCAGGTTGACGTGGCATTGCTATTCCTTGGGGATCCAGAGCCTGTGGACTCTGTGATCCCCCATGTGGGCACCCCAGCCCATGAGAGAGGTGTCTGTTGTCAAGATGACCATCTGTTTGGTGCGGACAAACGGGATCCCTTCCTGTAGATGCTCCAGGATGGTTCAAGATTGTACAGCATCCCACATCTTCTGGGTCACAGTGACCAGCCAGTTGAAATTATCTAGTCATTGAGTCCACTGGCTGGCCAGCTCCCATTGAAGGGGGCGCATATGCCACTGGGCTCATCAGACCATGAAGGTGCAGGCCACCATGTAGCACAGAAGTTGCAGAAAGTCTCGGGCAGGACGCAAGTGTTCAGCCACAAATGACTGGGCAAAGGAGGAGAGAACCTCCGCCCTGTCCGCCAGGAGCCTGGCTCTGGACTCGACAAGAGTCTAGCTCTACCCCAATGAAGCTGATCGCCTGTGAAGGCACGAGTTCTGACTTGACCTCATTAACCAGGAGGCCAAGGTCAATGCAGGTCTGGAGGGCCAGGTGCCTGGACCTCTCTACCTCCCGTCTGGAGGGACTTGCTATTAGCCAATTGTCCAGATAGGGGTACATCCTGACCACTCAACGCCGAAGAAGGGCTGCCACCACTCAAATGCATTTGGTGAAGATCCTGGGGGCTGACAGGCCGAACGGCACGGCTTGTAACTCATAAAGAGTTCCCTCTGTCCTGAAGTGGAGGAACCTTCGGTGTGATAGACGGATCGGGACATGGAAGAACATGTTCTGCAGATCCAGAGAGCAAAACCGCATGTTCTGCTTGAGAGATAGTATGATCTGAGACAGAGCTGCCATCCTGAAGGTGTGAGACCGGAAAAATTTGTTCAGGTTATGCCGATCTAGAATGGAGTGCCAGCCCCACGTCTGTTTCGGGACCAGGAAGTACCTGGAAGTGAACCCTAGACTGACAGGGGGATCTGCAACTCTGACCACTACCTCCTTATGGAGGAGTTGGGTGATATCTTCTTGGACAGCCGACTGAGTGTCCATGGATACCTTCTCCTCCCGTGGGGCATGGGCTTGGCTTGGTGGGTACATAGAATCTGATGGCAGATAAAGACCGCTTGGCCCACCTAGGCTGCCCATTTTCCTACCTAACAGATAAGCTGCAGATCCTAGTTAACCAACAGCTTACTTCCTCCTACCCCCCCACTAGGACTGCCTTATGTCTGTCCCATGCATTCTTGAATTCCTCCACTGTTCTTGACTCCACGACCTCCTCAGGGAGCCTGTTCCATGCATCCACAACCCTGTCTGTGAAAAAATATTTCCTCACATTACCTCTGAGACATCCTCCCTCTATCTTCAAATTGTGCCCCCTTGTTCTTGCACATCTCTTTTTCTGAAAGACGCTACCCTCTTGGACTTTGTTGATTCCACTGAGGTACTTAAAAGTTTCTATCATGTCCTCCTCTCAAGGGTATACATATTAAGCTCCTTTAGTCTCTCCTCGTATGGCTTCTCTTGCACACCCTGCACCATTTTAGTTGCCCTCCTCTGGACTGCCTCCATCCTGTCTATGTCCCTGCAGAGATGGGGTCTCCAGAACTTGTCATAGTACTCCAGATGGGGTCTTACCAACTGTCTGTACAGAGGGATAACAACTTCCTGTTTTCTACTATTGATGCCTCTCCCTATGCATCCCAGTATCCCCCCAGGCTTCCTTACTACCTTCTCAAAGACCTCCGATTATACAGCGCTAATGTTTTCAGTAGATTACTGCATGAATGCGCTGTCCTTTTCTAACTAACGTCGATGGAGTCAAATACGCCAAAAGAAAGTCCATAGCAAGCATTCTCACTGTTTAGAGAAATACTAAGCAGGTTCTGCTGTTCTAAGCTAATGCTTACCACTTCTATAATTTATTTGGTTCTCTGAGTCAAAGAGAGCTCAGAATTAGGCTCTGTGTATGAAGCTCTGTCTTAGATTGTAAAGCAAGTCAGCGTCTATTTCCAGCCCTGTAATACAATGTTCAAGTTACCAATCAGTTTGCTTAAACAAAAGCTTTAAAAACCCTAAAGTAACATTTAATATATGCTATGCAGGATGAGCTGTGTAACAAGGGTATTTTAAACAACTTGGCAACTAAAACAAACAGGCATTAGAGAGGCCATTATTTTGTGCAAAGAATTAAAGGAATTAGCCCTTACTTGAATACAATTTTCAGTCCTTCTCTCAGTTCTACCTTGCTATAGTGCTGGCCGGCCCTTGTTTCCCCCTTTTTATTATGGAAGTTTGAGGGAGAAGCTTGGAAAGGGTCTAGTAAAGGGGAAATGCCTCAAAGCATGGTGAATTTTAGTCATGAAACACCAGAAATGAATACAAATGGGGTATACAGTACATGACTAACGTATTACAAAACATGTTCTAAATTATTTTTCTTTGCTTAATGTAAGATGTAGAATGTTTCGGAAGGAGTTAAAGTCATGTGATCCTCTTGCTGTATAAAAGGGGGAGAATGTGAAGTACTGGTTCAGAGTGTGGTAGGAAGGCAACCCTACCAGATGCCTAGCCTGATTCTAGGAACTGTTTGGCTGGAATGTTATGCTAAACTATGATCCCCTGTGCACTCATTATTTTCTTTTGTGTTTAATTTCTGCTTTAAGTTCATATTATTTTTCTTCTGCTTAAAATAAATCTTTGAAATTCTGGATCCTGACTGTTTCCTGGACTTTATTGGTTCCCATGTGTACAACCCTGTTGCAGATTTTTTGTGTCTGCAAAGAGACATACTTTTCCTTCCAGTTCCTCTGCAATGTCACTTATAAAGACATTAAAAAGGACCAGTCCCAGTACTGAACCCTGCGGTACCTGGCTAGTAACCCTCCTTTCTTCACTGTGGACTCCGTTTACTACTACTACCCTTTGTGTCCTGTCTAGCCAATTTTTTATCCAGGCTACCACCTTGGGACCAACTCCAAGGCTGGCTAACTTGTGTATTAATCTTTTGTATGGGACTGTATCAAATGCCTTGCTAAAATCTAGGTGGGCCATGTCCACAGCCCCTCTCTGGTCTACTACTTTGGTCACTCAGTCAAAGAAATCTATTAGATTCGTCTGACATGACCTTCACATCATGAATCCATACTGCCTTGGGTCCTGTGCCCAACTGGCCTCTAGGTACTCAACAATTCTTTTCTTCAGAAGTGAATGCATCATTTTCCCTACCACTGAGGTGAAACTAACTGGTCTGTTGTTTCCTGCCTCTGTCCTGCTCCCACTTTTGGGAAGAGGAATCACATCTGCTCTCCTCCAGTCCTCAGGTTCCACCCCATCCTCCCATGATTTCTTAAAGAGAGTAGTCAGTGGTGTCACTAGTTCTACCCTTAGTTCTTTTAGAATTCTTGGGTGAATCCCATCAGGCTCCAGTGCTTTGTCCACCTTCACTTTTATTAGTTCTTTCAGAACCCTTTTTTCTGTAAATGGACTGGTATTGACCTCCGTCTTCAGAGTGTTTCTCTTGTTTGGTTTAGGTACCTCCCCTCCTCTTCCTTTGTAAATACTGAGCAGAAATATTCATTCAGTATCCCTTCTTTTTCACTGTCACCTTCTGCCCACATTCCCTTCCCTTTATTAAGCCTCAGTATCCCTTCTTTGGTCTTTCTTCACTCCCTAATGTACCTATAAAAGGTCTTATTCCCCTTCTTAACATAGATGGCTATCCTTTCCTTGGCTTGGGCCTTTGCTATTCTGACTGCCTTCCCTGCCTCTTTCTGCTTTAACTGATAAAATTCTCTGTCCTACTCCTTCTGTTTCCCCTTATATTTCCTGAAAGCTATCCTTTTCTCCTTAACCTACCCTGCCACCTCTTTTAAGAACCATAGCGTTTTTTTCCTTCGTTGTGTTTTGATTTGCTTTACCCAAAGGCTTGTTGCTTCTGTGATGGCTGTTTTGATTACTCCCCATTGTTCCTCCACACCCTCCTTCTTGCCTGTTTGCTAGTGCTTTTCTGAAGCACACTCATTTTCCCAAAGATAGCCCTCCTAAAGTCCAATACTCTTGCTTTTGTATGGCTTGATTCTATGGCTGTTTATATCATGAACCACACTGTTTGGTGGTCGCTTGTTTCCAGATGGCTACCCACTACTAAATCTGAGATTCTTTCTCCGTCCCCATTTGACAGTACCAGGTCTAAGATTGCTCCCTCCCCAGTGGGTTCCAATACTAGCTGTCTGAGGTATGGCCCTTGTAGGGCATCAAGAATGACCCTGCTCTTGGATGTGCCTGCAGCAAAGCTGCTCCAGTTAACATCTGCATATTCAGGTCCCCATCAATATATCCCCTTTTCTGCCATTCTAAGGATGCCTTCTATCATTTCCTTGTTTTCTCTCCCGAGATGGAGTCTGAATACAACCCCATGCGGTTGTGTGCCATTTCCTGTCTCCAGGGTGACCCAGAGTGCCTCATCTGCTCGTTTACTCTTTAGTTCTGTTGCTTTGATCCTTCCTTTACATAGAGAGCTACTCCTTCTCCTCTTTACCCTGTCCCTCCTGTAGATTGTGTATCCTGGTATGCTGACATCCCAGTCATGGTTCTCTGTGTACCATGTTTCTGTGACTGCCACAATATCCAGGCAACCCTCTTCCATCAAGGCCACTAGTTCAGGGAGCTTGTTACACAGACTACGGGCATTGGTACTCATCACCCTCCACTTTTTGATGGCCTTACCCCTTTTAGCCCCATCCCTGTCCTTACTGCCTTTGCCTTTTTTTTTTTTTTACATTTACCTCTGTCCTGCTCCCTAATGACTTCTCTACCGTGGTGTTTACCTCACTAATTACCGTGTTTTGTGGGGGGAGGCTGGGATTTCCCTGCTCCTTTTCAGTACCTCCCCCCTTGGCTAGTTTAAATGCTTGCCAATGAAGCATTTAAACCTCTCACCTAGGATCCTGGATCCCCTCCCCCCGGACAAATGCAGACCATCACGCCAGTATAGCTCTGCATCCCTCCAGGTAGCTCCCCAGTCCCCAATGAAGCCAAAACCCTGAGCCCCACACCAGTTTTTCAACCATTCATTTAATTCCCTGGTGAGGAGTACCCTAGGATCACCCTTGCCATAGACAGGCAGCACCTCCGAGAAGGTTACCGTATGCGCTACTTGTCTAATGCCCCTTCCCAACTCTACAAACTCCTCTTGCACTGCGCTCATCCCATTCCTAGCCAGGTTATTTGTCCCTAGGTGGACAATGACATCCAGCTCCCTCCCTCTTGCAGCTGCTCCCACAATCCTGAGAATTTGCTTCCTGTCCCTCCAAGCCGTGGCACCAGGCAGGCACCTTACCCCCCTCTCCTCTTCCTCCCCCACTTCTACCCCCCCTAGTGACTGAGTCCCCCACCAGAAGTTGTTTCCTTCCCCTGTGGGGCCCCATGCCACCCTCCTGTGGGTCTCCTTTCTGAAAGTTCCCAGCATCCTCCTTGGTCTCCACTGCAGGTGCCTCCATAGAGGAACCACTATCCACCAGAGGAGTGTAAGAATTGTGGAGAGGTACAGCTGGAGGGATGCAACTCTGTTCCACCACCCTCTCCCCTCCCTGAGCCGACCCTCTCCTCCTTCTTGGTAACCTCTGAGGTAGTGGCATTGGCCCTGGTGATGGTCCCTGGGTGGGGGAAGAGGTTTCACGAATCCTAGCCAGGTCAGCCTGGAGACGAGCAAACTCCTTCCTCAGACGAGAGAGGTGCCTGCAAATAGGGCAGCATCGCAGCCTCCAGAATGTCTCCCGGAACACTGCTTCCCCACAGCCATTGCACTGCACCACTCCTATCATGTCTTACTTTGTGTCCCCTTTCCTGTTTCTCTGTATGCTTACTCTCTCCTCTCCTTACAACTCTCACCCTTCCTGTTCTGAGACAGCAACTTCCTATATTCTTCAGTAGCCTCCTTCTTCCTTGCTCAGTGTCAGACCACCAGCAACTGGGGGAGAGAGAGGGAGCTACTTTTTTCCTTTAGGGTTGTCAAAACTAATGTTTCTCTATGATCCTTCCCTTCCTACTGCCAAACAGTAAGTTCCTGTTGTCAGTCAAATCCAGTGGCTCTAAAAGTAAAACTGGCTTAGGGTGGGTGGGATGGAGGGCAATTAGTAAGAAAAAAGGCTAGCAACAGAAAGTTGTAATTGGAGTCACCTGCTTTTATATTGTCTAAGCCACACCCCCAATTAAGCTCTCTCCCCTCCTACTGATTTAGCAAATAAGTTGATACAGTACCCTTCCCAGCACAGAACACACACTGACTTTCTTTTCTTGAACCCTAAATAAGACCCCTTCTACTTCTAATAAAGTATCTGTCTGCTTAATCTCACCAGACACCGATTCCTGCTGAGATAGAAGTGTTAAATTAGTAAGAAAATTGTAGCTTCTTTTAGCTAGCCGCTTTCTGCTCTACAGGCTAGCAACAGGAAGTTGTAATTGGAGTCACCTGCTTTTATATTATCTAAGCCACACTGCTCGAATTCCAGAGGCAGCCCTTGGACAACCACTTCCAAGACCCACCTGTCAGTTGTGACAGTGGACCAGGCGGAAAGGAAGTGGTGGAGCCAGACCCCCAGGAGAGGACCCAGAGTGGGCATGATAGGCATGGAGGTGGCCACCCCCATCCCATCACTGTGCAGGCTTGGAGGAGGAGGAGGATCCGGCCGTGGGACCGCTGGGACGCTTCCCTCTGGGATTACAAGCCACCAAAGCCCTGAATTGGGCCGAGGATGCCAAGATTGAGCCTGCTGCTGCTCAGAATGGTAGTGGGTCAGCTTGGCTACAGGAGCAGAAGGCCGAAAAGGCTTGCGCTTCTGTTTTGTGGAACCCTGAGATTCCTTCTAGGCGGAAGCAACGGAGTCCAAGGCGGCACGGGACTTCTCTATGCCTTAAAGGTGACCATCAATCCCTGGACTGAAGAAGTCGGTGTCCAGGAAGGAAACGTCCACCACTTTGTGCTGGGTGTCCACCATAAAGGTCAAGACCCTTAGCCAGGCACTGCGGTGCATGGCTACTGTGGCCACCACTGAACGGGCACAGGAATCTCCAACATCCAGAACCATCTGGAGCTGCTGCTCTACCACAGCCCAACCCTGATCCCAGACCTGCTTGACCACAGTCCTAAGGTCTATAGGGAGATGAGGAAGCACCTCATCTAGAGAGCCCAGGAAGGCATGGGAGAAGTGTGCCATGACAGCCGAGCTAGCCTGATGGAAACCAAGCGAAGAGGCAGCATAGACTTTTCTGGCATAGTGGTCCAGCTTTTTGGACTCTTTGTCCAGAGGTCTATCAGTGTCTCCTGAACTGCCAGAGTGCTGAAACACAGAGTTGGTCACCAGCCCCTCAGCCAAGGGGTGCTCCATGAACCCCGGAAGGGAGCCAATGGGAACCGCATACTTGCAGGCTATCCGGGATGAAAGCGCAGAGCAGGAGGCAGGGTGCTGCCAAAACTCCAGGGTTGGGCCAACAATGGCTTCGGCCACTGGGAAGACATCTGTCAGAGAATCCTCTTTACCCAGAATGTCTGTCACGGGATAAGCCTGTTTCTGAACAGGCTCCAAAGGCATCCCTGTGGGTTCAGAGACTAGAAGAGAATGCCTATGAAGGACGTGGGACCTTCCTCTATCGAGAGAATCCCAAGTGAAACCCTGTTGAGCAGATGAGCGCAGAGAGGAGTCCTCAGATTCCGGATAGATTGGCCGACCACCAGAGTCACCTCTGACCCGCCGCAGACAGTCGGGAGTGAGAAAGACCGACAGTTTGTGTGGGAGGCCCTTAGCGAGCTCTGGAGCCTGTTTAGTTGGCGGCTCCATCATAATCGGCAGAGAGGCCAGTTTCGGCCAAAGCTGGGAGGGCCTTCACCAGCTCCGCCAGTGGAGGAATGGTATTAGCCGGCTCCGGAGGAGTCTGTGTCAGCCTAGAGGGAGACAGCCGTGTGATGGCCCGCGTGTAAGTCGGGGTTGACTTCGGACCAGCCATCACCAACTGTTGCCACATAAGATCCTCATAGCGTGGACGCAACTTGCGCTGAAGCCTCTCCTCTTCTGATGAGGATGAATAGCGGTGGTGCCACTTTCTGCAATGCCCAGAGTGACATTCATGACTTCTCTTCAACCTGTTGGTTGAAGTTGACAGACACCTAGTCCTTGACCACTGGGGGGGACTGATGGAGGCACTCAGAAGGAGCTGGGGAGACCTGTGGCTCCTCCAGGTCAGGGACCGTGAAAAGGTTCTCAGCAGGGTGGGTCTCCTCCTCAGTAGGCCCAGTCAATAGCCGAGTCCTGAACAAGGAATTGTTGGCCTCAACTAGTGACAACGGGTCAACAATAATTTTCATTGTGTCGTCGTCATGCGTCTTAGCTGGCTGGCCTGATGGGGGCACTGTGAAGTTAGTGGCCAAGGCCACAATTTTGACCAAAGTTGAAACTGGAGATTCCTGGGAACGAGACCACTCTCAATCCCAATAATGACGTCGACGAGATGACTTCTTTCTCAACTCCTTGGAATTCTTTTTATGGAAAAAAGAGCTATGTGAAGCCAACGGGCCCTCTCCCTTGGTCAGGAGAGACTGGCACAACTCATTGAAGGTGCCTGTAAAGGTGGAGCCCAGTTTGAGTGGTACGAAGACCGATGCTGAAGAGGACTGATCGATGGCCTAAGCTGCTGCCTCCTCCTCCTCAAAAGCCTTCATTTGCTCGAGTTGTTCAGTGGACTCTGCAGCCATGGAGACCACCCAATGGAGCCTCTTTAGATTTGATCGGTGGGTTCAGTTTCTCCGGTCGGCCAAGCTGTAATCGGGCGAGGCGATCATCTAACACAGTCAGCTGGAACGAGTGACAAAACTCACAAACCTGGGTATCGTGACCCACAAAATAGACGCACGTGGCATGTGGGTCAGTGTGAGACATCTTCTGCCCACAGGGGCACTGGCGGAACCCGGGCGAGGACTTGTCCTCCATCACGGTCGTGATCGAAGCGGTGAAACTCTAATGAGTTTAAATTTCAGTTTTGGTAAGTAATCTGAAGATTTAAGTGCCAGGGCCTAATCAACCGGAGCGATAAGGAGATAACCCGATTCTTCCAAGCAGAAAGGAAGATTTGGTGTCAAGGGGCAGAACCAAGGGATAATGAACAATTTCCTTCACATTTAGGTAGCATTTCTATGCCTCCTGATGAGGAGACAATTGTAACGACTAGTACTAGTATACCTGTTGCCTCTGCCCCCTCTTATAAGGTGGATGATTATCTGCCCTCTTCTCATGATGATGACTGGACCATTGTCACAAAGCCTCTTAAAAAAAAGGAGGGGCGGTCAAATACACAATAGTGCTCCTATTGAAACTCGTAATAGGTTTGAGCAATTGACTGTATCAAATGATGAAGCGCTACATGATTTATCCTGTGCATCACCCTCTGTTGATAATAATGGTTCAAAAACACTTTTCAATCAGGAGTTAATACCCATGAATACTTGTCATAGTAAGTCTCAAGCTACCAAATCAATACCTATTAAGTTAATCACTCCAGAGTGTGTTAAACAATCACCTGTTTCTGATTCTTAAACCCCTAGTGTCTAAAAACAAGTGTTAGTCCTGGGAGATTCAATCATTAAGCACACTGACAGGGCAGTATGCAATAATGATAAGAGCAACTGTACTTGTTCTAGCTTCCGTGGGGCCAGGATATCTGATATTACCTCCATGATGCCTAAAATTTTATAAAATGCAGGGGGAAATCCACTGGTTATCATACATGCCAGTGTTAATGATATAAGCAACACCCCATTTAATCAGTTACAACAGGACTATGTGGCGTTATGTAACCTGTTACTTGATAGGGGGTGCTGTGTATGTATATCTAAAATTCTACCTGTCCCAAGAGCAATATCTACCATGATGCAGAAAATCAAAGCCCTAAATGAATGGCTGAGAAGAAAAAGTTACTCACCTTAGTAATTATGTTTCTTCTAGTGGAGTCTTGCTGTATTCTGACAATTGCAGTTAGGTCCAGTCTTTCAACTGCCCCGGAGAACATAGGGTTAACTTTTCTATGCATGGCATAGAATGTTCATCTCGAGCTTGGTTGAAGCCTCTGCCTGTTATTTGAACTGCAACCATCAGATCTTTACGAGCAAAAACTCACTAGGTGTTCTGTGTCGAAACTGTAAAATTTTTAACTAGCCAACTGGCAGAAATATAATGTTTTTGGTTCTCAAAGGAAGACTCAAGTCAGGAAACCCAAAAACAAAAAATTAAATGAAACAACATTCTACCCAAAGAAAAAGAGGGTGTAAAAGGGGGAGCACCTCTAGGGTGCCAACACTGCGCCTGCCCACCCACATCCCAAAAATCTAGGTTCTGAGAGGGGAGGCGGGGAGTTCAGAATACAGTAAGACTCCATTAGAAGAAACATAATTACTAAGGTGAGTAATTTTTTCTTCAAACAACATGAAGTCTTGTATTCTGACAATTGCAGACTACTGAGCAGTACCTCCATGGAGGAGGGACAGAACCTACTTTAGAAACAAGCTCTGAAGTACTGCTGTGCCAAACCGAGCATCATTCCTAGCCTGGATATCCAGAGAGTAATGCTTGGTAAAAGTATGGACTGTTTTCCAGGTGGCTGCTTGACAAATTTCTAAGAGAGGGAAATCCCTGGCAGTAGCCAGGGAAGCAGCTGTACACCTCTTGTGGAATGAGCCGTCAGGCCTGAGGGTGGAGTTCTACCCAGTTTTTCATAGCAGAATTGTATACAAGAAACAATCCATCTGGCAATAGATCTCTTGGTGGCAGGTTTGCCCTTCCCAACTTCTCCATAAGTGAGGAACAATTGGAAGGATTCAAACCTGTGACCCTTGGTACGCTCTATGTAGTACCTAAGGGCTCTTTTAACATCCAAACTGTGTAGCCTCCTCTCTCTCGAGGAAGAATGATCAGTGAAGAAAACAGGGAGAGAGATAGACTGACTGAGGTCGAAATCTGAAACCACTTTAGGCAAGCACTTTCTGTTAGTTCTAAGGACCACTTTATCTCTGTGAAAAGAGATGCAATCATATTCCACTGACAAGGCCTGCAATTCACTGATACGTCTGGCAGAAGTAATAGCTACCAAAAACACAGTTTTCCAAGTCAAGTACTTAAGCTCTGCTGAGGACAAAGGCTCAAAAGAGGGTTGCATAAGCTGAGCAATGGAAACATTAAGATCCCAAGCAGGAGCAGGATCCCTAAAGGGGGGATTGGTGTGAAGCAATCCCTTGAAAAACTTACAGAATACAGGACGGGATGACAGACAGGAAGACTTGCCTACAGACAGGAAAGCAGAAACAGCTGCCAAGTGTACCTTGAGAGTAGCTGGTCTGAGACCTAGGCCATTAAGATGGACCATATAATCCAGAACCGTAAGCAATTCAGCAGAGTCTGGAGAAATATTCTTCTTAGAACACCAAATGCTGAATCTTTTCCATTTGGAGTTGTATGTCTTTCTGGTGGAAGGCTTTCGAGAAGCCTTAAGGATATCCAGAACCCCCTGTGAAAGATGCAGATCTGCAAACTCCAACTCTTCAAGAGCCAAGCCTTGAGATTGAGAGACTGAAGATTGGGGTGCCAATCCTCCCCAGAGAGGATGCTAGCAGGTTGTAATTCCTGGGAAGAGACAGAGGAAGATGGACTGCTAGGGACAACAACAAGGGGTACCATGGCTGCCTGGCCCAGTCTGGAGCAATCAGAATCACTTTGCATGGTTGTGACCTTATCTTGACAAGCACTTTGAACAGGAGAGGGAAGGGGGGAAAGCATACAGAAATTTCCCTTCCCAGTTCAGGATCAGAGCATCCAGGGGGACTGAGCCCAAGACTGGGTGTCTGCAACAAAAAAGAGGAAGTTGGTGATTGTCTGGGGCTGCAAAAAGATCCATCTCTGGAGTGCCCCATTTTGAGAAAATCACTTTCAACACCAGAGGATCTAGGGCCCATTCGTGATGGCCCTGGGAAATTCTGCTCAGTGCATCTGCTAGGACATTGTCCTTCCCTGGAAGGTGAACTGCTATCAGAGAGGTTTGCAGGGAATAGGCCAGGGACCACAACTTCATTGCTCCTGTGCACAAGGCTGTGGACTGTGTGCCTCCTTGCTTGTTGATGTACATGGTGGTGGTGGTGTCTGTTCTGACCTGAACCACCTTGTTCTGTACAGATTTGGAAAAAGTGTGCAGTGCCAGAAAACACTGCTCTGAGTTCCAAGAGATTGATGTAAAGCAGAGATTCCTGAGGTGACCACAGTCCCTGGGTGGTAAGTTCCCCCAAATGGGCTCTCCAGCCCAGCAGGGAAGCATCTGTGATGAGGACCACTGAATGAGACTGAGAGACAAATTGAACCCCTTGTCTCAAATTGTCCTGATCCTGCCACCATTGCAGGGCTTGGATCAGAGTTCGAGTCACTAGAATTCGTTTGGTAAGGGAATCCTTTCTTTGGGACCAAAAAGCTCTTAAGTGGAACTGAATGTCCCTCATTAGGAATCTTGTGCCTTGGACCACTGCTGTAGAAGCTGCCATGTGGCCTGGTAGCTGAAGGAAGTGCCTTGCTGGTTGAGACACCTGAAGGCTGAGTGAAGAGGCCAGTTCCATGAGAGTCCTTGCCCTTTCCAGGGGAAGGAAGGCTCTTGCTTTTACCGTATCCAGCTCTGCCCCTATGAAGGTGAGGAGCTGCACTGGTTCGAGAACTGACTTTGGTAGGTTGTGAAGAAATCCTAAAGAAGTGAGCACTTGCTGGGTCACTTGCAGATGTGACTTGACTTGGTCTGGAGACTGGCCCACTATGAGCCAGCTGTCCAAGTATGGAAAAATGGAAATCTTTCATCTTCTTAGGAAGGCAACAACTACTGCCAGGCACTTTGTGAAAACCCTTGGGGCTGATGTTAGGCCAAAGGGCATTGCTCTGAACTGATAGTGGCCTGAGGGCAACTTGAACCTGAGGTACTTTCTGTGGGAGCACCTGATGGGAATGTGAAAGCAGGCATCTTTGAGGTCCAGGGAGGCTAGCCAGTCCCTTGGCCTTAGAGAGGGAAGGATAATTCCCAGAGTTATCATCTTGAACTTTGGCTTTAAAAGATGTTTATTCAGGTATCTTAGGTCCAGGATGGGTCACCACTCTCCTGTCTTTCTGGGGGTTAGGAAGTACCTGGAGTACAATCCTTTGCCCCAGTGTAGGGTAGGTACTCTCTCTATAGCTCTGAGAGCTAAGAGAGAAGAAACCTCTGCCTCTAGGGCAAGGGTTTCTGAGAGATTTGCAGGTGAAAAAGATCTGGCTCTCAGCTTGGGAAATTTTTTGAAGCTGAGAATCAGACCTTGACTTACTACTTCCAGGACCCACTTGTCTGATGTAAGAGACATCCAGTCCTGGACAAAGTAAGCCAGCCTGTCCCCTACTGGGATAGGAGAATCGACCCGGGCAGACCCATCAGGGTGTCTGCTTGACAGGGGCTTTAGGCTGAGGGGTGGATGGAGGCCTGCTCATCTCCCTTCTACCTCTCCCTCTGAAGAATCCCCTCTGTGAAAAAGAAGAAGAGGCCTGTGCTTGGTAAAAAGGCCTTTGGAAAGGCCTGCCCCTGCCCCTGGACTGCTGCCTCTGAGGAGTTGCTTGCCTTTCCTTGGCCTGAGCACTCCTGTAAGTGGTCCTGCATTCATCCATTATCTTCATGTAATTCTCTGTCTGCTCCCCAGAGAATTACCCACTACAGGAAAATCCATGGCCTTAGCCTGGGTATCCTGTGAGAGGCTAATACATCTGAGCCAAGCCATTCTCAGAAGAGCCACAGATGTAGCCATGACTCTTGATACATCATTGGAGTCTACAGCAGCATGAAACTGAACTTTCGATGCCTCAATCCCATCTGCAGCCACCTCCTCCAGCTCCTTGGCAAGCTGGGGGGAAGCCTGTTTAGCCAGTGCCAGTACAGTGTCCCACCTGGACTTCTGGTACCTGGCTGCATAGGCCATACAATTAGCCTGCCTGAGTCCTAAAGATGATGCCATGTACTGCTTCTTTGCCATGGCATCAATCTTCCTGGAGTCCTTGTCTGGGGGGTGTGATGCCAAGAGAATGCTTGCCTTATCACAGGCAGCAGCCTGTACAACCCCAACATGGCTGCATTGCTGATAAAGGAACTCCGTTTCTGAGCCTGAAAGAGTATACCTCTTGTCCATTCTTCTGTCCACAGGAGGTATGGCATTGGGAGACTTAAGAATTTTTTGTGTCTGTTTCCCAAAAGATTTGTGGAGGGGAATAGACAGTCTCCTGGACTCTGGGATGTCCATCATCTCTACATACAGGCTCTTCCTGATCCTCCAGTGCCTCCTCCACAAGAAAATGGAGGGTATCAGCCACCTTTCTGTAAAACATGTAGTGTGAAGGGGACACAGAAAGCCTAGGAGGAGAAACACCGGAAGGTCTGTCTGGGGAGATGTCCGGGTCAATAGGCACATCCAGACTTTCACCATCACCATAATCATCTTCCAACTCTCCTCCTTCCTCAAACTCCGGTTCATAAAATTCTTCCAGGGTATAATCCGGAACTAGGGGAACCGACCGAACCGAGCCCCTGCCAAAAGGTGCCGGTTCAGTCAGAACTGATCGAAGCGATTCCACAATACGAATCGCTTTGGCTATTTCTTCAGCGGTCAGAGTATGAGATTCTAGATCCGAACCTGTCAACTTGTCTTTTCTATTTCTTTTTGTCAGAACCGATTCCTCAGAATCGGCTCTCCTTTTGCCCGAAGAAGTATCACCCTGGTCAGAGGGCACTCTTTCTGGTTCGGTCGGAACCGAACTGGGCTGGCCATCCGGGTCAGTGGACTTCTCGGCCTCCCTTTCCCTCAGTCTACCTAATCTCTTTTCCAGGGTAGATCTGGGAACATTTTTGCAAATTTGGCAGTCTGTCTCGAGGTGGTCAAACCCCAGACAATAAACACAGGTGATGTGGGGATCAGCCTTAGCAAAGACCTCCCCACACACACTGCAGTGCTGAAACCCAGTGGTCCCGGTTTTTTTCTTGGGTTACTCAGACATGGCCAACCTAACCAAACTTACCTTTTCATTAATCTGCCAGGCAAGACTCCCCTATCGGTTCCTGACTGTGTCACTGGTCTTGAAAAAAAACGTACTAAAACCCGTTATTTTTAGAACCAATACAGACCGGTAACCACATACTAAAGTACAAATTTTACCTCAAAATGATCGGTTCAGCCGAACCGATCCACAGCTTTACAAGTTCCACACAGAAAACAGAACAAAACCTATCTAGTACTCACAATACCAAAGACAGAGACTTGACCCGACTATGCGGAAGCAATAATTTCAGAAGAAAAACCGACTGAAAACCGACACTTCAACTGACTTTGAACCGAGCAGCAGAAGAAATCTCCAGAGCGACTGTTCAGTGAGGCGAAGTAAAGAATCTTACGGTTGCAGTTCGAATAACAACAGGCAGAGGCTTCAACCGAGCGCAAGATGAACATTCTATGCCATGCATAGAAAAGTTAACCCTATGTTCTCCGGGGCAGTTGAAAGGTTGGACCTAACTGCAATGGTCAGAATACAGCAAGACTTCATGTTGTTTGGAAGTGGTGTTTTAAGCAGGATATACCCTGTATTACCCACTGGGAATCATTTTCAGATCGTTCTTCCTTGTTTTGCTGGGACGGTTTACATCTCAGTCATAGGGGTGGTGCACTCATGGGGAAAAGTATCGCTAAAATCATAAATCATTGTTTAAACTAAAAACAATGGAGGAGAATGGGTCTATTCCCAAGTCTCTGAATACTTACCAAAATATTATTACAACTAAATTTAAATTTCTAGCTTTGAATGCAAGATCTTTAAACCAACTAAAATTAGCAGAACTCGAAGCCAAATGTAAAACTTTAAATATAGGTGTGGTGAGAGTAACAAACTTGGTGGGACACATCTTCAATTTGGTCCAGAGAAATTCCAGGTTATAAGTTATATCATAAAAACAGATTAGACAAGCAAAGCGGTGGAGTTTGTATGTACATACGAAATGATATTCCTTCTTTTGAAGTGTGTTCTCCCTTTCCTTTGGAAAGTATATGGGTTAAAATCTTATTGAAGGAGCAGTCCTATATAACTATTGGTAACATCTATCAACCTCCATCTGCAAATTCAGATTACACAACCGATATGTTTAAAGAAATTACACATTTTTCAGAATCTCAAGATACTGAAATATTTGGTGACTTTGACCTCCATCATATTAACTGGGACTCATTCTCAGGACAGTCCTATGCCGAGAAAGGACTAATAGATGTGGTAGTTAGTACTGGATTACAACAACTTGTTACTGAACCCACTCGAGGTCCTAATATTTTGGATCTATTATTTATTGACATAGAGCAACAAATTAGCAATTTACAAATTTGGGATCCACTTGGGACCAGTTATTCATCTATTCTTTTTGAAATTCAACAGTTCAAAACTACACAAAGGAAGTTATACTATACAATAAATTATAACAAAGCAAATTTTACTAAAATTAATGAACACTTACAAAACAAACTGGGAATCTAATCTTCTTAACTGTACAACACAACAAGCTTGGGACTTTTTTAAAAACACTGTACATTATTTGGAAAATACCTTTATTCCATCTAAGAGGAAATTTAATAATAAAGGAAAAATCCCCCCTTGATTCAACAAGACAATTAAAAATCAGATTAAAATAAAAATTAAACTTTTTAGGAAATTTAAGAATAGTTTTGTTCCATTTAAAACTACTCTATTACATAAATACAGACTATCTGTGAAAAACTTAAAAAATTCTATTAAATTGGCAAAAAATAAGCTAGAATTTAAACTAGCTCACACAAAAGACTGTCACAAATCTCTTTTCTCCTATATAAATAGTAAAAAAAGGTGCATCAAGGACCATTGGTCCCATTATAACCAATGGCTCTTCTCTATCTGATAATAGAAACCTCTAATCTCTTTAATAAGTACTTTTGTTCTGTCTTCTCTCAAAAACCACCTATTAGTACATTTAAAGTTCACCACGTAGATTATCATAGGTTCTATCCAACTGACATTATACAGGCTATCAAAAAACTAAAAAAAAAAAAAAAAAAAATACTAATCCAGACCCAGACGGTATTCATCCATGGTTTCTGATCGAAACCTCTATAAATATTTCTATACCTTTGTCAATTGTTTTCAATAAATCCTTACAAGAAAGCATTTTACCAAATGATTGGCATTCAGCAATAGTTACTCCCATATTTAAAAAAGGCAACAGAGGTTCTGTGCAAAATTATCGTCCAATTAGCCTGACCTCAGTGGCTGGTAAATTAATGGAATGTGTAATGAAGTCTCTAATAGATCAAGATTGTAAAAAATTAGGAATTTATTATTCATATCAGCATGGGTTTACTCCCAAGTATTCCTGCACCACCAATCTATCTTTTTACAATAATACAAGTACTCTACTAGATGTGGGTATCCCTACTGATGTAATTCTTTTGGACTTTAGTAGAGCTTTCGAGAAAGTCTCATGAAAACTCATTACTAAAATGCACAATCTAGGTTTGTCACGTGATATTGTCAACTGGACTTTAAACTGGTTGACAAATCGTTCTCAGAGAGTCAGAATTAATGATATCTTGTCTGATTTGGGTAGTGTGACAAGGTGTACCACAGGGTCGGTCTTGGAACCAACATTGTTTAACCTCTTTATCAGTGATTTACAAACAGGGCCAAATAACTTCATAGTTAAATTTGCAGATGATACTAAATTGGGGAAAGGTTAATAATCAAGAAAATATTTCTGACTAAAGAAGGATTTGGAAAATTAACACTTTGGGCAAATTAAAATCATATGCAGTTTAATCAAGACAAATGTTTAGTAGTGCGTTTCGGTGTAAATAATCCAAAAACGATATATCATATAAACGGACTTCCACTTCACTCATCAAATTGTGAAAAAGATTCAGGGATATATGTTAATAAACTTACATCAAATGATCACTGTGTTAGAACTGCTTGCATGACCAACAGACTTTTGAGGCAAATAAAATGCACTTTTGTTAATCGCACTGAACAATGCCTTATTCCATTGTATAGGGCATACATTAGACCGTATCTAGACTATGGCTCCCCTTTCTGGAATCCAAACCAAAAAAAAAGACATAGCAATTCTTGAACAGGTTCAAAGGAGAATAACTAGAATGATTCCAAGATTAACAAACTAGGATTATCAGAACATATTAAAAGCTACTGGTCTCTTCTCTCATCAAACTAGAAGATTAAGAGGTGATATGCTTATAGTTTTAATTTAATAAATTCACCAGATCTAATTGAAAAATGTGGTCTAACACTCTCCAAAAGGAGACATGTTCCGAGACTGCATAATAAACAGCTTGAAGTAAAAACTTATAAAACCAGCAAAAGGGGAAACTTTTTTCCAATAAGAGCATCCATTGTATGGAACACCTTGCCACAAGAATTGGTAGAGGCAACTAGTGCCACTGTCTTTAAAAACAAATTAGATGTTTGGTTGAGGGATAATAGATAAATAATGTCCCACATAATGTGGGGAACAGTCCCGATGGGCTCTGGCCTTCTTCTGTTCTTTCATACCAAGTAAGTAATACCACCCAGGTGGGTGGGAGGAGCCAGCTTAAAGACTTCTGGCAAGATATTTAAAGGGAAGGGACATGCCATAACGTGTGGATAAGAACATAACCACATCCCTAGAATTTGCGGTTCCCTGGAACCGAAGGGAAGCATGAAAAAATAGTAGAATAGTCAAAAATACCTCTAAAATCACTAAAGGCATCAACGAAAGTAAGAAAGAAAAAATTACTCACCTTAGTAATGTTGTTTCTTCTAATGGAGTCTTGCTATATTATGACATATGCAGTTTGTCCCAGCCTTAGAACTGCTCCGGAGATGAAAGCGTTAACTTCCATGCCAGGCATGGAATCTTGAGCGTGAGCTCGGTTGAAAAAACTCTGTTGTTCTTCAAACTGAAACTGTCAGATCTTTACGAGCAAAAACTCACTAAGGTTCTGTGTGGAAGCTGTAAACCTACACTAGCCAACTGGCTACTAAAATATTAAATTTTTCTGGTTCCAAAACCAAGACTCAAGTTAGGGGACCCAGAAAATAAAATAAAATACAACACCCAAACACCCCAAAAAGGAGGGGTGAAAAACACAAGGTGGGCATCATTAAGTGCCAACACTGCACTGCCCACCCACATCCCAAGAGCAGAGGTTCTGAGAGGGGCAGGCAGGGGGGAGGTCATAATATAGCAAGACTCCATTAGAAGAAACAACATTACTAAGGTGAGTAATTTTTCTTCAAACAACATGAAGTCTTGCTATATTATGACATATACGAACTACACAGCAGTACCTCCATGGAGGAGGGACAGAACCTACTTGGAAATAGGCTCTGAAGCACAGCTGTGCCAAACCGAGCATCCCTCCTAGCCTGGATGTCCAGGGAGTAATGCTTGGTGAAAGTGTGTACTGTTTTCCAGGTAGCTGCTTGACATATCTCTAAGATAGGGATGTCCCTGGCCGCAGCTAGGACGCAGCTGTACTCTTGTACAGTGAGCCCTCAGGCCTGAAGGGGAACCTTACCCAGTTTTTGATAACAAAATTGGATACAAGAGACAATCCACCTGGCAATGGATCATTTAGTGGCAGGTTTCCCTTTACCAACCTCACCATAAGTGAGGAACAGTTGGAGGGAGTCAAACCTGTGACTCTTGGTACACTCTATGTAGTAACTAAGGGCTCTCTTTACCTCTAAACTGTGCAGCCTCCTCTCGCCAGAGGAGGAATGGTCAGTGAAGTACACTGGAAGAGATATAGATTGATTAAGGTGGAAATCTGAAACCACCTTAGGCAAGAACTTCCTGTTAGTCCTGAGGACTACCTTATCTCTGTGAAAGGAGATAAAATCAGGCTCCACTGACAAAGCTTGTAATTCACTTATGCGCCTGGCAGAAGTGATGACTACTAGAAACACAGTTTTCCAAGTCAAGTACTTAAGCTCTGCTGAAGACAAAGGCTCAAAGGGTGGTTGCATTAGCTGAGCAATGCAAACATTAAGATCCCAGGCAGGAGCAGGGTCCCTGAATGGAGAGTTGGTGTGAAGCAATCCCTTGAAAAACTTGGAGAATACAGGGTGAGCAGAAAGAGAAGAGGGCTTTCCTGCTGAAATAAAAGCAGAGACAGCTGCCAAATGCACTTTCAGGGTAGCTGGCCTCAGCCCCAAAGTATTTAGATGGACCATATAGTCCAAGACTGTGGGCAAATCAGCAGATTCTGGAAATATGCTTCCCAGAGCACCATATGGAAAACCTTTTCCATTTAGAATTATAAGTAGCCCTGGTGGAAGGCTTCCTAGAAGCTTAAGATTTCGAGTACACCTTGAAAGGTGTAGGTCAGCAACTCTAACTCCTCAAGAGCCAGGCCTTGAGGTGGAGGGATTTGAGATTCGATACCAAACTCTCCTGGGCACAGGTTAACAGATTGTGACCTGGGGAGACACAGGGAAGGTGGACTGCTAAGGACAGAAGGAGTGGATACCAGGGCTGTCTGGCCCAATCTGGAGCAATCAGAATCATCTTGCAAGGTTGAGATCTGATTTTGACTAGCACCTTGAACAAGAGAGGGAAGGGGGGAAAGGCATAGAGGAACTTCCCTTCCCAATAAAGAAGGAAGGCATCCAGAGGGACTGAGCCCAACACTGGGGGCCTGCAACAAAAAAGCGGAAGTTGGTGATTGTCTGGGGCTGCAAAAAGATCTATCTGAGGGGTGTCCCACCTGGCAAATACTAACCCCAGTGCTAGGGGATCCAGTGACCATTCATGATGGCCCTGGGAAATCCTGCTGAGAGCATCTGCCAGGACATTGTCCTTGCCCGGGAAGTGAACTGCCATGGGGGAGGTGTTCAGGGAATAAGCCAGAGACCACAACTTCACTGCCTCGGTGCACAAGGCCGAAGACCGAGTGCCCCCTTGCTTGTTGATGTACCACATTGTAGTGGTGTTGTCTGTTCTGACCTGTAACTAAGGTTATCACCTACTCGGTTTTTGACCGAATGATTCGGTTTTCTAGGTCCAGATTCGGTCCTCCTGTTTTCACCATTGCAAATTCGGTTTTTATGGTGGGTCAAGCAGCACCTGTGAGATTCCCCACTAACTGCTTCATTTTCTTCTCATCTGACTGTAAGCAAGTGTCTGACATTTCAGTGTGCTTGCTTGCTTGCAGTGCATGCTAATCAGGAAGTGCCTTCAAGAGCAGGGCACTTAAAGAGCCAAATGTGTCCCTGTCTCCTCAGTTGTCACCCCTAACTTCACACCAGCAAATTGGAATATTATTCATGGGAAGGGTAAACAATACCACCTTAATTAACACCTTCATTTTTCTGAAACCCTTAGACATTCAGACAGGCACCACATTAGGGTAGCCTGTTGTCCAGTGTGGACTGTACAATGTGTTTCAGAAACTTTAGCTGCTAATCCAGTTTTATTCAGAGGTAGTACTTTTTCAGTCATTTTGAATGCTCACATACTTGTAAAACAGATACTGTTAAATCCTTCATCATTTTACTTGCATGTTCATATTACAAACAAATTCTGATGTCATGTAAACCTTTGTTTGTATACCAGTAAATCTGAGAGGTGTAAAGTAGGGCTATTAAGACCATCAGCAGCAAATCAACCTAATCCTTTCTAGGCTGCATTGTGAGTATGGTCTTTGACTGCTGTGATAAGGAATACTTTTCTACCTTTAAATGCTCACCATTTTTTCTTTTAGGGTCTGTCCTATGTTTTAATATTTGTTACCCCATTTGTTGTTAAATTAATAATCTAATATTTTATTTCATTTCTAGCAGTACTACACCTCTCTCTCCTCAGTAGTTATTGCTGTCAATTTTCATACTATCTGGATATTCCAGGAAGACCATTCCAGGCATATCAGATGAACAGCACAGAATAATGTAGCTAATGTCATGTTAAGCTACAGAAATGAGAAAAGGAAGAGAGAGAGAGCAGTAGCTGGTGAGGAGAAAGGAACACAATCTAGATTTGATGGCACTACAAATTTAGGTAATTTATCAAACATAATTTTTTTTTTTAACCAGAAGAAACACACTAAGCTGAAGCTTGTTTATAGGTGCAACCTGGGAGCACAAGGGAGTGAAATGATTTGTGCAGGGTCACACAGTATGCAAGCCTGGGCTGTGGGATTCAAACCCTGGTCTCCAGAATTGCAGCTCAGAGCCTTAAACCACTGCACTATACTGCCTCCATGCTACATATCACATATCATGCTATCTGGTATGTATGACTGATATGGAAATAAAATAGGGTATTTAACAGCATAGAATAGTTCCTACCACTTTTAAAAACTTCTGTGACATTACAAATAGCTTTAGAGTAGGAGCAATGGGAAGGACAGTAACACACCTTAAAATGGCAGATGATATTTGTAATTACAGCTCGTTCACCATTACTGGTGTAGTTTATTTACTTATTGAAAGAGTTTTACCAGAAAAGGCCACCTGTTCCAAAATAGCCGGTTGTCAGAGGTGTCCTTGTAGTGACTCGATGTGTCAGCTAAGCTGTGTACACAGGATGGAAAGTCCCCTGAACCCCATCTCTAACCCCACCAAATGTTAACACACACTGAAATTTAAAATATTTAAATCTAAATCAAACAAACCAAAAATTATAATCATGATGTACTTTAAAGAAGTTGTACACAATGCAATATCAGCAGCAATTCTGAATAAAACAAGCGAATCAGAGTCCAAGCGATGCCCTCATAAGTCATAAAAGGGGCGGAGTTAGGGGTGGAGTTTGGGGGTGTGGTTTAGTATTCGGTTTTCATCTCATCCAAAGGTGGCAACCCTACCTGTAACACTTTGTTCTGAACAGATGCAGAAAAAACCTGAAGTGCTAGAAAAACAGCTCTGAGTTCCAACAGATTGATGTGGAGCAGAGATTCCTGAGGCGATCACAATCCCTGGGTGGTGAGGTCGCCCATGTGAGCTCCCCATCCCAAGAGGGACGCATCTGAAGTAAGGGTCAAGGAGTGAGATTGAGGGATGAAAGGAACCCCCTGTCTCAGATTGCTCTGATCCTGCCACCACTGCAGGGCCTGGATCAGGGTTCGAGTTACTGGGATCAATTTGGTTAGAGGATCTCTCCTTTGAGACCAGAAGGCTCTCAAATGGAACTGAATGTCCCTCATCTGAAATCTTGCTCCTTGCACTACAGCTGTGGAAGCAGCCATGTGCCCTAGGAGCTGTAGAAAGTGCCTTGCTGGTCGAGAGACCTGCAAAGTGAAGGAGGAAGCCAGAGCCACCAGGGTCTTTACTCTTTCTACAGGAAAGGAAAGCTCTGGCCTGCTTTGTGTCCAGTTCTGCGCCTATGAAGGTGAGTAGCTGAACAGGCTGTAGAACTGACTTTGAAAGATTGAGAAGAAAACCTAGAGATGTAAGCAGCTGCTGGGTAACCTGAAGGTGTGATTTAACTTGGTCTGGAGACTGACCCACTATGAGCCAGTCGTCCAGGTAAGGAAAGATGGCAATCTTTTGCCTTAAGTGAGCAACCGCTACTGCCAGGCATTTTGTGAATACCCTTGGGGCAGAGGTAAGGCCGAAGGGCATTGCTCTGAACTGGTAATGGCCTGAGGGCAATTTGAATCTGAGGTACTTTCGGTGGGAGCTTCTGATGAGAACATGGAAGTAGGCATCTTTGAGGTCCAGGGACGCTAGCCAGTCCCCTGGCCTTAGGGAGGGTAAAATAATTCCCAGAGTCACCATTTTGAATTTTGGTTTTAAAAGGTGCTTACATCCAGGATGGGCTGCCATTCTCCTGTCTTTTTTGGTGTAAGGAAGTACCTGGAGTACAGTCCTTTGCCCTGGTGTAGGGGAGGAACCCTTTCTACAGCTCTGAGAGCCAGGAGGGTTGAGACTTCTGTTTCCAAAGCAAGAGCCTCTAATGGATTTGCAGGTGGAAAAGATCTGGTTCTCATCTTTGGAATTTTTTGAAACTGAGAACCAGTCCCTGGCTTACTACTCCCAGGACCCACTTGTCTGATGTTGAAGACTCCCAGTCCTGGACGAAGCAAGCTAGCCTGCCCCCTACAGGTAATGGAGAATCAGCCCTGGGCATCCCATCAGGGTGCCTGTTTGGCAGGGGCTTTAGGCTGAGGGGTGGGAGCAGGCCTGCTCGTACCCCATCTGCCTCTCCCTCTGAAGAACCCCCTCTGGGCATAAGCTGAAGAGGAGGCCAAGGCTTGGTATAAAGGCCTGTGAAAAGGCCTGCCCCTGCCCTGGAAAGCTGCCTCTGAGGAGTGGCTTGCCTTTCCTTGGCCTGTGCACTTCTATAAGTGGTCCTATACTCATCCATTTTCTTCATGTAATTCTCTGTCTGCTCCCCAAACAGAGAATTACCCACAACAGGAAAATCCATGGCCTTAGCTTGGGTATCCTGTGACAGGCTAGTACACCTGAGCCAAGCCATTCTACAAAAAGCCACAGATGTAGCCATGACTCTTGAAGATACATCATTAGAGTCCACTGCAGCATGGAACTGCACCTTGGATGCCTCAATACCATCAGCAGCCACCTGTTCCAACTCCTTGGCAAGCTGGCCAGGGACCTGTTTCGCTAAAGCCATAACAGTATCCCATCTGGATTTCTGGTATCTTGCAACATAGGCCATATAATTTGCCTGTCTGAGTCCCAAGGATGCTGCCATGTATTGTTTCTTTGCCATGGCATCAATCCTCCTGGAGTCCTTGTCAGGGGTGTGTGAAGCTAAGGGAATATTTGCCTTATCACAGGATGCAGCCTGCACTACCCCAACATGGCTGCATTGTTGTGAAAGGAACTCCGTATCAGGGCCTGACAATGTGTACCTCCTGTCCATCTTTTTATCCCAGGAGGTAAAGAATTAGGAGCTTTTAACATTTTTATTGTCTGTTTCCTAAAAGATTTATGTCAAGGAATAGACAATCTCCTGGACTCTGGGATATCCATCATTTCCACAGTCAGGCTCCTCCTGTTCATCCACAGCTTCTTCCAAAGGGAGCTGGAGGGTTTCAGCAACTTTTTTATAAAACAGAAAATGAGAAGGGGACTCAGAAAGCCTAGGGGGAGACACTCCTGAAGGTCTGTCTGGGGAGATGTCCGTTCAATGGGCACATCCAGACTTTCAAAATCACATTCACTCTCTTCATAATCCTCCTCCCCTCCTCCGGTTCATAAAATTCCTCTATATACATTACTCTTGAACGTGGAACCGACCGAACCGACCGCCATTTGATGGTGGCGGTTCGACGGAACCGGGAAAGCGACTGACAATTTGATCGCTTTGTCTATCTCTGCAGCGGTTGGAGAAGGAAATTTTGGCTCCACACCTGCTGATTTTCTAGTCCTCTTTGCTGGAACTGGCTCCTCTGAGTCAGCTCTTCGCTTGTTTCGAGGAAGTATCGCCCTGGTCAGAGGGCACTCCCTCCGGTTCGGTGGCACCGAACCGGCTGGCCATCCGGTCAGCGGACTTTTTACCTCTCGTTCCCTGAGCCTACCAACTCTCTTATCCAGGGTAGCTGCAGGGAAATTCTTGCAAATCTGGCAGTCTGCATTGAGGTGGTCAAACCCTAGACACATAACACATGTGGTGTGTGGGTCAGCCTTGGCAAAGGCTTCCCCACAGACACTACAGTGCTGAAACCCAGTGGGCCGGTTTTTCTTTTGGGTTTCTCAGACATAATGCCAGCCTAATCAAAACTTGCCCTTTTCCGCAAATCGCTAACAAGACACCCCTTATCGTTCCTGGAAATCGTGTCACGTCGTGGGAAAAACTGTAATGAAATCCTGCTTTTTAGAACCGATAAGAACCGGAAGCGCACTTAAATGTAATTTAACAAGTTTTAACAACAACCTGATCGGTTCAAACCGAACCGATAACGTTTGCAAGTTCCACACAGAGAATGTAAAACCTACCTATTACTTACGATACCACAGACAAGAGCTTGAACCGACCGGTTGCGGTTAAAATAAATATAATTGCGGTTTAAAAAACCGAGAAATAACACTTTTTTAACCGAGAAATGAACACAGCAGTAGGAGGAATCTCTGGAGCGACTGTTCAGTGAGGCGGAGTAAAGAATCTGACAGTTTCAGTTTGAAGAACAACAGTTTTTTTTCAACCGAGCTCTCGCTCAAGATTCCATGCCTGGCATGGAAATTAACTCTTTCATCTCTGGAGCAGTTCTAAGGCTGGGACAAACTGCATATGTCATAATATAGCAAGACTTCATGTTGTTTGAAATAAACACTCCTAAAGAAAATAACTTTCTTCCAATGCAGTAAAGAGAGCGTACTCCAGGACAGTGTTGCTCAGTCAGCAGAGAAATGATTCTGGTGCCCTCTAGGTTGACTTCTGGCAGCACACCCTCTTGCTCTCTCTTCATTGGTCAATTCTCTAGGCTCATAACCACTGACTTCACCTCCAGGGCAGCTGAATCCAGCTGGCATACTGTATTTGTCAAGGATCCTAAAGGACCCATGAGGCGGAAAACAACTAATTACAACCCTAACTAATGCAGAGATTCAAATAACTGCAAAAATTAAAAAAATCAGTATGAAAAACAAAACTGCAACAGACTGAAGAAATGGGAGAGCTCTTCAGGACTTCTCCCTGAGGCGTAGAAATAAATCTGACAGAGGGGCAAAGGGGGCTTGACCACACAGCAGAGATTTGAATTTCATTCTAAGATTCCATAATTAGCATAAAATTCTACTCTCCAGGGCAGCTCAAACCAGCAGGCTGATCTGCAGCAGTTAAGCATAGTGAGTGATTCCTGGGGTTTGAAAAATAGGTTACTCACCTGTAACCATTGTTCTAGGAGTGATATTCAGTTCACATCCACACAATCCACTGGCCTCCCCTAACAAGTGGCATATGGCTACTATGCTTCCAGTGTGCAAAGATCTGATGTCAGGGGGTGAGTCGGGGGATATATTGCCCAGGTGCTGGGAGGAGATCAGCTTAAAGAAGTCCAATGTACAGCCTGTTCCAGTGGAACTGCCAAGGGTGTGTATGTGAACAGTATATCACTCCTAGACACAACAGTTACTAGTGAGTAACCTATTTGGTTCCCAGTCATAAAGACAGTAAAAATAAAATATTTTTATATGAAATGTGGTCAGTTCCCTGAGGTGGGAACCTGTCAAAGTGGCCTTCTCTGTTTTCTGGGAACCAGAGAAACAGCAAAAATTATTATATTCAGAAAACATAACTATAAAATAAACAATACTAATGAAGTATAAAAATAAAGAAGACCAAAAGGGCATGCGACTACTTCAGGCGACTGCTTTCTTCAGCGGAGAAACAAATCTGACATTAGAACAGCAGGGGGAGCGTGACTACAGTACAGAGTTTAAACTTGTATTCTAATTAGCATAACATATCTAACTCCAGGGCTGCCCACTCCTGCAGACTGATGACATCTGTAAGGCATCTCACTGGATTCCTGTTCTTGAAGATCTGACATCATGGG